>OX336397.1:27346251-28667501 GCA_946902985.2 Meconema thalassinum | reverse complement strand
TCCAGCACATATGCTGTTTTCCCAATACGTTTGGAAACTATAAATGTTTCTGCGTCACCTGCTTCCAACCTTGCAAGTGGCTCCCCCATTAACTTAACGTCATCACGTTGCTCCACTAGCATATTACTCAGTGTCTGTAACGATGCCCTGTTGCTACTGTCCACACATGCACATATTAAAATACCGTCCTCTGCTTTAACCACAGGATAATCCCTACATAAATTAGTGTCCCTCGATAGCATGTCTGCAAGAATGTTATCTTTACCTTTAATATATTTTACTGTGAATTCGTATTCCTGCAGAGCAAGAATCCACCTACTAACTCTGTTAGAACTGAGTTTACAAGTCCTCATATACAGTAATGCATGGTGATCTGTGTGGATCTCAAATTTCCCCCCTACTAAATACATTCAAAATTTTCCTAAACTGAAAACAATACCTAAAAGCTCTAACTCAGTAATCGTGTATCTTTTCTCTGCTGCAGTCAGTCCTCGCGAGGCTAAAGATACAATGCACAGATTACCCTCATCATCTTTCTGACATAATACTCCAGCAATGCCTATATGTGAGGCATCTGTCATAACCACATATTCCTTATCTTTTAACGGATATTTCAGCACTACAGCTTTCTCAAAACCTTCCTTCAGCGCTCTAAAAGCCTGTTCATGCTTGGACTCCCATCTCCACCGAGTCCCACTTTTAAGCAATTCCCTGAATGGTTCTACCAACCCTGAGTATTTAAGAACGAACCTCCTGAAAAAGTTGCAAATTCCCAGGTAAGTTTTTAATTGTTTAACATTCTGTGGCACCTCTGCGTTAAGTATCTTATTAACCCTACTTTCTTCTGGTGTTACACCTCTACTTGACACTCTATGACCTAAAAATGTCACTTCTGACTGACAGAATGACGACTTAGACAGCTTCAAAGTGAACCCTGCCTGATCTAACTTCTGAAAAACTATATCTAAATGAAGTAGATGCTCCTCAAAACTGCGTGAACTAATTACCATATCATCTATGTAAATGGTTACAAACTCTCCTGTGTCATCCCCTAATGCGATGTTTAAAGCCCTAATTAAAGCTGCTGAACTACTCTTTAACCCATAAGGTGTTCTACAAAATTGATAAAGGTTATATTTACGACTAAAAGCTGTAAATGGTCTATCTTCGTACATAAGTGGCACTTGCCAAAAACTGGAACTCAAATCTACACAAGTGAAATACTTCTTCCCCTCAAATGTTTGCATTAATTCCTCTATTGACATAGATTTCAGCTGATCTGAACTAATTCTACTGTTAACCAAACGAGCGTCTAAACAAATACGAACAGTGCCGTCGGTCTTGGGTACCGTGATCAAAGAATTAACATATGGACTGTTAGAGTGCTCAATAATCCCATCTTCAAGCATCTGGTTAATTTGTGCCTCAACTGCACTCTGATAAGCGAAAGGTACAGGATATCTATGTCCTGTGAATACTGACCTATCAATAACGTTCAATGAATGTGTATAGCAATTGGCCATACCAATGCGATCCTCAAAAACTCTCCTATTACACAATAACACATCATAGAGCCGAACACATTGTTCCACCTCTATATTACCCTGAAATGCAGCCTCACGTAACGAGTCCTCTAGACTTCCGTTCGTAATCACACTGCCCACAAAACATGGAGAACCCCGCTCTACGGCTGGCGATATCTCATTTAAAGTACAAATCACACCTACAATACTACTTCTCTGAATATGGTCATTGAACGCTACTTCTACTTCAGAATCTCCCCATTTAAATTTCAAACTCCCTACATCATAACATAAGTTACCAGACACTCTACTTAGCCACTCTGAACCCAAGATAACACTGAATACTAAATTTGGAATTACAAGACAAATCTGCTTCTCTACATGATTATTAATTTTAATGTCTACTAAAACTTGCTTAGAAATTACTTTAGACCTCTTCCCAACAGCTGTGATAACAAAAGTGCTTTTAATTGGCATCTCCTCAAAATTTACTCCAGTTCCTTTCATTTTATCATAAAATGCACTACTTATGCAACTCTTCATACAACCACTATCAATTAAAACATCTGTGTACGCCTCGGACACGTTAAATTTAACTATGGGGCTCTTACTAACCACTTCCTGAATAATACCTTCATCATTTAGTTCATGTAATAATTCATTTCTTACATTTAGGTCATAGGGTTCCTGTATAATTGTATGGACAGGGCATGCTACAGACTGAGATTCTGACCTTACTTCGCAGCCTGGTTCGCGTTTAAAGAACCGCTACAGCTGGCCGTAGTACTACTAACTACTAAACTGGTCTGGTTGTTCTGGGCTGTGTTGTCATTGTTTGGCTGTATATTACTACCACTAGGCTGTCCTCTTCCTTGACCCCTATTCTGGTTGTAATTATTGTCATTATAATTTCTCCCTTGATTTCCCCTGAAATCATTGTTTCTCCCTTGATTTCCCCTGTAATCATTGTTCCTCCCTTGATTTCCCCTGAAATCATTGTTCCTCCCTTGATACTGATTACCATAGCCATTTCCTCTGTTCTGATATAGCTGATTATTATTATTTCTATTTTGAGCGTTGGCTCCTTCGCCACCGTTCCCTTGAACTTCTTGATGCCTGGCTTCATTAGGTCTATTATTATTATTACCCTGGTTCCGGTTGAAATTGTCCTCATAACCCCCTCTCCCTAGTGCATCAAATGTGCTTAACAAATTTTCTACTTGTGATATAGTCTTTACATTCTGGATACAAGCAGCCTCCTTGATCCTATAGGGAAAGTGCCTAAGTAGCAACCTTACCACATCACTTTCCTCCTTCAAGCCATCCAGATATTTACACACTAATACCTGCCCTAAAAAGTATTCGGTCATGGTGGAGCTTCCTTTAGGGTTATATTTACCACACACTACTCCCTCACGATGCTGCGACTGAATAACCTCATTCCAGAACTTTTCACAGAATTTCATTTTAAAATCATTAATATCAGTAAACTTGTCTCTGTAGACAGCAAACCAATTCCTCGTTTCCCCCACAAACACTTGTTCTAAAATTTCAACTACCTGGCACCACTCAATACTACCATTTTCCAACCTCTCCCCGAATTTATTTTCTATAGTGTTCATGAACTCCATTGGGCACCCCTGTCGATTGCTGAACTTACCCAGTTCTACCTCCCTGTGTGTGCTATTCACAAAAACTGGCCTATTCTGACTATTTTCTTGCCTGATCCTAGCTTTTAATTTTAATTCTAATTCTGCGATTTTCTCCTCAGCCTTCCTCTCAATACTGTTTACTGTTAATTTAATGTTTCCTTCTGATTCTTCTACTTTATCATATAGCTTTGCTTGTTTCTCTTCAATCTTGCTAATGCTCTCTCTATTACTCTCTCTTAAATCATTTACTTCTGCAACTATTTGCGAGTGGACTTTCTCAATTCTACCCCCCAGCTGTTCCTTAACCTCTTTAGTAGCTACCTGAATTTTGTCAATTTCTCCCCCCAATTGCTTTTTGACCTGCTGTGTTTCCAGTTGCACTAGTTCTTTTAAATTTTCAGCCTGTGTACTGATTCTAATTTCCAACTCCTCCTGTACTTTTCCTAATTTTTTGTCTACATCTGCAATAATCTCTTTAGCCTTTTCTTCCATCACCCCCCTGATCTCGCCTCTAATCAGTTCGAATTTGTCACTCATTTCCCTACTGTTTTGTTCTAATTTAGCATTTAAAGTTTCAGTACTCTCTCTATTTTCCTTACTGTTTTGTTCTAATTTAGCGTTGTTTTGTTCCAGTTTTGCGTTGTTTTGTTCTAATTTAGCATTTAAGGCATCTGTACTTTCTTTATTTTCCCTACTGTTTTGTTCTAATTTTGCATTTAAGGCATCACTACTAACTTTGTTCTGATACATGAACTCGAGAAGTAAAGTTTTTAATTCTGGTTGACCCCCTACACTCCCTGTTTCAGTATCGGGATTTACCTCCGCTACCCCGGTACTACCATCACTCGACATACTGCTCGTATCATCATTCTCCCGTTGATGACCACTACGTAACCTCATCTGTCTTTCTTTCTCATCCCCCATAATGATATACACTGATACAGACAAATAACCCCCAAAATACAGGCACAGAAATATATACCCTTCTCCTTCCACAAATGTTATTAGGTTTTCAGCCCCAAGTTGTCGGCGACAAATGTAATGGTTTTGCTAGCCCACACTGTTGGGTGAGAAATGTAACTGTTTACCTTTGCCTAAGCTATGTTGTTTTAATGGGCGCCAAGACCTCAATGCAATGTTGAAATCTAAATTTGTATTTAACAACGTCTAGCTCTGGCAGAACACATTCAAGACTCTATTCACTCAGATCGTGGTATGATTTGATCATTAACCCAACAAACAATTGTATCAGGAGAAGGAATTGGTCTATATCTAATGCTACCTACTGAAAGCAAAGATTGCATTGTAAAAGAAATGAATTTATTATATAAAACAAGTATAGCAAAATTAATAATAATAAGTTTAACATTTAAATTGGAGCGTTGTGATTTGAATATTACCGATAGAAAATTACGTGAAAACGGAGTCTGATAAATTGATTTTACTCTTATTTCCAAGCTATGAAGTTACTGAATTATGAAATATAAAACAAAGAAAAATGAGAGATTGCGTATTTCTGCGTCATTAGCGCTTACCCCTGGAAATTGCCAAAGCATTTCCCTCGTTCTTGATGATGCTGTGTGCTTCCCACAGTCTCCTGGACGTCGCCATCTTCTTCGTTATATGTTGATATTCTGGTAGATTAGATAACTCTATGGTCCGTACATCGGACCCAAACTCTCGTAAAACCGCACTGGTTACGTTTTACAAAAGATCGTCGCTAACTCCACTGAACATCGGAGCGACACGCACTTGCGACCGTACACTGCAAGTTCTACACAGATTGTCCTTAACTCCACCGAACATCGGAGCCACTCGCACGCGCATCCATACTCGTCAAGTATTTCACAGATAGTCCTCGTCTCACGGCGCGTCGAACGATATATCCACACGCCGGCTCCCCTACCATGGTACCGACATCTAGCTTACGTCGTCCTCCTTGATTGGCTGCACCCTCCGCGCTAGATCCCCACTCCTTCCTCATTACACTCCGCGGGAGGGAGAAGTCGATTTCCGTTTCAACAATTCGCCTTTTCTAGACCTTGCGACCCAGCCTTGCGCAATACTTCTCGACAGGAATCAGCTTGTACTTGAAATCCCAGTGAGTCATGTCTCTCAAATACCCTAACTGACAAAACTCCGTAAAATTCCGTAATCAGATAATTTTCTATGATATCGTCGTTCGTAATAATTTGCTGGATAGCGTTTTCTAAGACATAGAAAACCTATCTGAATGCTAATAATTTTTATAAAATGCTCCGAAAATACCTTAATAATAATTATAATAAATTAATAATAATAATAAATTACCATGAAAAATTCTCTTGGCTGAACAATTTGCCGCGTAAATAAATATAGAATGGCTTCCTACTGACTTATGCCAGTTGCATAAAACCCCTCGAAAAACACGTTACAACGGGAAGAAATGAGTTTCTTGTACTTGTATTAGAGATGTGTTTGGTTGAATAAAGCGTAAATTGTGTACTTTTTGATAGCGGTATTGTGGCCCATCATCCCAGGCAAGCCGGCAGAAACCTATGCCTCCCTGTCAGAAGGATCATTTGGCCGTAAATTTGAATTAGTGTAAGGATGTAGTATGAGTGTCCAGATTTAGACAATAGCCTGCTCCATGAAGGGGTCATGACTATGCCATATATGTTTGTTTAATGAATAGTGTATCTGAAATAAGGGAAGAATACTGATTTACAGATTTGTGGAGTGAGTTTCTGATTTTTAAAAGGTCGCTCGACGCCAGGCCTCTTTCAACAGACTCCAATAATCGTTAGCGTCTGGTTCTCGCTCCCCGCGTGAGCATGACGTCACGTCCGTCACCGTGTCCGTAATGCATAACGATGAAGTCAACAAGATCATTTGAAATGATAAAACAGAATTGTATTTTTTGGCCATAATAGTGTCCAACACCGAGCAAAAACACTAGAATATGACTAAAATGCTGCAGCAAAGTCAATAAACAACCGGTTACGCTGAAACAAAACCCATTTACCAATTCAGGCACCCAAATAACATTCATTATCTGCCCAATATAAACACACCAAAGAATACTGGAAAATATTTCAAGTTCGTAAATCTTCTTCTTCTTCCTAGCATTAATCCCTTGCGGGGTCTGCTACTTTGCTACATCTCCTCCACTTCTTTCGGTCGTTGACATCTTCTGGTGTTAGACCAACAGCATGCATGTCAGCCCTGATGTTGTCAGTCCACCACTTTGCAGGTCTTCCACGTGGTCTTGTTCCACCTAGGTTGATGTGGAGTGCTCTTTTGGCAACTGAGTTGTTCTGTCTTCTCATGACGTGACCGTACCAGCGTAGACGAGCCTCCCTCACCTTCTCGACAATTGGTACAACACCAAATCTTCGCCGGACGTCTGTGTTCCTTGCGTGGTCAAATCGGGTCAGCCCCATCGACCATCGAAGCATCTTCATTTCCATCGTATTCAAAATTTGCTCATGTTGTAAATAATTTACAAAAATCGGGAGGATAACTTGAATAATCGTGAGATGGGAAAAAATATGGAAAATCGGGAGTCTCCCGCATAAATCGGGAAAGTTGGCAGGTATGTGTATTGATGAGCTAATTAGTAATAATTGTGGCAAAAGTTCCGCCTAATCAATACCTTTTATTTTAATAAATGATCACTTTTTGGTCAAGGCCTAATTGTTTTGGCTCCTTCATCAGCCGATAGAGATCAAAATGTCAAGGAAAACATATGGTTGAAAAGCTTAACACTAGAAAACATTCTTACCAATAAACCTATTGTAATACTTTTTATATACAGTTGGTTCCCCACAGTTGTTGTGACAAATGTAATGGAAAAAATATTGGGAGGGCGCCAGCTCATAAGCCAATAGCTTAAGAACAAATAATATTAGGTAGAGCACTGCAGAACTCTCGTTTCTCAGATCAGGGGCAGATGACCTCGTAATTCCGCCCCTTAAAACAACGATAACTATCCTTCTCAGATCGAGGTATGAAATAATCACAAACCAGGAACATTAGCCATACGCAAGTTACCATACATACTGAAATATATAATATATTTTATTTTTGACTTACGAAATGAAGAAGAAAATGATATAGCTTACGGTATCCAAAGCGAAATGATCTCACTCTAGTTCTTGACTGAATGAGATCTCACTTTCAATTAAATCACCATCATCATCATCTTGTACACTAGCTTGCCACGGTGGGTGAGTGGATAACGTGTCGGTCTACCAACCCCAAGATTGCAGGTTCGCTCCTGGCCGTGGTAACTGATTTTTGAAAGGCAGCAAAAATACGACACGCATGTTATACGATGTTGGCATGTCAAAGAACCCATTTGAATTCAGTAGGCCGTGTTCATAATGGCAAAATTAATCTCGGGAGTTTCCGCCAACACAAAGTTCCTCATTTCCCTACTAGAAAGTGCTATAGTGTTCAAGGAGCTTAGATAGCTAACCTCCTTGACTTTCATAGTGATTCTTGGAACAACGAAATTCGACATGCAAGCTACCCACTGGGTGTCAAATTACAAAGCATTCACCCGGCAACCGAGGCCATATGATATTATTTATTACCGGTATATCTTGTATAGTTTCCAGCCCCAGGCTGGGTCTGTTTGGAACATAAATCTCGCCACTTAGTCCTTTCTTCCCACCACCTCTCCGCTGTCACTCTGGTCCAGTCCTCTCCTCTCTTCTTGACACATTCCTCCACTCCTTTCAGCCATCTATCTCTTGGCCTCTTGGTCGTTTCTTCTGCATCTGCATCTCATGTATCCTCTTGGGAATCTTCTTCTCATCCATTCTCTTTAAGTGTCCATACCACCTCAGTCTTGATGTCTCAATTCTACCTTGCAAGGGCTCCTCTTTCACCATTTCCCTGACCTTTTCATTCCTCACCCTGTCTCTTCTTGCTACTCCGATCCTACTTCGCAGGAACTTCATTTCACTTGCCTGTATTCTGCTTGTCTCTTTTCTTCATTATCCACGTTTCTGATGCATAGTTCAGTATCGGGATATAGTAGCTTCAGTATAACACTTCTTTGCTTTTTTGTGGGACATCTTTATTCCACACTAAGTTCCCAATGCTTCTCAGAAGCGGGTGAGTTAGCCGTGGTCGTTACGGCATGACTGCTGGCAGTCGCTCACATCCGGGAGGCGAGGAGGTTCGAATCCCCCCGCCGGCAACCTTGAAGATGGTCTTCTGTGGTTTCCCATCTTCCTTCCAGGCAAATGCCGGGGTTGGCCCCTAACTATAGGCCACAGCCGCTACCTTCCTACTCCTCGTCCTTCCATTCCAACTTTCCTCCCCAACGGTACTTGTAGCTCACCCATTGGGTGTCCGTCTCGAAGCAGCTACAAAAAAAACTGGCGAGCCGAACATGTCCTCTGACACTCCCGGCACTAAAAGCCATATGCTTAAAAAAAAAAAGCTTCTCAGAAATGCTTCTGCCTGTCTGCCATGTTCCGTAACCTCTTTGTCATTTCTCCCATTTTCCTCCACTATACTTCCCAAGTATTTGAGACTTTCCATCTTCTTCAGCTGTCCACCTCCAAGTGTTATCCCACTCATTGGTCTGTCCTTTTTCCTGGTCGTTAACAGGATCTCACATATACTGATGTTGAACTTCCATCCGTACTCTCCCACTATTTCTTCCCAAGCCTTCAGTTGCTCCTGAATTTCCTCCTTCTTGTTTCCCCAGACCATGACATGATCTGCAAACACCATTGCTTTCATCTTATCTTCTGCTATCTTTCCTGCTATCCTTGTCATTACTTCGTCCATGACCACAATAAAGAGTGCACTACCCTGTTTCAGGCCACTCATTTGTCTGAACCAGTCTGTTCTTTCCCCTCCAACTTTCACACAACTCACACTTCCACAATACATCGCCTTCACTCTGCCTACAGTCCCTTTTTTTCACTCCCATGTTTTCCATTGCTTTCCAAACCTTCTCCCTACACACACTATCATAGGCCTTTTCGATGTCCAGAAAGGCCATCAACAGATCCTCTACAAATTCGTAGTGGTGTTCCTGGTGCTGTCTCACTGAAAATATGTATCCACTGTTGATCTCCCAGGTCTGAATCCATACTGCTCCTCTCTCAATTCTCTCCACTTTGGCTCGTATTCTACTTTCATATATCTTGGCACAGTGTGGTAGTAATGCAGTAGTAAATTATCACTTCTGGGATAAATTGCTCTTGTACAGGTAATCATTCCTTTACAATATTCCTTATATCTTTATTTTCATCATATCAAGACTTTCTATTACTTGTCTTCAAAAATATCATTACCTAAAACATCTCACCATCTCTAGAGCATTCCAATTATTGTTCACTATTCTCTCAGGCCCGTTCTTACAATCTCCAGTTAAATCATTACTATCACTTTTACGGCAAGTTTACGGGAACTTGATTCTTACAATACCCGGTTTGCGACAAACTGACAGTAAAATAAGCCTTAACCAGCAGTGAACTTTACCGGAGGATTCTCCTCCCGTAAACTGCTTTACTGCCAGATTTTCTGTTATAATCCAACGCCAACTGATTACATACATCGTCAATATGCCTAGAATTATCCGTAATTTCATGGGTTTCGTAAATGCAGATGCTGTTCAAAGAAGGAGACGAAAAGTATATAAGAATCGAAGTGATTATTACGAGGAGTTAGATGATCAAGACTTTTTTAGACGATTCCGTTTGAAGAAAGCTTTTCCTCATGAGGCCTTAATTTGTCTCATTTGGAGATAATTGTCCTTCCATATCTTTATAATCGTAACGTAACAAACGGATTGCGCCAAGAACACAGATCATGATCAAGGAATATATATTTATTATTTACTCCCTGACGCAGATCCACTCATGCCAACTATTGAGAGGTATCAAGAAATCTGCAAATCGAACCAGAAGTACCAACTGTTGAAAATTATGCCCAGATCTGCTAACCTATCGTAAACATTAACCGTAACATGGCAAGAAGGATCGAATGTTTACCGGGACTGTACTCCGACTGTAAAGCCAACTGTCACTTTACTCGAGATTGTAAGAACGGGCATAAGAGTAAAAGATACAGTTAGTCTGAGAGACTAGACTTTATATCATTTCAAATGATGCATGCTACTCATGTTAGAAAGGCTCAGGAGGGCTTCTCGCTTCGATCGAAGCACCAGGACTCTTTGCACTCTGCTGCATGACGTCACGCACTCGCCGTCTCCGTATCGCATAACGCCAGACCCCAGGAGTAAACTCAGACTCAACAGACTCCATTACCATTTAACTTAGGCTTCCCGCGTGGGGGCTGCATGATGTCACGCACTCGCCGTCCCCGTTCGCATAACGCCAGACCCCAGGAGAAAACTCAGACTCGGTGCATATGCACTGAACAACATGATGACGTCATACACGCCATAACCGTGACGCATAACGATGAAGTCGACAAGATCATTTGAAATGATAAAAAGCTACCGTATATCTCATTGTGCAACAGAAAGTGCGACCGTTACCACCTAATACTGCGTGGCAAGAGAACAAAGACCATCAGAGAATATAGTGAAAACTAAATGGCAATGTATTAGATGTAGGTTTAATACTCTTTCAAGCGAGTTTCAATAAATTAATTAAAAGCTACCGTATGTCTCTCAGATATCCTTTAGTTCTCACAGTCACCCCCTCAAACATTCCTCAGTAACAGCTGCCATCTTGCACGCCAAGGAAGAGTTTGTTTAGTTCAAAGTTCCACAACTTCTCCAAGTCCCTCTGTAACAGCAGCCATTACGAAACCTTCTCCATAGTTTCCTTACTCTTTGCTTACCAGTCAGAATGCAGACACTAAGATACCAATACAGGTACATCTATAGATCTTCTTATGAATGATGCAATCACCTCTCCTTCTCTTAGCATATCGCAGTAGCACAAGAACATACTTAAACAGTTCGATTCTTGTTTTCTTAATATGTTTCACTAATATGTTGGACTAAATTGTTTGACATTTTGAAAACGATTGGAATAAAGTACAGGGATAGAAGGGTGATATACAGAAACCAGACAGCAGTCATTCGAGCTGAAGGACATGAGAGAGAAGCTGGTATTCAGAAAGGTGTAAGGTGAATCCACTATATATAGGTCCCTACATCCCAGAAGGAGGGATAGACAACCTTCTCAGAGCTCCGACGTGAGGGGAACTGCTTATCTCCCTTACATTCACAACACCACTGATTGCGTTGCTAAAATTCTCCGCAAGCACAAGATAAAAACAGTTTTCGGCACTATGACGAAAATTGGTCAACGTTTAGCATTAAACAAAGATAAATTGTCCCCAATACTACAACCTGGGGTGTATGAAGTCTCTTGTACTTGCGGAAAAGTCTACATTGGACAAACAAAACGGTCCATTGCAACTCGCATCAAAGAGCATCAAAGGAACATCCGTCTAAACCAACCTGACAAATCAGCTATAGCTGAACATGCCCTGTCTTCAGGGCACGATGTATGTTTCAAGGATGCTCATGTGCTTGCCCTTGTTAAGCACAACTGGTCTAGAATTATAAGGGAGGCAGTTGAAATTCGTAAAAATCCCAATAATTTTAACAGAGACACTGGATATCAGCTAAGTGACACTTGGCTACCAGTTATTAAGGATCTAGGAAGATAGTTCCTCTCAGTCACTCTGTTCTTCAACTATTTCAAATTGTACTTTTTTCCTCTATGGCTACAGAGCCTGGATTTTATCTCCTTTGTTCGTCACTGGAGGAGTTTCCATCTGTTCTAAGCCGTTGCCTGCATGGCGTTAGGTATCATTCAGATACACTTCCCTTTTGTTTATGTTTCCTTACATCCATCTAACCCTCCCACCTCCCCCTCTTTTGGACATCATCATTCTTCGAGGAGTCTCTATATTTTCACCCCGCCCCCTTTACCTTCTCCTTACTACTCTGTCCGCCGTTCTACCATGGTCCATACAGTAATTTCTGGCAGCTTCTCTCTGGTGACGAACTGAGGAATTTATCTATATTTTTTTGTAATTTTTGTAATCTCATTGATATACTTTCTTTGGCCACATTGTTTGATTCCATTGAAAAAGGAGGCAAGGTTTCTCTGAAACGTATGGTTCTAATCTAAATACACATGGCATTAGCCCAAAAACATGAATTATTTATAGAGCAATTCTACTTACAAAAATACTAAACTTCTATTAACAATTAAATACCAAAATTCTACTAACAAAAAAATACTTAAGTTCCACCAACAAGAAAATACTGTATGGATAGATAACCTTATCATCAAGCTCATGCATACTTCATCCCTGCCAAACTATCTCATTAAGATTATCTATTCATACTTAAGCAACAGGTCCTTTTATGCTACCTGCGATGGCGACAGATCCACGGTTCACACCTTGAGCCCTGGTGTACCTCAAGGTGGATTCCTCTTGCCAACGCTGTTTAGCCCATATGTGAATGATCTCCCCACTGAGAAGGGAGTAGAACTGCAAATGTTTGCTGATGACATTGCTTTTATACCTCCAAGCATAAGCAATGTGATGCCATCAATGCTCTGCAACGCTGGATTTCTGTGTTCTGGCGTTGGTGTGTTCACAATAAAATTAAAGTGAATGGCGAAAAAAACTCAAGCCATTCTCTTTACTCGCCGTCGCCCCCAGTTTGCATCACACCCTCCTTCCTTGGTCTAGCAGTGTCAAGTACCTTGGCATACTGCTAGAGAAATCTCTCACTTTTCGTTTGCATGTGGCCCGAGTCTTACAGCTTGCAGCGGCTAGGAAAAAGGCTATTTTTGCTCTCACTAGTAATAAATATTGACGGCCCCGGGTTCGATCCCCGGCTCCGTCAGGGATTTTAAAACTGACGTGAGGGTTGGAACGGGGTGCACTCAGCCTCGTGAGGACAATTGAGTAGCTGTCTGATAGTGAGACAGAGTCCCGATAACGGAAACCACGATTAACGGCCGAGGGGACCCGACGCGCTGATCACGCGTCACCCCAATATCTGCAGGCCGAATGGCTGGGCAGCGGTCGCTTGGTCGGCCTTAGCCCGTCATGGGCTGTATAGTGCCAGGGTATTTTTTTAGTAATAAATATTTGAGCTCATTTATTGTGGTGTTTGAGTCTACCGCATAGTGAGTTCCAGTGAGCATGAAAACTGCGAGTAGCTGTTATACGGAAGACAATCAGATAAGTAGTTAGCCTAAAATTTTATAGTTTAACCATAGTTTACAACCATATAATCTCTCTAAAGTACAATCTACGGATAGCTATCACCATTTAGCATTTCACCTAACATATATACTGCATTTAGCATACACTGACAGTTGCAGTACCAATACTGCAACTAAATAATTGTACATATTGTAAATATTTTCACCTGTATTTCAAACATAGATTTTGTAGCCTAAGTGTAATGGATCTGATGATGATCGATTGACGATCGAAACTGGTCATCCTAGTGTTTTATTAATCTCATGTAATTTATTTCAGGATTAGGGCATAACCCATCTCTTTTGGGTACATTCGTGTTGACCGACTGAAAAGCACTAAACTCTTGAGCTCATTTAATAAGAAGCAATTATATCTTGCCCTAGGCCACCCTACCCTACTGTACGGCTGTGAGGCCTGGGGCCACATATATAAAACTCATATCGACAAGATGCAAACATTCCAAAATAAAACTCTTCGGCAGTTCCTTCAGATCAAAATGTCCCTCAAAAGAAACTCGGAAATTAGACGTCATCTTAATATTCCTCTTATTGATGAGCAGATCATAAGGATCTGCAAGTTGGCCAAACGAGGAATATCCAATTTGGTACTTAAGACCTTGAGGGTTTGGAAATTGTGGACACGTTCAAATACCTAGGAAGTGAATTGATGCAAACTGGTAGGTTGGACATGGAGATTGGCTACTGCAGAGCAATGCATTCTATCAAAGTGTAAGAAAACTTGTTTGGGACAAGGAAGTACCAAGGAAAAGCAAGGAGGTAATGTATAAAGTGTACTATGTACCCATATTAACTTATGCAGCTGAGACTTGGACCCTGACAAGCAGGCAAGAGAGTAGAATCCAAGCCAGTGAAATGAAATTCCTAAGAAGTATGATAGGTAAGACAAGGAAAGACAGAGTGAGGAATGAAGATGTTAGGAAGGAAGTTGGGATGGGAAAACTAAATGAGAGAATTGAGAAGAATAAACTAAGGTGGTTTGGATATGTAAAGAGGATGGAGGAAAATAGAATACCAAGACAGATGCTGGAGGCCAAATGCAAGGGTAAGAGAGCAAGGGGAAAACCTAGAACAAGGTGGATCGATTCAGTGAAGAACAGTGTGAGAAAAAGAAATCTGGACTGGGACAAGATCGTGGAAGAAGAATTGTGGAAGGAAAGAGGAAAGTGGAGAAGTGCCATAAATACCCCGACCCGGCAGGAGCCAGATAAGGGGAGATGATGATGATGATGATGATGATGAGTATCTACAAGGTTAGTAATATTAAGCAGCCAATTACTAGGCACAGTATTCCTGATCTCCACAAGGGCTCACATTTTGTGGGGCATGCGTTGGCGAATTTTTCATTTTATTCTAATTCAGATTTGTAAGGATATCCATTTGCTTTGTATTATTAATGTTGAACTATTAACGCTCAAGAATATATCATTGTTATATCGAAACATGTACGTAGACCTGGGCCAATGTTTAAATACCAGGAGAGTAGATAATGAACGACTCACAGAGAAAGGCAGCAATAGAAACGCGTATGCATAAATTACAAAGGTGTTTTCATATGACAAAAGATATATATATAATAAAAAAAACTTATCCTGGAACACTAAATTAAGGCATTATCAAACAGGGGTCAGACCTGAAACTCTGTATGCGGCAGAAACATTTAAATTAACAAGATTTGGTGATTTAGACAAATTAGAGAAGACTGAAAGACGAATTCTGAGAAAAATACTGGGAGCTAAACTAAATAATAACACAGAATATAGGTTGCGACCAAATAGAGAGTTATATTTGAAATGTGAAAAATTAACTGATGTAATGAGAAAGAGAAGATTACAGGTTTTGGGGCATATTTATAGAATGGAAAATAGTAGACTAACTAAACAGATCTTCAACTTACTGACTAGTTACAAATCCAAACCCACATGGTTCATTGAAATTGACAAAGATTTGATGAACGCCAGAATTCAGACAGACACAATAGCACAATCGATTTAAGACACTAGTAGGTGCAGCAGAAGCAGTATGTGGGAGGACAAGTAGTAAGAAGAGGTGGAAGGAAACACCTTGGTGGAATGAGAAGACAAAAGATATAGTAAGGGAAAAGAATAGAGCCTTTAGGAGGTGGTATCAAAATAGGACAGTAGAGACAAGGGAAGAGTACCACGAAAGAAAGAAGGAGGCGAAGAGAGTAGTGGCAGAGGAGAGAAGAAAGTGGATGGAAGAGTGGACAAAGATGATGGAGGATAGTGAAGGTACTAAAAAGGTCCTGTATGGGATGGTAAAAAATAAGAGGCGGAAGGATCCTACGGATTATGTTAGAATGGTGAACAAAAGGGGACAAGAGATAGAAAATAGGGAAGAACTGAAGAAAATGTGGAAAGAATATTTTGAAGAACTTCTGAACCCAAATGGAAAACACGGCGAGGAGGAAGAAATCGGGGAAGAGGAAGATGAACTGCAAACAGAAAAGGACTTAACATGGAAAGAAGTGGAAGATGCAGTGAGGAAGATGAAAGGAGGGAAGGCACCGGGTGTGGATGAGTTGAGTGTGGAGATGGTGAGAGCAGCAGGAGAGGTGGGGATACAATGGTTGTACCGAGTGATGAGGACAGCATGGAAGGAAAGGAAGACCCCAGAGGACTGGAAAAAAGGAATAATTGTCCCGATCTTCAAGAAAGGTAGTAGAACAGAATGCAGAAACTACCGGGGAATAACACTGATGAGTCATTGTGCAAAGATCTTCGAGAATGTTTTGGAAAGGAGGATTAGGACAAGGATAGAAGAAGGGATGAGGGAAGAGCAACATGGCTTCAGAGCAGGAAGGTCCACAGTGGATTTGATTTTTGCTGTAAGGCAGTTACAAGAACAGCACTATGAGTATGGAACAGATCTACTGATGGCCTTCCTGGACATTGAGAAAGCATATGACAGTATATGCAGAAACAAAGTATGGGAGTCCCTGGAGGATAGAGGAGTAGAGAAATGGACTATGAAGAGGATAAAGGAGATATACAAGGGAAGCGTGAGCTGTGTGAAAGTGGGAGGAGAGAGATCGGACTGGTTGGAACAGAGAAACGGCCTGAAACAAGGAAGTGCACTATCACCGTTACTTTTCATTGTGGTGATGGATGACATAATGACCCGAGTGGCACAAGTAATTGGGGAAGGAAAGATGAAAGCAATGGTGTTTGCAGAGAAACAGTTGGATGTGTGGGAAGGAATAATACAAGGATATGGGATGAAATTTAGCATAAATAAGAGTGAGATGGTGATCACAACAAGGAAGAAGGAAAGAACCACAACGGGAATAACAATTGGTGGGGAACAGCTGAAGAAAGTAGAGAGTTTCAAGTATCTGGGAAGCCTGATACAAAGGCAGAAGCATTCCGGAGGAGTGTGAGAAGCATGTTATGGAGCAAGGATGTCCCTCAGAACAGCAAAAAGATCATATATCGGACGTACTATGTCCCTATCCTGACGTATGCCTCGGAGACCTGGGTTATGAAAGGAAGGGAGAAGAGCAAAATACAGGCCAGTGAGATGAGGTTCCTGAGAAGCAGGATTGGAGCTACAAAGATGGACAGAATAAGAAATGAGAGGACCAGAGAATTAATGAAGGAGGAACCATTACAGGATGATATAAAGAAATCTAGACTTAGATGGTATGGACATGTAAAACGAATGGAGGAGAAGAGGATACCCAGGAGAACACGAGACGAAGTGGGAAGGAAAGAGACCGACAGGAAGGTGGCTGAAGGGGGTGGAAGAAAGCGTGAAGAAGAGTGGAGAAGATTGGACAAGGGTGGAGGCTGAGAGATGGTGGGAAGACAGAAGACATTGGAGAGGCTTGTGTTCCAAACAGATGCGGCCAGTGGCTGGAAACTGTGCAAGATGATGATGATGATAATAGCAAACAGATCACTCTTCAGAGAAGCTATTCAAAAGGCAGAATTTCAAGAAAGGAAGAAAGAAAGAAACAAACAACTCGCAGAAAGAGGGCTCAAGAGGACAAAGATCGACACTCGAGAAGGACGAAGGAAATTGAATACAATGGACAATAGCCAAAGTTGATTCATCGTACCCTCCAAATGGGTTATTCAAAAGAAGAAGTTTCTCTTAAACTACAACTGCTGAAGCAGGCATATGGCCAAAACTGGTATTGGTATTTCATTTAGATTAAACGTCAAGAAGGAAGCTCTTCATATGACTGAGGGCCGTTTTCAGCAACGTCAATTATTTCTGAATTCATCATTAAAGGTTATTTAACCCTCTCAGTGCCACGCGCCAAAAGTGCCAAAGCCGATTCGATCGGCGCGCTGTTTATCTTATATTTGTAGATATCTGTAGGCATATGTCCGTGATTATTTCATACTGTTAGAAAGGTGAGTTTTCAAGCTTGCCTGTGCGGTGTTTACTTTTTTCCTTCGAAGTCCGTTGCGCGATAGGTTTGAGTTTGTATTCACGTCCTCCCTTTGCGCTCCCCCAATCACGCGCGTTCCCGTCAAAATTGAGGTGGAGTTTTTTTTCTTCTTGCTGAAGTTTCCTGCCTATTGATGTATCTAAGAACTTTCTACAGCTGGAAACATAGTGTTTCTTCGAATAGACTCTTGGGTGTCCTTAATTTAGGCTCAAAACTGATTTTTTTTAAAATTGAACAATTATAAGAATAACCTCAATTAAAAAGGTTGAGATGCCGTATTTACTTTTATGAACATAATGTATTGGTTATAATGCTAAAGAAAAAATAATGATTCTATCGTTGGAAATGTGGTATTTATGATTTTTTTTCGAATAGTCTGCATGACCATTGAAAATGGCTTCGCATTCTTGGCAAGTATTTCAGGAAATGGCTTGGCACTAAGAGGGTTAACTTTGCACGAGCATTTCACCAAACAGAAACGCTCGATAATTACCACTAACAAGCAATTACCTTAAATGGCCAAATCTGACCACTCAACTCTCTAAAGCATAGTTAAAGTGGCAGGAAACAGTTGAACTGTGTCTTCAGCATCTCACAATGGCGGCTTGTTTTCGAGTTTCACACGAACTTTCATCCATATGAATATAAAATATGATTGACAATGAAATTATAAATGATCAGACACATTACTAAATTTTAATACAGAGAAAGACGAATACGGAAATTAAAAAAAAAAAAAGTATATCCAAATGGGGATTCGAACTCCTACCAGCGCTGCGTAATAAATTCAATGTCTGCACCGCAAACGCTTTCGCTACAAAGACAATTGGGTGAGCGTGTCATATTAAGCTCTCTATTCACACAATTGACAGTTCTCCTGAATACTTTGTTCATATCATTTTAAGCTTGTCATGAATAAGGTATTCTTTATTTCCCGTCCTTTATAATTATGTTCCAGAAAGTCTCAAGGAAGCATCACAAACAACGATCAGTGCTTCACGCTTCTTATTCTGTCCGCCACGTTTCTCCACGAGTCTACGAATGCGCGAGAGCCGTAAATCTTATTTAGGTAATTGCGAACCCGAACGGCATCGAAGATTAATCACGCATTAACTCTCGTATTTAAGTTAAATAGGAATTGACTAACTAATCGTTAGTACAGTGTTGGTGAAAATGGCCCAAAGATGAGAAATGTCAATACCATTCTTGAAGTATACAGAATACCCATTGTCTAGAATTGGTCCTGGTAAAACAAGATGTAAAGACACTTCATACCTCCCTTAAAATGAGGGATGGAATAAAATACTATACCTTCAATATATTCTTGACATTAGCCACTGATAAGTTGGATTTGGCTCTCTTCAAATCAAGCTGTCTTTCAATCTCCTCTTCCATGTCATTGAGAATGTCAACAGGCATGCTGACCTCCTTATTCGGAGTCCCCAGAACTTCCTCACTGCTGTCCACATCTTCGGCTGTATCGTCAAGCTTTCGTTTCCTAAATAAATATCCAACAATTAATGCTTAACACCCACATTGGAGCACTTAAATCAAACCAAATACATCCAGGAATTGACAGGATATTTAGCTGTTGTCTTCCTCCTCTCTCAAAACCTTATTTTGATTTAGTTGGGTCTATTATCACCCCCCACCCCCAATAATAATATCGTATGGCCTCAGAAACTGGGTGCAAGATTTGTGATTTGGCACCCAGAGGGCAGCTAGCATGTCGAATTTTGTTGTTGTTGTTCCATGTAGCACTATGAAAGTTAGATATCTAAGCTCCTTGACACTACAGCGCTTTCTAGTAGAGAAATGAGGAACTTTTGTGTTGGCGGAAAATCCCGAGATTAATTTTGCCATTATGAACACGGCCTATTGAATTCAAATGGGTTCCTTAACATGCCCACAACGTACGACATGCGCATCGTGATTTTTGCTGCCTTTCGAAAATCACTTACCATGTCCTGGAGCGAACCTGCAAGCTTGGGG
This sequence comes from Meconema thalassinum, assembly GCA_946902985.2. Classification (NCBI taxonomy): domain Eukaryota; kingdom Metazoa; phylum Arthropoda; class Insecta; order Orthoptera; family Tettigoniidae; genus Meconema; species Meconema thalassinum. Next base: position 28,647,682 of record OX336397.1, on the reverse strand, counting down.
TTAGTTTATTTATTTAGCATATGGCATATAAAACATTAAATTATTATCACATACATGAAATTCTATAATAATACCAGCTATTGAAACATAACTTCTTACATAAAAGTTATCTACAAATATTTAAGTTCATTATCAGGGTGTCTACTGTCAGGATGAAGTAAAAATTAGTTACATTTTAGCTACCTTTTAGTTATCTTATAATTCAAGATACGTCTGCGGTCGGCAAGCATAGAAGCTCATCGCGCGCTGAAGAAAAACAACAATGATCTGTTTTTAATCCAGTGAATAAAATTCACTTATGGCGTTATAAAATGTAAAAGATAAAAATAAATAATGGACATTTAATATGAAATGAGTTGTTTCAGCTAATATGCCGCCTTGTGTACAATAAGTTATGATTACCAAGAAGTTGCTCTGATCTTGACCGTTTGGGGAGATTTCCTTTGTCCCCGTGGTAGATCAAGAAGAAATATATGCTACGATACGTGATCGTTACCGAATTCTGTCTTCGCAGTCAAGTACGGAGAAATAGCGAGACATTACACGATCGGCGCTGGTCTGAGCCGTTTGACACGATTCGTAGTTTTCACGATAGAACACTGAGAAAAATCGCGGTTTACATAATCGGTGTCACTTTTTATCGTTCGACCAGATTCTATTGTCTTTGAGGTCGGGCACGGAAAAATATAGTATTTTTACGCAATCGGCGCCGCTTGCTGTCTGTTTGACAAGAATCCAGTTGTATTCGTCATCAAATGCGGAGAAATATCACGATGTATCGCAATCGTTGCCACTTCCGGTCGTTTTACGAGATTCACGTTGTCCTCGCGGTTGGACACTGAGAACGCGATATTATGCAATCGGCACCGTATCTTGCCGTTCAGATTGTCTGCCTGTCTATCTGTCCTGGAAGAATGGCGGAGGCAAGCTCGAGGTTGGGCATGGTTAAAATTCACAAGCAGTGATGGACATGTATGGTCGGCACCGTGATTCCCGCTGTCCCTATGCTGTGGTTGGAAGTTCACGGTGGATCAAGAAATGAGTATCGCGATGCTACGTAGTCTGTTGATGCTCTTCTCGCTCCCCGTACACTTTTAAGTATACGGTTATGGGAAAAGTGGCGAGTAGGGTTCAGTATGTTTCGTGATGGGTGCCCAACAACCTTTGACAGCATTCCTGCAGTCCTTGTGGACACAAGTTCGCGACCAGCCACAAGTTTTATGATTTTACGCAACTGGCTTCGATCTCAGTCCGTCTGATGAGATTCCCGCAGGCAAGTCATGCGGTCAGCCGGCCGTCTTGAGGATGTGATTTTGGAGGATGAACGTTCGAATTAGGTATCGGATATTACGAATTATTCAGAGAGGATTACACGAATAATACGACAAGATGGCACATTTTCTTTCGAATTCAAATTATACAACTTTTCGAGATAACCGGTTAGATTATATATCCAATGGAACCAAAGTACGAAGGAAAAATAGACATATAACGGAGTTTCGAATTAACCACATTAGATGTCGCAAATTTAAGAAATGGAGAGATTTTTAAAATATACCGGCAGTCTATGTATTTCGAAGAATTTTTGCGATTCTTTTTCGAAACGGTATCATTTCGTAAGATTGCGACAATAAATTAATTCGAGTTATTTCCAGACTTCAATTTGAAATATCCAAATTTAGAGGTCAATATCAGAAATGAGAGGTTTCTGTTGAGTTTCGGAAGTTATCGCGAATAAGCGTCTCGCAAAAAGTCAGGTTTCCGAATAATACGGAAAAATATTTCACGCAAAACTAAACTCTCTTCTTGATGCCGAAAATATACGTTGAACCGATGTATACAGTACCACTGAAGGTTTCCTCAGTAGTCAGTATGCATTTCCTTGAGGTCGTGCACGGGAAATATAGCTTACGCAATCGGCGCCGCTTGCTTGAAACTCGCTTCATCACAATCTGTGAGCCTAGCAGCACGGGTTTATATTATTTAAAGCGACATCGGCGAATTTTCGTTACCTCCAACTATCCAGGCATAAAAATTAGCTACTTTTCGTTACTGGTAGACACCCTGTTTATGTAGCATACAGTATCGGTTATAACAGTTAAAAAGTCCTTGAAATCCCCACAATATGCATGGTTTGGGCACTCTGTCACTAAGTGATGAATTGTCTGTTTCTCAGCACCACAGTCATTGGGGTTAGTAATCCGACACGATAACCACTCACCCACCGTGTCAAGCACCACCCAATCAATACTTAAGATTCCTTACTACAACATACTTCCATTATCTTGTATCAGGCTTCCCAGATACTTGAAACTCTCCACTTTCTTCAGCTGTTCCCCACCAATTGTTATTCCCGTTGTGGTTCTTTCCTTCTTCCTTGTTGTGATCACCATCTCACTCTTATTTATGCTAAATTTCATCCCATATCCTTGTATTATTCCTTCCCACACGTCCAACTGTTCCTGTACCTCCTCCTCCTTGTTTCCCCAAATCATCAAATCATCTGCAAACACCATTGCTTTCATCTTTCCGTCCCCAATTACTTGTGCCACTCGGGTCATTATGTCATCCATCACCACAATGAAAAGTAACGGTGACAGTGCACTTCCTTGTTTCAGGCCGTTTCTTTGTTCCAACCAGTCAGATCTCTCTCCTCCCACTTTCACACAGTTCATGCTTCCCTTGTACATCTCCTTTATCCTCTTTATAGTCCATTTCTCTACTCCTCTATCCTCCAGGGACTTCCATACTTTGTTTCTGCATACACTGTCATATGCTTTCTCAATGTCCAGGAAGGCCATCAGTAGATCTGTTCCATACTCATAGTGCTGTTCTTGTAACTGCCTTACAGCAAAAATCAAATCCACTGTGGACCTTCCTGCTCTGAAGCCATGTTGTTCTTCCCTCATCCCTCCTTCTATAGAGATAGAGAAATAAATGAGCGGGGGAGGCAGGCAGAAGCATTTCGGAGGAGTGTGAGAAGCATGTTATGGAGCAAGGATGTCCCTCAGAACAGCAAAAAGATCATATATCGGACGTACTATGTCCCTATCCTGACGTATGCCTCGGAGGCCTGGGTTATGAAAGGAAGGGAGAAGAGCAAAATACAGGCCAGTGAGATGAGGTTCTTGAGAAGCAGTATTGGAGCTACAAAGATGGACAGAATAAGAAATGAGAGGACCAGAGAATTAATGAAGGAGGAACCATTACAGGATGGTATAGAGAAATCTAGACTTAGATGGTATGGACATGTAAAACGAATGGAGGAGAAGAGGATACCCAGGAGAGTACATGAGACGAAGTGGGAAGGAAAGAGACCGAGGGGAAGACCGAGAGACAGGTGGCTGAAGGGGGTGGAAGAAAGCGTGAAGAAGAGAGGAGAAGACTGGACAAGGGTGGAGGCTGAGAGATGGTGGGAAGACAGAAGACGTTGGAGAGGCTTGTGTTCCAAACAGACCCGGCCAGTGGCTGGTAACTGAGCAAGATGATGAATGAACTACAACATACTATAGGGACATGTTTTGGGCAACAACTTTGCCCTTCATCAGCCTGATGTCACAGATTCATCAACAATGTATACACTCAAAAGACACTCCTCCTGCATAAATCATACATTCTCTTTGTGGATAAAATTATACATTTGAATTAAATTAAACATCGTCGTCGGCTGTAACTCGATTCCGAGTAAACATACTTCTTCCTGCATAGAGCTTTTCAGACCAGCTTGTGGATGTGTTTCTGATGACTAAACAGGCCAATCCTGGCATAAAACATGCGCCCACATAAATTGCACTCAATGGTCAGGGGAGGGCGGGGTTGTAATTGACGAAGCTTCCTTGCTTGTCGTTTGGCCTCTTCATTTCTGCGACGTTCTTCTTTAAATAAGTTGACAGCCGTCGATATAGTGGTCCGCCACAGTAAACGGTCCGCAGCAGATGTTTCCCACAAGTGGATGTCTATACCAGTCGTCTTCATGATGTGTTTTAACTGGTCTTTAAAACGCTTCAAAGGGGCCTTATGAGGTCTAGTGCCGGAGCAAAGTTCACCATAAAGGAGTTGACGTGGAAGCCTGGTATCACTCATACGGTGAACATGGCCTAACCATCTCAGTTGATGAGCGATGATAGTTGTCTCAATGCTATTGAGATGCGCTCTCTCGAGAACTGCAGTGTTGGTCACATAGTCCTCCCACTTGATATTCAAGATGTATCTCATCTTTAGTTGGTGGAAGCGCTCAAGTTTCTTGATATCACGGCGATAGAGTGTCCAAGTTTCACAGCCATACAGTAGCCTCGAGATGACGACAGCTTTGTACACCATGAGTTTGGTATGCATCTTTAGGTCTTTATTCATGAAGACTCGGTGCATTAAACGGCCAAATGCTGCATGGGCAGCCCCAATTCTTTTGTCAACATCCTGTTCGCAAGTGCACCGTTTTGACAAGATGCTACCAAGATATGAAAAATGATCAACCTGCTCCAGTGTTGAGTCTAAGATGGAGATATTGAACTCAGGAAGAGGCAATCCTGGGGCAGGTTGTGCAAGCACCTTTGTTTTCTTTGCATTGATGGTGAGACCAAAGATATCACATGCAGTGCTAAAGCGATTGACCGATTGTTGAAGCTCTGCAGGTGTCGAAGCAGAAGATGCGGTGTCATCGGCATACTGCAGTTCTGTCACCCGGGTAACTTGGGTATATCTCTGTGAACGAAGTCTTGCCAGATTGAAAAGACCTCCATCGAAGCGAAACTTAATCTCTTTGCCTGGGTTGTTGGAAGATGATTCATACATCATGGCAGCCATGTACAATGCAAGGAGTGTTGGAGCAAGCACACAGCCTTGCTTCAAACCGTGAGTGATTGGAAATGGATCGGATACAGAGTTACCGTGAAGAATCTTCCCAGACATTCCATCATGAAGAGCTTTAACTAATTCCACATAGCGATCTGGACATCCAAAGTGCGTTAATACTTTCCACATAGCAGATCTTGGTACACATAAATTTAAAAAAATCAGAAATTTGACACATTAAAAAGTTGTTTTCTTAAAATATTGGGTGGGAATACAGGGTCTTCCATATAAAGTAAGAACAGTGAGTGGCGGCTTTGTTATCTACTGCTGCGGTGGCCTTGGCCGAGCTTGTGGCGCGCCACAGCCCCCTGCAGTAGTATTGAAAGCGCGGGCATAGTACATACTTGACCTTGCAATAAGCGTGCAGGTGTTCAGTCGCCAGTCCAAACCTCAGCTGCTAACATGGTGAGACAGTTATCATTGCGTCATATTCTTGTATGATAAAACTAGTTTTAAGTACGAGTCGCCTCGGCGGGTACGTGATGCATTTGTTCAGCAATTTCCTGATGAAGTGCCACCTTCACTAGCACAGATTAACGTAATTGTAAATAAGTTTGACACTACTGACTCAGTGCTCAATAAAAAGCATAAAATAAAAGATTAGAAACATTACAGTGGTAGAACTCACTCGCGTCAGCCAGAATGTGGTTACCAGATACAATGCAAGTATAACCCAGGAAGGACGACACTTCCAGCATCTTTGATAAGGTAATATTTCATAGAGGATTGTACACACGCTTAAAGCAGGGGGCCGCAGCGCGCCACAAGCTCGGCCAAGGCCACCACAGCAGCGAATAACAAAACTGCCGCTTGCCGTTCTTACTTTATATGAAAGACCCTGTATATGAGTAGTCCTGTTACAATCCTGTTCCTGTTGTGTGGAAGGAAATACGCTATGACCATAAACATAGGATATTTATCAGAGGTCCAATGCCGCATTACATTGTGTCTGTTGTGATATGATTAACATCACCTGTGAATGGAGAAAAAAAAAAAAGGTATTTTAGAAAGAAATTGCGTGTTAGAGTATAACCCATTGTAATCTAAGTTGTTTTAGTTATCAGTAATATAACTTACTTTTATTATATTGGACAAAACTTATCGGCACTCAATTGGGTTCCGCCACTGCTTGGATGCTGCAATGAATCAAATTTGAACGTCAGAAATAGTGTAAGTGAAAGCGTGGCCTATTCGGAAAAATCTGTTGTGTTGTTTGTTTGAGTCTTCAGTCTTTTGACTGGTTTGATGCAGCTCTCCAAGCCTCCCTGTCCTGTGCTTATCGTTTCATCTCCACATAGCTACCACACCCTACATCCGAGGCAATCTGTTGAACATATTTTAACCTTGGTCTACCCCTACAGTTCTTGTCATCGACCCTTCCTTCCATAACTAAGCTTGCTATTCCTGGGTGTCTTAGTATGTGTCCTACCAACCTACCTCTTCTCTTCATTAGCAGTTGCCAGAAACCTCTCTCCTCTCCCACTCGTCTTAATACCTCTTTGTTTGTAACCCTATCTACCCATCTGATCTTCATCATTCTCCTGTAACACCACATTTCAAATGCTTCAATTCTCCTCTTTTCTGCTGCACCAATAGTCCAAGTTTCACTTCCATAGAGCGTCACGCTCCAGACAAAGGCTTTCAAAAATGACTTCCTAATTCCTAAATCTATATTCGATGTCAACAGATTCCTTTTCTGTAGAAATGCTTTCCTTCCCTGAGCCAACCTACTTTTTATATCCTGTTTGCTTCGTCCATCACTGGTTATTTTGCATTTGATGTCCAGAGAGGTTTCTGATCTTTTTCGGCTGCATTCCAGTATTTTCGTTTTACATTTACAGTACAACCCCTGTAATTCGTCACCTTTGGGGCTGAGGGTATGGTCGGAACGCAAAGAAGGTCGGATTATCAGAAAGTACAGAAAATAGGGATTTATATTAAAATAAACAACCTCTGAACTCAAGATATCAGGGTTCCTTTCCTTCTTTCTTTGTAAAGCCATATCCACAATGCGTTGTCAAGCAGTTCAAGTTTATGCTTTTTCAATGTTTTGTGATTCTTAAGAGCGCTTTCATCATCTATCGTCACTGTACATGATTCAGTGTCCTTCCGATTTCTTCTCCAATCCTTAATTATTGTCGAAACGCCTACATGGAGTTCCTTCGCATTTCTTTGGAGTGATTCCCCTTTGTCCAGTCTTCGTAGCACTGATAATTTTTCTTTTAATGAAAGAGTAACGTGTTTATGTTTCACTCCTGACATGTTGGAAAAAACAAAAACAAAACAAAAAAACTATACAGTACTATAACGAACATAGAAGAACAATGTCGCAAAACCAACGAACAGTAAGCAGATGACGGAGCACTAAAACGGGCACCTGTAAACAACAATGACGCGACGGGTCCAAGCTCTGTGAACATGCGGGGTGAGGGGAAGGAGCAGGGAAGGGTCACACGAGAAGATAAGGATCCTTTCTATTCCATTACTGCTAACATACGGCCGTTGCTCAAACCACTGGTGTTGCGGATGAGTGAGCGATGTATTTGGTTCTGTTACTAAGCACGTACCGGGAACCCATCACTTGTCACCATCACTTCTCATAGTCCGCGATGCTCGAGCATGGTCGGATCAACCCGAGCGACGGACCAGCCGAGGGCGGACAAGAGGGGTTCTACTGTATTAATTTTCATCATGAATTCTTTCCTCTCTTTTACCTGCAGTTCTTCTGTTCAGCTTTAGAGACAATTCACACTGTGCGCCACTAGTCTGGACAGCTGGAGGGGGAGGTAGGGAGGTCGACGTGGTGTGGGGTGATTGGGTTGCGTATGTTCGTTACGTACAGGTTGTTTCAGGAAAAACTTATTAATGGATATTAATCCAAATAATCCTCTCAAAAACCTCTTCGTTCTGGCAGACCAGGCAGCCCTTTCCTCATCGGGCTCAAAGCTGAAGACACCGACGCTAGCTGAGAAGATTAAAGTCATCGAGGAACGTCAGAATGTTGAAATTAAGTGATTTTTTAAAACTACAGTATATCTACAGTGAGTCTCTCTCACGAGTCGGCTGGCCGGCGCGCCCTGCTTATCTGTCTCCCGTTAACTCATCACTACCCGCTCGGCATAACATAACACTTCGCTAACGTTATCCGTGCATGACATGAGATGACAATTAAAATTAATAAAATAAGCTGCTACTATCTTATGACAGGAGATGTTCTAAATGTTTTCCTCCTACAGCCACACATTTCCGGCATCGTCTTAGGAAACTCCGATTTACACGCATAAGTTCTTCATCCGTAATTGAGGCCATTTCTCTACGGATATGTTCTTTCAGTTCGCCCAACGTGTGAGGGTTTCATGCATATACTTTATACTTTAAGCACCCATATAAAGAAAAGTCACAAACAGTTAAATATGGGGACCATGACAGCCATAAGACTGTACTAATTACACGGTATTCAAAAATTTCCTCAATTAAGTTTAATGTGTCATGAGCTGTATGCGCGGTGGCAGAGTCTTGCTGAATATATCCATTTTGAGAGTTAGTGTCAGTCAGTTCGTCAAAAAATGGTTTGAGTATATTAACCCTGTACCTTTGTGCATTAATTGTGCCTTGAAAAAGGATAGGTCCATTCACTGCGCACCATACTCCGACCCATCCGTTAAGTAGAGGAATTTCGTATATGCGATAGGGGGTTTCTCTACTCCAATATCTGTTATTCTGCGTCGTCGAACCATACCCCTGTAAATGGAACCATGCTTCGTCTGAGAAAAATATTAACATATCCGGAGAGAAATAGCCTCAATTACGAAAGACGAACATATGCGTGTGAATCGCAGTTTCCAAAGGCGATGCCGGAAATGTGTGGCTGTAGGAGGAGAACATTTAGAACATCTCCTGTCATAAGGTAGTAGCAGCTTATTTTATTCATTTTAATTGTCATCTCATGTCATGCACGGATAACGTTAAGGAAGTGCTATGTTATGCCGTGCGGGAAGCGACGAGTCAACGGGAGACAGATAAGCTGGGCGCGCCGGCCAGCCGATTTGTGAGAGAGACTCACTGTATATAGTTTATTTATTCAGTTAAACGTAAGTACTGTATTTATCAGCAGAAACCAACAACCTTTCTTTTGTTTTTTGATTAGAGTATTTAAGACTGATTTCGTTAATTTTTAGTTCAAGTACAGTATTATTTTCTAAAAAAAAGGTACTATAATTTCATTTAAAATGTCATTAAAAAGCATCGCATAAAAGAATTTGATGTTTTAAAGGTTGTTTTCCATTATTATACACCTACCCCCTCCCAAACGACCGTTTTGGATAACTCGAAGTTTTATCGGTCTCTTGAGCTTCGAGTTATCCAAGTTGGACTGCATTACTGAAGAAACTGGTCGAGTAGGCTATATACCTGATGAGTACCAGGTGACTTCTTGGCCTACTGTGACAGGAGGTGATTATTAGAGGACACAGAAGATTTCGTCTCATTTCAGTAGATGTTTTTCATACTGAGACTAGGAAGTTTGTTATAATATTCTAACATTTTTCTGGGAACAAACAAAAAATAAAATTGTATAGAAACTTTGAGTGGTTATATTAAAGCTACTCAGTTGTAAACCCCTTTTATAAAGACAGGTCATCAGTCCACAAGATTTTAAAAATCTGAATAACTACCAGTCATCAGCATCATCTTGCACAGTTTCCAGCCACTGGCCGGGTCTGTTTGGAACACAAGCCTCTCCAACGTCTTCTGTCTTCCCACCATCTCTCAGCCTCCACCCTTGTCCAGTCTTCTCCTCTCTTCTTCACGCTTTCTTCGACCCCCTTCAGCCACCTGTCTCTCGGCCTCTTTCCTTCGCACTTCGTCTCGTGTATCCTCCCGGGTATCCTCTTCTCCTCCATTCGTTTTACAAGTCCATAATATCTAAGTCTAGATTTCTCTATACCATCCTGTAATGGTTCCTCCTTCATTAATTCTCTGGTCCTCTCATTTCATATTCTGTCCCTCTTTGTAGCCCCAATACTCATCTCACTGGCCTGTATTTTGCTCTTCTCCCTGCCTTTCATAACCCAGGTCTCCGAGGCATACGTCAGGATAGGGACATAGTACGTCCGATATATGACCTTTTTGCTATTCTGAGGGACATCCTTGCTCCATAACATGCTTCTCACACTCCTCCGGAATGCTTCTGCCTGTCTCCCCCGCTCATTTATTTCTCTATCGTTTCTTCCATTATCTTGTATCAGGCTTCCCAGATACTTGAAACTCTCCACTTTCTTCAGCTGTTCCCCACCAATTGTTATTCCCGTTGTGGTTCTTTCCTTCTTCCTTGTTGTGATCACCATCTCACTCTTATTTATGCTAAATTTCATCCCATACCCTTGTATTATTCCTTCCCACACGTCCAACTGTTCCTGTACCTCCTCCTCCTTGTTTCCCCAAATCATCTGTAAACACCATTGCTTTCATCTTTCCTTCCCCAATTACTTGTGCCACTTGGGTCATTATGTCATCCATCACCACAATGAAAAGTAACGGTGACAGTGCACTTCCTTGTTTAGGGCCGTTTCTCTGTTCCAACCAGTCCGATCTCTCTCCTCCCACTTTCACACAGCTAACGCTTCCCTTGTACATCTCCTTTATCCTCCGTATAGTCCATTTTTCTACTCCTCTGTCCTCATGGTATCATCAGATATGAAATTTTATTTTCGTTGATAGCTTGCACAGTGGGTGAGTGGTTATCGTGACGGACTTCCAACCCCAAGCTAGCAGGTTCGCTCCTGGCCGTGGTAAGGGATTTTCGAAAGGCGGAAAAATCACGACACGCATGTCATACAATGTTGGCATGTTAAAGAACTCATTTGAATTCAGTGGGCGGTGTTCATAATGGCAAAATTAGTCTCGGGATTTTCCGCCAACACAAAAGTTCCTCCTTTCTCCACTAGAAACCGCTATAGTGTCAAGGAGCTTAAATATCTAACCTCCTTCACTTTCATAGCGTTCCAAGGAACGACTAAATTCGACATGCAAGCTGCCCTCTGGGTGTCCAATAACAAAGCTTGCACCCGCCACCCGAGGCATTAGATATTTAAAAAAAATTAGTTAATTCAATTTTATGTTGGACATTTGGAACGGAAAAATCCCCCCGGATTGGAAGTTGGCAATAATCCATCCCACACATAAAAAAGGAAGTAAAACTGACCCAAACAATTATCGAGGTGTATCCCTTCTTCAGGTCACATTACAAAATTCTTTCAAAAGTTTTACTAAACCATGCAGAGCTTCAAGTAGATAATCAAATCGGTGAATATCAAGCTGGATTCAGGAAGAGACGGTCATGTGCAGAGCAAATTTTGAATTTAAAATACACCATACAATATTTTTGCAACACAACAAAAAAATATGTCATAACGTTTGTGGATTTCCGGAAAGCATATGACAGTATAGATCGCGTATCACTCTTTGATGTTTTAACAGAATTTGGACTTGACCAAAAAAACAAGAAATATTATCAAAGACACACTTACGGAGACAAAGGCTAAAGTAAAATTTATGGGTGGATTAAGTGAAGAGTTTGAAATAAATACAGGCGCCCGTCAAGGTGATGGAATTTCCCCATTTCTTTTCAATTGTGCCCTGGAAAAGGTTGTTAGAGAATGGAGAAACACAGGTGCACCATCTCTCCGACTAGGGCCAAAGATTAAGGGTATTCAAATAGACTGTCTAGCGTTTGCTTATGATGTGGCACTAATTGCTGAAGACATCTCTGATGCACAGAAGCAGATCACTATCTTGGAAGAACAAGCAGCAAAAATAGAGCTTCATATCTCTTATGAAAAAACTAAATTTATGACTAACATAAAAAATGCTCCACATGAAATTGATATTAACGCTTACAAAATTGCTAGAGTAAAGGAATTTAAATACTTAGGCGAATGGGTTACAGAAAATGGCGATGAAAATAAATCTGTAACATAAAGAATCCAGAAAATGGAGGTTGCTTATCAATACACAAAAAATGTTTATAACAAGCAATGCTTGTCATGGAATAATAAAATTCGCCATTGCTTAACAGTGATCAAACCGCAAGCTCTTTATGCTTCAGAAACGCTTAATTTACAACTTAAAACATTTAAGGAACAATTAGAGATTAAGGAAAGGAAAATTATGTGAAAGATCTTAAGGCCCAGAATTAAAAATGGCATACACTATCCCAAACCCTACTCTGAAATATACGGGAAAGTTTCTCAACTTACCGATACCATGAGAATGAGACGAATTCAATTTTTGGGCCATTTGGAAAGAATGGATCATACGAGACTTACCTACCAAATCCATAAATTTCTTCATAACAAACGTACAAGACCAAAGTGGTACAAACAGGTGGAGAGGGGCCTAGTGGAGACGGATTGCCAGATCTGATGAATAGAAATGTAATCAAAAATAGTGTTCACACTAGGGGATGGTCGGAGGAACAGAAACTACAACAATCCTTGCATGTGAAGAGATATTGGGCAAGGAGGAAGGCTCAACATACGTTGATTCCGCTTGTCCTAAGTGACCTATCCGCGAGAAGAAGAAGTGTACGTTTTAACTGTTCGTTCATCAGAATCCTTTTTTCTTTTCTATTTTGAAATGGTTTCATTGTATTATTCAACTCATCTAAATCATTTTGAAGTTCTTTAAACCAATTATTTTTGTTACATTTTTCAAAAAGTAGTTTAATAGTTGTTTTGGTAGTTTCATCATCATCATCATGAACCGGCTCCAGTTTCCCGGGTGTGGTGAATGAGCGCTCTCCATTTAGTTCTTTCCAAGAAATTTTCCTCCTCCATGATCCGCTGCACATCCAGACCTCTCCCTGCAAGATCATTTCTAACCTGGTCAATCCATCTCTTCCTCGGTCGACCTCTTGGTCTCTTGCCTTGTAGTTCTTTCTCAAACCACACTCTAGCTGTTCTTTGTGTGTCCATTCTCTTGAGATGACCGAACCATTTCAGCCTGGCTTCAACACGGATCTCATTACGAGATTGTTCTACTTGGTATATCTCATCATTTTTTATTTTGTCCCTCCTTGTCTTCTGAATCATAGATCTTAAACACTTCATCTCCACCGCCTGTAGTTTACTGGTATTTTTCTTGGATTGGGTACAGGTTTCTAAGCTATATGCAGTAACAGGTACAAAGAAGCTCTTGTAGAGTATTAGTTTTGATCTTAAAGGAACTTGCTTATCCCAAAGAAGCCCTCTCACGAGATGATAAAATTTTGCTCCATGTTGAACTCTACTAGTGATTTCTGCAGATGGTTGGTTATCTGTCGACACTTCACTGCCAAGGCAACAGAACTGATGTACTTGTTCTAATTATGTACCATTGAGAGCGATGTTAGTATACATGTTTTGTCGACTAACGGGCATCACCACCGTTTTCGACTTGCTTATATTGGTTGAATACAGCATTCCAATCATTCAGCTTCTGTTGTACCGTATTTCCTCGCATAATCGTCACACCCCACTTTTCAAACACTAAAATAGGTTTATAAAATTTCATCGCATAATCGTGCGCCAGTCAGTTGCACGTGCTGCCGCGAATTTATAACCTGGCGCGACTTTGTCAGAAGAAAAATATTTCGTCTTTATGCTTGCGGGCTATGAACTGTGACGCGAGCGGCAAGCTTCGTCACTTAGCACATTCCACGAGCTAATTCTGGCGTGATCTTATCAGGAGTAACTAATCTCGTCTTTATGCCTGCGGGCTATGAACTGTGACGTGAGCAGCCAGCGCACATTCCGCGAGCTTATAGGCCTAATCTGGCGTGATCTTGTCAGCAGAAAATAACCTCGTTTTATGCCTGCGGGCTATAAACTGTGACGCGGGCGGTCAGCCTCATCACTTGGCACATTCCGCGAGCTTATAGGCCTAATCTGGCGTGATCTTGTCAAGAGAAAGTAATATCGTCTTTATGCCTGTGGGCTATGAACTGTGACGCGAGCTGCCAGCGCACATTCCGCGAGCTTATAGGCCTAATCTGGCGTGATCTTGTCAGGAGAAAGTAATATCGTCTTTATGCCTGCGGGCTATGAACTGTGACGCGAGCGGCCAGTTTCGTCACTTAGCACATTCCGCGAGCTTATAGGCCTAATCTGGCGTGATCTTGTCAGCAGAAAGTAATCTCTTCTTTATGCCTGCGGGCTATGAACTGTGACGCGCACGGCCAGCACACATTCTGCGAGCTTATAGGCCTAATCTGGCATGATCTTGTCAGGAGAAAGTGATCTCTTCTTTATGCCTGCGGGCTATAAACTGTGACGCGAGCGGCCAGCGCACGTTCCAAGAGTTTATAGGCATAATCTGGCGTGATCTTGCCTGGAGAAAGTAATCTCGTCTTTATGCCTGCGGACTATGAACTGAGACGCGAGCAGCCAGTTTTGTCACTTAGCACATTCCGCGAGCTTATAGGCCTAATCTGGCGTGATCTTGTCAGCAGAAAGTAATCTTGTCTTTATGCCTGCGGGCTATGAACTGTGACGCGAGCGGCCTGCAGGATATGAACTGTGACGCGAGCGGCCAGCGGACATTTCGCGAGCTTATAGGCCTAATCTGGCGTGATCTTGTCAGGAGAAAGTAATCGCATCTTTATTCCTGCGGGCTATGAACCGCGACGCGAACGGCCAGCTTCGTCAGCACATTCTGCGAGCTTTAACCTGTCGTGACCTTGTTAGAAGAAAGAAGCCCGTCTCTGCCTGAGGCTATGACTCACACCCGACTCACGCTACGCGAATGACTGGCCCGTGCAGCAAATAATGATACAGTATATTCTTTGAACTTAAATATTCTTCGCATAATCGTCGCACCCGGCTTTTTTCCACGAATTTTAGGCTAAAAAGGTGCGACGATTATGCGAGGAAATACGGTACTTCAGCCTCATTTTCACCCCATATTACAACATCATCTGCAAACTCTAAAGCTTTAAATTCAGAGGACTTATTTAGTCTCTTAACTCTTTTCATTATTTCATCCATTACAGTAATGAATAAAAGTGGTGATAAAGTGCTGCCTTGCTGTACACCCTGCTTAGTGTCAAACCACTCTGAATAGCCATCACCTATTTGGACACAACTCTGGCAGTGTTCACATAGCATCTTCACTTTATTTATTAAAGCACATGGTATTGATCTATTTTGAAGGCATTCCCAGATTGTGTTTCTCCATACACTGTCGTAAGCCTTCTCAATATCTAGAAAAATGAAGATGATGTCTTTTCCTTTTTCCCAATGCTTCTCCATAATCATCCTGACAGAACATATCAGATCTGTTGTTGCCCTGTTCCGTCTGAAACCGTACTGCTCTTCTTCAAGCTGTGGTTCAATGATAATTCTTAATCTGTGTTCTATGATTCGTTCCATCATCTTGAGGCTATGAGATAGAAGAGTAATTCCCCTGTAGTTGCTAGGTTTCCGTCTATAAATGACAGAACAAGGCCATTCCCACAGTGTCTATAATGGAATCATATTCCTGGTAGAAAACTGCATTAGGCTACAAGCTCCATTGTCCATGCTCCTGTTATTTAAATCCATATACAAAGTAAAATATTAACCTTTAACAGTACATATTTCAGGTATAAATTAGACCCTTCTTCCCCTTAGGCTCGGCGGCGTAGTTGGTAGCATGCTGAGCTTCTATGCCCAAGGTCGCCGGTTCAAACCCAACCGAATTCGTCAGATTTTTTAAGAGCGTTAAAAATCCCTCAGTATGCCTTCCTTCGGAGGGGAAGTAAAGCCGGCGGTCCATGTCATAGATTTACGACATGTAAAAGAACCTTCCAAGGCCTACTGAATTCAAATGGGTTCTTTGACATGCCAACATCATGACATGGTATCTTAATTTTTGCCACCTTTCAAAAATCACTTACCACAGCCAGGAGCGAACCTGCAAGCCTAGGGTTAGCAGACCGACATGTTAACCACTCACCCACCGTGGCAAGCAAACTTGAGATAGGAAATGAACCGTTAAAAATTTGTGCAACGTTTATAGTTATTATTGTTTTAAGGGGTGGAAGTATGAGGTCATCTGCCCCATTGTGCAGCGTTAAACTTTTAACAAGGCAAATTCGCAACACTGCGTCGATAAAGTGTGACTTTTCCTAATGTTTCCGTTCCAGGAATGCCGCCGCCTCCTGTCTGGCGAACTAGTTCAGTGGTATCGTGCACGGCACGGCGTGTTCCTTGAAACGAGTCATTTGGTAGCGGTTCGAATCAGAGCCAGTGCAAGTTTTCTCTCATCATAATTTTTCCATTTTCTGCCGTGCAAGATTCCACCGAGCTAATTCACGAGGCAATCCTTAGCGGCTGGAACGGAAACGTTAGAAAAAGTCACACTTTCTCGACGCAGTGTTGGGAATTTACCTAGTTAAAAGTTTAATGTCACACAGATTTATAACGGTTCGTTTCTGGCCATAAGTGTCCTATCTCAAGTTGCTTCAGATAAGGGCTGGAACGTCGGGTTTCAGTTTGTTGACGTAATTTTGCGACATCCTGTATATAACATGAAGTATAACATAATTTTCTCGCCAAATCAATACTTTACTTACATAAAAATTCTACAGGTACATGTTTTGGAAATCTATTTTGTTTCCTTCCTCAGCCCACTTTTGGTGTAAAACATCACTTATTCTTCCTTTCAAGGAAGAACAAGAGAATAAGTGTGAACTGTGTTTTTTGTTATTTGGTGAGGATTTCGATGTTGTATGATGTTTTACACCAAAAGTGGGCTGAGGAAGGAAACAAAATAGATTTCCAAAACATGTACCTGTGGAATTTTTATGTAAGTAAAATATTGATTTGGCGAGAAAATTATGTTATACTTCATGTAAACTAGGTCAATACGGAACCTGGAATGAGTGCTGTTCCAAATAAACATGTATATAAATCCTATCCTATTGTACTAACCTGGGGTTATCCTGATCCGATCTCTCTCCAACTTCTTCAGGATCTGATATATCTATCTCTAAACCGCCTGAGGAATATTCATCGCCTGATGCTTCGTCGTAAGTTTCCTCCTCCATCTCGTTCATAGCTTCTACAACAGAAGAAAGCATTGCTCGTTCTAACAGACTTGTCACAGGTAAATGCACTCACTGGCACGAAATTTAAAAAAAGATCATATTCATTTTGGTCCACAATTGTTATCCTTTACACTTTATTAGCCTATTTTCATTGACGGGCTTATGAGGTCACCTTTTGTCTGTTTGTGTTCCCCCCTAAGAAAATCTAAACCGCTGGAGCAATTTCAATGAAACTCGTAAAATCATAGTACAATTTTGTCCGACCCCGACCTTCAAATTTTATTACGTCTCACCAATCCAACATGGCGGCTGTGCAAAATACTTCACCGGTATTCTACAAGGTCTTTATACAGGGTGATTCTCTATGTAGTTTACAACTTCAATAATGTGTAATTATTTATTGGAACCACTTACAGACTTGGTTTATATGTCATTATATTGCAAAACACTTCAAGTTTTGACTCACGTAGTTTGTAGTTGCACAGTTGTCCGCCACGCGCGCCATCTGCCACTTGTTGAAAATGTCGTCTTTCACTGGAGCGTAAAGAGCGAAGTGCGTGTTCTGGTTTGAAGAAACCAAGTCAGCAACGAGTGTACAGCGGAGGTTTCACACAGAATTTGGCAAAGATCCATCCAGCAGACCAACAGTGTTCAAATGGTACCAGACATTTATCGGAACAGGTTGTTCTGTGCGACACACAAAGGCTCCAGGCCACGCACCTCTGACTGGCGATGTGGTGGAAACAGTTAGAAAGAGGTTCGTCCACAGTCCGGAAAAATCGAAACTGGTATCCTTCAGATCACTGTTTGGCGGGTATTCCATCGACATTTGCCCATCAAAGCATACCGATTGCCCTTGGTTCAAGCACTAAGTTAAGTGCATAAACATACCCGACATGAATTCTGTGTTGAAATGATGGATCGCATCAGCCGTGATGAGTCATTCTTGAACAATGTGGTCTTCAGCGATGAAACAACGTTGCACCTTTCTGGCAGAGTCCGAGTCAACACAATTGTCGTATTTGAGGCATGGAGAAACCACATGTGCACTATGTGACAGCCCCAAAGTGAAAGTTTTCTGCCCTGTTTCGAGAGAAACAATTACCTGGCCGCCACGGTCCCCAGATTACACACCACTGGACTTTCTGAGGGGCTTTGTGAAAGATAGGGTGTACATCCCTCCCCTACCTGCAAATCTTGATGAACGGAGACATCGCATCACAACAGCCATCGCTTCTGTTACCCCGGAAATGCTGGTTCATACATGGCGGGAAATTAACTTCCGTTGGGATGTGTCCAGAATGACAAATGGTGCACACATTGAGCCATAATGGATTTGTCAAAAAAAACTTGAAGTGTTTTGCTATGTAATGACATATAAACCAAGACTGTAAGTGGTTCCAATAAATAATTACACATTATTGAAGTTGTAAAGTACATAGAGAATCACCCTGTATATGTGCAGCCCGATAAACACGGCAAGTTAAGATGGCTGTGACTGGCGCAGATCGCTGGTACGTGTACACGATTCAGCCGGTGGTTGGCACGCTCCGCTGACTCATATCGTTACTTCACACGTGTTTTGTCATTCATATGGATGTGCAACTGCAAAGCTTAGATGTTAGGATTTGCACGTTTAGTGAGTATTGTGATAACTGTGATTGTTGGTCATGCCTAGACACGTGTGTATATCCATAATTCATATATGAAAAGCAGAAAGTCTTGTTCTGAAACAAGACTAAAATTTCGAATGAAGTTTCCATGAAGACCAGTGCCTAATACCAGTACAATTAGGAGGCTCGCTAAACGATTCAAGGAAACAGGCTCCGTAAATAATAAAAGAGTTGACAGACATTCTTTCATCGGAAGATGTCACGTGTGTGTTACAAGAGAAGGAGGACATTTTCAGCATTGCCTATGAGCACTGTAAGTACACATTATTGAACATGTTTGGTAAAAGAGTGAAAGTGCGCACCAACCACCGGCTGAACAAGGTACGTGCGGCCGCGATCTGCGCCAATCACAGCCGGCTTAGCTTGCCATGTTTACCCTGTATATCTCTGAAACTGTTACTGATATCACCCTGAAATTTTGTACGGTAATCAAGGGCACTACTAGAAGTTCACCTACGTGACTTTCAAAAACCTGTTAAGTACAAAACGAACATGGCAGTCAAGCGAAGTTGAAACATTTAAATAGACTTTTCTAGCAATTTAACCATCCAAGTGCAGTGAAACAAGGTACAGCACATGTTTATATGCTACACATTGTAATGCACTAACATCTAATTTAGTTCAATTGTTAACATAACCTCAAGATGGCGGCTGTGCAAAATTTTAAAGTTACATTTTAATTTCTTGTGTTCTAATCATGCGATCGAAGTCAAAGTTCCAATAATGAACCTACCCAATAATCGTCATCTAATAGTGCATAACTCTAAGGGCTACATTATAAACATCCAACATGGTGACCATCCAAAATATTTAGAAGGGTTCTCAATATCTATGAATCTATTACAGCAATCAAACTGAAATGTTGTATGTTGATAGAGGCAATTATCATAAGAAGGATATATGAAAATAGTCTGTTTAGTTTTTCACTGAACTACTTGCTTTTTGTAGTAATTTTATTATTTCATAAATTAATGAAAATTTAGTATTAAAACATTTTTTCATTATCATAGCACAAATGACTGTGTTTTTGTTTTTAAATCTTGTTGTTGTTGTTGTGTCTTCAGTCTTTTCACTGGTATGATGCACCTCGACACGCCTCGCTGTCCTGAGCTAATCGTTTCATTTCTACATAGCTCTTAATACCCAACATCAGAGGCAATCTGTTTAACATATTCTAACCGTGGTCTACCCGTACAGCTCTTGTCCTCAACCCTTCCTTCCATAACTAAGTTTGCTATTCCTGGGTGTCCTATCAACCTATCTCTCCTCTCCCACTTGTCTTAATACCCCTTCATTTGTTACTCCTTCTACCCATCTGATTATCATTCCCTTGTAACACCACATTTCTCCTCTTTTATGATACGCTAACAGCCCAAGTTACACTTCGATCGAGTGCCATAGTCCAGACAAAGGCTTTCAAAAATGAGCCGCCCCAGGGGCTCACAACTTGTCGGACGTGGGTTGGCGACCACGGAACCCTAGCCGAGTCAGGCATTGCTTCCAGTTACTTGTGACCGGCTCCTCTCCGTCTTCTTTGCTGTCGACTCTCTTGGTCAACTCTTGTTCTCTTCCGACCCCGACGGTATTAGGGTATCCGAGGCCTAGGGAGTCTCTTCCTTTCCCGCCTTAATTGGCCCTTGTCTCATCTTTCCTGATACCCTCCTTCTGCGAGGGGTTAGCCTTCATTTTCTTTTCATGTTATCTCCTGCTTTCTCCACAAGGCCCTTAAGGAGGCAGGGTGTGTGTAGTCCCACCACTTCTGGTGCACCCTCAAGGGCTCACGGCTGGCAAGTTCGGGAGTTGGCGATCCCGGGGGATTGCTGAGCTGAGTCCGGTTTTTCCCCTTTTTCCACTGACATTGGGGCGGGCCCTCTCCTCTTTCCCTTTCCTATCTGCCTTTCATGGCTCTCCTTCCTTCCAAGTCCCTCAATCCTCATTCTTCGAGGGTTGAGGGCATTTCTTTTCTTCCTGTTCCTTATTTGCCTTATCCTTTATTCGTTGACCATTTCTTCTTCTAGTATGTAAGTCTGTAGTTAGTATTAGTTAATAGTTTTCATTCTCATCTCATCTTTCATTATCACCTACACCAGGCATGTCCAACCTTTTTTGGAAAAGGGCCACTGTCGTTAAGGTGAATTGGTTTGCGGGCCACATGATTCGATTTTTCTACCGTATTAAATAGGATCTAAATTCTAAGATAAACCATTTGATTTTAAAAAAGCTAATATATTGATAAGTTATTTTTATTAAAATATTAATCTTATATTAGTTAAGTTATTTTTAAAATTAAATTAAATACAGTAGAATGTCGTTTATCCAGAAATGGGATCGCCCTTACTTCTTGCCTGAATAAACCATAAGTACGCCGCTTCTTCCAATTTTCATCCGTAGCTGATCTCATGGTTTTTTCTCTTTTCAGACCCATCTTCACTATCTAACTTCGATGCATAATTTCACCTTTCGGTTCTTGAGATCATAAATTGTGGATTTTACAACACTGTAAGTTTTCATTAGACACTCCACACTCTCACCTTTATCCAGTTAATTAATGATCTACACCTTCTTCTCAATCGATAAAACATTGTGATTTCGTGTTTCCTTTTTCCAAATCGTAGAAGCCATTTCCACAACGTAATACAGTACAGTACGCACACTCACACACTGTATAATACGTTGAGACATCATAAACAAACGATAGGAGACAACAGAGATAACAATAATTGAAAACGAGAACAGACTCACTACTGTAGGCAGCGCGCACTTCCTCATAACAGTAAGCGCAGGCTGCTCCGTCTTATTATAATTATTAATTTTTTTTTGCTCTTTTAAAGAAGACAAAAGTAGCGACAATTTGAGTGCTACCCAAGCTCTGCATGTCTTATAGATCTCGAGATACAACACTTCAAAAATGGACCATTTTTTCCAAAAAGTTAGAAATTTGTAGTAAGCTAGTCTTTAGAACAAAATACCGTCTAAAATACGCCGACTGCCTCATTGGAGAAGAGCGAGGAGTACGAGCAAGTCATAATTGCTGGAGAAGAGATGATGGACTTCTTGGTGCTCCTAAATGGATTGGGTGCCAACAAACAAAATGTTTCTTTCCAGAAAAGTGCAAGGGGTGAAACAGGTTGCAAGCAGCTCTTGTCATCATCATTCATTCGAGGAGATCTCTCCCCCCCCATTGGAATAGAGTTGTTCCTCCACGCCTTCAGTGGTTGCGACACCACCTCTGCCCTTTTCGGGCAAGGGAAAAGGAAGATGTCGGGCGTCCTTTCAAAACAGCCAGACCTCCTTGACTACTTCTCATGACTTTCCTCATAGAATGAGTATTATAGACGATATTTTGTTCGATAGACTAGCTAACTACAAATTTCTAACTTTTAGGAAGAAAAAAACGGCCAATTTTTGAAGTATTGTTTCTCGAGATCTATAATTTTGTCTTCTTTAAAAGTGTCAGGGATGACTTATCCATAGAATGCAAAAGCCAAAACCTGAAAAACGTCTGAAAATTTCGAGGTTTTTCGAGCACCACAAAGTTAGCACAGGTCTTTTGAAGTTGCAAACTTGGTTTTACACTGTTGGTATACAGTATATCCTAATAACATCCCAAAAAATAAGAACCTTGCAATTTTTTGCAACCTATAATGTTTCAGATGAGTGGGCTATAAGGCAGTGTGGGTTTCAAATATGTCAAGGCATTATAATAATAATAATAATAATATCGTATGGCCTCGGGTGCCGGGTGCAAGCTTTGTTATTTGACACCCAGAGGGTAGCTTGCATGTCATTATTTGTTGTTCCCTGAAGCACTATGAAAGTCAAGGAGGTTAGATATCTAAGCTCCTTGAACACTATAGCGCTTTGTAGTAGAGAAATGAGGAACTTTGTGTTGGCGGAAACTCCCCGAGATTAATTTTGCCATTATAAACACGGCCTACTAAATTCAAATGGGTTCTTTAACATGCCAACAGCGTGTGACATCAGTGTCGTAATTTTTGCTGCCTTTCAAAAAAAATAAAAATCACTTATCATGGCCAGGAGCGAACCTGCAAGCATGGGGATAGTAGTCCAACACGTTAACCACTCACCCACCGTGGCAAGCGTCAAGGCATTGAAATAGATAGATAGCTTTATTTTGTCTGGCATGATTAGGGCCATTGGGCCCCCTCTTCCATCTAACCAGATTTTACAATTAATACATTATTACATTATTTGCAGAACTTAACAATGGTACTTAAATCTATCAGGAATACTTTTCAGATCCAATCACAATACATATTGTTTTTTTGGTCAAGTCCAAATTCTGTTAAAACATCAAAGAGTGATACGCGATCTATACTGTCATATGCTTTCCGGAAATCCACAAACGTTATGACATATTTTTTTGTTGTGTTGCAAAAATATTGTATGGTGTATTTTAAATTCAAAATTTGCTCTGCACATGACCGTCTCTTCCTGAATCCAGCTTGATATTCACCGATTTGATTATCTACTTGAAGCTCTGCATGGTTTAGTAAAACTTTTGAAAGAATTTTGTAATGTGACCTGAAGAAGGGATACACCTCGATAATTGTTTGGGTCAGTTTTACTTCCTTTTTTATGTGTGGGATGGATTATTGCCAACTTCCAATCCGGGGGGATTTTTCCGTTCCAAATGTCCAACATAAAATTGAATTAACTAATTTTTTTTAAATATCTAATGCCTCGGGTGGCGGGTGCAAGCTTTGTTATTGGACACCCAGAGGGCAGCTTGCATGTCGAATTTAGTCGTTCCTTGGAACGCTATGAAAGTGAAGGAGGTTAGATATTTAAGCTCCTTGACACTATAGCGGTTTCTAGTGGAGAAAGGAGGAACTTTTGTGTTGGCGGAAAATCCCGAGACTAATTTTGCCATTATGAACACCGCCCACTGAATTCAAATGAGTTCTTTAACATGCCAACATTGTATGACATGCGTGTCGTGATTTTTCCGCCTTTCGAAAATCCCTTACCACGGCCAGGAGCGAACCTGCTAGCTTGGGGTTGGAAGTCCGTCACGATAACCACTCACCCACTGTGCAAGCTATCAACGAAAATAAAATTTCATATCTGATGATACCATGAGGACAGAGGAGTAGAAAAATGGACTATACGGAGGATAAAGGAGATGTACAAGGGAAGCGTTAGCTGTGTGAAAGTGGGAGGAGAGAGATCGGACTGGTTGGAACAGAGAAACGGCCCTAAACAAGGAAGTGCACTGTCACCGTTACTTTTCATTGTGGTGATGGATGACATAATGACCCAAGTGGCACAAGTAATTGGGGAAGGAAAGATGAAAGCAATGGTGTTTACAGATGATTTGGGGAAACAAGGAGGAGGAGGTACAGGAACAGTTGGACGTGTGGGAGGAATAATACAAGGATATGGGATGAAATTTAGCATAAATAAGAGTGAGATGGTGATCACAACAAGGAAGAAGGAAAGAACCACAACGGGAATAACAATTGGTGGGGAACAGCTGAAGAAAGTGGAGAGTTTCAAGTATCTGGGAAGCCTGATACAAGAGAATGGAAGAAACGATAGAGGAAATAAATGAGCGGGGGAGGCAGGCAGAAGCATTTCGGAGGAGTGTGAGAAGCATGTTATGGAGCAACGATGTCCCTCAGAATAGCAAAAAGGTCATATATCGGACGTACTATGTCCCTATCCTGACGTATGCCTCGGAGACCTGGGTTATGAAAGGAAGGGAGAAGAGCAAAATACAGGCCAGTGAGATGAGGTTCTTGAGAAGCAGTATTGGAGCTACAAAGATGGACAGAATAAGAAATGAGAGGACCAGAGAATTAATGAAGGAGGAACCATTACAGGATGGTATAGAGAAATCTAGACTTAGATGTTATGGACTTGTAAAACAAATGGAGGAGAAGAGGATACCCAGGAGGATACACGAGACGAAGTGGGAAGGAAAGAGACCGAGAGACAGGTGGCTGAAGGGGGTGGAAGAAAGCGTGAAGAAGATGATGATGATGATGATAATTGTTGTTTTAAGGGGCCTAACATCTAGGTTATCGGCCCCACGCGTGAAGAAGAGAGGAGAAGACTGGACAAGGGTGGAGGGTGAGAGATGGTGGGAAGACAGAAGACGTTGGAGAGGCTTGTGTTCCAAACAGACCCGGCCAGTGGCTGGAAACTGTGCAAGATGATGATGATGAATGGTCAGGAAAAAATCTAGAGATGATGGAAGTAATAGATGTTTACTCCTCCAGTGTCTATAACCCAGCCACCATCCCAAAGAAGATCACGACTTATATAACTTACATGAAATTCGCCATTAATTATGCACTAGTACAGTATTGCCAACCCCGCACGTACGTTACTAATTTGTATATGTGCGGTAACTTACCGTGAAACAAAACAGCACCGAGTTCACTTGACAGTGCGCCGAGTTTGAACCAGTTCGCAATGAATTGTGCAAGCTGTCTCATTACTATTTCTTGTTTTCTTTTCTCCACAACCAATGTGTGGTTTGTTTTGTTGTTCTTTTCCCAGTGTAATAGTGCTCTTTCAATAATAATTTTCATCCAAACAAATACTGTTCTACATACTAAATCTAACCTGGGGCTTACACCCCAGATCCCCCTTGCTTATATTGCAATCAGTAATTTTCGTTTAGACAGTCGTCAAAGCTCGCTACAGGGGATTGCGGTAAAGTGAAGTTGGCACCATTGCCTCATACAAGCATTATATATGAATACAAATAATACATAAAAGCCAAATTATTTCTTCTCTCACATTATTACAACGTTGTGTGTGTCATCTGGTGTATTTTGTATCAAACATGTTGGCAACTACTGATGTCAATGTGTGCACCTCGTTGTGAGCTGTTGTGAGATGTTTCCTCCTCAGCTGTCTGTGATCCACCCAGGATCACGACTTAAATTCCAGCTGTGGCCGCCATTGTCCACATCAATCCCCACCAAAATAGTACTGCCAACCTCGCCCTTAAGGTACCATGCCGCACCAACAGACGACCATTCTAACCTTTGTTTTGTCCAATCCAATGGTGTTTGACAATGGTTACAGCCTAACGCATCCCGATGAATGACTCTTTTAACAACAGTGATTTTGTATCCCACATTGGCAACAATGTGTGCTCCTCGGTGTGTGCCGCTAGAGTGCGCCTTGTTGACAGTTGAACGAGATGCAAGCGCCGTCGGAACATGGCAACCGTTTTTAAAAGAGCAATAAATAAGAACACATATTTACGTATCTATGCACATATATGAGGTGCAGTAGTGACCAGGGTTCCTAATTTCAATACGTAATATCGCCCAGAAGATGAAACAAAGGCACAGGAGTAGTATAGATTGCGATACATTACACCACCAAACTCCCCTAGATGCAGAATGGCGTCATCCATGATGTCATGTACAACACTAAAGGTTCAAATAGTGATGTAAAATGTCTAGGCATTTATAAGTCGGGGCAAATGTCCAGGATAAATGTCCGGGCAAATGCCCAAAACCAATAAATGCCCAGGCATTTTGGGCATTTACCTCTTTTAAAAACATATTCATAATGCAATGCTTATATATTGTTTTAGCCATATATGTATCTACATACATGTATTCTATATATGTATCCATAAAAACAGGAGTTGAGGCCAAAATAGGCTGTGGAAGGTGTTGTAGGAATTCACTGAAAAAACTTGATTTTGGTTCTGAGGCTGAGCTTGTGCTTGGTACTGCAGATTTGTTGTTGAAATCATCCACTTCAATTAGTAAAGGTTCATAAGGGGGTTTTCTTTCGAAAAGGATTTTCAACCACTGTAATTGTACCTAACTGAAGCACTTTTTAAAGATCCTGAGGGCACTTAAAACACTTCTTTATGTGCTTTTCCATTTTGTTACAATGTGACTGTTAATAGTCCTTATTACAATATTTACCAAGATACTCCTTTCCTTTTCAAATTAAAAAAGTTCCAAATAGGTCCTTTTTTCCTTAGCATTTTGTAATGATGTAATCTGACACATAAAAATATAAATAGCCTAAGAAAGAATTGGTGTTATCTCAGACTCAACCACTCAACAGACAGCTCTACTTCACAACTAACTGGGCTGCTGGTGGTAGAATGCCTCGCCAATTTCAAGGTCACAACCACCCTACCCCCATTCCAAGATCATAGCACAATGGCTGCCCCGGGCATAGCCCATCCACCCTCCTCCCAAAGCCACTATTCACACCATAATCAAACTCCTACCTAATTTTCCTAAATATAAATGAGTAGACCTGCAGGCTTAACTCAGTAATACAATGTTTTATTCAAACCAGATATACATAATTCCCATTTAGATGTTATTGACAACATTGATACAGGATAATTAAATTATTATTAGCAATATTCAGGCATTACTGGTTTATCCATGAAATGTACCTTTGATTAATGGTCTTTATTATGTTTTAGAAGCTCTAGTTACAATCACAAGTAGTAAAAAGTAAAAAAAAAAAGTTTTCTTAAATGCCCAGATTTTGGGCGCTTAAAACTGCTTTGGGCAAATGCCCGGGCAAATGTCCATTTATAGATGTCCTGCCCACTGGGCATTTGCCCGGCCCACATCACTAGGTTCAAATGATGCATACATGTTAAATTCTGTGTTAATAAGGCACCAGAGCCCATAAAGGGCCTTGACCAACAAAGCGACCACTGCACAGTCATTAGCGATTGCGAGGTTATGCGTGGTCAGCGCATTGGGACCCCTCGGCCATTAAATTTTCTATTAAATTAAACTAAAAGTTAATCCAAATAACTAAAAGTAATTTATGAACATTCGTAACTAACTAAACCTCGCACTTGGACACATGTGACTGCATCCGCATGTAACGACCTCATGTCATCCCCCCTAGACACGTACGTATCGCGGTATATACTTAAACCCAAGGGCACAAGGTATGTAAAAGTCACATTCATGTCTGATGCAAGTATATAAGCCACGTTCTACTTTCATTCAGAATTAATGAAGTGATCAAGGTTAGTACTGTCATCGCGGCAGGAGATGGCAGTTGAACACGCTGTGATGGGGTGCGGTCTTGCAGTAGGCATGCGCGGTCCACCTATTCCAAACTTAAATATATCGGCTACCTGCATGCCAATGGTTATTATTGCAGCAGACGATACGCAGCCAGTGAATGAAGGAATGTGCTGTGTGAGTGAAAATCTGAATGTTTTTGGAATGCGCGATACGCAGTGAGCGGGAAGACCTCTGCAGTTCAAACCCAACTGCCATCTCCTGGCGCGATATCAGTAGTTACAATTGATAATGTCCACCCAAAAGATGAAATAAGGTATGAAAATTATACACTGACCGGCAAAAAAAGTGGAACAGTAATTTAAAAAGTATAAAATTAGCCATGAAAAAGATGTAATCACATTTTAAAAGCTTTTCACGCATTAGGACACACATCTGAAACATCCGTGAATAGAAATTGACATTTCTTAGGGTGGTTTATTACCACCAATTACCCCAATCTTCGATGAGCCTAACAAGCTGTCATGGACGCTAAGGGTGGAAACACTCGTTTTAGTGACCAGTGTTCCCGTGCAGTGCAGTGCAAACATTAACACTGTTTTGTTTGGCAAAAAAAAAAAACCAGCCCAAAAGAACAAATAGTAAAAAATAGAAAATTGTTAGATTTGTGAAATGTAACGAAATTTGCGAGTAAAAGCGTGTTGTAAAACATGTTTCAGTATTTTCTGTAGCCAACCATCTAACATTTACACGAATAATGCAAATATTGGAAAACCGATACATTTTAGTGGAATAAATTAAGAAATTACATAAAAAATTGAAGTGTTCCACTTTTTTTGCCGGTCAGTGTATATTGTTGAAATGAAATTGAAAAGGAAAAGAGTGATACATCGTGCACAATTAATATTCATTTTTCAATCATTGTGAACTTTTTGCTCTAAAAGGAAGTACTTCATATACAGTATAGGCTATGAAATTATTCATGAAGACCTAGGCTGTACTAAATATATCCTAGATAATCCCATAAGGGCAAAAGGCCTCCTGCGAGCAGGGACGTGCTCTGGTTAAAACTTGTTAGGCGAGCAAGTCCTAAGGAGTTGTGTACAAGTTTTCAAAGGAAGATGGAAGATTGTAGTTTTACGTGACCGTGAATCTTGTGATTATAAGCCACGGGACCTCCATTTTACGTGGAATCCGAACCACAGGACATGGCATTTAACTTACAAAATCTTACATGCATTGACACAAGTTTTCACTCCACTTGCCACACTACACTACATTTCACTTCGCTTTACATCTTCTTCTTCTCCAGAAGGGAGGAGTGGAGGGGGCAGTTGTCATGTCTTTGTATGTGCTTATTTGTTGTTGTTTACCTTGTACGTTAAAGGAAGGAAGCTTGTAGTTTAACGTGACCGTTAATCTTGAGATCATGAGCCACGGGACCTCCTTTTTACATGGAATCCGAACCACAGGACATGGCATTTCACTTCGAAAATCTCACATGCATTGACCGGGAATCGAACCCGGACCGCCTTGGTGAGAGGCATACAGCTAGACCGCTGAGCCACCATGCCCCCCTACCTTGTACGTTGTTTGGCTTGTTGCAGCTTGCCGAAGTGTATCTTTCATGTCATAGGTGTGCTGTCTACAGTAAGTTATTTTTCGTTGTTGAAGATCTCCTTCTCTTCCCTTCTTATAATTCCATACGTCTGCATTCTTGTCTCTCCCTCGCTATCCTCGTCCAGTGTTTGCCTGTCTTCCTTACGATTGAGTCTTTCCAGCGGGTCCTCTGTCTACCCACGTTCCTTCTTCCCGTCCTGGGGTCCCATACCGTTAGCTTGTGAGTCCATCGATCGTCTTTGCTTTGGGCACGTGGCCTCCCCTCGTAGTTCCGCCCCTTAAAACAACAATAACTAACTACTAACTCCCCACTTCCATTTTAGCCCGTCAGCTGTTGTCACGGCATCTTTCATGGCAGTTCTTCATCTTCTTATCTCCTCGTTTCATAATCTGTCCCTCAAGGAAACTTGAAGGATCTTCCGCTCCATTTTGCGTTGATATACCAGGATTGTTTGCCTTTGCTTCTCTGTTAAAGCCCAGGTTTGACAGTCGCATAGCAGTACCGGAATTACACACTTTTCTATCACTTCTGACTTAGGCTTATCTTCTGGGATTTGTCCATCAATATAAATTTTAAGGACCAGAACTTCTTCCATGCTTGTCCAACTCGTCTCTTGATTTCCTTCTCCTGGGAGCAGTCAAATGACAGGTTTTGTCCAAGATAGACATATTCCTGTGTATACGCTAGTGGTTTGCCATTGATGAGGATTTGTACTTCCAGTGGGTTGGTTATCATGAAGGCCTAGGCTATTATTTGTTCAATTCTCTTACAAAATGTCCTATTCTTGCAAATAGTTTACTAGTTAAACTTTATTACTGGTTTGACAATGGTTACAGCCTAACACGTCCCGATGAATGTCTTTTTTAATAACATGAAGGCTATAAACATAAATACTGCTGCCTTGTGTTTTCTGGGGGAGTTCCTACTTACATAATCTACAACTAGCCTACTTTCTGAAAATCCGACCGGCTAAGTTAAAGGACGACTCCTAGTTAATAAACAGTGAATACTGGAACCTTTTTTTTTGTCTAGGAAACAAACAAAAAAAATAAAAAAAATATGGCACTGCAAATAACCATACAGACACAGGCACCAATCAGCAGCAAAGCCAAGTTAACAAAAACAAAAGAAACCCTTCATAAAAAAATTAACCTACCACTTTGATTGGGGCGATATGGAATTTATTAGCCAAAAAAATAACACTTCGTGACTTTCAGAACGCTAGTTAGGACACAATTTTCACGCGAAATTCAACTATCCCAACTTAAATTGTGTCAGCAATTGAAACACATCCCACTTACCTTAATTAACTGTAGTAGGCCTAGTTCTCACTAAAAACCAAAAAGAAACAAAGAAAAAAACAGACTTTGAGAAGGTAATGTTCATTGTTAACTTTTCTTCTTGTAATAAAACTAGTAGTCTTCCCCTAACCTACTAGTCTGTAGGCCTATAAAAATAAAGGCCGTACACAGGAAAGATCGTGCAGTTTCTCTATTGTCAGTGAGCATTCTGGAACATCACATATCACACAAAGAACATATCACAGACTCCTGTTATTACGAAACGGTGTAGTAGTTTATTCAATTCCATATTTACCATGTAAATATTTTAATTTAAAACTGCCTGCAATAACATTCAACATAGAGTAAAAAGAAGGTTGGAAGTAAGAATATTTATTCACTGCAGCTATTGGAGTCAAAGAATAAATTATGGGTAAGGCCATTGTGATATCTATAATCATCGCCGTCTATCACCCCGATTCTGTAACTTCGCTAACAACCCACCAACATGGATACGACCAATCTAAGTAATATATTGGCGTTCAGAAAGAAAACGTAGTTGCTTTAAAGCAACAATAACGATGTGTATCCAGATTAATCAAACTCGATTCGATTTCCACTCATTTCGTAAGTTGGCTAACGTACTTGGCGAAAGCAACCTAGATCCTTCGGTCACTTATATTTCTTGCACAATATACGGCCAGTTATTGCATCTCAGTGGCGTTGGACTTCGCCACGTGGTGCGCACCATGTGCGTTTGAGTTGAAGCCCAAGAGCCCAAACAATGGCGCAATCCCTGAATTTAACGGACCGCTAAAATACCAGGAAGTTCCTACTCTGTTATTATAATACATTTATTAAAGCACAAAATATGCAGTATGAAACTACAACTAGTTTGAACAGAACTGAGAGAGAGATAACCTCCTCTGCCCACACCACATCACGTGGTATCGATCACATCTTCTACCACATAGGGCACATACACAATTTAAGTCTGGCTGATGAAATCTTCTGTTATTACACACTTTGAAGTGGAAACCATGTACCGAGAATCTCGTTACCAGGTGCCTCAGCTCGTAGGAGCTCTCTGTCCAGTCCCGTGATGTCATCGCATCAGTCGCGTAAAATTCTTGCCAGATGCCATCTTTCTTAGACTTCATTTTCTGAACTAGTGTCTCAAAACCATGTGTTGTTGGCAAAAGCATCTGCAGTCTCAGTTCTTCAACAAAGGGAAGCTCACTTGAGAGTTCATAAACCAAACGAGAAAGAGTAAATCGGGAGAGGTATAAGACTTTCTTTAGGTAGACAGCCTTGACCTTCTCTATCTCCACTAGATGCTTGTACTTTGGGTGGGACCAAATGTTTTCCAGACCATATGTAATTATCGGGGCGATTTTCAGCCAGAAGAGTTTCATTGCAGTCTTTAAGGAGAGTGTTCTGAGATGCCGTATGTCACTCATGGCCTTTATAGCCGCGTTTGATCTGTCCTTGATGTGGATTGAGAAAACGTTGCCATGCATCTGAAAAGTCACCCCAAGATAGTTGAAGTGTGTCACACACGCCAGTGGTTTATCTCCGCAAATAATTGTTGCTCCTCTTCCTCCCATAACGAATAGAATATAAAGTGTGATCTCTTCTCCCTCAATAGCATGTAATGAATACGGATCGGGTTGGCACTCGCCGCTACGCAGCGCTACAGTCGATTTGAGATTGTTGATTTCCACTAATGTTTGTGTGTTTATGTGCGATTTATTAAGTATTTAATTGGTCGGAGTGTTTTGGTGGTGTTCTGTGCAAACGTTTATTGATATACAAGTGCTTACACTATTACTTCATAGTATTAATACCTGAAATGCTATTGTAGGAAGCATTGACCGAAATGGAATTTAATTTCTTGTCGTGTGTTGACGTTATCTTCGTGTGTTAATTTTATTGTTATTTAATGTAAGTAAACAGCAGTTTAGCCCTTACATTTTCATGAGTGCTTAATGTGATTAGTGAAGATGCCTTGCTCTTTTGTACCAGGATGCAGATCTAGCTATGGGGACTGTAAAGAGGTCAGACGGTTTTTCAAACCTCCTAAAGATTAGGAACGTTTTATAAAGTGCAAAGGGGCCATATCAGGGAAGGATAGGGAACATACTGAAAAGTCCTACATCTGTGTTACTCACTTTTCAGAAGATTTAATTGTTAAATTTGACAAATTTGTGATAGAAGGGAAGGAAGTATTACTTCTCCCAAGAACCAACTGGCGATTGAAAGACTATTCTGTTCCACATATAATCCTAATTTGCCTAAGTATCTGTCCAGTATGGTGTAAATAAAAATGCTCTTGATGCCATTAAAGACTACTTCTGTGAAGAAAGGGATGAGAATAAAAAGACAATGAGTTAAAAAACATATATGTACCGTAATGCTGAAGGAGGCGTGATCAGTTTTAGGCAATAGCCTACTCTATGAAGGGGTCATGACTATGCCTTCTATGTCTGTTTAATGTTAAGTTCTTCTGAAATGATGGTAGTTTACTGATTTTGGTGTTTGTGGACTGAAATTAATGGTTATTATTGAATTTTATAGTAATCTACGGTAAAGTTGAAAGTTGCGTTCGTACGGCTTTTTTTTTGTCTGTGTTGCAAGTCTGTTGAGGGAATGTAAAATGTGTAACAATGTGAAGAAATCCTTTCTGATAGCGAGGTCAATTGTTCCGTTCTTTTTTAAAATTTACCGATAGCTGGCAAAACTAATTGCATTTTGAACTTGCTCTTTGTCTTTGCTTATTGTCGAAACTGAACTGTTACAAGAGACGACTTACTAAATTATTATTGGGCACAGTAAAGTAAGAGGAGATGTCAAACTTATTAGCGCCTATGAGGATATCTTGCGGTGTTTTAACATGTAAAACAGGTCGCAAGGTTTTAAGTCTCGTAAGCGCCAATGCTAACTTACATCACAGATCGGAGCCAGCGCTGCGCTGCGGCGGACCAGGCGTACTAGGCCAGTGATATCACTTCTTATTCTATTCGTTATGTTCCTCCTTTTCGAAAAGACATGGAAACTGTCTTCTTCTCATTCAACTGAAGTTCATTTGATTTCGCCCACTCCGTCACTTTATTAAAAGCTTGTTGCAGTGCCACTTCACTGGTTGCCGTTAGAGCCATGTCATCTGCGTAGATATATAACTTCACGTTTGAGGGTAATACGTGTACAACATCTGCCGTAGCAATAATAAAAAGACTAGGGCTGAGGGGATCCCCTTGCACAACTCCTATTGTATGTCGTATTTCCTTCGATTTCGCGATTTCATCCGAAATGACAACGAAATTTTCACTCAGTAACGACCGAACAAACCTCACCAAATAGTTTTCTGTACCTAATAAGTTTTCTAACTTCCTCACTAGTAATTGCCTATTGATTGTATCGAAGGCCTTGGCATAATCCAGGAATACTGCATGTAGTTTGCCCCTTTTCCGTTATTATATGCTCCTTGGATACCAGACATAGCGTATTTCTTAAACCTCCTGGACTACAGCATACGCCGTATTTTAAGACTTCTGATTGGCGGATATTTAACTGTATGAGAATATTGATAGTTCAAAGTCGTCGTCACTGTAACTCCCTCGGTTGTAATCCAGGAGCATTATTTCAGCCGCTTATACTGTAGCAGTAGTTCAGAGTCGTCCAATTCATCTGCTTTGCGTTTAGGTGTAAAAAATTAATTAAACAAAGTTGAAACATGTGCTAATTAAAACTGTAGTTCCTGGAATGACTGTGTAAGTTTTAATATCATTTTAAGAGTTGTTTAGTGAGATCATTTTAACACTAATAAGCCCCCAGGTGAGCGATTATAACCTATATTAGTATTTCTTGCACAATTTGTGAACAATAAAACGTTAATAATAGTATTTCGCCAAATGTGCATTGAATGTGTAGTTTTCTGGGAGTTACAAGGGAATGTTAGGCATTATATAATTGCATAATTAGTAGGCAGGCAATGAACAGAAATAATGTTCCGACTTGGTGTTGGAGTTGGTAGTTAACAATTTAAGTTGGCAGCATTGATTTTATATTTTAGTATTCCTTGTGTTGTTTGTGCCTTGTAG
This sequence comes from Meconema thalassinum, assembly GCA_946902985.2. NCBI lineage: Eukaryota > Metazoa > Arthropoda > Insecta > Orthoptera > Tettigoniidae > Meconema > Meconema thalassinum. The sequence goes on along the minus strand of OX336397.1, from coordinate 28,613,088 downwards.
CGTGATGGACGTGTAAATATACGATCTACTATTTCGTTAACAAACTCTCGTTTTTTCCACTGAAACTTGAAGATTAGTTAACAACAGGTTATGGGCCCAGAGCAGTGCGCAGTACGTAGATCAGAGCGTGAATTACGGATTGTTGCGATTGAGATGAAATCTGAATTTTAAAAACAGATTGTGAGTGTTTGTGACTGAACCGGCGAACGTTACAGAGACAGTACCAAGATGGCTGACGGAGATGACAAAGACCTCGTTTCCATTCCAAAGCTAGCAAATGGAAACTACTTCGCCTGGAAACTGAGAGTGAAGGCGCATATGATCGATAAGAACTGTTGGGTGGCGATTGAACCAGGCTTCGATGAGAATGAGTTGAATGTGGATCAGGCACGCTTAAATAGGAAAGCTTTGTCGGTATTATACAAATCCGTTGGGGATGATTTCTTGTTAGATGTGGAAGATTGTATTAGAGCGAAGCATGCTTGGGAAATTCTGGAAGAAATTCACGTCTCTTCTACCAAGTTTACTGCACTTCAGTCCTTGAAAGAAATGACAAATATTTCGAAGACCCCAAATATGTCGATGCAAGAGTATGCGGCCAGTATCCAGAGATTGAACACAAAAATTGCCAGGGGTGGCATAATATTCGACGACGAGATGATGGCTAACTTCCTGCTAGTCGGGCTACCGATGGAGGAGTACGAGACCTTCGTCCAAAATCTACTGAGGGAGCCGGATCTTACAACACGGAAGGTTAAAGGACGACTTCTAGACGAGGAGCGACGCCGGACCCAGTTAGAAGCCGCGCAGGAGACTTCCGCATCAAGTGCACTCATCTCCAAGAAAGGCAAGAATGACAAGTTAGTGTACAAAAACAGTAAGAAGAATAGTGTGCAGAGTGGAAAAAGTGGTGATAGTAATAGTGTTAAATGTTACAAATGTCAGAGGTTAGGGCATATTAGCAAGTTTTGTCCAGAAGTTAAATGTTTTAACTGTCACGAGTATGGTCATTGTACCAAAATGAAATCAAATAATGGAAAAAGGGACGACAATGGAAATTCCAATAAAACGGGGAAGACTATAGCCTGTATCAGTGTGTTCGCAATGGTGTCAATGAACAGTTCTGATGTTTGGTACCTTGACTCGGCAGCGTCAGAACATATGACGTCTAAAAGAGAGTTGTTTTCGTCCTATTCAGAGTGTAAGGGCAATGTTAAGATTGGACAAGGGCAACTCCCAGTTAGTGGAAAAGGTATTGTCAAACTTGCATTATCTGATAAGTGTGGTGGTAATGTGCTTGAGATGAGAAATGTTTTGCACGTTCCAGATTTAGCATTCAATTTGATTTCAGTTGGGCGCTTAGCCAAGAATGATGTATTTGTTCACTTTAACAAAGAAGGTGCTAAAGGTATGTATAATGATGAGTGCGTGTTTACAAGTCTGGAATCAAATGGGTTGTATTTGTTGGAACCTAATCACAGTGTAGCTTGTATATCGAATGCTGATGTCAGTGAAGATGAGATGAGTGATGAAATTGAAGCTGTAGCCTTGCGAGCTGTGAGTTCAGATTTGTGGCATGTAAGGTTAGGGCATCCACATGAAGCTGCTATGCAGAAAATTCCATATTTGTCAGGTTTAAAGAGTGAGAATAAGAGTTGTGATGTGTGTGTTCTGGGGAAGATGACTAGATGTAGTTTCCCGCAGAAGAGTGAACGCCAATGCAGTAAACCACTGGAATTGGTACATAGTGATTTGTTAACATCTCCTGTTAAATCAAATGGTGGTCATAAATACATGATGAGTTTTGTGGATGATTATTCCAGATTTACAGTTGTTAAATTCTTGAAAAGTAAAGGTGAGGCTTTCTCAAAGTTTTTGGAGTATCAAGCTGAAGTAGAAAAAATGCATGACTTGAAACTTAAATGCTTTCAAACAGATGGAGGTGGCGAATATTGTGGTAATAAATTCGAGACCTATTTGAAAGCGAATGGGATAGGTCATAGAAAGACGGTAGCTTATACTCCAGAACAAAATGGTATAGCTGAGAGGTTTAATAGGATTGCAGAAGATAAGATAAGGTGTTTGTTAGTGCAGTCAGGTTTGTCAGATTCGTTTTGGGCTGAAGCAGCCAACACTGCTTGCCTTACTAGGAATCTATGTCCATCTAGGGCTATTGGGAATCAGATCCCATATGAAATGTGGAAGGGAGAGAGTGCTGAAAAAGAATATCCAAGGTTACGTGCATTTGGTTGTAAAGCTTGGTTATTTCAGAAAGTAGGTAAATTTCAGCCCCGAGCAGTGAGATGTGTATTCATAGGTTATGAAAACAATGTGAAAGGGTATAAATTGTTTAATCTTGAGACTAAATCATTTGTGATTGGATATCATGTAAAATTTGATGAAAATATATTTCCCATGGTAGAACAGGTTAGGCCTACTATTAAGCATGTTCAAACTGATGTTATGATAATAAATTATTGTAGTGATGAGTCAGAGATTGAGATTGAGAGCAATGTCCAAGAGAATGATAAAAATGTGATTGAGGCTGAAAATAATGAGAACGTTTTGAGAAGGAGTGAAAGGTTAAGGAAGCGTAAAGAATGTTCTTGCTGTAATTTGTCGGTATATGTTGCTGATTATATCGAAGAACCATTGAGTGTGAGTGAGGCATTGAATGGGGAGTTCTCTGATGAATGGAGAGATGCAATGAAAAGAGAGTTAGACAGTATCCAACGTAAAGGGACATTTATTTTGGTTGACAGGCCTTCTGGTAGAAATGTGTTGGGTTGTAAGTGGGTTTTGAAACTTAAGAGAAATCCAGATGGTACTGTAAATAGATTTAAGGCGAGATTGGTAGCACAAGGTTTTTCCCAAGTGCCAGGGGTAGACGTTAATGAAACTTATGCTCCAGTAATTAAAAGAAAAACGATTCGACTGATGATGGCCATAACTGTCATTAATGGGTGGGTTCAGGAACATATTGATGTGCTCACAGCATATTTGCACAGTGAGTTGAATGAGGAAGTTTTCATGGAACAACCTAAATATTTTGAGGTGGATAAAAATAAAGTGTGTAGATTGCTCAAGAGCTTGTATGGGCTTAAACAAAGTGCTATGGAATGGCATTCGACCTTGTATATGAATTTGTCAGAATTAGGTTTGAAACCTCTGGTGAAGGATACATGTGTGTTTGTTAACAAAGATAAGGATCTGTTCATTGGTGTTTATGTTGATGACTTGGCATGCTGGGGAAAAAGAGAACGGGTTGAATGGTTCAAATAAGAGTTGGACATTAGATTGGAGATTAAGAAGTTAGGAAATATGACCAACTTTCTTTCTATGAATGTGGAGTACAGGGAAGGAGTAATGTCTGTTCATCAAACTGACTACATTAAAAGGGTATTGAAAGAATTCAAACTTGAAGATGGGAAGGGCAGGTCAGCTCCTTTAGAAATAAATAGAGATGACGGAAAATTGTCAGGTGATGAGAAACATGATGAGTACGAGTACAGAAAAGCAGTAGGTATGTTACTATATCTAGCTACAACGACTAGGCCAGATATAACTTTTGCAGTGTGTAAAGTGAGCAAGAAAAATTGTTCGCCTACAAAGAGAGATTGGCAAGATGTAAAGCACATTATGTTGTACTTGAAGAAAACATGTAATGTAAAATTGTTTTTTGAAAAATCTGATGTACATGTCCGAATGTATTGTGATGCAGATTTTGCTAATGCCAAAGACAGGAAATCTGTGAGTGGATATGTTGCAATCTTAGCAAATGCACCAATTAGCTGGAACACGAGGTTACCAAAGAAACGTGACACGGTTGCCACATCTACAACCGAGTCAGAGTATGATTCCATGTTCCATGCTGCTAAGGAGGCATTATGGCTAGGACTGATAATAAACGAGTTGGGTCAGGAAGCGGTTTTGCCTAAACCAATTGTCATCAGAGGTGACAATCAAAGTGCCATTAAGCTCACCAGAAACAGTGGTGATTCTGAATTGACAAAGCACTTTGATATTAAGTATCAGTTTTGTAGGGACCATGTAAGTAAGAGGAACATTATTTTCGAATATGTTCCAAGTAACAAGAATGTTGCAGACTTGTTTACGAAGTCATTGAATGGGCCAAAGACCCAGAGTTTTATAAAGATCCTCAATTTGGTTTAGTTTATAACAGGAACTGATTTTTTTGGTATTTTTGTTGAATTAAAGGATTGTCATTGTTTGAGGGTAACTACCAGGGGAAGTGTTGGAGTTGGTAGTTAACAATTTAAGTTGGCAGCATTGATTTTATATTTTAGTATTCCTTGTGTTGTTTGTGCCTTGTAGCGTGATGGACGTGTAAATATACGATCTACTATTTCGTTAACAAACTCTCGTTTTTTCCACTGAAACTTGAAGATTAGTTAACAACACTTGGTAGGTCTCCTGGCGATTTAAGACATAGGCTAATATTATTGCCGTTTAAATGTGAAGGTATGTAACTTATATAGCCTAATATAATAAAACAAGGAGATATATATATATATTTATTTTTACATTTCATATAAGGGTCTCAAATCCCTATCATTGGCTAATTTTTATTTGAATAGGTTTTTGTTATTGGCACAGGACAACCACTTTGACTCTTGACGGACTGTTATACGATGCCAGCGGCCCGATTCTGTAAGAAATGGTTAAGCTACAACAAGTCTTTAGGACCCCTAAATACTGGTTAGCAGTCGAATTGGTATTCTGTAACGCCAAATCGCATCCATGATGTGACGTAGGTCTTACCGCTGAACCATCCACCGTAAAGGCATGTTCCGAGCACTTGTTAGACGTGTTTTAGTCCATGGTTAGCTTATTTGTAATGAAAAAACAAAGATGGAAGCGAACAGCTGATATGTATGTTATCACTTAATGGCTTGAATATTAATTTATTCATTGAATATGGGCTAAGGTAAGCAGGGGCGCACCCAGACTTTTGGTTTGGAGGGGGCTTTCCTCAATAACATGATTTCAGCTATGGAAGGAGAATGTGTCCATTATTATTCTTGTATGTAAATATTGTTACGGCTGTGAGTTTGTTTCATCGCTCGCCGCATGAGTCACAACTGCCCCAGGGCTGGGCTGCTCTGCCTCAGTGTATTGCGTGCGCCTTATGCAACAGGACTACTAGGACAAAGGGATGGTCCAGAATATTCGTGACTCAGCCAGTGAAGGAAACCTCGAGAAGCCGTGAACCCTGGATGGGTCTAGAAGCATTTATTGAGTCACCGGCCTGCTATATAAGAGCGACCTGTCAAGCAGTTGTGGTTGTGTTTTTCGAGCTAGTGCGAGAGTTTATCCTGAGCGACAGAAGTGTGGTGACTTGCGAAACCCCTAGTGAAGCCGATTCTCTTGACAGCGAGGGAGTGAGAAGCATACAGGGGACTGTCTGTGTTTTGAGCGAGTGTGATTTCACTGAGCGACAGACGTATTGTGGCGAAGTGCCGTACGAGTTACGAAATCCAGTGACATTGTTTCCCAGCTTGTGAACAGCGAAGCAGCGTGTAGCAAGTAACTGTAGTTTGTGTACATGAGGAAGAGGTGCAGGTAGTTTCTGTCAAGGCCACCTGACTCATTAGGACGAATTAACTTCTGTGGTTTGTTGACAAGTGAAAGGGGGCAAGAGCTCTCCATAAGGAAGAGACTTGAGGAAACTGGAGTAAGGCTCTAATTGCTTGTATTTGCTGTTGAGTGGTGTATCTTTCTGGCCGCAATAAATTTAATTATTTCATTTAAAGGAACAATCTGTGTTGTGCTTCAACCCACCGTAGTCCAGTTAACAAAAGTGCCACTGGAGGGGGGGGGGGGGGCACGTAACAACTGGTGTCAGAAGCGGGATTACGAACTCAAACACAAGCACAACACCTGACGGTCCTGGTTTCAAAACCCGAGCAGGTCATTTTTTTATTTTAATTTTCCTGTGAGTGCATGCCCTTTAGAAGACAAACATCTAAAATGGAAGCGCAATTTGCAGCATTGCTAGAAAAGTTAAGTGGCATGGAAGCCAAGATGGAAGACGGCCAGAAGAAGATGGAGGACGGCCAGAAGAAGATGGAGAACGGCCAGAAGAAGATGGAGGACGGCCAGAAGAAATTTGCCAAGGACCTGAAGGATGACCTGAAGAAGCTGGAAGACGGCCAGAAGAAGATGGAGGACGGCCAGAAGAAGTTAGCCGAGGACCTAACTGCCAAACTAGAAAACGGCCAGAAGAAGATGGAAGACGGTCAAAATAAGCTAGCGGAGGATCTGAAGAGGATAGAGGACGGCCAGAAAAAGATGGAAGACGGTCAGAATAAGTTGACACAGGACCTGAAGAAATTAGAACTGGGTCTGCGTGAGGAAGTCACGGCAGTAGAAAAGAAGTTCGACGCCTTACAAGTGGAAGTTGCCGAGCTGCGCCAACGCCCGCTGATGGGGGTGGAGGAGAAATTCAACGCCTTACAAAAGGAAGTTGCCGAGCTGCGCCAACGCCCACTGACAGGGGTGGAAGAGAAATTCAACGCTCTACAAGAGGAAGTTGCCAAGCTGCGCCAACGCCCGCCCACCGTTACACCGGGAATATCAGGAACGGGATATAGCAGAGTGACGCCCCCTACCTTCGACGGAAAGGTCCCGTGGAGCACCTACTTACGTCAGTTCGAGGCGGCCTGTTCCATAAATAACTGGAACAACACAGAAAAGGCTACAGCTCTCATTGTAGCGCTGAGAGGTGACGCCCTTAACGTCCTTCGGGCCATCCCGACTGGATCCCAGGACTACGCTTCACTGATCGCCCATATGGAGTCCCGATATGGAGTTAGCCATCTTCAGCAGGCCTACCAGATGCAGCTCCGGACCCGGGTACAGAAGAACGCGGAAACCCTGCAGAAGTTCGGGATGGACATCGCACGCCACGTAAGGCTCGGCTATCCAACAGCGCCGGCCGACTTTCTGGAACAGATTGCGACGCAGACCTTCACCGACGGACTACGGGACTCGGACACTCAACAGGCGCTGCGACTCGCGCGCAATAAGTCTGTGGCAGATGCGCTGAGCCACGCACTTGAGTTCGAGACGGCAAAACAGGCATCTAGAATGCGCGCGCGGGTGCGTCAGGTGGACATCGACGAACCATCCAAAGCCGACAAGACCAAGCCCCAGGTCGATGAACTGATGGAGGCGCTAGGCCAGTTCTTCAAGGGTCGCAGTACCACCAACAAAAACGAAGCCGAAGGACATCCGGAGAGGCGGCCCGGAAGAGGACTACCGACCTGCTGGACCTGCCGTAAGAGAGGCCACCTGAGCAAGGACTGCGGTGATCAGCGCCGCCAAGGGTTTCCGTCGGGACAGTCGGTCGTAGGGAAACCACGCGGCCCAGAAAAGCAAGTATCAGCCAGCCTTGGGGGGCAAAGGTTTGCTTGTGCCAGTCGTCAAGCCCCGGCAGTCCAAGTTCGTGTGACTGAGTTAAGGAGGGATAATAGCAGTCTGATGGTCGACGGAGTCGTCAACGGAGAGAGCTGGCCCATGCTAATCGACACGGGAGCATCGAGGATCATCATCAGTCCCACCGTGATCCCGAAGTGGAGAGTGCAACCCACACAAAGGAACCTCCAACTAATAACCGCGACCGGAGAGACCGCACCGGTACATGGCGAAGCATCACTGGAGTTCGTCATTGGTCGACAGGCGATAAAGCATCCAGTGCTTGTGGCTGACGTATCAAATGAAGTGATCATCGGACTGGACTTCATGGACCAGAACAACATCATCTTGGATCTGAGTACCAACACTCTGCACTTCGGAGGTGAGGAACTTGCTTTGCAACCAACTCACGAGGCCGTCACCCCACGACGAGTAAGGCTGAGAGAGGACGTCATCGTTCCCACCAGGACGGAGATCAGCGCTGCCGTAATTGTCGACGGAACTGCTGAGGGAGTGGCGGCTGTCATCGAGCCAAAATATGAGGACATCCAGACAAAAGGATTGTTAGTTGCCAAGACCCTCATCAACACGACGTCTCGGCCGTACGTCCGCCTGTCCAACCTGAACGACTACGACATTACGGTTCACCGGGACACCAACCTAGGAGTCTGCGAGCCTGTTACCTGGATTGCCCGCATCACAGATACGACGGACGGACACCTGCAGACGGACGGTTTGGAAGGTTTCTTTATGTTTATATGATGCAATGTTTTTAAAGTGTTCCCAGGTTTTTAGGGGGGGCTTAAGCCCCCAAAGCCCCCCCCCTGGGTGCGCCCCTGAAGGTAAGTACAAAACAATATATTTTTGATTCTTCAAGTTGAGCAAATATCTTTCTTTGACGATTATGGTAAATAGTATACTTAATATGAATAATGTCGTCCCGAGTAACACTTTTATTTTTGTTTTCAGATACCGTAAGCGATCTAAAACGATTATTTGATGGGGGAAGAATCTTAAGTGCTATTTTATTACTTTGGAAATAGTTAGCTTTCATTTTAATTCTAGAATTCGAATCATATTTGCGGAAGCTTGTAGTCCTCCAAGCTTGCATCTAGGTTATGGAAGTAATTGCTATCAGAAGTTTGAAGACGAATACCTACCTAATGTGCGGCAATTGTGCTTTTAATTATTTAAATTAAGGCTGCAAATGTTCACATTACTTCACGGCCTAGGCCTATGCCATTGGTAAATTATAATTAACTTAATTGTGGTGAAGAGACTTGACAACATGATCATCATAATGGACTTTCACAAACTGAAATTAACTCATTTACCTAAGAGAATGAGAGGAATTGTTATTCCCATCGTCAGAACTGGTAGTGTCAAAGCATTCAGTCCTGATCCCGTAAGTATATTAACAACAGGCTATCATTTAAGACCTTGGCAAATAGCCTTAGTAGGCAGGCAGGAACATAAAGAGTACCAGTGTTGTACTATGCTTTCATATTTAACTAATGAGGGAAGTTAATGTTACATGTAATGCATGCAGTCGATTAACAGTGTAGGGAAGAAATAAGAAATAATATCAGACCCCAAATGAACTTAAGTTTGTGGTCAGTCTGCTTGGCAAGTTGTCATTGCGAAGGGAGGACTCTCATGTAAAAGATTACATTGCATGCTTCTGCTGGAAACTAAAACCTTAGTACTGGATACACGTAGTTGCTCACAGTTTTAATAACCTGGTATGACACAGCTCGGTCATCTAAATGGTTCAGATGAGAAAGAAAAATCACAACATGGTACTTTGGGAGTTTATGTCTAACATAAAGGTACGTTAATTTTCTTCATTTCATTGTGTTATCATTTGAGAACTAACTACATGCAGCGAGGCGTAAAGCTTTCCAAGAGTGGAGTTTACCTGAACCGAAGTAAAAAATTCTTAAACTACTGAAATTAGTCAAAATACCTGCAGTAATGGTATCTTGAGACAATATGGTAATAGATGTTTACTTCTCCCACCCAGCCATCCCAAATAGGATCACGACTTATATAGATGAAATTCCAGCTGACTCTGCCATTTTTAGCACGATGTACAGTATTGCCAACCACACGCATTCAATACTATATCGCATCCGGCAAACCAATGGTTTTCACCTAGACCAATAAGGCTCACCTATACCTTGCGATGCACTGGCGTTTAGGGGAATTCTTAGTTACCTTGATGACGTGATGGTATTGGAGTTCTTTTTTTCACATAATTACAAAGGTGTCATGTGGTGCATTTTGTATTGGACATGTTGGCAACGTAATATGACGTCAATTTGTCGGCTTCAAACATCTGTCGTCGTTGACCAAGCTACAAATAAAAACCTTCATTTAAGCAATATTAGTGAAATTTGGCGGTATATTAGTGATATTTGACAGTATTTTTATTGTGCAGCAGTGTTAGTTATTGTAGTTATAAGGGGTGGAACTACGAAGTCATTTGCCCTCCCCCCTAATCTACTCTATTCACATCTCTAATGAGCTGGTACTGCGGAGACCAAATTCTAAGTGGGAGCTGATGATTACCACCAAATGTAGGAAAATTGCATACCTGGGTCATGTGTTATGTGGTGCAAAATACGCAATATTACACCTTATTTTAAAGGGCAAAATTGCTCGGCATCAAATAGCATCTGAAATTAAGCTAAAATACCTTTTCTCTCCTACTTCTGAGCTCTCAAAGTCAAGTGTACAGCTAAACGCCGGAATCTGTATGGTGCGTTTTGTAATAGTCATCATCATCATCATCATCTTCATTTCCCCTTTTCCAGTTGACACTGGGTGGGGGCAAATATGGTTCCTCTCCACTTTGTTCTGTCGTTCCACCATTCCTCTTCCGACACAGTGTTCCAATCCACATTTAGTTTTCTAATACTATTCTCCACCGAGTCCATCAAATGCATTCTTGGTCTTCCTCGTCCTCTCTTCCCTGTCATCCGTCGTTCCAGTGCTTGTCTGGGTAGCCTTACTTCATTCATCCGTTTGACATGTCCAAACCATCTCAATCTGTTTTGCTCCAGTTTGTCATTTAGTTTCTGTACTCCCAGTTCTTTCCGTATATCTTCATTTCTCACTCTGTCCCTCCACGTTTTCTGGACCATACTTCTCAGCTGCCTGTACTCTGCTCTCGTCCCTCTTAGTCATTGTCCAAGTTTCTGCTGCATGTCATTATAGGAACATAATATGCTTTGTACATAACTTCTTTAGCCTTGTTCCAGACTAGTCCCCGTACCTGTTGGTAGAAAGGACTCCCGAGTTGTATTCTTCTGCTAATTTCCAAATCTAGTCTTCCATCTTCAGTCGGTTCACTTCCCAAGTATTTGAAGTGTTTCACTACTTCCAATTCCTGGTATCTCCTACTTTGATTACTCCTTTTCCTTCTTTCTTTTCTCTACTCATCACCACTGTTTTACTCTTCTCCACATTTATATTCAATCCCCATTGCTCAATCTTTTCATTTATTACGTCTAACTGTTCTTGTACCTCCCTCTCATCCTCGTCCCAGATCACAACGTCGTCTGCAAACAACATTACCTTCATCTTTGCCCTACTATATTCTTTCATTGCTGCCTTCATGATGTCATCCATCACCACACTTCCTTGCTTTAGTCCAGTGTCAATTTTAAACCATTCCGATGTCCCGACTCTAGTCTTCACACTACTGGAGCACTCCATGCACATTCCTTTTATCATGTCTCTCAGTTCCTTGCCTATCCCTCTATTTGTTAAACTTTCCCAAACTTTTGTTCTAGGAATCCTATCATGGGCCTTTTCTAGATCAATAAAAGTAATTTGTAATAGTTTTTTTTAATGCAGACCAATGGCTTTTGCCTGGGCCAATAATTATTAGGTGGAGGGCTGCGTTAGCCATTTACACGAATACACCCCTGGTTTTTGTCTCGCACAGTAATGTTTGTTGTGCACTGCTGTAATTAATGTTTTTTGTGAGAGTGAAATTTCTTAAATCCACTCCAATGGGCTTTGCCTATACCAATAATTGCTAGATATCCGTTAGCCATATATACACACCTGGTTTCTGTCATGCACAGTGGGGTAATCGTGCATCAATAATCTTTATCCAGACTAGACCTGAGTGGTGTATTTTGTATCCCACATGTTGGCAACTGTGGTGATAGTTTAAAATTTGAAATACACTTATCTTCCGTCTAGTCAATACTTTCTTTTGTGTTTATTTACGCCCTAGGACATTGACTAGACGGAACATAGGTGTATTTCAAATTTTAAACTATCATTCGTCAATACGGACCAATCGTGAACAATGTTAACTCCAACCTGTGGTGATGTCAATGTGTGCGTCTTATTAACAGGTGAAGAGACCTCATGCACTGTCGAACATGGCTGCCATCGTTGAATGAGCAATAAATATTAACACATATTTCTGGTGCTGTAGTGACCGTGGTTAGTAATATCAGTTGGCTATGTCCCCCAGAAGATGAAACAATGCATGAAAATCTTACAGTGTGCGCACAAAGTCCGTATCCCCCTACTCATTATTATTTATTTCTATTGTCTGTACATATGCATTTGTACTTACATCTTAGGAATTTAAAACATCATATTTGTCCATCTCTGCACAGCTGAAGAAATCAAGAGAACCCACCTAACGTCATGATCTGGGCCAGCATGATACAAACGCATCTGTTTGAACCATATTGTTTTGATCGTTCTAATGACTGGCTCATCCCGCAGCTGCAAAATTTGGGAATCTTAAACAGTGTTTGGTTTCAACACGATAGGGTGACGGCTCACTTCGCAGTGGCTGTTCAACAACGTCTGAACACAGTCTTTGGGAATCGCCGTTTCTTATCACATGCAACACCATCTTTCTGTGACTAAGCACTTGGTAGTGCATTCTTAACGAGAGGTATGACACGTCAGCTGTTTGCATATGTCAACGACTTTATTACTCTGACTCTCAAACTCCGGTCTATCATGCGAAATACGAGGTTCATTTGGAGGCTTTTATATGCTGGTCTACCAAATTAATGTACACTAATTTGCTGGGAAACTTTATTTTATTTTTAGTGGTGATCGAAATGACAGACTACATCAAGGTCATCTGCCTGACTGGATAATAAATGATATTATTAATCTGTAAACTGAAGATGGTTGACATGAGGTTAGGCTTTCCTTAGTGTGTTGTCCATTTGTGACGATTGAGTGTGATAAGTGATTGCATTTATTGGTCTTGCTCAGTAGTATAGGAAGGGCAGTTTTCTCATTTCTTGAGAGTATTTCCAGACACTTCCCAGCATGGAAATTTAGCAAAATACTACACAAGACTGCTCCTCAAAGAAAATAAAAGGAAAAAAACATTATTATTATTATTTAAAATAATTATTCTTGTTTTCGCATAAGGATGTAGCCGGTTTAAATTGTTTTGTTACACTATAATGGCTAAATTGAGTTTAAGAATTTAGCGTATAGGCTACACGAGCACATCTGCAGGTCATGATACAAAATTAATCTAGAAATTTGTTTATATTTTTTTTGTCACAGTACTGGTAACAATATAAGGGATTGATTTTCAATTTTCCAGGATTCTCTGCCAAAAAATCTGTGATACACCTTCCAGTGACCTGGTCTGAATGAGAAGACGAAGAAAGAAACTGAATTTGATTATCTCTACAATTGGACACATTCCACAGGTGCATTTCTGTGCAAACTGCTGTATTTTCAAATGTTTAATTTTATGTTATAAATTAAGTGTTCTATTTGAATAATAATTTGTTAAAGAAAACATTGTGTATGATTTGAGCCTTGCTTCCTGAACTGCTGCAATCCTAACACCAACTGATCCCACCAGAACCAGTAGGCATTCCTCCTAATTCACGAGGTTTGTGTTTTCCTCCTTTATGTCCTTATGAAGATTGTGCAATTAGAAAGTAGACTTTTTCATATTACTGTATGTGATAAGAATCTCAAGAATTCAGGTGAGAGTTATGTTATCCACATAATATTTCAATGTAGTTAGTCTTAATCTCATTCCCAGTAGTATTAGTATTTAGGGACAAGGTGTTGCCTGTGGGGACATGCTAGGGAGGGATGGATCAACCCCTGCCCCCTACTCCCCAGAGATTTTTTAATCTGCATGGTGCTGATACAAACCTCTGTTTTCTCTCTCCCCCTTCCTTCATGTAATAATAGGCTACATCGAGTGTGAGGAACAAAGGTCATACTCGTAGTTGAGTGCCTCCACCCTTCCGTGTAGAATCTCGGAGGAGCATTGAGTCATTGTGATTGCTATGCCCTAGGGCTATATAGAGACGAAGGGAGAAGGGATTAGGCTAGGTAGAATATATTGAATTTAAAAGAAGGTTAAAAATAACTTTGTCCGAAGAACACTGGAATAAATTCCATTAAGTGGTAAATATTGCTAAAATGTAGAATGTAGTTTTGTTCTAGGATAAGGAGTTAGAAGCACATCAATGGCCTAATGATTCTTTCTGTTAATTTGCAAACTTGTAACTTAACATGTAGATCTATCGTACGCAACAGTCCTAGACTTATAAATTGACGGGTGTAACGGATTCTATGGTTAGTTCCAGTGACATGAGCTGCTCTTCATCATTCCAGGTGCAACAGATCCACATAATGCACCCTTCTTGATGTGAGAAGTACCTTTAAGGAGAACAATACTAAACTGTAGTCTAAATGATCCTGAACTTAGCATCCTACAATTTCCATGGACCTCTTGCCACCTCAGTTTTACCTGCAGGGCACTTGCTCTGGATTATTATTGAAGGCTGGTATTACGATGGATCATTAAATCACTCTTTGACTTTCTTGGTTGCAGCCAGAGGAGCAATGTGGTGTTCTGACTAGAACCGATGATTTCATATTAACACTACACTAGGCCTACCGTGAAGAAAAACTGGCATACTAGATTGGACCATCGCCCCCCCCCCCCCCCCATTAACTTCTATTGTGTTACTGCCCAAAGAGTTAATACCTTATTCTTGGAGATTTTTGAGCATTATTCTAAATTTACACACCTATTCTTAACGGTATTGTCGTTCATGTGCTCTCAGTAGTCAATTAGACCTAGGCCTACAGGTAAGTTGCCCAAAAGCTTACTGGCCACATAAAACATTTATCTTAACTTAGGTTTCTGATACAGTTCATGTTGTAATAAACCAGACAACACACTATTTGATTCCTACTAAACTAAAATGAATATTTATGTGGACAGGCAATGTAATTTCTCTTCGGAAGGGAGTTGGATGTATAAGGTTGACATGATCCGCTGGAATACAGTATCCGTTGAATACTATAAGTAACATACGGTACCGGTACTCCGAAATAAAAGGTATTAATTAAGGCAATAGCTAAAGGAAACCCTAACTGAAATAGATATTTATGTGAACAGACAGCGTAAATGTTTTCGCAAATGGGGTTAGGTGTATCTTATCAGAGTTGAAAATCCGTATGAATGGTCAATGCATACGATAAATAAAACACCATAATAAGCGAAATTATGGGTTAAGGCAATATGGAACATAGGAAATAGTTTAAAAAAATGATACAAACTAATTGCGATATCGAATGGTATGAAATACGTTGAAATACCGCGCCAATCGATTTACCCGACATCTAGTGGAAGGCTTTCGTACTATGAAGATGGCTATGAAATCCTGATCCTAAACTCGCAACAAGCGTCGTAACAAGGTGCCTTACAGAATACCACTTTGAGCCTCGCTAGCCATTTGTTGTTATGCCTATGGTTACGATTCCGTCGTATCCATGTTGGTGGGTTGTTAAGGAGTGAAGTTACAGAATCGGGGTGCAGGTCTAGTACTGTACAATATATATCAATGAAGTGAAAAAGTTTGTTTTGAAGTCGAGAGTTTTAAGTTCTTTCAAACAGTAGCCTACAAGTGAGGTAAGAAATCACAAGGGGTAACTCTAATAAATGAAATGGTATAGCTTAGGCTATGTGCAAGTGGCAACTTTCAGATCGTTGATGTAGTTGTACTAGGTTACACAGTATAGTCCAAGGTTTGAACGTAGCTCATCCAAGAAAAGAGAGAGGCATGGTATTAATAACATAAAATTTTAAGTGTGTTTCTGTTTTAAGTAGCTTAATTGTATTTTTTTAAGAGTTATTGCAGCCAAGATGCCATACATATTTTTAAATACATTTGATTGTTTGAGATGTATCTATGTCTTTACTCTTCAGAACTAAGTTCCATTAGTGATCTTGTAATGTTCTTGCATAAGAGGATGTGGTATTTGTCGCACTTTTCGTTGCACTGTATGCACACGCATTTCTCCGAGATGCTGTGGTATGATGTTATGCGGCATGTCTTGTGATGGAAGCCATGGACCGCCAGCCTGATGACTACGCTTCTCATCTGCTGGTTAGCTTTTGCCCAGCTTCGGTCGATCATGGCGCTCATGCCGTAGAATTCTTCTTCTACTTTTTCCTTCTTTTGCTGCCTTTCTGTTAGGAGATTGCTGTATGCTTTCGTGGTTGGTAGTAGTAGAGTATATTTTAGTTCCTCTATCAGGAAAGATTCTCTTGCCAGTAAATATGTATACCTGGAGGGTGTATATTTTGAGATGCCAAGTGCTTTCTTTAGATACAGTGCTTTTACATTCTCTATTGTTCTTAGATCTCTTGTTTTCAAGTAGTCCCATATTATTTGAAGTCCATATGTCAGGATTGGTACTATTTTGACTCTAAAAATCTTCATTGCGGTGTCTAATGATAGTGATTGAATTTTTCTGATGTACCTCATTGCAGCGATGGCGGTTATTGTCATTTGTTTTATATGTTTGTTGAAGGAGTTTCCTGATGTTTGGAAGGTGATTCCTAGATATTTGTCAACAAGACTGAGCTTGAACAGTTTGATAGGAGTAAATCTTGCCTGGTTCATCTTTATACTTAACAGTTCAAGGGCTTGGAAGAATATTAAGATGTGTGGCAGATCATAAAAATCATCCTCATATTTTATCATGGTAACACCTTTGTGGAGGTTTTTTTTCCATTTTTTCCAGTGGAAAACTTTTACGACCAAACTCTCATAGCGATGAGAAGAGCATGGGATGGAATTCAGGATTCAGGTGGATAAGATGCCATAAACATTGATGATGGAATGGTTCGTAACGCTTGTGGGGCTAGGGCTAAGGAAAAAATCGCTATCGAAGAACAAAAACTACGAGAAACGGAAAGAGAGCAGTTGAGTCAGTACGAGAGAGAGAAGAAGAAGAGAAAGGATAAAGTGTTAATGGCATTAAATAAAGAAAAGGAAGCATTGTTCACAAATCAACATGAGCTGGAAATGAAAATAAAAACTTTGAAGAAATAAGAACTTCAAACGTATTCAAAGTCGCCTAAATATCTGTGATTAAATATTATACCTAAACAATTGTGATTATTTCGAAATGTGATCAATGAAACATATAAGGTATTTAATTTGTGAAAGATATACATTGTCGTAAGAGACTATGTGTTATGTATGTTACGTCCTATAATAAATAAAAGTATTTACCGTACATACATTTTGTTTTATTTTTTGATAAACATAAATAGTATACTTATAAAAGTATATGTGTTAATAAAAGGTTAAATTTAACACTGGAAAATAATTTTAGGTAACCAGCGGTGGTCCAATTTTCAATTTTAGCAGTGCTACCAACTAATGTGTAAAGTCACCAAGCCTTCAACAGAAGCGATGATGTGCACTCTGCAGTTCAAATTTTGTATTGGCTTTTCAATATTAGGTAGCCAACATAACTGCAGGTTGACCACCATGACAAGTTCCCATCGATTTCAATTTATACTACTTTCTTTGTCATGTAAGCGGCCAACACAGTGAATACGAGACCATATTGAAATTGATTTCAGTTTTCATTTAAATGTGAAAGGGTTACCATAAGACCTATTTATTCCTGGACACTTACAATTTTTAGGTAATGGGGAGGGCAGATTTTCTTTTCGGAGAATTTATCATACTGGTTTTCCACAAACAGCCCTTTAAAACTTTGAAAATAATCGTATGTCACAATATATTTGCCAGATGTCAGCACATCGCACTGCAATGGCAGGACTGTTACAGGTCAGAAAAAAGTCAGGGGGGAAAAATCTGGTCAGGGACCTTTTTAAATTTTAATTTCTTTGTTACCTTAGCAATAATTTTGAAAGAATCAGTGACATGTACATTATTTCCTATAATATTATTTGACTATTAGGTCATAGTTTTTATGTCATTAGTGATACCAATTGCAATAACTTTTTGAATGTAAGAAGTTTCATTGTGAACTGAGTGTACTGACAAAGGAAGTTCCTTGAATCCATTGTTTTATTTATTTCTTTTTTTTAATTGTCCATGTTATTTTTTTAGTATAACCGATTAATTTATTAAAAAAGTCAGATGAAGCCAGTACTTTTCCATGCCTTCTGAAGTGCTCACGGCATCTGAAACGGGTCAATTCTTCAAATTCTTTCTTTAAGCCTTTTCTTTACAATTTCTGAAAAGAAACGCTTTTTTTGTATGAAATAGCTTACAAATCTCGTGTAATACAGTAGCTGAAAAAAAACCGAAGAAAGGTTAGCATGGATGTGTATTTAAAAAATAAGAAAATAATCAGCATATGTCATGGGAATTGGAAGATGTAAATCAGTAACAATCGTTTGATCAATTAGACGGCTTTATTTTTAAAATATGTTCATACGGTGATCAGAATAAAGTATTGGTGGTCAGGGGAATGGGATCTTAAGTCAGGGAAAATGCAAATCTTGGTCTTGTAACAACCTTGAATGGGAATGCAAACATGATGGCAATATTAAAGTTTTATGAAAGTAATCATGTACGCTCTGGAGTTTTATTCTTGTACTGATCTACCATAGTGATGACAATCGATTGGTACGAAATATATCCTTACCTCCTTTAGATATATTTCTTGAGTTGTTGATTCATTGTAGAGACTTGGGGTGTTTCTGATAACCTGTGTGATGGCTGTTCTAGAGTGTGAATTTTTAATTCAGGCTAGGAATTTGATAGGAGCCTGCTGTGGCCTTAATTTGGGTACCATCCCAGAAATTCGTGACTGCATTTCGAATCACGGCGCTGACAGCAGCCATCCTGATTATGGTTTTCTCTAGTCTTGTTTCTTCAATCCCTCACCGGCAATTAACCTCATGTGTATTTTATTTTCGTTAACCCCTCACAAAACCCAAAATATACTGTAATTTGATAATGGTTGTCATATAAAGAGGCAGATCAGCGACGTTATCTGCCCTTCCTAAGAGATAATCTCTACTTAGTATAAAACGAAGTCCCCCAATTTTTGGCCAACTTTCGATTTTTTCAGAAAAATGAAATTAGACTTATGAGATCTACACAGGGCCAAAAATTGTGTGTGTGTACTCAGAATGTGTGTCCCCCCTATCAATTCGAAAACGGTGAAACCGAATTGGACTAAATTTGGTACAGAGGTAGCGCTAGCAAAGGACACCTCAGTGCCATGTTTTATATTGCCACCATCCATAGGCGTAATCACGGGGTGGCAAGGGGTGGCAGTTGCCACCCCAGAATTCCCAAACCCCACTTTTTGCCTACAAACAAGTAAAAAATTAGTTTATAAACTTGGTACTGTCCCCGTTTACCCGGATAGTAGGCTGCCAGATATCCGCCCCCTCAATCGGATTGCCAATAATCAACCACACCGGCTCAGCTACACCAATGAAAATGGCACTGACAGATACTACCGAGATTTGAGCACAGAAGTTAACAAGAAATTATTGTGGAACACACCAAAATAGACGGGGGGTTCATACTTACCTTTACTTACCTCTTAAAATTATCTCGGGGATTGGGTTGACAACAGGATCTCTAAAGTATGCTCCCACAATAACCTCCACCATGACATTTAAAAATGAACCAGAACGGAGACAAGAACTTTGAACTGTACAAAAATTTTATTTCAAATAAAGGGTATGACTTTAACAAACTCAACAAAATAAATGTGGCTATCAGTAGCCCATGTCAATCTGACTATGTCCTCCTATAGGACTTGCAAAGTTATCATACAACATGTTGGCTCCCACGAGCTCAAAATAACGTAATATTCATAACACATTTGGACTGGATAAGGAAGTCAGGACGAGACACATATACAGAGCATTTGTTTCTTTTAATAAACATGACACTTATTTATAGGCACAAGGCCACAATGTAGACGACCTTGCCCGCTGATAACCAGTTGTCTGGCCAGCTGCCATCTACCCTTCAACATGTCGCCCACCTTGTCAAATGGACTCACTTGTCAGGCCACGTTGCGTAAGAATCCAGCTCCCTCTCAAAAGCTTTAAATGTCCGCAAGACAACACAAATATTGTTACGCAAATCTTTCAAATGCTTTTACTCACATACCACTGGATTATTCTGACAATCCCTAAGCTTGTTAAATTATCATCCAAATGTTTAATAAGCAGAGTATAAAACAAACTCTTAAATGTTTATAACAAAAGCTCATAAATTATTTATAACAATTAGAAATTGTTTATAATATTGTCAAAGACAATAAAAAAAATTTAAACACGCCTCTAACATTACTTTCGTTCCACATCATTGTCAAAGATATTTACATCATTATTTACAATATTAACATTTAAATTATTCAAATTATTAATTTTAAGAAATACATTAACCACATGTTCATCCGGTTGGTAATTTCATAATCGTGTCAATATAATCGACCAATGAAGGTTAGTTATACATATTTAATGTCACAATCTGGTTTAATAAAGGTTTAATAATTATTATTATTATTTGTGACGGTAATCTTCATTCAAAATCTTATCTCAAATTCTTTCAATACTCTTGTTAATTATAACAGTAAATTCACTTGATTAATTTTCAAAGGACTAAGACAATACACTCCAGCGGTAAATACTTCGCTTACAAAAAAAATGCACAAAACTGCATTAAAATATAGGCTCATAATTCATCATATATTAATATATATGGCATCAAAATCTTCCACAGGACTTTACAAAAACCTCCACTAACAAATTCTTTAACATCATTAATTACTGTGGGAACCTCCTTCATTTATTCAAGGGCATTATACATCAGCGACTTTCAACACGTCCGCTGCACTAGCGATTATACATTCATAGTTCCACTTCAAAAATTCTTGTAATCATTAATTGTTTCAAAACTGTTATCTTAAACCTTCGTGGATTTCATTCAGGAATCGAAATGAAGTAAAAATTTGCCAATCACAAACAAATTTAATAGTGAATACGCTTATATACGCCTCTCTGGTCTATCAAAATTTAAGATTAACATCTTCAAAGAATTGTAGTATAAAAATACTATCATCAAACAAAGTGCGACTAAACTGCAAAATAGTCGAATAGAATCCAATTAGACTGTGGAATGCAAACATTATTATTCAAATCTCTAACTGAGAAAAAACTCCTAACAAAAGTTCATGACTTTAATGCATTCAATAATTCATAATCAAAGTTCATCTTTCACAAAATTGTCTATGATGCAATGGTCGTTCATAACTGACGATAAATGTCTGTGTTGCAATCATTTCAAATAACGACTAGTATTTCCAAGATCGTCGACAACGTAATGGATTTTAACGCTCTAAAATCATTTAAATGTTCTTCCTTCTTGATGATGACAGAAAATTGGTCAAAGTAATTAAACTGGGGTAGAATTACTTTAATAAAGTGACACGCTGTCTGAATTTAAATCTGCCATAAAAATCATTAACATATAGTCAAATCGTGACTACAAAAATAAGCAAATTACTGAAAAAACTAAATATCAGTCTCAACTGATCCAAAATCATTTAACTATGCCCATGACATAACAATGTCTTAATATATCGTCGAAAAAGGCATAACTCAACAAGGTGTACTGAGAATAGGAATCTCAAACAAGAATATAGGGCAAAATACATGAGGACAGAAAATATGGGAAAATGGTTGCTCAGATATCGCTAAAAAGCTCAAATACAATAAACGTTCACGACTACCTTATCTGCCGACTGAAGTTCCAGAGGAAAATTCCCCAAAGAAGACTGCTGATGGATCCATTTCACCAACTTGAAGATGAGCTCCATCCTCGAAACAGGAACCAGCGCCCTCGGAGAATCGAACTGCTTCCTCCTCCGGAAATTGCACTGCTCCGTGTAGACGAAAGACATCCTTCCGGCAAAATTCTTCTTTGTGAGTCGGAACTACCCTGACCTCTCTTGAAAAATCCCTGAAGTTCTAGTAGAAAATCGCCATGAAGTTTTTGTAGTAATTTCCATAGAAATATTCATATTCAGTGAGTATGAAATCGTTTCCATTGCTGTTTGATAGTATTCAGCGTTGGACCACGAAACATGGGTGTAGATGGTTGTTCACCACATGTTCGCTTGTGTGGAATGGCGATTAGCGAAGTTCCATGCTGCTATCTTACTCCATCGATATATGTCCCAATTGCATTAAAGTCCTTTAGCCTTCCATCTTCTCTTCGGTTATAGTAATAGTAGAACAAACTGCCATATTAAACTGCTCCATAATATACTGTAGCGTTGTGTCACAATTCAATCTTAAGTCTCCCTGTTGCACTAGCAGTGTCAGCCGTGGCGTAGAATCTGACGATATAAAGTGCTTCTCAGGTGGCGAGAAAATCACTTTTGTCAGTCGTCTAAAAATGCCAATATCTTCCAAAATAACTCCGTGAAATTGTTCAGCTTTTCTACACTCCTTAATGTAGCACTGCACAATAGAATTAGCTTATAGGCAAACGCTAACTGTTCATAGCTAATCTTGTAGACGCGTTATAATGTGCGTTTTAACTTCGCCTAGTTTTACTCACTGTAAACCTGAACTGCTTGTCTGCTCGAATCTCGTTTAATGCAGTGGCTTCACCACGCGTTATAATGACGACTCTTTCTACTAATTTCACTCGACGTCTCACCAAAACGACTATAGAAGAACTGATACTGAAGATCTGAGGTTCTGAGACCTGACGATTGAGCTAAGGTTCTGACGATTTTAGACTGCTCTCTTCTGCGCAAGGCCTTTTATAAACTTCATAAGGGGCGTATCCATCCCTTCCATAGCGTGTTACTGCGTCATCGCTAGAAGTTCTAACATCGTCAATACATGACGGATTTTCAAAATTCAAAAACCGAAAATAAATTTCACCAAAATTCCAGATCAATGCCTCTACTGCAAATGGATTTCCACAATTCTGCATTCCTAAAAGTAATAAAAATATCATAGTTTCAGCAATCTCCGTCTTCCTTCAAACTATCGTCCATTGGTTCGAGCCTCCCCTCCAATAGCATAATTTCTTCCTCAGCATAATTCCACGTTTCCTGCGACTGCGTCGTAAATCTCGGATCTTTCTCGAACAAATGCTGACGTCACTGAGAATCTCAGCTCAAGTAGCCTGCTGGCATAAAGTCTGCGTCATCCGTGCTTACGTCATGACCATCCACGCCATAACTATGACAGCCATAACTTTCTTCATATTTTTCCAAAATAGCCACCGTGGTCTCTATATAATTCAATTTACGGGGGCATTCTCCCCTCACCACGTTTTAAAAACAGTTGCAAATTGTTTTTAAACTCAGTGTTACAAGTACCTCAACTCTCTTGAACACGAAATTGAATTATTACTGGCTTACTCTAGGATAGTATCTTTTCAAATTTCCAGCATTGAACTTGCCGTAAATGACATTATTCTCATCATCGTAGAGTTCATAACAGTTGTTTCCATAAGCGTTCGTAATTCTAAACGGACCCATAAACACAATTCCAAACTTGGGATAGATTTTCTTGCTCATATCAGCCTTGACAGGTCTGCGTAGTAATACAAGATTTCCAACTGCTAAGGGTGCACCAAAACGTTTTCCAGCTACTCTTTTCAATCGTTTCTCTGCTGCTTTCTGGAGTTGTTCCTTCGCCTTGTCAATCCTCTGCTGCCTTCCTAGGTCGGGATCTCTAGGAACGTGGTTGAAAAGATTATCCCACGGCCTTTCTGGGTTTCTTCCTAGATGAAGTCGCATTGGCACTTCTCCTGTGCTCTCCTGCACTGTAGAATTCAGACATTCCTCAATAAGGGGTACAAATCTCACCCAACCAGAATGATCATTTGGACAGAAAATTCGACAGAATTTCGAAAATTCAGCCATATATCTTTCTGAAGAATTCGATTCTGGGTAACGCACGCTTGAAAATAAGTGCTTAATGCCAAGCCTTTCCATATCCGCTGCAAATTCCACGGATGTAAACTGCGTTCCATGATCTGACAGTAGATATTCTGGTTTACCAGCTTTAGGAAATACAGCATTTTCCAGTCTGCTTACAACGTTCCTCGTGTTAGCTTTCTGCATGGGACTCATTGTTACAAATTTTGAGAAAACATCCACGGTAACCAACAGGTACTGGTTACCCTGATATCCCTTCGGACAGGGACCAAATATGTCCGTCGCCATAAGTTCATTTGGCTTAGAAGGAATCATAGCCTTCGGTTTTCCTTTTAATAAAGCGGAAGCATACTTTGCTCTTTGACATTTGTCACATGAACGAATGACCTTAGCAATGCTGGAACGCATGTTAGTCCAAATAAATCTCTCTTTAAGAGTATCAAGAGTTTTATCTAAACCGGCATGTCCAGTTGCGTGATGAGCTACCCACACTAAATTGACAACAAGTTTAGGTGGCACGACTATTCGGAGTTTTGTATGCGCAGAGTCAGCATACTTGCATACGATGTCTCCACTCAAGACAAAGTGTCGTGAATTTCTCCGTGTAGCTGCATAGTCAACATCAGTAATGTCCATGTAACCCTTGAGGAACCTGTACATTTTCCTGATTGGAGCGTGTCTCTTCTGTGACACACCGATTCGGGCTAACCTCCTAACGGTTTCTTGATCTTCTTGCTCCAATTGTACATGGTGTATCTGCACATTTTTAATGGGGTTACGTGATAGAGCATCAGCCAGTAAGTTATCTTTCCCAGGCTGGTGGACGATAGTGGCGTTAAACTGTTGGGTGAACAAAGCCCAACGTGTCAGTCTATCACTCGACATGACAGTTTGCAGCATAAACTGTAGTGCTTTATGGTCAGTAATAATGATGACCTTATGTCCCAGCAGGATTTTCTTCCACGCTTGCAAAGCTGTCACAAAAGCTAACGCTTCAAGTTCAGTCGTGAAGTAGTTTTCCTCGTGTTTCTTCAACTTCCGACTAGTGAATGCAATGTAGTGCTTGTTGCCTGCCTCGTCTTTCTGGTATAAGACTGCACTAATGCCTATTCTTGATGCATCAGACTCAATATAGAATACCTTCTCAAAGTCTGGGTACTCCAGTTTCACGTTATTTCTGAGCATCTCTTTTGCTTTCTCAAAAGCCTCGTCTGCTGCGGTACTCCATTTCCATCTATTATTCTTCTTGAGTAAGTCATACAGAGGAGCCATAATTTCAAGAGTATCTCGGACAGTGGCTGCTAATAAATTGGCATGCGCCTACAAATTCTCTGAATTGTTTCACCTTAGTTGGCTTTGGAAATCTCGTGATCGCATCTACTCTTTGCATGTTTGGATGATATCCATCTTTATCAATAGTATGCCCCAAATAATTTATCTCCTTCTTCAAGAATTGACATTTTCCAAAATTGACTTTGATATTGGCCTTCCTTAAATTCTCGAACAACTTTCTCAGGTGCACTAAATGTTCTGCGGCGCTGGGTGAAGATACGATTAAATCGTCAATGTAGCAGATTACATTTTCTTTCACTTCGTCAGTGAGCTTGCTATCAAGTGCTCGAATAAGTGCTGGTCCACTGTTAACCATTCCAAAAGGCATTCTGACCAAGACCCATGACGTCTGGTCAAATAAGAATCCAGTGTACTGCATACTATCTTCTTCTAGTTGAACTTGATAAAATGAAGACGTCAAGTCAAGAACGCTGAAACATGCTCTTCCTTTGAATTTTCGAAGCAGATCTCTAATCTTGGGTGGTCGGTCATTTTCTGGAAGAATCTTCAAGTTGATGGTCCTGGCATCGAGACAAATACGTATCTGACCATTACTTTTCCTCACTACTGTGATGGGGTTTATATAAGACGACGCCTGTTTTTTAATAATCCCGTCTACCTCCATTTTTCTGATTAACCCTCGTACTTCTTGATAGAATTTCTCAGGAATGGGGTATATTCTCTTCTGGTAAGGGGTTTCATCTGTCAGCCTTATCTTGTACTTATAATCCTTAATCAATCCAGGCTTTTCATCAAAAATATCTTGGAATTCCTTTATCAGATCCTCAAATTCCCCCTGTATTTCTTCAAATCCTTCAGTTTTTCTACTGGGTATTTCTGCTAAATTTTCCACTTCATTAATTATGGTATTCAAAATTTCTTCCCTAAGGTCTGTTTCCAGACTGTTTTTCACGTCCTGTTTTTCGATCTCTTCTGTGATCATGTACCCATCATTAAAGCTAATACTTCTGTTCTTCATGTCAATAATAGCTCCGACCTTCGATATAAAATCGATTCCAAGCACCATATCAAAATTGATCTTGCTCACCACAATGAAGATCTGTTCATAATTCCTTCCATTGATCTCAAAGTTCAATAACACTTGAATCTTGCACTTCACTGCCTTATCTTGGAAAATCCCTCTCACTTTGACGGTAGAAACAGGTAGAACTGTCATGTTCTCTCCTCTTAGCAGACTTTGATAACATTCCTCTGAAATGATGGAAATAATTGCACCAGTATCCATCAGAGCTTTGTACTGTTGGCCATCTATCAGTACAGAAATAATAGGTAAGGCACATGGTCTTTCCTCTTTAACGATACCCCTCTCTTCTAGTAAATCTTCATCAGTAACTTCATATATCTCATTAATTGTAATTAGGTGTGGTGTGGCAATGTATTTACTAGTTCTCACTGTCGTTGAGAAATCGGCGTTTTTTTTTGTGTTACCGACCTCAAAATTCTGCTGGCTCGTAGAAGGCCCAGGATCGATTACTACATCCTGCCTTTTCTTTTGGTTTTCGGCTTCTTTTTCCCGTAATTCTTTCAGGTATTGCTGGCTTTCCCTCTCTCTTTCCTGATACTGATCGGGTGTCATAACCTGACCTTGAGGATTCTGATTTCTATTTTGGTTCTGGTTATTTCTATTATAATCTCTGTTATAACCATTATTGTTGTAGTATCTGCCTCTTCCATTGTTGTAATTGCCTCGATTATAGTTCCAGCCTCTTCTCTGTTGATACGGACGGTAACCTTGCGATCTGTTATTTCGAAACTGATTATTCCTGTGAGGACCTACATTGTCAGTTTTCTCTTCCTCTGGCTTGTCAGTCTGCTGAACTTGGTCCATATATACCGTATTTATTTCTTTGAAGTCATGCCTCTGACCTTTCTGTACCACGTTAGGCATTGGACTTGTGTAGTCTAACCTCCTCAGTAATTCATCCATGCTGGTCAAATCCCTGATGTTTGACGAAATGATTAGTCTCCTCACCTCCACAGGCAGCATACGAGAAATCGCATCAATTAATTGCTCCGTTGACAATGGGGGTTGCAAAAATCTCAAGCGGGACAATTGACTCGTAAAGAAATCAGCGTACCGTGTTGGAAGAGTACCTGAATATTTTCTTGAATAAACCTCCGCTCTTAACGAATTCTGCGCTTCTATGGACCAAAATCGTTTAATTAGCGCCTCTGCAAACTCGTCAAAGTTACTGAATGTGTATCTAAAAGCTCTAAACCATTCAAGGGGTCCTCCAATCAAAAATCTCTCCACTATCTTCATCTCTCTCTCTCTGGGAATGTGAGCTTCGATGAAATAATCTTTGAGGTTCCTGATATATTCTATAGGCGTCAAACTATCAGTGTTGCTAAATTTTTGCGGTTTGTCTTCAAAATTCCTGATGACTGTCACGTTCCTCGGGTATGAATCCGGGTAGTTTTTCCCACTATCTCGATAGTTCCACTCAGGTTCCATATTCCTCTCGTCATCTTCCTCCCTGAATCTGGATATACGTTCTTCAGGAGTCACGTCCCTCTCTTCTGGAGCTAGGTTATATCTTCTGGCGTAATTCCTATTGTTTTCGCAAGTCAGGCCTTCTGTATCCTTGTCAGTGATTTCCGTTAAGACTTTCCTGATTAATTCTTCTTTGTAGGTCTCCATCAAACTAGCTTCTCCTAGCTTCAAATTCTGCAGTTTGCTCGTCGTTTCATTAACATCAGAGACAACTTTATGAATCTGTTCCTCTAATGCAGATTTTAATGCTTGCACATCCTGACCTATTTGTGTTCTATCTTCTACTTGTCTTTCGGATAGCGAATCCATCCTTACGCTTAAATCTTTCCTAATCTGTACTACTTCATTGTTAATATCTATTTGAGTACTGGCAAGTTTTCTTTCAATACGTTCCTGAATTTGGGTTACATGTTCCCCACTTGACCTATTCCACTCGTCTTTCCATACTGCTACATTTGCCGTTAACATTTCTGCTATGTCTACTTCGATATCTTCTTTCAGTAATCTATTATGGTCTAATACCTGGTTTCTCATGACCTCTACATCATACTTTAAACCTGCTAAAGACGCTGTCGTTCTAACTGACTCATCAACTAATCTAGTCGTTAATGCACTCATATTACGCGTACAAAGGGTTTTCGAATTTTCTATTTCTTCCCTGACTTTATTTACATCAGTTTGGACCTTAGCAATATCTACGAAAACTGTGTTGACTTCTACTTGAATTTTATTTATATCACTTTGCATCTCATTTACATCCGAATGAATGTTATTAATATCAACCTGAACATTGGACACATCATTTCTAACATTTTGGATTTCTCTTTGGACTTCCTCAACCTTGTCCTGGACAGCCGCAACATCATTTTTAACAACAACTACTTCAGCCCTAGCACAAGAAATATCACCTCGGACATTAGCCACATCTAGATTCAACATTGTAAGATCTTTCTGTACCTTAGAAACATCAGTCTTAACATCAGCAACCTCTTTATGCACATTGGACACATCTTTATGGACATTAGACAAATCTTTATGGACATTGGACACGTCTATTTTAACCTCTGAAACATTTTTATGCACATTGGATAAATCTTTTTGGACATTGGACACGTCTGTGCGCATGTCAGTTACAGCATTCTCGATTCCTTGGGTATTAATCTGTAAACGCGACACATTATCCTCTAAATTAGCAGAACTGGTCTGAAGAACTTTCATATTCTCCTCCATTCGACTAGTATTCTCCTCCATCATCTGCTTCATACTACTATTCATGCTTGCTTTCAAATTAGCAGACATCTCCTCTAACATCATCCTCAAACTTTCATCTGCCATTACAATATTATTCAAAAATAGACTGCTGTAGGGACATACATCAATAGAGCAAAACAACAACATCTGAGCAACACTTTTCACCATATATAAATTTGATCAATTTTCTGTCTTAAATCTAACTTATAACTACCTTATGATTAACCTTCGAAGACACTTCATGTTGAAACAAACTCAAGCACATGTCCAAATTTCCCTGGTTCATTTTTAAAATATCCTAACACAAATAATTTACATTTATAATCCAATTAATTTAATTTTATCTTTAATATGACTTAAATGTCATAAGCCGGTCAAATAAAATAAGATTCCAGATCATAGGCGATTTTTCTAAGTTTCCAGCCTATTTAACCTTTCTCAAGTTGTATAAGATCTGATCTTTTCTGAGTGTAATTTTCCTAATACAATACAACTTTTAATTCGTATATAATCACACTCTTAAATTCTACAATTGGCCAAGACATCTAACAAAGAATCAACCTCTTTATTTGAGTCTATCGAGCCACACGTTTTAGGTTTGCCAATCCTACTGGCGTTCAACCTGGTGATCCAATTATGTTGAACAAGCCCCATACGTTGACTGCGCCAATCCTTCTGTCCCCGTTTACCCGGATAGTAGGCTGTCAGATATCCGCCCCCTCAATCGGATTGCCAATAATCAACCGCACCGGCTCAGCTACACCAATGAAAATGGCACTGACAGATACTACCGAGATTTGAGCACAGAAGTTAACAAGAAATTATTGTGGAACACACCAAAATAGACGGGGGGTTCATACTTACCTTTACTTACCTCTTAAAAATTATCTTGGGGATTGGGTTGACAACAGGATCTCTAAAGTATGCTCCCACAATAACCTCCACCATGACATTTAAAAATGAACCAGAACGGAGACAAGAACTTTGAACTGTACAAAAATTTTATTTCAAATAAAGGGTATGACTTTAACAAACTCAACAAAATAAATGTGGCTATCAGTAGCCCATGTCAATCTGACTATGTCCTCCTATAGGACTTGCAAAGTTATCATACAACATGTTGGCTCCCACGAGCTCAAAATAACGTAATATTCATAACACATTTGGACTGGATAAGGAAGTCAGGACGAGACACATATACAGAGCATTTGTTTCTTTTAATAAACATGACACTTATTTATAGGCACAAGGCCACAATGTAGACGACCTTGCCCGCTGATAACCAGTTGTCTGGCCAGCTGCCATCTACCCTTCAACATGTCGCCCACCTTGTCAAATGGACTCACTTGTCAGGCCACGTTGCGTAAGAATCCAGCTCCCTCTCAAAAGCTTTAAATGTCCGCAAGACAACACAAATATTGTTACGCA
The DNA here is from genome assembly GCA_946902985.2 of Meconema thalassinum. NCBI lineage: Eukaryota > Metazoa > Arthropoda > Insecta > Orthoptera > Tettigoniidae > Meconema > Meconema thalassinum. The sequence goes on along the minus strand of OX336397.1, from coordinate 28,582,886 downwards.
AATCTTTCAAATGCTTTTACTCACATACCACTGGATTATTCTGACAATCCCTAAGCTTGTTAAATTATCATCCAAATGTTTAATAAGCAGAGTATAAAACAAACTCTTAAATGTTTATAACAAAAGCTCATAAATTATTTATAACAATTAGAAATTGTTTATAATATTGTCAAAGGCAATAAAAAAAATTTAAACACGCCTCTAACATTACTTTCGTTCCACATCATTGTCAAAGATATTTACATCATTATTTACAATATTAACATTTAAATTATTCAAATTATTAATTTTAAGAAATACATTAACCACATGTTCATCCGGTTGGTAATTTCATAATCGTGTCAATATAATCGACCAATGAAGGTTAGTTATACATATTTAATGTCACAATCTGGTTTAATAAAGGTTTAATAATTATTATTATTATTTGTGACGGTAATCTTCATTCAAAATCTTATCTCAAATTCTTTCAATACTCTTGTTAATTATAACAGTAAATTAACTTGATTAATTTTCAAAGGACTAAGACAATACACTCCAGCGGTAAATACTTCGCTTACAAAAAAATGCACAAAACTGCATTAAAATATAGGCCCATAATTCATCATATATTAATATATATGGCATCAAAATCTTCCACAGGACTTTACAAAAACCTCCACTAACAAATTCTTTAACATCATTAATTACTGTGGGAACCTCCTTCATTTATTCAAGGGCATTATACATCAGCGACTTTCAACACGTCCGCTGCACTAGCGATTATACATTCATAGTTCCACTTCAAAAATTCTTGTAATCATTAATTGTTTCAAAACTGTTATCTTAAACCTTCGTGGATTTCATTCAGGAATCGAAATGAAGTAAAAATTTGCCAATCACAAACAAATTTAATAGTGAATACGCTTATATACGCCTCTCTGGTCTATCAAAATTTAAGATTAACATCTTCAAAGAATTGTAGTATAAAAATACTATCATCAAACAAAGTGCGACTAAACTGCAAAATAGTCGAATAGAATCCAATTAGACTGTGGAATGCAAACATTATTATTCAAATCTCTAACTGAGAAAAAACTCCTAACAAAAGTTCATGACTTTAATGCATTCAATAATTCATAATCAAAGTTCATCTTTCACAAAATTGTCTATGATGCAATGGTCGTTCATAACTGACGATAAATGTCTGTGTTGCAATCATTTCAAATAACGACTAGTATTTCCAAGATCGTCGACAACGTAATGGATTTTAACGCTCTAAAATCATTTAAATGTTCTTCCTTCTTGATGATGACAGAAAATTGGTCAAAGTAATTAAACTGGGGTAGAATTACTTTAATAAAGTGACACGCTGTCTGAATTTAAATCTGCCATAAAAATCATTAACATATAGTCAAATCGTGACTACAAAAATAAGCAAATTACTGAAAAATCTAAATATCAGTCTCAACTGATCCAAAATCATTTAACTATGCCCATGACATAACAATGTCTTAATAAATCGTCGAAAAAGGCATAACTCAACAAGGTGTACTGAGAATAGGAATCTCAAACAAGAATATAGGGCAAAATACATGAGGACAGAAAATATGGGAAAATGGTTGCTCAGATATCGCTAAAAAGCTCAAATACAATAAACGTTCACGACTACCTTATCTGCCGACTGAAGTTCCAGAGGAAAATTCCCCAAAGAAGACTGCTGATGGATCCATTTCACCAACTTGAAGATGAGCTCCATCCTCGAAACAGGAACCAGCGCCCTCGGAGAATCGAACTGCTTCCTCCTCCGGAAATTGCACTGCTCCGTGTAGACGAAAGACATCCTTCCGGCAAAATTCTTCTTTGTGAGTCGGGACTACCCTGACCTCTCTTGAAAAATCCCTGAAGTTCTAGTAGAAAATCGCCATGAAGTTTTTGTAGTAATTTCCATAGAAATATTCATATTCAGTGAGTATGAAATCGTTTCCATTGCTGTTTGATAGTATTCAGCGTTGGACCACGAAACATGGGTGTAGATGGTTGTTCACCACATGTTCGCTTGTGTGGAATGGCGATTAGCGAAGTTCCATGCTGCTATCTTACTCCATCGATATATGTCCCAATTGCATTAAAGTCCTTTAGCCTTCCATCTTCTCTTCGGTTATAGTAATAGTAGAACAAACTGCCATATTAAACTGCTCCATAATATACTGTAGCGTTGTGTCACAATTCAATCTTAAGTCTCCCTGTTGCACTAGCAGTGTCAGCCGTGGCGTAGAATCTGACGATATAAAGTGCTTCTCAGGTGGCGAGAAAATCACTTTTGTCAGTCGTCTAAAAATGCCAATATCTTCCAAAATAACTCCGTGAAATTGTTCAGCTTTTCTACACTCCTTAATGTAGCACTGCACAATAGAATTAGCTTATAGGCAAACGCTAACTGTTCATAGCTAATCTTGTAGACGCGTTATAATGTGCGTTTTAACTTCGCCTAGTTTTACTCACTGTAAACCTGCACTGCTTGTCTGCTCGAATCTCGTTTAATGCAGTGGCTTCACCACGCGTTATAATGACGACTCTTTCTACTAATTTCACTCGACGTCTCACCAAAACGACTATAGAAGAACTGATACTGAAGATCTGAGGTTCTGAGACCTGACGATTGAGCTAAGGTTCTGACGATTTTAGACTGCTCTCTTCTGCGCAAGGCCTTTTATAAACTTCATAAGGGGCGTATCCATCCCTTCCATAGCGTGTTACTGCGTCATCGCTAGAAGTTCTAACATCGTCAATACATGACGGATTTTCAAAATTCAAAAACCGAAAATAAATTTCACCAAAATTCCAGATCAATGCCTCTACTGCAAATGGATTTCCACAATTCTGCATTCCAAAAAGTAATAAAAATATCATAGTTTCAGCAATCTCCGTCTTCCTTCAAACTATCGTCCATTGGTTCGAGCCTCCCCTCCAATAGCATAATTTCTTCCTCAGCATAATTCCACGTTTCCTGCGACTGCGTCGTAAATCTCGGATCTTTCTCGAACAAATGCTGACGTCACTGAGAATCTCAGCTCAAGTAGCCTGCTGGCATAACGTCTGCGTCATCCGTGCTTACGTCATGACCATCCACGTCATAACTATGACAGCCATAACTTTCTTCATATTTTTCCAAAATAGCCACCGTGGTCTCTATATAATTCAATTTACGGGGGCAGTACAATCTTGATTTTGTTCTTAACTGTATCTCTCAGAAACAATTTATTTACCCAAACAATAATAGCTTTCATTTTCAAAATGATGGCGTGAAAAGTAATAAAACCATTTCCGTGAATAATGGGACTAAGCGATATAAATGTCACTAGGTGGCAACCCTGTAATATGTAATGCAAAGCAGACATCAGCTGTTGTCTGTCGTTTGCCTTTTCGAAAGAGATCTACTCGTTCTACCTGTAACGTGTTGCCTTCATTTTCTTGAAATTTCGAAGTTTCTTTCTGTGAACTAACTGCATCATAGGATTGGATTTCATGCACTGAGACATGGTAAGTTAAATTAATTTCAGTTCAAGTGTCTACCTATTTTATAGGTTAAGTTATAAGCCAGTTTCTCCCACAGCGCACAGAATAGTATAGTGAAGCCAGTGTCCGCAATATTGATGAGGTCTAGACTCTAGAGAAAGCAAAATCACGCGTCTGAGAACGGTCTTGAGTAAAATAAAAGACGGCCATTCACTTACACTGCGGTTTAACACGTAGACTGCGAAATTTGACCTCATTATGTTCCCAATATGTGAACAGAGAAATGCACTAACCACGAAAATAAAGCGCCACGAAAGTGCCGAGCGCGGGAAACTGAGACCACGAGAAATTTAAACTCGCCACAGTCAGAGAAACATAACCTCAAACGCATAGCATAGAACAAGTCTAGTGTTGTCCAATGTGCTGTAACAAAAAATAAATAAAATATTTCTGCGTTTTTAAGTAACTTCGATATGGTTAGATTTATTTAAATGCTTTTTTTTAATCCAAACAATTTTTTTTTCTAAGACGTTGCTACTGAAAGAAAAATATTGTGTGCCTGGTTATTTTTGCAGTTTTCCACGTTATTTCCGTTCCTCCATGTTCACATTATTTGCCTTATCATATTACAGTTATTATTTTTTGATCTTGTTCTAACGAGGGAAAAATTGCCTCAAAACATACAGTATATTTTCACCGTTCCTCGTGTTGTGTGTCATTTTAAGCCAGCCTTATTTTGTTGTTTATAAACTGAGTCTAATTTCCCCCTCAAATTACACTAAACCCTTTTCTTGAGGTTGATACTATGGTAAAAAAATCTTGCAACTTGTAAAAAAATTTAACTTGTAGGCCCTATACATCTTTTTATTTACCATGAGACAGACATCTTGTAAATTTTTGAATTGTTGGTGTTTGAAAACAAGTTTAACCCCTTTCTTTTCAGGCTCAGAAGAACAAAAAGGGACAAAGTTCGTTGTTGCCTTACTTTTGCTAAGGCCCACCAAGCAAGAAGAAACAGCGTCTAGAAGATGAACCAACAGAAAAAGATTCTTTGGAACATAAGTCAGAGCCACCTCAGCCTACAGAAGAAGTGTTAGGCTCCTCATCCACTCAGTCATCTACACTTACGAAGGGCAGTACTTCGAGTGAGGAAAATTTACCAAGTTCCAGCTGTACCTCTACTGCAATTGACCAATTATTGTCAATTGGACTGATCAACAAGCGTGATCTTGCCCATGGTCCTGATATGGCCATATTGCATGTTAAGGAAGGATCATTTCAACCACAAGATTTCGTTTTCCCTAAAAAGGATGGAAGAAAGTTTAGGCCTGAATGGTACAAAATGTTTTCTTGGCTGGAATATAGTCCTCTAACCGATAAAGCATTCTGTTTTGTCTGTCGTGTGTTTTACAAGACGGAAAAAAATGCTGAAGACGCTTTCACAATCAGTGGGTTTTCGAAGTGGAAGAAAGCTGTAAAAGTGTTTGAAAAACATGATTGTAGTAATTTGCATAAGACTAGTATGACTAAGTTCACCTCTCTACAAGAAGCAGATAGAAGTGGTACTATTATTGAAAAAGTTAATGAAAAGTACTCCAAAAAAGTTGAAGAAAACCGATTGTATTTAGGAGCTTTGTGTGATCGTTAATATTTTGTGGCAGGCAATCCATTGCTCTCAGAGGACATGATGAATCTGCAGAATCAAAGAACAGAGGAAACATTTTGGAGCTGATGGAGCTTCGTCCTAAAGATAGTGATTTGATCAAGAAGTTCTACACTGAGCATCGAAAGAATTTTCAGTACACTTCAGCGACTTTCCAGAATGAGTTACTGTTCATTATTGGAGAACAAATCAATCTGCACATTGCCAAAGAAGTTAAAAAGTCCAAAGTGTTTGCCATTATAGCTGATGAGACTCAAGACATAGGAAAGCACGAGCAAGTAGCTGTCGTTTTAAGGCATGTCAACGATAAATTACAAGTTTACGAGTCGTTTGTAGGGTTTTATCGAGCCAAAAAAAACTGATGGTGAAACTCTGGCAAATGAACTAAAGAATGTTTTGATTTCACTGGATTTGAACATTAAAAATCTGCTTGCTCAGTGCTACGATGGGGCCTCAAACATGAGGGGTCCATATAAAGGAGTGGCAGCTAGAATTATGGAAGAAGCCCCAACAGCAATGTATATTCACTGCAATGCACATATATTAAATGTGTGCATTGTAAGCAGTTGTACAAACGTAACATCAATAAGAAACACTTTTTTTGTGCTTCAAAGTCTTTACAACTTTATTGAGAAATCAACTAAACGACATGCTGTTTTTGAACAAATTCAAAACAGTTCCAAAAGCTTTAGTGGTGGAACTGTAACATTAAAGTCTTTAAGTGATACCAGATGGGCTTGCCGTGTTGAAGCAGTGCGGTCTTTGTTAGACAATTTCGAAACAACTTTGAACACTTTACAACAAATTGCACACATAGACCCTGATAGTGGTGGACAGGCCAATGCTTTGTTAAAGAGCATGGAGGATTTCAGCTTTGTGTTTGAATTGCTGTTACTGAGGAGAGTTCTTACGCAAAGTGATGTACTGTCAAAAACATTACAAGTAAGCAATGTGACCTACGAAGTTGTGAAATCTGTCAAAATCAGCACAATTGAAGTCTTACAATCCTTCAGAACAGATGAATTTTTTAATAAGTTATTTAACCACTGCACAGAAATCTCTGAGCACTGTGGATTCCAAGCAGCACACATGCCAAGAAGAGGGAGAATTCCATCAAACATTGGTGGTGGGGATAAAACTCCTTTTGAAACAGTGGAACAATATTACAAGGTTTCAACCCTTTGGCCAGTTATTGAGATCCTGGTGCAAGAGATAGAAGCCAAGCTTCAAGAAAACAATCTTGATGTACTGAACCACTTAAGCAAAGTTCTTGGTGCAACTGACGTGGAACTTTCCAGTGTACAGTATTTGTGCAAGTACTACAGTATGGAAAGTGAACTGCTCCTCTCTGAACTAAGATGTTTTTACAACATGGATGAGTTCAAAAAGAAGAAGAGTATTCAAGAAAGAGCTGACCTTGTGGTTAAAAAATCTTTGAAAAGTGTGTTCCCTCTTCTTTTTGAACTGTTCCGCTTATATTTTACAATTCCCATGAACTCAGCATCCTGTGAAAGGTCTTTTTCATGTCTAAGGAGGTTAAAAACCTACACCAGAAACACTGTTGGCCAAGAAAGGTTGTCGTCATTGGCCCTTCTGGCAATTGAAAGGAGTGTTGAAATAGATATTCCCCAAGTAATTGATGTGTTTAACTCAAAACAAAAGAGAAGGCTTCATTTTGTGCAAAATAGTTTTTGTACAACTTATGGTGTTATCCATTAAAACTTCAATAAAGCATTGTTATTTTAGTATGATGTTTTCTTAATTTATACTTAACTAGGGTAAGCATTAAAATTAATAATTATCAACAACAGACCAAACTTTAAAAAACTATGTATGGATGGTATTTTTTCAAACGATTTTGTTGTTGATGTTATTAAAAATAATGCATTTTAGTATAATCAGGCCCATAAATAATAACACAGATCATTGGTAAAAATGATTTACATTTATGCTGGTATGGTATGTAAAGCAGTTTAAAAAGTGCTTGTAAACTACAGTTTTAACGCAAAATTTTAAAAAATTTCCGGGGGAGGGCCCCCGTATCCCCCTTTTGCCTGGGGGGTAATCCATACCCCCCAGACCCCCCCGCAAAGCTTGCCACCCCAGTTAAAAATCTGAAATTACGCCCATGCCGCCATCTTGACGAAAACGTAATGGCGGCCAACCAAATGTTAAAAGCTTAAATCAAATAACGACCAACCTAATCATCTGATCTCTACCAAATTTTGCAACATAGTACCTTTGTGTATGAAGAATCTTTTGACAAAACTACTAGGTCATCAGCCCAATACTTTGCGGATGGCGGCCATGTATGTGTGCAAATCGATCCCCCTATCTCTTCAAACACGATGAAACCGAATTGAACAAAATTTGGAAGAGAGGTAGCACTAGCAAAGGGCACCTCAGTGTCATGTTTTATATTACCGCCATCTTGACGAAAACTTAATGGCGGCCTCCCAAATGTTAAAAGCTTAAATCAAATAACGACCAACCTATCATCTGATCCCTACTAAATTTTGCAACAGTATACCTTTACGTATGAAGAATCTTTTGACCAAACTTCAAGATCATCAGCGCAATAGTTTGCAGATGGAGGCCATGTATGTGTGCAAATCGATTTCCCCTATCAATTCAAACACGGTGAAACCGAATTGAACGAAATTTGGTACAGAGGTAGCACTAGCAAAGAGCACCTCAGTGTCGTGTTTTATATCGCCGCCATCTTAACGGAAACGTAATGGCGGCCAGCCAAATGTTCAAAGCTTAAATCAGATTATGACTAACCTAATCATCCGATCTCTACCAAATTTGGCAAAATTATATACTCATATGGCGAGCGTCTTTTGACTAAACTACAAGGTCATCAGCCCAATAGTTTGCAGATGGCGGCCATGTGTGTGTGTGTGTGTGTGTGTGTGTGCAAATCGACTCAACCTATCAATTCAAACACGGTGAAACCGAATTGAACGAAATTTGGTATAGAGGTAGCAATAGCAAAGGGCACTCCGGTGTCATGTTTTATATCACCCCATCTTGACGAAAACGTAACGGCGGCCACCCAAATGTTAAAAGCTTAAATCAAATTACGGCCAACCTAATCATCTGATCTCTACCAACTTTTGCAACATTATACCTTTATGTATAAAGAATCTTTTGACCAAACTACAAGATCATCAGCCCAATAATTTGCGGATCGCGGCCATGTACGTGTGCAAATCGATTCCCCCAATTTCTTCAAACACGGTGAAACCGAATTGAACGAAATTTGGTACAGAGGTAGCACTAGCAAAGGGCACCTCACTGTCATGTTTTATATCGCCGTCATCTTGACGGAAACGTAATGGTGGCCACCCAAATGTAACAAGCTTAAATCAAATTACGACCAACCTTTCATCTGATCTCTACCAAATTTTTCAACAACATACCTTTATGTGAGAAGCGTTCTTTGACCAAGCTACAAGGTCATTAGTCCGATAGTTTGCATATGGCGGCCCTGTATGTGTGCAAATCGACTCCCCCTATCAATTCAAAAACAGTTAACCCGAATTCAGTGAAATTTGGTACAGAGGTAGCACTAGCAAAGGGCACCTCAGTGTCATGTTTTATATCACCGCCATCTTGACGGAAACGGAATGTCGGCCACCCAAATGTTAAAAGCTTAAATCGAATTACGACCAACCTAATCATTTGATCTCTACAAAAATTTGCAACAACATACCTTTTTGTGGGAAGCATCTTTTGACTGAACTACAAGGCCATCAGTCCAATAGTTTGCAGATAGCGGCCATGCATGTGTGCAAATCGATTCCCCATATCAATTCCAACACGGTGAAACCGAATTGTTTTTTTTTTCTCCAGAGGTAGCACTAGCAACGGGCACCTCATATTCCGTAGGTCCTATAGCACGTTGTATTTCAACAAGGTACTACAACCAACATCTAATTATACTCCTTGAAAAGGACAAAGCATTATAACAGAACCCATGCATTTAGGAGAAAGTAGGCTATATGTTCTTTACTGAACATCTTGTTGATGTGTCTGGTAATCTCCAGAACCACTGGATGGATTTTGATGCGGTTTTCACTATTCTGTAAAGGATATCTGGAGGAAGGTTTCTGTAGAAAATTACTTATTTATGATCAAAGGAAGCCAAGCAGTAACGATTTCAGTGATTTTTTTTAAATACCTGGCGTCCGTGTGCTTTTTAAGCTTACGCTGGACAAACCGTTAATAATATCAATACTGTATGTACACTTAAATTAGAGGTAGTGTGACCCTGTGGCCTTGCGCATATCTAGCGTGGTCGATAATGATATGGGGTTTAACATTCCTGTGGGGCGTGATGGTGCCTCTCACCAAGGCGGAACTGGTTCGATTCCCGGTCAATGCATGTGAGATTTTCGAAGTGAAATATCCTGTCCTGTGGTTCGGATTCCACGTAAAATAGAGATCCCGTGGCTTATGAGCGCGAGATTAAAGGTCACGAAAATCTACAACCTACCTTATTTTTTAACATTACGTAAAATTGAAAGTTCTTTTATCGTGGCAGTAAATATACTACTACGGTCTCTTTTGTTTGAGCATCCTGACTTCCAGAATTTGATTCTTTAACCTCGGAGGTGAGAATATAACCGGCAGTCTTGTAGCTTTCTTAAAATAAATTGAGGCGTTCAGATGCAAAAGGGGCATTATCCACTTTTTAAAAAAAATACAGGAAGAGGGAAAAACGTATAGTCATTCATATAGTTGTGCAATTCTTGATTTCTGTACACTAACTCATTAACATTTGATGACAAAGGTTAAGCCAGCAATTTTCAGTTACGGAAGTCATTAGAAGTTAACAAAAGTGTATTATAAAATGGATAATGTCCCTTTTGATTGGGAATGAGGCAAAAAGGACATTATCCACTTTTTCTAAAAATTACAGGAACAGAAAATAACGTAAAATTACTCATATAGTTATGCGATTATTGATTTCTGTTCACTAACTCAATAACATTTTATGACAAAGTCTCCGTCCGACTCAGCACGGCTCTGTTAGCTCATTGCCGCATTACAGGGTTTTTAAAGTGTTATTTTATCTACCACTTCATTCTCTCATACATAGTTTCATTTCTTTCCAGTTGGGAATGGTCACCCCTTGCTTGGGCTTTTGAAGCTAACATTAGAAATAAACCAAGAAAGACTGCCAATCCCGGCTGAGGATTTTATTGAGCTTTTAACATAAGAAAATGTTTTAACAACTTTTTAATGTGTTACAGTGATCTATGTGTGTTTTCATGTACAATTTTTAACTACACCCAGTATATAAAGGGAATGTTTTAAGTGCTGCCCAAATAAAATAGGCTGATGAAGACGTCAGTAAGTGTTAGACGTCGAAACATGTACCATGTGTTAAAAGACAGGTGATTGTATCACGAAATTTTAATAAACAGTATTGACGAGGCGGAACCATTTGGAACTTTGTTCTTAATAAAGTTTAAGTCTGCAATTTCCAGTCACAAAAATCATAAGAAGTTAACAAAAAAAAGTATTATAAAATGGATAATGTACCTTTTGATTGGAAATGATGGATTGGATAATATGCATTTCAATGATAAGTTTTATTATAACAATTACAAAATTTGCATTTGAAAACTGAATCTAACAGAAACTTTCGAATATTTAGAAGAGGAGCATCATGTGACTCCGTATTCATGTCTCTTATTGGTGGATAATGTCCCTTATGCAGAAAGACGCAATATTCAATGTGTAACTTAACCAGGATAATGTCCGTTTTGACGTAAAATGCTACTACTAAAAGATGAATATTTAATTCCACAAGATAGCAGTATCAATAACTCTAATTTCACAAAAAGTGGATAATGTCCCTTTTGCATCTGAACTCCTCAATTATGAAAATACCTGTCTGACGAATCCTTGCCGGCGGTAGATGGATGAACTACAAGCTGTCAGCTATGTGATGCAATCTGTGTTCCTAGAGATATCGGTACTGCTAGGGTCCAAGCTGCGTGAACCTGAGAGGAATGTGGATCGCGCACTATGAGAAGTGATAGTGTCGAGTGATTAGGTTTCCCGGTCCGTGCTTAGTAACATAACCAAATACATTGGTCGGTGACTTACTCACTCATTCGCAACGCCACACTGGTTTCAGCAAAGACCCTATGTTAGCAATATTGGAATAGACGGGAATATCAGGTAACATGGCGGCCTGTTGACAGGCTTCTCAATTCTCGCCTGACTCTCCTCTGCCTCTGCCCTTCACCCCGCAAGTTCACAGAGCTAAGACCCGAGCAGTACAGTGTCCACTGTATGTCAATAGATCATTGTGGCACGAGCATTGCGATTGGTCAGTTGGGTATTTCAAATTTGTGATATGGGAATACAGTAGTTTCAAGGGATTCATACCCTTAACGGAAAAGTAGTATGTAACTACAGTAGAATTGGTATTATTAGCAGCAGAACAACACACAATCTCTTAGTGTCAACAGCGCTTGATGCGGATTGTACATGCCTTCCCCTTACCTCACACTCGCCCTGATCCGCCGATTGACAGATGAAGAAGCCGTGCTGTTGGTAGAATTGGCAACACTGTGGGGAGGCCGAAAGATGTGAAAAACACGCTAAGCTCACGTGCTAGCTTTTGTTGATGAATACAGTAATAGGACAGAACTTTAAATCAGTCTATTGCTTACTCTTCCAACACCGGTGAAATTCCTCGTGGTAGATGAGACCTGCTGAAAGTTGTTGTTCCATTTAGGGCTTTGCGACATCGTGGTCATGCAGCCCCATATACTTGCGTGTGTGTAGAATTTGTCTGATAACCAGTGTTATTGTGATGGCTGTATTAGTAAATAAATGGGGATTGGCCGTGGCCTTAATTTATGAACCAGTAGAAAACCACTTTGCAGGATAGCTGACGTGGGAATTGAACCCACCTCTTCTCAGAGTACCTCGTTCCAGCCCTCAGAATTAAATTTCTTGACAGAGCCGGGAATCGAACCCAGGACTCCGCGATGACAGCCAAGAGTGCTAGCCACTACGGGGCGAAGTGCAGAAAGTTGAAGAAGTGACTTTTTTTTTGTGTTACGTAGTATGTAGAATCAATTATTTTAACAATCAAACTTTCACTAATACTTCATTACAATATTTCATGACGCCTAGGAAGCGTTATGTACCTTGCTGTGAGGCAAATTATGTCAGCACTATGAAATTAAATGGATATGCCGCTTTGTTTATTGCCAGAGTTGGTTTTGGGATAAATTCGAATCACCCTGGTTTTTTTTTTTTTTTCGTGTGGTCTCCTCAGAGACCTAGTGCAGGTCTTTCTATTCGACGCCCGTGGGCGACCTGCGCGTCGGGATGAGAGATGGAATTGATTAAGGTGAATGAAATTGGAGAAGGATGTGGAAGGAAGCGGCCGTGGCCTGTCAGATGGTACCGTCCCAGCATTTGCCTGGTGTTGAAAATGGGAAACCACGGAAAACCATTTCAAGGACGGCCGACGGTGGGGATCGAACCCACGCGTCTACCGAGTCAGCAGAGAGCTTGGCCCCATGACCTAACACTGCGCTTTAGCCAGCGTAGCCAGTACTGTCGGTAGCCTGGTAATTAAAGTGGCATTCTCATCAACATGTTCGGCTGGCTGTGTGGCTCAGCGGTAACGTTCTCGTTCGCTGTGCCCAAGGTTGCAGGATCGAATCCTGGCGCCGTCAGCTAGCATTTACTTACTTAATTCCTGCCGCTCCTTCCGGAGCATAGGGCCTTGGCGAAATTTCTCCACGCAGTACGGTTCCTGGCCATTCTCTTCACTTGACTCCAGTTCTTGTCCACCTCTGCAATTTCATTTTCGATCATCCTCTTCCAGGTCTTCTTAGGTCGACCTCGCTTCCTGGCGCCTTGAGGATTCCAGTCTAGCACCGCCCTCTCAATAGATCCGTCCGGCTTCCTTAGTGTGTGACCAATCCAGCGCCATTTCCTCTCCTTGATCTGGATGCTAATCGGTTGTTGATTGGTGATGGTCCAAAGATCTTCATTTGAGATTATGTCCGGCCACCTCACATTCATGATGCGACGCAGACATCTGTTAATGAACACCTGTAGCTGGTTGTTGATCGGTTTTGTGACTTTCCATGTTTCACAGCCGTAGAGAAGAATCGACTTTACGTTGCTATTGAAAAGACGGAGCTTGGTCTTCCTGGAAATGTTTCTATTTCTCCAGATGGGGTAGAGCTGGACAAAGGCACCATTTGCCTTCCTGATACGGCTTCGAACATCTTCCTCTGCTCCCCCATCATTTGTGACTATACTTCCAAGGTAGAGGAAGGACTCAACTCGCTCAATGTCCTTTCCGTTGACTGTCAAACTAGTCGTGATGTGAGAATTTATCCTCATCTCTTTGGTCTTGTTGGTGTTGATCATCAGTCCTGCACGTTCTGCTTCTCTCTGCAACCTCCCCAGCTTATCTTCTATGTCTCGGTACCGTTGTGCCATAAGACAAATGTCGTCTGCGAAATCCAAATCTTCAAGCCTGTCATTTATACCCCATTGAATACCCCTCTTCCGTCCTCCCATTACCTTCTTCATCACACTATCCAGGACCAACAGGAACAGAGTGGGGAAAAGGACACACCCCTGTCTCACTCCGGAACTGACCTTTATCTTTTCTGTTAATTTGCCTTCGTGAAGAACCTGGCACTCATACCCTTCGTACATCTCTTCCATGACTCTGATGATCTTTGTTGGAATTTTATATTCCTCGAGGGTGTTCCACATGATTCTTTGATTTACGGAGTCGAAGGCTTTCTCGAAGTCAACAAATGTGAGGTAAAGGGTATTCCGCCACTCCACACTCGGCTCCAGGATGATTCGGAGGGTGTTGATGAGATCCACACAGCTGCGATGTTGTCGAAATCCAGCCTATTCTTTCCGAAGCCTTTTTTCCACGCAGTCATTTATACGATTCAGGATGACTCTCGCCAGCACTTTGATTGGAATGGACAGCAAGGTGATACCCCTCCAGTTGTTACAGTTTGTTGTGTCTCCTTTCTTCGGCAACTTGACTATCAACCCCTTCTTCCAGTCGGTTGGTATTTTCTCCTCCTTCCAGATCTTCTCCAACAGCGGGTGCAGCAGATCGATCGTAATATCCAAGTCTGCTTTCAGTACTTCCGCTGGGATGTTATCCAGACCTGGTGCCTTCCCGCATTTCATCTGCTTCAACGCTGTCCGTATTTCGCCCCGAGTTGGGGAGTCGAGGCTGATGCTTGGGTCACTTTCTGCTTCCACTTCATCTTCTCCTCGCTGCTTACTTTCTGGTCCTCTATCTCTATTAAGAACCTCCGCAAAGTGTTCTCTCCATCTTGTCAGCTGCTGTTCACACGTCGTGAGGATCTCGCCCGTCTTGCTCTTCACAGGCGTAGTTTTATTAAAACCTTTCTTCGAAAGCATCTTTGTGATGCCATAGAGCTCCTTAATATCCCCCCTTCTTGCCGCTTCTTCTGCTTTCTCCGCCTGCTCATCAATCCACCTTCTATGATCCATCCGTACACTCCTCTTTACCTCCCTGTTTGCTGTTGAATACTTTGCTTGTGTGAGAGCCTTCTGCTGCCTAGTCTTGCAGGTGTTGAGCTTGGCCTTAATCTCCTTCCTATAATTTATCTTGTCCCAGGTCTGATCGAATATCCATTCTTTCCGCAGGTAGTTCTTGTACCCGAGCTGCATCTCACTGGTTTCCGCGAATATATTCTTTACCTCGCTCCACACAGTCTCCACGTCCTTCTCTGTCTCGGAGTCCAACACCTGGAATTTATTTCTAAGCTCCAGTTTAAATTGGTCCAATCTCTGCTGGTTCTTAAGCTTGCCCACATCAAACTTGTTGTGCCGAGAGTTAAACTTTCGGCGGACTGCGACGATCTTCATGCGGAAGTTGGCAACCACAAGATGATGGTCACTACCAACGTCCGCTCCTCTCTTGTTCCTAACATCTTCCTAGCTTCTTCTGAACCACCTGCTCACCGCAATGTGATCAATTTGATTTTCTGTGACTTGATCAGGAGACACCCAGGTGACCTTGTGGCACCGCCTATGAGGAAATACCGTGCCACCCATCACCAAATCTTGACTGGCGCAATATTCCGTAAATTTCTCCCGACTGCCATTCATCTCACCAAGGCCATGTTTACCTATGATCTGCTCCAACCCCTCATTGTTTGAGCCCACCTTCGCGTTGAAGTCTCCCATAACAATGAGAATGTCCTTCTTACTTGTTTGTCTTGTGACATCTCGCAGCATTTGGTAGAATTCTTCCTTCTTCTCTGGCTCCGATTGTTCTGTAGGCGCATAGTATTGGATGATGATCACATTCCTGATCTTTGTCTTGAACCTAGCAAACATGAGCCTACTAGAAATTGGCTTCCACTCCATAAGGCTTCTCTTTGCATTTCTGTTGAGCAGCAACCCCACTCCATCCATGTGTTCTTCATCATCACCCCCAGAATAGAGAAATGTAATTCCATCTGTTGTCTGTATTTCACCAAATCCTGGCCACCTCACTTCACTCAATCCTAGGATATCCAGCCCATAGTTCTTCATCTCCCGTGTCACTTGATTCAGTCTGGTTTTCTCCAATCAAGGTCCTCACATTCCAGAAACCGATTTTCGTAGTCCTCTTCATGCCAAAAGTCGTCATCAGGTTATCCATCCGGTTTTGTAATTTCGCTTCAGTTTCCGTAATCAGTTTATTTAAGAGGAGCGAGTGATTAACCCACTGCCTCCGAGTGCCTTGGAGGGGCTGCCACCTTAAGCCTGAGGCACCAGGCTGATTTTCTGTCAGGGTTTCTTCCCTTAGCCTTTGAAGAACCAACTCCAAACTACAAGGCAGCAGTTGTTTCACCAGAGCCCCGTTAGCCGTAATTTCTTCAGGGTTCCTGTAGGGCCTTCACAGCTACCGTAGCGGTCTTGAGGCACACAAAGTCCCCACTGTACTTCACCCCTACAGGCAATCCCCTACTTAATTACGTTGCCCATCTCCCACGACGAGGACGAGGGGTTGGATTTGTGGGAGACAGCTGGCATTTGAGGGTGCGCAAATGCGAGGGAGCCGTGTCAGTAAATTTACTGGAACGTTTAAGATCCCCTTCGGGGCAAAATTCCGGCGTCTCGAAAAGCCGCAGTAGTTAAAAGGGACGTAAAACCAATAACATTAACATTATTATATTTAACATGTTCACAATCAGTAAGGGGGCGTGGTGGCTCAGCGGTCTACCTGTATGCCTCTCACCAAGGCGGTCCGGGTTGGATTCCCGGTCAATGCATGTGAGATTTTCGAAGTGAAATGCCATGTCCTGTGGTTCGGATTCCACGTAAAAATGAGGTCCCGTGGCTCATGATCTCGAGATTAACGGTCACGTTAAACTACAAGCTTCCTTCCTTTTCACAATCAGTAGATACCAGTTACGATGAATTGTTTTGGAGGTATGGAGTTACTCGATGATGACCGTAAAGTTGATATTACAGTACCTTTTATTTGCTGTATGTCCCGGACTGATATCATGAACCTACTTTTACATTTTTAGGCTAATAACATGTATCTTTGCTACCCCGAAAATAATAAATAATTATAAAAAGAAACTTTGAGATTAGTCGTAGAACTCCTTCTGCTTTGTCCACTTCGTAGCCTAGTGGCTAGCAAGGCTGTCACCGCGGAGGCCCGGGTTCGATTTGCGGCTCTGCCAAGAAATGTAATTCTGATGGCTGTACGGGGTACACCCTGCCTCGTGAGTCCTCGATTCCTACCTCAGCCATCCTGGAAGTGGTTTTTTGTGGTTTCCCACTTCTACTCCAGGCGAATGCCGGGATCGTTCCTAAATTAAAGCCA
Source organism: Meconema thalassinum (assembly GCA_946902985.2). Classification (NCBI taxonomy): domain Eukaryota; kingdom Metazoa; phylum Arthropoda; class Insecta; order Orthoptera; family Tettigoniidae; genus Meconema; species Meconema thalassinum. The sequence goes on along the minus strand of OX336397.1, from coordinate 28,565,847 downwards.
CGGCCGTCTCCTTCCCAATCCTCATCTGAATTAAAACTACACACACTAATACAGCCATCACAATAACACAGGTTATCAGACAAATTCAACACACACCCAAGTACTTGGGGCTACATGACCACGATGTCGCAAAGACCCTAAATGAATCAACAACAACAACGCTCTTTCGGATCCGTCTGTTAAATAAATAATCACCATCATCCTTTCATGTAATAGCCTAGTCCTATAAGAACTGTTACGGTCTATACAAAAGATATGCATTTTCCTGGGGCGACCTAGAGATCTCTCCCCATAGGGACAGTAGTTGACGACTGCTTCAGGGGTCCTGATTCTGTCCATCCTGTTGAAAAATAATGATCCTTCTCAGGGTTCATGTTGAGACTCAGGTTCTAACATCCAGGGTTCGATTCTCTGATCTGTCAAGAAAGTTAGTCTGAAGATTGGAACAATGCTCACTCAGCCTTGTGAGACAAAACTCGAAAAAGGTACGGTAGGTTTAGTTCACTCATCCACCTTCCTGGAGGAGATTTTAATAAGTTCCCCATTTCCACTCCAGGCAAATGCCTTCCCAATACTAGTCTCAGCTACAAGTACATGGAATACTACATACATCTCACTAACACAGGTTTTCAAGCTAATTCTACACACATCCAAATATCAAGGGATAAATGGCCACGATATCCAAACTCCTAAACGAAACAACATAATATAATGCTATTGGTTTTACGTCCCTTTAGCAACTGAGGCTTTTAGAGAGGACGGGGTGCCAAATTTCACCCCGTATGAGATCTTGAACCTGCCAGTAAATACTGACACGGCTCCCTCACATTTGCGCACCGGCAAATACCAACAGACTGCACCAGGAATCGATCGTTCTCGACCAGCAGGCGAGAACGTTACTGCTGCGCCACTCTGCCCGCCAAACGAAACAACAACAATACAGTATAAAATAACTTCGAGCATTTCGCAATGATTTCTGTCCCCTGGCAAAACGTAATGCCACAGACAATGGACTTCAATAGGATGTAGGTAGGTGTCCTGACGAGAAGAACTCACTGGGAGTCAAGAAAATTGGATATCCAAAGAAATATGAAATTTTCTTATAGGGATATATTATATGTATCCGAATCTTGTGAACGGACTGCAAAATATTACAATAAAAAGAAAAAAAAGTGCCATATCCCCTCCAGGGACGTAGGCGACCTGAATTAGAGCCCTTGACTAAGTCAAGGGATCACTAACCAGGCATCCCGAGCCGGAGTTTGCGTGTGGTAGGGTGGCCAGTTCCTTTCCACTCTGCCGTAGCATCCGGCAGGTTCCCATTTTGCATCACGAGACCCCGCACCAGACCATACCAAGACTTTCAAATTCTTGGCAGAGCCGGGGATCGAACCCGGTACTTCGGAGGGGACAGCCAACAATGCTAGCCACTGCGCCATGAGGTGCTCAAAATTTTACAAGAAGAACATAAAATGTATTTAGTAAATAAACATTATGATAATAGCCTATCTTCGCAACCAGAAAAGCAGCAGTCTTTATAGAGCTCAGAACGTCTAAATAACCATCGCATAATTCATACGATTGTGAAAGGCCTTCGATTTGTTCTTATGATGAGAATAACTTTTTCGGTCAGGAGCAACGAAAATGCCGGCCCCGTAGTGTTGGGGTAGCGCGCCTGCCTCTCACCCGGAGGCCCCGGGTTCGATCCCCGGCTCCGTCAGGGATTTTAAAACTGACGTGAGGGTTGGAACGGGGTGCACTCAGCCTCGTGAGGACAATTGAGTAGCTGTCTGACAGTGAGACAGCGCCCCGATCACGAATACCAAGATTAACGGCCGAGGGGACCCGACGCGCTGATCACGCGTCACCCCAATATCTGCAGGCCAAATGGCTGGGCAGCGGTCGCTTGGTCGGCCTTAGCCCGTCATGGGCTGGATAGTGCCAGTGGTTGACTTTTTTTTTTTTTTTGTTAGCAAATACATGAAATGAAAATCCACAGCCTGCTTCCAGTCTCCGACGGGTCAGGAATGGAATGAATGAAGCCCCCATCTAGCGGCGAGGATATGAAATGTGTCGGCTGCCGAGGCCTGACGCACTCCTCTGGGGCAATGATTAAATGAATGACAGATGAAATGAAATGATAGTGGAGAGTGTTGCTGGAATGAAATTTTGACAGGGAAAACCGGAGTACCCGGAGAAAAACCTGTCTGCCTCCGTTTTGTCCAGCACTGATCTCACATGGAGTGACCGGGATTTGAACCATGGATCCAGCGGTGAGAGGCCGGCGTGCTGCCACCTGAGCCACGGAGGCTTACCCATTTAAATTACATACTGTACATAATTAAAACGTACAAAAGAAAAAAAAAACTTACTGTGACCTTTAGCGCCCAATCTAGTCTGTAAGTCTCTATTTTGGAACAAGTCGCCACCATGATTCCCTATTAGCAGTTAGCACTACGGTCGCCTCTGCTTCTACGTCTCTCACTTTGAAATCGTTCAAAACGGAATCTAAACATCGCCTCCTAGGTCTGCTTCTCCTTCTCTTACCCACTACAGCCGAACTCAATGTAATATCTCCTCTCCCATTCTCTTCACATTACCCCACCATGTGAGTCAACTCATACAAATAGCTTCATCTAGCGTATTAATAACTATAAGGTGCGTTCAAAAAGTAACGAGCTGGAGGCATAGTTACAGAAACCAGTACCTGTATGTTAGAAGTATTGGCCCTGGCTGTTGAGGCACTTGTCCCACTGTGACACGAGGCGGTGAATGGCTATCTCATAAAATTCCCTGGGCTGCGATGTGAACCAGTTCAGCACGTACAGCTGGACATCGGCGTCCGAGGTGAATCGTTGGCCCCGCAGAGCCCTTTTCAGGGGACCAAACATGGCGTAATCACAGGGAGAGAGGTCTGGACTGTATGGCGGATAGCCGAGAACCTCCCATTTGAATTTCTGCAGGAGTGCCGTGACGTTGTTGGCCGTATGAGGTCGTGCATTGTCGTGGAGCAGAATGACCCCACGGGTGAGATTGCCTGGTCGTTTTGTTTTGATCGCTTGGCGAAGGGTGGTCAAGGTTTGCGAGTAACGCTGGGCATTCACTGTTGTCCCGTGCGGCATGAAGTGTATCAGAATGGGGCCACCTTGGCCAAAGAAGAACGTCAGCATTATCTTTCCTGCACTCGTGTGGATGGCCTTGCCTTTTTTGGGTGGTGGTGACTCTGGATGCTTCCACTGGAGGCTTTGTCGTTTCAATTCTGGTTCGAAGTGATGACACCACTCGTGCCAGGAACCCATTCCCTTCCCTCGCATAGCGCTGCAGATGACCAAGACAGTGGACCATTCGACATGCTTCCTGGTGTGATTGAAGACTGTGGGGCACCCATTTGGCACACACTTTGCGCAAGTGCAGTCGTTCCTTCATGATGGTGTGCACACTTCCGACGCTCAATCCGACCACGGCGGCTATGGCGTTCACTGTCACTCGGCGGTCCTGGATAATTAGTGCATCAACCAGCTGGACGTTGTCATCGGTAATGCAGGGGGGTGCCCCATACCGGGCATCATCGGCTAACAACACCCGTCCTTCCCTGAAGCGCTTGTGCCACGCCTTGACCCTTGTAAGGGACATGCAGTGTTCACTGTACACTTGTGATATTCGGCGATGAATGTCCGTTCCCCCTACTCCTTCCGCTGTCAGAAACCGAACAACACCTCCTTTCTCTTCGTTTGACGCCTCCATGTCACTGTTTGCTATGGCATCGTTGGACGATTGATGCATGCTGCTGATCGCTTTGTATCGTCACGTGACGTGCACGCGTGCCCTCTAGCGACGGGCTGTGACCCTCCACGCTCTGGTCGGAACCACACCTCGTTACAAACGCCACGATTAGCCGATTTCGTCACCGGTTTGCGCATTCCAGCCTCCGGCTCGTTACTTTTTGAACGCACCTTATAACTTTGCCTTCATTACAGTGCTCACGCTATAACTGTGCTGGTCAGCTATACCATTGCTTTCAGTCGACCGACCGGGTCAGGGAATGGAATGAATGAAGCCCCAATCTAGTGGCGAGGGTATTATGAACTGTGCCGGCTGCCGAAGCCTGTCGCATTCCCCTGGGGCAATGATTAAATGAATGACAGATGAAATGAAATGATAGTGAAAAGTGTTGCTGGAATGGAATTGTTGACAGTGATAACCGGAGTACCCGGAGAAAAACCTGTCTGCCTCCGTTTGTCCAGCACAAATCTCACATGGAGTGACCGGGATTTGAACCACGGACCCAGCGGTGAGAGGCCGGCGTGCTGCCGTCTAAGCCACGGAGGCTTAATCATTACTTCCAGGTAAGGTACTGTATATCGACTGTAGGCCTACTAGCCTGAACAAAAATATTTCTCAAATTGGCACGCTGACAATAGTGTGGCAAACACTGCGTGCATTAGTCGGTCGACAGAACTCCCCAGCCCCACAAAGTGGGGTAATGTCTTATGAATAGGAGCTGACAGCTCGAATTCTCAGAAATGCACTGCGAGCACTGTTCGAGTACCCTCCAGCCATTGCTCAAATCCATGTGTCCCAACAAACATTCGTGGTACCCTCATCCATTACCTCTAGCTTAGCCTATGTAATCCTGTGTCTACCGAACTCTCACTTCCATAACGCAAGGTCGATCTCAATTCTGAGCGATGTAGGGAGAGTTTCGTCGCAACTGAAAGCTCACTTCATTAGCTTTTCTACACCTGACTCTGTTATTCTGAGAGAATGCACAGCTTAAGTTTTTTTCGCTTCGCTATCATTTTATCCTCCAGGATCGGCTTTTCCCACGGACTAAGCGAGGGATCCCACCTCTTCCTGGAGCTTGAGACTCTGGGTGGGGGATACAACTGGGGTGTGTGACCAGCACGACGCCCAGGCGGCCTCGCTTGCAAAGCGAACAGGGGCCTGATGAAGGGATGGAAAGAGTGGGAGGGTTTGGCAAGGAAGTGGGAAGGAGGCGGCCATGGCCCTACGGTAGGTACCATCCCGACATTTGCCCGAAGACGAAGTGGGAAACCACGGAAAGCCACTTCGAGGATGGCTGAGGGGGATTCGAACCCCCTCTATTCATTTGGGCCACCCGAGGCTGAGTAGACCCCGTTCCAGTCCTCATACCACTTTTCAAATTTCGTGGCAGAGCCGGGAATCGAACCCAGGACCTCCAGGGCGGCAGCTAATCATGCTGACCGCTACGCTACGGAGGCGACTACAGCTTAAGTACAGTACTTAAAATGATCCACCTGCTCCAAATTAGAACCTCCTACCTGGCATTTTATTTTCTTGCGTTTCTTCCCTAGCGACATAACCATCTTTAGAATGCATGTGGGATTTTCGAAATTAAATGCCATGTCCTGTGGTTCGGATTACACGTGAAAAGGAGGTCCCGTGGCACATATCGCGAGATTAACGGCCATGTTAAACTACAAGCTTCCTTTTTCTTTGGAATGCTGATTTTCATACCACATTCCCTACAATTCTGTTGTAAGTTCTAACACGTTGGCCTGTAAGCTTTCGACAGAGTCTGTCATTACAACAAGGCCATCAGCATAGGCCAGACTGCTTACCTGGTTTCCACCTAATTGAATTCCACCCATACAGTTCATGCCTTCAGCAAATGGTCCTATATAAAATAAACAGTAATGGTGAAATATTATAGCCTCACCTCACTCCTGTAACAACCTTAAACCAACCATCAACTCTCACTGCAGCCTGATTATCAACAACTACAAAGTACTGTAGGCCTAAATAAAACTCCACAGATATATTTTTTGTGGGGGAGGGGGAGCTTGAAAATGGGAATGCTAACTTGATACTTAAAGCATGTCAAGAAAGGAACAAAGATAGACAGGCCCGCACTTCCTTGTCCTAGGGCCCATGTTCGCTCTCGACAGCCCTGCTAAATATAGGCCTACACATCAAAAGAGTTTTACATAACACTTGTTTGCCATGATGCAGAGCGTATGTGGGATTGTGGCCGAGGTTATTACAAAAGAGACGGCATTCTGACAAATCCTGCAGACTTTATTCATGTGTGAAAAGAAAATTACTCACTGGAAGACATTTGGCCGATCCGTTAAACAGGTAAGCTACTGATATCTGTTGTAATCTTGCCATCCTGTGACGTTTCAATAAGGAACATGGCCACCACGGGCGTCCAGCAGAACTCTTACTCACCGTGGCATACCGATACCACAGATCAAGTTGTCCAGATCCTCTTGAGGCAGGCGATCCCACTCTTTGACGTCGGCCTCGATGCTCTCTTGGTGGGTTATGGGAAGGCGTGGACGCTGAGCAATAGCACGCTTCAGCATATCCCAGACCTGTTCGATACAGTTCATGTCCGGCGACATCGCAGGCCATTCCATTCGTGCAATCGTGGACTCCTGGAGGAAGTCTTGTACCACCGCTGCTCGATGTGGTAAGTATATGCAATTTTTTTTTGATGTGTATACTATCCAAATGCTGCACTACCTGTAAATTCAATACAAGGTTTTCGGCCACCTTCCTGTATGAGTGGCATTTCTTATCCAATCCTAAAATTGTGTTGTTATTGCTAATATTATTATTGACCGACTACGGTGGCCGAGAGCGCTAACTCTAGTCTCGCTGGCATCGGGAAAGCGTGGCATTGAATTCCAACACGACCGCCCTGAAAATGGTTTTCGTGGTTTCCCATTTTCACCTCCAGGCAAACGCCGGGACGAGTCCTTTCAACAAATTTACAGACGATTTCCTTCCAAAATCCCTTCTTTAATTAGACCCAAGTTAGTGGTCACCTGTCACCATCCCCAGTTGTATCTGCTGACTAAGTATGTTTAGCTACCAGGCACCGTCCTTGTGACGGTAGAGGAAGGATACATCGCAGAGTGATTTCATATCTGTTTATCAGTGCCTTACACTATATTTAGATTACACTGAAGGGGGTAACTGAAAAGACAAAGCCCTACTTCGCATTTGAGATGCGTCAGAGCTCCGTGGGTGAGCCGAGCAGGGAGGATTAGCGACTTGAAATATATTATTACTAGCAACCCACCCCGACTTCGCCCGGTATCTTTAACGCTTTACCCAGCGTAAGCTTAAAAGGCGTTTTATTTCTTCGATTTCAATGAAATAGCCTACGACCTAGGCTATATCCCTTTTCCGTCTCGGCATTATTAATTAATTATATTATCATTAGATAGCATGTGCTACGATTTCTTGTCAGACATAATTTAAGAATGCGAGGTTCATGAAACACAAATCCTCATTCCGTTCAATCCAAACTTGACTGTATTCTGCGGAACGAAAGCTGCAACACTGGGGTGATAAATAAACTTATAGTGGGTGATGTGTCGGCCCCGTGGTGTAGGGGTAGTGCGCCTGCCTCTCACCAGGAGGCCCCGGGTTCGATTCCCGGCTCCGTCAGGGATTTTAGAAACTGACGTGAGGGCTGGAACGGGGTGCATTCAGCCTCGTGAGGACAATTGAGTAGCTGTCTGAGAGTGAGCCGGCGCCCCGGTCACGAAAACCATGATTACGGTCGAGGGGACCCGATGCGCTGACTACGTGTCACCCCAGTATCTGCAAACCAATGGCAGGGCAGCGGCCGCTTCGTAGGCCTATGCCCTTCATGGGCTGTAGTGCCACGGGGTTAGTTTTGTTTAGTTAGTGGGCGATGTATTGAAGATAGAGATAAGCTGTCCAGCACTTTTTTTTGTAAAACTTTTCATGCTGAACAATTCTTACAATCATAGTATACAGATATTTTTAGCGGTTTACCCAACGTATGCTTAAAAGGCGCGCGGACGACAGGTCTTTTCTTCGACTTGAATCACTGAAATCGTTACTCGGCTTCCTTTGGTCATGAATGAATGTTTTTCTACAAAAACCTTCCTCGAGAAATCCTTTTCAGAATGGGGAAAACCGCATCGAAATCCATCCAGTGGTTCTCGAGATTACCCGGAACATCCAAGAATCGGGGACTTTGTTTTATTTTAAACTAGCTACCCGGGTCCGGCTTCGCTCGGAATCTGAAGCATCATGTATATAATTTAAGGACGAATCATAATTCATAGCAGAATTCTCTTCATCGGACCACAAACGATGAACATGTCTTCCCTGTGTCATAGGAACTTTCGGGATGACTCCCTTTGTCTTTGTGAATTCTTTCTTTCTCTCTCTCGTGACAATCGAGAAGTTATTTGTTGCTCAGTTTCATCGTTACGTGATAAGCGAATTTTTTCGATTTCAATGAACTACGACCTATATCCTTTTTCCCTCTCGGCATGATGGGTTTTAAAATCACTGACTGGACTATAAATTATATTATCATGGAGATAGCAAGTGCATCGAATTCTTGTGTGACATAATTTAAGAATGGGTAGGTGCATGAATCACAAATCCCCATTCCGTCCAATCTAAACTTGACTGTGTATTCTGGGGAACGAAAAGTTCACAGGCGAAGTAGAGAAACGCCGAGTTGCACTTCCAGGGAAACTCAAAACACATCCACTCTTCTCTGAAGTCTTGACTCGACACGGCTTGACAGTGTCTGAGGTGATAGGCCAGCTCGCCAGCCACGTTAACTGTCTCGAAGCTAGTAATTGAATGGAGATTGTTGGAAGAAATGAAACCGTAAAATCACTTATAGTGGGCGATGTATTGAAGATAGAGATATGCTGTCGCGGACGTTTTTGTACAACATTTCATGCTGAACAATTCTTACACTCATACTAATAGATATTTATAATGGTTTGCCCAGCGTAAGCTTAAGAAGCGCATAGACGCCAGGTTCTTTTTTCGACTTTTTCACTGAAATCGTTACTTCTTGGCTTCCTTTGATCATGAATACATTATTTTCTACAGATATCATCCTCGATATTGTGCCCATTCAGCATGAAATATGCAAATCACAGTATGCCAGCAATGCTCAAATCGGGATTTTTGGGGTTATGGTATGTTCTCCCACTCTGTGACTTACATATTTTGGATTAAATAGAGGATACACTTCCAAAATAAATAAACAAAATCAACTCCTACTATAAAACATTTAATTACTCCAATATATGGCGCTACAACAAATTAAACAAATAAAATACTGACCAATACTTCTAACTTGTTCAGAGTGAACAAGGAATACATAAATAAAACAAAGGTTAAATCATAGTAGTGTGTTTTGGATGGTTCCGCACCCTCCACCTCCACACCCTCCACACAAGATGGCGGCAGCCCGATAACTCCCGAACCCGTGGTTGGATTTTGACGAATGAGGTGTCATTGAACTCGGGCTGACACCCCCTTTCCAATGGACAACATATTTCCACTCCAAAAATAAAACCTACCCTACTAAGGGGTGAAATTGAATTTTTTAGAGAATCTCTCTTTCCAATTGCAACATGTGAGAGTTTGAATGCCGATATGGAATGTAACGTTGTTCTGCAAACCAATAATCAAAGAGGGGCATGTTAGGCCTTGAGGTGAGAGCCCTTGTTATTGTTGACGAGCCCCCTGCTGTCGAGCCCCTGTGGATGGGTTATTGTTGACAGGTCCTTGTGGACAAGTCCTTGTGGACAGGTCATTGTTGACAGGTCCTTGTGGACGAGTCCTTGTGGACGAGTCCTTGTGGACAAGTCCTTGTCCCTTTGGACTGATCCCTTTGGACGGGTCCCTTTGGCTTGGTTCCTACGGACTAGCCCATGAATTTCTTTAAATTATGTCAAAGGACCTAACTACATTTGTGTGTGTTGAATTGACGTTGTTCACAAATCCCCCCACTACTATAATGGGATAACGATATGAAAGGAAAGTGACGAAATACATGTGAACATAAAAGGGATCTAACTTGGTGGATGGATGTGTTCTAACAAGTCATTTGTAGTTGAAAGAGAATAATACATGTTCTTAAGATGTTAAAACTGAGGAGATGGCACGTGCAGTAAGACGTCTTGTTAATTCCTGTGTCATATTACAGACATGACAGAGAGCGCGCAGATCTGTTGCTATGACTAACACTGCAGTAATTTGAAACCGCAAGTGTTCATTAAGACAATGGATGATGATCATGCAAAGTTAGCAGTTATTGGATATTACACAGGTATTCCTTCCGGTGTCATGTTGCTGACATACCAGAGAGCGCACACTGCTGTTGCTATGATTGACGCTGCAGTAATTTGAAACCCCATATGTTGATTAAGACAATGGGTGATGATCATGCAAAGTCAGCAGTCATTGGATACCACACAGGTGTTCCTAGTGTACTTTGGACTCTCAACTGTATTGGGAAAGGAATTGCAATGATCTGCAAAAAACTGCTGACACGAGCGATGAGAGTTTATATAAGAGGGGTGTCATATATCTCCCTACTGTCAGACTTTATTACTCGCTTTGAGTAAACAGTGCTCTATTACTGCTCAAGAGTTGTAAAAAAAGCCGTTTTGGTAGAAAATCATTAAATTATTTTGCAAGGTAAGTACTTATTATTAATGGATTGTAATCTTTTATTACTAATTGATGTTGAAGTTATTGATTGGAATGTATTTATCGATTGATTGATTGATTTATTTATTTGTTTGCAGATAATTGGGTACCTCTAGGTTACCAGATTCCTACAATCTGTTCATTCAGTGACAGCAGTTGATAAATTATAAAAAGGTAAGTGCCCCTCTAATAACTTTTAAACAGTTAGAGTGATATTTTCCAATGTTCACCACTACATGTCAGTGAAAATGGTATATTTGGCAGTCAAAAGTTGGAACTACTTGACCATGGTGTGTAAAGCTAATTTTGTAGGTTAGATTTTGATTACCGCTCTATTAAGTCTGAATGTTCATTGCTAGGTGTCAGTGTCAGAGGGAATATTTAAAGACTTAACCTCAGTTCACCTAACATAACCTAACTTTACCTAACTTAACCTTGTCATGTGACATGTTTTACAAGTTTAAACTTGTTTTAAGACTGGCTATGACGTCACACTTAGCTCACTTAACTGGCGATTGCTGGTTTCTATCACGTGACATGTTCCACAAGTTTAGACTTGTTTTAAGACTGGCTATGACGTCACACTTAGCTCACTTAACTAGCGATCGCTGGTTTCTATTACGTGACATGTTCTACAAGTTTAGACTTGTTTTAAGACTGGCTATGACGCCACACTTAGCTCACTTAACTGGCGAGCGCTGGTTTCTACCACTTTATTAAGTTCTAATGTTCACTGCTAGGTGTCAGTGACAGTGGTATATAGTAACCCCCAGTTAGAACTACATAAAGTTAGACTTGCTAGGAGTTCACAGATGATTGATTTAAATAACCTGCTATAACCATTGACTGGAATATAATTAAACTATTTATATTGTACTTTTTGTTTTATCTTTTATTAACATTGATGATTTCTTTCTTTTATAGGTAATTTCGAAAGTGATCATAATGTTCAAGTGTGGTGACTGTAAGAAACAGTTCTCAAGACCTGACAACCTTCAACGTCATGCAAGTACAAAACATAATCAGAAAATGTTTGTGTGCAGTCATTGTGCTACAACATTTAACAGACAAGATAGTCTTACACGACATGTAAATTTAATGCATGTCAGTTCAGCACCATTTTCGTGTTCAGTTTGCGAACTTGATTTTTCTGCTGTAAAGCGATATCAATTCCACATGGTTGAAGTGCATGGAGAACAACAAGAATTGAAATCTGTAAAACCATCAACTAGCACGGGACCTTTAAATGAATGTGATGCTCAAAAGCGTAAACGTTCTTAAGATTGTGAAAATAGTTGTGCAACAAAAAGAAAAAAGAATGGTGAACCTTCAATAACACATTGTGATGTATGTAATATTGATATACCTTCTTCAATCATTCAAGGACATTTACGCAGTATTCAACATAAAAATAACACTTGCCATGAAAGAAATTCTGGAAATATTCAACAAATTGGTAGTGCTTTTAAAAGTCGAATTGCTAGTTATAGAATTTATAGTAAAGAAAAAACTCAAAGTATTGAATTATTTTAAAAAAATGTTCAACCTGCTGTGTTTGGCTTAGTAGAAAATGTTTTATTAGAGCATAAAACAATTAAAATGAATTTTGAACTTTTTGGCCTCTATGTAAAAACTGGGAGCGAAGGTGAAATTACGGATATCAAATCCTTTAATACAAAAAACATAATTGTTAGCGAATCAACTAATATTAGTGATATATATCAAAATATTTCAAGTGCTATCATTGTGAAGAGTGAAGAGTTCCAGGAAAGGGAGTCAGGCTGGGCGTTGGTTGAAGTACTTTATTTAGAAACCAACCTGAATAAATACAACCCCCTTCGAGCATCATCATATATTGATTTGCCAGGATGGATCAAACGTAAGAATGCTTGTGTAAACGTTATGAATAATGATGACGCATGCTTTGCATGGGCTGTAACCTCAGCTCTCCATCCAGCAGTGATGCATGAGAATAGAACATCATCATATCCTCACTATTCTTCAGTGTTAGATTTAAAAGAAATAGAATTTCCTATGGCGATAAAAGACATTCAACGTTTTGAAGAGCTGAACAATGTAAGTATTAATGTTTATGGAATTGAAAATAAGAGTATAGTTGGTCCTCTATATTATACTCAGGAAAAAAAGGATGCTCATGTAAATTTACTATATATAACTGAAGGTGAAAATGCCCACTATTGTTGGATAAAACATTTAAGTAGACTTGTTGGTAGTCAGCTATCAAAAAGAGAAAATAAGAAGTGGTTGTGTGAAGGCTGTTTGCTCTATTTCAGAAATGGGGATCAACTAACTCAACATCAAAAATGGGGGTGTAATCATGTGTGTACGGTATTACCAACTCCTAAAAATAACATTCTAAAATTCAAGGATTATGAGAAACAGCTTCGAGTACCATTTGTTATATATGCTGACTTCGAGGCTTTGCTAAAACCATTTAATACATGTTCATCGAATCCAGCCCAACCTTTCACCAACACTACTCACATTCATGAACCTTTTAGCTTTGCATATTATATTAAATGTAGTTATGATGACTCTTTAAATAAGTTTGAGCTCTATAGAGGACCTGATGCACCTAAAGTTTTTATGGAAAGGCTTGAGAAAGATGCCGTCCGTATATCCTCTATTTTAAATACGATCATTCCAATGGAACCACTAACTTCATTAGAGCAAATGAATTTTGAAACTGAAACTAATTGTTTTATATGTGGTGAATGTTTATGTACAGACAGGGTTCGCGATCATGACCATTTAACAGGAAAATATCGTGGTGCTGCTCACCAAGAATGTAATTTAAATTATAGAGTAAGTAAATTCATTCCGGTCATTCTACACAACGGTAGCAAATACGATAACCACTTTATCGTTAAAGAATTTGGAGCTTCAGATGTGAAAATTGATGTTATTGCAAATAATAAGGAACAATACATATCGTTCACAAAATACATCAAAACTAGCAATAAAAAACCATTAAACTACGATTTTTAGATTCATTCCGCTTTATGTCGAGTAGTCTTGATAAGCTGGCTAGTAATTTAAAATCAGATCAGTTTCATGAAATTCAACGTGTCTTTCCTAAAGAAGATGATTTTAATTTGATTCGTCAAAAGGGTATATTCCCTTATGAATATATTAACTGTGTGGAACGTCTTGAGGAGTGTTGTTTACCACCGAAAGATGCATTTTACAGTTCCTTAAACACAAGTCATATCAGTGATCAGGAATATTTACATGCACAACGCGTATGGGCACAGTTCCTCATTCAAACTTTAGGAGAATTTTCAGACATATATTTGAAGACAGATGTGTTGTTATTAGCAGATGTTTTTGAAAATTTTCGGAATGTTTGTATGAAAACTTATGACCTTGATCCTTGTCAGTATTTCACAGCTCCTGGGTTAAGTTTCAGTTCAATGTTGAAAAAAAAGAAAGTAAATTTAGAATTAATGACTGATATAGACATGATCAATTTTATAAAATCATCAATTCGAGGTGGATTAAGTCAATGTAGTGGACGGTACTCTAAAGCGAATAATAAATACATGCCTAGCTACAACCCTTGTGAAGAGTCAAAGTATATTGTCTACCTCGATGCAAATAACCAATATGGTTGGGCTATGAGTCAATATCTACCACTGAAAGATTTTCGCTGGCTGACACAACCTGAAATTGATGTCTTACATGTTGACACTCTTAATGATAACGATGATAAAGGATATATTTTAGAGGTAAATCTTGAGTATCCTAAAGAGTTACATGATGATCATAATGATTTACCATTTTGTCCTGAGAATATGAAATCTCCATACATTACATCACGAACAAAAATGTTAATTGCTAATGTAAATGATAAATGTAAATATGTAATACATTATCAAAACTTGAAACAGTGTCTACAGCATGGATTGAAATTAACTAAAATTCATCGCGTATTGCAATTTCATCAGTCAGCATGGCTCAAACCGTATATTGATCTAAACAATAATTTAAGAACGCAGTCAACAAACGCGTTTGAAAAAGATTTTTATAAACTCATGAATAATAGTGTTTTTGGAAAGACTATGGAGAATGTTGATAAACGAGTTGATGTAAAGCTGATAACAAAGTGGGAGAATGATGGTAAAAGGTATGGTGCGAGCAACTTAATAAGCAAGCCTAACTTTCATAGCTGTTCAATTATTCATGAGGATTTAGTTGTAATACAAATGAATCGTCTTAAAGTAACTTACAACAAACCCATATATGTGGGTTACACCATTCTGGAATTATCAAAAACACTTATGTATGAATTTCACTATGATTATGTAAAGAAAAACTATCTTGATAATGCTAAATTACTCTACACAGACACAGATTCTTTTATTTATGAGTTTAAAACTGATGATTTTTACGAGGATATCAAAACTGAGCTAAATAGGTTTGATACAAGTGACTACCCCAAGGATAATATTTACCATTTACCTCTAGTAAACAAAAAGGTTCTTGGGAAATTTAAGGATGAATGTGCTGGTGTTATTATAGACACCTTTGTAGGCACAAAATCTAAATCATACAGCTATATGACAATTGATGATGTAGTAGTAAAAAAATTAAAAGGAGTGAAAAAGAATGTTGTTAGTAAAGAGTTAGATATAAGTGATTATAAAAACTGTATAGTTAGTAACCCACCTGTATTATATAAGAAAATGTGTGTATTTAGAAGTAAAAATCATCAGCTACATACCAATTTGTTGAACAAAGTTGCTTTAAGTAATGAAGACAACAAACGATTCATTATACCCAACACATTTAATACTCTTGCTTGGGGAAACAGTCGTATTGACGACTATTACTTTACTTAAGTCTAATGATCACTATATTGTAATATTTGTAGTGTGTTTTATATTGTAATATTTTTTGTAAAAACTGTAAGTAGAATGTATAATGTTAGGCTACAGTAGTTTAGTAAAAATAAGATAAGTAATACATTTTAGTGTAAAATGTTTGCTTTTGTATATTACGAAAAAGATTTTTAAAAATTTACTGAATGTGTGAACTAAACAAGGGGAATGTAAAAAATGTAAAGTGGAAATTGTAAATATCCATGTGTGAAAAAGTGAAATGACTATCACCATTTTAAAATTAAAAAGACATTGTAATCTGGTAAACCTTGTTTTTTATTTCACAACAACAAAAATGTACAGAATGTGTAAACTAAACAAGGGAATGTAAAAAATGAAAAGTGGAAATTGTAAATATTCATGTGTGAAAAAATGAAATGGCTATCACCATTTTTAAAAATTAAAAGATATAGTGATTTAGTGAACCTTATTTATATTTCACAAACAAAATGTACAGAATGTGTGAACTAAACAAGGGGAATGTAAAAATGTAAAGTGGAAATTGTAAATATTCATGTGTGAAAAAAAAATGAAAATGAAGAAATGACTATCACCATTTTTAGAATTAAAAGACATTGTGATCTGGTAAACCTTGTTTTTATTTCACAACAACAAAAATGTACAGAATGTTTAAACTAAACAAGGGGAATGTAAAAAAATGTAAAGTGGAAATTGTAAATATTCATGTGTGAAAAAAATGAAATGGCTATCACCATTTTTTAAAATAAAAGACATTGTGATCTTGCAAACCTTGTTTTTATTTCACAACAAATAGAGCTTTACAAAAATAGAATACAAAGAAATACCAATTCCTCAATCCTTTTCAATGTCCATGTGCACTCATTATTAACTTTCCTTTTATAACACTAATCACAATGACGACTGCCAAACTCTCTCCCACTGAGACATCACAGAATGTCAAAAGTTGTTTAGCTTTTCAACGATACTTTATCCGCTACACGTCTTAATGCAGAATGACTGTGGTGATAAGAAAGGTGCATGCTTGATCCAAAGGATTAATAGGTATATCACTATGCTGCAAATGTTCTTCAAGATAAGTTCCAGGACTACACAAATAATAATCAGGTAGGTAGATTTCGAAAGTCAAGTATTGAATTACTTTGTTAATGACGCCATTGCCAGTACAGGTCTGGCATATCCTTTTCCATCGATGGTAAAAAGGTTTGATCTTCCTCCTCCTCCTCTGTGGATGATGTTTGTTGTTGTTGCTTTTTTTCTTCATTACTCCCGTGGTATGAGAAAACAAAGTCTTTACACTGACTTTTATGACCATGATACAGTTTGACTAGCTGACAAGTAGCACACTGTCGCATAGAGGGTATTTTTGCCATAGCCACTTGCTTATGGTGATCATAATCCGTACACGGTTGCAATTCACTTAACACAGGGTCTTGAGTCCATGATTTTGGTACATGTTGCCAGATTTCTTTCACTGCATTTGCTGCGACATAATAAATGAATGATTTTGGAAGAGCCAATAATTCTTCTTTAGTAAAACTGTCTAGTTTCTTTTTACACACAAAGAACTTTCCAATCGCTTTATCGGTAGCATCCCCTTTCTCCATGGTATCACGTTGATGTTTACACGTCGCTTGTAGAAATCTCACTGGTGTCATCCACAGGTAAACCTTTAGTTTTAATTTTATTTAACAACTCCCAGCAGGCATTGGTGGATAGCCAATGAAACAATTGCCACACCTGTGCCAAGGCTTTATGGGTAATATTGTCACAGGGGCAGTGATCCATGAGTGTTTGCAGCGATGGACAGCCCATGTCCATTAAATCGATACATTGACAGTAAGACGCTAAAAATGGTTGTAGCCATTGACGTTTTTCACTACCTTTCACAAATATTACATGGGCAGAAGACAAGTGGGCTTTCATGACCATGTCCAGGTGCTTATATGAAATGGTTCCTTGCTTCCAGTCTAGTTGCATATGAGTTTCAATCCACTGGGTTTGTTTACGGTCTTTATCACACAACAAATCAAACGCATAAGGTGGTTTAAACACCAAATGAGTAGCTTGTGATATCCAAAAAGTGGAACAATCGATGATGGCCACTTCTTTAAATATAAATTTGTTATCTCCAATTTTAAACCCTTGACAGTCGACAATCAGTGTACGCAACATGTTCACTCTTGTCTGGATCAAGTCCAACTGACCACAGACTGACAATTGTTCAGTAAGGTGTACCCATGTCATTTACTTACATTCCATTCTAGTAAAAGAAAAGAAAAACATCGAGTAGTCACTATAGAGGATAGGATATGACAGGGGGGTATAAGAAATAATAATATAACAACAACAACCAATTTTTTTAATTTCATTATTTTATTAGCATAACAAGTTTTACATTCTTTTTTCATTCTAGGATAGAGGCGGTACCATCTCATACAACAAAAAAGTCTTTTGTGTTTATAGTGTCCATAACACCGATGATATCCCAATGTCTCTAAACTGGATGTTTTTGACTGTGAGCTGCTCACTGAAGCACTGCCGGCACCATAAAGTCCACACGTATCATAACTTTTTTCATCACTCAGAGGCATGAGTGAGGGGTAACTTGAATGACAGGGTATATTACCCACCTCCATTCTGCACAGGTAGGGACAGGCAGGTGACCAGCGCTGATGTTCCTGCATGGGTTCATCGCTCTCTTGCCATTGGTCTAAGATGATGGGACAAAACACACATTTCACTTCATCTCTTCTTTTTAAATAGTAGAATCCAGCGGCTGCTAAGGCTTGAGGGTTTATAAAAGGCACCGACCACGTCGCAAAGGTCTTGAAACGTTGTTCCTCAGATTTTAAATTCATGGATGTAACTTCTCTTGAGGCTTGAAAGCAAGACATGACTGAGTGGTTTGATGTGTGTTGACCTGCTATTTATACACTTGTCACTTGGTTGGACAGTGGATAATAGTTGACTTGTTTGTGATGAATAATCAAACAGTAGGCCGTGGTATTGGCTGGAACATTGTCATGCGTTTCAAAATCTAGTCGAACGTCAATATTGGATGGTTTGACAGACTCTTCCAAGTAGGAACAGTCAAAGACAATCAGTGGCACCCTTGTCTTAAAAGCTTGGGGTGACAACATTGAACAATTCTCTTTTTGAAAATACGACCATCTAAATTTAGAAAACAAGTCGTACAGGGGGGCAAACTTATTTTTTGAAAAATCTAAATCCAGCCCTTCATAGGGAAGCACAGCACCGTTGAGGAAAAGACGTGCATTTCTCAATTGCAGGTGATCAAATTGCGTGACATCTTTGGTTTGTTGATACTTGCGATTCGTTTGAAAACCCACAATCATGTAGAGAGGTCTCTCTGTATAGCGGGCTGTTTTTATAGACCAACTGTGTGTGTTGGTGGTGGGCAATAACGGGTACTCATGGAGTGCCTAGCTTCTAAATTCCATGGGTAGAGGTATATCTCTCTTTACCATTTTGAGTATGTCCAGTTTTTTGCTATCGTTAAGGGTCACATGAGGCACTTTCCATAGCAGGCGTTGTAGTTGAATTTTTGAATCAATGGGGGCATTGTCGACTCCCTTGAGTGCATTATTATCACTCCTGTCTCTCACTAGATAAAGCACTTGCCTTGCGTTGACCACAATGCGCTGGTGATCTTCAGCAAAGCCTAAAATCAGTTTAAGAGGTAAATATCCAGTGAAGGTGCCATCGGTGTGTACCATCCAGTCATTGGTCGAGTCAGGGCACCAACCCGCCATGCAAAGTGTTTTAGCTTCTTCCTCACTATAAGAGGGATATAGTTTCATGACACTGGAAATACCCACATTTCGAGTGCTATCCACCACGATATCGTTAATGACATATCGTACTTCAGAAAACTGGAAGGCGAAAGCATGGTTGGCTAACTTGGATGTAGTGGGTGTAGAACCATCGGCTTTGGTGAGTCGACCTTCAATCTGAATAACACTTTCATGCGGTAGGGTGTAAATATCTTGGTTGTTGATAACAAATTGAATTTCATCATTGTTATTGAGTCCAGGTGTTTGAGCTTGATAAGAATGCAGATCAATTCTTACCACTCCTGGTTGCTCCTCGATGTGGTTCGCTACCTCTAGAATAGAATTCATCGCTGGGGTTAATGTGGTAACCCAAATGCTGTAAAATCTGCTTGTTCTGAGATGTTAACGTGTATTCACGTGGTAAACAACTAACACCATTCCTAGACGGTGCTTTGCTTTATATACAAACTTCATAGTGGTTTTAGCACCAACTTGTAAGTCACTGGTGTGGTAGAATCTAGATCAATGAGTTGTTGCTCTCTATTGATCAGTCTTAATGTTATATTACTAATACCATCGACAGCCACAGAATGAAAAAGCACCACTGGAGGGTTTCACGAATAATATAGCCATTGGGCGATGTTATAATAAAGTCATAAAGCGAATGCGACGGTTCTTGATTGGTGTACACTTGACTAATAATATTACACGTCACCGACACATGATGGTCCTCAATGAATTTCACTTCATGGTCTGATTCATGTTTTTTGTTGGGCTCTAACACACGTGGTTTAAATCCTAGTAATGGACCAATGGAATCGGGGTGAGTTTTAAAGTCAATTTTGAATGTAGAAAAAATACTGCAGCGATGAGTGTTGGTATTTCCTACAAGTTCAAACTTGCGCGTTCCATCGAGAAATGACTTTAAACCATATTCATTGATCAACACCACATAAATGTGTTCATAAATGTCATCTATCGTATATCCACCAGAGTTCAGGGTGAGCACAGAATCATCATAGTAAAACTTGTTGTTCACATTTTCACGTATGTTGTATATTCGATTGTACGTTTCAAGAGAAACAAGTCCTAAACCATAAGGTTTTTCACTCAATTCGATAGGTGGGTAAAAGTCTAGACTCACTTCAGGTCCACGTCCATGCAGTGTAAACGTCTTACTTTCCGCCGACATACTGTTGACGTTTTTGCTTATGTTGCGTCTTATATAAAAACATTAAACACAAACGTCCACACTGTTGGCTGTTAAACGTTTGCTCACGTTTCACATTATAATATATTTTGATCCTGTTTCCAAAATAGGCCACTAGTTCCATGGGCGGGGGCAAATTCCCAAAACTGTCAAAGTACCATACAGTAGATCCCTCTTTGACATAAGCTACATAATGTGTTCCAGGTCCTCGGTGATCATCCAAATTGACAACAGCACATTCATGTTTCCCGGGTTGTGAGGGTAATTGGTTTCGCATAAACACACCTCGAAAATGAGAAAGCTTCAGTTGTTTAGCATAGCTTTCCACTTGCTGATGCGTCAGGGCATGTTTTGCTATGGTTGAGATTAAAGATGTTTTATTTTATTTCGAAAAGGTGAAATTCCAAATCCTTGTTGATAAAAGGCTGGCTTCAAATTGACATTTCTAGCCCCCATAGCAATGGCCTCCATTGTTTCATTGTGTCGCTGACTTTCATTGAGTTGTTGCTTGCCCTGTTGCACGGCTTTAATGGTTTTTGCCACTGCACTGGCGCCGCCTAAAAGTGAACCTAGAGCAGCCAGACCGGCGAATTATGCAGGTAAAAATCCCGCTCTTTTGGGGACGGGGATCACTCGCCCTTGTTTTGAACCCTGTCGCTGACGTTTTGGAATGACATGTCTCTGTGCTACTCGAAGAGCTTTCCTTATGGTCAACACATTATTTTTTCTTTTTTTCTTTCGTAAGGGCTTGTCCACGAATGTCATAAGCCCAGGCTTTGCCAAGGACAGGCTCATATTTTTTGTATTTCTCACCACATATCTTTGTTTCACCATGACGATGATGACCAGCAACCTTTCACAAGAAAGTTTAAGTCACAACTAACATTAGATTGTTATTTCATGGCTGTATATTCCAATTCTACATAAAGTGGGAAATCATTTATGGTTTTTCCAGCTTGCTTTTCATTCCATGTCAACAGGAGATGAAAGGATAATTCGTCTCCTGCATTGACCATTTCATGGTTATGGACCAACATCCTATGACCAATTATCTCTATTTGTAAATGGTTCTCATCAGGTATGGCATATTTGATGTGAATGGTTCCATTATAGTGTAGTCGATAGTGGCTTAAACCCGAAGCAAGCACATAGGTCAAGTGCTGGTCATGAACTAGCGGTATATGGTTTCTCTCATTCACAGGTTTTACATTTGTCAGATGCACTAAAAATACAGATGGGATAAATTTATAAAGCCTTTTCATTTCATAGGTCACGTATCGCTTGGTGCAGACATCATTATCTTCTTGTGGGTCTTCCACGTGAATAATGCGGTGATGATTAGCGCTATAGCCATCCACCGTAAGCTGAGGCACTTTATCATAAAACTCATATACCTTGTTATCCACATACTTTTTTGTAGTAACGTCTGTAGACACTTGAGGATGTTTTACATGAGTTAACCGTTTTCCTTTAAAGTCATAATCTCCTTGTTTTGTGCGTGGCACTACTGACCTATCCACATAGTGTTTATTAGCAGGATCTGTTTCTTGTTTAGGATCATGTATGGGAACAGACCTAGCTTTGACCATCAACGCACGTCCAAAGACATCCATCGTCAACCTGTAATACGAGTCTACTGTTTCTATGACGAGGCTCGGTGCGATGTATATAGACAGCCTGCTAGCCTCTCTAAGCCTTAGTTGAAATGAAGCTAATTGAGCAGCAAGAGTCATTCCCTGTGAGGGACATGGTTTCCCATCTCTGCCCCCACATCACGTGAACAACGCCATGGTTCACTGTTTCCATCTTCCATTCGCTGCATCATTGTGGGACCTTCCGGCTGTGGAAAGACCAATCTTTTGCTGACACTTATTACAGCGCCCAATGGTCTGTGTTTTCAAAATATTTATATTTTCGCAAAATCTCTCTACCAACCCCTCTACGTGTTTCTGGATCAAGTCATGTCTGGATTAAAAAATGGGAATATGGGGTATTTTACATTTTCCACGCAAGAAAATGTTATTTCACCGGATGAGGTAAAGTCTGATTCACTCATGATTTTCGATGATGTATCCACTGAACGACAAGGTATCATTCAAAGCTATTTCAGCATGGGTCGACACAAACATATCGATTGCTTCTATCTTGGACAAACGTATTCTAAAATGTCCAAACAGTTGATTCGTGACAATGCCAATGTCATTGTTTTATTTCGCCAGGACGAGAGGAACAGTCGTTACATTTATAATGAACATGTGAATCCGGATATGACCTTTCAAATGTTTACAGAATTGTGTGGCAAGTGCTGGAACACACAACGTCATGCCTGTTTAGTGATTGACAATCAAAGTGAACTCAACCAAGGGCGGTATCACTTAGGGTTTGATCATTTTATTGCTATTTAAGGCACTGTATCGTTCCCTCTCAAGTCATTTGTCGCGACATCATGGCGTTAGCAGAGAGTCAATTGAAAAAGCATATTATTAGAGCAAAAATACTATTCGCCAAAAGTTTCGTCAATTGAAACGATCGCGTGCGGATCATGCTTTGTTTATTCAACAACATTTAACACCTCCGCTAAAAGCTATGTTGAAACCCTCTATCAAGCCATCTGAAACGCTACCTACCGTTTCACAAGCCAGTCAGACGCACCACGAGGACTCTGAGGAAGAGAAAGAGGAAAATGAAGAGTAACAGGAAGATTTAACTAGTGTTAGCGAAGTTGAGGATAATGAGGAACAAGTGTTTACGCCTCAAAAAAAGGGCATCACCCCTTGCAGAGTTTTTAAGAAAAAGGAAATCCTTGGCCATGGTTGAAACCCCTTGCCCTTCCAGATCGTCTCCATTTTCACAACTCTTGGCCACTTCTCAACATAAAGCTCAACTGAAAAACATTTTAATAAAATATTATGGATCAACACTGGAACCCTATTTCACCAATCTATTTGTTGGAAACACAGATACCACATATGGCGTTCGCTATGAGAATGATAGCTTTAAAATTGGTGATTCATCGATTAAATTTAGTCGTACTAAAGCTGTCATTAAAAAGATCAACTATAAATTAACACCAGGACTGTTAAAGCTACTATTCTCTAGGACTCCCTCATCTCAAGATTATACGTCAGAGGACCTTAGTAAATATAAATCCATTTTATTGGATACCCATGCTCACAAAAGACAGTATGATCCCACTCAACAAGTGAATGCTAATATATCCCAAAAATATAAAACCATCATTGCAAAAATGTTCCCCACTAGTCAAAGTGGTCGTCGTAAAGTGTCCGCTTCAGGGGTGACATTTAAGCCATTAAAACCCCTTGTGGATGTTACCTACTGGCACAATCCAAATAAACTCGTCCAGCGACTACAGCTGTTGCATGCTTCACGTCAAGACGGCCATACTGGTCACGATTGGGAAATTCAAGAAATTGAGGAAGAACTTCGAAATGCCAAAATTATTGTTTAAGCCCTCACCCATTAAAATGGGTATTGCTCACGAGTTGCATCGTCCAGCTAGACGTCACTATCAGCGACTCAAGGTGATTTCACAGGGTGTGGATGAACTTTGGCAAGCAGACTTGGTTGAAATGATTCCCTATGCTAACGTTAACGATGGTGTACGCTATATGTTGACGGTCATTGATGTTTATTCCAAAATGGCGTTTGTTGAACCTGTGCGTCGCAAGTCTAGTCCACTAGTCACCAAAGCCTTTCAACATATTATTCAACAATCTAAACGTCAACCTCAGCTGCTACAAACCAACCAGGGAAAAGAATTTTTCAACAAGGAATTCTCCAGTTTTCTCAAATCTAAGGATATTCACCATTACACCACGTACAGCAATCTCAAAGCCAGCGTGGTTGAGCGGTTCAACCGAACATTGAAAACCCATATGTGGAAAGCGTTTACCGCTCAGGGCACTTATCGCTGGTTGGACTTATTACCTGAGTTAGTGTCACGTTACAACGACACCAAACACAGAACCATTGGGACCAAGCCACGACTTGTAACTAAAAATATTCCACAACTGGATAAACTGTTTAACCCCATAAAAACAGCAGACCCTAAACGTCATCGCCTTAACATTGGGGACCATGTTCGTGTGAGCAAATTCAAGTCCGTCTTCGACAAGGGTTACACATCAAATTGGGGGACTGAACTATTTCGAATTCGTCAAGTCAACCTGAACAGTCCAGTCACCTATTTACTCGAGGACCTCAACCATCAACCCATAAAAGGCAGGTTTTATCTTCAAGAACTTCAAAAGACAGCGTTTCCTAAACATTACCTTGTGGAAAAAGTGTTGAAACAAAAAGGAAATAAACTATATGTAAAATGGTTGGGATTTAGCTCAGCCTTTAATTCTTGGATTAATAAATTACATGTTGTGTGAACCTGTGTGTCTTGTATTTATTTATTTACTCATGTTGTACTTAACCTACAGTACTATGTACAGTCCTCAGCTATACATGTATTACGAGCAAATACATATTTCTTTCTCTCTTCACCTGTGTTCTCTCTTACACTAACTCTCCCCCTTCACCTCTCACCACTGTCAAAACAGGTTGTGACTTGTTAGCTCTTATCGTGCACGTGTAAGGTGAACACCTGTGTGTTAGATCATATTACACATGAACTTGCATTTTCTCACGTATGAAGCAAAACAGGATGTGACTTGTTTCACAAGGAGGACGGTAATAAGATCATTTCACACGTGTTCACATGTATTTCGTCACTTTCCTTTCATATCGTTATCCCATTATAGTAGTGGGGGGATTTGTGAACAACGTCAGTTCAACACACACAAATGTAGTTAGGTCCTTTGACATAATTTAAATAAATTCATGGGCTAGTCCGTAGGAACCAAGCCAAAGGGACCCGTCCAAAGGGATCAGTCCAAAGGGACAAGGACTTGTCCACAAGGACTCGTCCACAAGGACCTGTCAACAATAACCCATCCACAGGGGCTCGACAGCAGGGGGCTCGTCAACAATAACAGGGGCTCTCACCTCAAGGCCTAACATGCCCCTATTTGATTATTGGTTTGCAGAACAACGTTACATTCCATATCGGCATTCAAACTCTCACATGTTGCAATTGGAAAGAGAGATTCTCTAAAAAATTCAATTTCACCCCTTAGTAGGGTAGGTTTTATTTTTGGAGTGGAAATATGTTGTCCATTGGAAAGGGGGTGTTAGCCCGAGTTCAATGACACCTCATTCGTCAAAATCCAACCACGGGTTCGGGAGTTATCGGGCTGCCGCCATCTTGTGTGGAGGGTGTGGAGGTGGAGGGTGCGGAACCATCCAAAACACACTACTAATCATAATAAATGGTTTCCTATAAACCAACAAACTTATATCTCTTTTCACTTGCATAAAGTATCCCTTTAAAATTCCATAAAATCTAGAGCTCCCAATGGCTCGATACTTTTTATATATGCTGTGTTATTCTTTTACAACACCTCACTTCCTATTATATGAGTATTTTATAATCAAAACAATATATAATTCTTATTAAAGTACTGTTACTTATTTACTTAAATTTTGGGCTTTCACATGTTCTTATTTTTCATATAATTCATCATAAACTTTATTCATTCATATAATTGTTATTATTATTCTTACGCTTGCTTTCTCATATTTAAATCATTTATCAACTACACTGATATTTTATTTCCTACATTACCCCAAAAGGATTTATTTATCTCACATACTTATTTTACACTTTCTCATTTTTAAATCGTTCAGATCGTGCTATTTTTCTGTTATTTGTTATTCAAAAACATCCCTATTCTTTTCGTTCTCAGGTGGATTGTATGCAAATCTTCCCAACACATAACATAATGAAATGGTTACTCACATGATATGTCGGTCACCGACCGAACTTTCCAACGATGTCTCATTTTGCCCACTTAAATGTGTTTAAGCCATTTTCCCTAATTCCATTTCACACATTGACACTTCTTGATACACATACATATTATTTACCTTCAACACTGGTAACATATGGAATACAATTTTGTATTCTTTTATCACCCACAAATACATTCACTAAAAATTATTACACTTAGACAGATTTAACTATATATACATTACACTGCTTTTAATCACTAAGGCTTTGCTTTTTGCCTTTACACACGTGATTCCTTCTTTCCCGTTTCCAAGGGTTGACACTCTTAGACGTTGGCTTCCTATCTGGTAAGATGATGAAAGTCTCAATCAATCTACCCCTCCCTGGAACAGCTATTCCTCAAATCCAGTTTCCTGACGATCGGCTTCTATTTTTATTAGCTCGAAATCGCTTCTTTCTAGACACTATTTAGTTTGTCTAGCTACAGTATGTTCTGTTTACGGCCTTTCGGGCCCACTTTGGTATAACAACTACATATATTTACTTGTAATGATGATCTGCATACGATGTGATGCAGCACCTCCCTACGAGGTCTGTTGTTAACTGCATGTGCTGTTATGTGACACAGTGACGCCCCCCCGGGCTGTCTGAAACTGCATTCGGTGCTTGGTTCTACCAGGACTTTTATACTCTTCGGCGACAAAAAGATAAAATCCTTGTCTTTTTCATAACCAACTTTTGAAGCAATAGTCGCACACTTTTAAAAAATATATCTCTGGAAAGTTTGTTTTCTAAACGTAAACAGATATCTTTGCACGTGAAAATCGATCGTACAATTCCGAGATATTAAATGAAATTTACTCTTGAGATACGTGAGTGTTGTAGTTGATTTTTTAATCCCCACCACCTCGGGTCTCGGGGAACTTTTATTGACGTAATGCCACGTTTGCACATCTTTCCTAGGCAATTATTATAACATCTTTCCCCACACAAAAATCTCTAATCCAAAATGATTCACAATGATGTATTTCTTTTGTTAATTATATTCTCGCAAATGGCTTAAATCGAATTATTCTTCCTCTTACACAACTGCGAGGATGCCATTTTATTGCAACGTAAGAGAAATTTCCGAAACCACTTCTCGCTCACTCCGAACGGAAAGTCCCCATGGTTCTAATTATAGCCATGAGCGCTCCTTCTCCGTGCGTCACGCATGATATCATTTCTTGGGGCCACCTGGGCTCTTATTCTTGCACAACTTTATGCTAGTCCTCTTGTATAAAATCTTTCCAAGTCATTCTAAAGACTGTATTTTTCCTTCCTTCTTTTTACCATAATACATGAATTCGACCCCTTGAACCAATGGTACATGGGTTCAATATATCCTTACTGAATGGTGAAAACCACATCAAAATCCATCCAGTGGTTCTCGAGATTACCCGGAACATCCAAGAATCGGGGACTTTGTTTTATTTTAAAAGTAGAGAAGAGATTATTTTTCTCGGGGCTCAGTGGTAGAGGGTCCGCCTCATGCTACCGAGTTCGATTTCCGGCCGAGAAAATCGGATTTTTGAAGGGTGGCAAAATTCCACGGCATTCCTTGTCGTACGACATTTGATGATTACAAGACACAGCGTAGGCCTATATGCTAAATTGGCAAAAGTTTTATCCATATTGACTAATTGTAATAGGTAGGCCTATGTATTGGCAAGGCAGATTACACAATACATATTAGATACAAATAATTAAATCCCAGTCACATGTAGCCCACTCGGGTTCTGGTTAGTCCGTTAGTTGAGGGGAATATCTTATACCGGTATATGTATTTAGGGTACCGTACCTATAGGTCTCTGCCGGTTATGCTCTCACCTCCGAGGTTAAGAATCAAATTCTGGCAGTCAGGATGCTCAAATAAAAGAGACCGTAGTTGTAGATTTACTGCCACGATAATTTAAAAAAACTTTTGTTACCTACAACCACCTCAATTTTAAGGATTGTTAAAAAAGTAAGGAAGGTTGTAGTTTTACGTGACTGTTAATCTTGTGATCATGAGCCACGGGACGTCCATTTTACGTGGAATCCGAACCACAGGCCGTGATATTTCACTTCGAAAATCTCACATGCATTGACCGGTAATCGAACCCGCTCCACCTTGGTGAGAGACAAACAGCTTGACCACTGCACCATCGCGCCCCAAAGGAATGTTAAACTTCATATTATTATCGATCACGCTAGTTATGCCACAGGGTCAGACTATCTCGGAACTCGATAGACGAGTGTGCTGGAAATTTACCCTTGAAATGACTTTCCCTGGTTTTCCATTTCTAACTCGAGGCGAACACCGGAATAATACCTTCTAATTGGCCACGGCCACTTCCTTCCAAATCTTTGGTCATTTTCTTCTTCCAGTTCATCTCTCAGTAACTCTTCTGATGAGTTTGTCTTCAAGAAGGGCATCAGAACATCGTCTCAGAAATTCTTCTGAACCTGTAGAAACCGGAATTATAATGGATGGATATACATTATTTTATTACATTAGAATTGAGCCGCTATGGCCAGCATTTTAACACTGAATTTAATTTTTGACTAGATCTTGTTCTACCAGACTTGACATCCTCCCAATATTTCACGAGTCCAACGATCAATGCCTTTATTGTGTTTCTGGTAGAGACCGTCTCATTCACCTGGCCTCAGATTACACTTAAGAATCAATCCTGAGAGATTTTATCAATTTGTCGACTCAAATATGTCGTAGTTTTTTTTTCCTTCTGGAATACTAATTTGCATCAGGTCTTTCTCACATTCTTGGAACCATCTCCATTTAGTTGTCTTCGAAATTCTAGATTTTCTTAGTCGGTCATCAATCATGCCGGCCCCGTGGTGTTGGGGTAGCACGCCTGCCTCTCACCCGGAGGCCCCGGGTTCGATCCCCGGCTCCGTCAGGGATTTTAAAACTGACGTGAGGGTTGGAACGGGGTGCACTCAGCCTCGTGAGGACAATTGAGTAGCTGTCTGACAGTGAGACAGCGCCCCGATCACGAATACCAAGATTAACGGCAGAGGGGACCCGACGCGCTGATCACGCGTCACCCCAATATCTGCAAGCCAAATGGCTGGGCAGCGGTCGCTTGGTCGGCCTTAGTCCGTCATGGGCTGTAGCCTATAGTGCCAGGGGTCATCAATCATACGGAAGATGTGCCCATAGAACAGCAATTATTTCCTTTTGATAGACGACATTATAGTGTATAGTTGTTCACTGAATATCAATCATGCCTGCCCACCAACCCATCTGTTGCCTAAAATCTTCCGTAATATCCTTCGATTTAATAATTTATTATTATTCCTTTCATCAAATGGTTGGTAGCTGAATTACTTCGGACCTGGGAGACTAATCAATTAGGTAATAAACTAACAAACCCGCCCCAGCTTCGCCCGGGAACAGACATGAATGTATTACGTGATAAGTGCTTTTTTATGTCAATGAACCTATATCCGTTTTACGTCTCGGCATGATGGTTTAAAATCACTGACTGGACTATTAATTATATTATCATGGAGATGCATGTGCAACGAATTCTTGTCAGACGTAATTTAAGAATGGCGAGGTGCATGAAACTCAAATCCCCCTTCCATCAAATCTGAACTTGACTGTGTATTTTGCGGAACGAAAAGTTCACAGGCAAAATGAAGAAAAGCCGAATTGCACTTCCAGGGAAACTCCAAACACAACAACTCTTAATACAACACAACTCGACAGTTTGCTGCTGGCTGAATCCGGGGTAATGGGCTCGCCCGATAGTTAGGCTATAACTGGGGTAATAGGCTCACCCCTAGCTAGTTGGTAAATTGTCGCGTCAGAAATTGAATGGAGATTGTTGGAAGAAATGAAAAAGTAAAAACACTCACAGTGGGTGATGTATTGATAGAGATATGCTCTACCAGTTTTTTTGTAGAACTTTCCATGCTGGGCAATTCATACACTCATAGTATATTTATATTTTTAACGGTTTGCCCAGCGTTAGCTTAAAAAGTGCACGGACGCCAGGTACTTTTTCGACATTTTCACTGATATCGTTACTGCTTGGCTTCCTTCGATCATAAATAAATTATTTTCTACAGGAACCTTCCTCCGGATATTGTTTACAGAATGGTGAAAACCGCATCAAAATCCATCCAGTGGCTCTGAAGATTACTAGACACATAAGAATGAGGGACTTTGTTTTATACTAAGTAGAGATTTTCTTTTAGAAATGGCAGATAACGTCGCTGTTCCGCCCCTTTATATGACAACCATTATCAAATCTCAGTATAAGGGTTTGTGAGGGGTTAACGAAAATAAAACACACATGAGCTTAATTGCCAGGATTCACCGGAATTGAAGAAACAAGACTATAAGGCATCCAACGTTTAGAATGAAGCACTGGTTAGATAGGGATATTCTTCTCTCTTTCTGTTGCACGTGAGACATGTATGACGCTGTCATTTTCTAGCAATCCACTGTTGCCATATCAGTCGAAAATTTTTCTTTGTCGTAAAAACAGCATATTCGGGTAGAACTATGTTTTGCCGATCTTTTTTGTCCTACCGGTATATTAGAACCACGTAAACTTGATAGAAATGCTAGAAAAATTAGATATCCATATTTAAAAAAAACGATCAACTGTGTCCCCTTTTTTTTTAAATTAAAATCGATCTTATATCATGTTGCATTGACTTTGTGATGCCTAATTTTCACACACGTGTAGCTAAATGTGCCGTCTTGATGATGAATTATTGAAATATTTTATGCTGGCAATATTACAATTTTCATGTAGGTAACACTTCTGAATATTCTCTCATAACCGCATAGCAGCATTGAAAAAGTTCGTATGCTGCCAACTTTTCTATTTTTAAAGATAACCATGTCATGTCAGTTTCAGAGTTGTAGAGGAATGTTGGAATAAGTTTTCTACCTGCATACCCCGAGTGTAGGTTTAATTGTTTACACAGGCCGGGCTGTTCATTGACCGCGGATTATATGGATGAAGTTTCGAAGGACAGCGGGGTGCAGCACACTACTCACAGCTTTATTTCTGTGCCCTTCGAGCTTGTATTTCAGTTGTTCAGCAGTCTCTATCTTGAGTGTGTGTGCAGCAGTTCTGTTAGATTTAACGTGTTGTATTTTACATATTTCACGTACAACAATGGATGGTTTTGAGAAAAGAAAACGTGGTCAAGTGCTCAGAAGGAGTAATTAATGTGTTCAGTTATTTTAAGAATCTTAAACCTAACGAAAGTATAAATAATTTAGTCAATGAAACTGCCCTGGCCACAGGAATATCAAATACTAGCGTTTTTAAAATACGTAGTGAGAGTGGGCAGGTTCCAGTACTATCGCCACGCAAAAAGAGGCTAAGTAATACACTTCGCAAGAATAGCAGGAATGTTAAATATAATGACTTTATAATGACGTTATAGTTAACTTAATTTAATTTCGTTGTATGTGTTATGTTAACCTACTATTAGTATTATTATACAGTACTTCAAGTCTTCGTCACTGCACAATCGCTGAATGTGCGGAAGCGTACGCGAAGCGCTTTGTACTGCCTCCTCCCATGGAGTGGCAACCCTGTCGTAACGCGCCATAAGACCAATGCTTCATTCTAAACGTTGGATGCCCTATAGAGAAAACCATAATCAGGATGGCTGCTGTCAGCATCGTGATTCGAAATGCAGTCAAGAATTTCTGAGATGGTACTGCGCTCGAAATCATTTCTAGATGAGAGAAGAAGACAGGATGAGGTACGAACGGAGGACCACCTCAGAAGAATGGCATATTTAAAATTTGGAATTATGGATATAATTTGCAGTCTGGATGGAAGATCATGATTAAATAAGCATTTGGAAAAAAATTCGCCTAGAGAAATATTTTTATTTCTAGAAATAATGGAAATTTTATGGCTTGGTAATTTTTAACTAAGCAATAAAGATTGGAGAACAGTCCTGGAAATCTACACTTTAGTCGATGTTAGCAGCGAGAAACCAGTTTTTGATCCGAGGGAGAGGAAGCAAGGTCGACTTGAGGACAGACACACGCCACGGTCTAGAGTGGGGGAACAAACGCGTGTCGAGAGCGCGCCAGAATTAGCTGATGACCAATGAGAGAACAGTTTGAATACTAAGGAATGAATACATATTAAAATCATTACTTTAATATTTTATGAGAGTGTTACACATTGAATTCACCAGCAGAGAAAAAAGAAATTTAACTGGCAAGACGGATATTGAATTAAATGGCTGAGAGAGCAGTTATGTATAAATCAGTCAATTTTCATAGCGGTTGGAGGCTAGTTGACCAGATTTGCGGGGGAAATCTGATCGACGAGGCTAGCAGACGCCAAGAGACGAGGCTCTTTCTATTTGGACAGTCGAGGAGGCAAGAAGTTATAATTTTTACTCTTCGAGAAGTATACAGACAAAGGTCTCTGTGAACCTGAGACTGCAAGATGAAACAACAAACTACCGAAATGGAAAAATAAGCATCATTCGTTAACAGCATTAAGATGAAGTATTTTTACTGCATTTGAAGAAGAAATATACGTCGTGATATGGTATTTAAAAGTTTCAAAGTAAAACATCGAACACGTAACTACACAGGAAGGAAGTCAGAAGAGGTGAGACTTTATCTAGTAAGAATTTCATCAATCTACACAAAAATGTATAAGGAGACAGGTCGAAGGGGAGAAACTACGACTTCACATCATTTAGCGGTGAGGAGAATGTTCTAACTTCATTATGCTGGGAAAGTAAAGCTATGCTAACTAGCGAAATCCAGAAATGACCAGATAACATAGCAATATGAGTAGCGAGCTGCAGAACACCGTAGTTTTCGCTCACATAACGCTACAAGCTACTACCAAAGACATTCACACTATGGAGGTGATTTTTTGTATTGGAAAGAACACTGCAAGCTACCGACTTCAATGAACATCGAGATCTAAGAAGAGACGAGCGGGATTCGAGATGGAGAAAGCTGAGAATCTGGAGCTGGGGAACGCCAACCACCAAGAGCTGCGAGGGGGACGTGTCATCGCCAAGGACGGGGGAAGCAGGCCGGCAGGCGAGTTTCCAGCTGGAAACCGGTTTGGTGACAACATCCCAGGGCATTCTCCTGCAGCGGAGTCCAGACATAGCCGAGATGACATAACGAAACCAGTCCGCGGAGGCGTGTCGCATACCAGAGACACATGGGAGAAATTCCATGGAAAGAAACATCGTCAGGTCTGTCACCAGCGATCTCAAAGTGAAGGTAGACCAGTGCAATTTTACACACATCTGTAGTTAGTTCTTGTACACGTTATTCCAGAATTTTGGCCAACATATTTGCATTCATAACCCATGTTATTGTATTGTCTTGAAAGTTTTTAGTAATTTCTATTGTTATTTTCATACGTTACTCGGACGTATCTTGAAAGCTTGTTCGATGATCTTAGACATCGTTAGTATTTTTCACTGTCATTTTAGAACGTTTAGATTTACTTACAGTTAATTTCGTTGCGATTGCTCACGTATATTCCGTAGATTTGTTGTAACATCGGAGAACGACCATATATGTATTGGAACATGAGAGGAGAAGCGTAAATTTGTGATAAATGAATAGTGTACCCGAGAAAGAGAACAGTCATGTGTTTGACAAACGTGAGTACTTTATAATGTAATGTCAGAGAAAGGAAGGACATGAGAATCCTATAATAAAGAGTTTGTTCGTCTCAGAAACGAAAATACTATGTATAAAACGAAATTGTTAATAGGAGTATTCAATATTGGCATTGAAAGAACTCCAGTATGAAAGGAAGATAATGACATTGTAAAACCCAGAAGCTTAGTTGTACGAAAAAGGACAGTATGCGATAGTTGAAGGCATAACTAAATAAGAAACGCTATTATAGAATGTTATGAATGTATATTTGTTATAAATGATAATGTGAAATGGAAGGAAGGATATTGGCATCCATTGTTGGCAGAAACGTGAGGAAAGGTAATTGTTATTTACATAACAGACGCAAGCAGACTTAAAATTCAGAGTTAAGCAAGAAATAGTAACAAGGAAGTATTTGAAGCAGAGAAGGAAGTATGAGATGAGTTATGGTAGTAAGAATTGTGGAGAGATTGTGCGATGAAATTATGAGATAGAGAATTTAAGTGGATAGGTTTTAAAAATAGCATGGAAATGTATAATCGAAAGAGGATTTTGTAGAAGGAGGAGTAGTGTATTCATGAAAGATATTGCATTTGTGGTTTATAGTAGGAATACAGAATATCATACTTTGATGGAAGTAGTTGATATGGAACGGTAGAAGTTTTGTAAAAGTGCTAAAGAGGAAATATTAATGACATGCAATTATATTGATGGAAGCGTAACAGAGACGCGATGATATGAAATGTGAGATTGAGAATTTAAGTGAAAAGGTTTTGAAATATGTTGTGTTGATTAAGAGAAGCCGTAATTTGTATTTTGAGAAGATGAGAGTGTGGGGAGTGAGGGTTAATGCCTCACACACACTCGATATTTGGTTTGAGAGCTTATCTGAATAGTCATGCGTTGCAAGTTTGTATAATTATTAACTTATTGGATACCGGAGTTGTACACTTAAGTGATGAGATATTAACTTTATTGTTTGTGTCCATGATTCACATGGAATTGACGCATAAATACCTATAGTGACCAGTTTCACTGTGTGAAATACGGAGAAAGGTTGTGAAATACGGAGAAAAGTTGTGAAATGAACTCTAGTAAATTGGAGACAGATACTATGAAATTGTGCGGGTCGCGATCATGTAAATAAATGTAAATATATTATTATCATTATTATTAACCATTTTAATAGCATTTGGAAACTTGACATTATATTTAATGGACTTTAACGGATGTATTACGTAAGAAGTATGTCTGTTATTATGGAACGTTAAAGTATTATTTTAGTGAACAGGTAGGACAGATATTAGTGTCCTGAATTTAAATTTAAATTTAAATTTGAATTTATCAGTGCGCGTAAAATCATGTTGGGAACAATGTCATGTATGTGATGCTCAGAATTAAACTGAAATGTTGTGATCTAATATAGTGCCAATTTTGGATAAAATCAGTTTGTTAGTATAGAAGTTACATGAAATTAAAATTTGAAACTATCAGAAAGCTTAGAATCATGTTGGCAGCACTGAGGTATATTAGTGACTCCAAATTAATCTAGAATGCCAGGTACTATACGTGTGCAAACTTTCGAGTTGATGGCTTGCATACTTTCTGATATATTGATATTAGGATTGAACAATTTCCTATCTAAATTGCATTTTGTAAATATTGTCAATTCAAATAACAGTACAGTAAGTATGTAGTTAGTTGTAAGTAGGTAGTTAGTTTGTCTATTAGATATGTCATTGTTCTATTAGACTGTGGTGTGTGAGTGTGTCTGGTAACAGTTGCATTGTTTATTAGTTATAGTTCATTGTGTCAGTAGACTGTGATGTGTGATTGCATGTGAGTGTGTCTGGTGACAGACTGTTTTAGTGGTAGTATTTGTTGTTGGTGGAACTTTAGTATTTTTTCGTTAGTAGAATTTTGGTATTTAATTGTTAGTACAGTAGAAGGTTAGTATTTTTGTTAGTAGAATTGCTCTTTACTTATTCTGAAAGGGAGTAGCAGCCTTTCAGAATAAATCAATTCTTTACTAGTCTTATAGACGGTTAAGATATTGATAATATAAGCCAACTAATGGCTACACTGCGTTCTGCTGCACGGCTGAAAGCAAGGGGAAACTACAGCCGTTTGCTATTCCCGAGGATATGCACCTCTCTATGCATAAATACATGTGATGATGGCCTCCTCCCTTGTAAAATTTCAATCCGGAGGTAAACTAGTCCCCCGTTCGGATCTCCGGGTGGGGACTACTCGAGAGGGGGTTAACATCACAGAAGTGACAAAGAGGAACTCTGACATTCTACGGATCGGAGCGTGGAATGTTAGAAGTCTGCTAGGAAATGGAAGGTTAGAAAACTTAGAAAGGGAAATGGATAGGTTGAGGTTGGATTTGGTTGGGATTAGTGAAATGCGCTGGCAGGAAGAACAGGACTTTTGGTCAGGAGACTATAGGGTCATTAGCACTAAATCAAACAATGGCCAAGCAGGGGTTGGCCTCATATTGAGTAGGAAACTTGGACAGCGGGTGGAATATTATGAGCAATATAGTGAACGGATTATTGTAGCAAAAATAAATACTAAACCTACCTGCACCACAGTGGTACAGGTCTATATGCCTACCAGTCAAGCTGATGATGAGGATGTTGAAAAGGTCTACGAAGAAATAGACGAAATTCTGAGGTATATCAAGGGTGATGAAAATGTTATAGTAATGGGAGATTGGAATGCGGTGGTAGGAAAAGGGAGAGAAGGGAAGATAGTAGGAGATTTCGGATTAGGTGAAAGGAATGATCGAGGAAGCAGGCTGGTAGAATTCTGCACTGAGCATGAGTTGGTCATAGCTAACACCTTATTCAATAACCACAATAGAAGAATATACACATGGATGAGACCAGGAGATACAGGGCGTTACCAAATCGACTTCATTATGGTCAAGCAGAGGTTTCGAAACCAGATTTTGGATTGTAAAACATATCCTGGTGCTGACATAAACTCTGACCACAATCTGGTTGTAATGAAATGCAGATTAAAGTTGAAGAAACTGAAGAAAAGTCAAAAGCCAAAAAGGTGGGCAATAGACAGACTGAAAGAGAAGGATGTAAACGAAAGATTCAAGAAGAGTATAAAGGAAGGACTAATGAAAAACCCTAAACAAACTTCAATTGCAGACGAATGGGCACTTTTGAGGAATGAAATAACAAAATCCGCAGAAGAAAACATTGGTAGGAAAGAGAGAATAGGTAGAAAACCGTGGATCTCTCAGGATATACTCGAAATGATGGATGAAAGGCGGAAGCACAAGAATGTAAGAGATGAAAAGGGGAAAGCAGAATACAGACGTCTGAGAAATGAGGTTAACAAGAAGTGCAAGGAAGCGAAAGAAGAATGGTTGAAAGAGAAATGTGCTGGTATAGAAAATTGTCTGAAATTAGGAAAAGTAGACACAGCTTATCGAAGGATTAAGAATACTTTTGGGGAAAAGAAGACTAAGTGCTGTAATATTAAGGACAAAAATGGAAAGCCTCTAACAGATAGGGAAGAAAAGGTTGAGAGATGGAAAGCTTACATAGAGAGTTTGTATAAGGGAAAGGAGATTGAGAGTCATGTAATGGAAAGGGAGGAGGAAATTGATGAGGATGCGAAAGGAGATTTAATATTGAGATCAGAATTTGATAGAGCTTTGGAAGACTTAAGCAGGAACAAAGCACCAGGCATAGATGATATACCGATTGAGTTGCTACGCTGCATAGGAGAGGAAGGTCTGATCAGGTTATTTCACTTGGTGTGTAGGATTTATGAGACAGGTGAGGTACCCCCTGATTTCAAGAAGAATGTAATCATCCCTATACCAAAGAAAGTGGGAGCTGACAGATGTGAAGATTACCGTACAATCAGCTTGATTACTCATGCTTCAAAGATCCTGTCTAGAATAATTTACAAGAGGATTGAGAGCCAGATAGAAACGGAGTTGGGTGAAGACCAGTTTGGTTTCAGGAGAAATGTAGGAACAAGGGAAGCTGTACTAAGTCTTAGGCTGATTTTGGAAGGTAGAATAAGGAAAGATAAGAGAACGTTCATGGCTTTTGTAGACTTAGAAAAGGCTTTTGATAACGTTGATTGGACTAAATTGTTTGACATTTTGAAATCGATTGGAATAAAGTACAGGGATAGGAGGGTGATATACAATCTATACAGAAACCAGACAGCAGTCATTCGAGTTGAAGGACATGAGAGAGAAGCTGGTATTCATAAAGGTGTAAGGCAAGGCTGCAACTTATCACCCATACTTTTCAATCTTTACATTGAACAAGCAATGAAGGAAATTAGAGAAAAATGTAAAGTGGGAGTGAAGATTCAAGGAGAAATAATTTCAACTCTGAGATTTGCTGATGACATCGTCATCTTGGCCAACAAGCCTGAGGATTTGAATGAGTTTTTGAATGGTATGGACTCCGTCTTACGGAAAGAATTCATGATGAAAATTAATAAATGTAAAACAAAAATACTGGAATGCAGCCGAAATAAATCAGAAACCTCTATGGAGATCAAATTGGCAGGTGAAAAGCTGAAGGAAGTAGGAGATTTCTGTTACTTAGGAAGCAGAATAACCAGTGATGGACGAAGCAAAGAGGATATAAAAAGTAGGTTGGCTCAGGCAAGAAAAGCATTTCTACAAAAAAGGAATCTGCTGACATCGAATATAGATTTAGGTATTAGGAAGTCATTTTTGAAAGCCTTTGTCTGGAGCGTGGCGCTCTATGGAAGTGAAACTTGGACTATTGGTGCAGCAGAAAAGAGGAGAATTGAAGCATTTGAATTGTGGTGTTACAGGAGAATGATGAAGATCAGATGGGTAGATAGGGTTACAAACAAAGAGGTATTAAGACGAGTGGGAGAGGAGAGATGTTTCTGGCGACTGCTAATGAAGAGAAGAGATAGGTTGGTAGGACACATACTAAGACACCCAGGAATAGCAAGCTTAGTTATGGAAGGAAGGGTCGAGGACAAGAACTGTAGGGGTAGACCAAGGTTAGAATATGTTAAACAGATTGCCTCGGATGTAGGGTGTGGTAGCTATGTAGAGATGAAACGATTAGCTCAGGACAGGGAGGCATGGAGAGCTGCATCAAACCAGTCAAAAGACTGAAGACTCAAACAACAATTTAAATAATGCGTGTTTAAAAATATCTTGGAGCAAGATATATTTTTCATATGTGAAATGATGCAGGAGAGACACTTGTTAAACGCCTAAATGAGGCGTAGATATTTCATTTTAAATAGTGATTTTATTTCTATTTTATTATTGGTGTGTCCTTTCATATTTCGTCAATAAATGGCAAGCGTAATATTTTATTCTTGCTAAGTTTTATAGAACTGATTCTTGATTCAACGCTTAATTACACTATAACGATAACGCTACCTAGATGCAGACAGCCGATCGACACTTTATCTTAACGCCCGAGAACCGAGTTGCTCATTAGTGCTCTATCTTTTATTTTTCCTGTTCTGTATGCAACTAGTTAGCAGTATAGTTAGAGATGTATATATGTGTTCCTAGGATTCCCTAGTCATTAGTCCGGCAGGAGTTGTTCAACTCTTAGCCGGGTGTTGGATTTCCTACGATCCTTTTACCATCTGCACGGATTTGTGGCTGTGGTCTTGGGGAATTCGGGCGCAGTACCCAAATTAAGGCCACAGCAGGCTCCTACCAAATTTCTAGCCTGAATTAAAAATTCACACTCTAGAACAGCCATCATACAGGTTATCAGAAACACCCCAAGTCTCTACAATGAATCAACAACTCAAGAAATATATGTAAAGGTGGAAAGGATTTATTACGCACCAATAGATTGTCATCACTATGGTAGATCAGTACAAGAATGAAACCCCAGAGCGTACAATATTACTTTCATAAAACTTTATTATTGCCATCATGTTTGCATTCCCATTGCAGTGCGATGTGCTGACATTTGGCAAATATATTGTGACATACGATTATTTTCAACGTTTTAAAGGGCAGATTGTGGAAAACCAGGATATTAAATTCTCCGAATAGAAAATCTGCCCTTTCCATTACCTAAAAATTGTAAGTGTCCAGGGATAAAGAGGTCTTATGGTAACCCTTTTACATTTAAATGAAAACTGAAATCAATTTCAATATGGTCTCGTACACACTGCGTTGGCCGCTTACATAACAAAGAAAGAAGTATAAATTGAAATCGATGGGAACTTGTCATGGCGGTCAACCTGCAGTTATGTTGGCTACCTAATATTGAAACGCCAATACAAAATATCAAGTTGATAAGTACAAAATTTGAAAATTGGCTGTACCACTTCAGGGAGACCGCTGGTTACCTAAAATTATTTTCCTCTGTGTTAAATTTAACCTTTTATTAACACATATACTTTTATAAGGATACTACAGTATTTATGTTAATTTTCAAAAACTAAAACAAAATGTATGTACGGTAAAACTTTTATTTATTATAGAACGTAAAATACATAACACATAGTCTCTTACGACAATGTATATCTTTCACAAATTAAATACCTTACATGTTTCCCCCGTGGCTTAGGCGGCAGCACGCCGGCCTCTCACCGATGGGTCTGTGGTTCAAATCCCGGTCACTCCATGTGAGATTTGTGCTGGACAAAGCGGAGGCGGACAGGTTTTTCTCCGGGTACTCCGGTTTTCCCTGTCACAATTTCATTCCAGCAACACTCTTCACTATCATATCATTTCATTTCATCTGTCATTCATTTAATCATTGCCCTAGGGGAGTGCGACAGGCTTCGGCAGCCGGCACATTTCATAACCTCGCCGCTAGATGGGGGCTTCATTCATTCCTTTTCCTGACCCGGTCGGTCGACTGGAAGCAGGCTGTGGATTTTCACATGTTTCATTGATCACATTTCGAAATAATCACAATTATTTAGGTATAATATTTAATCACAGATATTTAGGTGACTTTGAATACTTTTGAAGTTCGTATATCTTCAATGTTTTTATTTTCATTTCCAGCTCATGTTGCTTTGTGAACAATTCTTCCTTTTCTTTATTTAATGCCATTAACACT
The DNA here is from genome assembly GCA_946902985.2 of Meconema thalassinum. NCBI lineage: Eukaryota > Metazoa > Arthropoda > Insecta > Orthoptera > Tettigoniidae > Meconema > Meconema thalassinum. The sequence goes on along the minus strand of OX336397.1, from coordinate 28,524,855 downwards.
TCACCCTTTCTCTTCTTCTTCTTCTCTCTCGTACCGACTCAACTGCTCTCTTTCCGTTTCTCGTAGTTTTCGTTCTTCGATAGCAATTTTTTCCTTAGCCCTATCCCCACAAGCGTAAATAACCATTCCGTCATCAATGTTTACGACAACTTCTCCACCTGCATCCTGAATTCCATCCCATGCTCTTCTCATCGCTATCAGAGTTTGGTCGTAAATGTTTTCCACTGAAAAAAAAAGGAACAAAAAACCTCCACAAAGGTGTTACCATGAGTAAATATGAGGAAGATTTTTATGATCTGCCACGCCCTTGAACTCTTTAGTATAAAAATGATCCGGGCGAGATTTACTCCTATCAAACTGTTCAAGCTTTGTCTTGTAGACGTGGTATATAAAAGACGAAACTGAAGTATGGTTCGATCTGACAAAAGCGCAGTCACATGATTGGTGATCCATGCTTTGTGAATTTTTCTGTCATGTGGCTAGTGATTGCTCTCTTGCCCACTTTGCTCAAAGGAATCCGTTTCTTGCACAGGTTACAAAAAGAATGTTTTGCTTTCTTGGGAACTTCTTCTAACCAAGGCTGAAAATCTGGGTACTTTGACGGTTGCGGCTATTCTGGATTGAATTTCTATAATCCCTCCATGATCTTCAAGAAATACTAAATACAAAAGTGTAAATTGTTGATGAGTGAATTTTAGGTTAGGTAAACCATTGCCGTTGTCGTTGCAGTATTATAGTCAATGAAATTCCGATTACCTGTATGTCTCTTCGCTCATCGCTTATTAAAAAAACCGCTTTGGCAGTCTGCAAATAATTTACACACACAAGTCGACAGTACAGGAAGGATGCCTGGGACAGAAGTAAACTCAATTCAGATTTTGCGAGTCTCCGTGACTTAGGCGGCAGCACGCCGGCCTCTTACCGCTGGGTTCGTGGTTCAAATCCCGGTCACTCCATGTGAGATCTGTGATGGACAAAACGGAGGCAGACAGATTTTTCTCCGGGTACTCCGGTTTTCCCCGTCGCAATTTAATTCAAACAACACTCTCCCCTTTCATATCATTTGTCATTCATTTAATCATTGCCCCAGAGAAGTGCGACAGGCTTCAGCAGCCGGCACAGTTCATATCCTTGCCGCTAGATGGGGGCTTCATTCATCCCATTCCTGGTCGGTCGACTGGAAGCAGGCTGTGGATTTTCAATTCAGATTTTGCGCCATCTGTTCAGAGAATCACCTTATTCTAGATAAGTTGAGAGTCAAATGGCAACACGCCAGAGCCGCGGAGAAGAGCTCATACCTCTTACCGACGTGAAGTTGAAGCCAGTTTACAATTGATACAGTGTCTGTAATATTTCAATCGAAGGTAGTTGGTTGGTTCTTAAGTTTAGGGGCTGCGACAACGCGATCATGTAGCCCCGTGTACTTTGGGTGTGTGTAGAATCTGTCTGATAACCGGTGTTAATTGTGATGACTGTATTAGTGTGTGTTATCTGTTTTTTCTTTTTTTAAATTTAAGTACAGACTGCAACTTAGAATTTTTCAAATAGTTCCTACTTTTGCCGCCAAGCCCCACCGTAAACGACTACTAGGCCAAGTTCAGAACTTAGCTACTAGACGCCACCGCAGTCGGCTCTTGGCAACGAACGTAGAAACCTAAGAGCGTTGTTTACATTCTTAACCTATCCAATTTAGCTTCACACAGGTGTAATTAGTGGAAAGTTCTTTAAAATGTCATAAATCTATGAATGGTGGCCACTCAAATTGGTAACGATTTTCCAGAAGTAATTCTTATTTTTCCAGACTTAAAAATAAGCGCGAGTCCAGGAGGGCTTTATTGATTGCCTACTTCAAGACCAAAATAAAGCAGTTGTGTTTGGTTTAGTTATACAGATGTTGACAACAATTAGTGGTGATTGCGTTATTGATACGCAAGCCTACACACAAATGATTTAATTGTTGTTTTAAAAAAGGCTTTGTGACTCAAATATCCGCTTAAAAGAACAGAAAAGAATGCCATCTGCAATTTTATTGCGGTGAAGTTGTCTATACTCAATAGTCTATGTTTTACAAAAATACTATCGCGTGTTCTCCCACACAGAAACGGGTAGCCTGAGGAAATTTCTTTCGTTAACGATGGAGTGCTCGCCCAAAACCGCAGCGGGAGTATGATTTAAGAGTCCACCATGTCTATGACATGGGACCGCCGGCTTTACTTCTCCTTCGAAGGAAAGCATACCGAGAGATTTTTAACGCTCTTAAAAATTCCGACGGCTTCGGCTGGCAATCGAAGGTAGTGCGCTCGTATAGGCAAGAGCTCTTCTTCGCGGCTCTGGCGTGTTGTTATTACACTCAACTTATAAGGAAGGAAGTATAAACACCCGAGCCATATTTCTTTCTCGCGAAGCTAATTTTTCTGACTTTGGATATCCTGAAAGGCGAACATCCGTAAATAAGAAATGGCAGAACGGTCAAATAACGGTATTTAATCTTAACGGTAATTAATCTTGTATGGAAGATTAATTAATACTGCCAACGATGCATTATTATTATGCCTAATCCTACGTCCAGACATTTTTTTTTCATCGTGCCAAATTTTTTCCCTGTTTATTCTATGCAATTTAATTTCCCCGAGTTTTCCAGAAAGTGGCCACCCTGCATTTGCTCAGCTCTTTAAAAAAACAAATCATACAAATAGTTTTCCTTAAAACAGAAGAAAAAAAACATACCGTAAACTAAATCCCCGAGATATCACATATTTTTATAAATATTCTGCAGAGCTAGATCATTTGTGGATCAATTAACATTAATATAATTACCTTTGATTAAATGTTTTACAGGCAGTCAACATTATATCCAATAAGTTGAAATATATCGTTCACTATGTAACACTGGCAGAAAATATACAGGTCAGGTCACGCCACGGTCTTGGCTGGCGAGTCCAGATTGCACAGTCTGCGGGTCTCACGCATGTGAAATTGATACGAGAGTTTTCAGTTGCGTCGAAAGAAACTCGTGCATCAATTGCAAATGCCGAGGCTCCCCACCTGTCCTCTGTAAAACTGTGCAATCAGAACTCACCGGCCAAAAACCGTGGCGTGAACTGTACATATGTAGATAGATATTGATATTATTAGTTCCTTTAGTATTGATGTTAGTTCAAATAAAACAACTTAATCTATTATCTGCTAAATGCTATAAAATCAACTCAGTCAGGTTTCCAAACAGACAACCTTCGAATTCCAATGCACATACCTTGCTCCCCCCTTTCTTCATTGTCCTATCCTACATAACCTCCAAATCAGTCTATGGAAAGACCTAACTCGTACGATTCCTGCATAGGTTCCAAATTCTTGTTTGAATCCCATGACCATCTTCACATGGATTATGAGAAGGAAGGAGAAACAATCAAGTTTAAACCCCAGGAGGTTTGTAGATGAAAAAGTAATATATATTTTGCATTACGCAATGTAGTACAAGAAATACAATTACTGCATATTATAAAAAGAACCACACTACTGAAACTGTATTCTCTCCCAGGTCTGTTCCATGCAACCTGCTGTTCAACTGGATCTAATGGACAGATCTGTAAGATTACAAACATCTAGCTATTAATATAATAAATGTGGAATGAAACTTATAAGGCATAGGGGCCATAGAGGACCATGGCTATTAGGTCGTTGATTTTACAAAGAGTGTATAAACCATATAGATGGAGGGTAGAAAGCACAACACAAACTCACAACTTCCAGATTTGGCTTCCGTTACTCTACCTCTGAGGTTATGTGGAGACACTTTTGGTTCTTTATACATTAGCTCGGAGGGAGGGCAAAGGCAGTTAGGGTTGGATGTCACAGGTTGTGTCCCACATGTTTTGTACGTTCTAACTTTTAGCGTAGGCAAACTCTCTGTACAACACACAACCTAATAATAGTTGAAATTTCCTTGCTCATTTGATGTGTCATCTTTTACAAAATACACGATATAATGGTATTTGGGCCTTTATCATATAAAATCAGAGAGAAAAACATAACAGAAATTTCTGATGCACAAAACAAGATTTCAACCCATAGTGCAATAGTAAAAAAGTAATAACGGTGGGCACAGAAGGTAGAGTATATTGAAAGGCAAGTCGTTTGTCCCTGGAGCATAGAATTACATGGCATCCTTGGAACATGAGTCAACTTCTGTATTCTCAAGAGCAGCTGGTAACAGTTGATGAGAAGAGAACCCATGAAAAAATTTACTAAACTACTGATTCAAAATAGATTTCCCTTTTATATCATGACATAGAGTAAAATTCCAGCTGTGTTGGCCATTATCCGGGTGAGTTATGCACAAGTACAGTAACGCCAACCCCACGCATACGTTAGTAATTATTTTTGTAGAAGTTACATTTGCCTAGACCAATAATTATTAGGTGGCGGCCCTGTGTTTGTCACATATGCTCCCCTTCGTCTTAGTCCCAGGCGACAAGAAGTGAAACTACCTATGACGCAAGGACCTATTAATGAAATCACAGAAGTGGAAGTTAGAAAAGCCATCTCTAAAATGAAGAATCATAAAGCAACCCATAAGAACGAAGGGTAAAGTTTATAAAACTGCCGTAAGACCAAACATGCGCTACCACAAAGGCACATGAGCAAAAGGTACATACCACTGAAATGCGTATGTCACGAAGGGCAGGTGGAGTTACTCTCAAAGATAAAATCCCTAAAGAACATGGGCGAGGCAGTTTCAAAGTAGGTATGGCCATGTTATGCGAAGACCGGAAAATCATGTAGTGAAGAAGTGCCTTTCCATGGTTACACAAAAGAGAGGGAGCGGTAGACCTCACCACGTAATAGGAAAAGGCGAGGAGGATGAAGAATAAGAAGAATGGAAGTAGTCTCTCTAGACCAATAATTACTAGATAGCGTGGCTCGCACGCACATGACCGACGTCACGTGGTGTTGTATTTTATATCTTACATGGTGGTGTATTCTTTGGAATACACGGTAAGACAGAGTAAGCTTTTGCTTCTCTTTGCTTTAGTTCATCCCTTCCTTTTTTCGCAAACACCAACAGTGATCTCCTGATTTCTCTTTGTTGGTATATGTTTCTTACACTACCTGTAAGTCTGTTCTAGATATATATCTTCCATGACCCACCTAGCGTCATCTAGCAGCGAATCTCTGAAGTTCCTCAATTTTTCCCTGCACAAGAGGACTTCCTTACCAATCTAGCCACCCAATCTCGTCGCTATCGCCAGCTATCATCTCCGTGATCAAGAGAACTTCGTCTACTTTTTCACCCACCAGGCTACGCTAGTGACGCCTGCTATCAACTCTTTGAAGACCATTTCATCAAGAGAAATTATTATTTCAAAGTTGGCTATTCTTATATGTATTCCTTTTGTCTCCTACCCCCACCTTCTTCCCTTCCCTGGTCTCTCCGCGCTCCGTTGAGCTGGCCTCACTTGTGCGTCTGAAGTCAAACCAGTCAGTTGGAACTTAACTAAAGCTCGCCTCCTCTACTATAGAGGCATACTTTTAAATTCGACGCCACGTTCGAGTTTTAGAATCAACCATCAACAGCAACATCGCCTTCTTCATGAAGCAAAGATAAGTACCGACTTCATGTTTTAACCACATTCTCATCGCTTTTATAAGGCTCAATGCTTTTATTTGGATTTTATAGACAGTGAAAATTGCTATATGTGATCAAATAACTGCTTTCAAGAGATCTTCTTGATCAAACTCGAACTATCAAGGCTAACTATCAAAATGAAAGATTTTCTGAGATGCTATCTCACATCGAGGGATATTTCTAAAATACCCACTGTCTATATAATCTAGTTTTCCGCCGAGGGATTCTCTACCCAATTTAAACAAGTCATCATTGCTCTGGAACCTTCCAGAACCTACACCCTATCTACCAGTTATACTGTCATGTATTTTCCACTTGATATGGGAATACTTTCTTCGCTGAGAAACTTATGTGGGATAAACTTCTAATCCACATAAACTGTCTTCCTACGTGGGGAATTTTCTGTCGTATTTAACTGCCTCCCATAGAAACTACAAATCATAATTCTCTCAAGCCAAAACTCAACTTTTACATAACTGCAATAACTTTCTTCGCCATAAACTTTTTGTGCTATTACAGTGAACTTTTCAACTATATCAACAGACTATAGTGAAAACAGTGCTTGTTCAACTTTTTCATCCGCGTCACGCTCGTCCGAGTACAATAAATACGGCCATGAACACTCTTCCACAATCCCATTTGATCTTTCCCAAACCCTTTACTAACAAACTAAAATAATAAAATTGTAACTTCAGGTCTTTTTTCAATGAGGTGTCACTCCCAATAAGTGCCCTCCCTTACTTGCTCCACGTACAACGAATTAATGTCTGTAAAACTTCGTGTCTAGTACACGCCTTAAAGTATATTGTTTCTCCCTTCTAATGAGGGAATCCAATTCTTTCTACTCAAAAGTGAGTTATCTCTAGGTTTCACGAAAAGGAAATTTGCCCTGTTTTTCTCGTGATCCCTACTTAAACATAGGAGTTCTAGAAACTTCCTTTCAATTTTTCTCTTCAGGTTTCACAATAAGTGACTTGCCCTATTTGTATAATCTCTAAACGTAGTTCTGTATTAATACAAGAAGTTATAGACACTTCTATTTCATTTCTTCCTGTTTTTTGTTGTTGTTACTTTCGAAGTTGTTATTTGTTCATATTTCTAAGATACCTATCTAGAAATTCTTAAAGTACACACCTTGTACTTGATTTATTGTCTAACCTTAATTACTTTAATTATCTTAAAATTTTCTATTTATTAATCTTAGCTATTTCAAAATCTTACGAAGATTTAGCTCATATAAAAGGTTTGAAACCAAAAAATTATCAATTGCTTGGAGCAAGATTTAAATGATTTCGGAGGTCTGCGACCCCAATTGTTTGTAAACTCAAATTAGGCTATATATGTCTTAAATTCACCTTTTTGCATTGTTAAATAAATTTTTTCTTTTGCTCTATCATTTCTCTGAAATAACGGTTAGGCAAGATCCTGTCTTCCCTGACTCTTCCTAGGTTTATGCCCTCTTTAATAAAAATAAATCCATTGATAAGGTTTTCACTACTTGTTGCATTTGAGCAAGAACTCTTAGTTATTAACTTATTAAAGTCTCTCTTAGCTTTGATAGCTAATTCTGGCCAGTAAGGCAAGCAATGCTCGCTACGCCAGCTTCCTGCTTGTGGAGATTCTCTCTACCACTTATGGTTGGTTTTTCAAAATTTAAGTGTTTCTCATTTTCTAAACTTTTAGTCGGCGCCTTGCCGGGTAAAAGCTTAGTCATTTCAAAATGCAACTATTGGTGCTCTTACCAAAATTATTCCCAAGGGTATAATTGCTATATCCCTATCCTTCTTGGAAGCATTCGGTCGCTCTTTAGAAATTCTACAATTTCAAGAACTAAAATATCACGGCAGATTCAAATTATTTGTATTGTTCAAAATACTTGTTTAGAAACAAACTCCTTTGAACAGATACACAATAAATTTGTTACTCTTTGTCTTGCCAGACCACCCCCCTTCCCCATAGTAGGTATATTTATGCTTGAGAGGGAATACGCTATAGCAGCTTTCTTGCGAATAGCCCAAGTTCCAGCTGCGTTTCCTGTTAGCTTCACCCAGGTCCCTACCCACTTTAGGTATCGGAAAGCGGATTTGCAGTGGCAGCTGCCTTTGAGTATACTTAAAGTTAAAATTATAACTTCTGTTGGACTCTCGTCCTATTTCTCCCTCCTTTTTCTCCAGTCCGAAACCCACTTCTTTTTCTTCATCATCTTTCCTTGGGGGTTAGGTTATTCCCAAGCTAATAATCTACCCACATGGCGGCAACACAATGTGTCCGCCCAAAAAATGTTGAATCAAGCTCACGCGCTTGATGAACATGGCAGTAGTCGTTCAATGAGCAAGAGGTAAGCACACATATTTCTGTAATTTAACATATATTTCCATTGCACTAGTGATAATGGACCATAATTTAATTCGTAATCGTTTCCTAGAAAGGTATGAAAATGACGCAATATGAGGCAGTGCAACCCATGCGCATCTTCTGCCCCGCCCTGTGCAATCAGTAAATTTCGTCAATACAGTCGTCTAACCTAGTAACGACCAATGGTTTTACCCCACCCAACTTTAGTACAAAGAGCAATTTTCGTCTAACCCGGCCACAGGGCAGTGTGGTAAAGTTGGCAGTATTGCCTGACTCAAGCCTTATCCAACATAGCAACCTGTTATATCGTCAGTTTATTACTGCAAAGTTAAAATGTTCATACTTTCCTGATTGAAGAGTGAATGTGGTGTTTCCTAAAAGCAGTTAAGTTTTGTAATAAAATAATAATAATGTTAATGGTTTTACGTCCCTTTTAACTACTCTGACTTTTAGAGAAGCCGGGGTGCCGGAATTTTGCGCCGAATGGGATCTTTAACGTGCCAGTAAATCTACTGACACGGCTCCCTCGCATTTGCGCACCCTCAAATGCCAACTGACTGCGCCAGGATACGAAAGGCAACCTTGGGCCCAGCAAGCGAGAACGTTACCCCTGAGCCACGCAGCCAGGTCCTTTTTGTAATAAACAAAATTTATTAATCTCATGTAAGGTAACTGTACCGGCTTTCGTCACTGAGCCAATAGTCGTCACTCTCGTATATAAGTACATATAATAAGCATGTCAACGGGTCTTTCTCAACGCACGAAGTCTTATGAAATTCGTCATACCTTCGTCGCCGATAAGGAGCAACTTTGCGAAATCATGCGTGCGATGTAATAAATGATACCCTGCGTCAAACATCTCGTGGGAATTGAGCTGTCTTGACGCGGCGTATTGCTTCTCGCATGGGCTAAGCAGGCACGCGTGTTAATTATGTGCATACGTGTTACATTCCGACATTTTAAAATGTTACAAGTGTGTGATATCGTTGGTAATTGTTCCTGTAACATATGCGATTTGCTATTTCGTGCTCACGTTCCTAGTTTGGTTAGAAATGCTGGTGACGAACACTGGCACATTGTCATAAGACCTAACTTATAATATAGTTCTGAAACACCCTGCATTAATTAAATTGTTGTTTGATCATCGTGTCCAGTAGTCGTCATAGCTGACGAACACTAGTGCATGATATTGTTAAAGTTTGCGTTAACATTTCAGAACCAATAAACATTCACAGTGTGCTGTTATTATGTAGTACTGTCTCTTTGACGGCCGTAGACCTACGCTGGCTGTGTGGCTCAGCGGTAACGTTCTCGTCTGCTGTTGCAGGATCGAATCCTAGCGCAGTCATCTGGAATTTGAGGGTGCGCAAATGCGAGAGAGTCGTGTCAGGAGACTTACTGGCACGTTATAGATCCCCCTTCGGGGGAAACATTCCGGCACCCCGGGGTCTCTAAAAGCCGCAGTAGTTAAAGGGACGTAAAACAACATTCTTATTATCAGTAGGTCTAGGCCTAGGGTTTTTAGGTGAGCAAAAGGGGATTCTTTTTAAGTCGAGATGAATAATATATTCTAAGACTAAATCTTTGCTTTCCAGTAATATCTCGAAACGCACATTTCTCAATTAGCCTACGATATTCAGCAAATAGAAGCTGCTATTAAGGTCGTTGAGGAGGACGGCATGAGAATTATAATGGCCGCGGAGAGGAATGGTGTTCCGAGAAAACGCCGTCTCGGACAAAATTAAAAGAAAAACTAGAGAGAGGAAGATGGGGCCAAGTTCCTTTTTAACAAAGGGTGTTAGTTCAATGGGTTATCTCACTAGGAAAAGCTGGGTTCCCGGTAACAAAGGACAATTTGCAAAATAGCGCCCAGTGCCTCACAAAAGAATTGCAGAGGGACTCTCCCTTCAAAGATGGGCGGCCTGAGAGGGAATGGTGTGAATCTTTCCTAAAAAGAAATCCAAGCCTGTCTTTATGAATCCCTCAAAATTTGACAGTAAACCGTGCTGCAATATTACAACATCAAATTAAAACCTACTGTTATTTGGTGAAAACGTCTTACAGTCTTTTTTGTCAGACCCCCGGCGATTGTTCAACGCAGACGTTATGTTATGCCATGGTCTGGTCTCACGTTTTATGTGACTGCGCCTCCCATCCCCTGGTAACAAAAAGATCTCGGCATAACAGCCCGGAAAATGACCATTCACACTTGAATACCGGTCGGGGAAGCCCACATCAATACATGTTCTTGTGGTTATAGTGTTCGCATTTCAATTATTATTAATATTGCACTTTAAGTTAACACAAAAATAACTTATAATAAATGTGTTTAGAGCAGAATTACGATATTTTCATGCCCGTATGTCTTCTACCCACCATTCCCGCTGCCGTATTTTTATTTTATTAATATATATTTTTTAAATAAAAAACATAATTACTGGTACTGTTTTATTCATAAATGTTAGCCTCCAAGTCGATAAATCGGTGTCTTACGCAACAATTGACAGAAATGCATTATAAACGGCAGACAAGGAAAACTAACAATGTGACGGCTATTGGTGTAAACAGGTGACGAGTATAGGAAAAATCCAAAGACATCGTGCCAAGGAATAGGAAAGAAAAAAAAAAAAAAAAAAAAAAAAAGGACTTTTAAAAAAAATACGTAATTTTCCAAAAAAGAATATTTTCGATTTTGAGAGTTTCTTAGTGTTTGAGGTTAGGTACAGTGCTTTTGTTGATTAAATTTACCAAAATGTATAAGGTGTATACATTTCCTTGACTAAATCTGTCTTAACAGGACGTCCATTGATGCATTTACCTTAATTCTTTTTCAGGATTAGGGAATAACACATCTCATTTGGGCACAATCGTGTTGACCGACTGAAAAGCACCGAACTTTTGTTTACTAACGCAACACTGAAAAATGGCTTCAAACACCATAAACTTTTCTAATAAATAATAATTGTGGAAATGCTGTGGTAATAGATGTTTTCTCCTCCACTGACTATAACCCATCCCTCATCCCCTTTTTTGATCAAAACTTATACATTAAAATTCCAGTTGTGACTGAATTATGGGACAAATGCAATATAGCCAACCCCACGCGTACAGTACCTTCGCAGTGCTGATGGCAAGATTTAAACCAAGTCTGTAGCTTATACAATGCGCATGCGCTAGAAGTTACACTCTCTCTCAGATAGGATGAGAAGATACAAACACAACACAAACTTTTGCTTTTGCGTGGAGAGCTGAGATATTTATGTTGCGAGAGCAGAATATAAGAGAGTCACCAACTGATTAAGGAAAGACTACGAGGGTGTTATTGCGTTATTTCAGCAGTGCCAACATTATCGTTTGGTGCCGGTTTTGCTGCTAATTTCGAAAGCGGTGAACGTCAAATAAGGCTTACATACAACCACAAACCTAACCTGGGGCATATGCACCCGACCCCTTTCCTGTATTACAAGCAGTAATTTTGGCTCTTCTTTTCCAGTGCCTATGCATGACCGAACTATGTATAAAGCCCATAATATAATATGTGTCACAGATGCAAAATTTCAGAACACCAACAAGGTCTCATAGCTCCTGACAGACTCCTATAATGCGCTTCAGCGTACTCCAATGTAGCGAGGTTAGATGACTGCCTGGACGAAAATTACTGATGTAAAAGTTGGACGAGAACAAGCCATAGATCGCTACCGTACTTGGTTCGACGACTGCCTTGACGAAAGAGACCATTGGCCGCTACTTGGTTAGAAGACTGTCTGGTCGAAGGTTAGTTTTATGTGTATGTATGTAAAGTCTTATTCCACTTGTAAACTGCGGCAAACCAGTGCCAAAAAATGCAGCATCCTCTAGCGATAAAATGTTCAACTCCTGTATCTAAGTCGCATTACCTATTACTGTAGAAAATTTTCCGGGTTAATATCTCTGCTATCCACAGAAAATTGTTTTGTCTGTATCTTTTCATCCCATGTGCTAGAGAGAGTACTAGTTAAGAAGATGAGAACCTACGAAAACATTTCCTTAACTACTGAAATTAGCCATAAATACCTTTTGTAATGATTCAAAATTTATCTGGAAATGATGTACTTCACTCCTCCACTGACTTCAACCCACCCACCGTCCTAAATTTATATCACGACTTAGCCTATACAGTAAAATTCCATCTGTGTCTGCTATTATCGGTGTGAATTATGCACACATACAGTATTGCCAACCCCAACGAATTCCATACGGTACTAATTGAATAGGCAGTCTAGGTTGCGTTTTGTGAGGGGTTCAAATGAAAGAAACAGTGGTTTCGACAATGGTTACAGTCTAATGTGTTGTCCCCCCATTCTCACCTTCATTTTGGGCAATGCAAAGGGTTTTGACAATGGTTTTAACTTCTGAAATTTGCAATAAATACCTCTTCTAATGATTCAAAATTGATCAGGGAATGATATAGTTCACTCCTCGGCTGTCTATAATCAGTGATGGGCGAATGATACTCAAGTTCGAGCGGGCTTGCACCGAATCGATATGCAACGTAGCTCGATACGGTATCGAACCTGTTCGAACTGTTAGCCGACCTCACACATAAAGTATGCGGAGCACTGATGGCCTAGACAATGTTTTCTGCAACCTTTCCCTCGCGTACGGTATGTGTGGACGTATTAAGACTATTCGTGGTTCGAATCCCACTGTCGACAGCCCTGCAGATGGTTTTCCGTGGTTTCCCATTTGCACACCAGGCACATGCTGGGGCTGTACCTTAAAGGCCACGGCCGCATCCTTCCGTGCCCAGCCCTCTTCTATCCCATTGTCACCATACGACCTATCTGTGTCGGTGCGACGTAAACCAAATTGTACATAATAATAACAATATTAATATAGATTATTCCCCCCCGTCACTGATACGTCTTTGGTTTCTGGGAAGGATGTAATACTGTCGAGGATATTAACAAACGTATGATCCTCAAACGGAACAAATTAATCGCATATATACACACATACTGTTGCCGCACCATTGTACGAAGAACGTGTAGTGACCCGTCGCCTTTGTCTTGTACACTCCAATGATGTTCTGTAGGCAGTTTGTATATTCTGGGGAGACATGTGCATCGAATCGTCGCACAAACACAGATTGTGGCTGTCTCCTGATTACAGAAACAGTTTGAAGGGGTCATATGCACAAACTATACAGCAGTGCACAGCAAACAGAGGACGAGCCGGTACCGCCTAACACAATGCTCGAACACAGCCTTCTTGAGGTTTCTGGGCTCACAGCACGCCGATAGGTCACGGCGCGCACAAAAGTTCGAACCCTGTTGTCATCTTTTCGAGCAGCTCGAGCCGAGCTCAAGCACACCACCATCTATAACCCACCCGCCATCCGAAGTTATAACATGACTTATATAGTAAAAATTCCAGCTGGGTCTGCCATTATCAGTGTTACAACAGTATTGCCTACCCCATGAATACGGTATTATCTGTATAGGTGGTCTTTCGTCCAGATCAATGTTCTTTTTGTCAACCGAGCCCCGATAGCTTCCCGCGACCATTCTAACCTTCGCTTAGTCCAATCCAATGGTTTTTGACAATGGTTACAGTCTAACGTGCCCAGATCAATTGTTACAGCCTAATGCACCCAGATTCTAGCTTCCAGCCGCAGACGAATGCGTTTTGCCTAGTGGTGGTGTATTTTATATCTTACATGTTGGGCACACTGCCGTGACATCAATGTCTCGTCATTGTTGCCCAGCTGGAGTGAGCAACATTGCTGCCATAGTTCAAATTTAACAAGAATGAAACATATATAATTACGTAATTTAGCACATACTCGTATTTCCAGTATATTAGTCATAATGTACGGCAATTTCAATAGGTATTGTCCCCTGGAATCCCTGAAAAGATAGGAAAATCATAATCATTCACCATCTAACGGAAAATGTTCAAGTCAGGTTCCTGTGTCCTGCAATGCAAATCAAACTATTTATTGAGTGTTGCTAACAAAATGACTTAGACTGATAATTGAAATGCACCACAAAAATCTTCTTTATTTTAGGTTATAATTTAGGATGTCCCAATATTTGGGAATATAGGCCTATTGTGTTGACAGACTGAAAATTCGCACTATCAATACTGACAACCGGACACTAACAATTTGGGGCGTGATGATGCAGTGGTCAGTTGCCTCTCAGCAAGGCAATTCCCGGGCAACGCCTATTCTCAAATGTTATAGTGTATCTTAACAAGTAAAAGAATTTACTGGTGATTTTTGCATATGCCCATTTTCAGTACGGTACCTCGGCTTAATAACATACGCTTTATACACAAGGAATGACGCAAAAATTAAGGTTTGATGAAACGAATATTAAAAATAAAATCCCTTGGGAAAAGTGAATAAAATAACGGCAAATTGTATCCATAAAGAAAACTTACAGGCTGTTTCGTATAAATATTCTCCTCTGAAACTCTAGTTAGTTGGTTATTGAGGTTTCAATGGACTGAACTCAGTAGCGTAGCCAGGATCGCCCAATGGGGGGGGGGGGGGGGTTATGGGTACTCAAGCCAAATTCTACAAGCACTTCGTCCCGCGGCGTAACCGCGCTCGTCAAACGTGCACCATGGTCGCGAGGGCAGCTGTTGGTTCAAATCCAGGTGCTGACAGCGGTTATCCTGAGTGTGTTTTTCCCCGGATTTTGCCACACTCCCTACAGGAAATTGCCGGGATAGTGCCTTGCTCAAGTCCCAGAGCGTCTACTCCAGCCCTGTCCCAGATACATTTACACACACAACTACAATCATCACAGCAATACAGGTTGCCAGACAACTTGAACACACTCCCAACTACACGGGGCTGATGACCAAGGTGTCTCAAGCACCTCAAATGAATTAACAACTCCTCTACAAGTATTTCCATTTCTCTATGAGATATTATTACACAAGAAAAGTTTCATGTATTTTGATCCCGAATTTTTCAAGTAATACAATATTCTCAAAAGACAAAAACGAATCAGTTCTTTAAAAAATTTAGTTGATTTTTTACTAATATGTCTCACTTCAATGGTAAATATAGAACATTCCTGTTCCCCTGACAGGAACAAAATTATCTCAAATATATCTGTGCTACCAACATGAAGACTGCGTATCTCTCAACAAGAGGAATTATTTACAGAGGTCTCAGCAAAAGTGGGCATGTCCTCTCACGATGTATGATATTGATTTATGAGTAATTCAATACCGGTACTCATTTTTATATTTATTCAGTTTTTCCAACGAGATCCTGAGCTTTAAGGTAAATTGCAATTAGCCCTCAATGCCTAAAGTACCATTTTCGAAGATTTTTGTCACCTACCAAGGTCCTTCTTACCTTACAAATGCAACATACAGCCGGAAAAAGTTTTAATTGCTTACACTACTCATGCGACAAATTTCACTCATTCGTAACTGGGAGATGACCGTAATTCGGGATTTACGTAATATGAAGTAACTCGGCTGACGGTTATCTATTGCTCAAGATGTTAATAATGATCCCAAAATTAGTGTTAATGTACTCATAGAATTTTCTTCTCCCGCCAAGAAAAGAAAAAGATGCTAATATTGTCCCGCTGTGTGGGATTCAAAATTATTTGGTGCTAGCCTCAGTTTGAAATACCGTAAGCTATAAGTTATTTCGCGGGGAAAAGTTAGATTGGCAACCACAGTCTAAAATACACAGTCGCGAAGCTCGCTGCGCTACGAAATTGCATCCTCTTTGTAGGTGAAGCGACACTAGCGCTCGTGGCGGCCAGCAAGCTGTCACTGCCTAGAGCACGTCATTCGTGGAACAGATGACTTCACTTTTGCAATTTTTTTTTTTAAATTTTAACTCACCTGAATGTTTATTTCCATTGTGAACATAAGTCATGTTAAATCACCAACTACTACAGAAAAAAAAAGCCACAATGTTGATATACTGCACACTTTTAATTCATAGAAACATAAAAAGAATGCTCTGTTTTTATTAGTTCAGTCCTCTATAAGTACCGTAGGTACAGTTGTATGACGTATTTAATGAGTCACGTCGAATTCATAGTCCATACTAGTTATAAATTCATTTATTTGTTTTAATGATAGTTGCTGGCATCTCCACATAAAACCAAGTCCATGATTCCTGGATGTAACGGGTAATCTCTAAATCCACTGAATGGATTTTGATGCGGTTTTCACCATTCAGTAAATAATTTCTCGAGGATGGTTTCTGTAGGAAAACATTCATTTATAACCAAAGGAACCCGAGCAGTAACGATTTCAGTGAATCGTGTCGAAGAAAAACCTGCCGTCCTTGCGCCTTTTAAGCTTATGCTGGGTAAACCATTAAAAATATCCAGATACTATGAGCATAAGAATTGGTCAGCATGAAAAGTTCTACAAAGAAGTCCCCGACAGCATATCTTTATCTTTAATACATCGCCAACTATAAGTGATTTTATGTTTTAATTTCTTCCAACAATCTCCATTCAATGGAAATTTAAATTACTAGCTTCGGAGCGAGTTTACGAGCGAGTCCATCACCACAGCTTCGGCCAGCATTAACTGTCGTGTCGAGTTAAGACTTCAGAGAAGAGTAGACTATAAGTGTTTGGAGTTTCGCTGTTCACCTCGGCTTTTCTGAATTGCGTCTGAGACCTACCGTCCGTGTGCTTTTTAAGCTTACACTGAGTGATCCCTTTAAGATACCAGGCGAAGCCGGGGCGGGTTGATAGTATGGATATAAAATATAAGTAATATCAAATTCTTAACCGTATCAAAAGCTAGTTATTCCGAAAAAATGAGTAACATTATAATTAATTAGTAAAAATACCAGTGTGGTTTGTGAAACGAAAGGTATATAAATAACCTATGGTCTTAAATGGCTCAATTGTAGGTACTTCGTATTTTTTCTGTGGGATTGAAACCTTTCATTCCTGAATTTGACAAAATAATACAATGCCAATTTTACAAAATATCGGCAATAACATTGTGTACCGTACCTTCACAGCAGCCATGTGGGAGACCAGGTATTTCATAAGAGAATTAACAAACAGTGTACCACATCTAAGTCTGTGAGCACTATCCTGACGACATAAATTGGCTTGCTTCCAAAGGATTCGAGAATAAGTTTATATTATTGTACAAAATCTTTATTCATTAAATAGGCTCTCTGACTATTAAAAAGCCATTTTCTGCATCTGAAGATTAAAATGTCGGCACGCGTTTGAGATGACATCTTTTACATTTACTTAGCCTACCGTTTGTTTTAATTCTCAAAAAGCGTAGATATTTATATTTGATTTGCAGCCAATGGCCATAGCAGGGCATTTCACATGAACGACCGTAGGTTCCCCATTTCAATGTCAAGTAGTTCCAACTTAAGCTACCAGACGCCACTGTCACTGAAACCCAACGGCGTACGTTTGAACCTGATAGAGCGTGTCTAACCCAATAACCTACAAATTTTGGCTACACACTTCCAATTGTAGTTGTAAGTTCTTTTACGTGCCATAAATCTATGACAGGGGCCCGATGACTTCGACGGGGTTTGAACCCGCAAACTTGGGCATAGCAGTTCAGCTTGCTACCGACCACGCCACCAAAGCCAAGCATAGATATCCTACCGAGACATGCTTCTGATTTATAACCGACTGGCTCCGTGGCGCAGCGGTAACGTTCTCGCCTGCTGTTCCCAAGATTGCAGGATCTAGTCCTGGCGCAGTCATCTGGCATTTAAGGGTGCATAAATGCGAGGGAACCGTGTCTGTAGATTTACTGGCACGTTAAAGATCCCCTTCAGGGCAAAATTCAGGCAGCCTGGTGTCTCTAAAAGACACAGTAGCTAAAAGGGACCAAAAACCAATAACATTATTATTGATTTATAAGCAGTTAAAGACCTAGTTCCGTTGTTTGATTGAAAAGCTTTATAATACTTTCTACTGCGTATCCCAATTAATTGGGGTCGCCGGAGCCAATGAGGCTCATTTTGGTTTTGGCCGGGGATTTAAGGCCGGATACCCTTCCTGACGCCACGTAATTTTTTAGGTGAAAATTCCACCCCACTGTCACCGGGATTGGAACACCGGCCGTCCGGGTGATTGACGAGCAGCTAAGCCACTGCACCATCACTCTCCCCTTGAAAAGCTTTGTAATACTAGCCTAAAATCCATAGATCAAATCTTACCTTTTAGGGACCTTTGGAAAATCGGGTGTCGTCTTGCTATTTGAACAGTCTGACTTCCCAGTCGGTCAACACGAATACACCCAATTAGATTGGGCGATGAGTAACATTGAATTTCCCTGTGTAATTCATAACACAATAATTATTTATACATTTAATAAAACGCTTGTCATACCCCCCCCCCCCTATGTGAGAAGTGTTTTATTAAGTGTATATGTTACAGGGAAAGTCGATTCTTAGTAAGAGTTAACTCTCCCTAGGCAGAGTCAACTCTTACTGAAAGTATCAATAACAGTTGATTGAAAACACACAGATCAACTTTTCCTAGGGAGAGTTAACTATGCCTGCTGTGGTTTAGTAAAAGTTGATTCACAGATGCTGCTCTGAAAATGTAAATGCGCGTCAAACCTTTGTTATGATTATTAAAATATTGCCATTGTTTGGACTCGTACTTCCATTATTGGACCGACCGTTATCGATCTGAACTTTTCTCTGTTTTTATTACGGTACCCCACCACACAACAGGCAGTAGCCATTCGTCATTACTCGGCTCTTTATTGTTTTGCAATAGTGACAAAAGATTCATTTACGTTTAAATAATTAGTTTAAGTGTGTAATAATTATGTCAGGCACCATGGCAGAACTGTTTCGTGAAAAACTGCAGCAGTAACGCTCGACTTCGAAGGTAAATTCACTGACATTGACCAAATTGAAATATGATAGCTGTATTCAAAAATTGAAAAATCTAAAAACTGCAATTAAATAAGAAAGTAACGATATCAGGTTTTTAAGACGGTATGACATTATTGAAGTAAATTGTATTTCAAAACTAATACACCCTGTCACAGACCAAGACAGCATAAGGTATTATGTTTTTGATGAAGAGTTGTTTGGAGTTCTTAATGAAGCGCACTTATCCACTGGACATGGAGGAAGAGATCGTATGACTCAGCAATTGGAAGGGAAATTTCAAAATGTTATTACAAAGGACATTTTACTATTTTTAAGCTTGTGCGAACCTTGAGATCAAAAATTGAGACATAAGATGAAAGGACTGGTTTAAAGCCTTTGGTATTCAAGGAAATGAATTCACGATGTCAAGTTGACTTGATTGACTTTCAGTCGCAACCTGATGAAGACTTCAAATTTATAATGGTGTACCAGGACCATTTAAGAAAGTTTGTTGTGCTAAGACCACTGAAATCAAAGACTGCAGACGAAGTGTGTAATAATGTCGTTGATATTTTTACTTTGTTAGGTGCTCTTTGTATTTCACAATCAGGCAATGGGAGAGAATTTCTTAATAAAATTATTGACAGTCTGGTTAATACGTAGCCGAACTTCAAAATGGTACACGGCAAACCACGACATAGTCAGAGTCAAGGTAGCGTCGAAAGAGCCAACCAGGACATACAGAATATAATAACCACCTGGATGCAAGACCACACAACATCAAAATGGAGTGCAGGCTTCAAGTTTATTCAACTTATGAAAAACAGTGCATTGCATAGTGGGATAAAATGATCCCCGTATGAGGCAATGTTCGGTTGCCCCCCGAGACACGGCTTATCTAGTTCAAAACTACCAACTGAGGTACTGGCAAATGTAGAAACAGAAGAGGATCTTCAATGCGCAATTGATCAAATTCAGCAACAACAAGAAAACGAAATTGGAAGTAACGGGAATGGAAATCCTGATGAAAATGAAACAAACCAAAATACCGGTATATCAAGTGGTGAAAAGCTCTTAGATGATAGTGATTATCTCCTCACTGACCTGGACAAATCTACTGAGAACATCAACATACAGAGAAATGAAGCTTTCTACTGTCTAGAACAAGCTAAACGCATGAAACATATCAGATCACATTCATCCGCCAGTAGAAAAAGGAACATAAGTTCGAATTCCTATCCCCGATGTTGACCGCGGTAGAGGAGATGCTCGATCTATCCTTGGCGTGGTACGGGAGGTTGTCGATGATGGATTTTATCGAATTGGAACGAGAAATGGAATTCTAAAGCAGCTTTTCCCAAGGTAAGTTTTCAAAGCTAAAATAAAAGATATCTCTCTCTCTCTCCTCTCTCTCGCTGCCCATTGTATTAAATTGTTCAGATGTCAATGATTACATTTTTTCAGGTCTCAATTCAGTAAATTTAATGTCCTACGAACATTATCCAAGAAAATGAAGTTCCTATGGATAAAACAATAGTTGTGAGGCTGTTGCAACTTCACAATCACTTGGAAGTGGACTAGGTTTTTTCAAATGTCCTTGCAACACTAAATGCGAATCCAAGAAGTGACTGTGCAAGAAGAAAAGTGTACTTTGCAACTCAAAGTGTCACAAATCTTTACCTTGCTGTAATAAATGATAAATATTTCTATCCCTTTATGTACAGTATTATAACGGGTTTTTATTTTTATTAGTTTCTCTTAAACATTTCTCTCTCTCAATGTATTGGTTTTGCCTCCCTATTCGTTTTTTATTAGCAAGTACCGTTTCCTTGCAAATAGTCAACTGTTACTATCTCACGACAGTGAGAGTATACTTTCCCTAGGTATAGTCAACTCTGACTAGTAAATGTTGATCGAAATTGAACACATACCGCTTTTAATCAACTTTTACTGAAAAGATCAGTAAGAGTCGACTTTACCTAGGGATAGTCAACTCTTACTGGAGAATCGACTTTTCCTCTAACATATACACGATTCATGTATTTTTATTTCAGGCATTAGGAGGTAAATTGCCACTGCCCACCTGATCTAACTGGGTAGCGTACACTCGTGTTGACCGACTGAAAAGCGATCATATAGGTTACTTAGCAACACTGAAATATTGCTGTTTATTGAACTGCATATCTCCTCTTGTACAGCACATGTTAAATTAAAGACATAATCTTTACACAATGCTCACATACAGTAAATCCAGCAACAATAACATACACCAACATAGTGCAGTAGGCACATTCTTGCTGGCTGCATGAGAGCATTATTGTCTGGCGGTAGAAAAATATGAGCCAAGCTTCACGATCTGTAGATAGACTGTGATTATACATTGTCATGAAGACGTGTTTAGCAACAAATGGGGATCCGGGCTGAAAGGCGACAACAGTACATCACCACAGACACAAATCACAACATGCCGATTTTCCAATGGGGGGTGGGGGTTCTAACCCCTCCAGAACCCCCCCCCCCCTTGGCTACGCCACTGACTGAACTACGATGTCATCTGCCCCCTAAACTCTTACCTCGGCTCTTCTGCGTCCGTCTGAAAAGAAAGGAAATATTGTAAACACACACCCTAATGAATAAAATAAGGGTTGAGTACATGTTGGAAAGCATAACTTTTACTTACTTTTGATTATAAATAATCTCCAGCTCCAGCCTTCATTTCCTTCGTTAATGGCGGACCGACCGCGGCATTTCAACAAATCAATTTTTGCTTCGAACGGTCACGTGATGTTTGTCGCGTACATGCAGCGGAAAGGAACAGTAAAATACACATGGAACGGGTGTATTAGGTGGCCAGTCACAAATCAAGGCAATGAGTTTCTTCTGACCAACCAGGTGAAGTATCATTACTGTCTGCAGACGCATGTTGAGGTTGGCACCATTGTCGTTCGCGCCGAGGCCAGCTGTCTACTGCTGACTCGTTGCATTCCTGCCACGGATCTTAAGCTGGTGAACGGACAGTATCCGGGAAAGAGGTTGCCAATTAAGGGATAAAGTATTAAGGTGGTATTTAAGTTGCACTAATTCTTTCCTCCACGGACACTAAGGGAGTTGTAGGTTGCAGCAACAACAATAGTGCTCGGCATTTCCATAGCTGTTTAGAGAGAATAAATGGCTCAAAACGCAATGATTTGTTTTATCCGACTTGGCTGAAGAATCACTTGGTAAAATACATCCGTCGGGAGACAAGGAGACTTCTTTATTCGATGAAAACACGCTGGCACGGAGGGACACGGTTAGCTGAATGAAACAGCTTGTTGAAGCCCTTCCAGTTTATATGAGGAAGGTTAAACATTTCTTCAGACAGTGGAGCGGAAGGAAGGGAAGTGAGTGCGTTTTGGATAATTTTAAGACTGTGATTTTTTTTACTTCAGTTGACTTTTGGTTATTGGTGGAATAAGTATTTATTAAGTTTTGTAATTTGTCTCCAGGGCTTAACTATATAAAATTATAACTGATATTTGTTCTATTGCGTTAGAAATGCATTCATAATCGTACAATTTTCCTTTAGTCATGTTCCGTACCGGTATGTGTCGTGATAAGTGCGTCACCGTGTACATGGGTTGGTTTTTAGTTTAGGCACCTTAGTTATAACTGGATTAATAACTCACTTAGATGGTTCCAAGTTTCACAGGCCTTCGATGTAGTCCCCACCGTTGCGTACAACGTGTTCCCAGCGATGCGGAAGTCGTTGGATCCCGTTGGCACTGCCCAATCTCTTGATGGTACGAAGAGAGCGCTCGGCAGCCTGCTTAACGTCATTGTCATCTTCATCTTCATCTTCGGGATGAGATCATAGTCGCAGGGACTGATGTTGGGAGAATATGGGGGGGGATAGAGGACCTCCCAGCCCCAGCGATCCAACATTGCCGACACAACGCCTGCTGTGTGTGCCCTAGCATTGTCATGCAGAACGATGGGCGGTGTAACCATGTGGTGGTGTCGTTTCCTTCTCCGAGCTCCTCGGAGATGGTCTTGCAGAAACGAACAATAGTACGCCGCATTAACGGTTTGCCCTCGGGGAACAGTATGGCAGCGCTTCCGTACCATTGAAAACGTTAATCAGGCTGCCGAGCGCTCTCTTCGTACCATCAATAGGTTGGGCAGTGCCAACGGGATCCAACGACTTCCGCATCGCTGGGAACACGTTGTACGCAACGGTGGGAACTACATCGAGGGCCTGTGAAACTTGGAACCATCTAAGTGAGTTATTAATCCAGTTATAACGAAGGTGCAAAAATTAAAAAACCAACCCATGTATTTGATGTACCTCGTGGCGAAATACTCAAGTCTGAGAATTTCTACTTCCGTGTAGGGATATTTGAAATACTCGTTACAGATGTGACTAAATATAATATTAAATATAAGTCTTACAACCGGAGTTCTGCGAAGACATGGCAGTGCCCTGTGTAGATCAATTTCTAATATTTAACTGTCTAGGACACAGAGATTTAAGACCGTAACTGGGAACATTTTATGACGATATGGTATTCATGTTGCCCGTTAACAGTATTTATAAGTTTGTAAGGATTAATACATCTTTCAGTCCCTTCCGTTCAATGTCTGTTCAATAAGGGAGAATTGATGTATATCTTTTGAAGTGGCTTCCGTGTAACACGAGGCGAAACTATTTTCTTGTATTTTCTGATATTCTTTGTATCCAGTTACCGCCTATTTGTTAATACTCGTGCAGTAACTTGAGTTTACTTCCACTTTGATAGGTTTGTAATGTAATTTAGCGTCGAACAAACCCGCCTGCCCCATCAAATTGTGTAAAGGTTTGTGTGTGGCCTACTTAGGAATAGAAAAAACATTATTATAAGACGCTTAATTTCACTGCTCCACAAGCTGGCACCAGTAATTCCTCATTGTATCGCAATTATAGTCACTAATATTTTGCTCGATATTCTGCCCTAAGTTGTATCGTATGAAGTCGATCGTCATTGTCAAATAAATTTTACCGTGAGCCTCTTTTTCTCACTGTGCACCTGGAGGGATATATTCACATAATTTACCAGTGACCTAACTTGCATTCGGAGTTCTGAAAATATCTCATTTGATGTGTTATGTATGATAATTATTCCGCGTACTTGTATCAGTACGGCTCCTAATAATTCTCGAGTGCACTTTGTGTGTTCTAGTTTGCTGAACATCATGGAGCAACAACCAATCATTAAGAGAGAGCCTAAATGGTTGTCTGATACTGACGAAGTCCCTAATATTGTAAGTTGTGTTTAATTTGCAAATTGTGTAACATAACATGTGCCTGACAAGGAACTGTTATTGTGTCTGTATGTTTTACATTGGTTCATACTTATATGATACCTTCTAGGATTCTAGGACTACATATAGCAATATGCTGGATGAGTCCGGTGGTCTATTTGAAGACGAAAGCAAGGTTATCAAAGTGGAAAACCAAATACAGGTGATCATAGGTTCTTATAGTAATGTGCATGAATTCTTAATAATTTGAACATTTTGTTTATTCAGTGTTGTTTCTTATTTTAGCGGCTAACAGTTGCTGATGTTATTGTATTCATAATGCAGGTTCACTCTACAGGCTCCCTAGGCCCTATTGTAGGTGAAGTGTACAACACATGCTGTGTATGTTATTTATTGGTAATGCAGGTTCACTCTGCTGGCATAATTGTGAGAGTTTGAAACACAGCCTCAATGATAACTGTTTGGAGCAAAAATCCATCATTCTAAACTTTAATTAGTTAAAGGGGACGTAAACTTAAGTGTTTAAAAATCTGAGGTGCAAGTTCATAGTATCTAATCCAGAGGAAGTTTGCGGTTTCGATTCTTTGAGGATACCTTGTCAATTGTCCTAGAGTGTGATTGTCAATATGACTTTGTTCGGCCGTTGATGACACACTCTGCTGTTACCTGTGACTGTCAATATATCGTTGGTCCACCCTTCATGACAGCCTCCAATGGTACACACATATTATTAATATGATGGTGAGGATCTGCCAGTTTTTCTCGGAGCGTTGAATGGGGGAGGAAAACGTTTGAGGTTCGGTTTGAACTGACACCCTAGAGACGCTCTATTGTTGTGTGCCTCAGCCATTATTAGACTGCAGTCGCCAAGTTCGTTCTTATTATCATTATATGGTAACTCTAAGTAACTGCATCTTCGCTGCAATGTCGCAACACACACAATGCTAGTGACAATATGCTAGTCCTAAGTTTTGTGAGTGTATAACAACTGAAATGTTTTCGGAAGTCAACTCCACAAAAATTGTCTCTATTGACGTAAGAAGACTATTAATGGGGGGCTGATTCACCCTCAGTTTGTTAATTCCTTGAATCTTTCAATGCAAGTTTTCAAGGAACATATTTGTTAATCAAGTCATTTCTTTGCAGGACGATACAGACCATCAATCCGATATTAAAATTGAGGAAACTTCTATTCCGGAGATCGTTCCCTGCCGGAAAACAGAAACACCATTTTTAGATCCAAATGAGGTAAGTATCTTCACGCCTCTTTAGAGGACATCTCCTTACCATGTAATAGCAGTAAGGGGTTAAGAGTTGTGTTATCACAATTGTGTTGATGACAAACAGAAGCGTTTGGTTGTTAGGTTGTGTTTTGTACAGCAAGCACAATCCTTGTTGATGGAGAGATGGCGAATTTAATTATCTGTCCCATACGATAATTCCACCTGCAACTGCTGGCTTTTAGCGATGTTCTGAGCTCATTGTCATTGGGAAATAGTATATTGCGTGATGCTAACATATGTTTGGCCTAATCACCTTGTATTAGTTGCCCGCTGTGGACTTGTAGTCTAGGTATGAGAATTATTTAGGATATCTTATATTCAGTCAGAGATCTTCCCATGAATGCTCCAGAGAGGAGGTGGGTTTGACGCCCCTCATGAGTGGTCATCTGTTCTTATTCACTTGAACTTCGGGCATTTGCAGGTATGTCTAAATTATGACAGTGAGAACCTCCTTCCCAATCGTGAGCATTTCCGAAACATGTAGTTGGCTCTAACCGTGAAGATAATAAATAACTGACGAAAAGAATTGAATCTAAAAGAATGTTCTTGAACCATTCGGAGGAAGTAATTGCTAATATCTAACTCCTCTTACTTTTACTTGTGAGTACTAAGAAATCGTTCCTTCTTACCACATTTCTTATGGTTTTTAAGTTATGTTTTCTTTAACCCTCAGTATTCCCATTTATAAGGTGTCAGGAAGTAAGTGAAATGTGTGTGTATGTGGCGGGGATTTTTGCAGCCGAATGACCTTTTGTCCAGCCCATAGGAGGTGTTAATAAGTTTTTTAATGAAGTAATGATGTACCGTCCCAGCATTATCCTGCATTTAACAAGAAGTTCCCGTGACGAACTAAAGAGCCTACTTTTCATGCCAATGATTATTCTACAGTATATGAACCTATCTAGAATAATGACGAAATTAAGTTGGTAATATCGAAATGTCCAATTAGTTCGAAACATTCCTGGTATAATGTAGCCTAATAGAGCACTACATTTGGCAGCCCTGGTGACTGAATATATTCTTCGTTCCATCTCTTAAGGTACAGAATACAAAATTTGGTTGAAGTCCAATGGACGTTACATGCAGTTAGACATTGGATCTATCAGCACGCGTAAAAGCATGTTGGCAACAATGTCATGCGTGTGCTGGTTAGAAATATTCGGAAATATTATGATATCTTGTTGTACCAATTTTGGATGAAATCCATTTGTTAGTATAGATGTTACATGTACTTTAAAATTGGACTTTTCAGCAAGCATAGAATCATGTTGGCAGCACTGAGTTATATTAATTACTCCAAATTAATCTAGAGTGTCAGGTACTATACGTGTGCAAAGTATAGAGCTGTTGGCTTGCATACTTTCTGATATATTGATATTAGGGTAAAAAAATATGGACAGCATTTATTAACAGTTGGCAGCCCTGATTGCTCTCAAGAATACTTATATATAGATCTGTTATGTTACACATAGCCCATACGAAATTTGGTTGAAATCCAACTGATAGTATAGGAGTTACATGTATTTAAAAATTGGTCCTATCAACAGGCTTGGAATCATGTTGGTAGAACTGAAGTATATAAGTTACTCTCAATTAATCTAAAATGGCAGGTATTATATGTGTGCATAGTTTAAAGCTGTCGGCTTGCATACTTTCAGATATATTGGTATTTGGATGAAGAAAATAGAGAGAGCAATTATTAACAGTTGGCAGCCCTGGTGGCTCTTAAGAATACACTCAGTCATATCTGTTTATGTACACATATTACATACAAAATTTGGTTGAAACCCAATTAATAGTGTAGAAGTTATATGCATTTAAAAATCGGACCTATCAGAAGGCTTAACATTATTTTGGCAACACTGTCATGGATGGCCTCCTGGAAATTAACTGAAATAGTATTGTCTACATGATATCCATCATGGAGCTCAAATTTCTATTGTTTTTTTTCAGCAGTTGGTAGCACTGACATCATTTTCAAATATGGGCTTGACATATTCCGGTATACATCTTTACTCATACTAAATTTGGTTTCGATTGCTGCAGCCGTTTAGGAGTTGATAGGGGGGGGGGGGGGGGACACACACAGCCAGACAGACAGAAGGACAGACAGACAGACAGAAGGACAGACAGACAGACACACATTTTCCCGGATCGATCTCATAAGTCTACTTTTTCCTCATATTTGCAAAATGTGAAAAGTAGGCTAAAAATGTAGAACCATGAAAAGCCAGATAATGGAAAGTGGGGATCATACCCCGAGACTCTGACCAGGACGGGTGTCCTCCACTTTGTTTTGCCATTTCACCCCACGAAATATATATTTAGCGATCATGATTTTTAGCCTATTTTCATTTTATGAAAAAAATAGGCTTATGAGATCACCTTATGTCCGTGTGCGTGTGTGTGATTCGTGTGTGTGTCTGTCCCCCTAATAACTTTTGAACGGCTGGAGAGATTTCTGTAAATCTCGGTAAGATCTTAGCACCATGCTGGCCGACCCCGACCGTGCCCTTCAAAGTTAATTGTGTCTCACCAATTCAACATGGCGGCTGTGCGAAATATTTCACCAGCATTCAGTATCTCCGAAACCATTACCGATATCAGCCTGAAATTATGTACGGTGATAAAGAGCACTACTAAAAGTTCACCTAAGAGATTTTCAAAAACCTGTTATCTACAAAACCAACATGGCGGCCAAGTGGAGTTGAGACTTTTAAATAGACTTTTCTCGCGATTTAACCTTCCAAACGTAATGAAACTTGGTACAGCTAGTGTTTATACACATTGTAATGCACTGGCTTCTATTTCAGTTCAATTGTTTATGTAACCTCAAAATGGCGGCGGTGCGAAATACTTCACTGGCATTCTATATCTCCGAAATTGTTACAGATATCACCCTCAAATTTTGTACGGTGATAAAGGGCTCTGCTGCAAGTTTGCAAGTTTATCTGTGTAACATTCAAAAACCTGTAAAGTACAAAACGAACATGGCGGCCAAGCGAAGTTGAAATATTTTAATAGACTTTTCTCGTGATTTAACCATCTGAGCGCAGTGAAATGTGGTACAGGAAATGATTATGCATATTGCAATGCACTGGCATCTAATTTAGTTCAATTGTTTACATAACCCCAAGATGGCGGTTGTGCAAAATTTTAATATTACGTTTTTATTTCTTGTGCCGTAATCATGCGATTGAAGTGAAAGTTTGAATAATGAAGCTACGCAATAATTTTGCTTTAACGGTACGTAACTCTATGGCCTATACATATAACAATCCAAAATGGCGACCATCCGAAATATGTTGACGGTTCTCAATATCTACGAATCTTGTACAGCAATCAAACTGATATTTTTAATGTTCATAGAGGCTATGAACACAAGTTCACCTCTAGGACTTTCAGTAACCTGGTGAGCACAAATCCAACATGGCGGCGACGCAAAGTATAAATATGTAAATGGATGTTTCCCGCGATTTAACCATCCGAGTGCAGTGAAACTTTCCACGTAAATGCTTATACAAATGTTAATCCACTGCCATCTAATTTATTTCAATTGTTTTCATATCTACAAGATGGCAGCCGTGCGAAATTTTTAAATCTCGTTTTTCTTCTGGTGTCCTAATCATGCGATTGAAGTTTGAATACCACACGTACACAATAATCTTCATTTTATAGTACCTAAATAAAAATCCATCTAAAATATTTAGACGGTTCTCAATATCTACGAAACTATCACAACAATCAAACTGATTTTTTTTAAATGTTGATAGAGGCAATTAACAAGAGTAGGATATATGAAAATAGGCTGTATAGTTCTTCACGGAACTACTTGTTTGTTTTGGGTTTGGTATTAATATATTAAGCACATTTTTCATAAGAAAAGTTTATTCTGCGAAATATTAAGTAGGAAATATACAATTATGGTAAATCAAACAAAGACCTGTATAAGTTTGGTAAGTTATGTTAAAAATGTTACAAAAATGTGTATATGTATATAAGTTTCATGTTATAAATGAAAATTATAAATATTAAATATTATTACTTTCTAGTTTGAAAATTAAAATTGGTTTCCTAGTATAAAGAATTAAAATACATACATACTTTTCCATGTTAGTGAAGCATACAAAACACAAGCGGAATATTGAAACTTAATGAACTTTAGCTTATTCAATGCACCTTGCACAAACCTTTCTCATATGATCAGCACACACCCACCCATGACACTTCACACACTTTCTCCTTGAGGTCTTGTTCTTGGCTCTTCCGCAGAGGTAGCATCTTCCTTTCTCAGCGACTTCTCGGGCAGCTGGTTGAGTTCCTGGGCGATGAAAAACTGGTATAATGTTATGTCTGGGTGTACGAGAAGTCTGGGCAACTTGAGGTTCTAAGTACCACCTTGATGTGCGATCTTTTCCCAAATAAAACTCTGGGTTGACGAAAGGGACAGGAGGGACTGCTTCTTCTAACACTTCCTTTTCCTCAGATTCGCCAGGAACATCAGCCGGGTCATATTCAGCATTGATCGCATTTTCTCTACTCTGTGTGGTATTCCAAGTGGTCTTCTCGTACATCTTCATCCTCTATACCTAGAACACTCGTTATCCTCAGTCTCATCTAGCCAACGGCGTACATGTTCACGGTCACTTGCACTGGTCATTAATGTATTCACGAATAAACTATTTCAATTAAACCGTTATGACGTTCAAAACTATGAAATAAAAGACAAAATACCCCAGCAATATCTGAGAAAACTGTAACGCAGTGGGCGCGCGGTGGACAAACGTCCTTCACTACTGCACAACGCAAATAAACACGAGGTGACGGCGACAACTGGCGAGCATAAAAGCTGACAATGCACTGACGAGTGGAGGGTGAGTGGGGAGAAAGGTATATGGCCACTCAAGGTCACGAGTGTTGCCAACCCTCTTAGTCACGCAAAACAAAATCACTGGAGGACACTTGTACTCAACGCGCCCACTGAAGTGTTAATTTGTGTAATGTGCTGTGCCCCTAATCTGTTCTATACAGGAACTATAAAGATTGGATTCAGTTCCGGTAAGCAGCAAAGAATCGAGTTTTCAATTAGTACCTACTCCAATCTCTTTTTGCCCACCATCTCCATTACCTATTCTTGTTGAAAGTAGCGGTATTGATGTTATATACTCTATAATAGACTCACTCTAGAAGGATTCTTTTGAAACATTTGTATAATAATTTGCAGTGATTTGTTAAACGAAGTCTTGTATAATATTCTAAATGTTGATTGATTTATGCCTGTAATTTCCAAACTTAGCTGGTGCAAATATTGGCAGTCTAGTTTCTTGTTGTTGAATGATGCGTGCTCGTGTTGGATCCTAGGACCTCTTATAGTCTTAAGGCTAAAAATTAAAACATAAATGTTTGTTTGTCCTCAATCCATACAGCTATTACACCTATAAAGGTACTGCTCTCAGCATTTCCCTTCGCTTCAAGATTCACTTAAAAGGAGATAGTTTATTATATGTAACAGAATTTGGGATTATGACCACTTATGTGTATAATGTTCATCCCCAGCAGTAGGATGTGAATGACAGTACGAATATATCTCCACTTCAGTGGACCAGTGCAGTTAAAGTACATGGTGTGTTATTTATGTAAAAGCATGAGCATAGAAATAAATTATTCCATCTTATCCCTAGGGTGTGGAAGAAGAAACCGAGGAACACGAAAGTGTCGGAAGGGGAAATCACTCAACTGAGTAAGTGTTCAACACACAAAATACGCGATTTATTGCTTTAAATGTGCATAACTGTAAGTTTTGGATATGAATATGATTTGTTTGCAATGTGAGATGTGTCTCTCATTGTTTGTGTCTCATGAAGTAGATACTGATATTAACTTTCTATTTAGCAGCCCACAAATGATCCATTCTCGTTCAGTGTTCTCACTGTCGGGGTATATTTAAGAAACGTATGTCAGTCTGTTGATGGGAGCTATTTCTGTCTTGTGTAAATTTATCTGGAGGATATACACATGACGCAGTGATAATAATGTGAATAAGTTTTAGTGAGGAACATCCATTGCTTCAAACTTCCCCACTGAGTCCTGAGCCCCATATCATTCTTCTGTAACCTGAACTCGAAACGAAAAGCGTAAACAGATTCCTCGTTACTTGAAGGTGTCTGTTAGGTAGTCAGCCCGAAGGCTGGTTGGATCCTCAAAAAGTACCGCCGTTAGGTTATGTGGGTAAATACCCACAAAAACCCAAGGCAGCGCTATATTGAGGCATACTAGGCAAGGTGAGGAGTGAGGTAGTTTGCCATTGCTTACTTGAAGGTACTACTAGGAAAATACATTACAGCTAGTGATAAAACCAAGGAGAATTTTAGATATTTGCAATGTACGAACATAATACGAAAAGTTGATGCTGGATTTTTGTTGGATAACACTTCATAGCTTGTGAGAAGACAGAATGATATCTCAGGGTTTAGTAAGAACCTTGATATTTCCCTGTGGTGGTTATTGGGTATCTTGTTCAGGCAGAACAGTACACATTGGGTAGGGATATAGACATTGGGTAGGCAGGACATGTAGGGAATTACACATTGTATAGACAAGTCTTGAAAATGCATACAAATTTGGTAGACAGGACTTCTAGAGTAGTTGACACGACTTATGGAGAAGTACACAGTCAAAATGTTCAACTCTTTAACCAGAAGCCAGGGGCTAATGCCGGAATTACTCGCCTCTCTTCCTTTGCTATTTCAGCCTTGGTCACTACACCTGTTTCACGTTTTTGGGGTGTTCTCTCTGTGCAAGAAGTGACAATATTGCTGCGTCAACCTTGTGGTTCTAGCCTACTTAATTTTGTCCGTTAAATGTACTATTTCGATCTCCTTGCCATTCACGTCAGGTTTTTGGTTCTTCTGACTGTTTTTTTTTGGCGCTGCAAGCGATAAGGACACGGTCTTGACCACTGTGGTTGTTTCAGGGCAAGGTTTTCGCTTTGTTGACCGAACAGAAGCCCATTTCAAAACTGCTCGTAATCTCTGGCCGCCTAGGAGCAAGTTGCCTGATTAAGATCGCAGTGCTGATGTGTGTGAACTGCAAAGCCGATATCAAAACTCCTCTAAACCCTGTCGGCTTGAGTTGGCCGAACGCGGACAGTGTACTTATTGCATTTGTTATAAAAGTAGTAACAGCTCTGGTGTTTACTACTTGGGATACATGCAAATAAATCACAGATATTGTCTGAACTATGTCGGTAGTCTGTCTGGATCGTCCACTTAATAAGATCACAGATATTGCCTGAACAATCTCTGTGGACTGTTTGGAACATACACTTAATAAAATTGTTAACTCTACAGGGCTGATGGCTGAGAATCCATGCAAATAAGAATCAAAAGTCATAGAGCTAACCGGATGTTTTATTGATGTTACCGGGAAGAAATGTTACTCGAGACTGAACTTGATGAGTTAGGACTGGTTGTATTGTGATCAGTATAACTTAGCACTGTGAAAATTCCTTGTTTATAACTTGTTTTAAAGAAAGCTCCTCTTTTAGTTCATTTTGGAGAAAGAATTTTATAATTATCTGCAATAATTTATTTTTTATGATTTTAACATTTAGACATAGTACAGACTATTTAGAGAGTCAGATAACTTTGTCGTTCATTTTCTCAAGACTCGTATTTTCAAATCCGTTTCCGTTGTAACTCCTAAGTATTACAATGCACTTTTCTCAAGAGTTCTTAGTGATAGGTTCTACAACTGACACAAGATCCTGATGTGGTGGGAACAATGGAGTTTGGACAAAAAGTTAATACATTCCATAATAGGTACAATGTCAAATCAGATTGAAATAGTCGATACTCCCCTAAAAGTTACCTAATTCGTCAGTCAGAACGTCTTTTTTGATACGACTGACTCTTACGTCAAGGGAGCAAAGTATGTTTGGACTTACTGTATTGGAGCTTGCTTGTTTGCTTAACATGTGGAAGTTTTGTAGGTACACAATTGACAAATCTAGTGCATTTGAAATATTCTTATTTTACGTGGAGATGACTTTTTTTTGTCATGACTGATAAACCATAATTTGGGTATTTTAAAGTTTTGTTTGAAAAATATGGGTACTCCTTCTCGCCAGAGTAAAATAGAACCCAGCGTGGAAATTCGTGCGGGGTCTTCTATCAGTGTAAAACCTGCAACTGTATATTCTCTGAGGCAGCGTCATGGTACACAGCTCCGCCTAAGGAGAAAAGAAATAGCAAGCCTACTAATATTAGTTGCTGTCGACGGTTCTGGACGAAAATGGACCTCCTGGTTATGCTGCTGGCATTTCAGAGTGGGCTATGCTCATGCATTATCCGTCGTGGAACGTGCGAAGACATGAATGCTTGTCTCTGGGAAACAAAATACGAGTAGTTAAGGTGTGTCTACAATAATATTCCAGATAACATTGCAAAACTTTTAACATGTTGAGTCCAAACTCTGCTGGTTCTCACGAACTACCGGCTGTGCCTCTCTCCCTCGCGTCGGTTGCTATGCCCAAGATCGCGTGTTCAAGCCCAACCGTAGTCGTCGGATTTTCAAGAGCGTTAAAATCCTTCGGTATGCCTTCCCTCAGAGGGGAAGGACAGCCGGTTGCTCCATGTCATGGGAACCGACCACTAAAAGTAATAGAGTGTAGTAAAATGTGTAGATTATATTTGGCTAGTTGGAAATGTTCTATCAAGTTCCAACGCTCGACGCTAGATAGTATCTGGTAGCCAAAGTTGAAACTACTGTACTTGACATTAACCTTGTTGGGAGCCTCGGGCGTTCAATTAAATAAAACATTGGCTGCAATTTATATAATAATAAAGTAATATCGACACTAGCAGTATTTTACCTTGTCTTCGAATGTACTCAGTGTCGTACGTAGGATTTGTTTCTCACCGGATGGAAAAATTAAATTGTGTGTGAGGACTCGAGCATTATCAATAAAAGCAAAACCACGTTAACGAAAGATAGAATCCAGGTATTTACTTTTTCTTGTTTGATTTCGAAGGCATTTTGTGCGTTTTAGGGTATTTAAACATATAAATGTGTAAAACTCGAAAATGGGCAAATTAGTTTAAGAAAGGAACCTTTTATTAGCCACTAGCTGTATCCGGCATGCGTTGCAATGCCAATCAAAGAAAGTGTTGGGGTTTTGACTTTGTTAGTTGCAGTGCTTTTGGATCCTCATTATTTTCTTCTTTTTCCGTTAACCACCTCTAAACTGTTATAAAAATAATTTACTATCTCAGAAACATTCACGGGAGCGTGATCAACAACTCACGAAAGTTACATCGCAATGAAATGAATGGTATATGAACGCATACGGGACTGCTGAAACGATTAGAGCGCTGTCACACATTTGTTGAATATACTTGTACGCTACCTATTGTAAAATGGATTTACTAACTCAAAAACCTTTCCTGGCCTGTATACAACAACTCATCAAAGTTTCATCGCAATCGGATGAATGGCATATGAACGCATACGGGATTTTGTTTAAACGATTCGCGCCGTCACTCATTTGTTGAATCTTCTTGGGCGCCACCCATTGAAAAATGGACTTACTAATTCATGAACCTTCGCAGGACTGTACTCAGCTTTCCAAAGTTTTATCACACTCGGATGAATGGTATATGATCGCATACGGGACTTTATTGAAACGATTCCCGCGCTGTCGCTTACTAGTTAAATCTACCCGTTTGCAACCAAATGTAAGATGGATTTTACTAAATCAGAAACCTTGCCTGGAGTGTACACAACAACTCACCAAAGTTTCATCTCTATCGGACGATTGTATATGAACGCATACGGGTCTTTATCGAAACACTTCGCGAGTCGTCGCTCATTTGTTGAATCCATTCGTGCGCTACCTGTTGTAACATGGATTTACTAAGCTAGACATCTTTCCTGAAGTGTAAACAACATCTCACCCACGTTTCACCGCTATCGGACAAATTGTCTATGAACGCATACGTGACTTTGTTGAAACAATTCGCGCGTCGTCGCTCATTTGTTGAATCTACTCGTGCGCTACCTATTAAGGGGATTTACTAAGCAAGAAACCTTCCCTGAGTGTATACAACATCTCACCCAAGTTTCTTCGCATGGGGTGAATGGTATATGAACGCATGTGGGACTTTGTTGAAACAAACGCACGCCATTTTGTCGAAGTTACTCGCGCGCCTTCTATTGTTAATTGGATCTACTATGCCTATAATTTTTCCTGGCGTATGCACAACAACTCGCCGAAATTTGATTGCAATCGGTTGAATTATATATGAACGCATCACCAACACTCATTTGTTTAAACTACTGGTGCGCTATCTATTGTTAATTGGATTAACTATGCCTATAACCATCCCGGAAGAGCGCCAAACAACCCACCAAAATTTGGTCGCAATCGGATGAATTGTAGGCTATATGAACGTATCGCCAACACTCATTTGTTTAAAATACTCGCGCGCTGTCCATTGAAAATTGGATTGACTATGTCTATAATGATTTCCGAAGTGTTCACAACAACTCACCAAAGTTTCATAGCAATCGGGTGAAAGGTATATGAACGCATACGGGACTTGGTTGAAACGATTCGTGTGCCGTCGCTCATTTGTTGAATCTATTTGTGCGATACCTATTGTAAAGTGGATGTACTATGCCAGAAACCTTCCCTGATGAGTACACAACATATTACCCAAGTTTCATCGCTTTCGGACGAATGGTATATGAACGCACACGGGACTATGTTGAAACACTTCGCGCGTCGTCGCTCATTTGTTTAATCTACTTGTGCGATACCTATTGTTAATTGGATTTACTAACCCAGAAACCTGTCCTGAAGGGTACACAATCTCAGGCAAGTTTCATCACTATCAGACGAATAGTATATGAACGCATACGGGACTTAGTTGAAACGCTTCGCGCGTCGTCGCTCATTTGTTGAATCTACTCGTGCGCTACCTATTATAACGTGGATTTACTATGTCAGAAACATTGCCTGTAGTGTACACAACCTCTCACCCAAGTTTCATCGCTATCGGACGAATGGTATGTGAACGCATACTGGTCTTTGTTGAAACGCTTCGCCCGTCGTCGCTCATTTGTTGAATCTACTTGTGCGGTACCTATTGTTAAGTGGTTTTACTAAGCCAGAAACCTTCCCTGTAGTGTACACAACATCTCACCCAAGTTTCATCGCTATCAGACGAATGGTATATGAACGCATACGGGACTTTGTTGAAGCGCTTCGCGCGTCGTCGCTCATTTGTTGAATCTACTCGTGCGCTACCTATTATAACATGGATTCACTAAGCCAGAAACCTTGCCTGTAGTGTACACAACCTCTCACCCAAGTTTCATCGCAATGGGATGAATGGTATATGAACACACGCGGGACTTTCTTGAAACAAACGCACGCCATTTTGTTGAAGCTACTCGCGCGCCATCTATTGTAAATTGGATTTTCTACGCCTGTTACTTTTCCGAGACTGTGCTTAACAACTCACCAAAATTTGATCGCAATCGGACGAATTGTATATGAACGCATCGCCATTACGCATTTGTTTAAACTACTCGCGCGCTATCTATTGTGAAATGGATTAACTATGCCTATGATCATCCCGGAAGTGTTTACAACAACTCACCTAAATTTGATCGCAATCGGATAAATGGTTTTTGAACGCATTAAAGACGAACACACATACATTCCTTTTTATATATATACTAGTTTTACCCGGCATGCGTTGCAAAGCCAATCAAAGAAGGTGTTGGGATTTTGACTTTGTTAGTTGCAGTGCTTTTGGATTTCCAATATTTTCTCCTTTTCTGTTAACCACCTCTAAACTATTATAAAAAAAAAAATTACTATCTCAGAAACATTCACGTGAGCGTGATCAACAACTCACGAAAGTTACATCGCAAGGAAATGAATGGTCTATGCACGCATACGGGACTGCTGAAACGATTAGAGCGCCGTCACCCAATTGTTGAATATACCCGTACACTACCTATTGTAAAATGGATGTACTAACTCGAAAACCTTTCTTGCCGTGTACACAACAACTCGTCAAAGTTTTATCGCAATCGAATGAATGGCATATGAACGCATACGGGATTTTGTTTAAACGATTCGCGCCGTCACTTATTTGTTGAATCCTCTTGTTCGCCACCCATTGAAAAACGGACTTACTAATTCATGAACCTTCGCAGGACTGTACTCAGCTCTCTAAAGTTTTATCACACTCGGATGAATGGTATATGATCGCATACGGGGCATTATTGAATCGATTCACACTCTGTCGCTTAATAGTTAAATCTACCCGTTTGCTACCATTAATTGTAAAATGGATTTACTAAATCAGAAACCTTCGCGGGAGTGGAAACAACATTTCACCAAATTTCTTTGCAATCGCATGCATGGTATATGAATGCCTACGGAATTTCGTTTAAACGATACGCGTGCCGTTACCCATTTGTTGCATCTACTCGTGCGCTACCTATTGTAAAATGGATTTAATAAGTCAGAAACCTTTCCTCGGGTGTACACAACAATTCACTAAAGTTTCAACGCAATCGGATGAATGGCATATGACCGCATACGGGGCTTTGATAAAACGATTCACGTGCCGTCGCTCATTTGTTGAATCTACTCGTGCGCTACCTATTGTTAAGTGGATTTACTAAGCCAGAAACCATCCCTGAGTGTCTACAACATCTCACCCAAGTTTCATCGCATTGGTGTGAATGGTATATGAACGCATGTGGGACTTTGTTGAAACAAACGCACGCCATTTTGTCGAAGTTACTCGCGCGCCATCTATTGTCAATTGATCTACTATGCCTACAACTTTTCCTGGCGTATTGCCAACAACTCACCAAAATTTGATTGCAATCGGATATATTGTATATGAACGCATCACCAACACTCATTTGTTTAAACTATTGGTGCGATATCTATTGTTAATTGGATTAACTATGCCTATAACCATCCCGGAAGTGCGCCAAACAACCCACCAAAATTTGGTCGCAATCGGATGAATTGTAGGCTATATGAACGCATCGCCAACACTCATTTGTTTAAAATACTCGCGCACTGTCCATTGTAAATTGGATTGACTTTGCCTATAATGATTTCGGAAGTGTTCACAACAACTCACCAACGTTTCATAGCAATCGGATGAATGGTATATGAACGCATACGGGACTTGGTTGAAACGATTCGCTCATTTGTTGAATCTACTTTGCGATACCTATTGTAAAGTGGATATACTAAGCCCGAAACCTTCCCTGATGAGTACACAACATCTTACCCAAGTTTAATCGCTATCGGACGAATGGTATATGGACGCACACGGGACTTTCTTGAAACGCTTCGCGCGACATCGCTCATTTGTTGAATCTACTTGTGCGCTACCTATTGAAAAATGGATTTACTAAGCCTAAAACTTTCCCTGGAGTGTTCACAACAACTCACCCAAGTTTAGTCGCTATTGGACGAATGGTATATGAACGCATACGGGACTATGTTGAAACACTTCGCGCGTCGTCGCTCATTTGTTTAATCTACTTGTGCGATACCTATTGTTAGGTGGATTTACTAACCCAGAAACGTTCCCTGAAGTGAACACAACATCTCAGGCAAGTTTCATCACTATCAGACGAATAGGATATGAAAGCATACCAGTCTTTGTTGAAACACTTCGCGCGTCGTCGCTCATTTGTTGAATCTACTCGTGCACTACCTATTATAACATGAATTTACTAAGTCAGAAACCTTGCCTGTAG
Source organism: Meconema thalassinum (assembly GCA_946902985.2). Taxonomy (NCBI): domain Eukaryota; kingdom Metazoa; phylum Arthropoda; class Insecta; order Orthoptera; family Tettigoniidae; genus Meconema; species Meconema thalassinum. Next base: position 28,485,656 of record OX336397.1, on the reverse strand, counting down.
TGTACACAACCTCTCACCCAAGTGTCATCGCTATCGGACGAATGGTATGTGAACGCATACTGAACTTTGTTGAAACGCTTCAACCATCGACGCTCATTTGTTGAATCTACTTGTGTGATACCTATTGTTAAGTGGATTTTCTAAGCCAGAAACCCTCCCTGTAGTGTACACAACATCTCACCCAAGTTTCATCGCTATCAGACGAATGGTATATGAACGCATACGAGACTTTTTTGAAACGCTTCGCACGTCGTCGCTCATTTGTTGAATTTACTCGTGCGCTACCTATTATAACATGGATTTACTAAGCCAGAAACCTTGCCTGTAGTGTACACAACCTCTCACCCTAGTTTCATTGCTATCGGACGAATGGTATGTAAACGCATACAGGACTTTGTTGAATCGCTTCGCCTGTCGTCGCTCATTTGTTGAATCTACTCGTGCGCTACCTATTGTTAGGTGGTTTCACTAAGCCATAAACCTTACCTGAAGTGTACAGAACTTCTCACCCAAGTTTCAACGCAATGGGATGAATTGTATATGAACACATGTGGGACTTTCTTGAAAGAAACGCACGCATTTTTGTTGAAGCTACTCGCGCGCCATACTTTGTAAATTCGATTTACTACGCCTATTACTTTTCCGGGACTGTGCACAACAACTCACCAAAATTTGATCGCAATCAGAGGAATTGTATATGAACGAATCGCCATTACGCATTTGTTTAAACTACTAGCGCGCTATCTATTGTGAAATGGATTAACTATGCCTATGATCATCCCGGAAATGCTTACAACAACTCACCAAAATTTGATCGCAATCGGATGAATGGTTTATGAACGCATAAAAGACGAACACACAGACATTCCTTTATATATAAGAATATAAGATATGATAAGATTATCTAGGAAACATGTGCTATACGAAGGCTTGGTTTATTGGATGTTGCTAAATGAAATATAATTATATTAACGATGTATCATAGAGGTATGAATTATGTCACTCGTATATTTTTTCGCTCTCTCATAAACATTTGATTTAAAGGTGAACATACAGGTAAAGGCGAGAGCAAGAACAAGTGAAAAGCGAATGACGTATGACGTGTTAATGTGCCTAATAATCGTGTCTAACTCGAATAACAGAGAATACTAAACAATTTAAAGTGTAACTAATAATCAACATCAATCAAGATTGCGGAATTGTATGTACCATCAGCGTGTAGATTTGATATAATAATACATTGTAATAACATAAGGTTAGTATCAAACTAAACACAGAAAATCTTCAGCCATATTTACTAAATTCCGTAATATTCGAGACCAACGAGAGAGAAAATATTCTCCCGTATCCCGCGAATTATTGTTGACAGTAACAACCGAGAGTATCACCAGGTACTAATTTCTAATGTATCCCGCGTCAGTTTGGTAACTCATAATGGTCAATGAGCAAATAACCGAATTAGCTCAATGTAGCAGTTGCAACATGAGAGTAAATAATAAGGAAGACGCCATAGAATGTGAAAAATGCCATAAATGGCAGCACTTAGAATGTTGCGGGCTGACAAAGGGTGAATTTGACGTAATGAGACGGAAAACTTGCAAGCTCACGTGGTTATGCTCTGAGTGTAAACCAAAACTCCTTTGCATGGCCGACATAGAAGAAAGAGTAACGACAAATGTATTAACGCAAATGAAGGCCATTATAGAATCGATGATGGAAGGCATCCAAGAAGCTATAAAGACGGGAATTAAATCAGCATTGACCCCTAACATAATCAACCATACTGAACCACAAATAGTAAAGTCACCGGCTCCTAAACCACCAATTCAGTCATGCGACGTTATGGCATGTGAGGGAAACGATGTACATAACCTAATTATGACAGATCAACGTAAGAAGGAAGGAAGAACAATCTTATGTTCTCAAGTTCCTTGTGAAGAACCAGCCGATCGACCACCAAATGGTCAATGGACGGAGGTGGTCAAACGAGGGAGTCAACAAATAATAGGAACAAAGGAGAATACCAGGCTGAAGGCAGCACCGCGGATAGCTTGGTTATATGTAGGAAGACTTGATGAAGAGACAAAAGCAGAAAACATTATAGCACATCTCCAAGAGGGGGGTATCTTAGAAAATATAACATGTGAAGAGATAGATATTAGGGGACGAAACAAGGCTTTTAAAGTGAGTTTCAACTTCGATGATCTGGAAAAAACTAAGGACTCATTGTTCTGGCCGCGAAATGTGATAGTATGACCCTACCGCTTTCCAAGACAACGTCCAGGACTCATAACTACAAGTACAAGTGAGCCCACCCAATGACTTTTGGATACAAATTCAAGTCAAGTAAACTATATTAATCCAAGTATTAGCGAACTGAGAGATAAGACTAATTCAATCAGGTTACAGACATTACTATAGAATATTGAGGGAATTACAAGTGCGCTAGACCTTGCCCCGAACAACCTACTACAACGATACGACATTGTGATTCTTAGTGAAACTTACCTCACAAAACATTGGGAAACGCATAATTTTTAGTGCCTCCACAGGTACGCATCAAAGGGAGACAAAGGCAGGCCTAAAGGCGGCATTTCTAGTCTACTCAAACCGTCTCTATCACCATTCAAAAAACCGTTTGAAACTGTCAATGTGATGCTGGTACTAACGAACAGGCTATCAATATTGTGCGCATACTTCCAACCAGACCTAACAGAAGTAGACATTATAGACGAATTAGGCACAGCAATGTCGATAGTACCTACCACAAATCCGATAATGATAGCCGGAGACTTCAACTGCCGCATTGATGTCCCATGCAGGAAAACAAACGCGTTACTTGAATACTTAGAAGAAGAGGGCTTTTCCTTAGCGAACAAAAGTGATGAGAAGACATACATAGCTTCCAATGGCACAAGCACGATATATCTTTTATTCATAAGCAACGACATAGAAACATTGCATCAAGAAGTACTATCTAATGTTGTAGCAAGAAAACACCTCCCATTAGCAACCACCCTCTCAGTTAACATCAATATAAACATTCAAAAAAGCTCCAGAACCCGTATTTCGCGGAAAATAGACATTAACAAATTGAGCACTATAGACATGGAAGGAATCACGAACATAATCAAATCTGGAAACATAGACGTCGCGCTAACACTGATCGAGAATCATATCAAGGACGCAACTCCTAAGATACGTCAAAATACAAGAAGAGCAAAACCATGGTTCACTACCGAATGTTACCAACGGAGAAAGGAGACGCTAGCAGCATTACACAAGATAAAAAAGGGCAAGTACACATACAGCACTACAAGAGTATGTCGAGAAAAGAAGATATTATAAGGAGGTAGTTAAAAGAGCAAAGGAAAGCTATCAACAATTGAAGGAAGCTCAACTAATACAGGAGGCAGAAACAAACCCTTTCTCAGCCCTAGATCCCAGAAGACCTAAATTCCCAAAGGACATTCCTATGACAACGTGGATTCAGCATCTTACCGCAACCCTACAAGCGCGGGACACCAGACCTATTGAGGTTAGCAACCCTTCTCAACTACCAGTGCCGATCACGGCACAAGATGTCCTAATTGAGATAAACAACTGCGCAGAAAAGAAAGCATGTGGTCCAGATACTATTCACTACGAGCACCTGAAGATGACAGCACCGCTGTTAAAAGGGCTATGGGCAGAGCTCATGAACGAATGTTTACTTCAAGGTCACATACCGTCAAACTGGAGAACCTCGACTTTGAAGATGCTATATAAAGGAAAAGGTAATACAGGAGACCCGAATTCCTATCGTGGTATCGCTTTGGAAAACACAGTCTTTATGATCTTTACGAAAATACTCACTAGAAGACTCACAGATTTAGTTGACAACAAGATACCTGAAGAACAGTTTGGCTTCCGGAAAGGAAGGAATACACAAAAAGCCATTAACTGTCTTTTAACGAATGTAGAAGACGTGCTAAGACAGAAAAGAGGAAAGCTATATGCAGTATTCGTCGACTACACCAAGGCGTTTGATCTAGTGAGTAGAAACACTTTGCTCAGGAAACTTGAAAATATGATCGGAAAAGAACATTACCTTTTTGGGATAATAAGGGACATTCTCCACAAAAACAGCCTACAAATAGACGACAGTATAGTTCAATCAGAACGAATAGAACAAACAAATGGTATACTTCAGGGTGACCCATTGAGCCCGTTACTATTTAACATCGCTACAGCTGATGTCATTGAGGCTATTCACCTTGAGGGAGCGAAAATTTACATCTACGCGGATGATATGGTTGTGGCATCGACATCAAAGGAAACCTTGCAATTGTCCATTGATAAACTTACCACATGGGCTCAACAAAACGATATGACGATAAACTGCACAAAGACAGTAATGCTGGCATTCCGTAAAGGCGGGAAACTATCCGCAGATGAGCATATACTACTAGATGGAGAACCCCTAGTCAATGTAAATCATTTCAAATACCTAGGAGTAGTAATGCAAATGCAAGGGAACGTATTCACGCGACATGTCAGGGATGGAACAACATCCGCCATAAAAGCAATGCAAGACATAATGCAACTGGGAAATCTATCTTTACAAACCGCAATGAATTTATTCCGAACGAAAATAACTCCAATAGTGACGTACGGCATTCAAATAACTTGGGATCATTTGACACAAAGTAACCTTCGAGAGATAGAAAGAGTTAAGTCTACTTTTCTAATGAAAATTCTGCACTTATCAAAATACACGCCTTCTCGTCTAACATATGTACTAGCAAGGGAGACTTTCTTCATAGAAGACCTGCGTTGAGAACTCCCTACCATCAACAGTGCAATACCAGAGACTGATCGAAGAACTAAACCTCAAGCGTAATGACATATGGCCTGATTTCTATTCCACAGAAGCTCTTATGTCGACGGACTGGATGAATGCCAACTTTGAACTACGGCATACGATCACCCGTTTTGCAGTCCACGGTTTTCATTTTAAGATATGCACAACAAGAGGATTTCATGACCCAGGCCCCCAATGCACCTGCTCTCTGTGTGGTAGTGCTTGTGACAGATATCACGCCATTTCCTGCGCCCAGAGGAAAGTATCGCTAACACGCTTCTGTTGCGAATAACTATATATATAGCAAACAGAACCTGTCAGACACTTTGTATATAGACACTTTGATGAGTAAGATTTAAGTTATCAGTATTCGTTTTGTATCTCGGCATGGCTATTAGCTGCAATAAATGATTATTATTATTAATAACGATATTATTATTATAGCCGAGCCGCTCATTGATCGTGTTCAACAATTATAATTACGTATTACACACATCATTCTATTAGAAGCAAAGTTTAATATCTTCAAAATTCAATTCGTAACTATTTTTATCCTTTTAAATTTTTTTAGTTCTTGCTTTGGGCTGATCTTCACCGTTGACCTTATATTTACCATCATTATTCGAATGTTTAGGCTTTTCTTTTGTCATTGCGAGTGCTAAACTTTCACCATCAAAATGGATCTCGCGCTTTTCCACACTATTAATTATTTAGGTGATATTAATTTATTTTTATTTAGGGCAAACTCATAAATTATTTGTATAGAAAGACTTATTAATGCCACAAAGTTTTGAGTGCGTTTCGATTTGTAGCTTAAGGTAAAACACCCACTTTAATATAATAATTTATAAACCAAACTTAACATACCATAATATATGTTTGAAGTCCAATTTCGCGAATCGTCTTGCCCTTTCTTTTCGTTGCCATTTATATACACATTAATCAACCACTGATTCCTACAATAATTAACAAAAGTGAAGTATGATAGCCCATATTTTTACAAAATGTTTACTATGCAATATGGCTAATATAATAATAATAATATAATAATAAAATTAGCCTATATGTATCCCGTATGGGCAAAGGCCACCTATTTTCACCGGGACGTGCTCGTGATTAGGCTACGAAGGTGAGCATCTTTGTGAGCTTTTGTCTTGTTGTACTCACTGTCATTGTCTTTCTGTCCTGTTTGGTGCATGTTGATTCCTGATTGTCTCCAGCTGTCTCCAAGCTTCCCTGTATATATAGCGGATTAAAATCGAAAAAAAATGTGTCACCTCAACGAACAAGCACATCGATATTTACTTGATGTTCTGTTGCACGTTTAAATGAATTAATAATGTAATGTCCTCGAACAGACGTAATCCGTCACTGAATCTTGTGACAGGAAATGCATGTGAATGAATGACAACATTCCACTGCAATAAGTGAGAGAAATGAAAGTTGAATGCTTGTATTCATGAATAATAAGTAGCTCCCGATTTTTACTTATCCACTTAATCGAGACGATCGAAGACTATGTTGACCGCTAGGAAGTAACAGCTGTAGTTGGATGATATTCATCCTCCTCTATGTACAGATAAACAGTCATAAAACGTTGATCATAATGCGTCATTACATTCTGCCAGGGCTCACTATACACACGCATCCAGAGAGCACTTTCTGGCCCTCGTCGAACACGGCAATTACAGTGTGCGAGATGTGGTATTCCCCTGAGATCTGCTCAAAGATGGATACAGCAGGGAGGATTGGTCTTCTACCGGGCACTGGTTTAGAGCGGGTTCCTACTGTGCAAGAAGACCAACATTTGGTTACAAAACACAATCTTCTAGCTCCCACTTAACACGATTTTCGCGTTCCTCAACTTAACTCATAAAGCTGGCCCATAATGAAATTGGCCTTCTTCTACTTTAAGTCATTCGTCCCAACATGGAGAAGCAATACTTTAACTTCTATTGACACTTCTTCAAATTGGCGGGCGAGCTGATCAATTTTAATTCCTATCTTGCCCGCTTTCCCCGATATATCCCCGCTCCACTCTATCATCGAATCACCCATTATGAGTACGTCATTGTTAACAGTTTGCTCCTGCTCGCCCTCTGCCACACTGATCCCAGTAGCAAGCCGTTCAGTCACATCCTTCGCCGTTTCTTCTGATTCATGAAGCTTTGTTGTACGTTCCTGTATTATTTGATCACTTGCTTTGATTTGCATCCTGAAGCAGTCCGGTGTATCACATACATTATAAAACCAATTCCCAACATCACCTTAATGCAGCCGAAGTGAAACCATGTCATTATCCAAGGATGGAGATTGATTGCAGAAACACTGAAGTCCCTGGCTAGGTAAACCTCAGTCTAACGCTCACAAGTTGCTCATTTAGGACATTCTTAAAGATGGAAATGATGTTGTACTATGGATTTATCTACAGGGATAGATATAGTCACTACAGATGGAGAGTGAGATTCTTAGAATCTCTGGTAGCAACGGGTTTAGACGGGAAAAGTGGGCGACTATTATCCATAGCACATCATCTGACTAATTACTACTAATATAAGACGGATTTTCTATAAAAAGGACGAGCAAAACAAAACGTGCCCGCAAATGTGTTAACTAAAAACATCTGCAATAGTGAAAATAAAACAACACTTCTAATCCTGTCTGACTTCGACTGAAATAAATTAATTAAACAGAAATTAATAAAAGAAAAAGGTCTCTAACCGTGTCATTATAAAATTACAAGCTTCAAAAACAACTTATCCCTTCTAGAACCTTCAGAAAAAGAAAATATCATTAAAATTCGCTCTGATCATAAAATAAAATTATCTATACAAATTTTTGAACACCCTGTTTGTTCACTAAATTGATGATGATGGTGTGGCCTCCTGAGAGGCCAAGTGCAGGTCTTTGTAGTTGACGCGCGTAATGTAAATTTATACATTCACTCCTATCAGTCCTACTTTCAATATAACTAATTCTAAACACAAACGAAAATAAAAATACTCTGTCTAGTATATTCACATTTCTACATAAACATTTTCACAAACATATTTCTTACAACAGCTAACTCACATTCATCGAATGTCCTTTTATCTCCTTGGTCTGGCTGCGTGGCTCAGGGGTAACGTTCTCGCTTGCTGAGCCCAAGGTTGCAGGTTCGAAACCCGGCGCAGTCAGCTGGCATTTGAGGGTGCGCAAATGCGAGGGAGCCGTGTCAGTACATTTACTGGCACGTTAAAGATCCCCGTCGGGGCAAAATTCCGGTACCCCGGCGTCTCTAAAAGCCAGTGTAGTTAAAAGGGACGTAAAACCAATAACAACACCTTTTATCTCCGTAGAGAAAACACTTCTCTCATATCACTGAGTTAATGCCACTATCAATTCTCGCATTTCCGTTTCATACCGTTACATCCTGGCTTAATTATCCAAGTGGTTATTCTTAGCAATCGTAAAATGTCAATAGTTAATAATAATAATATTAATAATAATAATAATAATATGATACATTCTCGTGACGTTATCAATTTTGCATCACATCTCGAATGCACAAGTTACCAATCTTAATCAAATAAACAGCTGTATCTTCATTGAATATTAATGCAACCTTCCTAATAACAGCTTTACTTTATCAACATGTGGTAAATATCTTCACATTCCATTCCTCATCACATTTACGATACATATCATCGCCACAATGCTGAAAAACTTTTTCAATAAACGAAGTTTCTTGAATAGTCCAACATGGATCGTGCTTTAAATATCATCCTATTCACAATACAACCTTAACTTTGGAAGTATGCTGTGTCTTCCACACCATAAAATAATGCACATAACTCACCTTCTCTTTGTGAAATAAACTTTTACAAACTACACAAAAACCTTGTGCATTAATACTTCACCATATCATACCAAAACGACTTCCAATAACCATTATGTTCCACAGCTTATTCACTTATTGATTTCAATAACTGTTGCAACTCCACATAACTAAAAATATCCAGCTGCCATCGGATTACTGCGCTAATATATATATATATATATATATATATATATATATATCATCTCCTCATTCTTGTCAATCATAATAATAATAACAATGTATTACATCATCAGGGATCAACGTAGCATTATCTCCTTAAGTGACTAGTCAAGTTTCTACCTAATCAACATGACTACATCATGTCTCAAATACAATATAATTCATGAATATATGACACATAGATCATCTATATTGAGCTACAAAATTATGTCTGCAATTCGAATAATCATCCTAGGAAAGTCCTGTCTTCACAACTCCTATCTACATTCACAAAGAACTAAAGTCTCGACTTTCTATCCTCATCAGCTACAATGAAAAATCCTGTAAAATACTAATATCTATCCAAGTATCCTAAAAGTTCAATTCTCTTCTCAGAATAACTGGCAATTGCAAATACTGCATCAAATACGACGAATATGCCATAAAAATGTTTCCAACAGATACGGAAAATCTCCAACAGTAATAAATCTAGAAAATAACGCAAGAATTCAAAGAAAAGCTAATCCAAAACCAAACCTCTAATTTGCTCTCACAGGAATGTAAACAAAATACATAAATCTAATATCAATGGTCGTCACTGATATCAATTCATGTTCCAACAACTACTAGAATAATGAAAAAGGTTTCGTCTACTTTAGCTGCAAACTGCTGGATAGGCTCATTATACCCTAATGGGTATAAGACTCCTTCCTGTGGCTTCCACTTCGGTGTCTCCATCTCAGCATTCGCCTGCCCCTGGATGTTAAAGCAGCATCGGATCGGATCGGATCTCGCCTTCTCCCATCTTCGTTCCTCGACTGTCTGGACTCGAATCCGAAGCCCCGTACAACTTGTTTCAGCATAAGTCTTGAAGTCATGCTCCGTCAAGTGTATTCGGCGTAGATTCTAGAAGATTTCTCGTACTATTCCAATTTTGAATGTAATTTGGAATTTTAAGTCACTCCTCTTATTCATGCGGTGTTCAATTATCTAGTTTCCCAAATCGTAGTAGTTTACTGACTCATCTCAACGTTCTCAAACTGTGATGTAATCATCCCCCTTAACTTGATTTTCTGAAGTTCCATTCTTCAAAATCGATGACTACATTTCGTAGAATTTTGTAGATTTTGTAAATGTCTATGGAATACCGTATCTTAGATTATCGTAGCAGATTATTGTATGGCTTGGCGAAGTGTGAGAATTCTTCCCAAGTATTGTTGAAATATAATTTCAATACGTATGTCCTCATAGTTAATAGTTTCTGGTGTTGGAGAATATTCTAAACAGTCTTCTACTTGCACGAATACGTCGCTGAGTAACTTCAATTTCACAAAATAAATGTTCAATTTTGCTATCAAATGTTGCAAAACACATCGAAGAATTGTACATACAATTTTCAACCAAGTCGATCAATTTTAATACATTGCTACTATAATATTGAATTTACACTATAACGTTCCTCCGCTCTCGTAATGCTTGGCTGGAATAACACTCTCTATAGCGGTCAAATTCATTTTCTCGCGCCCTCGAATTTGGCGAGCTCATAATACATTTCAGAAAGGAATAATCTCCCCATTTTCACTGCTGGCATCCTCTAGAAATTTGACGCTTGAATTCCCGCTCAAATTCATTGAACAACTTCTTCTGCCGAATTAGGAACTCAATTCTCAATTTTGAAAACATTGAAAAATGTGTCATAATTTTCTACATTGAACCTGGTATCTCTCTCTTGGATTCATCTTGTTAGAGTAATTACAAGAGTCATTGAAGTAATTAACCAATATAATATTCCAATTGGTCAATCGAGTCATGTGATTTCCCTTTCCATTTCATCGCCTCGTGCTACTTCGTGCCGTTCGACATTGAGCTGATCACACGTCATCCCCGAAATGTCCTTCTCTGCACGTGTTAGCTTGTCCTCACTCACCGCTCAGTAGAAACAGGTTTGTCCGCGACACAACAAGAAACTCCTCTTGCCGAAGAATTTCAAATGGATTAACTTGTCAAACTCCGTCTCTGACTTGCTTTTAATAAAAATATACAATAACAAGTCTTCTCTCTCGTAACAAGTTGTAGCAGCAATAAACATAAATTATCATGAATAGTTCGATTCTTGACGTCGTAACTTCTTTCATAATGGTCGAATCTCCTTCTAATTGGGGATTTAGCAATATACATGTCCACAGATGCCAAAAGTGACTTCGCAAAAGCAAATATTGTGGTCAGTACCCATATTGTTATGGGTGTTATTCCCTAAACCTGAAGCACATTACGTGAGGTTAGAATCTTCTCTGATGGAATACATTTAGGCTTTTCACACTACGTCTTCGAATGGGTGTGTAATACAATTACATATTAATAGAATGTTTTACATACACAAGATGATTGTATACTTATCCGGAATACCCATGTGGGTGCGGGTTAGAATACACCCACGGTATGTTCTGCCTGTCGTAGGAGGCGACTAATAGGGCAGACAAGACTGGCTGCCATAATTGACTTTGTTTTAGAAGACCCCATGAGGATGCGGAGGGCAGAATTCATCCACGGTATCCCCTGCCTGTCGTTGGAGGTGACAAATAGGGGGGCCTTTTCAAAGGTCAATTTCGATTTCCATTTCCAATTTTCGTTTGACCCTTTGAAATAATCGTGCATTCTGTTTGGAGAAGGGTCACCAACTTGGTCATTTGGCCAGAAAGCCTAGACGGTATACCCCATCCCGACGGGTGGATGCGCAATGTACCCTTGCAGTGGTATCCGCCTCACAACAGAGATCCCTGTACGGCCGAATACTTGCGCCGAATAAATCACTGTGCATGCCAAGGGGTGTGTGCCTCTTTAAGGCACTAGGACCTCGGGAAATACTTACTATCGCCAGGTAGGTATTGCCTCGGCTGGGTATCTTCCACAGTGATGGTCCTCTTTCGGAGTAAGTGGCATTCGGTGAGGATGATAACGGGATGACACATAAGCGGTCGAAAAAATCATCCGACGGTGGGCCCCTTAAAAAGCCGTCTCTTGTGTGTCGGATCAATCCCAAGGTGTACCTCAAGTTGTATACACCTGGAGAATTCACCTTAGGATGAAACTTTTAATGCACGTTACCCCGTTGAAAAGTCGACTCGCTACCTGGTCGCTACCAGGACAGACGGGAGTGATTTTAAACTGGTGTAACCCATAATATTTACCGAGGAACCCGACGGGAAATTTGGACATCTTTACGGGATTTCCAGGCTCCGGAACGGGCAGCTCTTGCTGCACACCGTTAACCGTAGACATACCGAATTGTTGCTGGAATTCCCGTTCAGGTCCCAAAACATGAAACTCTGAATGTGTTACTTTCCATTGTGAGCCCATTATAGTGACGCGGAATTTTTGCGTGATCTGGGATGAGAGGCGTCGCCATGATAAGGTTCATTAGCCGAAAGATCGGAGAGGACCGGGTCGATACCAGCGCTTTTCAGCAGTTCTTAAGTCACCCCTCGCTGTACCAGCAAAAATTGTCAGCCCGATGAAGGTCTCACGACCTTCTTTGGCCCCGGAAAAGAAGGCGCTGATTATGCCATCTAAACCGGCGCAATCGGAGAAGAAGTCCCTTCTTCTCTGAAACGGTTGACGTAGAAGTCTTCCCGGGCTAAAGGAGGAAAGAAGAATCCCACCTGATATCATAAAGGTAGCAGAGAAGAAGGAGACGGTGCGCCGCCGTTTCTCTCTCGCCCTGCAGCCAATGGGATGACAGCAGTATCTGCTCCCCCGACCATTAAGGTTGCGATGCCCGAGAGAAGTCAAGCCCGTTAGTGTGGAGGAAGTCCCCTATACGAAGAAAACATTGTCGGCGGATACGGTTCAACGCCGTCACTCTACATCACCTACGGACAAGGCTGCCCACTCATCCGCTGGCCTACCAGGAGCGGCCATGTTTAGCAAGGAACTGGTGTCTGTGGGGAAGGGTCCACCTACTTCTTTGAATAGATGTAGGCGCCGGTCACAAAATAAAAATGGTCGGAACGTGTTGGAGACGGGCACCTAGTGTTCGACAGGGAGAAAGCCCCTCAATACCGCTCTTTTGTGTTTCATGTGAAATGCCATACGCTAAATAAATGGCTGGTGGATCTAGTCCCAGCTTCCCCCTCCTTTTCACCCTCTGGGAGACTTTAATGCCCACGACTCCATCTGGGGCTCCGTTACCTCTAGCGGTAGAGGGAGAGATTTTGAGAGATTGATCAGGCGGCTGGACCTGTGTTTGTTGAACAGAGGGGAACCTACGCACTTCGGTATTGCACATGGCTCAAATGTAAACAGGTCACTGGTGTCTTCTGCGACAAAAAGATGCCTAAATACCAAAAGGCAAAAGTCCGGCAACAATTTATGGGTCAGAATCCCGCCCAATGACAAGAAAACATGAACAGGCTCTGCACACGATGGAGATGAAGATGCTCCGTTGGATACTTGCACTGACTAGACATGACCATGTCAGAAATACAGATGTTCGACAACAATTTGGGAAGCTCGTCTCCGTTGGCATGTTATGAGGATGCCAGGCGACTCTGTCGCCAAAGTAGCTTTCAACCTGGACCCAGGTGGAATGCGACCACGAGGACGACGTGCGAAGCGTTGGATCGACAACATTAAGACGGATATGCACGAAGTTTGCTTACAACCTGCAGATGTCAACGACAGGAAAAAGTGGAGAAGTGTAGTAGAGCAGCGGATCCCGTACTGGGATAAACGCATAAACGCTAGGAATGAAGAAGACATCACCTTGTGCAGTCGTGCGCTGGTTCCCCTGCTATACTGGGGTGTGCACGACGACCTCTGTAATAGAGACATTTCCTCATTTTTGTACTCATCCGAACCAGAGAGCTATCTAGGTACCAAGTCGATGGCTTCTCCGTTGCGCTGATTGGCTAAAATTCACACCACGTGCGGTTTTTGCCGACGATAACTTTGAGAGTGTCGATGATCATACCATTCACATTACGAGTGGTAATTTTGTTGCGGCAGAGGAAACAATACCTTCCTGATCCGGCAACTACCGACGGCAGCTTGTCCCATGGTGGACAGCCGAGATTCGCACAGATTCATCTTGAATATATTTCGTGGCGGAAATGTACTTTTGATTAGTGTTCTGAATAGCTGTCACTCTCCCCGGTGTTGAACGTAGTTCTCTTACAATAAAATGCATATCATAATTCTGGAGATAATATATAAAGACGGGTATGAATGTGACATTTTTACATTTCAAATTGCAATTGTTATATGCACAGCCATGGTGTTCCCCTGTGACATGACAAAGGTCTCTCACTTGGTAATTATTTTCATGATAAAATTCTTTTCCACAAATGCAACAAGCCTTAGCCGCCTTCTTGCTCCTCTGACACGTTCAAAGACAGTTTTTCTTCATGCACAAAACTTAATGTGCGAACCAAGCTTGTTCAATAATTAATTAACTCCTTGACTTCATTAGGTCCATGGTATAGTTTCGCCTCTCTATGTAAACCGAACTGTATGGCTTCGAATGAGGAATCTGCTTTTAAAATATACACTAAAGCTCGAGGGTTTCAGTTCCTGGTAGGAGATATTCCAACTCGCTTCGTCCCTAGGCGGACAATATTGAACAAGTTTCAAGAGGCATTCTAAGTCGCTATAAGCCACGAAAGGAACTTCAGCCTTATGGTGCACATCTCTAAAACACAATTTGAAACTGCCATCGTGTAATTTTTACACGAGCAATTAATGGTCAAGACAGTACATTTTATGGTCTGCATGTTTCTCGGCAGCAGTTCGCCCGTGCCGATCATCGAAATGAGAAAAGCAGCGCAAGCATATAGCCGAGACATTATGGTGTTTCGTTAGTTCACTGCGGACTAGGCCCATAAAGTATTTATGTAAACATAGTATCCTAAACCCTTATTGTTGGTAATGTACAACAGATTGCTATAGTTTGCTAACACTTCCTCAAGAACCTTTTACGGCATAAAGTTATGTTTATAATCTATGCAGGAAAGGTTTACAGAATTATTATTCTTTTTTTTAATAGAATGAATATCCATGGGGAATGTTTAATAGAATGAATGCCATGGGGGAATGTTTAATAGAATGAATAGCCATGGGGAATTTGATATCCGAAAAGTCATATTTATTTTGCAAACCTTTGTAATTGCAAACACAATCAGCATCCCTTTCAATAAATATTGACAAAATTGTACAGAAGAAACACCAGCCATCATTGTTTTTATTGTTTATATAAGCTTTCTTAGCGCTAACTTCTTCAGGGTGTTGTAGGTATGTACTTCAACTCAGAGGGTTATACTTGTTTATTCTAACCCGCAGACCATCCTCACCCAACAGAGACCACCCTCTACCTTTCATTTCAGATTTATGCTATTCCGGGATTATTTTTTTAAACTTTTTGTTAACAAATTCATTTAGATCCGTTCCCTTAAACACAGCCACATTCTTCGTTTTAAAAGCTCAATCACGTACCTCCTCGTGCACGGTGATAAACAAACATTTGAGCATAACATTCATCTTTATTGAATTATGGAAAATGAGTTCTCTTTGTATAAGCTTAATTACTCACTCTTTCACTTAATCGAGTTATGCTTCCTCATCATCACACGTTTCACATCGAATAAGGTAATATCGCATTCGGTCTGTAAATGCCGCTTCATAGACCACAACTCCCTCGCCATCAAGAACTCTCGACAGAAGAGCATTCTTTGTAGGCTCGCACCTTCTACGCTTGTCAGGTTTTCGTGACCACAAGACTCGTGGCGTTGTGCGTTGTATGAGATTGAAAATTTTTCCTTGCATTTTTTATTTACACTGATAAAAGGTTCCGCATGAATGCATGCGGCTTTTCCTTCTTGATTCTCGAGAGAAAGCTCTACCACATTTTTCACAGAGTGAGGGTGATACGTTAGCCATAATGCATAAACCTCTCTCTCTAAAATAAGCAATTATCCCTCTCAGTAGCTTGCTGAACACTAACAATCACAACATTAGAGCCTCCATTTTATACCTGCCACAGACTGCAACATCTAGCCAAATCTGACAGTGAGTGAAATAAAGCGTGTTGTATATACCTACTAACTTTCAACTTTTATTTACTTGCACATTCATAACTTAGACAAAATGACCACATAGCAGTGAGTGCAAGACAGTTTGTTCTGTATACATACTAACTTCCCACTTTTGGATGTTTTGACATATATGTGCCTGTAAACAAAAAAAGTTCAAGTCCCTATAATAGAACAAAGTTTATTAGCATTGATCGCTTGTTCCTATGACAGAACACAGAGTAATAACATTGCTCGCTTGTAACAAATAGTACAGGTCCCTATAATAGAGCATAGTTTATTAGCATTGCTCGGTTGTAACAAAAGCACAAGTCTATAACAGATCACGTAGTAGTAACATTGCTCGCTTGAAATAAAAACACAAGTCCCTATAATAGAACACAGAAGAATAGCATTGCTCACTTGTAACAAAAAACACGATTCCCTATAATACAACACAGAAAGCACCTACGCTCACACTAACAGAACCTGGAATCGAACCCGGGTTTTCTGTAGCAAGTTGCACAGGTGCAATCTGCAAAATAAAATACAAAAAGTACAAGGCACCATGATATAGAACATACAAATAGCCCACAAAACAAAATGACGGCGTGAGGATTGAGGAATGTAGCGACGGTTAACCTTCATCCGGTCGCGCCGGCGGTAGATTACCGTCCAATTGAAAAGAACGTGCGTAGAGCTCCTCTGATCGTTACAAAGTGCGCAAAAGGCAAATGTATTCTCAAGGTACGATATCCTTCGCTAGATGACAGAGGAGCAGCGGTTCTTGATGGCGACTTTTTTCGCTCAGTTGTTCATCTATGTGCCAAGGGCGCAGTCGAGTGGTAGACTACCGTCGCGCGCTACCGGAAATGCTAAGGGTGCAGTCGAGCGGTAGACTACCATCGCGCGCTACCGGAAGTGCTAAGGGCGTAGTCGAGCGGTAGACTACCGTCGCGCGCGACCGTAAAAGCCAAGGGCGCAGTCAAGTGGTAGACTACCGTCGCGCGCGACCGGAATTGCTAAGGGCGCAGTCGAGCGGTAGACTACCGTCGCGCGCGACCGGTAGTGCTAAGGGCGCAGCCTAGCGGTAGACTACCGTCGCGCGCGACCGGAAGTGCTAAGGGCACAGTCGAGCGGTAGACTACCGTCGCACGTGACCGGAAGTGCTAAGGGCGCAGTCGGGCTTTAGACTACCTTCGCGCGCGAAAGGAAGTGCTAAGGGCGCATTCGGGCGCTAGACTACCGTCGCGCGCGACCTTAAGTGCTATGTTTTTGACGACTGCCCAAAACGAAATGTTAGTAATTATCATAGTATTTCCTCATTTCTAACACATTTCATTCACTATTGAAAGCCCAGTTGCTCATTCTCCCCCCAACATCCACACACAACACTATCTTTAAAGCTGTCATATAGTGCTTCTTCATTTTTGCCATCACCGTTGTCGCTCCTATTATGGATTTTTATTGAATAAATGTTTCTATATTTGCCTCTGTATGTCAATTACTTGTTCGATCATCCTCAAAGCAGTCATATTGCCATTGAATGTGATAAATAACGGGAGGACGGTAGATTACCGCGTGTATTACATAAAGGGGCACGACCGCGTGTATTACATAATGGGGCGTGACCACGTGTATTACATAAAGGGGCGTGACCGTGTGTATTACATAAAGGGGCGCGACCGCGTGTATTACATAAAGGGACATGACCGCTAGAAGGTTAATCACATCTACTATGGTAAAACTGAAGGGGACCTATTCCTGGGGTTAAAATCTTTAACTACTATGTAATCTTCATAATAAAATTCTAGCTTGCCCCCAAAATGTACAAAGCACCCCGTTCCAGCCCTCACGCTAACAGCACCAAGAATCGACCAAGTTGCACACTAGCCAACCTGTAAAATAAACAGTAACAACTTAAAAAACTTAAAACTAAAGAGTGAAACTTCCTAGGATATAGAACATAAAAATAGCCCATAATACAACATTTCCCCTCTACAATTTGCATAGTAGCCACCCGTCAGTAGGATTTTTTTTTGTAATACTCCTTTCTAATCCTAGATATTCTATAAACTTTAAACTTATATGAATCACAGTTTCCTTGTTATAACTTAGCATAATATTACAACTCAAATTCATTATACAAGTGGACTCAAATTTACATTCATTCACTTGCTAATACCAGCAGACTGGCAACTCACTAGTGGTGTAGTTTTTAATGGAGTTGAGGGAGGAATATACTGCGCCCGTCTCACTAACTCTCCTGTGGCTAACTGAACACTGATGACGATTTGGCGCATTCAGTAAGTGGTTATTACAGCTTATTACCACCGCGGGGTATAAATTTGAAAACATAACCCTGTAAATAAAAATAAAAAATAGATTACGCTGAAACCCAATCATCGGGATGTGAACACCTCCAGTCGAACACGTCCCCACAAAACAAGTATACCAGGTCAAGCCATCAACCATTCGCATCCACATAGAAAAAAATAACTTGAAGTAGGCAATATTTTAATCCACGACACAAGGATGAAAAGCATGACTGAGAATGTTTTATTTTAAAGACTTTCAATTTGGCTTTAGAAGGGGAACATCAACTCTCCGTGCAGTAAGAAATTTATTGACTGACATAACGCCATTTCTTTATGAAAAAATTAATGATGCACTCTTCTCGCATTAATAACGAACTAACGTTAATAGAATCCTGAAACTGATAAATCCATGTCTTTGGCACCGGAAATTAATTTAGAAATACTTTTTACATACTAAGAACTAGCTGGATTGAAATTCAGGTCGAAAATTTGTAAAACTACTTCAGAGGAAGGGGATTAAGTCGTTGTGTTGAGAAAAGTGAACGTTTAAAAGAGAAGGTGCCAGCCAGAAAGTGCAACGCTCATTTCAAGTAAATCAATCATATGCACAAAATCGGTGTAGCCCTAAGTTCTGCTATCCATTCATCCCTTTTGTATTCAACAGTGAAGTATAATAACCCTTATGAAGTCATGTGGCCTGTATATTCCAACTGGCCAGACTGGTCATTCTATAGTGAAATAAATCTGGATTAATTTGTGTCACTTGAATGTTCGGACACATTGCTAGTTACTTGTTATTCAGTTGCCCTTTTCAATGAATTAATCGTGATGTCCTCGTACAGCCTTCTTTTTACAACGTAAATTTCTTGTCTACTCGTTACAGGAAAAGAATATCAATGAAAACATTCCCCACTAATGAGTGATAGAAAATAACAGCCGTATGTCAATGTTATTAACCTTGCCCCATGCACAATATTATATTTTCGTGCAGGAGAAGGAATATCACGTTTATCCAGAATAACTCTTACTCCACTATCTCCGATATATAAAACAGCATTGTCTGTATAATATGTAATCTGACTGCCTGACGCTTCATCATTAAAGAGTAGAAACGCGCTCGGTTCCTCATATTTGAGGAAAAAGTGCATTGTAATGGTACTGCTGAAAGTTACACAAATTAACTTTACACTAGTTAGATCATCTTACGTAGCGAAATTAAATGCTATTCAATCGGTCAACACGATTGAACCCACGTAGTAATGGGTGTTATTCCTTAACCCCGAGACAAGTTATATGAGATTACATAATTCCCGTGAACAAATGTTTAGAGAAAGGAGATATGCCACAGTGCTTGAGGTACTCCAAAGTTAATATTCTCTAAAAAAGGAAAGGTAACACAGAAGATCCCCACTCCCATTGAGGTATCGCACTAGAGAACAACGGTTCCAAAGTGTTCGCTAAAATCTTAAGTAATAGATTGACCGAGTTGGTTGATACCTCTATTCCAGACTTTCAATTTGGCTTTAGAAGGGGAACATCAACTCTCCGTGCAGTAAGAAATTTATTCACTGACATAAATGATGTCTTAATAAATGAATAGGAACATTCTTTGCAGTTTTCGTAGACTTTAATAAGGCTAGGGAAGTACTTATCACGAAATTAGAGCGCATTATAGGACGGGAAATCTATCTTGCCATAATCATCAGAGACATTATCCGACACGAGAGGTCATAGATGATAGCATTACAACATCCAGTGTACTACAGGGTGACCCATATCGTAACGGCCAATGTGACAAGCGTCACTCATGGGATTGATAACAAGATCGTTGTATACTTGTATGTTCATGACATTGTCATAGGAGCATCAATCCTGAAAGACGTCTAAGATGCGATCAATAGACTCTCGGAATTGGCAATGTAAAATAAGTTTACAATCATAACTAAAAAGGCATACCAAATTGCGTTCAGGAAGCGAGGAAGAAATCCATTTCAAGACCAATTTTACCTAGGAGCAGAACAAATTAGCCATTAAGAATCAGTTCATATATCTGGGCTTCAAACTGTTAGAGACAAAACTGTAGCAGCAATTTGAGCTATGAAAGACATTACAAAACCCGAAAAGCTATCCCTGACCACCTCAATGGAACTCATTCAAATGGAAATAATACCGGGTTTGAAGTTATATGGGATCAATTAAAAGTGAGTATAGAAACTCTAGAGAATGAAAAGGCCTATTTCCTCAGGAGAACACTTGGTGTCTCGAAATTCACTCCATCGAGACACGTATATGTACTAACTATTGAAGACTATCTGATAAGAGAGATCAGAAATAGAATGTTTTTCTGTCATAGACGACCACTTTCCAAGATACTATAAGAAGACGAGAACAGAATGGGCAGACATTTTGTGGTAATTTTGTAGCTCTGGCGCGATGACAAATTGTCACTGGTCTCTGACTATTTACGAGTAGAGACATGTTGTTGCCTTGTTTGAACGTCATGGATTACATCATGCGGTCTGGGCTAAAAAGAGACTTCATGAAATGTTATTTCATGTATGTGTGAACTGTGCGATGTTCGGTGTGGCGAATACCACTCGCAATTTGTCATAAAGAGATACAAATCATTGTAAGATTATGCAAATCAAATCTAATGCACATTGTGTGCAAATGTGTTAATAAATTAATAATTTATCTGTATGACTAATTACGATCTTCAAGCGATGATTGATGCTTCACATTTAGGATTTATAATCTTTGTCCACAATTGCGTAATAAAATTATAAATTATTTTGGTCAGTGAATGTAATTGTATAATTATGAGTAATTGTACGTCGTACGTGATTTTTTGTTATAATGTTAGTGGCTACTTACCGAGACTGCTTCAGTGGATATTTTCTATTGCCAGTACTATGTTCTACAGGTGGGAGAACACCCTTACAAATGTTACCCCTGGAGCCTCACATTTTCAAAATGGTAACAGGAACAAGGCAGCCTGCAGTGACACGAGAAAACAAATCTCAACTGATAACGGTCTAAAACCCTATTCATGTAGTACATGCGGATCAAACTTTACTCGGAGATACAATTTGAAAACACACATGCTCATCCATAGTGGTGTTAAGCCATATACCTGTAGTACATGCGGATCAAACTTTACTGAGAAGGGAAGTTTGAAGAGACACATGCTCACTCATAGTGGTAAGAAACCATATTTATGTAGCAAATGCGGATTAAACTTTACTGAGAAGGGAAATTTGAAGACACACATGCTCACTCATAGTGGTATAAAGCCATATTCATGTAGCACATGTGCAAAGAACTTCATTAGGTTTGGTGATTTGAAGTTACATATGCTTAGTCATAGTGGTGTGAAGCCATATTTATGTAGCATGTGCGGAAAGAACTTTACTCTTAATGCAAATTTGAAGAAACACATGCTCATTCATAGTGGTGTTAAGCCATATTCATGTGGCACATGCGGAGCCAAATTTTCTGAGAAGGGAGACTTGAAGAGACACACGCGCACTCATAGTGGTCTAATGCCATATTCCTGATGCACATGTGAAAAAAGTTTTACGTCTGGCCAATATTAGAAGACGCACATGCTGATTCATAGTGTTATAAAGCCATATTCATGTAGCACATGTGCAAAAAACTTCATTAGGTTTGGTGATTTGAAGTTACACATGCTTAGTCATAGTGGTGTAAGGCCTTATTCATGTAACATAAGCGGAGGAAACTTTTCTGAGAAGGGAACTTTGAAGAGACACATGGTAATGCATAGTGGTGAGCCTTATTCATGTAGCACATGCGGAAAAAACTTCACTAGGAAATCTGCTTTGAAGCGACACATGCTCATTCATAGTGGTGTAAGGCCATATTCCTGCAGCGCATGCTAAGTGGACATTTGAAGAATCACATGATGGATCATAGTGCTATTAGACCGTATTCATGTATCACGTGCGGAAAGAACTTTACTTGGAAACTTAATTTAAAGAGACACGAGCTCATTCATAGCTATGTAAGGCCATAATCATGCAGCACATGCGGAACGAACTTTTCTCTGAATACAGAATTGAAGCGACACGTGTTCACTCATAGCGGTGTAAAGCCATATTCATGTAGCACGTGCGGATTGAATTAAACCGTTAATACAAATTTAAAGCGACACATTCTCACTCATAGTGGTGTAATATTACGTTAATGTAGTAAGTGCAGAAATAACTTTCTTAGTAAAGTTGTTTAAAGATACACCTCGGATCCAAGCTCTGTCAACTTGTGGGATAAAGGGCAGAGGCAGAATAGGAGCAGGCGTGAATTGAAAGCTTGTCGACAGCCCGCCGTGTTACCTGACATTCTCGTCTATTCCAATACTGCTAACATGGGTCTTTTCTGAAACCAGTGAGGCGTTGGGAATGAGTGACTGAGTCACCGACTAATGTATTTGATGCTGTTACTACGCAAGGACCGAGAAACCTCATCACCTGTCACCACCACTACTGATAGTATGCGATACACATTCCTCTCAGGTCCACGCAGCGTAGATTCGAGCAGTATACAAGCGGTGAAAAGCCATTTTCATGTTAAACATGCGGAGCAAAGTTTACTCTGAGTATAGATTTGAAGCGACACATGCTCACTCATAGCGGTGTTAAGTAGGTTGTTGTAGCCTATGCGGATCGAACTTTACTAAGGGGGGAGATTTGAAGACACACATTCTTAATCATAGTGGTTTATTGCCGTATTTATGTAGGACACGCGAAATGAACTTTAGTCAGAATGGCGATTTGAAGAGACACATTGTCCTTCATAGTGCATTATGGACACATACATGTGGATCAAACCTTACCGAGTAGGGCAGTTTAAAGACACACAAGCTCATTATTAATGGTATGCTATAATCATGTAGCATAGGATGATCAAGGTTATTCATAGTGGTATCAAACCATATTAATATACTGGATCTGGAAATATATTTACTCGGAACGGAAGTTTAAGGTAACACATGCTCATTCATAGTAGTGAAAAGCATGTAGTTCGTGCGGAGCATACTTTAGTCGGAATGGAAATTTGAAGACCCACGTGCTTGTTCATAGGGGTGACAAACCACATTCCGGTAGTTCATGCGGAAAGATGTTTACTTTTATACCACATTTGAAAAGACACATATGCATACAGGAAGGTATAAAGCCTTAATCATGAAATACATGCGCTGCAATCTTTACACAAAATGATTTCTTGAAAACAAATGTGCTGTTCCATAAAGGTAAAATTGCACATTCTTAAGGTGGATGTGAAGATTGGCTAGTTTTTTCTCTGATAGGAAGTTTGAACATGCGCATTTGAGTAGTATATGTGAAGAAAACTTTGCTATGAAACTATATTTTGAGACACACCTACATATGATTAGCAGATTACAGCCCTGTTCAAGCAGTACATATGGAGCTAGTTTTCTGGGTTAGGGGCTTTGAAGAGACACCTCCTATTTCATAGTGGGCTGAAACAATAACCATTTAGTATATCCAGACCAAACTTTACTCTGCGAAGTTCTTTAGATAGACACATGCTGATTATTAGGGGCCAAATGAGGTGCAATGTTTGCTGGTATACGATCTTTGAAGTCACATGCTAGTTCATATGGCCTGAAGCCAAATTCATGTATCATATGCAGAATCTTAACTATGAAAGAATCTTTGGAAAAATTGTTTTGGAGAAAGCGTTAATGCGAAAACTAAATTTTAGCCACATGCTTATTAATTTGGGGTAATAGCCGCATCTACACATATTATGTTGAGCGATCTTTACCGAAGAAAAGTGTACGCCAAACTTATATATTATATATGCAGCAACATTTACTCCCAAGTATATCTTAAGATTTGCTTGTTACATAGTTGCCACAAGGCATATTCAAAGAGTACACACGGAGCTGTTTTTACTTTATTGGGTGTATAACGACACATGTGTTAATTCATACTTGCCAAAAGCAGTATGCATGTAGTATGTACGGATTATAATTCATTGATAGGGAGGCTCAGAAGAATCACTTGTTCATCGTTGGGGCAAAAGCCATATGCAAGTGGTACATGTGGTGAAAAGTACGAAGGGAGATTTTGAGAAGCTCACTTTAATTGATCGTAGCCAGAAGTTGTATTCATGTTATATAAAATGAGTTTCAATTACAAATAATGTGTTATTGCGGACTGAAGAGAATTTGTGAAAATCAAGCTGAGAGAGGTTTGTTATAAAGCGGGATATTCATTAAGCTAATTTTATTTCATAGAGGGTATGTTATACCACAGTTCGTATGTATTCTTGTTGAAACATATCTTCATTCTCACTAGAAAAGACTACGTTTATGTGATAGGCCTATATGTTGAAATAGAGCTTGTTCGAAAGATTTGTCTAATAAGACTCGTGTGTATCCTGAATACATCACTTCTACATTCAAAACAGGGTTTTTAAAAGTGTATCTTAAGATATAGCCAACTTCATTGGCAACAGGCAAATGCCATATATCTTGTGAATCACTCAATCAGTGTGCGGGGCATTTGAAACAGAATTTTCGCCTGATAGCCAGAACAACCTGTGCGCTTTCATAAGAAGCAGAATTCGTTAAAAGCGTTCGGGTAAATTGAAAACTAATATTCTAATACAGTTCGACTGGTAGCTAAATTCATGTAATTTATTTGATTTGTTATTCAGTATACGAATCAGTTTAAAGGTTCATAAAGTATAGTGGCCATCAGTCACATTCATGTAATTAGGCGAAAACAAATTTACTTTGTGATGTACAGTATACTCTGGATTATCTGGTTTGCGGATTAACCTGGCGCGTTTTTCCCTTATTTTTAAACTTACGGGGAATACAGTATACTTTACAACTATATCTGTTTTTCAAACTGTACTGTAAATTGAATACGTTTGAAATATTATTTGTTCATATTTTTGAAGTGTAGTCCCTGTATTTTTCGTACACATATTTGCAGTGTAGTCCCGGTAGAGGAAAGTTATATTTAGTGTGTTTTTGTGACATGTACACGACTTCATGCTTTGTCCTGACTTGTTTTGTTAGCGAAGTGTGAGTTTCATAAGGAGGTGGAGACAGACTTGTTTCAATGTTGCTGGAAGGTAAGTGCTGTCTGCATTCCATTGACGGATCTGCTTGACTGGTCAAGACCTGTTAAAAAGTTGTCATTTACTAACATGGCTCTTCTGTGTATAGATTATATGGTACAAAGAGGGTTTGAATATGATGATAGTATTGCCGCACGCAAAATACGTCTTGAGGTAAGCAAGCAGAGAACCATTACAGACTGCACTATAATTGACTCGGTCGCGGTAGAATGAGATCAAACTAATTAAATAAATAAGAATGACCCAAACACCAGCAAGAAAAAGTGGAAGGTGTTGAACAAAACCATACCTAGGCAATAATATAGAGTAAACCTTAAGAAAATAACTAAGCTTATTACACAAAGAACACTGAAGTCACTTGAGACAATATATATTTGGACATAAATTACATGACATGCATATTTAAAATAAACTAATATGAAGAAAACAGTACCTAAAACAACAAGTTAAATAAAACAATAAGCAGGGAATTGCTTATATGAGGAGGAATGAGAGAATTAATCATCATAATTAGAGACTACAATACTTCACCTTAGTACGACGACAAGACGTAGCAAGACAAGTGTCTGAAGCTAATAGACAGGCAACATAATATGATCACAAGTTTAAGAGACTACAATACTTGACCTTAGTACGGCGACAAGACGTAGCAAGACAAGTGTCTGAAGCTAATGGACAGGCAACAAAATATGATCACAAGTTTAAAAGACTACAATACTTCACCTTAGTACGACGACAAGACGTAGCAAGACAAGTGTCTGAAGCTAATAGACAGGCAATATAATATGATCACAAGTTTAAGAGACTACAATACTTGACCTTAGTACGACGAAAAGACGTAGCAAGACAAGTGTCTGAAGCTAATGGACAGGCAACTTAATATGATCACAAGTTTAAGAGACTACAATACTTCACCTTAGTACGACGACAAGACGTAGCAAGACAAGTGTCTGAAGCTAATAGACAGGCAACATAATATGATCACAAGTTTAAGAGACTACAATACTTGACCTTAGTACGACGACAAGACGTAGCAAGACAAGTGTCTGAAGCTAATAGACAGGCAACATAATATGATCACAAGTTTAAGAGACTACAATACTTGACCTTAGTACGGCGACAAGACGTAGCAAGACAAGTGTCTGAAGCTAATGGATAGGCAACATAATATGATCACAAGTTTAAGAGACTACAATACTTCACCTTAGTACGACGACAAGACGTAGCAAGACAAGTGTCTGAAGCTAATAGACAGGCAACATAATATGATCACAAGTTTAAGAGACTACAATACTTGACCTTAGTACGACGACAAGACGTAGCAAGACAAGTGTCTGAAGCTAATGGACAGGCAACATAATATGATCACAAGTTTAAGAGACTACAATACTTGACCTTAGTACGACGACAAGACGTAGCAAGACAAGTGTCTGAAGCTAATAGACAGGCAACATAATATGATCACAAGTTTAAGAGACTACAATACTTGACCTTAGTACGACGACAAGACGTAGCAAGACAAGTGTCTGAAGCTAATAGACAGGCAACATAATATGATCACAAGTTTAAGAGACTACAATACTTGACCTTAGTACGACGACAAGACGTAGCAAGACAAGTGTCTGAAGCTAATAGACAGGCAACATAATATGATCACAAGTTTAAGAGACTACAATACTTGACCTTAGTACGGCGACAAGACGTAGCAAGACAAGTGTCAGAAGCTAATGGACAGGCAACTGAATATGATCACAAGTTTAAGAGACTACAATACTTCACCTTAGTACGACGACAAGACGTAGCAAGACAAGTGTCTGGATCTAATTGACAGGCAACATAATATGATCACAAGTTTAAGAGACTACAATACTTGACCTTAGTACGACGACAAGACGTAGCAAGACAAGTGTCTGAAGCTAATGGACAGGCAACATAATATGATCACAAGTTTAAGAGACTACAATACTTCACCTTAGTACGACGACAAGACGTAGCAAGAAAAGTGTCTGAAGCTAATAGACAGGCAACATAATATGATCACAAGTTTAAGAGACTACAATACTTCACCTTAGTACGACGACAAGACGTAGCAAGACAAGTGTC
This sequence comes from Meconema thalassinum, assembly GCA_946902985.2. Taxonomy (NCBI): domain Eukaryota; kingdom Metazoa; phylum Arthropoda; class Insecta; order Orthoptera; family Tettigoniidae; genus Meconema; species Meconema thalassinum. The sequence continues at coordinate 28,458,176 of OX336397.1, read as the reverse complement.
TGAAGCTAATAGACAGGCAACATAATATGATCACAAGTTTAAGAGACTACAATACTTGACCTTAGTACGACGACAAGACGCAGCAAGACAAGTGTCTGAAACTACTGGACAGGCAACATAATATGATCACAACTTTAAGAGACTACAATACTTGACCTTAGTACGACGACAAGACGTAGCAAGACAAGTGTCTGAAGCTAATCGACAGGCAACATAATATGATCACAAGTTTAAGAGACTACAATACTTGACCTTAGTACGACGACAAGACGTAGCAAGACAAGTGTCTGAAGCTAATAGACAGGCAACATAATATGATCACAAGTTTAAGAGACTACAATACTTGACCTTAGTACGACGACAAGACGTAGCAAGACAAGTGTCTGAAGCTAATAGACAGGCAACATAATATGATCACAAGTTTAAGAGACTACAATACTTCACCTTAGTACGACGACAAGACGTAGCAAGACAAGTGTCTGAAGCTAATAGACAGGCAACATAATATGCTCACAAGTTTAAGAGACTACAATACTTCACCTTAGTACGACGACAAGACGTAGCAAGACAAGTGTCTGAAGCTAATAGACAGGCAACATAATATGATCACAAGTTTAAGAGACTACAATACTTCACGTTAGTACGACGACAAGACGTAGCAAGACAAGTGTCTGAAACTAATAGACAGGCAACATAATATGATCACATGTTCAAGAGACTACAATACTTCACCTTAGTACGACGACAAGACGCAGCAAGACAAGTGTCTGAAGCTAATAGACAGGCAACATAATATGATCACAAGTTTAAGAGACTACAATACTTGACCTTAGTACGACGACAAGACGTAGCAAGACAAGTGTCTGAAGCTAATAGACAGGCAACATAATATGATCACAAGTTTCAGAGACTACAATACTTCACGTTAGTACGACGACAAGACGCAACAAGACAAGTGTCTGAAGCTAATAGACAGGCAACATAATATGATCACAAGTTTAAGAGACTACAATACTTCACCTTAGTACGACGACAAGACGTAGCAAGACTAGTGTCTGAAGCTAATAGACAGGCAACATAATATGATCACAAGTTTAAGAGACTACAATACTTCACCTTAGTACGACGACAAGACGTAGCAAGACAAGGGTCTGATGCTTATAGACAGACAACATAATATGCTCACAAGTTTAAGAGACTACAATACTTCACCTTAGTACGACGACAAGACGTAGCAAGACAAGTGTCTGAAGCTAATAGACAGGCAACATAATATGATCACATGTTCAAGAGACTACAATAAAACATAAATTGACAAGAACAAATTATTTTCCAAAAATCTTACAATATTTACTAACCTCTTCAAGCCATGCTGGTTGAGTTACCCAAAAAAATATTATTACGCAAAATGAGTCAAGATTTCTCCCACGAAGACACGGAACTAGTTCAGAATCAAGTAGAACTTTATTATATTCCAGGACGGTGGTTGGTTTTGCCGCCAGGGCTAACCAGCCCGGTTTTATATCGGAACTGCAAATTTTCACATCTTGCTGGTAAAAGAATTCCAACAGAATGAACTACTTCTTCCTTCAACAACGATCTCCAAGGAAACATCTTTGTTAACTTCGGTAGACATCGTGACTAGTCGAGAACAAGTGAGCAACGCGCCACCAATGCCAAATCAAGAAAGAGAGGTGCTACCTTACCCCGCTAGATGGAAGCATCGCCCAGACGACAGGCGAGTACGACCGTGACCACCGAGAGGAAGGCCATAGCGCTCCGCTATGACGTCACGGCCCATCGATTCACTCTTCACCGTCACCCGAACTCACAAGACTGTCTCAGCGCATGACACAAACGTACTACCGTACTATTCGGTAAAATCTCGAACAACTATTAATTGAACGAGTAAACTGTACAGCATTTACAACTGTCTGAAACCTTAACGTTCATAGAGATCATTCGCTCAGCCTCACTGTAGAGACATGGTTGGTTCTTAAGTTTAGGGGCTGCGACAACGCGGTCATGTAGCCCCGTGTACTTTGGGTGTGTGTAGAATCTGTCTGATAACCGGTGTTAATTGTGATGACTGTATTAGTGTGTGTTATCTGTTTTTTTAATTTAAGTACTGCAACTTAGAATTTTTCAAATAGTTCCTACTTTTGCCGCCAAGCGCCACCGTCAACGACTACTAGGCTAAGTTCACAACTCAGACTGTAGAGACATATTTGTAACATATTATAGTAGCGATATCTCTAGTATTAACTTACGAAGAGAATGATTCTAACTAGAACAGGTCTCTTGAAATACAGCCATTTATTTATTTTATCAAAAGAGGAATTAGAATATAATTATTCTTCACGGCTTGATATATCGGTCGTTCGGCAGTCGGAGGTAAACTTAAAAACAATAAAGTTTTCTTTTTCGTTTTTGTGTGTTTTTTTAATGGCTCGTGACATACTATAGACTAAATTAGTGCGTTCCTTGCGCTATTAGTGCTAACCACTATAGGCCTACTGGGCTATATTATGCCTTCAGAGCAGGATTTCGACACCTAAGGAAATGTAAAGTTTGGAAGACATTTTTCAATGTTGCCTATACAACATGTAGTAACTCTTCAATGTAATATTTAAAAAAACGTGAAAAAATTTATGTTAAACATTTGGAAACTGAGGAGCAGCCTGGAGAAAAAAAAAACTTATACTTACGTCTTTTTTTTGTCCAACTCCATTTGATTAATAACATCAGCTACAAGGATGTGGCACATAATTTCTATTGTAATTAGTAACTAAATATTTCTTCCATGAATGGAAAGGTGATAGTTAATAGAGAAGGCTGATGATATAACAGACCTCTCATCATTAGCAGGAGAAGGCTTGCACTGCATTAAGGACATTTATAAATTAATAAATCTAGGCCTAGGACGTCTCGAACTTCCTACTTACTATATGGCAAAGGATTGAACAAGATGGATTAATAATAACTCGTTCTAGATACCATGAAACAAAACCTGTGCATTGGAGTTTAATCTGTGTTTGTGAATTAATTTTATTAACAACAGTACTGTAATTGTAGATATGGCCATTTAATCTTTACTCAGTCGACATCCTTAACGAAGTGCAAAAAGCCAGGGTTAAAATATTCAAAATTCATCATGATGAAGTAATTTTCTTTTGAGATGAAGTGAATGGAAATTGTACTCCACATTTCATGATACAGATATTTAGTTTGAGTGTCATTTGTATTTTTAAACAAAATTTTCTGCTAGAACATGCACCAGCAGACCAACTTCAGCAGTATACATATTCTGAGAAAATTTCAGTAAAAAAAAAAAAAGGATAGGAATTTGTCATTAGGTAACTTAATGCAATATAGAAATAATGTTATGAAATGTAGATATTGGTGTACCTACTGAAGAGGAGCAGTATACCATTTACTGTTACTAAGGAGGTGCACATTAAAACATATTCATCTAACAGAAGGCTGAACCATATTTGCTTAACAAATAGGGGGATATGCAAGGAACTGAGAGACATGATAAATGGAATGTGCATGGATTGCTACAGAAGTGTGAAGACTAGAGTCGGGACATCGGAATGGTTTAAAATTGACACTGGACTGAAGCAAGGAAGTGTGTTGTCACCCTTATTGTTCTTAATGGTGATGGTTGACATCATGAAGGCAGCAATGAAAGACTATAGTAGGGCAAAGATGAAGGTAATGTTGTTTGCAGACGATGTTGTGATCTGGGGCGAGGATGAGATGGAGGTACAAGAACAGTTAAACGTAATAAATGAAAAGATTGAGCAATGGGCATTGAAGATAAATGTGGAGAAGAGTAAAACAGTGGTGAAGAGTAGAGGTGAGAAAGAAGGAAAAGGAGTAATCAAAGTCGGAGATAAGGAATTGGAAGTGGTGAAACACTTCCAATACAATACTTGGGAAGTGAACTGACTGAAGATGGAAGACTAGATTTGGAAATCAGCAGAAGAATACAACTCGGGAGTGCTTTCTACCAACAGGTATGGGGACTAGTATGGAACAAGGATATACCAATAAGGCTAAAGAAGGTATGTACAAAGCATATTATGTTCTTATAATGACATATGCAGCAGAAACTTGGACAATGACTAAGAGGGATGAGAACAGAGTACAGGCAGCTGAGATGAGATTCCTGAGAAGTATGGTCCAGAAAATGAGTAGAGATAGATTGAGAAATGAAGATATACGGAAAGAACTGGGAGTACAGAAACTAAATGACAAACTGGAGCAAAACAGATTGGGTGGTTTGGACATGTCAAACGGATGAATGAAGTAAGGCTACCAAGACGAGCACTGGAACGACGGATTACAGGGAAGAGAGGACGAGGATGGATGGACTCGGTGAAGTATAACATTAAAAAACGGAACCTGGATTGGAACACCGTGTCGGAAGAGGAATGATGGAACGACAGAACAAAGTGGAGAGGAACCATATACTGTATAATTAAATATATGGTTGCTTTACCCGAGTTCTGTATGTATGGGACATTAGGCTGTGCAGTATAATATCACAATACTGGAACAGAAAACAGCACAATAAGTTGTGACGATTAAAAACCTTACGTCAATACTAATTTGTAGCGGTTGCGGCCACATTGTGCCTTCCTCAGCGCAAATAAATAAATATAGCCTAGATAATCCCATAAGGGCGAAGGCCTCCTGCGAACAGGGACGTGCTCTGGTTTAAACTCGTTAGGCGAGCAAGTCCTAAGGAGTTGTGTACAAGTTTTTACTCCACTTGCTACACTTCACTGTAGTTCACTTCACTAACACTACATTTCACTTCGCTTTACGCGCGTTGTTTGGCTTGTTACAGGTTGCAGAAGTGTATCTTTCATGTCATAGGTGTGCTGTCTACCAGGATCTTTCATTGTTGAAGCTCTCCTTCTCTTCCCTTCTTATAGTTCCATACGTCTCCATTCTTGTCTCTCCCTTGCTATCCTCGTCCAGTGTTTGCCTGTCTTCCTTACGATTGAGTCATCCCAGCGGGTCCTCTGTCTACCCACGTTCCTTCTTCCTGTCCTGGGGTCCCATACCGTTAGTTTGTGCGTCCATCGATCGTCTTTCATTCTGGCCACGTGGCCTCTCCACTTCCATTTTAGCCTGTCAGCTGTTGTCACGGCATCTTTCATGGCAGTTCTTATTCATATCTCCTCGTTTCGTAATCTGTCCCTCAAGGAAACTTGAAGGATCTTCCGTTCCATTTTGCGTTGACATACCCGAATTGTTTGCCTTTGCTTCTCTGTTAACGCCCAGGTTTGACAGCCGTATAGCAGTACCGGTATTACACACTTTTCTAGCACTTCTGACTTAAGGCTTATTTTCTGGGATTTGTCCATCAATATACATTTTAAGGACCAGAACTTCTTCCATGCTTGTCCAACTCGTCTCTTGATTTCCTTCTCCTGGGAGCAGTCAAATGACAGGTTTTGTCCAAGGTAGACGTATTCCTGTGTGTACGCTAGTGGTTTGCAAATACTGTAATCTAATTACCCCCAATCTATTTTTAACAATTAGGCCATTGAATGCTGATTAAGGTGCTATTTACCGATATTTGATCCATATGGACTTTGCCTTTTTCTGTATAAATATACGCAGGGAACGGAAAACTGATGATTGAAGTTTATATTATCGTTTCATTACGGTTGGAATACCCTACGAGAAAAATAATAGTTAGAAGTTCTCAGATATAATAGCACGCGTGGGAGGAAAACGTATCATTCATAATCATTTACCATTCCTTTTCACGGCTGCAGAATTGATTTTATAAGTATTTTATGAACATTCTAGTAATTTCAATGTTGCAAGCGCTTCGTTTTCACCAAGTAATAATACTGGAGCAAGTATGGTTATTAAAAGGACAGATGGTGAGTAGGCCTCTCTTGCCTGGGCAGTTGTTATATTTCTATTGTTTATGGGCTTCTGGTTCAGTTCCATTCCTGGAGTCATAAAGATTTCATAATTTTTTGGTATGCATCATGGATAACATCAGATATTGCTTTTGTGGAAAATTGGGCTCAAATGAGGACCCCATGATTCAATGTGATGGTTGTCAAAAATGGTTTCATGCCTCTTGTGTCCACCTCTCCAGTCTGCAAATCGAAAACTTAGGCTCAAATAATGACACTTGGCATTGGTGTGACTGCATCCTTCAAGGGTCAACGCAACAAAATCAGCCCAACACTCTATCATCGACTAATTGGATTTCCTGCCCGAGATGTACCAATCAGAACCCCGAAAACCTATACAAAGGCATTAGTGGGCTTAAAATTCATTACTCTCGAAAGCATAAAGAACATATCTCCGAAGTTCATCCCCCAACAACAGCTGTCGATAATGTGAAGGAATTTTCGCAGCAATTAGCAAGGATGAAAAGAGACATAAGGGTTTTGAAACGCATTCCAAAAGCAGCTCGTATGGTGGTAGCATTCCGTCTTTCCCACCTTATGGACGAATACCAAAGGAAGAATTCATTTGATTCTTGGAAGGATCTACTGACATTTTGCTACGTAGCTTTACAAGTCCCTGAAAAGAAATCAAAGAATCTAGTCCAATTTATCAAGAAAAATGTTTCTCATCCTCCGATCGACTTTTCTCAGCGAGGTCCTCAAAGAAAAACTCAAAAGCCTCAAACTTCTTTATCACGGAGAGTGGAATCTAAAATGGCAGAAGGAGACATACGTGGAGCCGTGAAACTCCTTTCATCCTCAGATAAGCTTGCACCTGAAAACGAGGATACGTTTTTACATCTAAAGGATAAACATCCTGAACCAAGTAGATCACTTATTTTTCCCGATCCTCCTAATGAAGAAAACAAGTTCACAGTATCAGAAGAAGATGTGGTGGTAATTCTCAGCAAATTCCGAAATGGGTCTGCCGGTGGTATTGATGGTTTACGCCCACAACACCTCAAAGACCTAACTGCAAAGGGTAATGGTGTGGCCGGAAAAAAATTACTAACTTCTTTAACATCCTTCTGCAATTTTATGCTATCGGGTCTGGTGAATTCGAATATCCTTCCAATCCTATATGGGGCGAGTCTGAGTGGACTGAACAAGGAGGGTGGCGGGCTCCGCCCTATTGCAATTGGTTGCACTCTAAGAAGGTTAACATCAAGTCTAGCATTTAATTATGTTCGTGAAGAATTGGCAGAATACTTCAACCCTATCCAACTTGGCTTTGGCACGAAGGGTTCCTGTGAAGCTGCAATCCATTCTGCTCGAGCTTTTGTGAACAAACATGTCGGAACCAACAAGATTGTACTTAAGATTGACTTCAGAAATGCGTTTAATAGTGTTGATCGAGATGTTCTGCTGACACGTTTCAAAGATAAAGCCCCTTCACTTTACAACTTCTTTTGGCAATGCTATCGAGAACCATCTTATCTAGTTTTTGGAGACAAGATTATCCTTTCTCAATCTGGTCTCCAACAAGGTGACCCTGGAGGGCCCTTAGGCTTTTGCCTGGTCATTCAGCCAATTTTGGAGAAGCTTTCATCTGAACTGAACATTTGGTATTTGGATGATGGCTCGCTGCTAGGGGATCCGACTGTCGTTCTAGATGAATTTTCCTCGATTATTGCGGAATGTAAATTACTTGGTCTTGACATCAACCCCAGCAAATGTGAGTTGTTCTTCTGAGGTGACAATAAAGATGAGATTTTTTCTCGTTTCAACGAGTTATCTCCAGGCATTGAAGTGGTTCCGTCTCTAACTTTGCTGAAGGCTCCAGTCACTGAAGGCGCCATTGAACCCTCCTTATCCAGAAAATTTGACGAGTTAACTCTTCTGCTTGGGCGTCTGAAAGATTTGAAGTTTCACATTGCTTACTTTCTCCTAAAAAACTGTTTCCTTGTTCCTAAGCTCGTATATTTGCTTAGAAGTACTCCTTTATGGAAGATTAGACCGTCGATACAGAGAATGGATGATTTTGTGAAATGCACACTAGAGTCAACTCTTAATACTAATTTAAATGATAGATCTTGGACAATAGCCTCACTCCCTGTTCGTTACGGTGGAATCGGAATAAGGAAAATTGAAGATTTAATGCTTCCAGCTTTCATGTCATCGGCGAATAGTGTTTTCTCTCTCGTCCAGTCAATGTTTCCAGTTATTTCGGACATTGAGGAAATCACATTTTACGCTGAGGCCTTGGAATTATGGAACTACCAATTTAACGATCCATCTATCCCTTCAGCTCCTGCGTTCCAACGTAATTGGGACGGTCTCGTTTGCAAAAAAATAATGGACAACCTGGAATTTCACTCAGATGAGGAAAAGGCTATTCATTTGGCTAGTTTGAAGAAAGAATCGAATTCATGGTTAAATGCCATCCCATCGAGAACAATAGGGACATTACTGGACAACAATAGTTTTAGGATTTCGATGTCTCTCCGCCTTGGATCAACGCTTTGTAAACCTCATACTTGTGTATGTGGCGACGTCGTTTCCGCACGTGGTACACACGGTCTCTCTTGTAAAAGGAGTGCTGGTCGACATTCTCGTCATTTCTCTATAAATGAAACGCTTCGGAGGGCTTTCGCTGCTGCAAAATTCCCGTCAATTCTTGAACCATCTGGAATTTGCAGAGACGACGGTCGCCGCCCTGATGGGATGACCATAATTCCGTGGTCGAATGGCAAATGCCTAGTCTGGGGTGCAACGTGCTCAGATACGTTGGCTCCTTCCTATATTTCATCATCGTCAAAGGAAGCAGGATCTGTATCTGAGATCGCCGTCACTCGGAAGCACAACAAATATAGGAAGATCATGGAGGACTACATTTTCGTGGCCTTTGCCGTGGAGACAATGGGTCCTTGGAGTGAGGACGCAATAAATCTAGTACACAAGCTAGGAAGAATAATAGGTGGAGTCTCTGGTGATCCTCGTTCCAAGACCTATTTAATGCAGAGAATCGGCATAGCGATTCAAAAAGGAAGCGCAGCCTGTGTAATGGGGACTATTCCACTGAACCGTTTTTATCAGGTTCATTATTTTTTGTCATATTATTATTATTATTATTATTATTATCATCATTTCCTTCATGTCGCATTATGGTGACATACGTTTCTCTGTCTCACCTACTGCGTTCAAACTTTGTAATTCTGCGTAAATGTTTCACCAGATGGTGAAACTTTTTCACCCCTACTGACACAGTTTTACCATTGGTTGAAGCATAACTTGTTGCTAAGCTTTGCTTCTCCCATTGGTCCCCTTTATGTTCTGGAGAGGGGATGTACTACGACTTATTTTTCTTGAGCGCGTTACTGCGTTCCTTTTAGAGAAGGTGGCTTCCTTCCTTTTCTGACCGTCATGTGAAACGGTCACAGCCTGGGTGTGTCGGGCTTTCGCCCGTGCCCAACGCAACTAAGCGTAAGTACGATTCGATCACTTGATTTTATCTGGCATGCTATCATTTTTTGAATTTCAGTTTATCCATTTTTTATTTTATTTTTATGTCTCCTTTGATTCGCTTACAATTTCCCTTTCTTATGATGATGTGAATTCGATCCATGAACCCAAGTCCCTTCGCCTTTGTTTACGTTAGTTTAGCGAAGCCTCTGTGTTTATTTGTCATCCCTACCTTTCATGTAATCGGTTTTATTTTTACGCAAATCTCTCAGGTCTGAAATATATGCTATTTTTCTGCGAGGCTTTCTAGCGCTCTGTATTACGTCACAAATTGATGTGCACTCTTTCGAGGCATCTTTCATTTGATTGTCGTATCAGAGTTTGTTTTTTTGGGTTAAGGCATCACTGAAGTAACGGAGCGTGCCTCTTACGCCTTCGGGTTGATCCTTCCCTCTGTTTTAGGAAAAGTGTGTGAGCGATGGTCTTTGTGTTAGTCACTGTCCATTCGCCATGCCTTAATTCCTTTGTTTCTTCGTATGTCGTTATATTTAGACATTACTACCTCTATGTAAGCCTATATTTTCCTACAAAGCATATTTCTTAGCTGATTGATTTTTCCTTTCATTTCCTGTCCCGGTAATGTCAATTAATTTAATGTAATGCTCATTTTCCTTTATTTTTATGTGTTAATTTTGGGTTGCTTCCTCTGGCTTCGTTATATTACGTAACTCCGTGTCATCCCCCCTTTTCCCCCACCCCCGTTTCCTACATACGCACCCTTCTCATCCCCACCACTTTCACCCCCCCTCCCTACCCCATGATTTCACAACATCGTGAGCTTTTGAGTTCTGTTCTTGGCGAGGGGCATTCTAGTCCAGGTCATCCTCGTAAGTAGAGGTGTTCTCTTATTCGACCCATCCATACTCTCTATCTTTTGTTTTCTTTTTGTATTTTAAATTCTGGTTATCGAGTCGCGCTTACAGTTTAGTTGCACATTGATTGTAAGTACATTTTAATTAATCTTGTTTCATCTTTGTTTGCGCTTAAGTTCATTTATACACTTTTCTCTTGATATTGTTTTTGTGTACCCCTTTCTTGGGTACCATCTTTAATCATTAATTTTATTTTATTTGTTATTAAGTGATTTTAATACCTCTTCAAGTCTACCTTTCATTTTGTGTTTAGATTAATCCTTACTCTTATGAGCACCTGTTTTAGTTTACTTTAAATACATTAGTAAGTAGTTCACTTCGGTTTCGTCCTCTTTCATTTGTAATTTAAGTTCCCTCATCTCTCGTTCGATTTCGTCGGTCTTGGCTTCGTACTGTAACGCAGTCACGACCTACACGCTTCTGGGTTCTTCGATCAATTAGATAAATTTAATTCCGCTTTTGATTTGTTTTAAACAATTCATTCGATTCCTTTTTTGGAAAGTATCTTTCTTTCGATCCGGAATCTTGGGCCCAGCACGCATCGAAAGAGACATCCTTTCCCCGCTCCTTAGCGATCCTGTTTAAGGTGTTGTTTTCGCTTCTACTGTATTTCCTCATGCCTCTGCTATTTTGTTTAACGTAAAAGCACAAAGCGGTGCAAATGGTATATCAGAGCATGGTTAAGCGTGAAATCGTCCCCTTTAAATTACCAAACTTATATTATTTTTGCAATTATTACAATGTTGTCTTTCTGAGTTTAAGATACCTGTACTGAATTGTTCCCCCATCCCCGAAGAAAGTGTGGAGTGTGAAAGCATTTCTCGAGTGAACAAGACATCCAAAGAATCTAGTTCCGAGGTGAAGAGTGCAACAAGTTAGTGAGTACTTCGCAACGCTGGAATAGGACACATTACGGTATTGTGACCTTTATTTTACTAAGTTAAAGTGTTTTACTTTTCTCCTTGTCTATTGTCATGTCTAAGTCAGAATTCCCACCCGTCAAAAAGGAGTTAAATTTTATGGGCTTTGAATCTTTAACAATGCCCACGTCACTATTGCAAGATACGACACAGGACCTGCTAATGATAGACCCTCCCCTTTTAGATTGCTCCATCGCCTCTGTAGGCACTGTTAATAGTGCTCGCCACAACGAAAATGTTGCATCAGTAGTTAGTAGGTGGGGTTTGACTTTTTCCGGAGAAAACAATACCTCATCAGTTTTTTGTTTTATCCAACGTGTGGAGGAATTGTGTCATTGTCACGATATTAATCCCGACAGTATTGTATGTTGCTTACCTATTCTTTTGTCTGGATAAGCGCTGATGTGGCATCGCACTACTCCGAATTTTTATAAGTCATGGGACGAATTTGTTGGGTGCATTAAGGACCGTTTCACGCCACAAGATTTCGATTTCGCTCTCAAACAAGAAATATACTCCCGTACTCAGGCTCCTGGGGAGATGATCGACGATTATGTAACCTCGGTCCGTCTGTTAGCAGCGAACCTCCCCCAACCCTTTCATCCCAGGGATCTGTTGGAAATTATATACAGGAATTTAAATCCCACTTATAAATACTTCATTCGGCGTACATCCGTTTTTTCCTTCGAGGACATCATATCGCAAGGCCGTGAGTATGAATTAAATGCACGTGCCTGTTCGAACTATACTCCACCTCCAAGAGCCGATAATACGATTTTCCCTGAGTTAGCCTACTCCCCCCAGACAACACTGTCTAGCCCAGCTGTCGACCGAACAAAAGACGACACCTTACGGTTTAAGCCGTCTGCTCGCCGTGCTGAGTCCCTTTCTAGGAATTCTAATCCAAGCCCTTCTGTGGCTCGTAATTCTTCTGCTGTTTCCCGTGAAAGGACTACAAACACCCCAACAACAATCACACGCAATGTTTCTTCTGGTCGCATAACTTGTTGGAACTGTAATGAACTTGGACATCATTTTAAAATGTGTTCTTTAAAACGCCGAAAATTCTGTTTTGGCTGTGGGATGAATGAGGTCACGACTCGTTCCTGTCCGAATTGTAATTCCAACCAGGAAAACTCATAGGGAGGTGTTCTGAGTTCGACTCCCGGAGCAGTCCTCCATCCAAACTTGACAATGCATCTAATTTCGATGTTGTGTTACAACCAGGAGTCTCAGTAAATTTCGATAATGTCTCGGCACCTGCTATTTTGGATACAGGCGCCACCAGAAGTTTCATCCACCGTTCAGTGGCAGATAGCATTCGATCTTCGCAAAAACACCCCATACAGAATAAATGTCAGTTCCTCTCTGCGGGATCGTCAGTTATCGACGTTGCCGAAACTATTCTATGTCGCATTATAATTCACGGATTTTCTTGGAAACATGTTTTTCATGTGGTTAACAATCTCTCCACTCAATGTATTTTAGGAATTGACTTTATGCATAAAACTGGTATGCAGTTGGATTTTATTAACGACTCATTTTGTTTCAAATTTCGCTCAGATAAAATGTTCATCTTTGAAGAATGTACTTCTAACTACGTTGATGTGTCTCCTGTATTTTCCGTACATCTTCCATTAACTTTGATGTCCGAGCAACGTGATACTCTGAACGATTTAGTTGAGGAATTTTCTGATGTCCTCACAGAAGATTTAGGTTCTGCTGTAAATCACGAATGTCACATTGACTTGAGCGACAATGTACCTGTTCGAAGTCCTCCATTTCCTTGTAATCCGCCCAAGCTCTTAGCCATGAAAAAGTATATCAATGATTTGCAAGATCGGGAAGTAGTGGTTCCTTCCAAATCAGCTTATGGGTCTCCTGCTTTCTTAATTCCCAAGAAAGAAGAGGGCGAGTACCGGCTAGTCGCAAACTACCGAAAATTGAACAAGAAGGTAGTCTTTGATAATTTCCCACTGCCTACTATTGAGAGTGCTTTTCAGAATTTCCACGGGGCCGATGTGTATTCGATGATTGATCTAAATAGTGCCTATTATCAGATTCCTTTGGATGCTGAGAGTCGCGACTTCACTGCTTTTAACACCCCTTTCGTGTTATATAATTTCAAACGTCTTCCGATGTGTATAGCTGTTGGTGCGCAAGTCCTCAGTCGCGTGCTAGACGACATCTTGGGAGACCTGAAGTTCAATTTTGTATTTAATTATCTTGACGATTTAGTCGTATACAGCAGATCTTTTGAGGAACATGTCGTTCATCTTAGGGAAGTTTCTCCCGCCTCAGGAAGGCCGGTCTCTCTATCAATCCAAAAAAGACCTCTTTGGGCTGCACTCAAATTAAATTTCTGGGTCACATTCTGTCAGCCGATGGTATCCGTGTCATACCCGAGCGCGCAGATTGCATTCAGCAGTTACCTGTACCCACCACAGTTAGGGCCTTGAGAAGAGTAATGGGTATGTTCACGTTCTATTCTCGTTTTATCAAAAACTTCTCTGACATTTCGGCACCTCTAAATGCTCTCAAAAAGAAGAATGTGAAATTTGTGTGGGGGCCAGAACAGGACAAAGCTTTCAATGTTTTGAAAGAAGCCCTTATGTCAGCACCAGTACTGCACGCGCCTGATTTCGAATCAGCTTTCTTTTTACATTGTGACGCCAGTGATTTGGCCATTTCTAGTGTTTTGAGCCAGCGTGTGGATGGAAAATTTGCACCAGTGGCCTTCGCGAGTCGTATGTTAAATCAACATGAACGACGCTACTCAATTTTCGAGAAGGAAAGTCTTGCTGTGGTTTTTGGATGTGAAAAATTCAGGACTTTTTTGGAACACCGTCACTTTACTGTTTTTACCGACAATGAGGCTTTGAAATGGAGTCTTTCTCACGTAAAAAAGGTTGGACGCATCAACAGGTGGATTTTGAGGTTGTCATCTTTTAAGTTTGATATCATCCACGTAAAAGGGAGCGAGAACCAGGTAGCTGACTGCCTGTCACGCATGTTTGAAGAGACCCCTAGGACTCCAATCGAGCGCGTTTCTATCAGTACACCACTTCAAGAAAATCTTTTCCTATTGCAACATTGTCCTTGGTCTTTTGTGGATATCCGGAAATTTCAGTCTGAGGATCCCTTTTTGCACTGACCTCCGTGCAAAAATTGCAAACAAAGATCCGGCAGTAAGCAACTTTTGTGTTCGAAATAATGTTATTGGCTATGTTCTTCCTAACTCTTCTAAATTTAGAATTTTTGCTCCATTAGCAGTACGTGATATGCTTTTGACATATTATCATGATTCTGCACTGGGAATTCATGCAGGGATGCAGCGCACTTTCCGTAAGATATCCGGTGAATTTTATTGGCCCTCAATTAAGGTAGGTGCTTTTGCTCATGTCAGAAGATGTTTAACCTGCCAGCGTTCTAAACCTGCCCAGAACACTCGTGTAGGCTTCCACCAAGCTGGTATCGTCACTCGTCCCGGCGAATGCCTTTTCATTGATTACTTTGGTCCAGTCGTGAGATCAAAATCTGGCAATCAAGCCATTGTAACTGTCATTGATGGTTTTTCGAAGTTTGTTTGGTTATTCCCAGTAAAGAATATCACTTCTCAGACTACTATCCATTTCTTGTCTAGATATATATTTGGAGTTTTTGGTCCTCCCAAATACCTTGTATCAGATAACGCCTCTGTATTCCGTTCCAAAGCTTTTGAAACTATGGTATTTAACTGGGGCATCCAACATATTTTCTTGTCACCGTATCGACCGCAGGGAAATCACGTAGAGCGTTTTCACAAAAACTTGAAGGCTTGTATGTCCGCTTTTCACAATGCCGATCAAACCTCCTGGGATACGAACCTACAGTATTTCAGTCTCGGGTTCAATACCTCTTTCCATTCGTCCGTTCAAACTACTCCAGCTGAATTATTCCTTGGCCGAGCGCTCGTCGACCCCTTGCTGCTCAAATGGAATATTGAATATCTTTCCGAACCTTCTCGCACCACCTCTGTTGCTCAAAAATGGGCCATCGCTACCGGTCACCTCAAGAAGGCAAAAGCCAGAGTAGCGAAGCGCTACAACTTAGGCCGTCATGTTGTTAAATTCCAAATTGGAGACAAAGTTTTGTGTCGTTTACATCCTTTGAGTGACGCTACCAAACAAATTTCCAGTAAACTGTGCTTACGTTGGTCAACTCCCAAGACTATTTCACGCTTTTTAAATCCTGTCTCAGTTGAGTTAGTGGACGATCACGATAATTCAGTGACTTCGGCCCACGTCACGCAGTTGAAAAAATTTGTCAAATGATCTTGTGAATTTCGCCTCGCTATAATGTTGTATTTTTGTTTTCCTTTTATTCTAATTGGATGCCCGAGCTCCTTAATAGCCAACCTAGCATGTGAGCCTATTCTGATCTTAATTCGTGTGCCTCCTTTTCATTTATTCCTGTGACAAGACAGGAGACACCCGTGGCCTTTTTCTCGTACGCGAGTGTGTCGTGAATACTTGTCATCTCTGTCGAGCTATATCTTTGCCTGAGGCCATCAGCATATACCTGGTCCGTCACTATTTGCAAACCACTCCTACTCCTCTTTTGTACTGCTTCTCGGCTTAACTCCTATTGTTCGGCGACAGACAAGGACCCTTCGACACTTCCTGTTTGACCTTGTAGGAACTTTGTATTTATTTTAAATTTATTGATGTAATTGACTTTTGTGTCATGGTTTTGAGATATCATGCACATTTGTGTCATCTTGATTTTCATGTTTATTGTAAGGTCATGTATTTTGTTTGATTTTAAATTGTCAAGTGTTCTTAGAATATCATGTATTGTCTAGCAACCATCCAGAAGGTTAGCGAGTAACAACGAGCAGCCTTTGTGTACGTGGGCTAACACAGCTGGGGGT
Source organism: Meconema thalassinum (assembly GCA_946902985.2). Taxonomy (NCBI): domain Eukaryota; kingdom Metazoa; phylum Arthropoda; class Insecta; order Orthoptera; family Tettigoniidae; genus Meconema; species Meconema thalassinum. The sequence goes on along the minus strand of OX336397.1, from coordinate 28,442,020 downwards.
CTTCTCGGAACTCGTTAACGGACCAGCCACCCTCCACTAGATCTATACATGGCTTTCTTTTCAGTAGCTGAAAAGGACAGTACTTTCCCTTTCGAAGACATTATGACACTATTGCATATTCCTCGTTGACGCAACGAACGGTCCTATATACAGGGTGTCCCAATTGTATTTTTTTAAAATGTGATCACGATTTAACTTTGTCTGTCTTTTCTCATCAGAGGCTGGAGAAATTTGCAGTCTCGGGGTAACGTCCATCTTGAAGATTTCAACATCCGCATCATCATGAACTAGCAAGAACAATGATCACTATTTAATATATGAACTCTCTGTATTACTTTTTGAACGCAGTACTTTTGACGTTAGTGGCTAGTGTTGACGAGCAATGAAGGGGGTACCACCTTCATTTCACGGTCAGATTAGTCAACTGTTCATTTTTTTTTGTATTCTCCTAGAGGTCTTTAGTACCCAGTGAAACATTTTCACCCCTACTGACACAGTTTTACCATTGGTTGAAGCATAACTTGTTGCTAAGCTTTGCTTCTCCCATTGGCCCCCTTTATGTTCTGGAGAGGGGATGTACTACGACTTATTTTTCTTGAGCACGTTACTGCGTTCCTTTTAGAGAAGGTGGCTTCCTTCCTTTTCTGACCGTCATGTGAAACGGTCACAGCCTGGGTGTGTCGGGCTTTCGCCCGTGCCCAACGCAACTAAGCGTAAGTACGATTCGATCACTTGATTTTATCTGGCATGCTATCATTTTTTGAATTTCAGTTTATCCATTTTTTATTTTATTTTTATGTCTCCTTTGATTCGCTTACAATTTCCCTTTCTTATGATGATGTGAATTCGATCCATGAACCCAAGTCCCTTCGCCTTTGTTTACGTTAGTTTAGCGAAGCCTCTGTGTTTATTTGTCATCCCTACCTTTCATGTAATCGGTTTTATTTTTACGCAAATCTCTCAGGTCTGAAATATATGCTATTTTTCTGCGAGGCTTTCTAGCGCTCTGTATTACGTCACAAATTGATGTGCACTCTTTCGAGGCATCTTTCATTTGATTGTCGTATCAGAGTTTGTTTTTTTGGGTTAAGGCATCACTCAAGTAACGGAGCGTGTCTCTTACGCCTTCGGGTTGATCCTTCCCTCTGTTTTAGGAAAAGTGTGTGAGCGATGGTCTTTGTGTTAGTCACTGTCCATTCGCCATGCCTTAATTCCTTTGTTTCTTCGTATGTCGTTATATTTAGACATTACTACCTCTATGTAAGCCTATATTTTCCTACAAAGCATATTTCTTAGCTGATTGATTTTTCCTTTCATTTCCTGTCCCGGTAATGTCAATTAATTTAATGTAATGCTCATTTTCCTTTATTTTTATGTGTTAATTTTGTGTTGCTTCCTCTGGCTTCGTTATATTACGTAACTCCGTGTCATCCCCCCTTTTTCCCCCACCCCCGTTTCCTACATACGCACCCTTCTCATCCCCACCACTTTCACCCCGCCCCCCCTACCCCATGATTTCACAACATCGTGAGCTTTTGAGTTCTGTTCTTGGCGAGGGGCATTCTAGTCCAGGTCATCCTCGTAAGTAGAGGTGTTCTCTTATTCGACCCATCCATACTCTCTATCTTTTGTTTTCTTTTTGTATTTTAAATTTTGGTTATCGAGTCGCGCTTACAGTTTAGTTGCACATTGATTGTAAGTACATTTTAATTAATCTTGTTTCATCTTTGTTTGCGCTTAAGTTCATTTATACACTTTTCTCTTGATATTGTTTTTGTGTACCCCTTTCTTGGGTACCATCTTTAATCATTAATTTTATTTTATTTGTTATTAAGTGATTTTAATACCTCTTCAAGTCTACCTTTCATTTTGTGTTTAGATTAATCCTTACTCTTATGAGCACCTGTTTTAGTTTACTTTAAATACATTAGTAAGTAGTTCACTTTGGTTTCATCCTCTTTCATTTGTAATTTTAAGTTCCCTCATCTCTCGTTCGATTTCGTCGGTCTTGGCTTCGTACTGTAACGCAGTCACGACCTACACGCTTCTGGGTTCTTCGATCAATTAGATAAATTTAATTCCGCTTTTGATTTGTTTTAAACAATTCATTCGATTCCTTTTTTGGAAAGTATCTTTCTTTCGATCCAGAATCTTGGGCCCAGCACGCATCGAAAGAGACATCCTTTCCCCGCTCCTTAGCGATCCTGTTTAAGGTGTGGTTTTCGCTTCTACTGTATTTCCTCATGCCTCTGCTATTTTGTTTAACGTAAAAGCACAAAGCGGTGCACCACATAACACTAGTATGGACGAAATATTTTATTTGTTATAGGGTAGTTAATTTAATACAGATGTTGTATTTCAAGATTGTATTGAACCGGCAGATTTATGTAAAATGTGCCTATTTGTGTAGCTGTTGTAATAAAAATATTACTCCATTTTTTAACATGGCTTGAGCTCTAGCTTTATTGCTCGTGGGTGTTAGAAGATTGATATGCCATTATTGGCATATTTTATCTTGTTAATCTCAAACCTCAGCCTTCTTGTATATTTTGTTACCGGAACTGAACTGGCCTATTTTTTAAAAACATCGTGCAATAAAAACAATAACGCCACCAACCAATTAGTTCACATGCCTTAATATTTTAAATTAATTTAATTCATTTAATACACATTCGTGAATATAATGGTAGGCCTACTGGTGCGGGGTCGATCCGCAGCACCACTCAGAGCAATGACACTCCGTCCCTAGCCGTGTATCGCTACCGTACTGTATTAGATCATCTTAGCCGTCATGACGGGAATATATCTCTCGGCAAATGAGTAAGCCGGGTGGGCTATCGCCTTCCGTGCATGTTCCCCTGATACTCGTAGCAACCTAAAAAGAAGACCATATACAGTCATTTCCCAAGTGCTATACTATATTTTAGATCGGTGTATAGCTCTAGTTTATGTTGTAAAATTAATCGTGTTACGGCAGTTTACATGATTTTCGAGTGCGACGAAACGTACTGTGACTGCCGTACACTTCACGCAAGCCAGCAAAGATCAACAAATATTCCCTGGTTTCCATCGTGATATACCTTACAACTTCGTACTATACCTCCACACGAATCTTTTACTGGTAATCATACTTAAATCCTACTAATAAATAAGGCTACGGTACCGTAGGCTACATTTATCGCTGGAGCCAGGCTAATATGGGGGCGTGTCAGTGCTTCAACTCTCCGCATGCTATAGCGCTGACAGGGCGTCTCCTTATTACTCCTTGTCTGAAGGCTAACACGAATGAAATAAATCTTGATATAAAACCAGCTTGAAGAAGGAATATTGATGTGGATGTTATATTGACAAATTGAAGTTGTCAGTATGGGTATAATCATGTAAAATTGTGAAGAAACTGTAACGGTGGGCGACGGGCGGTAAAATCGGGTTCCTCGTTACGTAAGGAGTTTGTCAGTTTATATTGTTGAAATTAAATAAGATCTACAGCTTGGAATATTTAATTTCAACGATATCATTCCACAGTTTCTTCAAAATTTTACATGATTATAAGTTACCCATACTGACAACTTGAATCATAACCTAAACATTTTTTGTCTATATAACATCCACACCACTGTACATTCTTCAAGCTGGTTTTATATCAAGTGATATTTCATTCGTATTTAACATATATTTGTAAGAGTTCTGATTTTTTTAAATTTTGTGTGTATGTGTATTTTTAGAAATAGTTTTTAGAACAACCTTCGTCATTAGTAAATGTAAGTCTTGCATTTCTATTCATATTATTATTTCCGCTGAGAAAGGCCGCAATGTGGCCGAAACCAGTACAAATTTATATTGACATAAGTTTTTAATCTTCAGAACTTATTATACTTCATCAATAAGGAACAGGGCTAACATGGTCATTTTCGTGTCACATTATTTTGTTAGCATATTTGGCCTGACCTTTAGTCGGAAATCTCCACAGCCCGGAAGTCTGTGTTTGACGCAGCCAACAGCTGTGGAGAACCAGGTACGGATGCAATTAGTTTGCTTCTCCCCGGGATTTGCTAATTATTGGTTTATAATTTACTTATTTAGGCTTGTTTTATTTCAAGTTTGATATTTTCGGTTCATAATAAATTATATTGGCCCCATCGGTGCAGCCGGCAGCTGCCACGTCAGTTTTCTTGTAAATATTTCGGTAACTATTGGTTGTTGATGTGTCGTTATAGGTTTTTTGAGTGTAGTACAGATCGCGATACCTTACACTACAAAATTCCCCTAGACACAAAATGGCGACGTCCATGTCGTCAAGGACGACACAAAAGTTTAAACGATGCATACATATCAAATTCTATGTCTTAATAAAACTTTACATACAAACATAAACGTAACCTTGGGCTTACACCTCAGATCCCGTGCTTGTAATAGGAGTAATTTTCGGCCTGACAGTCGTCTAACATAGTAGCGACCAATGGTTTCGCCCAGACAGTTGTGTAACCAAGTAGCGACCAATGGTTTCGCCCAGACAGTCGTCTAACCTAGTAGTGACCAATGGTTTCGCCCAGACAGTCGTGTAACCAAGTAGCGACCAATGGTTTCGCCCAGACAGTCGTCTAACCTAGTAGCGACCAATGGTTTCGCCCAGACAGTCGTGTAACCAAGTAGCGACCAATGGTTTCGCCCGGACAGTCGTCTAACCTAGTAGCGTCCAATGGTTTCGCCCAGACAGTCGTCTATCCTAGTAGCGATCGATGGTTTCGCCCAGACAGTCGTGTAACCAAGTAGCGACCAATGGTTTCGCCCAGACGGTCGTCTAACCAAGTAGCGACCCATGGTTTCACCCAGACCATCGTCTAACCAAGTAGCGACCAATGTATTCATGTCTCAATGGCTTTAAGAGAGTAGAGTGAAACTTTTTAATTGAATTGAACAAAAAGTAATTTATGAACATACGTAACTCACCACCAATCTGCGCACTTGAACACATAAGAATGCATCCGTATGCATCGACGCACTGTTTGAAACCTCATGCAGCCGAGTAATATGGCATTAATTCAAATCTACGTACGCACATCAATTATGGCGCCATTGACTACCCAAAAACATACTCCTAGACACGTACGTATTACGGTATATACTTGAAACTTGTATTTTTGTTTATTTAGTTTATTTAGTTGGATCGTTTAGTTGACCCTTCAAGACATTCTTATTTAGTTTACAAGGTCGCCAGTTTGCTGTTACGTAGGTACGGTATGTTTCTAAGCATTGACAACAATGTTACACTCGGTCACCATGTGCGTTTTACCTGGCTCTATGTTTCGGTTGCAAACGGCCCTTTGTTAATGCCATGTTAATGTTATGGTGTGGAGTATTGGTCGATCTGTGACTGTAGTAGTGTGTAATCTTGTTTTACCATCCTGGACGCGGCATTCTCCTCCGCAAGGGGACGGCTGGGGCTTGTCCCTGAGGTAGGCATGCCATCCCTAGCGGTCTGTAATTGGGAATTTTGGTGTGTTATAGTAGACATTTCTAATTTGTAAATTGCACAGGAAGCACCCTCTTCCCCAAGAGAGCGCCCTCCGTTAGTATGTCTTTCATAATGAGGCTGTGTTTAGGTCTGCGATTTTGTATGTTTGTCCTGTCAGGTTTGTAGACTCCCTGTTGTAGTGCAGTGTTAGTATTGTATTATAGATTGCGATCACTATCAGTCGAAGGAATGTGAGTATCTTGAGGCTTTGTTGGTTATGTCTGTAGAGCTCATCTTGCGTAATGAGTGGTATGTCGTTGTGCGGTGGATCGTGTAAGAATTTGTTTAAGTCATCCAGTATTTTTTGGTTGTGTGCTAATTTTCATAGATGGTTGTTGGGTGTGAATTGTTCGTGTAGCGTTGAATCTAGTAATTCTACTTTATCATGGTTATCGGTTATAGGGCTGTCAAATCTGGTCCATGCAATTGGAAACCTCTCCCACAAAGTTGGTATATTAATTTGCTGAAAGGAGAGGGTAGTACAGAAGACTCAAAGTATTATGAGGGCCAATTTTAGGAACCAAGGATTAAAGTCGTAAGACTCCTGGTACTAACAATGACGACAGTGAAGAAGCACACTGGCCTGGTGCATGTCTTCAAAATTGATATAACAATCCAGTTCCAGTACGCCTACCTCAAACCAGAATTCAATTTCATGGCAGAGCTGGAAATCAAACACAGACCTCCACGGAGGTAGCCAACAATGCTAACCACTGTTCCATGTGGCATACCAATGATGACGGTATCGATACTGTGCATATCAGTTATCTTTGTGAATCCTATTGACAAGAACTATTAGAAACATAAGATGGTGCATACAATATATTTTTAAGAATACCGTAGTCAGTAAGCACAAGCCTAGGGACCATATTAATAATCTTTACATTCAATACTCGACAACCAAAATGCAAAATGTCTGTATAGCTCCCTTTACCTGCAATTTTGGCTCAATGATATTCTTTTGATTTGCAGACTTGCCATTAGACTAGCAACAAGGCTAGTGGTACTTTATATGCACACAATATATTCTTACGACGGTAGTTCTGAATGACATTAAGTTACTTTGCTAGTGATGAAAGTGGAGCTATTGTTAAAATATTTTGTTGTTATCAAGTGGATAAAATATTTGTACACTTCATGTCATATAGGCCTATATTTATAAGAGAAACCTTACTAATAAACATTATTCCTAGGCTAAGAAGAATAATTTACCCTGGTCATATTCATAATGTGGAACAGCCTAGTATCCCTTTTCCGATATCTAGGCCAATTTTAATGAATAAGGATTAACAATTAAAATGTTATGGATACCAGCAAGATATTTTTGAAGTGATTTTCATGGATTGTTGTTGGTGTAAAAAGCAATTCTTTGGTCTGTGGTATTTCTTTATTTATTGTTTGAGTCTTCAGTCTTTTGACTGGTTTGATGCAGCTCTCCATGCCTCCCTGTCCTGTGCTAATCGTTTCATCTCTACATAGCTACCACACCCTACATCCGAGGCAATCTGTTTAACATATTCTAACCTTGGTCTACCCCTACAGTTCTTGTCCTCAACCCTTCCTTCCTTCACTAAGCTTGCTATTCCTGGATGTCTTAGTACGTGCCCTACTAACCTATCTTTCTCTTCATTAGCAGTCGCCAGAAACATCTCTCCTCTCCCACTCGTCTTAATACCTCTTCGTTTGTCACCCTATCTACCCATCTGATCTTCATCATTCTCCTGTAACACCACATTTCAAATGCTTCAATTCTCCTCTTTTCTGCTGCCCCAATAGTCCAAGTTTCACTTCCATAGAGCGCCACGCTCCAGACAAAGGCTTTCAAAAATGACTTCCTAATACCTAAATCTATATTCGATGTCAGCAGATTCCTTTTTTGTAGAAATGCTTTCTTTGCCTGAGCCAACCTACTTTTTATATCATCTTTGCTTCGTCCATCACTGGTTATTCTGCTTCCTAAGTAACAGAAGTCTTCTAATTCCTTCAGCTTTTCACCTGCTAATTTGATGTCCATCGAGGTTTCTGATTTATTTCGGCTGCATTCCAGTATTTTTGTTTTACATTTATTAATTTTCATCATGTATTCTTTCCGTAAGACGGAGCCCATACCATTCAAAAACTCATTCAAATCCTCAGGCGTGTCGGCCAAGATGACGATGTCATCAGCAAATCTCAGAGTTGAAATTACTTCTCCTTGAATCTTCACTCCAACTTTAAAATTTTCTACAATTTCCTTCATTGCATGTTCAATGTAAAGATTGAAAAGTATGAGTGGTAAGTTGCAGCCTTGCCTTACATCTACGCGGATGATATGGTTGTGGCATCGACATCAAAGGAAACCTTGCAATCGTCCATTGATAAACTTACCACATGGGCTCAAGAAAATGATATGACGATAAACTGCACCAAGACAGTAATGCTGGCATTCCGTAAAGGCGGGAAACTATCCGCAGATGAGCATATACTACTAAATGGAGAACCCCTAGTCAATGTAAATCATTTCAAATACCTAGGAGTAGTAATGCAAATGCAAGGGAACGTATTCACGCGACATGTCAGGGATAGAACAACATCCGCCATAAAAGCAATGCAAGACATAATGCAACTGGGAAATCTATCTTTACAAACCGCAATGAATTTATTCAGAACGAAAATAACTCCAATAGTGACATACGGCATTCAAATAACTTGGGATCATTTGACACAAAGTAACCTTCGAGAGATAGAAAGAGTTAAGTCTACTTTTCTAAAGAAAATTCTGCACTTATCAAAATACACGCCATCTCGTCTAACGTACGTACTAGCAAGGGAGACTTTCTTCATAGAAGACCTGCGTTTGGAGAACTCCCTACCATCAACAGTGCAATACCAGAGACTGATCGAAGAACTAAACCTCAAGCGTAATGACATATGGCCTGATTTCTATTCCACAGAAGCTCTTATGTCGACGGACTGGATGAATGCCAACTTTGAACTGCGGCATACGATCACCCGTTTTGCAGTCCACGGTTTTCATTTTAAGATATGCACAGCAAGAGGATTTCATGACCCAGGCCCCCAATGCACCTGCTCTCTGTGTGGTAGTGCTTGTGATAGATATCACGCCATTTCCTGCGCCCAGAGGAAAGTATCGCTAACACGCTTCTGCTGCGAATAACTATATATATAGCAAAGAACCTGTCAGACACTTTGTATATAGACACTTTGATGAGTAAGATTTAAGTTATTAGTATTAGTTTTGTATCTCTGCATGGCTATTTGCTGCAATAAATGATTATTATATAGGCCTATTTAAATCCTATTTTATTGCAGTCCATAATATGCAAATATTTAATTAAAATGTAAACAAATAATGGAGCTATCTGATGTTATGGTTTGCCATTTTAGACCAACTTCTCCTCTTGTGGCCTAACCTATTCCTTTTAGAAATCAAATTGAAGTTTGTTCTTGGTGACGCCAAGTTCATTCACATACCGTAGCCTATTCTGTAGGTTAAGTTAATAAAAGAATGATTTTCTTCTTCTCAGAGTAACTTAGCCTTTGTTTTTCACGTTTAAGTTAAGTGTAAATTATTCCTTTGTTCATCAGGGCAACCCAATTCTCATTTGTCGGCACGCAATAGAAATTGTAAATTGCTTTTCAATACAGTACAGTATTTGATATTTAGAAAACATAGCCTAATCATGACAAATGGCCTTAGAATTTTGAGCCCACAAATGGTAAAATAATTGATAATTCCTAGGCCTACGAGTACAATTGATTATAGGAACCCAACATAACTGAATTTGCATTTACAGCTGGAGAAAGACATATTAGGCTAGGCCTACTGCAATAAATTACAGCTTACAGGAAGGGAATGTTAATGAGCACATTTTGTCATTATTCTCTTCCAGTATAATAATAATGAATGAAAATCCACAGCCTGCTTCCAGTCTTCGACTGGGTCAGGAATGGAATGAATGAAGCCCCCATCTAGCGGCGAGGATATGAACTGTGCCGGCTGCCGAGGCCTGACGCACTACTCTGGGGCAATGATTAAATGAATGACAGATGAAATGAAATGATAGTGGAGAGTGTTGCTGGAATGAAATTTTGACAGGGAAAACCGGAGTACTCGGAGAGTATAATAATAATAGGTGATATTTTCTCCCTGTGATATCAGTTGATAGTATGTTGCATTTAATGGCATAATACCTCATTAGGCTCAAAATGTCAGAATTATTCTTGGAGTAGAAAGGACAGTCTAGGGAAACATAATAAAAGAGCAAATTCCTGTGAGGACCTTTATTTAATATCTAAAGAATCGGTAAGGTTATGTTCAGCTTTACTAATCCATAATTTGGCAGACAATCATAAAGAAGTTTTTTGTTAAGTGAAAACACAAATTTATTTATCACAAAGCACTGAATTGTAAACCTTACCACTGAAAAGCATTATTCACATTAGTAGTAAGTGTTTGCTAGACTCCAAATATTGCATCATCATGACCAGAAATTGCGTAATCCTGATGACGTCATGGGATGACGTCATGGGTCCTTAGAGCGAGCACGTGGTCCAGGAGCGAGCATGTGCAGTGCACGTGTTAGCGTGGGAAGAGGTTGACCTTTTGGCTTGTTTGTGCGATGGTGATAAAAAGTTAATGGGTGTTGACGTCATGGAGGATGTTTATTAGGATGCTAACTGTCATCTGACACCCATGCGAGTGTGAGCACCAAAACAAAAGGTCATTCGCGGGTAGTGGGGTAGTGTATGTTCTCTTGCAAGTCGCGTGTGTGCTTGAATACGTATGGCTATGTTGGGAAAATGTTTGGTGGTGGGCGAGGACTAGGGTTGAGTGAGGGTTCGTTTAAATGCTATTTTTCCCGCTCTATTTGATGGTGAGGTAATTTTTTAAAATGGGTGGAATTTGGAAACGCAATTTGAGGTAAACGTGCTTTTTTGACATTTTGGCGAATTTAATGAGCTTGTAAGGCTAGAACGATGTGTTATTTAGGAATGGTGTGACGTCCTCTTTGCTATGAATGTGTGTCGGTATATATATAATATTTTCAAATTGTTGTTTTTTGAAATTGGTGCTATTTTGGAAACGGTGAAGATGAGAGAAAAGTTTGTTTGACGTCAATGAAAGGTCCCTATGCCCTCTAGGCTGACAGCAAGTTTGAAGTGTGTAGGACAAAACAAAATGATAGCCTACTTTCTGGCGAACATTGGCGATGATTCGCGAACGCATGGTCGGATTTGAGCATATAGGGTGTCGTAGGACTTGTGGTGAACCACCCCTTGCTATGGACGAGAGTATATCCACCCCAAAATAAATCTACCCTTACCCAGAGGTTAAGTAATGGTTATTTTTGTATGCATGCGCACTTGAGGACTTTTGTAAGAGAGCGGAATTTTTAAATGATTCTTTATAGATGAGGCTTTTTAAAAAAAATATTAAAAAAACAAAAAACTAATAGGTCATTCACTTTTTAGTATCTCGCTAACCAATAATGCGATTTAAACATATGGGGTGTCATAGGACTCGTAGTGAATTCTCCTTTTGTATGAATGAGGTATGTCAACCCCCAAAATAAAAACTACCCTTACCTGGGGTGAAAGAGCATTTTTTGTATGTATGCACACCGGTGGCTTTTGTCAAAAGGGCCTAACTACACATTTGCTAATATTTTCTGAACCCCTGATGGGATTTTGCCATAGGCAGTAACCTAGCACTTGGGGTGACGCCTCGTTTTTGAAAGTATGATTCATTTTTTTTTGTCAAAAGGGCCTAACTACACTTTTGTTAATATCTCGTGAACCAATCATGCTAGGGACTTGTATGAGGGGTCCTAGCACTTGGGGCGACGTCCCCCTTTGTGGGGTGAAACTACCCCCCAAAATTGAAAACTCAATATCTTGGAAACTATGAACCCTAAAATTAGGCGTGATAGCTTTAAAAATAGGTGATGACATAGGCTTTTACCTGGTTTGGTCATTTCACCCCTAAAACAATAAATAGTCATGTTATGGGGAAAAAACGTGTTAAACACCTAAAAATGATAAATGAAACTAAGATCTTTTGTTTTTTGATGAAAAATAGCAGGGGGGTGAAAACTACCCCCAAATTGAAAAATCGATACCTTGGAAACTAAGAACCGTAAAATTATGTGTAATAGCTTAAAAAATTCGTTGTGACATAGGCTTTTACCTGGATAGATGATGTCACCCCTAAAACAGTAAATAGTGATTTTACAGTGGGGAAAAAGGTTTTAAACGGGTAAAAATGATAATTGAACCTAAGATCTTTTGTTTTTGATGAAAAATAGCAGGGGGGTGAAAACTACCCCCAAATTGAAAAATCGATACCTTGGAAACTAAGAACCGTAAAATTATGTGTAATAGCTTAAAAAATTCGTTGTGACATAGGCTTTTACCTGGATAGATGATGTCACCCCTAAAACAGTAAATAGTGATTTTACAGTGGGGAAAAAGGTCTTAAACGGGTAAAAATGATAATTGAACCGAAGATCTTTTGTTTTTGATGAAAAATAGCAGGGGGGTGAAAACTACCCCCAAATTGAAAAATCAATACCTTGGAAACTAAGAACCGTAAAATTATTTGTAATAGCTTAAAAAATTGGTTGTGACATAGGCTTTTACCTGGATAGATGATGTCACTCCTAAAACAGTAAATAGTGATTTTAAAGTGGGGAATAAAGTCTTAAACGGGTAAAAATGATAATTGAACCTAAGATCTTTTGAGTTCATGAAAAATAGTAGAGGGGTGAAAACTACCCTCAAATTGAAAAAATCGATATCTTGCAAACTAAGAACCCTAAAATTAGGTTTGATAGTTGAAAAATAGGTGATGACATACGCTTTTACCTCGATAGATTATTTCACTCATAAAACAGGGAATAGTAATGTTACATGAGAAAAAGGTATTAAACACTTAAAAGCATAAGAGTTTTTTGAAACCATGCTTTAATGAATGAGTGTTTGGAGGATGACAGCTTGCTAATTATTATTATTATTATTATTATTATTATTATTTTTATTATTATTAGGTAATTATGGATTAATGTGTTTATAGCTAATGATTAAGGCTACAGAGTTGTATCAGGTGTTGTACAAATCAGGATGGCCAAACCGTTGCCATTCCCCATGAATATACCCAAAAGAGCCAAAACGTTAAGGTTATCGACCTGAGATTTTATAAAACTAATTATCGGAGAGGGTGAAGTAAGGTGTTGTTTTGGACTGACAGTGGCTAACCCTTTCCCATGATTTATGAATTGACCCAAAATGTTTTACCTGACAAGACTGAGTGTACCTGTTGCAGCCTTTAGAAAATCGAACCCGGACCTGTGTGGTGACAGTCAAGTTATATTAATGATGCTTTTTAACAAACACACTCTTGCATACTATCGCTGGGTTGAATCTGCACAGAGACACTGGCTTTGTTTGTGTAATGAGTCTTGGTGATAAGAACACGGCGCTCTTGCCAGCAAGTTTCATATTACTCGTCTGCTTGATAGTGGACGTGATTCGCACCGTGTTAACGTACATGACTTGATAATTGTTAGGTAAGGGTTGACAAGGCTCAATGAACCTTATTGCAACCTTAAGATGAAAATGAATTTCTTGGTATAGTCGGGGTTGCAAGCCAAGGCCTTAGGGTAGACAACCAACTATGTTAATCACTACACTGTGAGATGGTCAAATGATAATGTAACAGAACATATAGAAAAGTTTCATGTAGTTTAACGAATTGACTAAGAGCCATACCATGAGAGGTATAGGTAATTGAAATTGAATCCTTAACTGTTGACCCTACTACATGTAAGCTATAGCAATGCCCGCCTATAAGCTATCATGTTAGAAAAAGAAATTTATGAGTTGTTTTAAACGGAGAATGATTGTGTTTACTGTGAAACACCCATCTGAATTTAAAAATAGTTTATGTCCTACATGATGTTTGAACTCTCTTTTTATTTATACTTTAGACGAACGCTAACATAGTTGTAATTCAGAAGCCATGGGCTGCCTCTTTTCCAATCCTACACCGTACACTGAAGTTAAAGTTAATAATGATCACGTTACAGGCAGCCAGTTTCAAAGCCATGAGAAATAAGTGAACAAAGTATAAAATACTTGACCCAGTCGGGAAATCAACATGGTGTTGTTTCAAACAAAAGACAAGCGTTCTATAAACTTGACCACCAAGCTGTCCTATCGACCCCTAATTGTTTGGCTGATGGTGAAAATAAAATTAAATGTAAACTATAACTAAAACTAACTACACACTTATAACTAGAAAAATGAAATGTAAGACAAAAGGATAACAGGACAAATAAAGGACAGAAGGAATAAATAATGCCCCTCAACCCTCAAGAATGTGGATTGATGAACTTGAAAGGAAGGAGAGCCATAAAAGGTAGATATGAAAGTAAAAGAGGAGAGGGTCCCGCTCCAGAGGTAATCGATAAAAAGGAGGAAAACTGGGCCCAGCTCAGGAATCCCTTGTGGTCGCAAACTTCCAAACTCATCAGCCGTAAGCCCCTGAGGGTGTAGGCATATCCAGGGTGCACCACAAGTGGTGGGGCTACATACACCCTACCTTTAGTGTGGCTTGTGCAATAGGCAGGAAATAACATAAAAATAAAAAGAAGGCTGCCTCCTCACACAAGGAGGGTATCAGAAAAAATAAACAAGGGTCAATTAAGTCGGAAAATAAAGAGACTCCCTAAGCCTTGGATAGCCTAATAATGTCGGAGTCGGTAGAGAACAAGAGTTGACCAAGTGTGGTCGACAGGAAAGAAGACAGACAGGAGCCTAGCACAAGTCAGTGGGAACAATGATGGATTCAGCTGGGGCTCCATGGTCGTCAACCTACATTCCACTAGATGAAAGCCCTTGTTTGGGGGTGGTGGAAAATAAACACCTCTTTTGTTTTAAATCACTGGCTTTAAGGACGGTAACAAATGGCATGCCATTATAATGCGATACTGGTCCTAGGGATATGCAAAATTGTATTAGATACTCAGCTAATAATAGTGTACATGACCCCTTATTATTTTCCCTAATTACAGTACATGGGAATGATGACCATGATTTCCAAGCCCCTAAGTAAGACAAAAACATATTATTTCCATTCCCAAACAGTTGGGGTGAGGTGAGGTGAGTTTTCTAAACGTCAAACACATGTGGTTTTCCACTTTTACTCCAGGTAAATGCCATGTTTGCCCACAGACAAGTGCAAAGAAAATCGAAACATGTTATGTTTGGATCAATTCCTTACCTACATGACAACATGTACTTGAAATAACAAGTAATGAGCATTCTATGTTAACAATAGTGAGATGCTTGCAAACTGCCAATGCTTAGAGCTCATTAGCGGCTTCTAAGGGAGGCAAGGAGTACACTTACTTGAAAAACTAACAAGAGGAGTGTTCGATTTTCCCACAACACCCAATCTGAAAGTAAATATAAATGACTATGCACTTAAGTCCATAACCACCTCCTTACCATTCCTACCCTTCATAGTCAAAGGCACACATTAATACAGCCATCACAGTGACAGAGGTTATTTGTAAAATATCTAAATATCTGAGATTTATCTTGAAATTGACCAGAATTTTGTAAAATCCACAAAATTTACCGCAAATTTAGCAAATTCCACCAAATTTCAGCAAAATCCAACAAATCACTACCAGATTTATTGAAATGCCATTGAATTATTAAAGAATGGTTTGAACTAGCTCAAATTTATATAAAATTACCCGAATATTGATGAAAATTCACCAAATTCTACCAAATTTAGCCAAGAGGTCTACAAACCATGAAATTTAACCATTTTTTTTAAATTCACAACATATACTCGAAAATTCCATAATATTCCCTTTGCGTGTATATTTTTTTAGTTGTTGTTTCGTTTCCCACACTCCCTGCAGACAAATACCTGAACATTACTTTCTCCTAGACTAGGAGTTCCACATTCGACATGATAGCGGAGTTTCATCTCCCATAAACTCGTCTCTGAGGTGGGTGCCAGAAAAGGCATCCAGCTGTAAAAACCACACCCTCACATAGACTTTCATAACTTCTTACGTTGAGGTTCATAACACTACGTTGATTGATTTATCGGTTTCCTTTTCACAATTCCTGTCTATACATTCCTCTTGAAGGTTGCAAGATGCTTGCAAGGTTCCTAAAATGCAATTAAATTTAATAAATACCTTAAGATGGTTTGATTTGTTTAATGATATGGTGTTAATACTATTTTTAGGTTTTGACTGGCTTTGCATTAAGAATTGACTAACCAAACATGAGTTACCTATCAGGGAAACATTTTGGCCACTATGTTGGCTATTGACCAGTGAGTTTAGCTGTTTATCATTTTTTTAAATCATAAACAACAGAGGCTTAAACGTATAGATAAACCGTGTGACCATGTTTGTTAAACAAGACATTATACCAGAGACAATTAGAATACTTATGTAGAGTTTACCAAAAATAATGTTGTGTAACAGTAAATGCTAGTCAACAGTTATACACTTCTAAAAAAAATCATCATACAATACCTGAGAGCTCTTCTAAAATTATTGATGTGTAACATGTTTCCACTAACTTGCTATGTATTTTTTGGCTTGGGGGTGATTTTCAAGAAATGCAAATGGAACTGAAATGCAATACAAACAATGAGCGCGCCTGGTGGCTGAGATTGATACCACGACGTACTGTCGGTTATGTAGCTATGTGGAATGTATATCAAATATGGTTTACTTCAAGGTCTGGAGATCCCTACAATTCCTACAATAAATGATCTTGAAATGGTCATCCTATGGTGTGAAAATATTTATTAGGTATATATATTTACTGAAAACAATTATGATTTATTAAATGTTTATATGTTTACAGTATTGTTATTTAATGTAAGCACTTGAGGCACTACCGACCAAAATACAGCACTATCTGCAATATGTATTGCATACTTGAAGGTTTGGTGGTCCCATTAAAGGTATTCCTACAATAAATGATTTTCAAGTTGTCATTCTATGACGTGAAAATATTTAATATATGATATTTGCTAACAGAATATGCCACTGGAATTATTTTACAAGTAGTTATTTTAATGACAACAGAGTTCACTGTTAATAACGGAGAGCCCTATGTGGAATGTAGGATAACATGTAACATAATATACGTGATATGTCACAACTGTAAGGCTTGTGATTTTTTAAAGATGCCTTTATACCTATATTAATCACCCAGTTTACAAGACTGATAACTGTAATGCTACGGAAAAATCATAACAAATCAAAAATGTGCATTGGAAAACCAAAAAGTGGTTGAGCAAATATACAGTCAACATGCAAAAAAAAACAAGAAATATATACAAATTGTGTTAATTAATTTAATTCAAAAATATATATATTAGGTATACACACATACACACACACACATATACAGAATACAGCTCTTTTTTTGTTCATGTTTGCCTGCTACAGTTTTTGAATATAACACTTGCTGAACATTATTTTAGGGGTGGGGGTGTTGCTACGTTGACCAATTACACAATAATACCAGCTTTACGAAGTTCATCTTCTATTTTTAACAGCTCTTCCTCATAACCAATATGACCAGCCTGTTTACAGGCATGCAAGAGCTGTAGACGTTCGACTAATATATTAGGATCGTTCCATTTGCTATTTTTTATGAATGGTTTCAAATACTCGGGAAGCAATCCATCATTTTCACCATCAACATCATTATCATCCTCATCATTATAATCATCTTCATAATGATCATCATCATCCTCGTCATCTTTACCATCATAATTTCCACCTGTGTCCACAGTCTGTTCAATGGTTTGAGTTCCCTTTGATAGTGTTGAAAGCTTCTTTTTAGATGTACTAGAGTGCTTTAACATTATGTTATTATTATCACCATCATCATCCTTTTCATCTTCCCCAACCAACTTCTTGATGGGGTATGTTGTCTCTGATAGAGTTGAGGGCTTTTGAGATGTGTGTGTGTGTCTGATAATGGGTTTTACTGGAGGTCTTAAAGGTTTCTCATTAAACAACTCGCTAACAGCATGAGTGCGTTGTAGTGTATTAACCCCGAGGTTAATATTATCTTGAGCAGCACTATTTTTTTCTTGGACTTGGTTTTTTGCTTCGGTTTGCGTTTTCCTTACATTTACATTAGCTTGATTATTAAGTTTACAATCATGACTGTTTGAAGAAAGTATGTCCAATTCTCTTGTCTTAAGCATTCCTCGACACTGTTTCGATCGTTGCTTTGAACAGCGCCAAATAACAGTTCCATTTTTATTGCTTCGTTTCACAATATATGAATATCCTTTATAGTATGCATAAGGCTTACCATACCTAGTCACTGATACTTCCATATCAACTGTCAAGCATAAACTAATTTCTAGTAAAGACAACTTGGAAATAACAACAATAGATTAATGTGGGAGCATATATAGATGCAAAAAGAGGGAGCAAAAGTGGGGGTAAAAAGTGTCAGTGAAAGTGGGAGCAAATGAGGGAGCAAAAACTGTGAGCAAAAATTGGGAAGCAAAAAGTGGGAGCATATATGGGATGAAATGTGAGAGCAAAGCAAATATAAAAAGTGGGGGCAAATATGCTAACTTGAATTGTGTATATACTTTACTTTCAACTATCTTGAATTGTGTATATACTTTTGCCGGCATATTTGTTGACATATTTGTTAGCATATTTGCTCCCACTTTTTATATTTGCTTTGCTCCCACATTTCATCCCATATATGCTCCCACTTTTTGCTTCCCAATTTTTGCTCACAGTTTTTGCTCCCTCATTTGCTCCCACTTTCACTGACACTTTTTACCCCCACTTTTGCTCCCTCTTTTTGCATCTATATATGCTCCCACATTAATCTATTGTTGTTATTTCCAAGTTGTCTTTACTAGAAATTAGTTTATGCTTGACAGTTGATATGGAAGTATCAGTGACTAGGTATGGTAAGCCTTATGCATACTATAAAGGATATTCATATATTGTGAAACGAAGCAATAAAAATGGAACTGTTATTTGGCGCTGTTCAAAGCAACGATCGAAACAGTGTCGAGGAATGCTTAAGACAAGAGAATTGGACATACTTTCTTCAAACAGTCATGATTGTAAACTTAATAATCAAGCTAGTGTAAATGTAAGGAAAACGCAAACCGAAGCAAAAAACCAAGTCCAAGAAAAAAATAGTGCTGCTCAAGATAATATTAACCTCGGGGTTAATACACTACAACGCACTCATGCTGTTAGCGAGTTGTTTAATGAGAAACCTTTAAGACCTCCAGTAAAACCCATTATCAGACACACACACACATCTCAAAAGCCCTCAACTCTATCAGAGACAACATACCCCATCAAGAAGTTGGTTGGGGAAGATGAAAAGGATGATGATGGTGATAATAATAACATAATGTTAAAGCACTCTAGTACATCTAAAAAGAAGCTTTCAACACTATCAAAGGGAACTCAAACCATTGAACAGACTGTGGACACAGGTGGAAATTATGATGGTAAAGATGACGAGGATGATGATGATCATTATGAAGATGATTATAATGATGAGGATGATAATGATGTTGATGGTGAAAATGATGGATTGCTTCCCGAGTATTTGAAACCATTCATAAAAAATAGCAAATGGAACGATCCTAATATATTAGTCGAACGTCTACAGCTCTTGCATGCCTGTAAACAGGCTGGTCATATTGGTTATGAGGAAGAGCTGTTAAAAATAGAAGATGAACTTCGTAAAGCTGGTATTATTGTGTAATTGGTCAACGTAGCAACACCCCCACCCCTAAAATAATGTTCAGCAAGTGTTATATTCAAAAACTGTAGCAGGCAAACATGAACAAAAAAAGAGCTGTATTCTGTATATGTGTGTGTGTGTGTATGTGTGTATACCTAATATATATATATATATTTTTGAATTAAATTAATTAACACAATTTGTATATATTTCTTGTTTTTTTTGCATGTTGACTGTATATTTGCTCAACCACTTTTTGGTTTTCCAATGCACATTTTTGATTTGTTATGATTTTTCCGTAGCATTACAGTTATCAGTCTTGTAAACTGGGTGATTAATATAGGTATAAAGGCATCTTTAAAAAATCACAAGCCTTACAGTTGTGACATATCACGTATATTATGTTACATGTTATCCTACATTCCACATAGGGCTCTCCGTTATTAACAGTGAACTCTGTTGTCATTAAAATAACTACTTGTAAAATAATTCCAGTGGCATATTCTGTTAGCAAATATCATATATTAAATATTTTCACGTCATAGAATGACAACTTGAAAATCATTTATTGTAGGAATACCTTTAATGGGACCACCAAACCTTCAAGTATGCAATACATATTGCAGATAGTGCTGTATTTTGGTCGGTAGTGCCTCAAGTGCTTACATTAAATAACAATACTGTAAACATATAAACATTTAATAAATCATAATTGTTTTCAGTAAATATATATACCTAATAAATATTTTCACACCATAGGATGACCATTTCAAGATCATTTATTGTAGGAATTGTAGGGATCTCCAGACCTTGAAGTAAACCATATTTGATATACATTCCACATAGCTACATAACCGACAGTACGTCGTGGTATCAATCTCAGCCACCAGGCGCGCTCATTGTTTGTATTGCATTTCAGTTCCATTTGCATTTCTTGAAAATCACCCCCAAGCCAAAAAATACATAGCAAGTTAGTGGAAACATGTTACACATCAATAATTTTAGAAGAGCTCTCAGGTATTGTATGATGATTTTTTTTAGAAGTGTATAACTGTTGACTAGCATTTACTGTTACACAACATTATTTTTGGTAAACTCTACATAAGTATTCTAATTGTCTCTGGTATAATGTCTTGTTTAACAAACATGGTCACACGGTTTATCTATACGTTTAAGCCTCTGTTGTTTATGATTTAAAAAAATGATAAACAGCTAAACTCACTGGTCAATAGCCAACATAGTGGCCAAAATGTTTCCCTGATAGGTAACTCATGTTTGGTTAGTCAATTCTTAATGCAAAGCCAGTCAAAACCTAAAAATAGTATTAACACCATATCATTAAACAAATCAAACCATCTTAAGGTATTTATTAAATTTAATTGCATTTTAGGAACCTTGCAAGCATCTTGCAACCTTCAAGAGGAATGTATAGACAGGAATTGTGAAAAGGAAACCGATAAATCAATCAACGTAGTGTTATGAACCTCAACGTAAGAAGTTATGAAAGTCTATGTGAGGGTGTGGTTTTTACAGCTGGATGCCTTTTCTGGCACCCACCTCAGAGACGAGTTTATGGGAGATGAAACTCCGCTATCATGTCGAATGTGGAACTCCTAGTCTAGGAGAAAGTAATGTTCAGGTATTTGTCTGCAGGGAGTGTGGGAAACGAAACAACAACTAAAAAAATATACACGCAAAGGGAATGTTATGGAATTTTCGAGTATATGTTGTGAATTTAAAAAAAATGGTTAAATTTCATGGTTTGTAGACCTCTTGGCTAAATTTGGTAGAATTTGGTGAATTTTCATCAATATTCGGGTAATTTTATATAAATTTGAGCTAGTTCAAACCATTCTTTAATAATTCAATGGCATTTCAATAAATCTGGTAGTGATTTGTTGGATTTTGCTGAAATTTGGTGGAATTTGCTAAATTTGCGGTAAATTTTGTGGATTTTACAAAATTCTGGTCAATTTCAAGATAAATCTCAGATATTTAGATATTTTACAAATAACCTCTGTCACTGTGATGGCTGTATTAATGTGTGCCTTTGACTATGAAGGGTAGGAATGGTAAGGAGGTGGTTATGGACTTAAGTGCATAGTCATTTATATTTACTTTCAGATTGGGTGTTGTGGGAAAATCGAACACTCCTCTTGTTAGTTTTTCAAGTAAGTGTACTCCTTGCCTCCCTTAGAAGCCGCTAATGAGCTCTAAGCATTGGCAGTTTGCAAGCATCTCACTATTGTTAACATAGAATGCTCATTACTTGTTATTTCAAGTACATGTTGTCATGTAGGTAAGGAATTGATCCAAACATAACATGTTTCGATTTTCTTTGCACTTGTCTGTGGGCAAACATGGCATTTACCTGGAGTAAAAGTGGAAAACCACATGTGTTTGACGTTTAGAAAACTCACCTCACCTCACCCCAACTGTTTGGGAATGGAAATAATATGTATTTGTCTTACTTAGGGGCTTGGAAATCATGGTCATCATTCCCATGTACTGTAATTAGGGAAAATAATAAGGGGTCATGTACACTATTATTAGCTGAGTATCTAATACAATTTTGCATATCCCTAGGACCAGTATCGCATTATAATGGCATGCCATTTGTTACCGTCCTTAAAGCCAGTGATTTAAAACAAAAGAGGTGTTTATTTTCCACCACCCCCAAACAAGGGCTTTCATCTAGTGGAATGTAGGTTGACGACCATGGAGCCCCAGCTGAATCCATCATTGTTCCCACTGACTTGTGCTAGGCTCCTGTCTGTCTTCTTTCCTGTCGACCACACTTGGTCAACTCTTGTTCTCTACCGACTCCGACATTATTAGGCTATCCAAGGCTTAGGGAGTCTCTTTATTTTCCGACTTAATTGACCCTTGTTTATTTTTTCTGATACCCTCCTTGTGTGAGGAGGCAGCCTTCTTTTTATTTTTATGTTATTTCCTGCCTATTGCACAAGCCACACTAAAGGTAGGGTGTATGTAGCCCCACCACTTGTGGTGCACCCTGGATATGCCTACACCCTCAGGGGCTTACGGCTGATGAGTTTGGAAGTTTGCGACCACAAGGGATTCCTGAGCTGGGCCCAGTTTTCCTCCTTTTTATCGATTACCTCTGGAGCGGGACCCTCTCCTCTTTTACTTTCATATCTACCTTTTATGGCTCTCCTTCCTTTCAAGTTCATCAATCCACATTCTTGAGGGTTGAGGGGCATTATTTATTCCTTCTGTCCTTTATTTGTCCTGTTATCCTTTTGTCTTACATTTCATTTTTCTAGTTATAAGTGTGTAGTTAGTTTTAGTTATAGTTTACATTTAATTTTATTTTCACCATCAGCCAAACAATTAGGGGTCGATAGGACAGCTTGGTGGTCAAGTTTATAGAACGCTTGTCTTTTGTTTGAAACAACACCATGTTGATTTCCCGACTGGGTCAAGTATTTTATACTTTGTTCACTTATTTCTCATGGCTTTGAAACTGGCTGCCTGTAACGTGATCATTATTAACTTTAACTTCAGTGTACGGTGTAGGATTGGAAAGGAGGCAGCCCATGGCTTCTGAATTACAACTATGTTAGCGTTCGTCTAAAGTATAAATAAAAAGAGAGTTCAAACATCATGTAGGACATAAACTATTTTTAAATTCAGATGGGTGTTTCACAGTAAACACAATCATTCTCCGTTTAAAACAACTCATAAATTTCTTTTTCTAACATGATAGCTTATAGGCGGGCATTGCTATAGCTTACATGTAGTAGGGTCAACAGTTAAGGATTCAATTTCAATTACCTATACCTCTCATGGTATGGCTCTTAGTCAATTCGTTAAACTACATGAAACTTTTCTATATGTTCTGTTACATTATCATTTGACCATCTCACAGTGTAGTGATTAACATAGTTGGTTGTCTACCCTAAGGCCTTGGCTTGCAACCCCGACTATACCAAGAAATTCATTTTCATCTTAAGGTTGCAATAAGGTTCATTGAGCCTTGTCAACCCTTACCTAACAATTATCAAGTCATGTACGTTAACACGGTGCGAATCACGTCCACTATCAAGCAGACGAGTAATATGAAACTTGCTGGCAAGAGCGCCGTGTTCTTATCACCAAGACTCATTACACAAACAAAGCCAGTGTCTCTGTGCAGATTCAACCCAGCGATAGTATGCAAGAGTGTGTTTGTTAAAAAGCATCATTAATATAACTTGACTGTCACCACACAGGTCCGGGTTCGATTTTCTAAAGGCTGCAACAGGTACACTCAGTCTTGTCAGGTAAAACATTTTGGGTCAATTCATAAATCATGGGAAAGGGTTAGCCACTGTCAGTCCAAAACAACACCTTACTTCACCCTCTCCGATAATTAGTTTTATAAAATCTCAGGTCGATAACCTTAACGTTTTGGCTCTTTTGGGTATATTCATGGGGAATGGCAACGGTTTGGCCACCCTGATTTGTACAACACCTGATACAACTCTGTAGCCTTAATCATTAGCTATAAACACATTAATCCATAATTACCTAATAATAATAAAAATAATAATAATAATAATAATAATAATAATTAGCAAGCTGTCATCCTCCAAACACTCATTCATTAAAGCATGGTTTCAAAAAACTCTTATGCTTTTAAGTGTTTAATACCTTTTTCTCATGTAACATTACTATTCCCTGTTTTATGAGTGAAATAATCTATCGAGGTAAAAGCGTATGTCATCACCTATTTTTCAACTATCAAACCTAATTTTAGGGTTCTTAGTTTGCAAGATATCGATTTTTTCAATTTGAGGGTAGTTTTCACCCCTCTACTATTTTTCATGAACTCAAAAGATCTTAGGTTCAATTATCATTTTTACCCGTTTAAGACTTTATTCCCCACTTTAAAATCACTATTTACTGTTTTAGGAGTGACATCATCTATCCAGGTAAAAGCCTATGTCACAACCAATTTTTTAAGCTATTACAAATAATTTTACGGTTCTTAGTTTCCAAGGTATTGATTTTTCAATTTGGGGGTAGTTTTCACCCCCCTGCTATTTTTCATCAAAAACAAAAGATCTTCGGTTCAATTATCATTTTTACCCGTTTAAGACCTTTTTCCCCACTGTAAAATCACTATTTACTGTTTTAGGGGTGACATCATCTATCCAGGTAAAAGCCTATGTCACAACGAATTTTTTAAGCTATTACACATAATTTTACGGTTCTTAGTTTCCAAGGTATCGATTTTTCAATTTGGGGGTAGTTTTCACCCCCCAGCTATTTTTCATCAAAAACAAAAGATCTTAGGTTCAATTATCATTTTTACCCGTTTAAAACCTTTTTCCCCACTGTAAAATCACTATTTACTGTTTTAGGGGTGACATCATCTATCCAGGTAAAAGCCTATGTCACAACGAATTTTTTAAGCTATTACACATAATTTTACGGTTCTTAGTTTCCAAGGTATCGATTTTTCAATTTGGGGGTAGTTTTCACCCCCCTGCTATTTTTCATCAAAAAACAAAAGATCTTAGTTTCATTTATCATTTTTAGGTGTTTAACACGTTTTTTCCCCATAACATGACTATTTACTGTTTTAGGGGTGAAATGACCAAACCAGGTAAAAGCCTATGTCATCACCTATTTTTAAAGCTATCACGCCTAATTTTAGGGTTCATAGTTTCCAAGATATTGAGTTTTCAATTTTGGGGGGTAGTTTCACCCCACAAAGGGGGACGTCGCCCCAAGTGCTAGGACCCCTCATACAAGTCCCTAGCATGATTGGTTCACGAGATATTAACAAAAGTGTAGTTAGGCCCTTTTGACAAAAAAAAATGAATCATACTTTCAAAAACGAGGCGTCACCCCAAGTGCTAGGTTACTGCCTATGGCAAAATCCCATCAGGGGTTCAGAAAATATTAGCAAATGTGTAGTTAGGCCCTTTTGACAAAAGCCACCGGTGTGCATACATACAAAAAATGCTCTTTCACCCCAGGTAAGGGTAGTTTTTATTTTGGGGGTTGACATACCTCATTCATACAAAAGGAGAATTCACTACGAGTCCTATGACACCCCATATGTTTAAATCGCATTATTGGTTAGCGAGATACTAAAAAGTGAATGACCTATTAGTTTTTTGTTTTTTTAATATTTTTTTAAAAAGCCTCATCTATAAAGAATCATTTAAAAATTCCGCTCTCTTACAAAAGTCCTCAAGTGCGCATGCATACAAAAATAACCATTACTTAACCTCTGGGTAAGGGTAGATTTATTTTGGGGTGGATATACTCTCGTCCATAGCAAGGGGTGGTTCACCACAAGTCCTACGACACCCTATATGCTCAAATCCGACCATGCGTTCGCGAATCATCGCCAATGTTCGCCAGAAAGTAGGCTATCATTTTGTTTTGTCCTACACACTTCAAACTTGCTGTCAGCCTAGAGGGCATAGGGACCTTTCATTGACGTCAAACAAACTTTTCTCTCATCTTCACCGTTTCCAAAATAGCACCAATTTCAAAAAACAACAATTTGAAAATATTATATATATACCGACACACATTCATAGCAAAGAGGACGTCACACCATTCCTAAATAACACATCGTTCTAGCCTTACAAGCTCATTAAATTCGCCAAAATGTCAAAAAAGCACGTTTACCTCAAATTGCGTTTCCAAATTCCACCCATTTTAAAAAATTACCTCACCATCAAATAGAGCGGGAAAAATAGCATTTAAACGAACCCTCACTCAACCCTAGTCCTCGCCCACCACCAAACATTTTCCCAACATAGCCATACGTATTCAAGCACACACGCGACTTGCAAGAGAACATACACTACCCCACTACCCGCGAATGACCTTTTGTTTTGGTGCTCACACTCGCATGGGTGTCAGATGACAGTTAGCATCCTAATAAACATCCTCCATGACGTCAACACCCATTAACTTTTTATCACCATCGCACAAACAAGCCAAAAGGTCAACCTCTTCCCACGCTAACACGTGCACTGCACATGCTCGCTCCTGGACCACGTGCTCGCTCTAAGGACCCATGACGTCATCCCATGACGTCATCAGGATTACGCAATTTCTGGTCATGATGATGCAATATTTGGAGTCTAGCAAACACTTACTACTCACATTTGTTTGGGAAGGAAAACACTGACGCTTTCTTGTAGTTCCAAACACAACAACTATGCGGCATTATCTCACAACTACTACACCGAATGCTCCACTATAATGGTACGGTACTGTGATAACGCAAATATGACAATTAAACCAAAAATCACCACACGAGAAATGTTTAACAAGTAAGACTCCACTCAACTCTAATAATGGCTGGCGATCTGAAGCTGTAACCACGCAGCGTGACGTCACTAGAATTTCGTCACAGAGTGAGTTGGCCTTGTTATCGGTGGTCACGACCTGACGCACGTGGAGACTTGATACCTGCCCAGTGACGTAGAAGCTCCCTGACTGGTTGGAAGGCGAGAAGCCTACCTGACTTACGTGGAGACTAGATGCCTGCCCAGTGACGTAGATGCTCCCTGGCTGGTTGGAAGGCGAGAAGCCTACATGACGTACGTGGAGACTAGATGTCTGCCCAGTGACGTAGACGCTCCCTGACTGGTTGGAAGGCGAGAAGCCTACATGACGTACGTGGAGACTTGATACCTGCCCAGTGACGTAGAAGCTCCCTGACTGGTTGGAATTCGAGAAGCCTACCTGACTTACGTGGAGACTAGATGCCTGCCCAGTGACGTAGATGCTCCCTGACTGGTTGGAAGGCGAGAAGCCTACATGACGTACGTGGAGACTAGATGTCTGCCCAGTGACGTAGACGCTCCCTGACTGGTTGGAAGGCGAGAAGCCTACATGACGTACGTGGAGACTAGATGCCTGCCCAGTGACGTAGATGCTCCCTGGCTGGTTGTAAGGCGAGAAGCCTATCTGCTGCACGTGGAGACTAGATGTCTGCCCAGTGACGTAGTTGTTCCCTGGCTGGTTGTAAGGCGAGAAGCCGACCTGCCGCACGTGGAGACTAGATGTCTGACCAGTGACGTAGATGCTCCCTGGCTGGTTGTAAGACGAGAAGCCTACCTGCCGCCGTCTGACGGAATCTTTAAATTTTCTTATATATACTGGATGGTCTTTGAGAGGCTTTTCATTCAGCTAACCGTGTGCCTCCGTGCCAGCGTGTTTCATCTAATAAAGAACCGTCCTCGTCTCCCGTCGCATGTATTTTAGCAAGTGATTCTGCAGCCAAGTGAGATAAAACCAATCATTTCGTTTCAGCCATTTATTCTCACTAAACAGCTGTGAAAATGCCGTGCACTATTGTTGTTGTTGCAACCTACAACTCCCTAAGTGCCACATAAATACCACCTAATACTTTATCCCTTAATTGGCAACTTCTTTCCCGGTTTCTGCCCCTTATGAACAAATTATCTCCCCGTGCTCTTTGTTTCTCCTTAGGGAACTGCGATTTGGATCTTGGGATATAAGAAGCCCCGCCATACCTGTCCGCCTCGTTGCGTAGTGGCTATCTTCCTTGGCTGTTACCGCGGAGACTAGGGTTTGATTCCAGGGTCACCCAAGATATTGAATTCTGGTCTGAGGGCTCGTGAGGCACAACTCAGCCATGCTGGGAGTATTTTACCGTGGTTCCCACTCCTTCTCCATGCAAATGCCTGGATAGTACATTACAGAAGGCCATGGCCGCTTCCTGCCCAAATCCTACACACGCCAGTGCATACTTCACAGCCAGAGTTGGGCTAAATGTATTTTTGGGTTAAACAATACTCCAAATAAGGTATTTTACAGTAGATAAAAAATATACTTATAAATTTCCAGAAAATTCAAAACACAAAACACTTTCCTCTATTCAGACTGTTCAAAGTAACAATAATACCGTATATTACTATTATATATATTGCTGTCATGATTGCCCTGAGCGGATACGCGCGTTAACGTGCAAAGCTAATGGTTCGCATCCAACCTTCACCCCCTTTGAATTGGTTCCCCTCGCTGCGTCACTATCCCGTTAAATGGGCAATAATACGTAGAGATTATTATTATTACGGTATGGCCGAAGCTAATCCCCAATGTCGACACAGCGAAACCGGAACTGTATTGGAAAGTCTGTGGCTGAGATATAATCAATTTTGTCTCGTAATCATCAAATTAGATACCAGAGATCTTTTGCGAGTGCCACCGGGAATCAAACTGCCACTGGTCCACCGAGCTATAGCAGTATGCACTGTTTACACTGGGTGTAACTATTGACAGAACGCCATCATCTAAGAAGGACTGCACCAAACTCAAGACACAGAACATTTGTGGTACCACTTAGGGTCCAGCACCAATACTCTCTTATATCGCTGAATCAAGTTCCCAGGTTTGGTAAATAGTTTGATGTTGTTTTTGATTCATTTAGGAACTTTGCGAGTTGTAGCCACGTTTACTTGGGTGTATAAGGATAACTTGTTTTGTTATGTTGGCTGTATTGGTGTGTATTGGAATATTAGTGGCCTTTCTTCAGTGTTGTCTAAGTAATCAATTATTGAAAGCTTTCCAGTCGGTCAACACGCATGCGCCCAAATTAGAGTGGACGGGGAGTTACAATTAGGAAGAGATAAATCACATGAATTATTTGTGCTCTTGATAAAACACTTCTCACAAAAATGGGGGCTCAATTGGATGAGTAGCTTCCCTGGTCAAGCGAACATCATCAGATACGCTCACTTAGTTAGTTATTGTTGTTTTAAGGGGCGGAACAGCGAGGTCATCGGCCCCTCTAAGCTCACTTAGTTATCTACAGATGTGAGTAAATTTAATAATCAGGATAAATCTTGACCCCAGAGTTCTGCTGAGACTTGTTCGTGCCCTGTGTAGATTAATTTACAATATTTAATTGTTTAGGACACACAGATTAAAAACAGTAACTAGGAACTTCCTCAACACGACAATTACAAGTACCTTGTCTTGTACTTTCTGATATTCACTGTATCAAGTTACTGCCTATTTCGTAATACTCGTGCAGTAACGTGAGTTTACTTCCACATTGATAGGTTTGTAATGTAATTTACGGTCGGACAATCCAGCCTGTCCCATCAAATTGTGTTAAGGTTTGTGTGTAGCCTACTTAGGAACAGAGAAACCAATTATAAGACGCTTCATTTCACTGCTCTACAAGCTGGCACCAGTAATTCCTCATTGTATCGCAATTATAGTCACTAATATTTTGATCGATATTCTGCCCTAAGTTATATCGTATAAAGTCGAGCGTCATTGTCGAATAAGTTTTACCGTGAGCCTCTTCTTCTCACTGTGCACCTGGAGGGATATATTCACATTAACTTACCAGTGACCTAACTTGCATTCGGAGTTCTGAAAATATCTCATTTGATGTGTTATATATGATAATTATTCAGCGTGTTTGTATAAGTACGACTCATAATAATTCTCGAGTGCACTTTGTGTGTTCTAGTTTGCTGAACATCATGGAGCAACAACCAATCATTAAGAGAGAGCCTGAATGGTTGTCTGATACTGACGAAGTCCCTAATATTGTAAGTTGTATTTAATTTGCATATTGTGTAACATAACATGTGCATTACAAGGAACTGTTTTCTGTATGTTCTACATTGGTTAATTCTTTTATGTTACCTTCTAGGATTCTAGGACTACATATAGCAATCTGCTGGATGAGTCTGGTTGTCATTTTGAAGACGAAAGCAAGCTCATCAAAGTGGGAAACCAAATACAGGTGATCATAGGTTCTTATAGTAATCTGCATGATTTTAACATAATTTGAACTTCATGTTTATTAATCAGTGTTGTTTCTTATTTTAGCGGCTAACTGTTGCTGATATTATGCAGGTTCACTCAGCTGGCACCCTGGGCTCTATTGTAGGTGATGTGTACACCACATGCTGTGTTGACAATATATAATTCATTGCGGTTCAATTAAACATTGCGATGCAGCCGGGTTTAGGGAGATTTTTAGGGACCTCTGTGACGTCACCGTGACATCACGGCTGACATATTGATATTGATGTTCTTTGGTTGCTGGGAGTTGCCGTTTCCGCAAGCTCGTCAGCTGATTACTACGTCAGTGTGGCGCGAGATTTTGGCGGAGGTGGTTCGCCATTTTTGTCACCTGTTAGCGTTTTGTAAACGAAATATTGATAGTAAATATTTCCGTGAATAACCTATAAAAAAGATTTTGATATGAGCAATGACGTGTGCGTGGATTGTTTTGGCGATTAGTAATAAAATTGTTGATTTTCTTAAGTTGTCGCATTTAATTGATTATGACGAAAATGTTACGTGAGGCACTGTGTGGGGGAATACGCCTGGTAAAATAATAAGGGGTTGGTAAAATATAGACAGAAATTGGCATATACAAGAACACTTGGAAAAGAGATATGACAGTGTTTGGTATTAGACCTATACAGGTCTTTTTTTTGATGTTTCATACAGTGTGTCTGTGAGGCGTTAATAAACAGTATGTTATTGAGATACTTGTATTTGCAGTCAATATTGGAAAACTTAAAAATACCAAACTAGTGGGGGGGGGGCTTAGCTCCATTTTTGACCACAATGTTTTATAATGTTTTTGGTGGTTTTGCGTATGTCATTGTGTTTGTGTATATTTGCTGGCAGCATTGGAGAGAAAAAAACTACACAAAATCATATCTTGCTATGTGAAGCGCCCCCCCCCCCTCCGGTAAACAATAACAATATTGACCACAATGTTTTATAAGAATATTATAATCTTTTAGCGATGGGTTGTATTTGTGTTTGTGGTTTTCATGGAAATTAATGCGTCTGCCAGCAGCTATTGCGGTGTACTTTTAGGTTAGGTTTGGTTATGCGTGGGAAATGTGTTTCACAATTGCATTACTGCTTGTGGTCAGAGTAAGGGGGTGTAAATGTATTGATGCCAATCGGCGATTATTACATACCGCGATCGTTTGTGTATAACATTTCTGTAAAAACAAATTGGCGGCTTTTGTGATGTTATCAACGACTTTACGAAATGCTTCTCTGGCAATCTTACGGGAAAAGCCCTGGTTATAGGTTATTTTGGGTGGTGACAACTCAATAACAGAAATGAGCATTAGAAAAAACTACAAAACGCATAGTTATCGCCATCTGTAATTGATCTATATAGCCTACCTCAATTTGATACGCCGCACATACGAAAATGTTGTAATTTAGGGTTACATTTATAAAATTTTGTATCAGGATGGGTAATTGGCCTACTTATCGAAATTATCATCGACGATACTTAAGAAAGTATTCCGATTTAAGGTTATATTTTTAGTATTTTGTATCGGTATCTGTAATTTGCCTACATAGCTGAATTTCAGATGACGATGCACATCGTAATTTATTTTAATTTTATAATTATAAAACATTGTATCGTAATCTGCAATCGACCTATATAGATCAATTACAGACTCCGATACATACGAAAATTTCACAATTTAAAGTTATATTTTTAAAATTTGGTATCGGAATCTGTAATTCTACTATATAGCTCAATTACAGATGACGATACACGTCGTAATTATTTCAATTTCATAATTATAAAACATTGCATCGAAACCTGTAATTGACCTAAATAGCTCAATTACAGATTCCGATACGATCTTTTATAATTATGAAATTAAAATAATGACGATGCGTATCGTCATCTGTAATTGAGCTGCATAGGCCAATTAGAGATCCTGACACTGAATTTTAAAAATATAGCCGTAAATTTCGAAATTTTCGTATGTGTCGTAATCTGTAATTGAGCTATGTAGGTTAATTACAGATGCCGATACTCAGTGCGTTTCAAAGGTTTTTGGTAAATGCTACTTTATGTTTTTGTGCTTCCCCACCCAAACACCCCTATTACCCATGCTTTTCACGTAAGCTTGCCTGAGGAGTAATTTGTAATGTCATTGATGACGTCACGGAAGTCGCCATTTTGTTTTAGGGGAATTTTATACGCGGCTGCATGGCAATGTGTAATAATAGTCCCATTTATTGCTAATTCTGATTGACTCTACTGGCTCCCTGGGTCCCAATGTAGGTGAAGTGTACACGTCTTGACAATAGCTTATTTATTGCTAATTCAGGTTCACTCTACTGGCTCCCTGGGTCCTATTGTAGGTGAAGTGTACACGTCTTGACAATAGCTAATTTATTGTTAATGAAGGTTTACGCTGCTGGCACCCTGGGTCCTAGTGTAGGTGAAGTCTACACCACTTGCTGTGTTAACAGTAGCTTATTTATTGCTAATGCAAATTAACCCTGTTGGCATAGTTGTCTCAGTTTGAAACAAGGCCTCAATGATAGCTGTTTGGAGCAAAAATCCATCATTCTAAACTTCAATGAGTTAAAGAGGACGTAAAATCCGAGGTGTGCGTTCCTAGAAATTAAACCAGAGGCAGCTTGCAGGTTAGAATACCTTGTAGAGATGGTGTATGGCGGTGTTCCATTATTAGACTGCAGTCGGCAATTTCGCTTAAAAGAGCTCTTTAGCTGTCGCCTAGGAAAATATTTATATTCTATATGTGTTACCACATTGCCTATTCTCGACAAAGGACCATGAATTATGTCCTAAATGTGAATTGGAATTAAATTTTAAGTAACTGCCACTTCTTAGGAATCTATTTTTTGTTCCTATTAACATCCTCATTGCCTTAAGTATCCTTGATATGAATATAGCTTTAATCTGCTCACAAGAAGGTAAAACGAACAACGATTGGTACTAGATTTTTGAACACATTATTTTTCAACTTTGCCGGTTCAGTTTATCATTATATGGTAAGTCTACGTAACTGCAATGTCGCAACACACACACAATGCTAGTGACAATATGCTAGTCCTACGGTTTGGGAGTGTATGACAACTGAAATGTTTTCGGATGTTAACTCCACAAAAACTGTCACTGTTGAGGTAAGAAGGCTGATTCACCCTCACTTTGTTATTTAATTCCTTGTATCTTTCAATGCGAGTTTTCAAGGAACATATTTGAAAACCAAGACATTTCTTTGCAGGACGATACAGACCATCAAACCGACATTAAAGTTGAGGAATCTTCTATTCCGGAGATAGTTCCATGTCGCAAGACAGAAACACCATCTTTAGATCCAAATGAGGTAAGTATCTTTATGCCTCTTTACAATACACCTCCTTATCACATAATAGCCGTAAGGGATTAAGAGTTGTGTTATCACAATTGTGTTGATGAAAAACAGAAGCGTTTGGTTGTTAGGTTGTGTATTGTACAGCAAGCACAATCCTTGTTGATTGAAAGATTGCGAATTAAATTTTCTGTCCCATACGAAACTCCACCCGTGACTGCCGGCTTTTAGCGATGTTCTGAGCACTGAGCTCATTGTCATTGGGAAATAGTATATTGCGTGAATCTAACAGATGTTTGGCCTAATCACCTTGTATTAGTTGTCCACTGTGGACATGAAGTCCAGGTATGAAAATTAGTTAGGAAATCTCATATTCTGGTCAGAGATCTTCCCAGGAGTGCTACAGGGAGGAAGTTGGTTTGACGCCCCTCATCAGTGGTCATCTGTCCTTTTTCACTTGAACTCCGGGCAATTGCTGGACTGGTTCTAAATTATGACAGTGAGAAACTCCTTCCCAATCTTGAGCATTGCCGAAACATGTAGTTGACTGTAGGCATCAAGATAATAAATAATTGAAGATAAGACTTGAAAGTATAAGAATGTTCTTGAACCATCTAGAGAAAGTAATTGCTAATATCTAACTTCTCTTCCTTTTACTTGTGAGTACTAAAAATCTTTCCTTACCATATTTCTTATTTCTTATAGTTTTTAAGTTATGTCTTCTTTAAGCCTCAGTATTCCCATTTGTAAGTGAAATGTGTGTGTATCTAGGGGGGATTTTGCGGACGAATGACCTTTTGTCCTGCCCATAGGAGGTGTTAATAAGCTTTCAAATATAGTAATGAGGTTCCATGAAAAGCCAGTTAATGGAAATTAGGGATCATGTCCACTCGTTTTCCGAGACGGATCACATGTGCTGGAGATTTTAGGTTGTGTAATGTGCTCAGCACTAATCTGCTCTATACAGGAACTATAAAGATTGGATTCAAACCCGGTATGCAGCAAGGAATCGAGTTTTCAATGAGTACCTACTCCAATCTCTTCAAATACCTGTATCTCTACTACTAACTGTGAGTTCTCTTACAGTTGTTGTTGTTTGAGTCTTCAGTCTTTTGACTGGTTTGATGAAGCCCTCCATGTCTCCCTGTCCTGAGCTAATCGTTTCATCTCTACATAGCTACCACACCCTACATCCGAGGCAATCTGTTTAACATATTCTAACCTTGGTCCACCCCTACAGTTCTTGTCCTCAACCCATCCTTTCATAACTAAGCTTGCTATTCCTGGGTGTCTTAGTACGTGTCCTACCAACCTATCTCTTCTCTTCGTTAGCAGTCGCCTGAATCATCTCTCCTCTCCCACCAGTCTCTATACCTCTTCGTTTGTAACCCTATCTACCCATCTGATCTTCATCATTCTCCTGTAACACCACATTTCAAACTCTACAATTCTCCTCTTTTCTGCTGCACCAATAGTCCAAGTTTCACTTCCATAGAGTGCGACGTTCCAGACAAAGGCTTTCTAAAATGACTTCCTAATACCTAAATCTATATTCGATGTCAACAGATTTCTTTTCTCTAGAAATGCTTTCCTTGCCTGAGCTAACCTACTTTTTATATCGTATTTGCTTCGTCCATCACTGGTTATTTTGCTTCCTATGTAACAGAATTCTCCTACTTCCTTTAGCTTTTCACCTGCTAATTTGATGTCCATAGAGGTTTCTGATTTATTTCGGCTGCATTCCAATATTTTTGTTTTAAATTTATTAATTTTCATCATGAATTCTTGCCTCAAGACAGAGTCGATACCATTCAAAAACTCATTCAAATCCTCAGGCGTGACGGCCAAGATGACAATGTCATCGGCAAATCTCAGAGTTGATATTATTTCTCCTTGAATCTTCACTCCCACTTTACATTTTTCTCCAATTTCCTTCATTGCTTGTTCAATGTAATGATTGAAAAGTATGGGTGATAAGTTGCAGCCTTGCGTTACACCTTTCTGAATACCAGCTTCTCTCTCATGTCCTTCAGCTCGAATGACTGCTGTCTGGTTTCTGTATAGATTGTAGATCACCCTCCTATCCCTGTACTTTATTGCAATCGTTTTCAAAATGTCAAAAATTTAGTCCAATCAACGTTATCAAAAACCTTTTCTAAGTCTACAATTGCCATGAACGTTCTCTTATCTTTCCTTATTCTACCTTCCAAATTCAGCCTAAGACTTAGTACAGCTTCCCTTGTTCCTACATTTCTCCTGAAACCAAACTGGTCTTCACCCAACTCTGTTTCTATCTGGCATTCCATCCTCTTGAAAATTATTCTAGACAGGATTTTTGAAGCATGAGTAATCAAGCGATTGTACGGTAGTCTTCACATCTGTCAGCTCCCACTTTCTTCAGTATAGGGATGATAACATTCTTCTTGAAATCAGAGGGTACTGTGCCCAACTCTAGGAATGGGTATTCCAAGTTTCAGACACCTAGATATCAAGGGAAAGGCTACAGCCGCTTTTGAAAGTTGAGATATTTGAATATCGCGCTACATTGCTTCTCGAAGCATTTGGAAAGAATTTACCGATACTTGCAAGTCAAGTGACGTAGCGAGTAATAGCAGAGGTCGAGGCTATTTAGCGATTAAATAGTTAGCCATGGAGTAGAGACTTGAGACTTGGATCAGATTACTGGCCCGGCCAAATGAAAGAGAATGCACTTAGTATCAAGTAAATCGGTCCAGGGATTCCAGAGATATGAGGATTTCTAGATTTCAGCTGATGTGGCGTGACCCTGACCGTTTTGAATAAAAGCCGGCCGGCCGAGGCATCGATAGCTCATTCCAACACAAGCACTTGCCGAGCAAGTTGCCGCTACGCTGAGCCAAGGCACATGGTTGCCGGATCTACGCAGAAATAATCTTCAAAGTTGTGATAGTTACAAAAGTGCTGCGCTACGAGTTGGACTTAGTAAGTTTTTCGGCAAGGGAGAATCACTGAGGTGATTGTTTTTCTACAGACACTGGAGAAGTATTGTATTTCTTCATGGACATATGCTAGACTTTGTCTAGAATTAGTACTTTATCACAGTCCAGTAATAACTTAATACTTGGATGTTTAATCCATTTCAGTCAGTTTTCATATTGGTAACTTAATAACCACTTCGATCTATCAGTACATTGAAGACCAGTCTATCACGGTGGTGTTCATTAGTCTACGCAAGGGAAACTACAAGTTGCTTAGCGCATGGTAGATGGTGTTAAACCATGCCCAGGGAACGATCTTCAGGACAGCCGTTGATTGGTTAGACAGTCAGTGTCTTCTTGTATTGATAAGATTACCGTGAGTTATGTTACAACTGACATATTTGAGAATAGATCACTTAGATCTAACCCCATTGAAGCGAAACGCTATGGCGTTAATAGAAGTCAACCTCAATATGGATCAACAGTTACTTCGATCTTCAAGTAATATCGCCACTATGATGTGCTAGACATATTGTGGGTGTATGATGGCGGCGGATACGAGGATTATACGTACTTGTCCGACAGGGCATGTCTATGGATAAATCTGGTACTGACCAGGTTTGCTACACTTCAAGACCATCAATAAATGTAAGCTACTTTTGACTTTATACTATGCCTAGCTAATTGGAACAAACAATTTTTCTGCAGATGACCAACACATTTTTTTTCGTCGTATTTAATCTTGTAATGATTTAAGCAAGACAGTTTAGAGTTAGTCTGAGTATTTTCAGCACTCAGAACAGTTTAGGATCGATGACCGAGCAAAACGAGCATTTATTTGAATATTTCGTATTTTTGGGAAACCACGGAAAACAACCGATGGAACTGTAAAAGTTAAAGTATTTTTTTTGTTAAGGAATGGATATTTTTTCCATATTCGGAAGGTTCGAACATGTGGATTCTCACATAATGAGATGATAATTAAACATATTTAAAATGATATAAATAATAATAATAATAATAATAATCCACTGATAATAATAATGATTTTCATAAATTTTTCTAAATAATTCTTGGATATTATATTTTTCTAATAATCACATTTATTGAGAGAGAGCCTATGAAGGAGTTGAATGATTTATAGTTTGGAACAGGAGATTTTCCGTAGGAGAGTGGTTAGCGCAAGCCCGCATTCAACCAACATGACAGTTCTGGTTGAACAGTTAATATTTGCTATGAGCAAAATATATGTTTCAGATAACACGGAAAGGCATGAAACGGGAAGCAAATGATATTTGTATCAATTAGGGTATTTTTGTATTTATATAAAATCATGACGTAAATACACATTCGAAAGTGAAGTGAAGATTTTCATGAGTATGGTAAATTCACGGGTTGAACTGAATGGTAAAATAAAATAAACTTGTAAGTTTATTAATCTTCCAGTGTTGATAACAAGCAGAGGCTTGATTGGTTGTATAAATTTTGGGAAGAATATTTATGTGTGTGGAGTTGTTGTAATGCCATTCCCAGGTGCGCATGTGTAAGTCGCAGGAATGAGGTGATTTTTTCGAGCATCAATCAAATAGTAGGTTCGATGGCTCAGGTTTATTATAGGAGTATTGGAGCCACACATTTCGTCGTATGAATAACCCGAAGGTTATTTCTTTTAAAACCATCAGTTCTTACTTCAACCTTGTTTACGGATTTCAGTTAGACTTTGATTTTGCTAAAACCCGGATTTGTCAGGATAGTATTTTTATTCTTCTTCAGAGGAAGACCTTTGCCGTTGTTGTTAATAATAGAATGGGCCACTGCCAATTAAGTATAATTCTGTAACCTCGAATAATTTAAAGGATAATTTCAATCCTAGTGCCATGAACTAAATGAATTTATTATGAAGTTACAATTCTTATTTTTCGCATTCTGTCGAAGAATTGCAAGTTGTAAAAGTTGCTAAAATGGCCATGAATATAAATATTTTCTTAATGATGATTCCAAGTGGAAATTTAAATAGTTGAATGGTCCAACCATTTATTGATCAAGTTGATGATTCAGAAATCATATATTTTGTTAGGAACTTGAAGTTCATAATCGAGTCACGTCTCGAAATGTTTAATGTCAGAAGAACGATAATTTTTGTTGTGCTTCGCACAGTTCTTCGATGCTATGCTCAATGGTCAAATACTTTTCAGATGTTAATAATATGTGTACTTAATTTGTGTTGATTCTGAGATAACAATATTTGTGACAATATTTATTTGAAATTGGAAAAAAATAATAAGTGAAAGTTTAAAATTCTATAAACATTTATTCTACGAGTGTTAACTTTGTGTAAATATTTAAACAGTGAATTACGTCATTTCCAGGAAAGACAATTGAATTTGAACTGTTTTTTTAAATCTTAAATGATAGTAAGGATTTTGGAACACAGTCTACAGGACTGATAATTAGACTTGTGTTGCCAAAGATTAGTGTCCAATGTGTTTGGTATATTTCTGTGCATTTTGTAAATAGAGATGTGCCGCTTTGAGCATTATTTTGCAGTCATTTTAACTTTAAAATAAAGTGAGATAATTTTACATGATGTGTTATGCCCAGTTGAATCTCCTTCTATCCTTATTGTCGCATTGAGCCAAAAATCAGTTAAGCATTTTTTTCATTTGATGTCGTTTTTGCGATTAGCTTTAACCCATCTGGCGCCCCGGGATATTTTAACTCTCGTGCTGACTGATTATTGGTAAAATGCATATGTGGTCGTGCGGACTCCGGTCTAAACGGGCACAGTACCTCACCTGTCTCATAAATCCTACACACCAAGTGATATAACCTGATCAGACCTTCATCTCCTATGCAGCGCATCAACTCAATCGGTATATAATCTATGCCTGGTGCTTTGTTCCTGTTTAAGTCTTCCAATGCTCTATCAAATTCTGATCTCAATATTAAATCTCCTTTCGCATCAATTTCCTCCTCCCTTTCCATTACATGATTCTCAATTTCCACCTCCCTTTCCATTACATTATTCTCAATCTCCTTTCCCTTATACAAACACTCTATATAAGCTTTCCATCTCTCAACCTTTTCTTCCCTATCTGTTAGAGAGTTTCCATTTGTGTCCTTAATATTACAACACTTAGTCTTCTTTTCCCCAAAAGTTGTCTTAATCCTTCGATAAGCTGTGTCTACTTTTCCTAATTTCAGACAATTTTCTACACCTGCACATTTCTCTTTCAACAATTCTTCTTTCGCTTCTTGTTAACCTCATTTCTCGTACGTCTGTATTCTGATTTCCCCTTTTCATCTCTTACATTCTTGTGTTTCCGCCTTTTTCCATCAATTCTAGTATATCCTGTGTGATCCATGGTTTTCTACCTATTCTTTCCTACCAATGTTTTCTTCTTCGGATTTTGTTATTTCATTCTTCAAAAGTGCCCATTCGTCTGCAATTGAAGTTTGTTTAGGGTTTTTCATTAGTCCTTCCTTTATACTCTTCTTGAATCTTTCGTTTACATCCTTCTCTTTCAGTCTGTCTATTGCCCATCCTTTTGGCTTTTGCCTTTTCTTCAGTTTCTTCAACTTTAATCCGCATTTCATAACAACCAAATTGTGGTTAGTGTTTATGTCAGCACCGGGATATGTTGTACAATCCAAAATCTGGTTTTGAAACCTCTGCTTGACCATAATGAAGTCGATTTGGTAACGCCCTCTATCTCCTGGTCTCATCCATGTGTATATTCTTCTATTGTGGTTATTGAATAAGGTGTTAGCTATGACCAACTCATGCTCGGTACAGAATTCTATCAGTCTGCTTCCTCGATCATTCCTTTCACCTAACCCAAAATCTCCTACTATCTTCCCTTCTCTTCCTTTTCCTATCACAGCATTCCAATCTCCCATTACCATAACATTTTCATCACCCTTGACATACCTCAGAATTTCATCTATTTATTTGTAGACCTTTTCAACATCTTCATCATCAGCTTGAGTGGTAGGCATATAGACTTGTACCACTGTGGTGCAGGTAGGTTTAGTATTGATTTTTGCTACACTAATCCGTTCACTATATTACTCATAATATTCCACCCGCTGTCCAAGTTTCCTACTCAATATGAGACCAACGCCTGCTTGGCCATTGTTTGATTTATTGCTAATGACCCTATAGTCTCCTGACCAAAATTCCTGTTCTTCCTGCCAGCGCATTTCACTAATCCCAACCAAATCCAACCTCAACCTATCCATTTCCTTTTCTAAGTTTTCTAACTTTCCACTTACTAGCAGACTTCTAACATTCCACGCTCCGATCCGTAGAATGTCAGATTTCCTCTTTGTCACTTCTGTGACAGTAGCAGAACTATAATTCTTGTTGTTTCAAGCAGCGTTATTGGTGTTACATACTCTAAAATAGACTCAGTCTAGATGGATTTAAGCGACATACTATGACTGCTTTTGAAACATCTGTAGAATAAATTGCAATTATTTGTTAAAAGAAGTCTTGTATAATACTTTAAAAGTTGATTTATGCCTGTATTCTCAAAACTTATGCTGGTGCAAATGTTGGCAGTCTAGTTTCTAGTTACTGAATGACAGTCGAAAGTCGTTCAGCGAATATATCTCGACTTCAGTGGACCAGTGCAGTAAAAGTACATGGTGTGTTATTTATGTTAAAGTTTGAGCATAGAAATGAATTATTCCATCTTATCCCTAGGGTGTGGAAGAAGATATCCAGGACCAAGAATGTATCGGAAGGGGAAATCACTCAAATAAGTAAGCGTTCAACACACAAAATACTCGGTTTATCGCTTTAAATGTGCATAGCTGTAAGTATTGGATTTGAATATGATTTGTTTGCAATGTCAGATGTGTCTCTCATTGTTTGTGTCTCATGAAGTAGATACTGATATTAACTTTCTATTTAGCAGCCCACAAATTATCCATTCTCGTTCAGTGTTCTCACTGTCGGGGTATATTTAAGAAACGTATGTCAGTCTGTTGATGGGAGCTATTTCTGTCTTGTGTAAATTTATCTGGAGGATATACACATGACGCAGTGATAATAATGTGAATAAGTTTTAGTGAGGAACATCCATTGCTTCAAACTTCCCACTGAGTCCTGAGCCCCATATCATTCTTCTGTAACCCAAACCCGAAAGGAAACGTGTAAACAGATTCCTCGTTACTTGAAGGTACTACTAGGAAAATACATTACAGCTGGTGATAAAACCAAGGAGAAATTTAGATATTTGCCTAGTATGAACATAATACAGAAAGTTGATGCTGGGTTTTTCTTCGATAACACTTCATAGCTTGTGAGAACACGGAATGATATCGCACCTTGAAATTTCCCAGTGGTGGTTATTGGATATCTTGTTCAGGTAAACATTCGGTAGGGATGTTGGCATTGGGTAGGCAGGACTTGTAGAGAATTACACATTGGGTAGACAAGTCTTGTAAAGGCGTACGTATTTGGTAGTTGACTCGACTTATCGAGAAGTACACGGTCTAGATGTTCAACTATTTGACAATCATCAGTAGAGCGGATACGAAACCCAGAGGCCAGGGGCAAATGCTGGAATTACTCGCCGCTCTTCCTTTGTTATTTTAGCCTTCGTTACCACCCCTGCTTCTCGAATATTTTTTTTCTCTCTGTGCAAGTAGTGACAGAGTTGCTGCGTCAACCCTTTGGTTCTCGCCTACTTATTTTTGCCCGAAATAAATGTACTATTTCGCTCTCCTTGCCATTCACGTCAGGTTTTAGGTTCCTTCGTCTGGTGTCTTGCGCTGCAAGTGACAAAAACACAATCTTGACCTCTGTGTTTTTTCGGAAGCAAGGTTTACGCTTGGTTGACTGAACAGCAGCCCACTTCAAAATTGCTCCTTATCTCAGCCCGCCGAGGAGCAAGTT
Source organism: Meconema thalassinum (assembly GCA_946902985.2). Lineage (NCBI taxonomy): Eukaryota > Metazoa > Arthropoda > Insecta > Orthoptera > Tettigoniidae > Meconema > Meconema thalassinum. The sequence goes on along the minus strand of OX336397.1, from coordinate 28,399,711 downwards.
GTCAGCTTGAGTTCGCAGTGCTGAGGTGTGTGAACTGCAAAGCTCTTATCAAAACTCCGGTAAACCCTGTCGGCTCGAGTTGGCTGAGCGCGAACAGTGTCTAAATACTGTTGTTATAAAAATAGTAACAGTTCTGGTATTTACTACTCGGGATACATGCAAGTAAATCACTGATATTGCATGAACAATGTCTGTAGTCTGTCTGGATCGTCCACTTAATAAATTCACAGATATTGCCTGAACGATGTAAGTAGACTGTTTGTATCGTACACTTAATACAATTAAAGACCCTACAGGGCTGATTGCTCAGAATCCATGCAAATAAGAATCAAAAGTCATAGAGCTTACCGGATGTTTTATTGATGTTACTGGGAGGAAATGTTACTCGCGACTGAACTTGATGAGTTAGGGCTGGCTTTAATGTGATCAGTATAAATTAGCACTGTGAAAATTCCTTCTTTTTAACTCGTTTTTTAGACTGCTCTTTTAGTTCATTTAGGAGAGAGAATTTTATTAATATCTGTAATGATTTGCTTTTTATGATTTAAAAATGTATGCATTAACAGGGTCAGATAACTTTGTCGTTCCTTTTCTGAAGACTATCAATTTCAAATCCGTTTCCGTTGTAACTCCTTAAGTATTACAATGCATTTTTTCTCATGAGTTCTGAATGATAGGGTCTACACTTGACACAAGATCCCGAGTCTTGACACCACCATGAATTGACCGAAGGAGTGAGAATAATGGAGTATTGACAAAAAATGTATACATTCCTTACAAAGCACACTGTCAAATCCGTTTGAAATAGTCGACACTTCCCTAAGAATTACCAAAATCGTCAGTCTGAAAGGTGTTTTGTTATGACCGACCCTATCGCCAAGGGATGAGCAAAGTATGTTTGGACTTACTGTATAGGAGCTTGCTTGTTTGCTTAGCATGTGGAACTTTTGTAGATACACAATTGGCAAATCTAGTGCATTTGAAAACAGGCTAGAACAGCTAGGCGAGTGAACGATAAATGTCATTTCTTTCAATTCCGACAAAGCAGGCTACAACCTCAGGGTCATTGTCAGCAGCTCTGTTATTCCTTTCATAGAGAGGAACCTCCCCAAAACCAAGAACACAGGGGGGAGAATTCCGAGATAATAGAGCGAATGGGGTTGACTGAGGAATTCACAAAGTAGTCCATGGCCTCAGAGTTTCCTAACCGGTTTACTTTTGTTGCTCAAGAGCGATGAAGATATTCGTGGGAGGCCAACGCCACCGTCAGAATGACGAATTACCATTGGGCGTGTGCTCTCCTACGAAATGTAGTTCATTGGACAATGTGTTCTGAAAAAGAAGTCATGACAGTACAGAGGTGTCGAGAGGCTGGGATCTGGGGTTGATAATACCCCAAATATTTAGTTCCATTGTGCAGTTTATTATTCAGTACTTATTAAATCTTCTTCAGAATAAATTACAGAACCGTACGTTCCTTTTTGAGGTGTCTTAGTATTATCTTTGTCTTTCTGAATTTCTGTTGGTAAATTATTGCAGGATTCTGATTAGCCATTTCACAGATTATTTGAGAAATATAAATTATTTCGCCAGCGTGTTAAAATAATAAATATTTTGCACGTATCTGTTTCCCACGTTGCGCGCTGAACTAACGATCAAGAAGTATGATCAAATATTCGTTGGAGTCCTGATTTTAGAACAAGTTTAAAATGCTGTCTTCAATTATCAATGCATTTTATAGCAAATTATTCGAATTTGGTTACTTACATTCCTGTAAAATAAACTTGTGTTTAACGGCAGTGATCGAGTGCCTTCAATTTGAAATGTTTTTTGTTTCACCACTACACGAACGGATTTAAAATCTGTGCGTTAGAAATGATCTTGCTACAGAGGCAGAATTCTCGTGGGAAGCATTCAAGAACATTGTAACAGCAATTGTGAGTAACTTTTCTTCCACAACATTGATTGGCATAAATCTTGTATCAGTGTTCACACATGACAGCCAATACAACAGCCGAAGCAGATTAGGAGGTCTTGTTCGTATGATTTTGACTAGTGCTGTGAAATTCAGTTGATATGCCGAGATAAGCATAAATAATACCTAACTATAATTTGTGCTGAATCGACGCTCATAGCCATCGTAATGTACCGCGTGATATTTACCGTAAAGTGAGACTGCTAACAAACAAATTTAAACCTAGAGCGTGGACATATGAAAATGTTGACGGTGGTAAAGTTCTTAACCTCAACATATTAACTAGATAGATAGAATGCAAGGGCATTCCTGTGTTCCAAATTTTTGAAATCGAACCAGACGTCCTCCCTGAACAAGCTTGATTTGTCCGAGGTAAAGATACGTATAGGGGAAAAGGTACTTAACATCCGTCAGCTGATTAAAAAATCAGACAATTGCCACTCTCTGTCATTGTGACCATTTTAGATTATAACAAATCCTTTGACTGTGTTGAATGGGAGATGATGAGGAAAATACTGATCGAAACGGGACATCCTGCACAGTGGTTTTGCTAATACGAAATCTTTATGAAACTAACTCAACAACGGTTAGAACAAGTGCAAAACTGGCTGAACTTGTCTAAATCAGAAAGGTGTCCGTCAGTGTTGTATACTGTCGCTGGTTGTCTTGAATGTTTATGGAGAATACATCATGAGTATTATATTAGATGGATGTGATGGTAGCTTACGTGGTGATGGTGTGAAAATATCCAACCTTCGTTATACACATGATACTGCACTCATAGCTGTTAATGAGATGTACATGGCCGATATCCTTACTCGTGTCAAAATCGTCAGGGGACTTATGGGACTGCAGATAAATGTCTATAAGACCAAAATTATCATTGGTAAAGCCGGGGAAATTAACCAATCTTAATACCTTCAAGTTATTCGATGTTTTCACAGAAATGGTGTACTGTGTCTGTGGCCAAAGATATACCGTAAGGAAAATTGTCCCAGTTACGGAAAGATCGCTTTATCTCGTTATGGAAAGCTTTTACATGGTAAACAATGACTTACCAGGTTCTTTGTTTACACAGTGCGTCGTGGGAAGGACAGCTTAGAGAAATTGATTGTCTTTGGAAATGTCCCAGGAAAGAGAGACAGTGGCCGAGGGACCACTCGATGATCCAGCATTAACAAGAAAAAAAATGCAACTACGTGGAACCTTCTTGGTGCTGCATGTTTGTCCGAAGACCAGAAATGATGGAGAAGAATAAGTAATAGCCTCCTCCTAGATTACGATACTCAGGATTTAGGGGGAAGGGTGTAATGATGAAGCGGTGGAAACGAAAACGTCTAACGATTATTCTATGCCACATTTACCTTTTCCAAGTAATTAAATGGTATTCCTACCTTGAGGCTTTCGAGCTCCTTTCTTTTGTTTGTTCTTCACATATGACATTTTCTTTAATTCCTTATTTATTAAGGAATTTCTTTATCGCGTCGGGGTCTGTTTGAGGTTTTGTTCTTCCCACATATAACCATGCCATCTTGTCTGCTGGTGGTAAATCGTCGTCACTCGGCCCAGCGCCGGATATTGGCGCGTGCAGTCTTGCGGATTGTTTCCCTCTTCTATTTGTTACTTGTGTCCATTGCCCATCATTTACATCTGCTTCAAGTTCCTGCTCTTGAACCCTCTCACTTCGTAAAGGTGGTTGTTCTTCACATCCCAGATCGAGTTCCTCCCTTCGTTTTGTGGATACGGAATTCTCGTGCTGTTGCGCTGCTTGTGATTGTGTGTGCTTTATTTCTTCCTTTATCAAGCTTTCTATGTTGGTCATGAAAGCTTCAATTATTTGATTTATGTTCTTTGAGACGTTAACTGTTATAATCTCTTCGATCCTGTGGAGATCTGGCGTTAGGCTGTGGGAGTTCCCCGTTTTGCCGCTGGGTGTCGCGACCTGCCTGCTCATGTCTATTGGTTCATCGATACTGTCGCTAAACAGCGCCAATTTCAGGTGTCATGACCTGCCTATTCATGTCTGGTGATTCTTCAATACTATCGCTAGACAGCGCCACTTGTCTCCCTGTGCAACTGCCTGCACCTTCTGTTGTATCAATGACATGAAATTTGTTAACCTCATTCCCTGGGATTGTCAAATCTCTATTCTTATTGTTTCCTGAGTTAATAATGTTTTCCATCACATTAAAGTGTGTCTCTAATGTACTCACCGCATTTAAAATTTATTCCTTGTTATCTTTTTTAATATATCCGTCCATTTCAGCAATATTTCTTAATTTTTGCAGAGCACTTTTAACGTGTTCATATGATACTGCCGCCATACTCATGAAGAATTACGTACTCATTGATGACAATCTTACAAGATCGGAGCCTATCCTTCAGACAACAGGAGTCCTACAGGGCGATCCATTAAGTCCGTTGATGTTCAATATCGCAGTTAGAGATGTTGTCGATGCCATAGAAACACCAGGAGTAAACATTTATATGTACGCAGATGATATGGCAATAACATCGATCTCGCAGCAAATGTTACAAGAGGCGTTCGATAAACGTGTAAGATGGGCAGACAGTAATGACCTCAAGCTTAATCCACATAAGACAGTACACATGACGTTCAGGAATAGAGGTAGGCTACCAGCATCAGTGAAAATTATGTATGGCAGTTTGGATCTAACAAGGGTAAACTCCTACAAGTATCTTGGCCTGACACTCCAAACGACTGGACGGAATTTCTCCAAACATGTAAAAGATAGAGCCGCTACCGCGGTTATAGCCATGAATGAGATAAAACTAATAAGACAACTCTCCATACAGACTGCATTAGAACTCTTTCACATAAAAAATTCTCCAATCATGACATATGCAATAGGATTAATATGGGAGCATCTCTCAAAAAACGATCTTGCCCAGATAGAGAGGGTAAAGGCCATATACATGAAAAAGCTTCTCTGTCTAGGACAAAATGCACCGTCAAGGTCGACCTATGAACTAACGAGACAACCATTTTACATAGAAGAGTTACGCATAAGTATGTTACTGCCATCTACAAAGCAATATCAGTTAATACTGCAAGAACTTCAAGAGAAGAAAGCCAACATCTGGGGGGATTTATGCCAGACAGATGCCATGATGACCTCAGAGTGGAGGAATTCTATGTATGAACTTCGCAATTTCATGACACGTTTCGCTGTTTATGGTTTTTATTTCAAGCTGTGCAGCAAGAAGGTATACCATAACCCAGACGAGAACTGTATGTGTGAATTGTGTGGAAAGTCGTGTGAAAGATATCACGGAAACGTTTGTAGTATGAGAACAGTGACATTAACAGAATTCTGTACATGACTTCATTGAGCGCAATTTTAATTATTATTGTATTTGACCATTGGTTGCAATAAATATCATTAAATAATAATGAAGATCTATAGTACTTAACTTCCTACTCTAATCTACCTTTTATCTGATTCATATATTGATTGCAATAATATTTACGATAGGCATGATTATTAAGTTTGCCATTGTCTGTCCTTATTTTTTCCGGAAACTATATTCATTATTTTAATAGACTTTTTGAATAACATTTAAGCTATCCTCCTTTCTAACTTCTTGTTATTCGTTCTGTCTCGAGCAAGAGGCGTCGTGGTTATCATAACCCAACATTTCGCCATGTTTTACTATCTAATATGGTGACTCGAAGGGAGCTTTGCATTTAATCGGTGTTCATAGCAATCCATCTTACAGGCTCGTGGTTGTCTGGACCTGTTATTTGTAGTCTACAGGTTCTTAAATCATCCGATAGTGATCTGAGATTATTTTCTTTCCGATTTATATTGAAACCTGATCTTTGGGGACATGTCTCTTCCCTACTAGTTGAAGGAGTGAGTCAGTGATGTAATGGTTTCTTTGGTTTGGCTCTCGGTACTCTAATAACCATATTGGTTTACAAATTATTATTATTAAAAGAAAAGCGCACAATGTGCAATTACATATTTGTACATAAATGATCAATTATGCTAATGCCAGTCTTATTATTGAGGTTGTCCTCATTTTACAGTTTTGTGCGTGGTACCTTTCACAATGATCGTTGCACAGGTAACACACAAAGTCTTCATTCGGTTGGTGGAAATTCTTGGTTTTGCAAAATCTATAATGAAATCCATGGGTGGCGTAACGTGTTATTACGTGTCGTACCCTGTCATGGCATCTGTGGAGTAAAAGTCGGACCAAATGGCATTTCGTTTCTCATTTAAGGTTCGGCGTGCATTCTCATAGGCTTTGGTGTTTGGTAGGTAAAACTGTATTTTGATGTCGTCGATGAAGTAGTCCTCCTTAGTTAATACATATGTCAACCTTGAAGGGGCAGACTTTCCAATGCCTAAAATCCTCTTAAGATACCGGGCCTTGACTTTTTCTATTATCATCAGGTCGCTGAGTGTGAGTTTTTCCCAGGTAATGCTAATCCCATAGGTTGCTATTGGTGATATGGCTGTTCTGAACAGTAGCATTGCTGTACCCAATGATATTTGTTGAGGTTGTTCGATGTGGTAGATGGCTTTTATTGCTGCGGCCGCTCTTTCTTTAACGTGGATATTGTAGGATGTTAGAGTAGTTTGGAGGGTGACTCCGAGGTACTTGAATTTCGGCACTACTTCTAGTGGTTTGTTGTGAAGAGTCATTGTGTTTTTAAGTGAATGCCTTCCTCCTTTCCTGAAGGTCATCTGTTTGGTTTTGCTGCGGTTAATTTGTAGGCCATTTCTTTCTGTCCATGATGCGAGCCTGTTGAGGACCTCTTGGAGCTCTTCTATGTTTTCTGAACCTATTGCCATGTCGTCCGCATAGAGTAAAAGTGATGCTGATGTATCTATGATTACTTCTGTGATATCTGCTGTCATGATGTTGAATAATATTGGGGTGATTGGATCTCCTTGTAGGATTCCGTTTGTTTGGGTTATGTTTTTGGATAGGGCTATGCTATCTGATATTTGGACATAGTTATATCTGATGATATTCGAGATTATGTTTACTAACGGATGTGTAGCCCCTAGTAGGTGATTGAGTTTCCGGACGAGCGTCGCTCTGTCAATGAGGTCAAAAGCCTTACGGTAGTCTACGAAGACCACAAAGTATTTCTTTCCTGGGTGCCTCATTGCATCCTGGGCTTGTTCCATTAGATATTTCACGGCATGTAATGTGCTTCTTCCCTTTCGGAAACCGAATTGACTCTCCGGTATCTGGAAATCTATTTCTTCTGTAAGCCTGTTTGTTAAGATTTTCATGAATACTTCGAAGGATGTATTTTCGAGAGCTATACCTCGGAATGAATCAGGGTCATCAGTTTCTCCTTTCTTGAACATCACTTTGATTGTTGGCGATCTCCATTGCTCTGGGATTTCCCCAGTGAGTATGCATGTGTTGAATAGTTCTACCCAGTAGTCTAACATGACAGGCAGAGAGTCTTTTAGGTGTTCATTGCAGATGCTGTCAGGACCGGGGGCTTTTCCATTTTTGCTGTTGTTATTGTATCATTAATTTCCTGTCTTGTTATGGGGGTGTAATTTACTGTCATTGTTACTGGAGTTAATTCAAACGCTGTTGACTGGTATTGATGATTGAGAATGCTTCTGAAATGGTTTTCCCATGTTTCCATGGAGATATTGCTCGTTACTGGTGATTTTGGTTTCCTAAGCATTAGGAATGGGTCATTTTGAGCGTTTGCAGCGCGTCTCTTGGCATCTTCTTCAATATAATCCGTTCTCCTCTTTTTGATTAGGGCTTTATATTTCCTTCTTTGTTCGGCGTATTGTACCAGGTGATTCGGTTCCGATGTGTCCTTCGCTCGATGTAGTGCTAGCTGGGTCTTTTTCCGTTCATTATAACAGTCTTTATTGAACCATGGTTGTGATATCCTTACTTTCGTTTGAGTTTGACATGATTGAAGGGTTCTTGTACATATTTCCACAGCTTCAGTTAATTCATGCCGTTGAATTAATTGATTTGCTTTATCTATCTCATCGCTGATATGCCCTAGTTTCTCTATATCTAGTTTCCTGGATATTTTATTCCTTGGCGGTATGGGTAGTTGTCTTGGCAGAAGATTTCAAAGGTAGTCGAGATTGGTAGATGTTTCCTAATTTGGGCCATGGCTGAAGTCCATAGTGCTTTTTGACTAAGTTTTTTAATGTCTGTTCCTCTGTAGAAGACTAGATCTATGGCGCTGGTTCCATTCGGGGCAATGTATGTCTTCATATTGGGGATATTAATAAGGGCATAGCCTGCTTCTTCCAGTGTCTCCTTAATCAGTTCCGTTTTAATGGTTGGTTTGTCTATTCTTGCGTTTATGTCCCCTGCGAAGATTACTCTATCATCTAATTTTGTTTGCGATAAGACCTCTGTTATTCTTTCGATTATGTCCTCTATTGACATTTGCGGTTGAGCATACATGCCTATGATTGATAGTAGGGTGGTTTTAACTGTAATTGTGTTTTCTTTTTTTATTATTTCTTTTATTGTTCCTAAATTCGGTTTGAGAAAGATGGAGACCCCTCCTGCTGGTCTTCCTTCAGCCTGGCGGGCGATTGAATGAGTCCCGTAGTATCCTTGAATGTTGAAATGCTCTGTTAAAAATGTTTCAGTCAGTATGATGACGCTATAACTGCTTAGTGTCTCTGTTGGGAAAAGAGGTAGGGCATTCTTTATGCCTTCGATGTTCCATAGGAGCGCATGTGTATATTTATTGTAGTTCTTCTCCTTCATCACGGTGTGACCTCCGAAAACGCTGTTGACTGGTATTGATGATTGAGAATGCTTCTGAAATGGTTTTCCCATGTTTCCATGGAGATATTGCTCGTTACTGGTGATTTTGGTTTCCTAAGCATTAGGAATGGGTCATTTTGAACGTTTGCAGCGCGTCTCTTGGCATCTTCTTCAATATAATCCGTTCTTCTCTTTTTGATTAGGGATTTATATTTCCTTCTTTGTTCGGCGTATTGTACCAGGTGATTTACAATTGTTAAGCAAAGGGGGCTTATTGGATATGTGTATAACTCTTATGTGCAACAGTATTTACAATTGTTAAGCTAAGGGGCTTATTGGATATGTGTATAACTCTTATGTGCAACAGTATTTACAATTGTTAAGCTGAGGGGGCTTATTGGATATGTGTATAACCCTTATGTGCAACAGTATTTACAATGATTAAGCCAAGGGGGCTTATTGGATATGTGTATAACCCTTATGTGCAACATTATTTACAATGATTAAGCCAAGGGGGCTTATTGGATATGTGTATAACTCTTATGTGCAACAGTATTTACAATTGTTAAGCTAAGGGGCTTATTGGATATGTGTATAACTCTTATGTGCAACAGTATTTACAATTGTTAAGCTAAGGGGGCTTATTGGATATGTGTATAACCCTTATGTGCAACAGTATTTACAATGATTAAGCCAAGGGGGCTTATTGGATATGTGTATAACCCTTATGTGCAACAGTATTTACAATGATTAAGCCAAGGGGGCTTATTAGATATGTGTATAACTCTTATGTGCAACAGTATTTACAATTGTTAAGCTAAGGGGGTTTACACCTCTAAACAGTTGCGTTCATTCCTAATACCTTTTATGTGTATAAGTGTGAATGAAAAGGAAGTAAGTTTGCAGTTTTATGTTGTTGCAATCATGAGCTACGGGACTTTATTTTGTGTGGAATTGGTACTAATTAAATTAATATACATTCTAATATTCCTCACACAGATACTACCATACGCAAGGTACCTGTAGCTAAGTACGGTACTCAGGAGAATGGATTTCTGCGAATCAGAGCGAGAACCTAGCCATATATGCGAGTTATTATTCCTGTCGTAGTCTCTATTCATCTGAGTGCCTCTCGAAGAATCTCAAACTCAGACCCTATAACTCGGTCGTCAAGCCATCTGTTCTGCATCCTTCTGAGTGCCTTGTAATGACAAGAAAGAGCCCACTCCGAAAACTGGAGTTAAAAGTGAGGAAGATCCTGAGCAGGATATTGGGTCCAATTAGAGAAGAAGGAGGCATTTACAGAGTCCGTCATAATGATGAATTATGTGAACACCAGGAGCACATCATCACCTCTATAAGGAAGTGGCGCCTGACCTTCTATGGACACTTAGCACGTCTAGATTCCGAAAGTCTCACCAACAGAATATTCAAATTAACAGAAAAGGCACGGCTTCTCAGATAAAATGGATTGCGTCAGTTAAGTTAGATATGGAACAACTAGATATCCCACTGGAACAAACTCGTGACCATCTGATGTTCCGTCAGGTCATCCGACAGGACGTTTTCCCAACGTCCCTTACAAGTAAGAAGACTACAGGAGCTAAGTGGACACAAGAAAGAAGACTGACCCATAGTCAGAAAATGAGGGACTATTGGAAGGAGAAGAAAGCGATAACTTTGCTGAAGAGTAGATACGAGCTCCGTGGTCCTAAGTAGGTATAAACGATAAAGAAAGGAAGAAATATACATACTTTAATATACATTGACCCGTACCACCTTGGTGAGCGGTGAGCAGCTTCACCACTAAACTATCACGTCCCCTGTTATAAGTATCAACCTTTTAGAATCATTATCTTCTCTCGTTGTGAAGTGATTGCGTCCTATGACTGTTTTGTTAATAACCGATACTTTTCAAATTCCTTATTTACTTGGTGAGCTTTTGTAGTTGCTTAGTTAGGTAAAAACTGAAATGTAACTGAGTTAACACTGTGGTCTTGTTGACTCAGCTGATTTGCGACTGTTCCTGTACTGATGTCTATTTCACCACACATCTCACTTCCAGTTATATGCATATCAGTATGCTTCTGTCAAAACATCCATTCATCTGACCGACGGAGAATTTGGTAGCGGAATAAGTAACATTCTTGGGACATAGTCAGGTGAATGGCCTTAGATTGTTGTGAAATGCCATACATCAAATTAAGGCCACCTAGAATTGACCAACCAATAAGGATCGGGTGCACGTGAGACCTTCCCTACAAGCGCAAGGAATACCTTCTTACTGCAATAGTAGCGCATACAGGCAAAATGTGAGGCGTATCATTCAGGACGGCCCTCTGAGATCCTACAGCACTGATGAAAGAAATCTGAACCAGGGAGGAAAGGAACACCACAGTTCTATTGACTACACATTAAAAAGTAAATTCTTCTTTGTATAAATAAACAAATAAATATTGAAATCTCGTCAGGTTTCTGGTTATCCAGGCCTGGAAAGGTTGGGACAAATATAATTATTACCATTATTATTGCTGGGGCCCAGTTTCTGGTTATCCAGGCCTGGAAAGGTTGGGGCAAATATAATTATCACTATTATTATTGCTGGGGCCCAGTTTCTTTCGTACTTTGAGAGACGTGGACTCGATCCGCACCGCCCTATGAATGATTCTCCGCAGATTCCAATTTTCAACTACAAGTCACCTTTCAGGCCACGGCCACTTCAAATGCCTAGCCCAGTTTGATTTTTTCTACTCATTTGGTATCCTCTCATGAGGTGGGTGTCAGTGAGGGCATCTGGCCGTTAAATCACCCTCTACAAAGAAAGCAAAATATCATTGCAGCTCATCCCCAACCCGTTCAAACGAGAATAATAAGAGGTGGACATACTTATGACTATTATTGTTATATCATTTGTGTCCCTTATGGACAGTGTTTGAACTTAAATATCTCATGATGACACAATCTCCCTCCCTCCTCTTCTCTTCCCAAAATCTCTTCATCCTTTGGCTGTGCTCCTGTTTCCGTTGTTCAGTCAACAATGTTCTTGTCTTCATCTTTTCATTTGTTTTTAAATTTTTATTCTTAATTTTATTGCTGAATTCTCCACTGTCTCCAATTATTTGCCTGTCAATTCCCACCTGTCTGAAGTCTTTCTCTATTTCATTTATTATTATCCGTTCTTAATGTAGGCAAGTAGGCTCTCCCAGGAAATTTAAGAGATTCAAGTTTCTACTTCTGGCACTGACAGCGGCCATCCTCAGTGTGGTGTTTTCTAGCCAAATGGCGTAATGTTCCCAGGGTATCTGCTCTTTTCTAGACCTTAATGAATACAGCCAGGCAAACTACTACAGACCCACACAACCACAGGTTATCAGACAAATAACAACTGCCATACTTATTTTCGGCGGCTCGTGGTGCAGTGGCTAGCATTCATGGCTGTCATACCCGAAGACCGTGTTCGATTACCAGTTCTGATATCCTGCAAGTGGTTTTCCGTGGTTTCCCATTTCTACTTCAGCAGAATGCCGGAATGTTCCTACCTTAAAGCCAAGGCCGCCTCCACCCTAATCCTAGCCTTAATTACACTCATTAATACAGCCATCACACTACCGCAGGTTATCAGACAAAATTACACACACACACAAGTACACGGGGCTTAAAGACCGTGAAGGCAAAGCCCTTGAAATAAAACAACATTAACAACAAGAAAGTGCTGTAATGATTGGAAAAAGGAAAATACTATAACGTATAATACACTGGCTGATAACCTCACTGTTCCGTCCCTTAAAACAACAATCAATCAACGTATCGCTCTGCGTTGGATCAACAAGCTACTACAATTATACTCCCTGATAAGGACAAGAGTTATAACTATCCCAATGCGTTTAGGACAAAGTGGGGGGAGCGTGGTTTGGAAATTTATTATATTTATTCCTTGCTTAATTGAATGTTTAATGTTTATATGCCTGGTGGTGAAAAAGGGAACCCTCGAAGACAATTTTCAGGTCGGCCAAGGTGGGATTCATTGCCACATTCTCCCGTTTTCAGCGAGGCGTTATCACTCTCGGTCACCGTGGTCGAGTTAATATTCCTCTTTGGTATAGAAGCCATCTCTATGTCATATTTTATTTTATGTGCGTATTTTTCCTTGGGATGGTAATATTTGTGATTTTCATTTGTTTCTTGTAGTTCAGGCAGCACTGCCTAGATGGTGGTTACGTTGTTGTGCGTATTATTGTGTATTATAACATGAGACGATATGAATTTAATCCTCATTAGTCAATAATTAAAAATAGAATATATTATACAAGTTTCAGCCACATTGTGGCTCTCTTCAGTAATTGCCTTCAAAATATATTAAAACTAAATTAATTACGAGCAAATTTGATCATTATTTACCTTGGGTTTTCCCGTAATGTAATAAGAAAAATTATAAGAAGTATTCAAAAACAGAACTGTAACGAAGTGTGGTTTAAATTGATGATACTATAAAATAATTTTCTAAAAATTCCTATGTCTAAAATATCTGGTGATTGTAAAAATTATGTTATAAATAAATTTATTTTTTTCAAATTGTCTTGGGATGGTTTTTTACAAGATGAAATAAGGATCTTTGCTGAGGGGAGCGTGGTTTGGAAATTTATTATATTTATTCCTTGCTTAATTGAAACTTTTATACTGTCTCTGGTGTGGGCGAGGCTTTATGTTCTTTGACTGAGGAATATTGGTATATGTCTACTAGCAATAGTGCCCGCATTCGCCCGGTGGATTTATCTGTTTTATGGATGATAATGAATACTACTACAGAACTGGCAAATTATATTATTACTAACAGAAAAATAAATATATAACTTTTTGTGATGGTGGTTGTAGTGGGGGTGATAAGTAGTAGTCTACCGTATAATTGACGTGACATTCAGGTCATTTTTCCGTAATGATAATGACAATAATGAATATGGAAACGGCTATTTACTAACTGCAGTACGGACACATCTAATTACAATCGAATTTAGAAATATGGTTAGAAAGAGGAGCCAGTGAACTAAAAGACACCGCCTAGGGCCTATATCTCGTTTTCTGTTAGAAAAGTAGACACCAATAGTGCCGTATTTTGTCGCATGGAGCCGTTGGATAATATGCAGAGCACTTTGGAAAAGTTCGGCTGTCCCGAGCTCCTGAGGTAGCAAAAGTGTAAGTTATCGTCACATAGCACTCAACGATAAGGTTATTGCAGCTGATAACCTCAATGTACTGCACAAACACCATGGCACACTATACAGAGACACAATATTTTCAAGATGATAACTGTTCTAAGGGCCTAAGAAATCTTTTTGCACTTATATCTCCCCGTGACTGCCATTTATAAGCAGCGCAAGATGTAACTATGTTCATAATTTTGCACCAGAACACTGGTAGGGGTGAGGTGTTGCAGCCCGCATTGCCAGCCAACTATAGACTTATTAAAATATTCTTACAGTTACACTACTACGCACACGAATAGTACAAGCGCCTTAAAACGTGGTTTTTAAGTTCCATTTGTCTGTTATTCTAAATATAAGAAATGGAGAGTGTTGTCCAAAATATCAAGTGGAAAGTGTTACCAGCACTGTTTCAAAGGGTAAGTACGTATAATTCGGTGCAATTAGGTGAAACGGGGTAAATTTGTGCAAAAGGGCCTAAATTCAGGGAATAGAGTGGTAAGTCCGAAATTTCGTGTAGACAGTGTTACGCGTCGGGTTCCAAGGGGTAAGTATGTAAAATTTGGTTCAGATCGGTGAAACAGTGTAGATTTGTTCCAAATGGCTTAAATGCGGGGAATGGAGTGGTCTGTCTAAAATTTCAATCAGACAGTGTTACTCGTCGGGATTCAAAGGATAATTCTTTAAAATTTGGTTCAGATCGGTGATACGGTGTAGATTACTGCCAAAGGGCCTAAATGCAGAGGAAGGGGTAGTCTGTCCGAAATTTCAAGCAGACAGTGTTACTCTTCGGGTTCTAAAATGTACGTTTTAGATGGGTGAAACGGTGTATATTTGTGTTAAAGGGCCTAAATGCAGGGCATGGAATGGTCTGCCCAAAATTTCAAGCAGACAGTGTGACTCGCCGGATCGCAAAGGGTAAGTATACAAAAGTTTTGTTCAGATCGGTGAAACTATGTAGATTTGTGCCAAAGGGCCTAAATACAGGGAATAGATTGGTTAGTCCGACATTTCATGTCGACAGTGCTACTCTTCGGGTTCAAAAAGGTAAGTCAGTGAAACGGTGTAGATTTGTCCCAAAGGGCCTAAATGCAGGGAATGGCTGGTCTATCCATAATTTAAAGTGGACAGTGATACTCGTTGGGTTATCAAGAGAATGTAGATTTGTGCCAAAGGGCCTAAATACAGGAAATGGAGTGGTCTGTCCGAAATTTCAAGCAGACAGTATTACTCGTCGGGTTCCAAAGGGTAAGTGCTTAAAGATTGGTTGAGACGGGTAAAATGATGTAGATTTGTGCCAAAGAGCCTAAATGCAGTAAATGGAGCGGTCTATCTAAAATTTCATTTAGACAGTGTTAGTCGTCGGGTTCCAAAGGGCAAGTATGTAAAATTTGGTTCAGATCCGTGAAACAGTGTAGATTTGTGCCAAAGGGCTTAAATGCGGGGAATGAAGTTGTCTGTCTAAAATTTTAAGCAGACAGTTTTACTCGTCGGGATTAAAAGATAAGTATTTAAAATTTGGTTCAGATCGGTGAAACGGTGTTGATTAGTGCCAAAGGGCCTAAATGCAGGGGATGGAGTGGTCTGTCCGAAATTTCAAGCAGACAGTGTTACTCTTCGGGTTCTAAAAGGTAAGTTTTAGAGGAGTGAAACGGTGTAGATTTGTGCTAAAGAGCCTAAATGCAGGGAATGGAGTGGTCTGTCCAAAATTTCAAGTAGACAGTGTGACTCGCCGGATCCCAAAGGGTAAGTATACAAATGTTTTGTTCAGATCGGTGAAACTATGTAGATTTCTGCCAAAGGTCCTAAATACAGGGAATAGATTGGTTTGTCCGAAATTTCATGTCGACAGTGATACTCGTCGGGATCCAAAAGGTAAGTATAAACAATTTGGTTCCGATCAGTGAAGCGTTGTAGATTTGTCCCAAAGGGCCTAAATGCAGGGAATGGAGCGGTCTGTCCATAATTTAAAGTGGACCGTGATACTCGTTGGGTTATAAAGAGAAAGTATACAAATTTTGCTTCAGATTGGTGAAACGATGCAGATTTGTGCCAAAGGGCCTAAATACAGGAAATGGAGTGGTCTGTCCGAAATTTCAAGCAGACAGGGTTACTCGTCGGGTTCCAAAGGGTAAGTGCATAATGATTGGTTGAGACGGGTAAAACGATGTAGATTTGTGCCAATGAGCCTAAATGCAGTAAATGGAGCGGTCTATCTAAAATTTCATTTAGACAGTGATAGTCGTCGGGTTCCAAAGGGTAAGTATTTAAAATTTGGTTCAGATCAGTGAAACAGTGTAGATTTTTGCTAAAGGGCCAAAAATAAGGGAATGGAGTGGTCTGTCCAAACTTTTAAGTGGACATTGTTACTCGTCGGGTTCCAAAGGGTAAGTATACGAAATTAGGTTCATATCTGCGAAACGATGTAGATATGTGCCAAAAGGCCTCAATGCAGGGAATGGAGTGGTTTGTCCGAAATTTCAAGTGGACAGTGTTACTCGTCGGGTTCCAAAGGGTAATTATATACATTTTGGTTCAGATCAGTGAAACGGTGTAGATTTGTGCCAAAGGGCCTAAATGCAGGGAATAGAGTGGCCTGTCCGCAATTTCAAGCAGACAGTCTTACTCGCAGGGTACCAAAGGGTAAGTATACGAATTTTGGTTCTGATCGGTGAAACTGTGTAGATTTGTGCCAAAGGGCCTACATGCAGGGAATGGGGTGGACTGTCCGAAATATTAAGTGGACAGTGTTACTCGCAAGGTTCCAAAGGGTAAGTATACACATTTCGGTTCAGATCGGTGAAACGGTGTAGATTTGTGCCAAATGGCCTAAATGCAGGGAATGGGGTGGTCTGTCCGAAATTTTAAGTCGACAAGGTTACTCGCAGGTTTCCAAAGTATACACATTTTGGATCAGATCGGTGAAACGGTGTAGATTTTTGACAAAGGACCTAAATGCAGGGAATGGGGTGGTCTGTCCGAAATTTCAAGTAGACAGGGTTATACGCAGGGTTCCAAAGGGTAAGTATACAAATTTTGGTTCAGATCGGTGAAACGGTGTAGATTTGTATTCATAACAGACAGACAAACTTTGAACTTTATATATATAGATGGTGAAGTAGGATTCAATAGATGTTACTGTATGCGTTGGTTCTTATTGAATGGGTAATTGGAAAGCATGAAGCAATGTTCCTTTATTGAATTTTCATGTCTATTCTTCCTTCATCCGTTGTTATTTTCTAACCCCCTTTTTGGCACTAATATTGTACATTCAATGAACAACTTTTCCTGCCAAAAATGTAAATATTTTCGTTTTCACACGTAGAAAAAGGAAATGTCGTTATTCCTTTATCTTTGAACTTTCTCGAGTCCAACTCTTGTAAATCGCGCCATCCTAAACATTAGATTAACTTTGACCTCGGACTCTAGCGTTGGGATTTCTACCACAGAAATGGCCGATGCATGCCATCTAATCTCTTCCACACATCTATACTGTTATGTTCGGCAGAGTCTGTGATTGGCCAACGGGATAGTGGCTTTACGTGGTAGATGTCCTGGCCAGGCTTTTTGAGCTACGCAACAAGCTTCTGGTTTTCTTCATTGGGGAATATGACCTTTCCGCTCCTAGCAAACATGCTGAATTTTTACGCAACGAGATGTGGCTCATGCGATGTGCTTACCTCGCTGACATGTTCGGGAAACTGAATGAAATTACTACATCTTTGCAGCGTAAAGATATAAACACGTTCACATTCAGAGACAAAATAACATCATTCAAAACCAAACTCAACTTTAGGTTCGAATGTGTAAATGAGAAAAACATTGAATGCTTTTCTCTCCTGGCTCAATTTCTGAGTGAAAATGAGATGGAAATCAAAGCTGATGTGCACAAAAAACATTTGTGAGCATTTAATTAATCCTTTTGCCAACCGAAATAAACCTCTCATGTCCGTGCCCGACTATAAATATCATATTGAAATTCAATGTACCTCCGCTTTTAAAACGAAATTTGAATTAGAGCCGCTGACTGACTTTTGGCTAGGACTAATAGACGTATACGCGTCAGTAGCCGGAAAGGCTATCCGAGCTCTGCTCCCCTTCGTTTCCACATGCGAAGCAGGCTTTTCTGCTCATGCTTACAAATATAGGAGTAGGTTGAATGCTGCCCCGGATTTACGTATTCAGCTGTCGGACTTAAAGCACGATTTCAAAACTATTTTAAGAACCAAAATGAAACAATTTCATTCATCACATTAGAAATTAGACCAAAATCCAATTTTTATTCTTCTAAAATAAAATTTTATATTCTTGTTTCAAAATAAAGGCTTGATGTATGTATATTTAAAATGTTTTCTCTTTGTCTCCGTTAGCGTTAGGCTATACAAAAGAAATAGGCAATAAGAATAGACGAAAGCAGGAAGAACGTTGTGGGTTCACAACGCTCAGTAAAAATCAGGGATAGAGTTACGGTTCAGCGGAAAACACATGACTTCTGAAGGCTACCGTGACCGAAAAAGTTTGGGAACCGCTGCTTCAAGGTACATAAAGGATACGGCGATTTTGGTCTGTGTCTGGCCTCCCAGGTGGCCGAGTATTCTACCTTTCAAAACGGGGTCCAAATGGCTTGCGATTGGCGGTCTATTTTCTGTTGCCCTGCTTATTCATAACGATTCCTTAACTTTTGGATACTAGTGTACATTCCCAGAACATATCATTTGGTTGTGCACTAAAACTCTCTTATATAACAACTTCGCATCGTATCAATTTGATGTGTACAAACCCCTCTCCCTAAAATATTCACAGTACATATCATAAGGATGTGTAGAAGACTCCTCTCTATAACATTCGCAGAATATCTATTGATTGATGTACAAATACCACTAACTTTAGCGGCTTCGGTGGCGTAGTCGGTAGCATGCTGAACTTCCGTGCCCAAGATAGTGGGTTCAAACGTGGTCGAAGTCGGCTTTTTAAGAGCTTTAATCCTTCAGTATGCCTTTCTTCGGAGGGGAAGTAAAGCCGGCGGTCCCATGTCATAGATTTATGGCATGTAAGAGATCCTTCCACAGACTAAACTTGTGTGCAGCTAAATTGTTAGGTTAGATTTCGTCGGAACGCTCTATCAAAGTTCCAACGTTCACCACTAGGTTTCATTGAAATTTGGTGGCGAAAGTTGGACCTACTTGAAATTGAACGGAATTTGTAGCTCACCCTAAGGGTGTCCGCTGGAAGCAGCTACAGACTCTGGCGAGCCGAACATGTCCTCGGACACTGCCGACACTAAAAGCCATACGATAAATAAATAAATAAATAAATAAATCACTAACTTTAACATTCACGGAATGTAACATGTGGAATCATGTCTTACCTCCACTCCCTGTAAAATTTCCAGAATATTCATTCTGATGTGTGAAGAATACTCTCCCTACGTCTCTTCACTTGAAACCTTTCATACCATGCTTAAATATTATGTGAATGTGCCTTCCGGCGACTAAGAATATACAGGATGTCTCTTAAACATTCTCTATCAGATGAAAGCTGGGCACTATTTGCAAACATTTATTTTAGGGCAATACGTTAATTATCCCCCTTCATTAATCCGTACATACAATATGAATACTGCTTTTGGCAACTATGAATTAACACATGTGTCGGTATATACCCAATAAAGTAAGAACTATAATAAAAACTGCTCCGTATGTACTATTTAAATATGCCTTGTGGCAACTGAGTAGTAAGCTAATCTTAAGAGAAACTTGTGAATAAATGTTGCTGCGTATATAATACTTAGGTTTGGCGTACATTTTCCTTCAGTAAAGTTTGCTCGGCATATGTAGATGCGGCTATTAGCCCCAATCAATAAGCATGTGTCTAAAATTTTGTTTTCGTATTAACGTCTTCTCCACAAGAGATTTTCCAAAGATCCCTTCCTAGTTAAGATTCCGCAAAATACTGCATGAATTAGGCTTCAGGCCATATGAACTAGCATGTGACTTCAAAGATCCTATCCCAGCAAATATTGCTCCACATAAACATCATATAGCACAATTGGCCACTAATAATCAGCATGAGTCTATCTAAACAACTTCACAGAGTAAAGTTTGGTCTGGATGTACTAAATGGTTATTGTGTCAGCCTACTATGAAATAGGAGGTGTCTAACCAAGGACCTTTACCCAGAAAAGTAGCTCCATATGTACTGCACAAAAAGGGCTGTAAGCTGGCATGAATAAGCATGTGTGTCTCAAGAGATAGTTTCATAGCAAAATTGTATTCACATGTGCTACTCAAATGCGCACTTTCTAACTTCCTATCAGAAAATTTACCAGAGAATCCCCACATGAACCTTAAGAATACGCATTTTTCCCTTAATGATCAGCACATTTGTTTCCATGAAACCCTTTAGTGTAAAGATTGCTGCGCATGTACTACATGATTAAGACTTTACACCTTAATGTATTATGTCTTTTCAAATGTGGTTTGAAAGTTAAGTTCATTCCGCATGAACTACCCGAATGTAGTTTGTCACCACTATGCTCAAGCGCGTGCGAATTGAAATTTCCATTCCGACTAAAGTTTGCTCCGCACGCACTACATGCATTTGGCTCTACACTTTTATGAATGAGCAAGTGTATCCTTAAACTTCCGTTCCAAGTAAACTTCTTTCGGGATCTAGTACATGAATATGTTTTGATACCATTATGAAAGACCACGTGCATCTTCATACTTCCAATCTCCGTAAAGTCTGATCCATATGTGCTACATGAAGATGCCTTAAATCCACTATGAAGTAGAATATGTCTATTCAAACGTCCATTATGAGTAAAGTTCTTTCCACATGTGATACATGAATAAGTTATTGTTGTTTTAAGGCGCGGAGCTACGCGGTCATCTAAGGCTTTACAAACAATGATTGAGGATGTGTGTGTTCAAATCTCCATTCTTAGTAATGTTTGAGCCGCATATGCTACAAGACCATTATTTTACACCCCTATGATTAAGCATGTCCCTTCAGAATAAAGTTTGATCCACATGTGCCACATGAATACGGCTTTACACCACTATGAATGAGCATGTGTTTCTTCAAATTTCCCTTCTACATGAAGTTTGATCCACATGTCCCACATGAATACGGCTTAACATCACTATGAAGGAATATGTGTTCCTTCAAGCCTTCTTTCTTAGTACAATTTGCTCCGCATATGCTACATGATTACGGCTTTACACCACTATGAATGAGCACGTGTACCTTCAAGCCTTCTTTCCTGGTAAAGTTTGCTCCGCATGTGCCACACGAATACTGCTTCACACCACTATGAATGAGCTTGTGTCTCTTCAAGCTTCCCATGTGATTAAAGTGGGCTCCGCATGTGCTACATGAATACGGCATTACACCACTATGAATAATCATGTGTCTGTTTAAATTTCCCTTATGATTAAAATTTGATCCACATGTACCACACGAATACGGCTTTACACCACTATGAATGAGCATGTGTTCCTTCAAGCAATCCGTCCTAGTGAAGTTTGCTCCGCATGTGGTACACGAATACGGCTTTACACCACTATGAATGAGCATGTGTTCCTTCAAGTTATCCATCCTACTGAAGTTTGCTCCACATGAGGTACACGAATACGGCTTTACACCACTATGAATGAGCTTGTGTCTCTCCAAACCCGCTTTCCTAGTAAAGTTTGCTCCGCATGTGCCACACGAATAATGCTTCACACCACTATGAATGAGCTCGTGTCTCTTTAAGCTTCCCATTCGATTAAAGTGTGCTCCGCATGTGCTACAAGAATACGGCATTGCACCACTATGAATAATCATGTGTGTCTTTAAACGTCCCTTTTGATTAAAGTTTGATCCACATGTGCCACACGAATACGGCTTTACACCACTATGAATGAACATGTGTTCCTTCAAGCTATCCATCCTAGTGAAGTTTGCTCCGCATGTGGTACACAAATACGGCTTTACACCACTATGAATGAGCTTGTGTCTCTTCAAGCCTCCTATCTGATTAAATTGCGCTCCGCATGTGCTACACCAATACGGCTTTACATCACTATGAACGAGCATGTGTTTCTTCAAGCATCCCTCCTCAGTAAATTTTGCTCCGCATGTGCTACATGGATATGTCATTGCACCACTGTGAATGAGCATGTGTCTCTTCAAATGTCGCTTCAGTGTAAATTTTGATCCGCATGTACTACATGAATAGGGCTTTAGACCGTTATCAGTTGATATTTGTTTCCTCATGTCACTGCAGACTGCCATATTCCGGTTACCATTTTGAAAATGTGAGGTTACAAGGGTATAATTTGTAAGGATGTTCTCCGACCTGTGGAACATAATACAGGCAATAGAAAATATCCACCGAAGCAAACTAGTTAAGTAGCCACTATTATAATAATAATATAAAAAATCGCATACGATGTACAACTACTCTCAAGTTTAAAATTACATTCTGCGACCAAAATAATGTATTATGTTATTATGCAATTGTGGACATAGATCACATATCATAAATGTAAAGCATCAGATAATCATCGCTTGAAGATCGTAATTAGTCATCCAAATAAATTATTAATTTATTAAAACAATTGTGCACAATGTGCACTAGATTTGATTTGCATAATCTTAAAATGATATCATTTTTTTGCCAAATTCCAAGTGGTATTCGCCACACCGAGTATCACACAATTTATACACATTTGAATCAAGAGTTCATGAAGTCTCTTATTAATCCAGACCGCATCATGTAAACCATAACCTACAAATCTGGAGACAACATGCCTCTACTCGTAAATAGTCTGAGTCCCGTGGCAATTCGTCATCGCGTCAGTGCTGTTAAATTATCAGCAAATGTCTGCTCGTTTTGTTCTAGTCTTCTTATAGTATCTTGGAAAGCGGTCGGCGATGACAGAACCATTCTATTTCTAATCTCTTGTATCAGAAAGTCTTTAATATTTAGTACATATACGACGCGTGTCTCGATGGAGTGAATTTCGAGACACCAAGTGTTCTCCTGAGGAAAGATGCCTTTACTTTCTCTAAAGTTTCTATACTCTCTTTTAATTGATCCCATATAAGTTCAATTCTATTACTCAAAACCGGTATTATTTCCATTTGAATGACTTCCATTGAGGTAGTCAGGGATAGTTTTTCGGATTTTGGAATGTCTTTCATAGATCTAATTGCTGCTATATTTTTGTCTCTAACAAGAAAAAGTAGGTGGCCCTTGATGTTTGAAGGCAAATGCCCAGATATTTGATCTGATTCTTAATGGCTAATGTTTTGCTCCTAGGTGCAATTGGTCTTTTAATGCATTTCTTCCTCCCTTCCCGAACATCATTTGGTATGTCTTTTTAGTTATGATTGTAAACTTATATTCCATTGCCAATTACGAGAGTCTATCGATCGCATCTTAGACGTCTTTCAGGATTGATCCCCCTATGGCAATGTCATCAACATACAAGCATACAACGATCTTCTTATCTATCCCATGTCACATTGGCTGTTACGATATTGAAAAATACGGGACCCATGTGGTCACCCTGTAGAACACTCTACGTTTGGGTCATGACACTGGATGTTGTATTGCCATCATCTATGACCCCGCGTGCCAGAGAGTATGTTTGTGATGATTATGGCAAGATAGATTTCCCGTCCTATAAAGCGCTCTAATTACGTGCCTTATTAATGTATATGAAAATTGCGAAGAATTTTCCCTATTCATTTCTTAAGGCATCATCTATGTCAGTCAATAAATTCCTTACTGCACGGAGAGTTGATCCTTCCCCTACTAAAGCCAAATTGAAAGCCCGGAATAGAGGCATCAAACTACTCGGTCAATCTATTACATAGGATTTTAGTGAACACTTTGGAACCATGGTTCTCTAGTGCAATATCTCGATAGGAGTTAGGATCTTCTGTGTTACCTTTTCTTTTTTTAGAGAATATTAAATATGGAGTACCTCAAGCACTGTGGCATATTTCCTTTCTCTAAACATTTGTTGACAATGAATCTCATATTATTTTTCTCATTGTTAGGGAATAACACCGATTACAATTTGGGTTCAATCGTGTAGACCGACTGAATAGCATTTAATTTCGCTACGTAAGATGATGCAGAGATCTAACTAGTGTAAAGTTAATTAGTGTAACTATCAGCAGTATCATTACTATGCACGTTTTCCTCAAATATGAGGAGCCGAGCGCGTTTCTACTCTTCAATGATGAAGTATCATGCAGTCTGAATACATATTATACAGACAACACTGTTTTATATGTCCGAGATCTTGGAGTAAGAATTATTCTGGATAAACGTGATATTCCTTCTACTCCGCGAAGAAGAATATTGTGCATGAGGCGGGTTAATAACATTCACATACGCCTGTTATTTCCTGAAGGTCAAGATATTCTTTCATCATCTTGAATAAAATTATATGGTAGTAGGGTTCGGCTTTGTATCTCAAGACCGAGCATTCAATTTTATTTTCTATCACTCATTACTGAGGAATGTTGTCATTGATATTCTTTTCTTGTCACGAGATACATAAGAACTTTACCTTTGAAAAACAAAAAAGGCTGTACGAGGACATCACGATTAATTCATTGGAATGGGCAACTAAATACAAAGTAACTAGCGATCTGTCCGCTCATTCAAGTGACACAAATTAATCCACATTTAATTCACTATAGAATGACCATGCTGGCTAGTTGGAATATACAGGCCACACGATTCCATAAGCGTTATTATACTTCACTGCTGAATTCATAACGGATGAATGGATAGCAGAACTTAAGGCTATTTATTTAACATCAAGAAAGCAAAGGCACGCTAATGAATATTCTGGAACAAATAGAGATTGACGAAGCACATAGATTTAACCCTTCCCACAATCTCAATGACATAATTTTTGAAACCAGTATTTTATACAGAACACTAATAGACGCATTATATAGTAATAGATAAATTGATCAGTTGTATTTCACCATTCATACCATTTATTTTCCAAATTCAATAATGATTATACCTCTCATCTTTCACATTCATCCACCCCAAAACAACAGCCAACGGCACATCATAAACATCCACATTTATTTTTCTTTAAGTTTTTATTCCCGTCCTCTATTTCCCTTCCCCTTCTCCCCTAGCATGTCTTTGGACAATGAAAGGAGTGATATTTGCAATACACGTTTTTGATCTGCTGTTGTTCGCGCCCAAACGCACTACATACGGCGGGAAATGGCACGGCTGCAGGGATTCTTTGGTTTCCTTGCCATGATGTTCTCCAAGGGCAGCATGGAGACTAGTTCGAACCTACGATTACGCAACCGAATAGCGGCTCACAACACCGGCCTGATTCAGCGGCTTTTTAGTGCACCCAGGCCTGGAAATCGAATTAGAAGATCTTCTATGGAGAGTCGGAAACAATGGATTGATGAACTTCGCATTATTTATTTCATAAACTGTATTCATGTCACTTATCCACTTATAAAGGTAATTAATCTTTGATATTTATTGTACAGGCTGAGGAAGAGGGAGTTAACAACCTTCGAAACATGTACCTGTGAGTAGGTTTAATATATGTATTGAAAAGGCAGAATCCCTTTAATTCTTTTTGGCTCCTTTTATTTTAAACGTTCACTTTTCTCAACACAAAGACTCAATCCCCTTTCTCCGAAGAAGTATTACAGATTTTCGACCTGAATTTCAACCCATCAAGTTTATAGCATGTAAAAAGTATTTCTGAATTAATTCCCGGTGCCATAAACATGAATAATATGTCGTAGTCTGATAGTGAAATCAGTCATTTCATGAAGATCCTAGGCACTTCATGAAAATCCAGCATATGATCAAAAAAGGGATAGTTACACCATCTGACGCGATTCTTTATGAAGTGACGGGCCGATTTAGACAGATGGTGTAAGAATTGATTTTACATTATCAGCCAAGGCACTTCCTGAAGATCCGGTGTTAGTTGATTCGGTACTTCACGAAATGACTGAGGCAATGAAGCCGTACATTAATTCTTTTAATTTATTGTTCTATTCCCAGAAATAAATTATTGCTTGTTTATTATGGTTTTAGAAATTAATTTTCACATAACAACCTAAATCTAATCGTGGAATACCGGGTACCCTTTATTCTCTATCACTCTCATTTTTTTGTAGAAGTTTGTATTTTTATTATTACATTTGTAATTGGACAGTACTTTTTTCTATTCTGTAATGCCTACTTTCATAATTTCTTTTGTAGTTTTTGATTTTGTTTTTCAATTGTATCGTCTTTTTTCTCTCCTTCCTTCATTGATGCAATTCGTATTTTTGAACTTGATATTTCAAGAAAAAACATAATTGGGCTTATGTCTGTGTACCTTAATACTGTTAAATAAATATATAAATGAATACACACATGCATGGGAATACTTTGATTGCATAGTGTACTGTAAAATATTTGTCGTAGGATTTCTGCTGGGTTAAACATGGCAACAGCTTCTTTACTTTGTCTCTAGGAGGGGGGGGGGGGGGGGGCTTATGAAGCTAGTATACGCTGTCACGCAAGAAAAGTTGAACAACCTGCAGGGTGATGTGGCTTGAGGCTGCACTGTATTATTTAGAACTTACCCAAATTAAATAAATAGTAAGTTCTTTGGATTATAACGATTGCATTAGCTCTGGAATGTCAATCAACCAAAGAGGAAATAGTTGTGGCCTAAAGGCTGTATTCATATCGGCTAATATTTATTGTGGGAGACAAGTGAAGGATAATTTGCATGTTATGGTAATTATGTGTGTTGGTCATCATTCATCGCCAACAGCGGTAGCTACATTCACTAACTCGAAGCTCCAGGCGAGGCGTTCTAAACCTAGTGCTCAGGAGCTCCACAGTGCTCTTTAAATTACATTCGGTGTCCCGTCATACGAGCAAAAAAGTGTTCGCGAGCGCAACCTCTCCTGAGATTCATTCTTTAATTCAAATTCTGTTGCATGCACAAGAATAATAGGGTTTTCACTAGATGGTTCGACAGTGAAAAAATTGATCTTGCAAAACAGTATTTTTAATCATCAGTAACCATAATTGGACATCCCTGCTTTATGAGCAACGCGAAGGATGCTGATTCGACTCGATTGTACATAAGTAAATGATCTTACCTGCATGAGTCACGCAATCAGTTGCAGCATGCCTGGTGAGCGGTGAATCACTAGATATTTCAGCACTTCAAAAGGAGGGAGAGACGAGAAAAGGAAAGAGAAGCGCATGCTTGTTGCATTATTATTATTATTATTATTATTATTACTATATTATAGTATTATATTTCTTATTTAATGGTGCTAGGATACTTGGTATGTCATGATGGTGGTGATCACAGTCTCAAAAAGGTTAAGAACGCCACTCTAGTCTATGAAACTAAGCTCGAAGCTATATACGGACTTGTCGAGTAGTTCAACCCCCACTTACAGCGGTCAATAAAATGATGTTTCCCATTTTAAACTCTAAGGCAAATGCTGGAACGGTACCATCTAATAGGCCACAGACGGCTTCCTTCCATCGCTTGGTCCAGTTTCAATCAATCTCATATTCACTTTTCATTAGTTTGGCATCAGGAAGGGCATTTGGCTTTGAAACCACATGCCACATAGCAATTGATTGAACATCATCTTCAAGTCCGTTGAAAGTGGAATGAGTCCCGCGACGTAGCCTTGCTCGTTCAAATCCTGCACCCCGGCCACGAAGGCAGCTGCAGCAAGTCGGGAGATTGTAGGTGCAAAACACGGCGATGACAGCGGCTATCCAGATTGTGGTTTCTCCCCGTGGCTTTTCCACACTCCCTTCACCCAAATGTCAGGATAGTACCTTACTTCAAGTCCCGGGGCGCCTACCCCATCCCTGTCCCTAATACAGTTCCACTCACCTCTACAGTCATCACATAAACATACGTTCAATTTACACCCAATCACACGGGGCTGATGATTGAGGTGTCCCAAGTCCCCCAAATGAATTATCAACAAAACTAGAACGATAACAGGTACGATATACACAATGAAGAAGAACGCAGAATCATTCTTTCAAATATTTATATCTATAATAAATAGGCTGAAACTCAAGATTTTCTCGAAGGTAAACCCTCCACTAAATCAACCAAATGTAAAGCTTTTGTGTAAGTCCCTCTTACTTCTTGCGAAAGTGTTGCGCTGAGAGGCATTAGACGAAGTATGACGCTGTTGTTTCAGTTGAGGTATTTCGACATCGTGGTCATTCAGCCCTGTGTACTCGGGAGTGTGTAGAATCTGTCTGATAATCTGTGGTATTTGTAGTTGTGTGTGTATTTGTAGTTCAGGTTAAGATTCGTAAGGAGGCGGCCGTGGCTTAAGTTAGGAACCCGGCATTTGCCTGGAGGAGAAGGGGGAAACCACGGTAAACCACTTCCAGGATGTCTAAGGTAGGAATGGAACCCGACTCTTCTCAATTTTGCCTCCAAGAGCGAGTGTACCCTGATTCAACTCTCAGGCCATAATTAAGTTCCTATCCCTGGTAACCACAGTTGATTTCATAGGACTACTTAACGAGTATTGTAAATGCTGGTTCGAATACCATCGCTGACTGTGGCGGTTTCCCCCAGGACATTCCACTCACCCTCTCAGCACACTACTTCAGTCATCACGTAAACACAGGTTATCAGACAACATCCACCCAAATACACCGGGCTGATGAACAAGTTGTCCTTAGCCCTTAAAATAAATATACAAGAAAACAACTACTATAAAACAAGGCAACAACTGAACTATATTAAAACGTGCAGATTGAACAAAAAAATACTGATGTAGTTATTTGGAAAAAATATTCTCCTCCAGTGGGGATCGAACTCACCACGAAGTGATCCGAAAGCTAATACCATACCCCGAGACCACAACTTCACTCAAACAATTAGCTGCTAAGAGATGTACAAGATTTCTTTATTGCGCGTCCGTAACTGAGTTATAGTTCTTGTTGTTTTAAAGGGTGGAAAGGTGAAACCAAGTCATATTCTACTATCGGTTATCTATCTCTCACTAAATGGATTTAACGACTTCTTCTTCCGTTCACAGTACGGCAGCATACATCACACTACTGTACTCCTTCTAGGCGCAAGGCCAAGATGCTGGGGAGGGAATTAGGGGATAAATTAGGTCCAGACCATTAATACATTTGTACCATTTGCACCATATGTCCATATGTCTGGCTCGAGTTTTACACCACGGAGGCCATGATGACTAGGACATGGATGAACACAAATCAAGACTTGCGACACTTTGTCAATTCGATGGCGGTACATGGGTATCACCATAAACTGTGTAATAGCGAATACTCTCATGACCCTGATGAATCCTGCGTATGTAAATTACGCGGGGTGCAATGTAGTAGATACCACGTAATTTTTTGTGGAAATCGGGGATCATCCATTGTGATGTTTTGTGAATGAGAATTTGTTATCATCAATATGCACAATGTGTACGATGTATCTTTAATGATCTGTCACAGTGTTCACTTTCTGAGGAAATAACAGTCCTTTAGTGTCCACTTTTTTTATCCGCTTAGTTCTTGGAAATCACACCTCCCTCTCTCGTGATCACCACTGCCGCTACTTCATGAATGTCGGCTCTTCATGAAGTGCCTAGGATTTTCATGAAATGACGGATTTCACTATCTGACTACGACAGATATACCAGTATCGGGACTCTATTAATGTTCGTTCGTTATTAATGTTGAAGTGTGCATCACGATACGTCATAAATTATTAGCCTACTTTTCACATTTTGCGAAAATGAGGAAAAAGTAGACTTATGAGATCGATCCGGGCAAATGTGTGTCTGCCTGTCCTTCGGTCTGTCTGGCTGTGTGTGTGTACTCCCCCTATCAACTCCTAAACGGCTGACGCAAGAAACAAAATTTGGTAGGAGTAAAGATCTGTACTTGAATTGGTAAGTACAAGACACGCCGTGCAAATAATTAGTTGATTCTCTTACAACTACTTAGTCAGGCGCAGACCACACACACATAAACTCACACCTCAACACTAAACACTGGGGCATTCCTATATCAGTGCCTTGTCAGCAGCGACTTTGAGAACAGAATACCATCTCGTTAGTCAGTAAACTGCAGAACAGTTCTTGATGATTTCATTTTCATTCACATGCAAAGTACGGTAATTAAAAAAAAAAAAAAACTCGGCACGCCGGAAGGCGCAGGAAGACTTCACAGGAATAAAAATCGGATTCATTAAATGTTCCAATTATTGTATACCTAGAAACGTCCCCATGTTCAGCCTACGAGAACGCATCTTATAATTCCAAACGTATATTTTTCTCATCCCTTGGCGTAACGGTGGGCCATATCAAAAACTCTTTCAGACAAAAGTTTTAGGTAATTTTTAGAGGACTAAACGGTATTCATTCTGTGCCTATTGAGGGTGTTATGAATATTTGTTCTCAAGAAACTCCAATATTCCCAGACCTTTAATCAGTGGTCTGTGCTATAAAAAAAATACGGCGATAAGTTTTTGGACCTTACGCGACGAATTGTATGAACTTTGAATGGATTCGATATTTTACATTTTAAGAATAATGCCCACTATTTTCACCAACTTGGTCCAATATTGCCCATTAACATACTCGACTAACATTTACATGGGTTTTATTTTATGTATAACAATGAAAGTGATTTCTGGCAATTGGCGGTATTTATCGTGTCCACAAGAAAGTGAGATGCATGGTTGGTTCCTCAGTTTAGGGGCTGCGACAACGCGGTCATGTAGCCCCGTGTACTTTGGGTGTTAGTAGAACCTGTCTTATAGCCGGTGGTAATTGTAATGGCTGTATTAGTGTGTGCTATCTGTGATTCAGGCAAGGACTGCAGACGATGAATTTAAAGTAATTCCTGCTTTTACTGCCAAACGCTACCGTCAACGACACCTAGATGTGAACTTGGCTACTGGATGCCACCGCAACCGGCACCTGACGAACGTTGGAATCTAATAAAGCGTTAATCAAGTCTCACCTACAAATTTAGCCTCACACAATTAGAGTTGGTGGAAGGTTTTTTACATGCCATAAATCTATGACGTGGGCCCGCCGGCTTTACATCCCGACCGCAGAAAGGCACACTGAGGGACTTTTAACGCTCTTAAAAATCCGACGACTTCCGCAGTGTTTGTACCCGCGATCCTGGGCATAGAAGCTCCGCATGCTACCAAACTACGCTACCGAAACCACCAACGTGAGATATTTATATATAGATAGACATATAAATTACATATAAACTTTTGTGAGCCAATTGATTGGCTCGCTTCTCTGCACGAGGTACGAAAAGACAGTCAAAGACTGTATTTGAAATGCACGGCGATGATTATACCTTCATTCGCTGCCGACAGATTGCAGCACACGCTAGTGAAGGATAATGGCACACGAGTCGGTAATTATTCAATGTCCGCTAGAGATCAAGTAGGTGTTACGTCTTTGTGTAAACAGCGCATGTAACTTGTGTGTTGTTTCTGGGCGTCATGGTTACGTTTTATTCTTGACTGATTGTATAAACAAGAGTGTGGATTGGATCTGGGTACAAGCATGATGTGACAGCAGATTAGTACTAGTCGTAGGGGGAATTTGGGAGCTGTGGCTCCTTAATTCGGTTCCCCAGTATGAAGAAACATCTAAGGCATATTTACTGCATCTTATATTAATAATTTCTTCGTGTATGGATATCTGGCAGGGCTGTATGGTTTTCATGCGTATTTTGTTTTCTGTCATGGTTGAAGGATTTTAACTATCATCGACTATCAGCTGTTAGAAATAAGAGAAGAAGAAAGCAGCCATGACTTGAAAAGAGATGTGTTAAAGTCTTCCCCCCAATGTTTGAAGCTGATTAATGAATATTAATATTGGGTTGCGACGGATATTGGCTTTAGAAGGCAAATGATATGTTCGTTGGACTTTGTGATATTTATGTCAGTTGGTATCAGCGGTTAGAAATAATAGTGTGAGGAAAGCAGCCATTTAATTGAGATGACTTAGTGGATTGCAGCCATGGCTTGAGATTTTGATGTGTGAAGAAAGCAGCCATTTCTTGAGAATGATGTATGATGAATGCTCCGGTGTATTTGGATCTAATAAAAGAATGTTAATATTGAGTTGCGACGAATGTGAGCTTTTGAAATTAAATGAAATAATCGTTTGACTTCGCGACATTTATATTTTGTTGGAATGACTGTTCATATATTTAGAAGATTGCAGCTATGTCTCGAGATTTACGTATGGATATTGCCCCGCATATTTGATGAAGATTAACGAAATTATTCTTTAGTTGAGACTTCGTATTGACCTTGGAGGATAATTAATTAATTTCTGGTATCGTCGAAAAGATATTTGTAGGCAATGCACTTGGGTAGGCTTGAAGAAAACAATGTATGCCAGACCTTCGTCTTATGTTATTTTCAATGGTCACTATGATATTGAGACTGCTGATATATTCCATCTGTGGGAACTGACTTTTCTAATTAAATAATTGGTTAAGATATTTGGTAACCTGCGAGTTGTACCTACATACGTATGTTGGAGTACGTAAGTACTAATGTTTCAAGCTTCCACACCTCATTTGTATGTCTATGTTATGTTTTTATGCCATTGTTTTTCTAAATTTAAATGTAATTGTTTGTGATGAATATAGTATGTGTCAACCAGTTTACTAGTGTATCATTTCTTGGGTCTGGGATTTATTGATGGCTTCAAACTGGTAGCCAGGGTTATGGTCGCAAATGGTCTAGCACGCATTCCTTCCAAGTATTCCCTAAGTGTTTGTACTGGGGAGCCTCCCTCTTTCTTTGATTGAATGGGGGTCTGCAAATTTTGAACTGCCGGAGGGTCTAGCGTCTAGGGGATGTGAAACGCAAAAATTGGTCAAAAATTTCCGGAAGTTCCAACATGGTACTCAACTCGAATTTGTGGTTTGAGTAATATTATTATCTCCATAAAGAAAGCATAAGTTTTGTAAATTTATAGTAGCTGGATTTGGTAGTCGAATTCTAGGTAGCGCGAGGTCATGAGAGGACGTTATCTCTGTAAAACGCCGAACCAATCAGAAAATTACTACAGGAAAATAATATATAAGACGGCAAAAAAACGGTCTTGTTTGATTTGGGGCAAGAAAGGCAATTCGCAGAGAAATAAAAGGTGTATCGATGAAAGGACGGGGCAAGATAGGCAATTCGCAGAGCAAGAAAAGGTGTGGATGACACGCGCATGATATCTAGTGATGCACTGAGAATATCACGTGGCAGTCCCGAAGCCAATAGGAATATTCGATGGAATTTAATAACCAATACTTATAATGATGTAATTGCAAGTTATTTTACGATATTTTATGAATTGAGAAATTTATAGTTTAATAAGTGAAGATTTATCAGAGATACCCTTTTGGAGAAAAATGTTTCAAGACGGCAGAAAGGGGATTGGAAAGAATCCCGCCTAAGACTGGTGCGGATTTTCTTGATGACGTCAAATTTAAGTGGAGAGGGGGAATCCAGTGAGGGAATCGCGGCTTTTTGTTCGGGAGACGAGAACGAGAACGGACGTATCGAACCTCGGTCTCCGAATGCGCGCTTTGTGTGATACATTACAGTGATCGGTAAAAAGTGTCGCGACTCATCGCGAAGTGTATTTGCTTGAATGCAAACGTGTGAGTACAGTTTTACACAAGTGTAAGTGTCGAGATGTAGTGAAAATTATTAAAAGAATTGAGAAGGAAAATACGTGAAATAAGCAATTTTGTTCGAGGAGCGAACGCAAGGAAAAGTAGTCAGACTTTGTGAAGGAACAGTTCAGATTCGGTGATATGAACATTTCGTAGAGTGAGATTACAGAAACGAACAGAACTAGAAATATATATTTGTCGGAAGAAGAAAGTATTCGCTGTTTAAATACAATAATAGTCACTACGCCACAGAGTGCTGTTATTGAGCGTAAATTTCGAGCAGCAATGGAAACGTGAACAAGTTAACAGATATTATTTCTACTACTAACATTTCTTCGATATGATTATGAAAGTCTAGTTACAATCGAGAGTGAGAGGGACATTTTCTAACATTGAAAAAGTTGTGATGGAGTAGTGCTAAATATGCAGCGGGTTGCGTAACCTACAGGATGAAGACGAGAATATCAGGAGTGACTTAGAATATCGGTGACGATACTGTCTCGATATTTCAACAAACATTAATCTATGATAATAAAATGGACAAGGCTTGGATGAGATTGAAGGAATACTACGCAGAAGACATGAAGAACGGAAGAGCAAATAGGTCGGAACGAGAAGAAGAACCAGAATGGAGGGCCTGAACCTGGAATCGAACGAGGAGGAAGATCGAAGACGGGGAGATGCAGTTCGGATTGGTGTAACATCTTGTTCCAATCAGGTGAAACATCTGGGAGCTGTAGGGCAAATGCTAGGATGGAACTAAAATCCAGGAAAGAAGGAGGCGGACAAACTGGGTTATAGAAACCAGCTCTTCTACTAGACATCTATACGCAATATTAAGTAAGAAAAGAATTCTCTTCAGTAGCCCATTTTTGTAGATAGAGATATATGGTAAAATCTGTGTGACCATTTTGGACGTTGATTTGTATTTAATGTTTTATTAGTATTGTTGTTGGAGTTTTCGGAGTCGCTTTTCGCTATTTTTGATTTAACAAGTCAGGATTGGGAGATAGTTCGTTAGTTGAACGTCGAGATGGTAGTAGATTTTAGTCCGAGTTTTGACATTTTTCGGTATTTTGATATTTTGAGTTTGGATTAGAGATATATGCGATGAAGATTTTCGTTTGTTGTTATTTGTATTGTTTGAGTTGATATTTTCAGTTATATTTAAATTAAATGAAGTTAGGATGACGATCATGTTCTGATCAATGGCAGGACGTATATTTTGTCAACATATCGAAATGTCAGATGAAAATTTCTCGTAAAAATGTTCAAATTGCATAAAAGTAAATTAA
The DNA here is from genome assembly GCA_946902985.2 of Meconema thalassinum. Lineage (NCBI taxonomy): Eukaryota > Metazoa > Arthropoda > Insecta > Orthoptera > Tettigoniidae > Meconema > Meconema thalassinum. Next base: position 28,364,755 of record OX336397.1, on the reverse strand, counting down.
CAATATTATTGCCTTCATGATGGAAGATATTTTGAATAAATATTCGAATACCAGGAGACATGTTTTCAGAAACATAGAATGAAACTATGTCACATAAAAATATGTATTATTGATGACAGTAGAGGAAGGCAAGTAACGATGTTGTGAAGATATTGAAATTATGAAACATTAAAATGCCAGATACAAGTTATGATGTCAGGTAATCAGCGGATATTAAGGAGTATTGTATTGGAATGTTTTGTTGAAAAGGTTGACAGCTACGACGTGGTTTACTGAAAGTAATGTTAAAGAGTGTATTCCCAAGTATTGGAGGAAAATATATGCATACTTGAGTGTAGTAACAATGAGCTATAATGGCATTGGTAGTGTCGTAAGGACATTTGTTGGTAAGAGAATTATTCTGCGATGATATACTGTCTGAGTGGAAAGGAATGCATATTATAATGGAACACGAGATGTTTAAATGGAGTAATTGTGCTAAATTGATTTAGGATTCGCTGGTTTTAAGCGATATTTCTTGGTAGATGTTTGAAACAAGACAAGGTGTCAATAAACAGCTGCTCGAGAATTAGATGACGGTTATAGTCAGATCATATGATTCGATGTCAACAGAGAGTAATTGATTCTGGTATTTATTGGAAGTGCGTCTTAGATTATTTACTAGCATTGCCCGTCGCGGCTTCGCCCGCAAATATTGTAGTTGTAAAGAGCACACTTAGCAACGTCATAATCATGAATTCTATGACTGATTTATCGTTTAATTTTGAATATTAATGATAGTAATTTGGTAAATACCGTAAACAATCAGACAATGAATACAATATAACTCAACAATAGCAATATCAATATCGCACAAACATCACGTCGCATCCCCCACGGCAAGATGGCGTCCCAGTGAAAGTGTAGTGAAATAGCAGCTAGTGTAAATATTTGATCAGTGGTAAAATATCATACCAGAGGTGTAAAATCTATAAAGTCACTTTCCTTAGGTCAAGGAAAATACGGAATATTGATAGTATTCAGATATTTTTATTGATATTTTAATAAACTCAAAATAACTTGTGGGACCGAGTATCCAAAGATTCGGTGACTTCTTCAATCACTGTTTGGCCAAGTAGAGCTGTGGTGTTTTTACGAGATTTCACCCGATTGGAAGTTATACGTATTTCACATTCTTCTTTATCAGTAGGTAACTAGACTAATTCATTTACGTATTAATGATTAAAATAAATTTAGTGTAACTTGGTGTAAACATCTAGGCCAACTTAGATCTCTAGTATGTCGTCAGTAAACAGTGTTAGTGTCTGGACAGGTAGTATAATCGTTACGGATTTGTGCTCGTCGGGCAAAATAAAAGTAAAAAATGCAAATAAAATCATCACAAGATCTCAGGTAAAATTGAATGAGGAGAAGAGTGAAACCGATCGTCGTAATGTACCGGAACCGTCATGCGAATGTCATAACCAGAGAAACGAACTGTCCTCAAAAGATGAAATTATAAAGCTGCTAAAGGAAGATATTGCTAAGTTAATGGAAGAGATGAATAAATAAAAAGAAACAAAGTAGAAAGCAGGGAAACTTGGTCAACAGTGGTTACTGGTAGTGTAAGATCGCATAAGCGTAGGCCTAAAAATGGAGTAAATGAAATTCCCATCTCAAATTCATTTGGAGCACTCGTCGAAGAGAATGATGACTTTCTTCAAGAAGAAAATAAAAAATTGATAAAGAAAAAATCCAGGAAGATGCGGATATTTGCCGTTAGTCACGGACGAGATAGCCTACAGCAGCAAACGTTATGGAGAGAAGTGTAAACATGGAGGTCACTTCGACAGTGAAACCAGGAGCTCCCATTGCAGCGGTCACGGACGGGATGGTAAGAGAATGTGCGTGCCTAACTTCATAGGATTTTGCTGTTATCATCGCTGGAGCAAACGACGTGTACGGAAACGAGAGTAAAAAGGTAATCAAAGATTTAAAGGGTACATTGCCATCTGTGCATAACACAAATGCCATTATTGTAAACATTCCGCAGAGATATGACTTAATTCCCAAATCATGTGTAAATGTAGAAATAGAGGCTACAAATGGAAAAATTCATAAAATTTGTAAGAGTTTTCCAAATGTCCACATATAGATGTAAGTAAATTACACAGGAAGTTCCACACTCAGCATGGTCTACACTTAAATAGGTTAGGAAAAGAGTATCATAGTGGTGAAATATGCAAAATTGTGAATTCAAATGGTAAGAATAGTTCAACAGTAATATCTTTAGAGTGGAAGCAGGAAAACTGGTAAAAGAAGCCAAACGTGAAGTTTGGCATTCAGATCTTTAGATGACAAATTTAACTGAGTGCAACAATGGTATTTCGGATTTGTCTAGCAACAATAATAATAATTATGATAATAATAATGTAAATAAATCACCAACACAAGCTTGCAAAAGTAACAAATTTAAAATATACCACCAGAATGTTCAGGCTCTCTATAATAAAATTGATTACATAAATCTAATGCTTCAAAATGAACTTAAAGACATCTCAGCACTGTGTATTTCAGAACATTGGCTGAAAGAGGAACAACTCGAATTAATTCAATTCCCAGGGTTTATACAAGCTAGTAAATACTCTAGATCTAATTTTAGCAATGGTGGTACTTGCATCTTCTTAAGAAATAATGTAGATCATGAACAGTAAACAGCTTATGATAATTTAATTATGGAACAGGATTTTGAATTCTCTGCCATAAAAATGCAGCAGTTTAAGTTAATAATAGTATGCGTATACCGTCCTCCGTCTGAAAATTTTCGTTTATTTATAGACAAATTAGAATTGTTACTCAATATCACGAGCAAAGTAAATTTCGATATAATAATTTGTGGGGATGTAAATGCGGATTTCTTAAAATGTGATAGAAATTGGGAATTATTAACACAGTTACTAATTTCCTATGGACTGAAACCTACAGTAAATAACCCAACAAGAATAACAAAATTTAGTAAAACCACTCGTGATCAAATTGGTATAAATACAGATAAATATCACCATTCAATAGAAATCTATTGTCCGGGTTATAGCGACCACCATGGACAAATTCTGAGTTTTGAAGTACCCGAAACAATCAATAATAATGATAATGGAATAAAATCAAAATGCAGGTCATTCACTGAAACAAATGTTACATATTTCAATGACTTATTAAATAAGGAAACATGGTCAGAAATGTATAAACTAGAAAATATAAATGATAAATTTAATGCATTTAACAGTACCCTAAAACACTATTTTGAAACAGCATTCCCCTTTAAGCAAAGAACTATTAAAAATAACAAATCTAGCAATTGTATAACAACAGGGATTAGAAATTCATGTCAAAGAGAGAAATTTCTACACAAATTATATAAACAATACCACACATCACCTGAATTCAATTTATAATACAAAAAATACACTAGCCTATTAAATAAGGTAATAAGACTAGCAAAGAAAATGCATAATTATAATTTTATTTCCCAATCATCTAATTAAAACAGGGCTATGTGGTCCGTGATAATGCAAGAAACTGGAAAATCTGCTAAAATACAAAGAAACATTACAGTGACCAGCAATAATAAAGTGATTAATAATCCGGAGGAAATAGCAAACACTTTTAATGACTATTTTCTGGAAATTCCACAAAAAATATTGAATAAATTACAGGTATACCTAGCTAACCACTTCAAAGGACTCTTAAATGCAGAAGAACCTATTGAGCGTCTCCAAGTTACAGAACCAGCTAACCCTAATACTGAGTATATCGCTCCTCCAACCTATGAAGAAGTCAGAGGTATAATTAAACTACTCAAGAATAATAAAGTTTCTGGGGGAAGACGGGATAATAGCAGAAATGCTAAAACATGCCAGAGATCACACCTTCAGAAGCATACATAAAGTAATTCTGGACATATGGACTAGTGAGAGGCTCCCAGATGATTGGACGTCAGCCATTATTCATCCAATCCACAAGAAGGGAAGCAAAACAGATCCAAGTAACTACAGAGGAAAATCACTCATTGCTGTTACCTATAGGATATTTTCCAAGATTCTGGAACGCCATGTAACGAGACAGCTGGATAAAGAGTTAGGAGAATATCAAGAAGGGTTCAGAGCATCGAGGTCCTTTACCGAGCAGATACACAATCTGAAGACCATCCTTCAATACAGCAAGTCAAGGGCCAGACAATGGGTAGCTATATTGGTCGACTTCCAGAAAGCATACGACTCAGTGGACAGAATTACTCTTTTTAACACCTTGAGAGAACTAGGACTCAACGACAAGATCAATAGGCTGGTGCAAGCCACCCTGCACAACACCACAGCCAGAGTAAAGTTTAGAGGACAGCTCTGGAGAGTTTCACCATTAAAACAGGGGTGAGACAAGGAGACGGCATCTCATGCATATTATTTAATTGTGTTCTGGAAAAGATCATTATAGAGTGGACGTGAATCCTACCAGAGAAAACTGGATTACGGATGGGGATTAAAGCTGACAACCTAAGGATTCCATGCCTAGCCTTTGCAGACGATCTGACTTCATTGGCAAATTACATACAGGAGGCTACTACTCAGCTCCAAACACTGAACTCAATAGCGGCTAAAACGGGTCTTTTGATTAACATAGGAAAGACCGAGTTTGTTACTAACATCAAGGATGCCCCTAGAATGATTAGAGTCAGTGATAACATCGACATCAAGAGAGTCAAAAGTGTAAAATACCTTGGGGAATGGTTTTCAGAGGACCTCAGCGAAACAGTGGCTCTTGAACACAGGAGACTCAAACTAGATAAGGTTTACCATGCCTGTAGAAAACTATATGCTTCAAAAAATTTGTCGATAAATGTCAAACTAAGACACTACAATGCAGTAGTCAGACCTTCAGTCCTCTATGCAGCAGAGTGCCTATGACTAACTAAGAAGACACCATTAAGAGCCCTCGAAAGAAAGTTCCTGAGACGGATAGTAGGACCAAGAATTCTACCAGATGGAAGCCGATGGTATCAACCAAATCGTGAGCTATATAAACACCAAGAAAATCTCATAGATGCCATCAGAAGAAGGCGACTGGCTTTTTACGGACATCTATTCAGAATGGACTCAAACAGGTTATCCCATAGGATCTTCAAGGCTGCTAACAAGGGCAAAGCTACTGGATTCTTGTGGAAGAAGCAAGTGGAGAAGGATCTTTCGGAACTCCATATAAATGAAAATGACATAGCCGACCGGAGTAACTATCATACAGCTCTTAAAATTAAATCCTTCGTAACATCCCTCACAGAAGTTACCCACAGACCAAAAGACGAGACTAGGAAATGGTCTGAGGAACGTAAGATTCAATTTAACCGGAAAATGAAGGACTACTGGGCCATCAGAAAAGCTCGAGGAACCAACAAGAAAGCAGCTGCCGAACCCCCCACTAAGAACACCAATCGTGGCAAGCCTGACGATGATATCAAGAAACAGCTAAAACACAAGAACCGTGGTCCATAGATGGTCCTAACGAAATTTTAAAAAAATCACAGGTAAATACACTAAATTATAATAATAAAATAAATATATGGGGTGATTCTTTAATAATAAATCATGACGCAAGTGAAGAGGTAAGAATAGTTATAAAAGAGCTAAAAATAATTTCTGTGCTGGCATTGATGGCATCCCTGATGCAATTTTAAAGAAATGTACAGAAAATATAATAAATCCACTTACGCACTTAATAAACAGTTCAATCCTCTCAGGAACTTACACGGATATTTTGAAGTTATCAGAAGTAATTCCAGTGCACAAAAACGGTTCAACAGATGAATTAGATAACTATCGTCCTATTACCTTACCAACTGGTATTGCAAAAATTGTGAAAAAAACATGTATAATAGACTGATAAGTTTTATAGAAAAAAATTAAGTACCATCAAACTCACAACGTGGATTCAGAACGGAAAAATCTACACAGACAGCAATTTATGAATGTATTAATAGTATACTGAAATTGACAATAACGAACATGCAACTGGCCTATTCTTGGATTTTTCAAAAGCATTTGATGTTGACCATAAAATCCTCCTTACAAAACTAATCAATATGGTATTAGAGGTCTAGCTAATAAATGGATAGAGTCTTACTTAACACGGCCTAAACAAATAGTATGCTTGAGACACAAGGATCATGGAACCAAATTACTTCATGAAACATTGTCCCATGAGGGAATTATTAAATTTGGAGTACCCCAGGGATCGGTTTAGGGCCCACTTTTTCTTCTATATATCAATGATATAACACAGAACGTTCATTCTTATAAGGAAATTTTGTTTGCGGACACTGCAACACTTGTAATAAAAGGTGAAACTAAGCAGGTCTTACAGCAGTCTGCTGACTCCGTTACAGAAGAGTTAACCAAAAGGTCACAAGATAATCGCCTCATAATAAACTACAAAAAAAAAACAGTATCTCAAAATGTCCACACCATACAGAATAGGAATCCTGCGAAGCCCAATATAACACTAATTGGTCATCAAATTGAAAAAAAAAAAAAAAAAAAAACAGAGACAAACTTTTTATGACTATGGATACAACAAGACTTGAAATGGAATAAACATATACAATATCTGAATACTAAACTGAATTCGATGTGCTTTGCGTTACGTATTTTGAAAACCTGCACTAGCATGCACACATTTAGAAATACTTATTTTGCTTATTTCCATTCATACTTAAGATACGGGGTCATAATTTGGGGTATGTCATCAGATGTGCTAAGCTCCTTTAGGATACAAAAGAGGGCGATTAGAATTATGGCAAATGTAAACACTAGAGAATCATGTAGACCTCTGTTTAACGATTTAAATATTTTCCCACTGCCCTGCTTATATATCTTTGAAAGTATTAAGATTTTTAAAAAGAATTTAATGAACAAAGATGTTTTTCTTAAAACAAACAATGATCTTCATAGGCATAACACAAGACAAAATCAAAACATTCATATTTCACACACACACACAAGCATATATCAAAATGGAACTTTTCGCACAGGAGTTAAATTATACAATAAACAACACCAGTATATAAAACTTGCCCCAAAAATAAAAACCTTCGATAGAATGTTGAAAGCTTATCTGCAGTGCCATTGTTTTTACTCTGTAGTTGAATATCTTAGTGTATAGGAGCGATGAAATCTATAATTATATTTTACTTTTCTATTTTGATTGTAATACCTAGCTGTAAGTTGTTGTATTTATAGAATTAAGTTTTCATATTATGATAATAGAGTAAGGTGTAAATAGTTGTCCAATAAGATTGTATCAATTAAGATCTGTTATTATAATAAGTTATAAATAGTTATAGTATTAGAAATATATACCTGTTAGTTCTTTTATTTTATAGATGTAATTTCTGACGTGTCCTATATTAAAAATGTATTGTATACATGTTATTGATCGATTTATTAAACATCTAAATCTAAATCGATTTTACTAAAAAGGGGACACAGTGTATAGTTTTTTTAAAATATGGATATCCTTTTTTTCTAGCATTTCAATCAAGTCTACGTATTTCTAATATAGGAATAAAAACATCGGCAAAACATATTTATACCCGAATATGCTGTTTCTTGGACAAAGAAAAATTTTCGACCTATATGGCAACAGTGGATTACTAGAAAATGACAGAGTGATACATGTTTCATTTGCAACAGAAAGAGAGAAGAATATCCCTATCCAACCAGGGCTTCATTCTAAACGTTGGATGCCTTATAATAAGAAGAATAAAGGTGATCCATCCGATTGCATGTGGTCATTAAAATTTGACGGCGACTTCGAATGTGGGCTTTTCTTCGTTAGGTTGCTGTCATGCATGTGCTTACCGAGTGTATTATTCGTTCTGAATGCTATATTGAGTCCTTGTTTCTTGAAAATATTCGTTGTTCTAATGTGTCCTTATTTACGAATTGAACCGCACATAATTTCCTCTTTGAGGAGGAGGGGTCATTAATAATGTCTCCTAATTTGTTTTGATGTTTCATTAGTATTCGGTTTACTTGTTGGGTGTGAACTTGTTTTATCATTTCATTTTCTGTTTTAAGTTCTAGATTGACATAGGAATACCGTCTCAAAGTCGTTTCCTTCTTTTAAAAAAATGTCACTTAATGACCTAGTAAATTTATTATATTACATTAAAAGTCTATATTGCAATTCATGCCTAGTCGGCTTTCTCCTGCCAGTTACTCTCACATGCATAAGTCTATACTGTAATACACTGTTTAGTGATAGTTGTCTTGACCTATACTATAATACAATATTTAAAGTACTTGCATAAAGTGATAATTGTTTTGATTTTACAGTACATACAGCACATGTTTGACTTTATGCATGTATTAGACTATATTGTACTACTCCACAGGACCTGTCTACCTAATGTTTTCCTCTCTACAAGTCTTGTCTACCCACACTGGGTAAGCTAGTCTTGTGAAAAAGTAAAAACATACCGGATTTTACATCCTGCAACTTTGGATCAGGAGGAAGCTATTTACGCTTTTAGTTTGGGTTACAGAAAACTCATTTGGGGTTAAGGACACAGTGGAGGGGGTTTGAAGTAACGGATGTTCCTTACAAGACTCATTCACATTCTTATCACTGCGGCATGTGTACTTACTCCAAGCATAATACTACAAGACAGAAATAGCTCCCATCAACAGACTGACAAACATTTCTTCAATACTTCAAGACAGGGAGAAGGATAATTTGAGGGCTGCTAAATAGAAAGTTAATATCAATATCTACTTCAATGACGAGACACATCTGACGTTACCAACAGAACTTCTAAATATCCAAAACTTACAGCTATCCACGCTTAAAGCGGATGATAATAATTTATGTACGTTGAATACTTACTCATTTAATGGATTTCCACTTCCATCAGTTTCTCGTTCTTGGATCTCTTCTTGCTCATCCTAGGGATAAGATGGAATAATTTATTTCTGTGTTATCACCTTAAACGTTTACACACATAGCATACCATGTAATTGTTCACCACTCCTCAGCTTAAGTGAAGATATATACGCTTAACACTTTCGTACGGTCCATCACATCTTACTGCTAGAGATGAACATTATACAGATAAGTGGTTTAGTCCTCAGTTGTAGAGGGTCTGGCTGCGTGGCTCAGGGGTAACGTTCTCGCTTGCTGAGCCCAAGGTTGCAGGTTCGAAACCTGGCGCAGTCAGCTGGCATTTGAGGGTGCGCAAATGCGAGGGAGCCGTGTCAGTAGATTTACTGGCACGTTAAAGATCCCCTTCGGGGCAAAATTCCGGCACCCCGGCGTCTCTAAAAGCCAGTGTAGTTAAAAGGGACGTAAAACCAATAACATTATTATTATTATTCAGTTGTAGAGGGCGTCTATTGTAGAGTAAGTAACATCAATATTGTTGCTAAATTATGATGGTAACTACAAGAATTATACGTCTGCTAGAGTACTGTAGCACATATTGGACAACTAGTAAAACAATTGAACCGTTTTTATCAGGTTCATTATTTTTTGTCATATTATTATTGTTATTATTATTATTATCTTCCTATATGTCGCATTATTGTGACATAAGTTTCTCTGTCTTTCGTACTGCGCCTAAACTTCATACGTACCTGTAATACCTCGCAATATGGTGAAATATTTCACCATTCTGCTAACTCACTTTATGTATAATTTTACCATGGGTTGAAGCACTACTTGTTGTCAGGCTTTGCCTTCGCTATTGGACCCCCTCCACCCATGTGTACGGAGAGGGGATGTTTGTCATATCTACGACTTACTTTTCTCGGGCGCGTTACTGCGTTCTTTAAGAGAAGGTTCCTTCCTTCCAATTTCGGCCCTCATGTAAGACGGACGTGTGTGCACGTGTCGGGCTTTTGCCCGCACCCAGAAAGCAACTAAATTCAAGTACGATTCAGTCATTGAATTTATCTAACTTGAGGTCATTTCAAATTTCTGTTTCTCCATATTTTTTCATTTTGTGTCTCCTTTGATTCACTTATAATTTTCCTTTCTTATGATGATGTGAATTCGATCCATGAACCCAAGTCCCTTCGTCTTTGTTTACGTTAGTTTAGCGAAGTCTCTGTGTTTATTTGTCTTCCATCCCTTTCATGTAATCGGTTTTATTTTTACGTAAATCTCTCAGGTCTGAAATATCTGCTATTTTTCAACGAGGCTTAATTATGCTCTGTATTGCGTCACCACCTGGTTCGGTGTTCTTTTGAGACGACCTCCGTTGGATTGTCGCATCAGAGCCTTGTTTTTGTGGATGGAATCAGCGAAGTTACGGAGCTGAGTCTCACGTCTTCAGCTTGATCTTCCCTCTGTTTTATTGAAATTTGTGTGAGCGATGCTCATTGTGCTAATCATTGTCCATGCGCCACATTACTTTCTTTGTTTCTTCGTATGTCGTTGTATTTCGACATTTCTACCTCTACGTAAGCCTATATTTTCCTACAAAGCATATTTCTTAACTGATTGATTTTTCCTTTCATTTCGTGCCCCGGTAATGTCAAGTAATTTAATGTAATTTTCATTTCCTTTATTTTGTGTGTGTTAATTTTGTGTTACTTCCTCTGACTTCGTTATATTACGTAACTCTGTGTCATCCCCCCCCCCCTCGTGTTTTCCCTACATACGCACACCTCCACTCCCCCACTCTTTTACCCCCGCCCCATGATTTCACAACATCATAAACGCCGTAGTTCTGTTTTTATGCGGGCAGTCCAGATCATGTCATCTCTGTAAGTAGTCGTTCTTGTAATCTATCCCACGAATTTCTTTAATTTCTTTAATTTTGCTTCATCTTTCTTAAGTTTTATTATTGAATCGCGTTTCCAATTAGTTGCTATTATGATTTGAATTTATTTCTAGATTCCTTTTATTTTACATTTAAGTTGCTCGTGTTTTACTTTCATTTCTAATGTGTTATCAGTACACATGTGTTTATTTTATTATTAATATATTTTTATTCAGTAAGTACAATATTTGCTTCTGTCTTATGATTTCTCGTATTTCAGTTCGTTTGTCTTTCGATTCGACTTAGTATTGGCTTCGCACTGTAGCGAAGTTACGACTAACACGACCTCTGGGACCTTTGCTCTATTACTTACAATAAGTTTAATTTTTCCTTTTGATTTTGTCTTAAACATTTGTTTTGGCTTACTTTCTGTGGAAGTCATCTTTCTTTCGATTCGGAATCTTGGGCCCAGCACGCATCGAAAGAAGTATTCCTTCCTGGTCCCCTACGTGATCCCGTTTAGTTTTTGTTGTTTTTGCTTCCACTGTATTCCTCATGCCTCTGCTATTTTGTTTAACGTAAAAGACCTTTTGCAATTACTACAATGTTGTCTTTCTGAGTTTAAGATACCTGTACTGAATTGTTCCCCCATCCCCGAAGGAAGCGTGGAGTGTGAAAGCATTTCTCGAGTGAACAAGACATCCAAAGAATCTAGTTCCGAGGTGAAGAGTGCAACAAGTTAGTGAGTACTTCGCAAGGCTGGAATAGGACACATTAAGGTATTGTGACCTTTATTTTACTAAGTCAAAGTGTTTTACTTTTCTCCTCGTCTATTGTCATGTCTAAGTCAGAATTCCCACCCGTCAAAAAAGAGTTAAATTGTATGGGCCTTGAATCCTTAACAATGCCCACGCCACTATTGCAAGATACGACACATGACCTGCTAATGATAGACCCTCCCCTTTTAGATTGCTCCATCGCCCCTGTTGGTACTGTTAATAGTACTCGCCACAGCGAAAATGTTGCATCAGTAGTGAGTAGGTGGGGTTAGACGTTTTCCGGAGAAAACAATACCTCATCAGTTTTTTGTTTTATCCAACGTGTGGAGGAATTGTGTTATTTTCACGATATTCATCCCGACAGCATTGTATGTTGCTTACCTATTCTTTTGTCTGGAAAAGTACTGATGTGGCATCGCACTTCTCCAAATTTTTATAAGTCATGGGACGAATTTGTTGGTTGCATTAAGGACCGTTTCACGCCACAAGATTTCAATTTCGCTCTCAAACAAGAAATATACTCCCGTACTCAGGCTCCTGGAGAGATGATCGACGATTATGTAACCGCAGTCCATTTGTTAGGAGCAAACCTCCCTCAACCCTTTTATCCCTAGGGATCTGTTGGAAATTGTATACAGGAATTTAAATCCCACGTATAAATACTTCATTCGGCGTACATCAGTCTTTTCCATCGAGGACATCATATTGCAAGGCTGTGAGTATGAATCAAATGCACGAGCCTGTTCGAACTATACTCCACCTCCAAGAGCCGATAATACGATTTTCCACGAGTTAGCCTACTCCCCCCAGACAACACTGTCTAGCCCAGCTGTCGACCGAACAAATGACAACACCGTACGGTTTAAGCCGTCCGCTCGCCATGCTGAGCCCCTTTCAAGGAATTCTAATCCAAACCCGTCTGTGGCTCGTAATTCATCTGCTGTCTCCCGTGAACGGACTACAAACAACCCAACAGCAGTCACACGTAATGTTTCTTCTGGTCGCATAACTTGTTGGAACTGTAATGAACTTGGACATCATTTTAAAATGTGTTCTTTGAAACTTCGAAAATTCTGTTTCGGCTGTGGGATGAATGAGGTCACGACTCGTTCATGTCCGAATTGTAATTCCAACCAGGAAAACTCATAGGGAGGTGTTCTGAGTTCGACTCCCGGAGCAGTCCTCCATCCAAACTTGACAATGCATCTAATTTTAATGTTGTGTTACAACCAGGAGTCTCAGTAAATTTCGATAATGTCTCGGCACCTGCTATTTTGGATACAGGCGCCACCAGAAGTTTCATCCACCGTTCAGTGGCAGATAGCATTCGAGCTTCGCAAAAACGTCTCCTACAGAATAAATGTCAGTTCCTCTCTGCGGGATCGTCAGTTATCGACGTTGCCAAAACTATTCTATGTCGCATTAAAATTCACGGATTTTCTTGGAAACATGTTTTTCATGTGGTTAACAATCTCTCCACTCAATGTATTTTAGGAATTGACTTTATGCATAAAACTGGTATGCAGTTAGATTTTATTAAGGATTCATTTTGTTTCAAGTTTCGCTCAGATAAAATGTTCATCTTTGAAGAATGTACTTCTAACTACGTTGATGTGTCTCCTGTATTTTCCGTACATCTTCCATTAACTTTGATGTCCGAGCAACGTGATACTCTGAATGATTTAGTTGAGGAATTTTCTGATGTCCTCACAGAAGATTTAGGTCCTGCTGTAAATCACGAATGCCACATTGACTTGAGCGACAATGTACCTGTTCGAAGTCCTCCATTTCCTTGTAATCCGCCCAAGCTCTTGGCCATGAAAAAATATATCAATGATTTTCAAGATCGGGGAGTAGTGGTTCCTTCCAAATCAGCTTAAGGGTCTCCTGCTTTCTTAATTCCCAAGAAAGACGAGGGCGAGTACCGATTGGTCGTTGACTACAGAAAACTAAACAAGAAGGTAGTCTTTGATAATTTCCCACTGCCTACTATTGAGAGTGCTTTTCAGCATTTCCACGGGGCCAATGCGTATTCGATAATTGATCTAAAGAGAGCATATTATCAAATTCCCTTGGATGCTGAGAGTCGCGACTTCACTGCTTTTAACACCCCTTTCGGATTATATAATTTTACGCGTGTCCTAATGGGCATAGCTGTTGGTGCGCAAGTCCTCAGTCGCGTACTAGACAACATCTTGGGAGATCTGAAGTTCAATTTTGTATTTAATTATCTTGACGATTTAGTCGTGTACAGTAGATCTTTTGAGGAACATGTCGTTCATCTTAAGGAAGTTTTCTCCCGCCTCAGGAAGGCCGGTCTCACTATCAATCAAAAAAAGACCTCTTTGGGCTGCACTCAAATTAAATTTCTGGGCCACATTCTGTCAGCCAATGGTATCCGTGTCATACCCGAGAGCGCAGATGGCATTCAGCAGTTACCTGTACCCACCACAGTTAAGGCCTTGAGAAGAGTAATGGGTATGTTCACGTTCTATTCTCTTCTTATCAAAAACTTCTCTGACATTTCGGCACCTCTAAATGCTCTCAAAAAGAAGAATGTGAAATTTGTGTGGGGCCAGAACAGGACAAAGTTTTCAATGTTTTGAAATAAGCCCTTATGTCAGCACAACTACTGCACACGCCTGATTTCGAATCAGCTTTCTTTTTACATTGTGACGCCAGTGATTTGGCCATTTCTAGTGTTTTGAGCCAGCGTGAGGATGGAAAATTTGCACCAGTGGCCTTCGCGAGTCGTATGTTAAATCAACATGAACGGCGTTACTCAATTTTCGAGAAGGAAAGTCTTGCTGTGGGTTTTGGATGTGAAAAGTTCAGGACTTTTTTGGAACACCGTCACTTTACTGTTTTTACCGACAATGAGGCTTTGAAATGGAGTCTTTCTCACGAAAAAAAAGCTTGGACGCATCAACAGGTGGATTTTGAGGTTGTCGTCTTTTAAGTTTGATATCATACACGTAAAAGGGAGCGAGAACCCGGTAGCTGACTGCCTATCACGCATGTTTGAAGAGACCCCCAGGACTCCAATCGAGAGCGTTTCTATCAGTACATCACTTCAAGAAAATATTTTCCTATTGCAACATTGTCCTTGGTCTTTTGTGGATATCCGGAAATTCGAGTCTGAGGACCCATTTTGCACTGACCTCCGTGCAAAAATTGCAAACCAAGATCCGGCAGTAAGCAACTTTTGTGTTCGAAATGATGTTATTGGCTATATTCTTCCTAACTCTTCTAAATTTAGAATTTTTGCTCCATTGGCAGTACGTGATATGCTTTTGACATATTATCATGATTCTGCACTGGGAACTCATGCAGGGGTGCAGCGCACTTTCCGTAAGATATCCGGTGAATTTTATTGGCCCTCAATTAAGGTAGATGCTTTTGCTCATGTCAGAAGATGTTTAATCTGCCAGCGTTCTAAACCTGCCCAGAACACTCGTGTCGGCTTCCACCAAGCGGGTATTGTCACCCGCCCGGGAGAACGCCTTTTCATTGATTATTTTGGTCCAGTCGTGAGATCAAAATCTGGCAATCAAGCCATTTTAACTGTTATTGATGGTTTTTCCAAGTTTGTTTGGTTATTTCCAGTAAAGAATATCACTTCTCAGACTATTATCCATTTCATGTCTAGATATATATTTGGAGTTTTTGGTCCTCCCAAGTACCTTGTGTCAGATAACGCCTCTGTGTTCCGTTCCAAAGCTTTTGAAACGATGGTATTTAACTGTTGCATCCAACATATTTTCTTGTCACGGTATCGACCGCAGGGAAATTACGTAGAGCGTTTTCACAAAAACTTGAAGGCTTGTATGTCCGCTTTTCCACAATGCCGATCAAACCTCCTGGGATACGAACCTACAGTATTTCAGTCTCGGGTTCAACACCTCTTTCCATTCGTCCATTCAAACTACTCCAGCTGAATTATTCCTAGGCCGAACGCTTGTCGACCCCTTGCTACTCAAATGGAATATTGAATATCTTTCTGAACCTTCTCGCACTACCTCTGTTGCTCAAAAATGGGCCATCGCTACCGGTCACCTCAAGAAAGCAAAAGCCAGAGTGGCGAAACGTTACAACCTAGGCCGTCATTATGTTAAATTCCAAATTGGGGACAAAGTTTTGTGTCGTTTACATCCTTTGAGTGACGCTACCAAACAAATTTCCAGTAAGCTGTGCTTACGTTGGTCAACTCCCAAGACTATTGCACGTTTTTTTAATCCTGTCTCAGTTGAGTTGGTGGACGATCACGATAATTCAGTGACCTCGGCCCACGTCACGCAGTTGAAAAAATTTGTCAAATGATCTTGTGGATTTCACCTCGCTATATTGTTGTATTTTTGTTTTCCTTTTATTCTAATTGGATGCCCGAGCTTCTTAATAGCCAACCTAGCATCTGTGCCTATTCAGATCTTAATTCGTGTGCTTCCTTTTCATTTATTCCTGTGACAAGACAGGAGACACCCGTGGCCTCTTTCTCGTACGCGAGTGTGTCGTGAATACTTGACATCTCTGTCGAGCTATATCTTTGCCTGAGGCTGTCAGCATGTACCTGGTCGGTCACTATTTGTAACACCCGAACGCCTACTCCTCTTTTGTTCTGCTCCTCGGCTTAACTCCCATTGTTCGGCGACAGACAAGGACCTTTCAACACTTCCTGCTCTACCTTGTAGGAACTTTGGATTTATTTTAAATTTATTGATGTAATTGACTTTTTGTGTCACGGTTTTGAGATATCATGTACTTTTGTGTCATCTTGGTTTTGATGTTTACTGTGAGATCATGTATTTTGTTTTATTTTAAATGGTCAAGTGTTCTTAGAATGTCGTGTTTTGTCTAGCAACCATCCAGACGGGCGGCGAGTAACAACAAGCAGTCTGCGTGTACCTGGACTAACACGGCTGGGGTCTTCTCGGAACTCGTTAGTGGACCAGTCACCCCCAATGGATCTATGCATGGCTTTATTTTCAGCTGCTGAAAAGGGGAGTACTTTCCCTTTCGAAGACATTATGACACTATAACGTATTCCTCGTCGACGCGACGAGCGGTCCTATATACAGGGTGTCCCAATTGTAATTTTTTAATGTGATCACGATTTAACTTTGTCTGTCTTTTCTCATCAGAGATTGGAGAGATTGCCAGTCTTGGGGTAACGTCCACCTTGAAGATTTTGACATCCCCATCATCATGAACTAGAAAGAACAATTACTATTACTATATAAACTCACTGTATTTCTTTAGATGCAGTACTATTGACTTTAGTGGCTAGTATTGGCGCAGGGTGAAAGGGGTACTACTTTCGCTTCGCGACAAAATTAGTCCACTGTTCAATTTTTGATATTTTCTTGGAGGTCCTTCTGTACCCAGTTTTATTCTTTTATTCAATTTTTCCCCCTTTCGATTTTTTGCCTCTCTATATGTACAAAAAAGAAACTTTCCACGGCCGGAAAAATTCTTTTTTTGGGGGGAGGGCAGGGGAATTTTGAACCGTTTTTAATAGGTTCATTATTTTTTTGTCATATTATTATTGTTATTATTATTATTATCTTCCTTCATGTCGCATTATTGTGACATAAGTTTCTCTGTCTTTCGTACTGCGCCTAAACTTCATACGTACCTGTAATACCTCGCAATATGGTGAAATATTTCACCCTTCTGCTAACTCACTTTATGTATAATTTTACCATTGGTTGAATCACTACTTGTTGTCAGGCTTTGCCTTCGCTATTGGACCCCCTCCACCCATGTATACGGAGAGGGGATGTTTGTCGTATCTACGACTTACTTTTCTCGGGCGCGTTACTGTGTTCTTTAAGAGAAGGTTCCTTCCTTCCAATTTCGGCCGTAATGTAAGACGGGCGTGTGTGCACGTGTCGGGCTTTTTCCCGCACCCAGAAAGCAACTAAATTCAAGTACGATTCAGTCATTGAATTTATCTAACTTGAGGTCATTTCAAATTTCTGTTTCTCCATATTTTTTCATTTTGTGTCTCCTTTGATTCACTTATAATTTTCCTTTCTTATGATGATGAGAATTCGATCCATGAACCCAAGTCCCTTCGTCATTGTTTACGTTAGTTTAGCGAAGTCTCTGTGTTTATTTGTCTTCCCTCCCTTTCATGTAATCGGTTTTATTTTTACGTAAATCTCTCAGGTCTGAAATATCTGCTATTTTTCAACGAGGCTTAATTATGCTCTGTGTTGCGTCACCACCTGGTTCGGCGTTCTTTTGAAACGACCTCCGTTGGATTGTTGCATCAGAGCCTTGTTTTTGTGGATGGAATCAGCGAAGTTACGGAGCTGAATCTCACGTCTTCAGCTTGATCTTCCCTCTGTTTTATTGAAATGTGTGTGAGCGATGGTCATTGTGCTAATCACTGTCCATGCGCCACATTACTTTCATTGTTTCTTCGTATGTCGTTGTATTTCTACCTCTACGTAAGCCTATATTTTCCTACAAAGCATATTTCTTAACTGATTGATTTTTCCTTTCATTTCGTGCCCTGGTAATGTCATGTAATTTAATGTAATTTTCATTTCCTTTATTTTTTGTGTGTTAATTTTGTGTTACTTCCTCTGACTTCGTTATATTACGTAACTCTGTGTCAACCCCCCCCCCGCCCCCTCGTTTTTTTCCTACATACGAACACCTCCACTCCCCACTCTTTTACCCCCGCCCCATGATTTCACATCATAAACGCCGTAGTTCTGTTTTTATGCGGGCAGTCCTGATCATGTCATCTCTGTAAGTAGTCGTTCTTGTAATCTATCCCACGAATTTCTTTAATTTCTTTAAATTTGCTTCATCTTTCTTAAGTTTTATTATTGAATCGCGTTTCCAATTAGTTGCTATTATGATTTGAATTTATTTCTAGATTCCTTTTATTTTACATTTAAGTTGCTCGTGTTTTACTTTCATTTCTAATGTGTTATCAGTACACATGTGTTTATTTTATTATTAATATATTTTTATTCAGTAAGTACAATATTTGCTTCTGTCTTATGATTTCTCGTATTTGAGTTCCTCGTTTGTCTTTCGATTCGACTCAGTCTTGGCTTCGCACTGTAGCGAAGTTACGACTAACACGACCTCTGGGACCTTTGCTCTATTACTTACAATAAGTTTAATTTTTCCTTTTGATTTTGTCTTAAACATTTGTTTTGGCTTACTTTCTGTGGAAGTCATCTTTCTTTCGATTCGGAATCTTGGGCCCAGCACGCATCGAAAGAAGTATTCCTTCCTCGTTCCCTACGTGATCCTGTTTAGTTTTTGTTGTTTTTGCTTCCACTGTATTCCTCATGCCTCTGCTATTTTGTTTAACGTAAAAGCACAAAGCGGTGCACATGATGGTGCTAAACATATGCAAGCTTCACATAATGTACCTTTCTAAATGGCATATGAGATGCATCCCCCAGTAGCTCAGTGATCAGAGCAACATCGTTCAAAGGCGGCGGTCGCGGCTTGAAGTATCGAATGGGACTGAAATTTCAATTCGCTGTCCTTCCATCAAAATAGATTGTGCTTGCAGTTCAAAACACAACCAAACAGTTTTGTCAACAACAAAATTGTAAAAACACAAGTCTTTATCTTGAAATGCTATTAGCTGATGAGGAGATGTCTTAAAGATACTTACCTCTTTCAGATGTGAAGATGGTGTATCTGTTTTGAAGCAAGGAATCAGCTCAGGAATAGAAGACTCCTCAATCTTAATATCCGTGTTAAGGTCTGTATCATTCTGCAAAGAAATTACTTGTTTCACAAATATGTTCCTCTGCGTAGGTGGAATCATATCATTCATATGATTTGCACTAATGGGATCAAGGAATAAAATAACATACCAAAAGTAATTGAAAATCGCATTCATACTTTCGCTCCGTCAACCTGATAGTATTTGTGATGTTAACATCAGAAAGAACTTCAGTTCATATACACTCGCAAAACGTAGGGCTGGCATATTGTCATTAGCATTGAGTGTGAGTGCTGCGTCTTCGCAGCGTAGATGCAGTTAGAGTTACCATAGAACGTTACAAAGGACAAGAAACGTTATAAATATCATGATTAATTTACCGTCTTGAGACAAGATTAAATCAATAAAGTTTTAGGCAGAGAGAAATTTAACGTGATCGAGGAAGAAATCGAGGGTTATTTGTATGTACTGTGGCAGCTACTTGAAATGTCATTGCATACCAATTCACTTATAATTCATAATACGTGACCAATTAACGTTGCCAAGATTATGCAATGTATTAGAAATTGAGAACTGAAGATAAATATGTTCATAGACACTAGCTGGAGAGTTTTTCTAAATGAAATTGCCGACCACGATCTAATAAAGGCTGAGACACAGCGCCATATACCATATCTGGGGTGTTCTTCATAGTGAATTCGTGCCAGGAAAAAAACACCCACATTTCTCTTTCTCCGCCGTACAACGCTCCGAGAAGAACCGAGAAATCCTCGCCATGAAATTAACAGTATGCGTGCAACATTGGAGGCTGTCATGGAGGTGGAGGGTGGGCAAGCACTTACAGTAAGAAGTAAGGTAATTAGGTGTGTAATTAAGTGTGTGTGTCAATACCAAATTGTCGGCCATGTGAAACAGTGGAGGTCAACCCAAGCCTCACATTCATTTTCATATCAGTCTTCGGATACTGATCTCATAATATAAATTTCCAGATGAAGCCCGATGAGCTCCAGAACACACATGTTTAACGTCTCACGGGCTAGTCTAGGTTTTCGCTGGAGCTATTATTTTCATACAAATGGTCACCCTACCTCAACGTTCACAAATGCGAGTT
This sequence comes from Meconema thalassinum, assembly GCA_946902985.2. Lineage (NCBI taxonomy): Eukaryota > Metazoa > Arthropoda > Insecta > Orthoptera > Tettigoniidae > Meconema > Meconema thalassinum. Next base: position 28,344,374 of record OX336397.1, on the reverse strand, counting down.
TCGTCTTAAACTGTTGGGGAAGACAATCATGGACAACTGTACCCATTCCAGAGGTGAGTTTTTACCTTCAATTCAGCTACTGGCCCAGTGCTCGGCAAGGGAGGCAGCTAGATATTTGTCGTTGAGAAGACATTATCAATTAGCTGCGTAAGCACAAGACACAATTTGCAGAAACTGATAAGTATACACAGAACACCTAAAGGTTGTCAGCATTTATAACAATGGACTGCGCGGAGCACATTCCTGACACGGATTAACTCATGATCTAACCACAGTACACACACTACAGGTCTTCAATGACTGAGCAAACAGACAAGTACATGGTCTTGTGTTCATGATGTTCCAAGATTCTAAAGGATCAAATCCTATTAAGGCTTTTCGGTCTAGCACCCACGGTCGAAAACTTACTTCTGATCCCTGTTTGTGCAACTTTGTGATAGCTAGCAACATCAAGAAGATTACACAATTTGAGGGGTTATTCTTAGTTAGTGGAGCATGAGACCGCAAGTCCCTTTTTGTCATAAAACAAGGAAAACTTTTGTGATTATATTTCATCCTCAGATTGAAATGAACCATCCATAGAGGGGCTGAAATTGTACACATTTAAAACACTCGACAGACCTGGGGCAGCCCAAGAGGATGTTCTCATAGCCTCCCCAACCTATTGCACTAGTTCAACCATTCCCTCGGTAGTGTAATATTAGAGTATATGAAAACTCAGAAACTCTTCTGTCTCGGACGTATTTTAGTGCGCCACATGTATTCCATGTATTAGGGGAACAAATAACATCACATATCAATTTAGATGCATCTAATCAATACACTTGTGTCACGATTCTGCGAGATTTTCATTGGTGATGTACTCTTGTTAGTGTTACCAATATTGTACCAATGAAGGTCGGATACAGGTTCACTGCCCTTATACATACTTACAAGACTTTCTTTTCCAGAACCGGCAGTTAATAAAGAATTGGATACGTCATTATCTTACACAGTATATCCACATATACATTGACATATTTACCAATATTGTGGATTTAGAAGCACAGGAATATAACACATTCCTGCTTAGATATACGTCAAGTGACATTCTGAACCCCGCTCCAGTGAAAGACTTAGGTAGTTTGGTAATTTATTATAATATACTAGCTGTACCCGGCATGCGTTGATATGCCAATAAAAGAAAGTGTTGGCGTTGTAACTTTGCTTGTTGAAGTGCTTTTGGATTCCCTATATTCTTGTCATTTTCCGCTAACCACCTCTAAACTATTGTAAAATTGATTTACTATCTCAACAAAAATCATGGGAGCGTACTCAACAACTCACCAAAGTTTCATAGCAATGAAATGAATGGTATATGAACGCATACGGAACTTTGTTGAAACGATTCGAGCGCCGTCACCCATTTGTTGAATATACTCGTACGCTACGTATTGTAAAATGGATTTACTAAGTCAAAATCCTTCCCTGGCGTGCACACAACAACTCATCAAAGTTTCATCGCAATCGGATTAATGGCATATGAATGCATACGGGATTTTGTTTAATGATACGCGCGCCGTCACTCATTTGTTGAATCTACTTGTGCGCCACCCATTGAAAAACGGATTTACTAATTCATACACCTTCGCAGGACTGTATTCAACTCACCAATGTTTTATCACAATCGGATGAATGGTATATGAACGCACACGGGACTTGGTTGAAACGATTCACGCGCTGTCGCTCATTATTTTAATTTACTCGTGCGCTGCCAAATGTAAAATGGATTTACTAAATCAGAAATCTCGCGGTAGAGGAAACAACAATTCACCAAAGTTTCATAGCAATCCGATGAATGGTATATGAACGCATACGGGACATTGTTTATACGATTCGCGTGCCGTAGCTCATTTGTTGAATATACTTGTGCGATACCTATTGTAAAGTCGATTTACTAAGCCAGAAACCTTCCCTGAAATGTACACAACATCTCACCCAAGTTTCATCGCTATCGGACGAATGGTAGCCTATATGAACGCATACGGGACTTTGTTAAAACGCTTCGCGCGTCTTCGTTCATTTGTTAAATCTACTCGTGCGCTACCTATTGTAAAATGGATTTACTAAGCCTGAAACGTTCCCTGGAGTGTACACAACAACTCACCCAAGTTTAGTCGGTATCGGACGAATGGTATATGAATGCATACGGGACTTTGTTGAAAAGCTTTGCGTGTCGGCGCTCATTTGTTGAATCTACTCGTGCGCTACCTATTGTTAATTGGACTTACTAAGCCAGAAACCTTCCATGAGTGTACACAACATCTCACCCAAGTTTCATCGCATTGGGATAAATGGTATATGAACGCATGTGGGACTTTGTTGAAACAAACGCACACCATTTTGTAGAAGTTACTCGCGCGCCATCTTTTGTCAATTGGATCTACTATGCCTATTACTTTTCCTGGCGTATGTACAACAACTCACCAAAATTTGATCGCAATCGGATGAATTGTATATGAACGCATCGCCAACACTCATTTGTTTAAACTACTGGCGCGCTATCTATTGTAAATTGGATTAACTATGCCTATAGCCATCCCGGAAGTGTGACAAACAACCCACCAAAATTTGGTCGCAATCGGATGAATTGTAGGCTATAAGAACGCGTAGCCAACACTCATTTGTTTAAAATACTCGCGCGCTGTCCATTGTAAATTGGATTGACTATGCCTATAATGATTTCGGAAGTGTTCACAACAACTCACCAAAATTTGATCGCAATCGGATGAATGGTTTATGAGCGCATAAAAGACGAACCAACGAACATCCTAAATATATACTAGCTGTGTCCGGCATGCGTTGCAGTGCCAATCAAAGAAAGTGTTGGGGTTTTGACTTTGTTAGTTGCAGTGCTTTTGGATTCCCAATATTTTCTTCTTTTTCCGTTAACCCCTCTAAACTATTAAAAAAAAAATTACTATCTCAGAAACATTCACGGGAGCGTGATCAACAACTCACGAAAGTTACATCGCAATGAAATGAATGGTATATGAACGCATACGGGACTGCTGAAACGATTAGAGCGCCGTCACCCATTTGTTGAATATACTCGTACGCTACCAATTGTAAAATGGATGTACTAACTCGAAAACCTTTCCTGGCGTGACAACAACTCATCAAAGTTTCATCGCAATCGGATGAATGGCATATGAACGCATACGGGATTTTGTTTAAACGATTCGCGCAGTCACTCATTTGTTGAATCTTCTTATGCGCCAACCATTGAAAAATGGACTTACTAATTCACGAACCTTCGCCGGACTGTACTCAGCTCTCCAAAGTTTTATCACACTCGGATGAATGGTATATGATCGCATACGGGACTTTATTGAAACGATTCACGCGCTGTCGCTTATTAGTTAAAACTACCCGTTAGCTACCAATTGTAAAATGGATTTACAAAATCAGAAACCTTCGCGGCAGTGGAAACAACATTTCACCAAATTTCATTGCAATCGCATGAATGGTATATGAACGCCAAAGGAATTTCATTTAAACGATACGCGTACCGTTACCCATTTGTTGAATCTACTCGTGCGCTACCTATTGTAAAATGGATTTACTAAGTCAGAAACCTTTCCTCGGGTGTACACAACAATCCACTAAAGTTTCATCGCAATAGGAAGAATGGCATATGACCGCATACGGGACTTTGATAAAACGATTCACGTGCCGTCGCTCATTTGTTGAATCTACTCGTGCGCTACCTACTGTAGAGTGGATTTACTAAGCCAGAAACCTTCCCGGAAGTGCACACAACATCACACCCAAGTTTCATCGCTATCAACAAATGGTATATGAACGCATACGGGACTTTGTTGAAACGATTCGCGCATCTTCGCTCATTAGTTGAATCTACTCGTGTGCTGCCCATTTTAAAATGGATTTACTAAGCCTGAAACCTTCCCTGGACTGTACAGAACAACTCACCAAAGTTTCATCTCTATCGGACGATTGTATATGAACGCATACGGGTCTTTGTCGAAACACTTCGCGCGTCGTCGCTCATTTGTTGAATCCATTCGTGCGCTACAAATTGTAACATGGATTTACTAAGCTAGAAATCTCCCTGAAGTGTACTCAACATCTCACCCAAGTTTCATCACTATCGGACAAATGGTATATGAACGCATACGGGAATTTTTTGAAACACTTCGCGCGTCGTCGCTCATTTATTTAATCTATTTTTGTGCTACCTATTTAACATGGATTTTACTAAGCCAGAAATCTGCTCTGGAGTGTACACAACATCTCATCCAAGTTTCATCGCTATCGGACGAATAGTATACGAACGCATACGGGACATTGTTGAAACGCTTTGCGTGTCGTCGCTCTATTGTTGAATCTACTCGTGCGCTACCTATTGTTAAGTGGATTTACTAAGCCAGAAAACTTCCCTGAGTGTATACAAAATCCCACCCAAGTTTCATCGCATTAGGGTGAATGGTATATGAACGCATGTGGGACTTTGTTGAAACAAACGCACGCCATTTTGTTGAAGTTATTCACGCGTAATCTATTGTTAGTTAGATTTACTATGCCTATAACTTTTCCTGGCGTATGAACAATAACTCACCAAAATTTGATCGCAATCGGACGAATTGTATATGAACGCATCGCCATTACGCATTTGTTTAAACTACTCGCACGCTTTCTATTGTGAAATGGATTAACTTTGCCTATGATCATCCCGGAAGTGTTTACAACAACTCACCAAAATTTGATCACAATCGGATGAACGGTTTATGAACGCATACAAGGCGAACACACAGACATTCCTTTTTAGCCTATTTTCAATTTTGAAAAAATAGGCTTATGAAATCACCTTTTGTCCATGTGTGTGTGCGTGTGTGTGTGAGGTGTGTGTGTGTGTGTCCATAATAAATTCTAAACGGCTGGAGCGATTTCAATGAAGCTCGGTAAGTTTATAGCACTATTCCGGGCGACCCCGACCGTGCCCTTCAAATTTTGTTACGACACACCAATCCGACATGGCGGCTGTGCGAAATATTACACCAGCATTCAATATCTCCGAAACTATTACCGATATCACCCTGAATTTCTTTAAGGTGATAAAGGTAACTACTAGAAGTTCACCTATGTGCTTCTTGAAAAAATGGTAACTACAAAACCAACATGGCGGCCAAGCGAAGTTGCGACGTTTAAATAGACGTTTCTCGCGATTTAACCAACCAAACGCAATAAAACTTGGTACAGTATATGTTTATACACATTGTAATGCACCGACATCTAAATTCGTTCAATTGTTTACATAACCACAAGATGGCGGCTGTGCGAAATATTTCACCGGCATTCTATATCTCGGAAACCACTAGCGGTATTACCCTGAAATTTTGTACGGAGATAAAGGGCACAACTGGAAGTTCATCTATAAGACTTTTAAAATCCGGTTAATTACAAAACGAACATGGTGGCCAAGCGATTTTGAAAATTTTAAATAGACCTTTCTCGCGATTTAATGTTCAAAACGCAATGAAACTTGGTACAGGAAAGGTTAATACACATTGTAATGCGCTGGTATCTAATTTAGTTCAATTGTTTACATAACCTCAAGATGGCGGCTGTGCGAATTTTAAAATTAAGTTTTCATTTCTTCTGTCGTAATCATGCGACCGAATTGAAAGTTTGAATAATGAACCTACGCAATAATTTTCCTTTAATGGTACATGACTCTATGGCCTATACATTTAAAAACCCAACATGGCGACCATCCGAAATATTTAGACGGCTCTGAATATCCACGAATCTATTATAGCAATCAAACTGAATATTTTTATGTTCATAGGGGCTAAGAACATAAGTTCACCTATAGGACTTTAAATAACCTGGTGATCACAAATCCAACATGGCGGCGACGCGAATTATAAATATTCACATGGACGTTTCTCGCAATTTGACCATCCGAGTGCAGTGAAACTTGGTACAGTAAATCCTTATACGAATGTTAATCCACTGGCATCTATTTATTTATTTTTTCAATTGTATCCATAACCAAAAGATGACAGCTGTGCGAAATGTTAAAATCTCGTTGTTACTACTTGTGTCCTAATGATGCGATTGAAGTTTGAATGCTACACTCCAGGACCTACATATATAAAGTCCAACATGGCGACCATCCGAAATATTTAGTCGGTTGTCAATATCTACGAATCTATTAGAGCAATCAATCTGAAATTTTGTATGTTTATAGTGGCAATTAACATAGGCTAAGTAGGATATATGAAAATAGGCTGTATATTTCTTCACGGAACTACTTGTTATATATAAGATATAAGATAAGATATATCTCCTTTTCAAAAGGATCCTTTTCTGCATGTTATTTATTAACCCTTTCTTGAAAGGAATTATTCTGCGCTATAAATTCATGACTGTGGAGATTTTTGATTGTGACATCTTTTTGTGTTCAGTTTTTCTTACAAGATTACTTGAAAATATTAAAAAAAAATATTGTTAAAATATTATCCTTCCTAAATACAACACTGCATGATTCTCTCACTTTCAAACCATATAAGCATCTTATTACTCGTTTCCGCAGTTTGAATAGACTCCCCATTATGCCTATTTTATGCTCCAACCCAACCCAAATTTCAATGCCGTATGATATAGGTGAATGCATTAATCCATAATAACCTGGTAAATGCTATCCACTGCTTATGTATCCTGAAATTCACTTTAAAACAAGAGTGCCCATATCTTTCACTTATTTCATAATTTATGATGTATTGTAATGCCCGAACATTTTGCTGAGGCCACCTGTTGTATATCATCGGTTTTAGAGTAAAATTGTCGATTTACTTTTAAATTCCCTCATGCTTGAAAATATTGTAAAGCTGATTATTTATGGGTTTCACTTAACATTAGCTCAATAAAACACTGAGTGACAAAATCGATGCTATATTGAATTTCATGAAGTGTAATTGTTTTATTACAGTCCCAGTTCAAACTTGAGGTATCATTGCATATTTTTTTAAATATCATAAGGCCTCGGATGCCGGGTGCAAGCTTTGTAATTTGACACCCAGAGGGTAGCTTGCATGTCGAATTTCGTTGTTCCTTGAATCACTATGAAAGTCAAGGAGGTTAGATATCTAAGCTTCTTGAACACTATAGCGCTTTCTAGTGGGGAAATGAGGAACTTTGTGTTGGCGGAAACTCCCCAGATTAATTTTGCCATTATGAACACGGCCAACTGAATTCAATTGTGTTCTTTGACATGCCAACATCGTATGACATGCGTGTCGTATTTTTGCCGCCTTAAAAAAAATATCACTTACCACGGCCAGGAGCGAACCTGCAATCTCGGGGTTAGTAGACCGACACGCTATCCACTCACCCACCGTGGCAAGCTCATCTGCATATGAATTAATGAAACTATTTCTTGACTGTGGTACATAATTTGGAAAAGACTGTAAAGTGGTAGATGAAGGATTGAACACTGAGTTAGAACGTTTTGACATAAACTAGGAGTGTTTTGTAACTTCGAGGTATTCACACAATTCCCGAAGATTTTTTTGCAAATTGACATCTGTAATATTTTTATAGACAAAACGCCACTCCCCTTATACAATAAACCTCTGCCTTATCCAATAATAATTCATTATCGACTTTATCAAAGGATTTTGTCAGATCAAAGATATAACATATTTATTAGATTACCATCGAGAGAGGAAAGCAATGTTCCATAAAATTCTGCAAATCATTTATAGTTGTTAGGGTCTCCGTGAAACCAACGTGATTCTCACTTATTAAATCATTTGTATTAATAAGCTCTATTATTTTCATGACAAATTACATACGTACTCTAAAATAGCAACAAATTGTTATCGGTCTGTAGTTACCTTGTTGATGTCTGTCACCCCATTTAGAAATTGGTTTGACAACGGATAGAATTAGTATATACTAGCAGAAGTACCCATTCTTCGAACGGTGTTCGGTGTTAACCCCAGACATTATCAATTGAGCTACTGTTGCAATGGTTAGCGGTTTGTCATTCCTTCATAAGTTCATCAGAACGAAGTTAGTTTTCTGGGAATATCACACACACTGTTAATTTAAGGGCCTTAAAATGTGGTTTTCGGAGACCCTTTATAGACTCGCGAATTTTGTGTCTCACATTGAGAAGTGCAACATATGCTTTGGTCGTCCTTCTAGGATAATTTTTATATTTCGCCTATTTTAGCATGTATTTTGAGAAGTTTTTCCCTATATCCACCCTTCTACTGTATGAAAAGTACGGTGAAGAGTTTTATAAATGATTGGTGTATTGACTCATGTTTACCATACCTAATTTTACGATGCACCAAGCATCCGAACACGAGTTATAGGCGTACATAAAGATACACAGAAAGACAGACAATTCTATTGTCTACAACATATCACCCAGAAATCCAAATATGGGTATATCTACCATACAGTATCAAACAAAATCATCCTTACGTTGAACCCGTATGTCGACAAAAAAAAGATTAGTTGAAATGTGCTCTCAAACTGAATTCACCTAACGTGTACTTCCTGACATGAAATAGAACTGAAAGCCTTGTAGATGAAACGCAATACACGTCATATAAAAACTGAACCTCTACGTTGTGTTAGGTCCCCATACACAGGAAGACTTCTATCATAAATTATAAAAGCTTGTGGTGCATGAACATTCAGGTTCTTTAGTCTCAAATGGCCCAAATTCCTAAAAGCCGCAAAGAATGCTGATTCAATTCAAGAATTTTTGAAAATAATGTTGCTGTTTGGAGATATAATAGAACTTCTGTACTATATGTCGCACGTGAAAATTGCATGAAAAAATCCTAGGTTACCCCTTGACCCCCTTAATTGCATTGATGAATTATACAGTCTACGTTGGTTCCGTGATAACCTGATATTTGCAAACTTTCACAGAAATGTAATAAATGTAATAAATTGCTTCTTAAAATGTAATAAATTGCTTCTTACTGAAATAGATGAAAAGTTGGATGCCACCCCTTGAGATAATGTTGTCATGATTACCGATTTGCATTCCTTCATTAGTTTGTTAAATTAAATTAAATTAGTTTTCTGGGAATATTTCAGAAACTGTAGGTTTTAGGGCCTTATAATGTAGTTTTCGAGGATCCTCGAGTTTTGTTTCTGGCACCGAGGGGCTTTGTCTCGTCGTTGTACGCCATAATAAAATACTAATAATAATAACATAATATAGGGATAGGAATATAATAGACCTGCCGTACCACACCCGCAAGTGTAAATCGCGTGAAAAAATTCTAGACTACCCCTTGACCTCCTAAAGCGCATTTTATGTATTGATGAAATTTACAGCTTAATTTGGTTCCGTAATAACCATCTAGCCGTTTGCAAACTTTCACACTAATGTAATTAATGGAATTGCATTGCGTCTTAGAGCAATAGATGGACCTCTGAGAATCTGTTGCCATGGTTATCGGCTTGCATTCGTTCATTAGTTTATTAAATGAAATTAGTTTTCTGGGAATATCTCAAAAACGGTTGGACTTAGGACCTTAAAATGTGGTTTTAGGGCCCCCGAGTTTTGTCCCTCACACTGAGGGGCTGAAAATGAGCTTTGTCTCGTCCTTCTACTCCTATTTCAGCATGTATTTTAAAGGGGTATGTCCCCTTTTATGACAGGTACAGAGAAGAGTTACATCAATGATTAGTGTCGTGCCTCGGATGGATATCTGTACCAAATTTTACGTTGATACACCCAGCCGTTCTCAAGTTATAAGGGAACAAAGTTGTCCACAGACAAACAAACAGACAGACAGACAAAAAAAAATATTTTCGAGCGCATCCGTCATAAAACAGTATGAAACGCGTAAATAACTCAAATTTCCGTAGAAATTCAGAGAAAAACAGACAATCTTTCATTTTTATATATGTAGAGATATACTGCATCGCTCGGTGTTGACCGTGTTTTATTGCACAAATTTAGGTTTTACTCGCTAACCGTTGGAGATACACGAAAAGTGATAAGGACCTTTTGGATAGAAAATTGAATGTTAAAGCTCGTGTATGCCATCAAAAGGTTGCTATTTCTTAGCGTTCTCTTTTTATTTGAAATGGAAATATGAAATTTTGAAACCAAAGGGTGTAGTGACGTCACAAATGAGGGTTTTACTCGCTAACCGTTGGAGATACACACGAAAAGTGAAGCTCGTATGTACCGTCAAAAGTTTGCTATTTCTTAGCGTTCTCTTTTTATTTGATAAGGAAATATGAAGTTTTGATTGAAGGGTGTAGTGACGTCACTAAAATGGTCGCCATTTTTAATAGTGCAAAATATCGAAATAAAAGGTATCCTATAAGTAAACCTGGTAAATCAGCTACATCCATGCAAAATTTCATTTAAATCGGACCAGTGGTTCTTGCGTTATTGAGTAGCACACAGACAGACAGAAAGACAGACACACACTCTCATTTTTATATATAAGTATAGCAGAAGTACCCTTTCTTCGAACTGTGTTATATATTAACACCAGACATTATCAATTGAGCTACTGTTGCAATGGTTAGCGGTTTGTCATTCCTTCATAAGTTTATCAGAACGAAGTTAGTTTTCTGGGAATATCACACACACTGTTAATTTAAGAGCCTTAAAATGTGGTTTTCGGAGACCCCTTATAGACTCGCGAATTTTGTGTCTCACATTGAGAAGCGCAACATATGCTTTGATCGCCCTTCTAGGATAATTTTTATATTTCGCCTATTTTAGCATGTATTTTAAGAAGTTTTTCCCTATAGCCACCCTTCTACTGTATGAGGAGTTTTATAAATGATTGGTGTATTGGCTCATGTTTACCATACCTAATTTTACGATGCACCAAGCATCCGAACATGATTTATAGGCGTACATAACGATACACAGAAAGACAGACAGACAATTCTATTGTATATAACATATCACCCAGATATCCAAATATGGGTATATCTACCATACAGTATAAACAAAATCATCCTTACGATGAACCCGTATGTCGACAAAAAAAAGATTAGTTAAAATGTGCTCTCAAACTAAATTCACCTAACGTGTACTTCCTGACGTGAAATAGAATTGAAAGCCTTGTAGACGAAACGCAATACACCTCACAGAAAAAAATTACCCTCTACGTTGTGTTAGGGCCCCATACACAGGAAGACCTCTTTCATAAATTATAAAGGCTTGTGGTGCATGAAAATTCAGGTTCTTTAGCCTCAAATGGCCCAAATTCCTAAAAGCCGCGAAAAATGCTGATTCAATTCAGGAATTTTTGAAAATAATGTTGCTGTTTGGAGATATAATAGACCTTCTGTACTATATGTCGCACGTGAAATTGCATGAAAAAATTCTAGGTTACCCCTTGACCCCCGTAATTGCATTGACGAATTATACAGTCTACGTTGGTTCCGTGATAACCTTATATCCATTTGCAAACTTTCACAGAAATGTAATAATTGGAGTAGCCTAATAATAATAATAATAATAATAATAATAATAATAATATCGTATGTCCTCGGGTGCCGGGTGCAAGCTTCGTAATTTGACACCCAGAGGATAGCTTGCATGTTGAAATGTCGTTGTTCCTTGAATCACTATGAAAGTCAAGGAGGGTAGATATATAAGTTCCTTGAACACTATAGCGCTTTCTATAGAGCATCCAGCGTTTAGAAAAGACTGTGGAGCCTTATGGCGACAGTGTTGCTAACTCTAGGCAGAGGTAGTGCTGACGTCATACCGCTTCGAGTACTGCGCTCTCAAAAGTTAGCGAGACAACACAACCCCAGCAACTACCTGAAATAGAACACGCCCAGGTAGGAGCAGTTTTGCAGGTGTTAACGGATTGGACCAGTATTAAGGCTACTGTATGCGAAGAGAACCAATAACGACATTCATTTCGTTGTGATATGACGCATTACTGATTGACAGATGTCGAGAGCACAACCCTTCCTTCCTTCTCGGATGTATGCAGACGATGTTAACAATGTTTATGTCAGCAATACTGTTGATCATCACCTCTTTAGTTATTTGTTAGGCTGTAATTTAGTTTATTTCAATTTTATTCTTGTTGTTTTGTTTCGATTAATATTTTTAATATTGTAGTGAGTTAGCCGTGCGGTTAGGGGCACGCAGCTGTGAGCTTGCATTCGGGAGATAGTGGGTTGGAACCCAACCGTCGGCAGCCATGATTCGATCGAACAGAAAATAAAACAGACACACAACAGTAACACCAATGACGGATAGTGCATCAGAACTTATGTTGTCGGCGAAACTGAGCACGTGCTCCACTCCGGGCGAGCATGCAGCACAGGACGAGGCTCTTCTTTCCGGCGTGCTAACCTCGAAAATTTTTAAATTACTAAGACGTAATATAAGCGATACTTGTACGCAATAACATAGGTTGACAGATAATTGTAGGAAGCTATTATGACGAAATAAATATATGTTCCGAGTTCCTTCATTATAAAAGGTGAGACAACAAAACCAGTGTAGGGGGGATTTCCGTTAAAAGTAAAAGCCCATAAGACCCACAGTCTTTTCTAAACGCTGGATGCTCTATAGTAGAGAAATGAGCAATTTTGTGTTGGCGGAAACTCCTGAGATTAATTTTGCCATTATGAACACGGCCTACTGAATTCAAATGGGTGCTTTGACATGCCAACGTCGTATTTTTGCCGCCTTTCAAAAATCACTTACCACGGTCAGGGGTGAACCTGCAATCTTGGGGTTAGTAGACCGACACGCTATCCACTCACCCACCGTGGCAAGGTATAAATGGAGTGACATTGCTTCTTACAGAAATAGATGGAGAGTTGGATGCCACCCCTGGAGGTAATGTTGTCATGGTTACCGATTTCCATTCCTTCATTCCTTCATTAGTTTGTTAAATTAAATTAAGTTAGTTTTCTGGGAATCTTTCAGATACTGTTGGTTTTAGGGCCTTATAATGTAGTTTTCGACGACCCATTAGGGCACCAAAGTTTTGTTTCTGGCACCGAGGGGCTTTGTCTCCTCGTTGTACGCCGTAATATAATACTAATAATAATAATATAATATAGGGATAGGTATATAATAGACCTGCCGTACCACACCCGTAAGTGTAAATCGCGTGAAAAAATTCTAGTTTACCCCTTTACCCCCTTAAGCGCATTATACGTATTGATGAATTTTACAGGTTAATTTGATTCCGTGATGACCTTCTAGCCATTTGCAAACTTTCACACTAATGTAATTAATGGAATTGCATTGCGTCTTACAGCAATAGATGGACCTCTGCGAATCTGTTGCCATAGTTACCGGCTTGTATTCGTTCATTGGTTTATTAAATGAAATTAGTTTTCTGGGAATATCTCAAAAACGGTTGGTTTTAGGGCCATAAAATGTGGTTTAGGGCCCCCGAGTTTTGTCTCTCACATTGAGGGGCTGAAAATGATCTTTGTCTCGTCCTTCTACTCCTATTTCAGCATGTATTTTAAGGGGGTAGGCCCCCTTTTATGAGAGGTACGGAGAAGGGTTACACCAATGATTAGTGTCGTGCTTCTGATGGATATCTGTACCAAATTTTACATTGATACACCCAGCCGTTCTCCAGTTATAAGGGAACAAAGTTGTCCACAGACAAACAAACAGACAGACAGACAGACAGACAGACCAAACATTTTTTTCGCGCTCATCCATAATAAAACAGTCTGAAACGCGTAAATAACTCAAATTTCCGTAGAAATTGCGAAGATAACATACAAACTTTAATTTTTATGTATGTAGAGATATACTGCACCACTCGGTGTTGACCGTGTTTTATTGCACAAATTTAGGTTTTACTCGCTAACCGTTGGAGATACACGAAAAGTGATAAGGACCTATTAGATAGAACATTAAATGATAAATCTCGTGTATGCATCAAAAGTTTGCTATTACTTAGCGTTCTCGTTTTATTTGAAATGGAAATATGAAATTTTGAAACCAAAAGGGTGTAGTGACGTCACATATGTGGGCTTTACTCGCTAACCGTTGGAGATAAACGAAAAGTGATAAGGACCTTTCGGATAGGAAATTAAATTTTGAAGCTCGTACGTGCCATCAAAAGTTTGCTATTTCATAGCGTTCTCTTTTTATTTGCTATGGAAATATGAAAGTTTGAAACCAAAGGGTGTAGTAACGTCACTAAAATGGTCGCCATTTTTTTAATAGTGCAAAATATCGAAATTAAAAGTATCCTATATGTAAACATGGTAAATCAGCTACATCCATGCAAAATTTCATTTAAATCGGACTGGTGGTTCTTGCGTTATTGAGTAACACACAGACAGACAGACAGACAGACAGACAGATAGAAAGACAGACACACACCATCTCATTTTTATATATTAGTATGATAGGGCGATACCTTTTAAGAGACACGTGTTTATCAGTTCTGTAAGAATGTCTAGGGTTGGACCTTAGCACTGTTTCAATATCCAGGGTGAAATTTCATCCCAAATATAACTACAATATGATTATCTTTCTGACAATTCTACTTAATTCATCTTCCGTTATTTTTAGGAAGACTGATTTATTACACTTGGTTTGCAATACACTGCTATTACCACTGTTATTTCCTACAACATTTATATCACTACCTCCTGTTCTATTACTATTTACATTCATGGTGTTCATAACGGGAGGCTGAATGCAGTTGCTGGGTGTTCCTAAAATGTTTGCAATATCCCATTAGCTAGTTATTGTTGCCTTAAGGAGGCGGTCATCTTCCCCTACAGTATCCTCATTTACTTCAAATAAAGCATATTAATTTGCCACCACATCATATTATAAGCAATATTAAAATACAACATAATAAGAAATTCAGATAACTTGTTACAATCGAAGCCCATATTACAAACAAAAGGCGTTCTTCATGGAGATCCCACGAGCCCTCCACTCTTCAGTTCAGCCGCTGAAGAGATATTTAGAGAAATGGAGAAGAAAGATGAGGTATATAGCAACATATATGCAGATAATTTAGTAGTCACATCAACAAACTAACAGAAATTACAAGAAGCAATAAGTGATATGGTAGAATTGTGTAAAGACAACGAATTCCATAGTAATGTGACGAAAACAGAAATTATGAATTTCAAAAAAGGAGGTAAGGCAAATAGGCATAGTGCAAAATAGAATATCAATGGTACGTTGATCAAGGTCGTTCCTGAATTCAAATATCTGGGAGTGACACTCCATGCTACTCACGCATATATAGCTCTAAACGATATCAAGTACATTCGCTTACTAAATTTAGAAATAGCCATTAAGTGTTTAAAATAAAATAGAAATCCAACAAAAAGAGTGAAAACTCAATATCAAATGAGCCCTTGGAGTAGCAAAACCCTCAAGATCAAGACCTCCTGGCTAAAGAATCATTTTAATAGAAGACATCGGGTCTCAATTTCTTTTATTATCCACTCAAGTGTTTGGAAAACTAAGGAAAAGGATGCTGACAACAATAATATAAATTAGGCCACAATTCTCCTCTACTGGGGCAATGATTTACGTCTGCCAACATTGAGATGCGGCATGTATTCACTAATTTATCTATAATTGGTTTTCCTAATCTACTGTGCACAAGCAAGTATTACCATGAGCTAGCAGCGATGTTTACATAATGTCACAGATACCATATAGAAATTGTATGAAAAGAGTCAGTTCAATAAACGACATGTCAAAACACAATGATAAAATTAATATTTTACACTGATTTGCACATTTGTGCGAATTACCATAAATAATAATATCTGTGAGGATGATATACGACAATCATTGACTCCATAAAAAAGAGGGGTTCCTGTATTGGTTTTTTTATATTCAATAATAATAATAATAGGTAGAAAAGAAGCTGGCATATGAACACATATAGTGAATGGATTATTGTAGCAAAAGTCAATACAAAACCTACGTGCACCACAGTGGTACAAGTCTATATGCCTACTAGTCAAGCTGATGATGAAGATAATAAAAAGGTCTACGAAAAAATAGATGAAATTCTGAGGTATATCAAAGGTGATGAAAATGTTACTGGGAGATTGGAATGCTGTGGTAGGAAAAGGAAGAGAAGGGAAGATAGTAGGGGATTTCGGATTAGGTGAAAGGAATGATAGAGGAAGCAGGCTAATGGAATTCCGCACCGAGCATGAGTTGGTCATAGCTAGCACCTTATTCGATAACCACAATAGAAGAATATACACATGGATGAAACCTAGAGATATAGGGCGTTACCAAATCGACTTCATTATGGTCAAGCAGATGTTTCGATACCAGATTTTGGATTGTAAAACATATCCCGGTGCTGACATAAACTCTGACCACAATCTGATTGTTATGAAATGAAGATTAAAGTTGAAGAAACTGAAGAAAAGTCATAAGCCAAAAAGGAGGGCAATAGACAGACTGAAGAGGAGGATAAAACGAATGATTCAATAAGAGTATAAAGAAGGACTAATGAAAAACCATAAACAAACTTCAATTGCAGGCGATTGGGCACTTTTGAAGAATGAAATAACGAGCAGAAGAACACATTGGTAGGAAAGAAAGAATAGGTAGAAAACCGTGGATCACTCAGGATATACTAGAATTGATGGATAAAAGGAGGAAACATAAGAATGTAGGAGATGAAAAGGGGAAAGCAGAATACAGACGTCTGTGAAATGAGGTTAACAAGAAGTGCAAGGAAGCGAAAGAAGAATGGTTGAAAGAGAAATGTGCAGGTATAGAAAATTGTCTGAATTAGGAAAAGTAGACACAGCTTATCGAAGGATTAAGAATACTTTTGGGGAAAAGAAGACTAAGTGCTGTTCTATTAAAGACACAAATGGTAAGCCTCTGACAGATAGGGAAGAAAAGGTTGAAAGATGGAAAGGTTACATAGAATGTTTGTATAAGGGAATGGAGATTGAGAATCATGTAATAGAAAGGAAGGAGGAAATTGATGAGGATGCAAAAGGAGATTTAATATTGAGATCAGAATTTGACAGAGAATTAGAAGACTTCAGCAGGAACAAAGCACCAGGCATAGCTGATATACCGATTGAGTTGCTATGCTGCATGGGAGATGTAGGTCCAATCATGTTATTTCACTTGGTGTGTAGGATTTATGAGACAGGTGAGGTGCCCTCAGATTTCAAGAAGAAGTGGGAGCTGACAGATGTGAAGATTACCGTACAATCAGCTTGATTACTCATGCTTCAAAGATCCTGTCCAGAATAATTTACAAGAGGAAGGAAAGCCAGATAGAATCGGAGTTGGGTGAAGACCAGTTTGGTTTCAGGAGAAATGTAGGTACAAGGGAAGCTGTACTAAGTCCTAGGTTGACTTTGGAAGGTAGAATAAGGAAAGATAAGAGAACGTTCATGGCATTTGTAGACTTAGAAAAGGTTTTTGATAACGTTGATTGAACAAAATTGTTTGATATTTGAAAACGATTGGAATAAAGTACAGGAATAGGAGTGTGATCAGCAATCTACAATGTATACAGAAACCAGACAGCAGTCATTTGTGCTGAAGGACATGAGAGAGAAGCTGGTATTCAGAAAGGTGTAAGGCAGGGCTGCAACTGATCACTCATACCTTTCAATCTTCACAATGAAAAAGCAATAAAGGAAATTGGAGAAATAATTCCAGTGGTAGTGAAGATTCATGGAGAAATATTTTCAACTCTGAGATTTGCCCATGACATAGTCTTCTTGGCCGACAGGCCTGAGGATTAAATAAGTTTTTGAATGGTATGGACTCCGTCTTTAGGAAAGAATTCATGATGAAAATTAATAAATATAAAACAAAAATATTGGAATGCAGCCGAAATAAATCAGAAACCTCTATGGACATCAAATTGGCAGGTGAAAAACTAAATGAAGTGGGGGACTTCTGTTACTTAGGAAGCAAAATAACCAGTGAGGGACGAAGCAAAGAGGATATATAAAGTAGGTCAGCTCAGGCAAGGAAAGCATTTCTACAGAAAAGGAATCTGTTGACAACGAATATAGATTTAGGTATTAGGAAGTCATTTTTGAAGGCCTTTGTCTGGAGCGTGGCGCTCTATGGAAGTGAATCTTGGACTATTGGTGCAGCAGAAACGAGGAGAATTGAAGTGTTTGAAATGTGGCGTTACAGGAGAATGATAAAGATCAGATGGGTAGATAAGGTTACAAACGAATAGGTATTAAGACTAGTGGGAGAGGAGAGATGTTTCTGGCGACAGCTAATGAAGAGAAGAGATAGGTTGGTAGGACACACACTACGGCACCCAGGAATAGCATGCTTAGTTATGGAAGGAAGGGCGAGGACAAGAACTATAGGGGTAGACCGAGGTTAGAACATGTTAAATAGATTGCCTCGGATGTAGGGTGTGGTAGCTGTGTAGAGATGAAACGATTAGCTCAGGACAGTGAGGCGTGGAGTGCTGCATCAAACCAGTCAAAAGACTGAAGACTCAAACATCATCTGTAACTTGCATACCCGGACGTCAAGGTCGCACCCACACCCGACCATTCTAAACTTCGTTTTGTCCAATCCAATGGTTTTATCATTTTAAATGATCTTGTCACTTCTTCGTTACCCTGAGGTCTGGCGTTACGTTTTGGCGACGGGACGAAATGTACCGAGAATGCACTGAGGCGTGTGATGTCATATCTCCGTCCTTTCCCCGCGCGCTCAAGTGAGAGTGACGTCATCCAGCCAGCTACCTCCTTTGTAGCAATTAAAATGATATAATGTCTAGTCTGTCAGACTGACTATCACTAATTTTTGACAATGGATACAGCGTACTGCGTCTAGATCAATGGTATTTGTTGCGGTAAAGTGAAGTTGGCACCACTGCCTCATACAAGCATTATTTACACATACAAATAATACACAAAAGCCAATTATTTCATTTAACACATAATTACAAGGTTACGTGTCGTCTGGTGTATTTTGTATCGGACATGTTGGCAACTACTGACGTCAAAGTGTGTGCCTCGGTGTGAGCGCTCGCTGCGGCAGTTTCACATACTAAAATCATCTGACGAACATGGCTCCGGGTGTTAAATAAAAGACATATCGACGTGATTTGGCGCATAAATCGGGTGCAGCCGGTGCAAAAGTGATCAAGGTTGGAAGTTAAAATTGATAATGTCCCCCCAAAAGATAAAATAAGGTATGAAAATGATCTTTTGTCGAAATGGAAGCGAAAAGAAAAATAGTGATACATAGTGCATAATTTATGTCTTCACCCACTATGAATGCAAGAGTGCCAACAGTGTGAACCTGCATTACCAATAAATTAGCCACTGTCGGCACATCATATGGTGTAGTCTTCACCCACTGGAATGCCCGAGTGCTAGCAGTGTGAACCTGCATTACCAATAAATTAGCCACTGTTGGCACATCATATGGTGTAGTCTTCACCAACTGTGAATGCCCGAGTGCTAGCAGTGTGAACCTGCATTACCAATAAATTAGCCACTGTTGGCACATCATATGGTGTAGTCTTCACCAACTGTGAATGCCCGAGTGCTAGCAGTGTGAACCTGCATTACCAATAAATTAGCCACTGTTGGCACATCATATGGTGTAGTCTTCACCAACTGTGAATGCCCGAGTGCTAGCAGTGTGAACCTGCATTACCAATAAATTAGCCACTGTTGGCACATCATATGGTGTAGTCTTCACCAACTGTGAATGCCCGAGTGCTAGCAGTGTGAACCTGCATTACCAATAAATTAGCCACTGTTGGCACATCATATGGTGTAGTCTTCACCAACTGTGAATGCCCGAGTGCTAGCAGTGTAAACCTGCATTACCAATAAATTAGCCACTGTTGGCACATCATATGGTGTAGTCTTCACCAACTGTGAATGCCCGAGTGCTAGCAGTGTGAACCTGCATTACCAATAAATTAGCCACTGTTGGCACATCATATGGTGTAGTCTTCACCCACTGTGAATGCCCGAGTGCTAGCAGTGTGAACCTGCATTACCAATAAATTAGCCACTGTTGGCACATCATATGGTGTAGTCTTCACCCACTATGAATGCAAGAGTGCCAACAGTGTGAACCTGCATTACCAATAAATTAGCCACTGTTGGCACATCATATGGTGTAGTCTTCACCCACTGTGAATGCCCGAGTGCTAGCAGTGTGAACCTGCATTACCAATAAATTAGCCACTGTTGGCACATCATATGGTGTAGTCTTCACCTACTGTGAATGCCCGAGTGCTAGCAGTGTGAACCTGCATTACCAATAAATTAGCCACTGTCGGCACATCATATGGTGTAGTCTTCACCCACTGTGAATGCCCGAGTGCTAGCAGTGTGAACCTGCATTACCAATAAATTAGCCACTGTTGGCACATCATATGGTGTAGTCTTCACCCACTATGAATGCAAGAGTGCCAACAGTGTGAACCTGCATTACCAATAAATTAGCCACTGTTGGCACATCATATGGTGTAGTCTTCACCAACTGTGAATGCCCGAGTGCTAGCAGTGTGAACCTGCATTACCAATAAATTAGCCACTGTTGGCACATCATATGGTGTAGTCTTCACCTACTGTGAATGCCCGAGTGCTAGCAGTGTGAACCTGCATTACCAATAAATTAGCCACTGTTGGCACATCATATGGTGTAGTCTTCACCTACTGTGAATGCCCGAGTGCTAGCAGTGTGAACCTGCATTACCAATAAATTAGCCACTGTCGGCACATCATATGGTGTAGTCTTCACCCACTGGAATGCCCGAGTGCTAGCAGTGTGAACCTGCATTACCAATAAATTAGCCACTGTTGGCACATCATATGGTGTAGTCTTCACCTACTGTGAATGCCCGAGTGCTAGCAGTGTGAACCTGCATTACCAATAAATTAGCCACTGTTGGCACATCATATGGTGTAGTCTTAACCCACTGTGAATGCCCGAGTGCTAGCAGTGTGAACCTGCATTACCAATAAATTAGCCACTGTTGGCACATCATATGGTGTAGTCTTCACCCACTATGAATGCAAGAGTGCCAACAGTGTGAACCTGCATTACCAATAAATTAGCCACTGTTGGCACATCATATGGTGTAGTCTTCACCAACTGTGAATGCCCGAGTGCTAGCAGTGTGAACCTGCATTACCAATAAATTAGCCACTGTTGGCACATCATATGGTGTAGTCTTCACCAACTGTGAATGCCCGAGTGCTAGCAGTGTGAACCTGCATTACCAATAAATTAGCCACTGTTGGCACATCATATGGTGTAGTCTTCACCAACTGTGAATGCCCAAGTGCTAGCAGTGTGAACCTGCATTACCATTAAATTAGCCACTGTTGGCACATCATATGGTGTAGTCTTCACCAACTGTGAATGCCCGAGTGCTAGCAGTGTGAACCTGCATTACCAATAAATTAGCCACTGTTGGCACATCATATGGTGTAGTCTTCACCCACTGTGAATGCCCGAGTGCTAGCAGTGTGAACCTGCATTACCAATAAATTAGCCACTGTTGGCACATCATATGGTGTAGTCTTCACCCACTGTGAATGCCCGAGTGCTAGCAGTGTGAACGTGCATTATGAATATAAAAACATCAGTTATTGCTAAAATAATAAACAATTCTGAATAATCCAAATTGTGAAAATCATTCACATTATTATTAGAAATGAAATATAGAATCTATGATCACCTCTATTTGATTTTCCACTTTGACCGCCGTGTTTTCATATTCAAATATATCACAAGATTCATCCAGCAGGTTAGAAGTGGGTAATTGGTCCTTTGACTCCTAGAAAGAATTATACAAGTATGACCCAACATGAAACAACAACAGAATAACTAATAATTCACCGTATGATAAAGAGAAATACATCCTGGTTAGCTTATTATTTGGTAGCAGACTTGTCATACACATCACTAAGATTGATATATGAATTAAATATAACTCACAATATGAAGGAAATCTTCCGGCTCGCTCTTAATTAAGAGCTGTTGCTCCATAATGTTCAGGGAGCTAGAACCCACAAATCATTATCATATATAACACATGAAATGAGGTTATCCAAATATAACCCTCCAAGTGCACAGTGAGAAGAAGAAGTTAACAACAAAACGTTTCCGACAATGACGCTCGACTTTATAAGATATGAGTTAGGGTAAAATATCAAGTGAAATATTAATAAAATGAGGAATTACTGGTGCCAGCTTGTGGAGCAGTGAAATGAAGCAACCAATAATTCGTTTCTCTATTCCTAAGTAGGCTACACACAAACCTCAGCACAATGTGATGGAGCAGACGGAATAAATATAATTGTCCGACGCTAAATTACATCTCAAACCTATCAACGTAAAAGTAAACTCAAGTTACTGCACGAGTATTAAGATATTGGCAGAAATAGGATGCAGTGAGTTTCAGAAAACACAAGACAATAATTCCGCCTCGTGTTAGAAGGAACCCACTTTAAAAGAAAACCAACCAATGCCCTTCATAAAACCAATATTGAACGTAAAAAACAGAAAGATCCTTACAAATTTATAAATACTATTACTGAGAACCCCTATAATTACCATCATAAAGCAGTTCCTAGTTACACAGTTAAACCTGTGTAACCTCGACAGTTAAAATATTGTAAAATTTTCCACACAGGAGGAACTACGACAGTAAAATATTAAGTACGGTAATTATTGTTACCGTATCAAATTTAGCCACGTCGTTAGAGGGCATTTCAAATATACCAAACATGGAACTGAAAATTATCTGATCGTCATATTTCGCTGCTTGGTTCATCAAAGACACGAACTCGATGACGATATTGCTAGCAACGCGTCCGTAAACAACCTCGACACACCGATGATAAACAGGCACGGTGTAAGAAAAATTGTAATATAATGGATGCAGTTCTAACACGATACGAAAAAAAAATATCAGTTATCCTTTCATTTTATGGTCTTATGCCCAATTCTACTCCAGGCAATTTGCCGGATGTTTCCTAACTTCTAGCCAGGACCGCCCTCTTCCCAATAATCACCTGAATTTAAAATACAGACACTCTAATACAGGCACTACAGTAACACAGCTTATTAAATTATACACACACCGAAGTACACGGAGCTAAATGACCAAGATTTCCAAGCCTCTCAAATGAAACAAGTAGGCTAGGCCGACATGACGTAGGCTAATCTTAACCCCATGACATTCTGAGTACCGTATCAATACTACATGGACTCTTTATGCTTTTCAGTCGGCCAACATGATTGTACCCAAATGAGATGGGTTATTCCCTAATCCAGAAATAAAATACATGAGATTGATACCGGTAGCCTATGACCAAATGATCATCATCAGATCCATTAGACCTACACTTAGGCTACCAAATTTTTATATCTGAAAGTATGGGTGAAAATATTTACAATATGTAGGCTACACTTGTTTAGTTGCGGGATTAGTGGAGATAGTTATAGTCTATGTGATGTGATGTGTTGTTAAAATACTTGAAGTGGTGATCGACCTCCAAACTTGCTTCTTTACAGTGAATATGTGATTGTAGTTAAATGGTGAATCCAGGTTTTATTGTACAGGCTACTTATCTGATTGAGTCTTGCGTGTCCTGGTGAGAGCAGTTGTATATATGAATCTCATGTAAATATTTTTCAGGATTAGGGAACAACCCATCTCTTTTGGGGTACAATCCTGTTGACCGACTGAAAAGCATGAAACGTTCGTTTACTAAGGCAACACTGAAAATAGCTTCAAACACCATAATGTATGCCCACCTCTTATTAACCCCGTTACTCAGGGGCGGCCCTAGGGCTGTCGTATGGGGGCGCAGAGAATAGCTTCAAACACCATAATGTATGTCGACCCCTTATTAACCCCGTTACCCAGGGGCGGCCCTAGGGCTGTCATATGGGGGCGCAGAGAATAGCTTCAAACACCATAATGTATGCCCACCTCTTATTAACCCCGTTACTCAGGGGCGGCCCTAGGGCTGTCTTATGGGGGAGCAGAGAATAGCTTCAAACACCATAATGTATGTCCACCCCTTATTAACCCCGTTACTCAGGGGCGGCCCTAGGGCTGTCATATTGAGGCGCAGAGCATAGCTTCAAACACCATAATGTATGTCCACCCCTTATTATCCCCGTTACTCAGGGGCGGCCCTAGGGCTATCATATGGGGGCGCAGAGAATAGCTTCAAACACCATAATGTTTGTCCACCCCTTATTAACCCCGTTACTCAGGGGCGTCCCTAGGGCTGTCATATTGGGGCGCAGAGAATAGCTTCATACACCATAATTTATGTCCACCCCTTATTAACCCCGTTACTCAGGGGCGGCCCTAGGGCTGTCATATGGGGGCGCAGAGAATAGCTTCAAACACCATAATGTGTGTCCACCTCTTATTAACCCCGTTACACAGGGGCGGCCCTAGGGCTGTCATATGGAGGCGCAGAGCACAGCTTCAAACACCAAAATGTATGTCCATCCCTTATTAACCCCGTTACCCAGGGGCAGCCCTAGGGCTGTCATATGGAGGCACAGAGCATAGCTTCAAACACCATAATGTATGTCCACCCCTTATTAACCCCGTTACTCAGGGGCGGCCCTAGGGCTGTCATATTGAGGCGCAGAGCATAGCTTCAAACACCATAATGTATGTCCACCCCTTATTATCCCCGTTACTCAGGGGAGGCCCTAGGGCTGTCATATGGAGGCGCAGAGCATAGCATCAAACACCATAATGTATGTCCACCCCTTATTAACCCCGTTACTCAGGGGCGGCCCTAGGGCTGTCATATGGAGGCGCAGAGAATAGCTTCAAACACCATAATGTATGTCCAACTCTTATTAACCGCGTTACTCAGGGGCGGCACTAGGACTGTCATATGTGGGCGCAGAGAATAGCATCAAACACCATAATGTATATCCACCCCTCTTTAACCGCGTAACTCAGGGGCGGCCCTAGGACTGTCATATGGGGGCGAAGAGAATAGCATCAAACACCATAATGTATATCCACCCCTCATTAACCGCGTTACCCAGGGGCGGCCCTAGGACTGTCATATGGGGGCGCAGAGAATAGCATCAAACACCATAATGTATATCAACCCCGCATTAACCCCGTTACACAGGGGCGGCCCTAGAGTTGTCATATGGGGGCGAAGAGAATAGCTTCAAGCACCATAATGTATGTCCAACTCTTATTAACCGCGTTATTCAGGGGCGGCACTAGGGCTGTCGTATGGGGGCGCAGAGAATAGCTTCAAACACCATTATGTATTGAACCCTTTATCCTTTGATGGATAAATGATTCTATTTTTTTTATTTCTTCAATTAATAAATATTTCAACCAGCATCATGAAAGTAGCCAGACAGTGATGAGGAAATTTCAAGCATTTGTTGGAGACAGTAGGGACATACCTGCAACAGTTTAACAAAAGGCTAAATACTTTAGCTATGAAAAGAAATAGCATAGCGATGTATCACCAGGACAGGTGCGGCTACCTCAATTTTAGAAGCGACGCGCGGTGAGACATGGTTCTGGTATGTTCATTGTGTTATTCGCGCCTAGAAAAAATTGATGCAGTAACGTGAATGGCTGATGAAGAAAATAGACACTCCTACGACGCCAAGATCTACTAAATACCGCCAAATTACAGAAAATGGAGAACCAATGAGAAGAGAATGCCTACTTGCGCGCCAACTCCGGCTGGGGTACGCGGTGACTAGCATTCACGCGGGAAATCGCCTAGACGAAATCTCTACGATCGATTCTAGGATTAATGGGCATATTCTTGACCTGTGCAATATTACGAGTTCAGTGATATTTATTTCATTCCTGTACCACAATTATTTCGATAAATTTTTACATAAAATCCCCCTTCATCTAGACCCAAGGGCCAGTTGATTTATAAGTGTGTCGAAGAGCCAAGACATGGACTTTTATACTGTGTGTCGAGGACACAAGAGATATTGACTTCTATTCCGTGTGTCGAGGACACAAGACTTTGATTCTGTTCGTCTGAGGACGTAGATATTGACTTAATTTCTGTGTGTCGAGGACACTTGACTATTATTCTGTTCGTCTGAGGACATAGACTTTTGTTTGTGCGTCTAAGGACGTAGAAAGATATTCATTGTAAAGTGTTAAATTCAGTGATAGATAGTCATAGTACTATATTTATAGGGGCAGTTCGTCGATAATTCGCCAACGAACAGTGACAGGGAATTTAGTACCTGAACAAGCGAATTTAGTAGTCAGATAAAGTGTATAATAATCTAATTTTTGTATCAGCGCCAGAGATGACATCGATGGATACAATGGAAGTTTTGAAGTATCAACATTCCGACCAGGTGGCTACCATGAGATAGAGGACCATCCAGTTGGGGAATGGCATCTGATGTTCTTTGACGGGTGACTACAAAAGAGATGAGTACATAATAATATTCTTTATTATTTGTTAAATTAACTTATGGTTTATGGGACATATTTTTTTGTAAATACTTTGCTTGTGTGATTAACGTAGTATATTTAGTTTTGATCTGACACATTTTGTATGGAAGCAGCTCGCACAATTGTAGTTTTTGGAAGGTTCTTTTCTTTGTGTTGTGTTAACTAACGTAGCTGTGTGAACGGCCGTGTTTGCATATGTCACGAAATGCGGTTAAAAACGTCTCTCGGAGATATTTCGTGTTTCAGAAGTAGGACTGAATTTAATAATTATATAGTAGATTGGAGGGTAATTAAATTTTGTTGAGATTTATTATTGATCAGATTCAGTGTGATTATTGCCTTTGGAGCAATGTAATTTGTGACGAAGAGTATTCAGCTCTATCGTAAGTTTTAAATATTGTGTTAAATGTTTGCGAGCTCTAATTCAGCAGACCCATGTGAAAGGCGTCATGTCAGTCCCAGATGTGTGTGTGTGTGTGTGTATTGTGAGTATTTTTTTGTGGTATTACAAGCGGGAACTTCAGCAGAGACTGATTTCTGTCAGCTTGGTATCAGATTCATATTGCATCCTTGCGAGGACAATTATGGATATGTGATTATTGTCTGACCATTGTTGAGTTGGATGAGATGTTAGCTGCTGTTCAGTCCTTGAGATAACAGTACAGCTGGTCGACTATTTATATACACTGGAAGGGGGACATGACTGGTATTTGTGGAATGGGTGAGTTGTTTTCACAAGGGCTGGCTGGGTTTCGCAAGCAAGTAAGCTCATTAGTGGAGTGGACGTATGGCTCCCAATTACTTGAAAATAAATATAAATGTGAGAAACTGATCAATGGTAAAATTGTTTAAATAAATGGGAGTTGCCTACGAAACACGATAATCTTCGAAGCGTTTCTTTAACATGCAATTTTGTTAATATAAAATAATCTTAACCACTCAGGTTGTTTGTTGTTGTTGGTTTATTCTATGTTTATTTTTCTATGTCAGTGACCCGTGAGTCACGTGCGGCGCTGTTTTTCCTTGTTGTTGAGTATCTGGCCATTGTGGCAGCTCATTTGGTTAAGTGTGTCACCACACTAATAAGGGTCTCAGGGAGATGCCTGTAAATAGTAGAGTTGTAATATGTGTGTCAGAATTAGATTTAAGGATTTTTATTAATGTTATGCCCATATCCATAAACGTTGATTTACGAGATGATTGTTCGTGAGCACTGTGGCTGTTAACCCGTTGTGAACGAACGGTCATCCAAGTACTCATTTCTCGTAAATAGTCATCACGCGAACATAAATTCATATGCAAGGTAGTGGAACTAGGATCCACATTTTATTAGAAAGGGGGAGATCTGTCTGACTCCTCAAAGTGATAGATATTCCTGTCAGGGGAAAATTCAGGGAGGATTTTTTTTATTATTGTTGGTTTTATTCTTTTATGCACAAATTAGTTATTAAATCTTGTTATTATCTTACGTTTTGTCTCCTTTCTTTCTTAATTATAGTTTTTATCCTATAACCCTTGCCTCAGAAAAGCACTTTGTTTGGCGGACGTAAACACCACACTATGAACTGAACGCGACCCCTTGATCTAAGATTCTTACATAAAACACTGCTATCCTGAAGGGTTCATAGGTGAAAACTGGCGCGGCCAACGGTGGGGCTATTCACTGTGGTGTAACGGGGAGATTACACATGTCAATAGTGGCGTATTTGAGTAAAACTGGCATGCCGCAAGTGCAGGCAGATATGACAGTATTTAATCACCGGGAAGTGATATTTTATTAAAAGTAGTTGAGTCGAAGTGGATACCGCCAAATGTGTGAAAGATAAATTAAAATCAGGAGTTTGCAAAGTAAAATACGGTTCACGTTTTTGTCTTTTAAATTAATGTAAAATTAAGATGTGATACCGGGCGCCCAATGATAAAGTTAAAACTAGATTTGTTTAGAAAGTCAAACTCATGGAAATATTAGGAGGCTGTAGCCTAAAATGACAATTAATACTTTGTTAATTAGTCAGTGTTAATATCAGATCAGGATAACTGTTTAATGACTAAATATGTGCTTGGGGTTAAAATTAAATTGAGTAAAACTAGAACTACTCAGAGATGCAATCGACTAGTGGGATTAATGTAAAAATACATGAACTGAGTAGGATAAAGAAATTAAATGTGCATTGGATTTATGTGCGTGTCAAAGGGCATTGGCGTATGCCATTTCCCATATGTCTCATATAAATTATAAAACATGGCAACGGTGGCGCAGATCCAGGAGATCATTGAAGGTGCAGCGAGGAGAACACAGGAATTGTTGGATACTAAATTAGCGGAACAAAGTGAATCGCTGAACACGAAGTTATCTGAACAAATAAACACTAAATTATCACAGCAGAGTCAATCTATAAACACTAGTATGTTAGAGCAAAGTGAATCGCTAAATACTAAATTAGCGGAACAAAGTGAACAATTAAACAATAAACTATCTGAACAATTAAACATTAAATTATCAGAACAGAGTCAATCTATCAACACTAGTATGTCAGAACAAAGTGAGTCCATAAGTAAATTATCTGAGCAAAGTGAATCGCTAAAAAATAAACTGTCAGAACAAAGTGAATCGCTAAATACTAAACTGTTAGAACAAAGTGAATCATTGCGGACACAGTTAAATAACAGTAGAATTGAGAAAAATGAATATCAGGCGGAACAAGTTAGGTTATTAAAGAGTGAAATTAATGACACTATAAATTCACAGTTAGAGGCGCAAAATAATAAAAACACGAACCAATTAGCTTCGTTAACCGCAGAGATGAAAGAGCACACAAACCAACAGATGGTATTACTGGCCCTTGATGTAAGCAAAAATAATGAGAAACAATTAGAGCAGATTAAAAAAATGGAAAGTATTTTTGATAAAAAAAACTTAGCATTCTCGATGAAACGGTGTTAGCTAAATTAGAGCAGATTGAAATAGCATGCACAATGAATACAAGCGAGGTAAAAATAGCTCAGGATAAATTGGAAGGACGATTCAAGGAGATGGAGAAAAGCGGCAGGGTCATTCAACGACAAATATAAGCAGTAGATGAGAACATATCCGGCATAATTAAAGATATGGACCGTCTCGAGATAAAATCAGCGGAACAGTGGAAAAGCCTAGAAACGGAACAAGAACAATTTAAGAATACATTAGACGAAAGGCTAAGCCAGATAGAAAATAATCAGGATGAAAATAAGAGCCAGATAGAAGAAAAAATAAGCACGATTAAAGAACAGATCAGGAAAGATTGGAAGAAAATGAATATTGATTCTAAAGAGGAAAGATCCACCATTCTTAAAACAGTAGGCGAAAACCACACGCGTATTCAAGCTTTGGAGCAAGAAGTAAAAAATAAACTTAAAGAACAGACAGACAGGATCATTAAAGCCGAACTCCGCTCATTAGAACAATCATTTATATTTAGAACGGGAGCATTGAAAGACAAGCCGGATGACTCACATAGTCCCCAACCCAGCATAGCAGGAAGTCAGACTCAAGCAGAGAGCCCATTAACAGCAAACACGGAAGGATTTCGCAAGAACGTAGATAGGAGCTCGACACCACAGGACGGTCATCAGCCCACACAACTTATTCAAGTAATTCGCTCAAATGACTACAAACCGCAGAAATACACCGAAAATTCAGGGGTAACACCTAAGGCCTTTATCAAAGAGATTGAAGACCATTTCAATGACACTGGGGTACCTGAAGCACGTAGATTGAGAATGATGGAGAGGTTTTTATCAGGAAATGTTCTCACCTGGTTTTTAAGTTTCAAATATACATTTGGAACCATGTCAGACTTTAATTTAGCGTTTCTGCGCAAATACTGGTCCCCCGCCATACAACAGAGCTTAAGGATGGAGCTTTACTCTAGAAAATACCAAACTACCCAGCAGACAAAATACTCAGATTTCTTTAACATGCAAATGCTAAAATTTCGTGACCTAGATTACCCATTAAACGAAGCAGATTTGGTGATGACAATAGCAAGGCAAATGCCAGTTAATGTACAGCAAGTACTAGTCGCGGCAAACGTCAGTACGGCCCTACATGCAGAGCAGATATTACGGCAAATAGATGAGACCACATCTCATAGTCATTTTAGAGGAGGAAGACAGCTGGAGTTAGTCAACACCACAGAGGTCGTAAAAACAAAACAGGGAAATACTAAAACGCAGGGTACTAATACAAGCACCTCAACACCAAGGCGAAACCAGGAAGAAGGGGAAAACAGACCATATCAGCGTAACGAAAATCACTACAACAATAGATACCAGGGCAACAATAGATACCAACAGAGAGGATATCAACAATGGCGTGATAATCGAAGGAATGACAGGCCTTATGGAAGATACGGTGATTACAATGCCAATCAAAGATGGAAAGGAAGGAGAGATCAAAATCAAGGAGAGCAACGTAACTATCGAGATGACTGGGATGATAGGCACGCTCAATCACAAAATTACTTAGAGGAGTTACACGCTAATCAAGGTGGAGAGCTAGGAAGATGGGAAAAGGCCATTGGGAACAGAAAGAACCCAGATACACATACTGAAGAAGCTGGAAGTCTACTGAGACAAGAGGAATATCAAGGACATGAGCGACAGAAAGATGACGGGAGTCGAAATGGAGCTAAAAAAAATGTTAATTTTGGATCAAGGAGACAGCCTCCAAACACAACAGTCGGAAGTTGAAGATGGATGGATAGTAGCGAACATACAAGAATGGATTGCTTTACCAGAAGACTGCCTGGAGGAGACGGTGAAACCACGGAACGATGAAATTAGGCAATTACCCATTATTTACGCAAGGATTGGTGGAATTAATATAAGATGTTTATTGGATACGGGGTCACAGATCAGTCTAGTATCGGAGGCCTTGGTTCGAGAGTTGGGACGGACTCAGAATATTCCTGTAATTCCGGTACCACAGCTCAAAGTGAGGGGTGTTATTCCTGAACGCACCGTCACTTGTAAACGTCAGGCATACTTAGAGCTGAACATATTGGAACACACTTTTGGGCAAACATTCATTATCATGGCAAAGATGAATTTCAATATAATTCTTGGTGCAAATTTCATTTGTGACTATCAAGCAGTGATAGATTTACACAAGAATACAGTCAGTTTTAGAGAATATGACCAGCTGAAAAACGTGGGATTGCATATGGATGAAATCACTACCGGAGGAGATGTAAATTCTTGGGCATTGGAAGCAATATCAGAAGAGACGGAAGAGGAGGTACGAAAGGCGGAAGATAACATCATAGAAGGGGCTGTTGTGGAACTAGATGAGGAGATAGAATCCCAGGAGATATGGTCTTTATTGACAGAAGGAGATAACAGTGATGCACAATTTGAAGAGTTACTACAGGAGCGGCTCAATGACATTCAACTTGGGGGTGAACACAGAAAACAGTTGGAAGAGATTTTAAGGAAGCACAAAACAGTATTTGATACAGTACCTGGGAAAATTTTAAATTTCAAGTACTCTATGCAAGTCGAGGACTGGTCACCTTTCAAAAGCAGATTGTACCCAATCCCTGAAAAGTATCGTGGTCAAGTTAAAATCATTATAGATGAGATGTTAGAAGCTGGAGTGATAAGGAAGACACCTACACCTTATCTAAATGCGATTTTGGCAGTCACAAAACCAAATGGATCTATTAGACTTTGTTTAGATGCCAGAAATCTCAACATGAGACTCATTTTTCCTGAGTATGACAGAGCGACAATTATCAGAGACGTATTAAAAGGCTTTAAAAACAAGAGCATTTATTCATCAGTCGATCTGACGAGCTCGTTCCACCATCTTGAATTGGATGAGAAGTCACAGCTTCTAACTGGCTTCTTATTCGATAACCAGACATTTTGTTTCGTCAGAATGCCTTTTGGAGTCAAAACAGCGGGCTGTGCTTTAATCCGAGCACTGGACCGGAATCTAACTGAGGAAGTAAAGGAGATGACGGTGCGATACATTGACGACATTCTGTTGGCATCCGACAACATTGAAACTCACATGGAAAATTTAGATAAAGTATTGGGCAACCTAAATGCATCGAATTTCAAAGTAAACCTGAAGAAATCGCATTTCTTCAAGAGCGAGATCTTATATTTGGGTCACGTCATTGACAAGGAGGGAGTGAAGCCAAACCCAGCTAAGATCGAAGCGATAAAGAATTTCCCTACACCAACGAGAGTCAAGCACATTCGGGCTTTCTTAGGCGTAACGGGATTCTTTAAAGAAAACTGTCCAGGTTATACGGAAACTGTAGCTCCAATGCAAGAAATGTTAAAGAAAAATAACAAATGGTCATGGAACGCGGAATGTGAGAAGGCGTTCCAAGCAACAAAACAGCTATTGGAAAACTGCATTAAATTAGGATATCCAGATTTCAAGCTCAAATTTATAATCCAAGCGGATGCTTCACTAATTGGTATAGGTGCTATGCTCTACCAAGAGGATCCAGCTAACCTGCAGCACAAAACATATTTGGCATTTGTCAGCCGAAAATTGCGTAAGCACGAGCGAAATTATACTGTAACCGAGCTAGAATTGTTGGCCATCCTTCATGCGCTCCAACAATGGAAACGAATAATCTATGGCTACACTATTGTTGTCAGAACTGACCACAAGGCACTAACATTCTTGTTTAAGACGTCGATGGCAAGCGAACGTGTGACACGTTGGTCTATATATATTCAGCAGTTCAGCATTGAAATTGAACATTGTCCAGGGAAGATGAACGTGATACCGGATGCACTCAGCAGGAACCCAGAGCCTGATAATGAAGAAACAGCGATGGTACAACACTTGGAGTTAACACCGAAGGACCGGGAATTCTTGGAGGAGTTACGTGAGATACAGCGAGAACAGGAAGCGGAACCATAGATGATGCTATTAATTAAATACTTCAAAAAGCAACTACCGACAGGAACACCTGCATTTCGAGAAGCAAAAGCCAAAGAAGGAAGATATGTTTATGTCAACAATTTGCTACACAAATGGGTAGATAATGACCACACCAAGTTACGCATATTAGTACCTGCATCGTTACAACGAGGATTGACATGGCATACACACGAAAGTTACGGTCACGTGGGCTTAGACAAGTGTGAAGCAACAATAGGAGAGACATTTACATGGCCACGTATGAGAACAACTATATGTGACGTCATTACAACTTGTGACCCGTGTCAGAGAACAAAGCCAAATAATTATTTACTGAGGCAATATCCCAGACCATTGCTACCTCAAAAACCATGTGAGCTGCTGGCGGTGGACTGTCTTGGTCCAATTCCGAAGGGAAGGAGAGGTTGCCGTCATTTGCTAGTGTGCATTGATGTATTTTCTAAGTTTGTAGTACTATGCCCTATTCAGAAAACCACATCGAAGCAGGTACTCAGTCGCATTCGTAATAGAGTTATTCCAACCCTTGGAAAACCAGAGTTTATATTATCAGATCACGGCAGTTATTTCACAAGCGCCGAATTCAAGAAAGGAATGGAAGACATGGGTATAAAACATGTTTTAAGCAGTATCCGACATGCCCAAGAAAATCCAAGTGAGAGAGTAATTAAATGTGTAACTGCATATTTGAGGATCTTCATTCCGAACGAACACCACAAATGGGTCGATAAAATTAAGGACGTAGAGACATGCATGAATTCTACCAGGCACGAGTCAACAGGACAAATCCCTATGGTCCTACACAAGAACGAGTATCCAGTAAGAACGTGGAAAAGCATTATTAACTGTCCACAAGATCCCATGATAGCACCAGACCTGCGAATTGAGAGAACGAGAGCATACATGAGAAAACAAGCAGACCGCAGATTACAGCGAGTAAGAAATAAGAGGTTTCACGGTGATCTTGAAGTCAACCAGCTCGTTTTGGTAAAACGACCTGCTATATCGGACCCAGAAAAGAAAATCTTTAGTAAATTCTGCGAGAAATTCATAGGACCCTATTCTATCGTAAGAAACCTTGGAAATAATGCTTACAGAGTGAAAGAATTGAGCACAGGAACAATGTCAGTTTACAACGCTGCCAACCTAAAAAAATATCGTCGAAGTGAACCATGGTAGCGCCGAAATAATGACGCTGTTTGAATATACGGACGTCCAACTATCAACAAAATAAACGGGGAGCAGTTGAGTACGGCACGTGATGAAGGAGGAAGTAGAGCTGTTGTTGACAATCATTAACGAGGCGAGCAAGGTATTGCCGCAGGCATCCGAGCGTCACGCAAGATTGGAAGGGGGAAATACAAGCAGGAAATGAAAACAAGTAAATGCCATTGAAGACAGGAGCGCGTAGACCAAGTAAGAAAAAGGGGTGATTCTGGAATTAAAACAAATTGGCCTACGGAAGTCTTGTAAAATTGTCGACTTTATTTCCTAAGTTCGAAATTTTGTGAGTGAGAGAGTTGTGAACCCTTTATCCTTTGATGGATAAATGATTCTATTTTTTTATTTCTTCAATTAATAAATATTTCAACCAGCATCATGAAAGTAGCCAGACAGTGATGAGGAAATTTCAAGCATTTGTTGTAGACAGTAGGGACATACCTGCAACAGTTTAACAAAAGGCTAAATACTTTAGCTATGAAAAGAAATAGCATAGCGATGTATCACCAGGACAGGTGCGGCTACCTCAATTTTAGAAGCGACGCGCGGTGAGACATGGTTCTGGTATGTTCATTGTGTTATTCGCGCCTAGAAAAAATTGATGCAGTAACGTGAATGGCTGATGAAGAAAATAGACACTCCTACGACGCCAAGATCTACTAAATACCGCCAAATTACAGAAAATGGAGAACCAATGAGAAGAGAATGCCTACTTGCGCGCCAACTCCGGCTGGGGTACGCGGTGACTAGCATTCACGCGGGAAATCGCCTAGACAAAATCTCTACGATCGATTCTAGGATTAATGGGCATATTCTTGACCTGTGCAATATTACGAGTTCAGTGATATTTATTTCATTCCTGTACCACAATTATTTCGATAAATTTTTACATAAAATCCCCCTCCATCTAGACCCAAGGGCCAGTTGATTTATAAGTGTGTCGAAGAGTCAAGACATGGACTTTTATACTGTGTGTCGAGGACACAAGAGATATTGACTTCTATTCCGTGTGTCGAGGACACAAGACTTTGATTCTGTTCGTCTGAGGACGTAGATATTGACTTAATTTCTGTGTGTCGAGGACACTTGACTATTATTCTGTTCGTCTGAGGACATAGACTTTTGTTTGTGCGTCTAAGGACGTAGAAAGATATTCATTGTAAAGTGTTAAATTCAGTGATAGATAGTCATAGTACTATATTTATAGGGGCAGTTCGTCGATAATTCGCCAACGAACAGTGACAGGGAATTTAGTACCTGAACAAGCGAATTTAGTAGTCAGATAAAGTGTATAATAATCTAATTTTTGTATCAGCGCCAGAGATGACATCGATGGATACAATGGAAGTTTTGAAGTATCAACATTCCGACCAGGTGGCTACCATGAGATAGAGGACCATCCAGTTGGGGAATGGCATCTGATGTTCTTTGACGGGTGACTACAAAAGAGATGAGTACATAATAATATTCTTTATTATTTGTTAAATTAACTTATGGTTTATGGGACATATTTTTTTGTAAATACTTTGCTTGTGTGATTAACGTAGTATATTTAGTTTTGATCTGACACATTTTGTATGGAAGCAGCTCGCACAATTGTAGTTTTTGGAAGGTTCTTTTCTTTGTGTTGTGTTAACTAACGTAGCTGTGTGAACGGCCGTGTTTGCATATGTCACGAAATGCGGTTAAAAACGTCTCTCGGAGATATGTCGTGTTTCAGAAGTAGGACTGAATTTAATAATTATATAGTAGATTGGAGGGTAATTAAATTTTGTTGAGATTTATTATTGATCAGATTCAGTGTGATTATTGCCTTTGGAGCAATGTAATTTGTGACGAAGAGTATTCAGCTCTATCGTAAGTTTTAAATATTGTGTTAAATGTTTGCGAGCTCTAATTCAGCAGACCCATGTGAAAGACGTCATGTCAGTCCCAGATGTGTGTGTGTGTGTGTGTATTGTGAGTATTTTTTTGTGGTATTACAAGCGGGAACTTCAGCAGAGACTGATTTCTGTCAGCTTGGTATCGGATTCATATTGCATCCTTGCGAGGACAATTATGGATATGTGATTATTGTCTGACCATTGTTGAGTTGGATGAGATGTTAGCTGCTGTTCAGTCCTTGAGATAACAGTACAGCTGGTCGACTATTTATATACACTGGAAGGGGGACATGACTGGTATTTGTGGAATGGGTGAGTTGTTTTCACAAGGGCTGGCTGGGTTTCGCAAGCAAGTAAGCTCATTAGTGGAGTGGACGTATGGCTCCCAATTACTTGAAAATAAATATAAATGTGAGAAACTGATCAATGGTAAAATTGTTTAAATAAATGGGAGTTGCCTACGAAACACGATAATCTTCGAAGCGTTTCTTTAACATGCAATTTTGTTAATATAAAATAATCTTAACCACTCAGGTTGTTTGTTGTTGTTGGTTTATTCTATGTTTATTTTTCTATGTCAGTGACCCGTGAGTCACGTGCGGCGCTGTTTTTCCTTGTTGTTGAGTATCTGGCCATTGTGGCAGCTCATTTGGTTAAGTGTGTCACCACACTAATAAGGGTCTCAGGGAGATGCCTGTAAATAGTAGAGTT
The DNA here is from genome assembly GCA_946902985.2 of Meconema thalassinum. Lineage (NCBI taxonomy): Eukaryota > Metazoa > Arthropoda > Insecta > Orthoptera > Tettigoniidae > Meconema > Meconema thalassinum. The sequence continues at coordinate 28,307,130 of OX336397.1, read as the reverse complement.
GTAATATGTGTGTCAGAATTAGATTTAAGGATTTTTATTAATGTTATGCCCATATCCATAAACGTTGATTTACGAGATGATTGTTCGTGAGCACTGTGGCTGTTAACCCGTTGTGAACGAACGGTCATCCAAGTACTCATTTCTCGTAAATAGTCATCACGCGAACATAAATTCATATGCAAGGTAGTGGAACTAGGATCCACATTTTATTAGAAAGGGGGAGATCTGTCTGACTCCTCAAAGTGATAGATATTCATGTCAGGGGAAAATTCAGGGAGGATTTTTTTATTATTGTTGGTTTTATTCTTTTATGCACAAATTAGTTATTAAATCTTGTTATTATCTTACGTTTTGTCTCCTTTCTTTCTTAATTATAGTTTTTATCCTATAACCCTTGCCTCAGAAAAGCACTTTGTTTGGCGGACGTAAACACCACACTATGAACTGAACGCGACCCCTTGATCTAAGATTCTTACATAAAACACTGCTATTCTGAAGGGTTCAGTATGTCCACCCCTTATTAACCCCGTTCCTCAAGGGCGGTCCTAGAGCTGTCATATGGGGGCGCATAGAATAGCTTCAAAGACAATAATGTATGTCCACCCCCAATTAACCGCGTTACTCAGGGGCGGCCCTAGGGCTGTCATATGGGGGCGAAGAGAATAGCTTCAAACACCATAATGTATGTCCACCCTTTATTAACCCCGTTACTCATGGGCTGCCCTAGTTTGTCATATGGGACGCAGATAATAGCTTCAAACACCTTAATGTATGCCCATCCCTTATTAACCCCGTTACTCAGGGGCGACCTAGGGCTGTCATATTGGGGCGCAGAGAATAGCTTCAAACACCATAATGTATGTCCACCCGTTATCAACCCCGTTACTCAGGGGCGGCCCTAGGGCTGTCATATGGGGGCGAATAAAATAGCTTCAAGGACCATAATGTATGTCCACCCCTTAATAACCCCGTTACTCAGGGGCGGCCCTAGGGCTGTCATATGGAGGCGCAGAGAATAGCTTCAAACACCATAATGTATGTCCAACTCTTATTAACCGCGTTACTCAGGGGCGGCACTAGGGCTGTCGTATGGGGGCGCAGAGAATTGCTTCAAACACCTTAATGTATGTCCACCTCTTATTAACCCGGTTACACAGGGGCGGCCCTAGGGCTGTCATATGGGGGCGCAGAGAATAGCTTCAAACACCTTAATGTATGCCCACCCCTTATTAACCCCGTTCCTCAAGGGCGGTTCTAGGGCTATCATACGGGGCGCATAGAATAGCTTCAAACACCATTATGTATGTCCACCCCTTATTAACCCCGTTCCTCAAGGGCGGTTCTAGGGCTGTCATATGGGGGCGCATAGAATAGCTTCAAACACCATAATGTATGTTCACCCCTTATAAACCCCGTTCCTCAAGGGCGGTACTAGGGCTGTCATATGGGGGCGCAGAGAATAGCTTCAAACACCATAATATATGTCCACCCCTTATTAACCCCGTTGCTCAGGGGCGGCCCTAGGGCTGTCATATGGAGGCGCAGAGAATAGCTTCAAACGCCATAATGTATGTCCACCCCTTATTAACCGCGTTACTCAGGGGCGGCCCTAGGGCTATCATATGGGGGTGCAGAGAATAGCTTCAAACACCATAATGTATGTCCACCCCAATTAACCGCGTTACACAGGGGCGGCCCTAGGGCTGTCATATGGGGGCGCAGAGAATAGCTTCAAACACCATAATATATGTCCACCCCTTATTAACCGCGTTACTCAGGGGAGGCCCTAGGGATGTCATATGGGGGTGCAGAGAATAGCTTCAAACACCAAAATATATGTCCACCCCCAATTAACCGCGTTACTCAGGGGCGGCACTAGGACTGTCATATGGGGGCGCAGAGAATAGCATCAAACACCATAATGTATATCCACCCCTCTTTAACCGCGTAACTCAGGGGCGGCCCTAGGACTGTCATATGGGGGCAAAGAGAATAGCATCAAACACCATAATGTATATCCACCCCTCATTAACGGCGTTACCCAGGGGCGGCCCTAGGACTGTCATATGGGGGCGCAGAGAATAGCATCAAACACCATAATGTATATCCACCCCTCATTAACCCCGTTACACAGGGGCGGCCCTAGAGTTGTCATATGGGGGCGAAGAGAATAGCTTCAAGCAACATAATGTATGTCCAACTCTTATTAACCGCGTTACTCAGGGGCGGCACTAGGGCTGTCGTATGGGGGCGCAGAGAATAGCTTCAAACACCATTATGTATGTCCACCCCTTATTAACCCCGTTCCTCAAGGGCGGTCCTAGAGCTGTCATATGGGGGCGCATAGAATAGCTTCAAAGACAATAATGTATGTCCACCCCCAATTAACCGCGTTACTCAGGGGCGGCCCTAGGGCTGTCATATGGGGGCGAAGAGAATAGCTTCAAACACCATAATGTATGTCCACCCTTTATTAACCCCGTTACTCATGGGCTGCCCTAGTTTGTCATATGGGGCGCAGATAATAGCTTCAAACACCTTAATGTATGCCCATCCCTTATTAACCCCGGTACTCAGGGGCGACCCTAGGGCTGTCATATTGGGGCGCAGAGAATAGCTTCAAACACCATAATGTATGTCCACCCGTTATCAACCCCGTTACTCAGGGGCGGCCTTGGGCTGTCATATGGGGGCGAATAAAATAGCTTCAAGGACCATAATGTATGTCCACCCCTTATTAACCCCGTTACTCAGGGGCGGCCCTAGGGCTGTCATATGGAGGCGCAGAGAATAGCTTCAAACACCATAATGTATGTCCAACTCTTATTAACCGCGTTACTCAGGGGCGGCACTAGGGCTGTCGTATGGGGGCGCAGAGAATAGCTTCAAACACCATAATGTATGTCCAACTCTTATTAACCCGGTTACTCAGGGGCGGCCCTAGGGCTGTCATATGGGGGCGCAGAGAATAGCTTCAAACACCTTAATGTATGCCCACCCCTTATTAACCCCGTTCCTCAAGGGCGGTTCTAGGGCTGTCATATGGGGCGCATAGAATAGCTTCAAACACCATTATGTATGTCCACCCCTTATTAACCCCGTTCCTCAAGGGCGGTTCTAGGGCTGTCATATGGGGGCGCAGAGAATAGCTTCAAACACCATAATATATGTCCACCCCTTATTAACCCCGTTGCTCAGGGGCGGCCCCAGGGCTGTCATATGGAGGAGAAAAGAATAGCTTCAAACGCCATAATGTATGTCCACCCCTTATTAACCGCGTTACTCAGGGGCGGCCCTAGGGCTATCATATGGGGGTGCAGAGAATAGCTTCAAACACCATAATGTATGTGTTTAATCATTTGCTGTACCAAGTTTCATTGCGGTTGGTTAATTAAATCGCGAGAAAAGGCTATTTAAAACTTTCAACTTCGCTTGGCCACCGTGTTCGTTTTGAAGGTCTCAATAGATGAACTTCCAGCAGTACCCTTTATCTCCGTACAATATTTCAGGGTGATATCGGTAATTGTTACAGCGATATAGAATACCGGTGAAATATTTCGCACCGCCGCCATTTTGAGTTTATTTAAACAATTGAACGAAGTTAGATGTCGATGCGTTACAATGTGTATAAATGTATACTGTACCCAGTCTCATTGCGTTTGGCTGTTTAAATCACGAGAAACGTCTATTAAAAGTGTCAACTTCGCTTGGCTGCCATGTTGGTTTTGTAGTTACCAGTTTTTCAAGGGTCACATAGGTAAACTTCTAGTAGTTTCCTTCATCACCGTACAAAATTCCAGGGTGATATCGGTAATAGTTTCGGAGATTGAATTCTTGTCAAATATTTCGCACAGTCGCCATGTTGGATTGGTGAGACGTAAGAAAATTTGAAGGACACGGTCGGGGTCGTCCGGAATAGTGCTATGAACTCACCGAGTTTTATTGAAATCACTCCAGCCGTTTAGAAGTTATTAGGGATACACACACACACGAATCACACACGCACACACCGACACACGGACAAAAGGTGATAAGCCTATTTTTTAGCCTATTTTCAATTTTGAAAAAATAGGCTTATGAGATCACCTTTTGTCCGTGTGTGTGTGCGTGTGTGTGTGTGTCCCCTAATAAAATCTAAACGGCTGGAGCGATTTCAATGAAACTCGGTAAGTTTATAGCACTACTCCCGGCGACCTCGACCGTGCCCTTAAAATTTTGTTACATCTCATCAATCCAACATGGCGGCTGTGCGAAATATATCACTAGCATTCAATATCTCCGAAACTATTACCGATATCGCCCTGAAATTGTGTACGGTGATAAAGGGCACTACTAGAAGTTCACCTATGAGACTTTCAAAAACCTGGTGAATACAAAACCAACATGGCGGTCAAGCGAAATTGAGACCCTTAAATAGAAATTTCTCGCGATTTAACTAGCCAAACGTAATGAAACTTGGTACAGCAAATGTGTATACACATTGTAATGCACTGGAGTCTAATTTAGTTCAATTGTTTACATAACCTCAAAATGGCGGCTGTGCGAAATATTACACTGACATTCTATATCTCCGAAACTATTACAGATATCATCTTGCAATTTTGTACGGTGATAAAGGGTACTGATACAAGTTTACCTATGTATATTTCATAAACCTGTAAAGTACAAAACGAACATGGCGACCAAGCGAATTTGAAATATTTTAATAGACTTTTCTCGTGATTTAACTCTCTGAGCGCAGTGAAATGTGGTACAGTAAATGATTTTGCAGATTGTATTGCACTGCCATCTAATTTAATTCAATTGTTTACAAAACCTCAAGATGGCGGCTGTGCGAAATTTTAAAATTAAGTTTTTATTCTTGTGTCGTAATCATGCGATCGAAGTGAAAGTTTGAATAATGAAGCTAGGCAATAATTGACCTTGAATGGTACATAACTCTATGGCCTATACATATAACAATCCTAAATGGCGAGCTTCCGAAATATTTAGACTGTTCTCAATATCTATGAATCTTTTACAGCAACCAAACTGAATGTTTTTATGTTCATAGAGGCTATGAACATATGTTCACCTATAGGACTTTCAGTAACCTGGTGAGCACAAATCCAACATGGCGGCGACGCGAAGTATAAATATTTAAATGGACGTTTCTTGCGAATTAACTATCCGAGTGCCGTGAAACGTTGCACGTTAAAGGCTTATACAAATGTTGATCCACTGGCATGTAATTTATTTCAATTTTTTGCATAATCACAAGATGGCTGCTGTGCGTACTTTTAAAATCTCTTTTTTACTTCTTGTGTTCTAATCATGCGATTGAAGTTTGAATACCACACGTACACAATAATATTAATGTAATAGTACAAAAATAAAAGTCCAAATTCATGACCAAACATTCATTCTAGGCTCTGTATATCTATCACCAAGCTTAGAATTGCAAAAGTACATAGAGCATACCATTGCAGTTGAAGACATATTGGAATCTCAAAATGAAAATTGCCATTTTCTGTTAATGGGCGATTACAATCTCCCGAATATAACATGGTTTCAATCAAATGAAGACTGTATGGGGTTCCTCCCATGTGGAATTAATACTGACAAATCAGAACAAATTATTGACTCCTTTTGCTATCTAAACTTATATCAGTTTAATAACATTCCAAATATTCTTAACCGTAATCTAGATTTAATATTCTCCAATTTTTCCTTAACTGTTAACCATAGCATAGATGTTCTAATTCCTGAGGATAAGTACCACCCTTCTCTAGATATTGATTTTAAGTTGGCGGTTGATCATCAACCTCTTTCAAGTAATTATAGTTATCACAATTTTGATAAAGGTAATTATATCGGTCTCAATAATTACTTAGCTACAATAGACTGGAGCTCTGCATTGAAGGAACAAGATATAAATTCTGCTGTAAGCATTTTTTACTCTATTCTATATGAAGGCATTGATAGATTTATTCCTCTTACTTATTATAAGGACCCATGTTTCCCACAGTGGTTTAACAGTGAACTAAGAGCCAGTGTCTTACAGAAGAAAGCGACCCATGCCTTATACAAAAAGTCGGGCAGCACTCATGATTATTATGCTTTCTCGGAGCTTAGAGCCAAATGTAAACACTTGTCTAAACTATGTTATACTGAATATTTAAACAAAATTAGATCTAATCTATACAGCGACCCAAAAAGCTTTTGGGCTTTTATCAAGACAAAAAGGAATGATAAAGGTATTCCTGGTACAGTTTATCTTGACAATGTGAATGAAAGTGATGGACCAGGTATTGTCAATCTTTTTGCTAAACATTTCTCCTCAGTCTATAAGGCACCAATTGTTAACAACCAAAAATTTGAAACTCCTTACTCTATTAACGTCTCCACCTGCCAGGTTGAAAAGAGTGATATTTATAACAAATTAGAGAAACTCTCAAATAACAAATCATTTGGTCCTGATGGTCTCCCACCAATTCTATTAAAATCTTGTCGATTCATTATAACAGAACCATTATTCATCTTATTTAACCTCTCTCTTGGAACTGGTAAATTTCCTGATAGATGGAAGAGTAGCTATGTAACTCCTACATACATACATACATACATACATATTTATTGACGGCTTCGACCATTTTCTTGAAATGTGGTGACAAATCCAATGTTAAAAATTATAGAGCTGTTTGTAAATTGTCCTTTATACCCAAATTATTTGAATCTATAATTACTGACAAAATTACACCCCAATTTTCCTCCTACATAATTGAACAACAGCATGGCTTTATGCCAGGTCGTTCAACATGTACAAATCTCCTAGTTTATTTGGAGTACTTACTGAAAGCAGTAGAAGAGCACAATCAAGTGGACTGCATCTACACTGATCTAGCCAAAGCCTTCGACTCTCTCGACCATAAAATTCTTCTTTCAAAATTACAATCTTATGGTATACAAAGCCCTCTATTATCATGGCTGTCCTCATATTTAGAAGGCAGAACTCAGATTGTCAAAATACTTAATTTCTTATCTCAACCAATAGTTGTCTCTTCTGGTGTTCCGCAAGGTGCCCATCTTTCTCCTTTGTTATTTCTAATCTTTATTAATGATATCAATACAGTTTTCAAACATGCCAAAATCCTCCTGTTAGCCGATGATACAAAGTTCTTTATGAAAGTTCAATCTCTGCAGGACTGTATACTTCTTCAGGAAGAACTTTGGCGTCTAGAGGAGTATTGTTCTTTAAATGGGTTACTGCTCAATGAAACTAAATGTAAACTAGTCAGATTCTCAAAGAAGAAACAGAATATTGAATTCTCTTATCACTTTCTATCGTCTACTCCACTTCATGCTGTTAGAAGTATTTGTGACCTGGGAGTAAAATTCTCAGACACGCTTAATTTTAATGAGCATATGGTAAATATTAAAAAAAAGGCCTTGCAGAGATTAGGTTGCATAACTCGTTATTCCAAGGAATTTTGTGACTCAAATATATATTTCCTACTGTACTTGACCGTTGTCAGACCCTTAATTGAATATTGTACACCGATTTGGAGCCCTTTCAATAAAACACAAATTGAGAGTTTAGAGAAAGTACAACACAAATTCCTACGAATTTATGCATATCGTTTCCTACACCCAATAACGAATCATAACTACACTGAAGTAATGATGCAATTGAAGCTGCCAACTCTTAAATCCCGTCGTGAAAATTTTTATATTCTTAATATGTACAAAATTTTAAACTCTCACATAATCTGCCCAGAATTACTAAATGAAATCAATATATATGTGCCACCCCGTTCGATGCGCAAGCATCATGTCTTTGAAACAAACTGGCACCCAACTAATTATGGTCTAAATAGTCCCATTGACAGAATGATGCGAATCTCTAAAGGGGTCAACATAGACCTGTTCAATACCGATGAAAGACCCCTGAGAAAATATCTGTTTTCCTATTCATTAGACAATCTGTATGAATATAGTTGATTGTAATAGTAGGGTACCGTACTTTGTATTACTCTTAATGTCTTTTATGTTGTATAAAAGAAAATGGTGGAAGCCGTCAATAAATATGTATGTATGTATGTATGTATGTATGTAACACAATTTCGTTTTGTGTGTTCTTAAATAATCATCATTGCAAATGTGTGACAATGACTGTTTATCGTGTGTGTGTGTGTGTGTGTGTGTGTGTGGAGGGGGTAAACATTAACAACTTGGCGTTCAATTCCCAAGTGGTTTTGTCCAGTTTTCCAGATTTGCTTCCGCCCCTAAAACCTGCCGCCCTGGGCAGCTGCCCTGTTTCTTCCCCCGTAATTACGGACCTGAATTCCGTAAATGACCCTAAATTGTAAGCGTGACCTTAAGGGACCAAGGTTTTACTAGTCAGCAAAGAAAATCTCGTTTAGGGGCTGAAATTCGCTATCGGTGTAGCAATGTAGAAAAATATCTCCAGAACGTGCTTTGTTATCGTCACTGACAAGTGAGGTAGCGAAAGTACAGTAGAAGGCTAGCCAGCCTAACCACTTTTGATAGTGTAGGGGAAACATACGGTACTTACACTAGGCATAACCATATTGAAAAATGGAGCTATGTTTCCATTGGTGGTCTAGTTCATAACATCATTAGAACCATATATTTTTGAATATAAATACATATTACCGGTATGTCAACAACATTAAGGAAGTTTCCTATTGTGACATTTGTCAGTTGATTATCAGAAACTTCAATTTATGAAATAAACTGGTGACAATGACCAATCGAACATCAACCTTCTCGGAATTCCAATTTTAGGGGGAGGGGAGAGGAAACGACCCCACTTTGCCCCTGCCTGCGGGCGCCCATGTCCGTAAGGAGAAACAAAGAACACGGGTATATAGGTACAATCGTACAATCTTCCTTTAGTCGTGTTCCGTACCGGTTTGTGTCACCGTGTATTTGATGTACCTCGTGGCGAAACACTCAAGTCTGAGAATTTCTACTTCCGTGTAGGGATATTTGAAATACTCTCTACAGACGTGACTAAATATAATATTTAGGCTGTGTCCCAATACTCAAGTTGTCTGCTATTGACTAGCTGCTAGCTACTATGTGCTATGTGCTATGCACTACGGAGATTTGGGACATGTCTAATTGATCACAGCCTCCTTCATAGACTTGTGTTCTGAAACGCACTGGACTTACATGCTGGTACCAAACCAACACTCAAGATGGCGGTGATCTGCTACTCCTTGTAAGCTCTTTGCGCTTTCATCAGCTGTTTTAAATAAACAATTCCTGAATTATACGATCACGGATGCGCCAAAAAGATCACTTTTTAGCCGAGCCCTAATTATGGTTTGTGTTTGGCTTAAGTCAAAGACAACCTACAATTTACATAACCTACAATTTCGATAAGCTACAATTGCTATAACTTCCTTGACGTAGTCGACAATCTAGCATGCACTTTCGTTCACTAGATGCTACGGACTTGATTGCTATGTGCTAAGCAGTATTGGATCACGACTTCTGACGTCACATCCGGCAAAGTAGTCGACTATCTAGTTCACTACGGCTGAAATTGTACTATTGGGACACAGCCTATGGGTCTTACAACCGTAGTTCTGCTAAGACATGGTAGTGCCCTGTGGAGATCAATTTCCAATATATAATTGTCTAGGATACACAGGTTTAAGACTGTAAATGGGAACTTTAGCATTTCACCTAACATATATACTGGATTTAGCATACACTGACAGTTGCAGTACCAATACTGCAACTAAATAATTGTACATATTGTAAATATTTTCACCTGTATTTCAAACATAGATTTTATAGCCTAAGTGTAATGGATCTGATGATGATCGCTTGACGATCGAAACTGGTCATCCTAGTGTTTTATTAATCTCATGTAATTTATTTCAGGATTAGGGCATAACCCATCTCTTTTGGGTACATTCGTGTTGACCGACTGAAAAGCACTAAACACTTGACGATATAATATTCATGTTACCCGGTAACAGTATTTATAAGTTTGTAAGGATAAATATATCTTTCAGGCCCTTACGTACAATGTCTGTTCAATGAGGGAGGATTGATGTATCTCTTTTGAAGTGGCTTCCTTGTAACACGAGGCGAAACTATTGTCTTGTATTTTCTGTAATTCTCTGTATCCAGTTACCGCCTATTTGTTATTACTCGTGCAGTAACTTGAGTTTACTTCCACTTTGATAGGTTTGTATTGTAATTTAGCGTCGGACAATCCCGCCCGCCCCATGAAATTGTGTTAAGGTTTCTGTGTGGCCTAGCCTACTTAGGAATAGAGAAACCAATTATAAGACGCTTCATTTCACTGCTCCACAAGCTGGCACCAGTAATTCCTCATTGTATCGCAATTATAGTCACTAATATTTTGCTCGGTATTCTGTCCTAAGTTATATCGTATAAAGGCGAGCGTCATTGTCGAGTAAGTTATCCCGTTAGCCTCTTTTTCTCACTGTGCACCTGGTGGGATATATTCAAGGCTTATAAACTACAGAGGTTGCCTCAATTTTCACTCACCAATCAGCGCTCACAAGGCGGATGACGTCACAAGATACCAAACGCGCCATGTGGGGAACGTAACGAAACTGTCGACATCAGCTGTTGAGTACGCAAAGAACAGTTTATTCGCATGAAATTATCGGTAAATGGGTGATAAAATAACTAAATGTTGCCTACTTACATTTTATGTAGTGATCTTCTTGAATTTCTTGGAAATTCGCCTAGACTCGGTAGCAGTATCGTGGGTGTTAGTGACTTCCAATAATCACTTCTTATGCAAGATAGAATTGGAATGTTTCAATCTGATGAATAAAATTGTTATCACAGCTGCCTCAACCCCACCAGACGGTTCGTCAGGAACTTCTCTCGACACAACATCTGTCGTTCTTCTTAGAACGTTCTTGCCTCGTTGAAATCCGTATTTTCCGTGAAATGTGACGAATTTTGCTGAAATGTGCTGGAACTGGTTTAGCAAAGTTTCCGAGGGATCGGTCATACCACCGTATGACAAGTGTTTAATCCAAGTCGGTAATGCATAATCGTGTTGAGTTTGCATTCCATTGGTTAAGTTCCCAAGTTGTGGAAATTTATTTTGGAACTTGTGGGCTACATAACCTGCAACATAAGCCTTGCCATCTTCCTCACTTTGTTCCATAATATTGGCAATGAAGGACTCTGGTTGCACATTGCTCCCTAAGGTTGGTTCTGGAAGCACGTTACTTGATTCAGACACTATGCCAGCTTTGTTTAGTGCTTTAGCAACTACATATTCATCTGAATCTGGATCAGCAGTGTTTGTTTGCTTTTGAACAACTCCTGGATTATTTCCTAAAATAATCATCCTCAGTCTGTAAATGCAGTCAAGGGGAGAAGGATGATCGTTTAAGCCACCACGGGTTCGCAATTGTGAAAAGAGGTTTTCCAGTACATCTTGATTTAGCCTATGTGTGAGAATGTACTTTGTATTATACCTACGGACCATATCTTGGTACAGAAGTCGAAGGGATTTTATTGAAATGATGACTGCTTTCTGGAATATTTGCAAAGAATTTTCACCAATGCAAAGAAAATTACTCATGAAATTTTCCATCTTGTCCAAAAACAAAATGCCATGCATGGGCGTATATAAGGGAGGGGGGGGGGGGGGGGGGGGCTGAGGGGGCTCCAGATCCCCCCCCCCCCCCCGAAAAAGCCAACTTGGGTAAAACATACAATGTATTTCACAGTAGTCTACTTTTAAGAAATAATTATCAATTTGTAAAAGAAAACGAGTGTTTACCTTTCTACTTTATAAATTGACAAGTAGCCCATTGAGATATTTTCCATTCATACTCCATAGGCTATAATAGAAAATTCATTAAGTACTCACAATTTTTCACGATAGACAGCCTCCCCCCCCCCCTCGAAAAAATTGTATATACAACCCTGATACCATGTACGAAATATGTCAAAATATATTAACAGCTTTAAAATCATCCTAGCAGGTCATCAAAACTTAAGAGTAGGCCAGCTAGGCTCACTTACCATTTGGTTTTAGATTCCTTGGAAATCTTGGCTTTATATTAAGCAATTCGGCCCTGTAGTCTAATTCGAAGTCTTCACTCTTAAAGTGGAGGGAACATAGGCTATCCTACTTGTTTGAGGGTTGCAATGATCTTTTCGCTTACATGCAGCAATCCACTGATTGCGAAGGCATGTGTCTTTAGGCATCGTGAAAAACGACAAGTCATTTCCAACTTTATAATAACTGTGACAAACTGCCACAGCACATCTTTGGCCTGGCATGATTATAAACAAAAGGGCTTAAAACACATGTTTAAACCACTGCAATCCATACATTATAATGTGTGGGAAAGTTGACTTTCCTTGCATATCTCGCGCCTCGCGCGCTACGAGGAAACGTGTGACGTCACGTCCTTTCCCTTCCCTCCGCGATCCCCTCGCCTAAGAGCTCCATATTGAGGCAACCTCTGTAGTTTACTAGCCTTGGGATATATTCACATTAACTTACCAGTGACCTAACTTGCATTCGGAGTTATGAAAATATCTCATTTGATGTGGTATATATGATAATTATTCAGCGTACTTGTATAAGTACGGCTCCTAATAATTCACGAGTGCACTTTATGTGTTCTAGTTTGCTGAACATCATGGAGCAACAACCAATCATTAAGAGAGAGCCTGAATGGTTGTCTGATACTGACGAAGTCCGTAATATTGTAAGTTGAATTTAATTTGCATATTGTGTAACATAACATGTGCATGACAGGAACTGTTATTCTGTCTGTATGTTTTACATTGGTTCATACTTTTATGATACCTTCTAGGATTCAAGGTACATATAGCAATCTGCTGGATGAGTCAGGTGGCCTATTTGAAGATGAAAGCAAGGTTATCAAAGTGGAAAACCAAATACATGTGATCATTGGTTGTTATAGTAATGTGCATGAATTTCTCATAATTTGAACATTTTGAATTATTCAGTGTTGTTACTTATTTTAGTGGCTAACAGTTGCTGATGTTATTGTATTCATAATGCATGTTCACTCTCTGGCTCTCTTGTTCCTATTGTAGGTGAAGTGTACACCACAAGCTGTGTTAACAGTAGCTTATTTATTGCTAATGCTGGTGCACTCTACTGACTCTCTTGTTCCTATTGTAGGTGAAGTGTACACCACAAGCTGTGCTAACAGCAGCTTATTTATTGCTAATGCAGGTTCACACTACTGGCCCCCTTGTTCCTATTATAGGTGAAGTGTACACCACAAGCTGTGTTAACAGTAGCTTATTTATTGCTAATGCAGGTTCACTCTACTGGCTCTCTTGTTCCTATTGTAGGTGAAGTGTACACCACATGCTGTGCTAACAGTAGCTTATTTATTGCTAATGCAGATTCACACTACTGGCTCCCTTGTTTCTATTGTAGGTGAAGTGTACACCACATGCTGTGCTAACAGTAGCTTATTTATTGCTGATGCTGGTTCACTCTACTGGCTCCCTTGTTCCTATTGTTGGTGAAGTGTACACCACATGGTGTGCTAACAGTAGCTTATTTATTGCTAATGCAGGTTCACTCTACTGGCTCCCTTGTTCCTATTGTAGGTGAAGTGTACACCACATGCTGTGCTAACGGTAGTTTATTTATTGCTAATGCAGGTTCACTCTACTGGCTCCCTTGTTCCTATTGTAGGTGAAGTGTACACCACATGCTGTGCTAACAGTAGCGTATTTATTGCTAATGCAGGTTCACTCATCTGGCTCTCTTGTTCCTATTGTAGGTGAAGTGTACAACACATGCTGTGCTAACGGTAGTTTATTTATTGCTAATGCAGGTGCACTCTACTGGCTCTCTTGTTCCTATTGTAGGTGAAGTGTATACCACATGCTGTGCTAACGGTAGTTTATTTATTGCTAATGCAGGTTCACTCATCTGGCTCCCTTGTTCCTATTGTAGGTGAAGTGTACAACACATACTGTGCTAACAGTAGCTTATTTATTGCTAATGCAGGTTCACTCTACTGGCTCCCTTGTTCCTATTGTAGGTGAAGTGTACACCACATGCTGTGCTAACAGTAGCGTATTTATTGCTAATGCAGGTGCACTCTACTGGCTCTCTTGTTCCTATTGTAGGTGAAGTGTATACCACATGCTGTGCTAACGGTAGTTTATTTATTGCTAATACAGGTTCACTATACTAGCTCCCTTGTTCCTATTGTAGGTAAATTGTACAACACATGCTGAAGTAACAGTAGCTTACTTATTGCTAATGCAGGTTCACCCTACTGGCTCCCTTGTTCCTATTGTAGGTGAAGTGTACACCACATGGAGTGCTAACAGTAGCTTATTTATTGCTAATGCAGGTTCACTCTACTGGCTCCCTTGTTCCTATTGTAGGTGAAGTGTACAACACAAGCTGTGCTAACAGTAGCGTATTTATTGCTGATGCTGGTGCACTCTACTGGCTCCCTTGTTTCTATTGTAGGTGAGGTGTACACCACATACTGTGCTAACAGTAGGTTATTTATTGCTAATGCAGATTCACACTACTGGCTCCCTTGTTCCTATTGTAGGTGAAGTGTACAACACATGCTGTGCTAACAGTAGCTTATTTATTGCTAATGCAGATTCACACTACTGGCTCCCTTGTTTCTATTGTAGGTGAAGTGTACACCACATGCTGTGCTAACAGTAGCTTATTTATTGCTGATGCTGGTTCACTCTACTGGCTCCCTTGTTCCTATTGTTGGTGAAGTGTACACCACATGGAGTGCTAACAGTAGCTTATTTATTGCTAATGCAGGTGCACTCTACTGGCTCCCTTGTTCCTATTGTTGGTGAAGTGTACACCACATGGAGTGCTAACAGTAGCTTATTTATTGCTAATGCAGGTGCACACTACTGGCTCCCTTGTTTCTATTGTAGGTGAAGTGTACAACACAAGCTGTGCTAACAGTAGCTTATTTATTGCTAATGCTGGTGCACTCTACTGGCTCCCTTGTTCCTATTGTAGGTGAAGTGTACACCACATGCTGTGCTAACAGTAGCTTATTTATTGATAATGTAGATTCATTCTACTGGCTCCCTTGTTCCTATTGTAGGTGAAGTGGGCACCACATGCTGTGCTAACAGTAGCTTATTTATTCCTAATGGAAGTTAACTCTGCTGGCATAATTGTTGTTGTTTGAAACACAGCCTCAATGATAACAGTTTGGGGCAATAATCCATCTTTCAAAACTTCAAGCAGTTAAAGGGGACGTAAACTTAACTGTTTAAATATCTAGGTGTTAGTTCATAGTACCTAAATCAGTGGAAGTTAGTGGGTTCGATTCTTTGAGAATTACCTTATAAATTGTCCTAGAGTGAGATTGTCAATATGACTTTGTTCGGCCGTTGATAACACACTCTGCTGTTAGCTGTGACTGTTAGTATATCGTTGATCCATCCTTCTTGACATCCTCCAATGGGACACACATATTGTTGATATGATTGTCAGGATCTGCCAGTTTTTCTCGGAGCATTGAATGGGGGAGGAAAATGTTTGAAGTAAGGTTTGGACTGGCACACTAGAGATGCTCTATTGCTGTGTTCCTCAGCCATTATTAGACTGCAGTCGGCAATTTCGTCCATAAAAGCTCTTTAGCTGTTGCCTATAAAAATATTCATATTCTATATTTGTTACCACATTGCCTAATCTCGACAAAGGACCATGAATTATGTCTTATATGTTAATTGGTAAGACATTTCAAGTACCTGCCACTTCTTAGGAATGTATTTATCGTTCGTGTTAAAATCCTCCCTGCCTTGAGTATCCTTGATATGAATATTGCTTTAATCTGGTCACAAGAGGGTTAACCAAACAACGATTGGTACGAGATTTTAGAACACAAAATGTTTCAACTTTGCTTGTGTTTATTATCATTATAGGGTAACTCGAAGTAACTGCATCTTCGCCGCAATGTCGTAACAAACACTTAATGCTAGTGACATTATGCTAGTCCTACGGTTTGTGAGTGTATAACAATTGAAATGTTTATGGATGTTAACTCCACAAAAACCGTCGCTATTGACGCTGTTGAGAAGACTATTAATGGGAGGCTGATTCACCCTCAGTTTGTTAATTCCTGGAATCTTTCAATGCTTGTTTTCAAGGAACATATTTGTAAATGAAGTCATTTCTTTGCAGGACGATACAGACCTTGAATCCGAAATTAAAATTGAGAAAACTTCTATTCCGGAGATTGTTCCTTGCCGGAAAACAGAAACACCATCTTTAGATCCAAGTGAGGTAAGTATCTTCAAGCCTCTTTACAAGACATCTCCTTATCACGTAATAGCATTTAGGGATTAAGAAGTGTGTTATCTCAATTGTGTTTTTGACCAACGGAAGCTATTGGTTGTTAGGTTGTGTTTTGTACAGCAAGCACAATCCTTGTTGATGGAAAGATGGCGAATTAAATTATCTGTCCCATACGAAACTCCACCCGCGACTGCTGGCTTTTAGCGATGTTCTGAGCTCATTGTCATTGGGAAATAGTATACTGCGTGATGCTAACCGATGTTTGGCCTAATCACCTTGTATTAGTTGCCCGCTGTGGATTTGTAGTCTAGATGATGCAATTTATTTAGGATATCTTATATTTTGGTAGAGATCTTCCCATGAATGCTACAGAGAGGAGGTGGGTTTGACGCCCCTCATGAGTGGTCATCTGTTCTTTTTCACTTGAACTCCGGGCAATTGCTGGAATGGTTCTAAATTATGACAATGAGAACCTCCTTCCCAATCTTGAGCATTGCCGAAACATGTAGTGACTGTAGGCATGAAGATGATAAATAATTGAAGATAAGACTTGAAAGTAAAAGAATGTTCTTGAACCATCCGGAGAAAGTAATTGCTAATACCTAACTCCTCTTACTTTTACTTGTAAGTACTAAGAAATCTTTCCTTCTTACCATATTTCATATTTCTTATTGTTTTTAGTTTTTAAGTTATGTTTTCTTTAACCCTCAGTATTCCCATTTGTAAGGTGTTAGTGAGAAAATGAAATGTATGTGTATGTGGCGGGGATTTTGCATTCGAATGAACTTTTGTCCAGCCTATAGGTGTTAATAAGCTCTTAAATATAGTAATGAGGTATCGTCCAAGCATTATCCTGCATATAAAAATCTCGATCCATACAGGAACTATAAAGATTGGATTCAGTCCCAGTATGCAGCAAAGAATCGAGTTTTTACTTAGTACCTACTCCAATCTCTTCAAATACCTGTATCTCTACTACAAACTGTGAGTTCCCTTACAGTAGCAGACCTATAATTCTTGTTGTTACAAGCAGCGGTATTGGTATTACATACTCTACAATAGACTCACTCTAGAGCGATTTAAGCGACATACTATAACTTCTTTTGAAACATTTGTATAATAAATTGCAGGGATTTGTTAAATGAAGTCTTGTATAATATTTTAAAAGTTGATTGATTAATGCCTGTATTCTCAAAATTTATCCTGGTGCAAATATTGGCAGACAAGTTGCTTGTTACTCAATGTTGCTTGCTCGTGTTGGATCCTAGGACCTCTTATAATCTTAGGGCTAGAAATGTTAACATAAATGCTCGTTTGTCCTTAATTCTTATATCAAGTACGTCTTCTGTAAAGCATTTTCCTTTGCTTCAGGATTCACTTAAAAGGAGATAGTTTATTATAAGTTACAGAATTTGAGGTTATAACCACTTATGTGTATAATGTTCATCTCCAGCAGTAGGATGTGAATGACAGTACGGATATATCTGCTCTTCAGCGGACCAGTCAGTAAAGGTGCATGGTGTGTTATTTATGTAAAAGTATGAGCATAGAAATAAATTATTCCATCTTATCCGTAGGATGTGGAAGAAGAAACCGAGGAACACGAAAGTGTCGGCAGGGGAAATCACTTCAATGAGTAAGTGTTCAACACACAAAATAAAAGATTTATCGCTTTAAATGTGCTTAACTGTTAGTTTTGGATTTGAATATGATTTGTTTGCAATGTCAGATGTGTCTATCATTTGTTTATATTATTATTTTAATGTGGGTGTTTACCTTAAACTACGAAACAAAACTCACTCAAAACTTTGTAGCATTATTAAGTCTGAGTTTGAGTGTGCCCTAAGCAATATTAATTTATATATATATATAAGTTTTATTTTAGCCAAACGGCCAAGGAAAAGGAGTTACAGTTGAAATGGAACAATAGAACATATGTGAACATTTCCACGAAGTAGATCTGCACTGTCACTCTTTACATAAGATACGCACAAATGTGCATACAGAAAGACTTATATTCTATGTACAGTACAATATTTGATACATTTAGATCTAATCTTTGCTATAACCACTTATGTGTAGCCTATAATGTTCATCTCCAGCAGTAGGATGTGAATGACAGTACGGATATATCTGCTCTTCAGCGGACCAGTGCAGTAAAAGTACATGGTGTGTTATTTATGTAAAAGTATGAGCATAGAAATAAATTATTCCATCTTATCCGTAGGATGTGGAAGAAGAAACCGAGGAACACGAAAGTGTCGGCAGGGGAAATCACTTCAATGAGTAAGTGTTCAACACACAAAATACAAGATTTATCGCTTTAAATGTGCTTAACTGTTAGTTTTGGATTTGAATATGATTTGTTTGCAATGTCAGATGTGTCTATCATTTGTTTATATTATTATTTTAAAGTGGGTGTTTTTTACCTTAAACTACGAAACAAAACTCACTCAAAACTTTGTAGCATTATTAAGTCTGAGTTTGAGTGTGCCCTAAGCAATAATAATTTATATATATATAAGTTTTAATGCAGCAAACGGCCAAGGAAAAGCAGTTACAGTTGAAATGGAACAATAGAACATATGTGAACATTTCCACTAAATACATCTGCACTGTCACTCTTTACATAAGATACGCACAAATATGCATATATAAAGACTTATATTCTATGTACAGTACAATGTTTGATACATTTAGGTCTAATCTTTGCTATAGTCGATGATTGACTTAATCCTCTTATGACATTTAGTTAGGCGGTATTTTTCACAATGTTCGTTGCAGAGTACGCATACACATCATTGTTTGTTTCGTGAAATTTGTCATTTCTACATATCTTGTGGTGATAGCCCTGCACTGAAAGTCTGGTTAGCACCGATCCCAGTTCTTGGTTCGCTTTTGCCCATTTCCTGTCGATGATGCCGTCAATAGCATAAAAGATTTCGGGTATTTCTTTTGTTTTTTGTTTCCTTAGCTCTATTAATTGAGATACTTGCTTGGTCTGTGGTAGGAGCAGCTTGAGTTTCAGGTCCTCTTTGTAGAGCGGTTCCTTTGCCAGTTTATATACCAGTCTGGAATTGGTCGTTCTTGCTACTCCTAGAGCTCTCTTCAAATATCTAGATTTGATTTTCTCAAGGTTGGTAAGGTCCGTTAGTCTTTCCCATATTAGTTTAATACCGTATGTTATAACTGGAGATATTTTGGCATGAAATAGGGTAATGGTCGTTTGTAGTGAGAGTTTGGTGATGTTTTTGATTTCATACATTCCTCTGATGGTGGCAGCAGCTCTTTCTTGTATATGGACCCTGAATGAGTTGCATGAAGTCTGGAGTGTAATCCCTAAGTATTTAAACTTTTTTGATGTCGTTATCTCCGAGTTTTACCTCGTCATTTGTTGCTAGTTTTCCTCCTTTCCGAAATACCATGTGGTCCACATGTTAATGAACTGTAGTTAATGAACATTTCGTGTTCTTGCGTCCAAATGTGGAGAGCATCCAGGGTGTCTTGTAGTTCCGATATGTTAGATGAACCCAGGGCCATATCATCTGCGTACATATATAATGCCACTGATTTGGTGTTTTCAATTATTATAGTAATATCTGCTGTGGCGATGTTGAACAGTATAGGGCTCATTGGGTCCCCCTGTAGTACGCTGTTTGTTCACGTGATTTCTTTCGAAGTTGCCTCTCCATCTTGTAAATAATAATAAATTATAAACGCCTAATTAATTAATAGTGTGGAAATGCGCGAGATACCTTTTGAAGTTGAAAGTTTAGCACTCGCAATAAAAAGGGAAAAGCCAAAACATCCGTATCAAGATGGTAAATATAAAATCAACGGTGAAGATTAGCCCAAAGCACTGCAGTTAGTTCTTCCGGGTCAAGACATCAATCTTTGGCATCCACTTACAGTCAAAACCACAACAACTAAGCTATCACATTACTCCACGTCACAGGTACGAAATGCAAGACTGACAAATTTTAATTGTAGAGGATACGTTATTTCTTCCAGAATTATTAATAATTTATAATACATGTCTAAATTTATTGCCCTATGCTATAACATGTAAAGGGACTTCTCGACCACCGTGTACAATCGCTTTTATCCGAAAGATCGGTGAATCCAAAATCTCCGACATATAAAACAGTATTGTCTATATAATATATATTGACTGCACGTACACCACATCATTGAAGAGTAGAAACGGCCCCAGTTCCTCGTATTTAATGGAATAGTTGCAGAGTAATGCAACTGCTGAATTTGCACTAGTTAACTATTCACTAGTTAGATCTCTTGACCGCGAAGGTATTATTCCGTTTCCCTTGATCATCTTACATAGCGAAATAAAATGTGTTTCAGACGGTCAACACGATTGTACTGTACCCGAAAAGGTGCTCGAGCATGCTCCGTACTTTAATATATTATTATTATACAGTATATAATATAATAATTCCCCGGCGGCAAATTGCACAAATACAGAAAATTACCAACAATGACATGAAACAAAATAAACACGATTCGCAATTCAGGAACTAAAGTAATTACATCGTAGTATTTACACACAATTTCACTCTCCTCTTCAAGACATCAATATGTTTGGGGACAGGCTCTAAGACTGAGGCAGGTAATGAGTTCCAATTATCAATAACATGATTAATGAAAGAAAATGTCATCGCAAAATCTTTAATTTCGCCGTCAACTCCCCTGTCGAGTGAGTCTTTAATGTACTGAAAGAGTGATAACATTTGGCTCTCACATTAGTACCCTTGTCTAAATCCGTATTTCCCCACTGTTCCCTTAAGTAATCATAAAAGAGGTGCTCCATCAGTTTACGTATGATGGATGTGAGGCTAACAGGCAGTTTCCCATTACCAATCTGTTCCCTCCCTTAAACATTGGAACTATTGTAGCTCTTTTCCAGGCTTCGGGTACTTGTGTGTTATTGATACATTAAACAGCACCCCCAAGTATCGCCCAATTACTGTACCTCCTAGTTTTAGCACATCACCACAAATATTGTCTGAGTCTTGCGATATATTTCTACGTAGCTTTTTCATTCTTGCTAAGAATCGACGCTTGGTTTATTCGGAAAGATTGGCTATCAGTATCATAGTTAAGGTACAACACACAGCTATGAAATTTATTATACACCCTACCATACCATATATTTAATTCATAAGCGATTGCCTGTTTCTCAGTAATTAATTCACCATCTCCGGACATTATCATAGACCTTTGGAATTTCCTTTCCGCCTTCTAACGTAACTATAACATATTTTCCAACCGTCACCCCCTACCCCAAGTAAGTTTTGCATGTAATTATCGTGAGCAGCCATCTTTTTGAGGACTTGCTCTCTTGATAATAATTTAAACTTCTGCATAAGCTCGTAACTATCGTGTCGTTTCTTTTTCTTCTTCTTTTTTCGTTTCACCCTCTTTCGGGTATGTTGAATCAATCATTTCCCTGTACGCTGTTCTTTCCGTAGAGCCCAGTACTTCTTCAGTCATTCGGATCTTCTTTTTCCTCTCCTTCCGAGATAATGGGTTTGGATTTTAGTGTAGCGCTGTCTTGGAACCTTATATTTTCGTCTTTAGTAATTAATTTGTCTGTTCGATCGAGTAATGACGTTTCTGTCAATTTCAATTCTACTAGGTCTTTTTCAATTTCTTTAAACCAGTTAGGCTTTATTTTACGATTTCGGAAAAAGTCAAAGATTTGTTTCGTTAATCTATTAGAATCCATTCTCAGATGATAACCGTACAAATGTATCCTCCTTTTTCGCCTGGTTTCGGAGAGTCTTTCAATTTTCTGGTAGAGAGTTTCATTCCTATTGTATATAATCTTGTTATCCTGAAATTTTTGTCCTATAATTTTTCTTAAAATTTTCCTTTCCTTCAGCTCGAGTTTTTCCATTTGGCCCTTACAATTTATAGTTGGTGTTTCTGCTGCGTGCAGTGCTCCTGGCTTAATCACTGTCTTGTAATGTTTAATTTTGGACACCCATGAAAAGGAATTTTTTATTGTATGTATCTTTTGTTAATTGGAAGGCCAGTTCAAGCTTATTTTTCCTGGATTCCATTGCTTTACGTTCCCCAGCATTCCAACTAATCCATTCTCCGGAATATTTGAATTCTTGTACTATTTCAATTTTTTGTTCTATAACTTTGAAGTATTTACGAGGGTGTTTGTTGTTCGTCATGATCTTGTTTTTTTTTTTCGAAAGAGATGTGAAGACCTATTTTAGCTGCTTGTTTCTCTAGTTCAAGGATTCGCTCCCTTGCTTCCTCCAATGTTTCAGCCAACAAGGCCATATCATCTGCAAAAGCTATACAATTGGTTTTAAGGTCTTCTTTTTGCAACCCAGTCTTATTCCACTCTATATTCTTGTTCCATTCTCTGACTACTTTCTCAAGCGCACAGTTGAACAACAACGGTGAGAGCCCACCACCTTGTCGTACTCACGTTTTTTTTCCGAAGGGTTCGGATATTTCACCCGTGAATTTAACTTTCGAAAATGTATTTGTGATAGTCTCTTTTATGATATTAGTTGTTTTCTTATCCAAAACCAATTTTCCAGTACTAATAAAAGAGATTCTTCATCAATCGAATCATACGCTTTTTTGAAATCAATGAAGGAGATTACGTACGTTTTTGCCCTTGATTTTTGGTATGCCATAATGTTTATGAGGTTTAGTATTTGTTCAGAGCATGACCTACCCTTTCTGAAACCTCCCTGGTATTCTCCAAGTTGTGGGTCCAATTGTGGCTCTGCCCTGTTTAAAAGGACTTTAGAATGAATCTTGTATGTTACATCCAGTAACGATATTCCTCTATAATAGTTTGGGTCCGTTTTCAAGCCTTTCTTGTGAATAGGGTGGATGAGGGCTGTTTTCCACTCTACAGGGATCGTTTCTTCTTTCCAAATTTGATCGAAAAAACATTGAAGGAATGTAATTGCATTTTTGTCAGCTTTTTTCCATAGTTCGGCCACTATTTGGTTTTCTCCAGGCGCTTTGTTGTTTCTTAATTCTGAAATGATCTTTTGTAATTCTTCCGTTGTCGGTGGTTCTGAGTATGGCCTTTGAAAGTTATTTGGGGTGAATTCAAATTTTTCAAGGATGTGTTCACAATTCAAAAGTTTCTCGAAGTATTCTGCGAGTATCTTACAATTGGCCATGTTATTATGAGCGATAGCCCCATTTCATCTCGGAAGTGAAGGGTTTGTGGTCTGTTCCTTGATAATCTTTGCTTGAAAGTTCTGTAGAAGCTTCTCGTGTTGTTTCTGGTAAATTCTTCATCAATTTGGAGGAGATTTTTGTTTTCATGCGCTTTCTTAACCCTTTTTATGTTTTTATTAACCAATTTCCTAACCCTAAGAAAATCTAATCTGCTTTCTTCTGTTTTCTGTGATTGCCATTTTTGCCATGCCTGTTTTCTTGTTTCAATGTGTGCATCGCATTCCAGAGACCACCAGGCATGCTTTCTAATTTTTATTTGAGGTGCTACCTTTTCAGCTTCTGTAAGTATGTTTTCCCTGATAATCTCCCAACTTTGTGTCTGAATTGTTTCCGTTGCTTCTGTCAAGTCATCTGAACTTAGTATTTTTTCCGTTCTGTACTTCCGACCTTTTATTGGCTTCATGGTGCATTTCCTATTTGGGATGACTTTAAACTTAATTTTAGAAAGGCAGTGGTCCGAATCCAAGTTTGCACCCCGGAGTACCCGAACATTCAGGATTTCTTTGTGGAAGGCCGCCTTGATTGCGACATGATCAAGTTGAAATTCCCCTAAATTGGGATTTGGATGTTTTTGTTTTCGTGGTAGTTTTTTGAAAGCTGTAAATTTAAGAAGTAAATTATGTGCCTGGCAAAGTTCTATTAGCCTGATGCCATTTCTGTTTGTTCTGTTGTGGGCAGGATAATCTCCCACGATTTTCTTATAGATATTTTCTTTACCAATCTGTGCATTAAAATCTTCAAGATGGATGATGATGTGTTTATCTGGAATTTTCTGAATAAGGTCATCTAATTGATTCCAAAAGGTCTCCACTTTTTCTTTGTTTTTCCTATTATCTTTATTTATAGGGGCATGCACATTGATAATTGTGTAGATTTTGTTTGTGCTTTTGAATGAAAGACTGGAGAGTCTTTCAGATCGGGATTCAAAGTCAACTATGGAATTCATTATTTTTTTGTCGATTATAAAGGCTGTTCCAAGGTGTGGTACATTTTTCATCACTCTCGTTCCTACTTTCCCCTTGTACATCCTAAAACGTTCGGAATCGAAGTCATCTGTACCTATGTATCTTAATTCCTGACTGGCTGTTATGAGTATATTGTGGCTCCTTAGTGTATCCGTTAGATATTTGAGTTTTCCAGCTTTTAACAAAGAGTTTACATTAAAAGTTGCTAAGTACGTTGGCTTTCTATGTTGAAATTTGGATGAGATTCCAAGACACTCTGACTTGTCTTTATTCTTGTGTAACGATGCAGACTCCCCAGAATCCGAATGTCTGCTGACGTACTGGCGTACGGTGGATCGTCCGCCTGGGGTGAATTGTTTGACATTACACACTTCCATGATTATAATTTTTATAATAAGCGTTCGTTAATTTCTTTTTGTGTCCCCTGATTTCCCTGTGTAATATTCAGGATCCGGGTTTTGCTTCAGTAATTTAAACGACACGAATTTTTCAATAGCACGATCTAATATTTTTAGAAAATTCTCCCAAAATATATTTATATGACACTCCTCCGACGCCCATCTTGCAAATGACTCATTCATGTAATCCTGTAATTTAGTCTGATCTGCTCTGCTGAATTGACATATTTTAACTGATTCTCCGGAGTCAATCAAGTATTAAAGTGTCACTATGTCTAATATTTAGCTCAACTACGGACTGGTCACTAATTCCAGGAACATTCATCCTCCTAATATACAGCGCCACAGGTCGTACTAAATAAACATCTAAGGAATTATTCCCTCTCGTGGGGAAATCAACCACCTGGGTGAAACCCCCCTCCCTAACTAGCTTGTTTGCTGCAAGTTGAGCATGGCTACTGCTAGTTGAATCACCGGACCATATCAAGTTTGGAAGATTCTGATCCCCGGCAATTATAACATTCATTTCCATAGCCTTACCGCACAGATACCGGGTGAGTTAGCCGTGGTGGTTACGGCATGACTGATGGCAGTCGCTCACATCCGGGAGGCGAGGAGGTTCGAATCCCCCCGCCGGCAACCTTGAAGATGGTCTTCTGTGGTTTCCCATCTTCCTTCCAGGCAAATGCCGGGGTTGGTCCCTAACTATAGGCCACAGCCGCTACCTTCCAACTCCTCGTCCTTACATTCCAACTTCCCTCCTTCCCTCCCCAACGGTACTTGTAGCTCACCCATTGGGTGTCCGTCTCGAAGCAGCTACAAAAACTGGCGAGCCGAACATGTCCTCGGACACTCCCGGCACTAAAAGCCATACGCTTAAAAAAAAAACCGCACAGATGATGTCATAAAGAGTATCCAGTAGCAAGAAGTTGCCCTAGGGTACTCGATACGCCCGTATCACCTGAAGAGAGTTTAACTGTGCTTTCTACACATAACAGATCAAGATCCCTATTGGCCCATTTTAAGCAACTTTCGATGTCCCTACGATCACAAATAAATAAACCAGCACCTCTCTTACCTTGGTCTCTTCTGTACATTACGTAAGTACCCTGAATTATTTCATTACTATTTACATCCTCATATAACCGGTGAAGCCTCCGTGGCTTAGGCGGCAGCACGCCGGCCTCTCACCACTGTGTCCGTGGTTCAAATCCCGGTCACTCCATGTGAGATCTGTGCTGGACAAAAGGGAGGCAGACAGGTTTTTCTCCGGGTACTCCGGTTTTCCCTGTCAAAATTTCATCCCAGCAACACTCTCCACTATCATCTCATTTCATCTGTCATTCATTTAATCATTGCCCCAGAGGAGTGCGTCAGGCCTCGGCAGCCGGCACAGTTCATATCCTCGCCGCTAGATGGGGGCTTCATTCATTCCATTCCTGACCCGGTCGGAGAATGGAAGCAGGCTGTGGATTTTCATTTTCATTACATCCTCATATAACCATGATTCAGTAGCTATGACAATGTCCGGTGAATATGTTTCTACTAGATTCCAAAATTCTGTTATTGTATTCCCTATAGTCTGACAATTATCTTGCAGCAATCTTAGAGTCTTACCTCCATTTCAAAGTTTCCCCAATCGCTTCTCCCAATCGTGACGGCTGCCTCCCTCTGGTCCAACTCCGCACGAATGCCGACAGGATTCGATGACTCTCTCGTGCAATTTCCACAGGTTGTAGGCGCCTCGTCGATTCAAATGTAGCCCATCTCTAGCGAAGTCACGGTCCCCGATCCAGCAGTCAGCGTCCACATAAACTAGTCCCAATTGTGCGCACACCCAGTCAATGCAATCATTAACGGACTTATCTCGCCGCTGCAAAATTCCGCTCAACACGATTTTCGCGTTCCTAAACTTATTTCTGGCTTTCGTACTTAACTCGTAAAGCTGGCCCATAATAAAATCGGTTTTAGCCTTCTTCTTTGAGTCATTAGTCCCAACATAGAGAAGCAATACTTTAATTGTGTAACAATCTTCTATTGGCACTTCAACTTGATGGGCGAGCTGGTCAATTTTCATTCCCGGATATCACATCACTTTCTTGCTCGCTTTCCACGCTCCACTTAATCATCGACTCACCCATTATGAGTACGTCATTGTAAACAGTTTGCACCTGCTCGCCCTCTGCCACACTGATCCCAGTAGCAAGCCGTTCAGTCACATCCTTCACCGTTTCTTCTGATTCATGAAGCGTTGTTGTAAGTTCCTGTATTATTTGATCCCTTGCTTTGATATGCATCCTCAAGCAGTGCGGTGTATCACATACTATATAAAACCAATTCCCAACATCACAATTCTCCTTCATGACCTTTTATTTTATTTTTTTTATTTTTTAGGGTATGGCTTTTGGTGCGGGTAGTGTCCGAGGACATGTTTGGCTCGCCAGTTTTTGTGGCTGCTTCAAGACGGACACCCAATGGGTGAGCTACAAGTACCGTTGGGGGGGAAGTTGGAAGGTAGCGGTTGTGGCCTATAGTTAGGGACCAACCCCGGCATTTCCCTGCAAGGATGATGGGAAACCACAGAAGACCATCTTCAAGGTTGCCGGTGGGGGGATTCGAACCTCCTCGCCTCCCGGATGTGAGCGACTGCCAGCAGTCATGCCGTAACGACCACGGCTAACTCACCCAGTCTTCTTGACCTTAATACAGCCGAAGTGAAACCATGTCATTATCCAAGGATGGAGAATGATTGCAGAAACACTGAAGTCCCCGGCTAGGCAAACCTCAGTCTAACGCTCACAAGTTACTTATTTAAGACGTTCTTAAAGATGGAAATGATGTTGTACTATGGATTTATCTACTGGGATATATATACTCACTACAGATGGAGAGTGAGATTCTTAGAATCTCGGGTAGCAACGGGTTTAGATGGGAAAAGTGGGCGCCTATTATCCATAGCACATCATCTGAATAACGGCTACAAATATAAGACGGATTTTCTATAAAAAGGACGAGCTAAACAAAATGTGCCCGCAAATGTATTAACTAAAAACAACTACAGTCATATATATATATATATATATATATATAAAGGAATGTCTGTGTGTTCGTCTTTTATGCGTTCATAAACCATTCATCCGATTGCGATCAAATATTGGTGAGTTGTTGTAAACACTTCCGGGATGATCATAGGCATACTGAATCCATCTCACAATAGATAGCGTGCGAGTAGTTTAAACAAATGCGTAATGGCGATGCGTTCACATACAATTCGTCCGATTGCGATCAAATTTTAGTAAGTTGTTGTGCACAGTCCCGGAGAAGTTATAGGCGTAGTAAATCTAATTTACAATACATGGCGCGCAAGTAGCTTCAACAAAATGGCGTGCGTTTGTTTCAAGAAAGTCCCACATTCGTTCATATACCATTCATCCCATTGCGATGAAACTTGGGTGAGATGTTCTGTACACTTCAGGTAAGGTTTCTGGCTTAGTAAATCCACTTAACAATAGGTAGTGCACGAGTAGATTCAACAAATGAGCGACGACGCGCGAAGCGTTTCAACAAAGTCCTCTATGCGTTCACATATCATTCATCCGATAGTGATGAAACTTGGGTGAGAGGTTGTGTACACTACAGGCAAGGTTTCTGGCTTAGTAAATCCATGTTATAGTGGGTAGCGCACGAGTAGATTCAACAACTGAGCGACAACGCGCGAAGCGTTTCAACAAAGTCCCGTATGCGTTCATATACCATTCGTCTGATAGCGGCGAAACTTGGATTAGATTTTGTGTACACTACAGGTAAGGTTTCTGGCTTAGTAAATCCACTTAACAATAGGTATCGCACAAGTAGATTCAACAAATGAGCGACGACGGGCGAAGCGTTTCAACAAAGACCAGTATGCGTTCACATACCATTCGTCCGATAGCGATGCAACTTGGGTGAGAGGTTGTGTACACTACATGCAAGGTTTCTAACTTAGTAAATCCATGTTATAATAGGTAGAGCACGAGTAGATTCAACAAATGAGCGAAGACGCGAGAAGCGTTTCAAGAAAGTCCCGCATGCATTCATATACCATTCGACCGATAGCTATGAGACTTGGGTGAGATGTTGTGTACACTTCAGGGAAGGTTTATGGCTTAGTAAATCCACTATACAATAGGCAGCGCACGAGTAGATTCAAAAAATGAGGGACGACGCGCGATTCGTTTCAACAAAGTCCCGTATGCGTTCATATACCATTCGTCCGATAGTGTTAAAACACACCTCACAACGGTAATTCCTGCACGGCCGAATACTTGCGCCGAATAAATCACTGTGCATGCCAAGGGGTATGTGCCTTTTTAAGGCCGCTTATGAGTCATTCCGTTATCATCCTCCCCGAATGCCACCTACCCGAAAGAGGACCATCACTGTGGAAGGTACCCAGCCAAGGCAATACCTACCTGGCGATAGTAAGTATTGCCCGAGGTGCTAGTGCCCCAAACAGGCACATACCCCTTAGCATGCACAGTGTATTCGGTCATGCAGGGATCTCTGTTGTGAGGCGGATACCACTGCAAGGGTACATGGTGCACCCACCTGTCGGGATGGGGCATACCGTCTAGGCTTTCTCGCAAGATGGCCAAGTTGGTAGCACTTCCCCAAACAGCATGCATGTTTATTCCAAAGGATCAAACCAATATTGGAACCGTAAATTAAAGTAGACCTTTGAAAACGCCCCCCTGTGTGTCATCTTTTAGTACAGGCACGGGATACCGTGGATGAATTCTGCCCTCCGCACCCACAGGGGGTCTTCCAAATCAAATCAAAGTCAGTTATGTCAGCCAGTCTTGTCTGCCCTATTAGTCGCCTCCTAGGCAGATCATACCGTGGGTGTATTCTAACCCACACTCATATGGGGATTACGGATAATGATGCAGAATCTTTCGTATGTAGAACATTCTATTAATATACTATTTTATAACCAGCGGCGGCGTTTGGCACGTCGATCCATTTGAAGTTTGTCGGCAAGGGGAGATTCTTGTTGTGTCGCGGACAAACCTGCTAGTTTAGTAAAAATAAGATAAGTAATACATTTTAGTGTAAAATGTTTGCTTTTGTATATTTCAAAAAAGATTTTAAAAAATGTACAGAATGTGTGAACTACACAAGCGAAATGTTAAAAATGTCAAGTGAGAATTGTAAATATCCATGTGTGAATAAAAAAGAAATGGCTATCACCATTTTAGAATTAAAAGACATAGTGATCTGGTAAACCTTATTTTTATTTCATAACAAAAAATGTACAGACTGTAGAAAAACGTAAAGTGGAAATTGTAAATATCCATGTGTGAAAAAATGAGATGACTATCACCATTTTTTTTAAATTAAAAGATATAGTGATCTGGTGAACCTTATTTTTTATTTCACAACAAAAAATGTACAGAAATGTGAACTAAACAAGGGGAATGTAAAAAAAATGTAAAGTGGAAATTGTAGATATTCATGTGTGAAAAAAATGAAAATGAAGAAATGGCTATCACCATTTTTAGAATTAAAAGACATTGTGATCTTGTAAACTTTGTTTTATTTCACAACAAATAGAGCTTAACAAAAATAGAATACAAAGAAATACCAATTCCTCAATTCTTTTTTGTCAACATTCAAATCATATAATTCATGTCAGATATGTTTTTTTTTGTTTATATGTAAAACAATTAAGTACTGATACCTGATTGGTTACACAACTCTTTCATAATGAAAATCTTGAGCTCTGATTCATTGGAGAACTGTTTACGTTTGTCTGAACCAAGACTAACTGACTACTCACTGCTAAGGTTTAGAAATTACATTTACTCAAATCACATTCTGGTAAAAAATCATGACTACTATAAACCGCTACCACTCTTCCACCACTTTACTAACACTTTTTTTTACCATTTGACTGTCACTTTTGCTCGTACTTTAAACTACACATTCTACAAACTATCATTTTTATTATCGAGTTAACTTTACTACTAAACTTGTAGAACATGTTACGTGATAGAAACCAGCGGCCGCCAGTTAGGTGACCTATGTATGACGTCATAGCCAGTCCTAAAGCAAGTCTAAACTTGTAGAACATGTTACGTGACAAGGTTAAATTAGACTAAGTTAGGCTATGTTAGGTGGGCTAAGGTTAATTCTTTAAATATTTCCTTTCTTTTGAAATAATTTCCAAGACCAAGAAAAAAAAACACTAAATACATTGACAAAAATAACTTTTCAAATAAGCCAACACACACAAAATCAATATAAACCAACACAAAAGCCAATACATAAGCCAATACAAAAGCCAACACAAAAGCAAACACAAAAGCCAATACATAAGCCAACATAAAAGCCAACACACAAGCCATTGTTTATTTTGCATGTCATAATCTCCTTTGATACGTCGTAAGCTGTATATATCAACATACTTTTTAGTACATGCATTTGTAGAAAAATAACTTGTAAAATAAGCCAACACAAAAACCGATATAAGCCAACACAAAAGCCAACACGACAGTCAATACATAAGCCAACGTAAAAGCTAACACAAATGCTAGTTCTAAAATGGCCTAACCTAACCTAACCTACGAGGTGGGATCAATAGTTCCAAAATGGCTGCCGTAGCTTAACTTAACCTTTGATTGATCCCTTTTGATTGATCTCTGTTGATGTATCCCTTTGGACTGGTGTCTGTTGACTAGCCCCTTTTGACTAGCCCCTTTGGACGGGTCCTTTTTTGAAGGGAGTCATTTTTGACGAGTCCCTCAGGACGGGTCCTTGTTGACGGGTCCTTGTGGGCGGGTCCTTTGGACTGATCCCTATGGACTGGCCCATGCATTTTATGCAAATTCTGTCAAAGGGACCCGCCCACAAGGACCCGTCCTGAGGGATTCGTCAATGACCCCCTTCAAAAAGGACCCGTCCAAAGGGGCTAGTAAACAGGGGCTAGTCAACAGACACCAGTCCAAAGGGATACATCAACAGAGATCAATCAAAAGGGATCAATCAAAGGTTAAGCTACGGCAGCTATTTTGGAACTTTTTGATCCCACCTCGTAGGTTAGGTTAGGCCATTTTGGAACTAGCTTTTGTGTTGGCTTTTACGTTGGCTTATGTATTGGCTGTCGTGTTGGATTTGTATTGGCGTATGTATTGGCTTTTGTGTTGGGTAAGCCTCCGTGGCTTAGGCGGCAGCACGCTGGCCTCTCAACGCTGGGTCCGTGGTTCAAATCCCGGTCACTCCATGTGAGATCTGTGCTGGACAAAACGGAGGCAGACAGGTTTTTCTCCGGGTACTCCGGTTTTCCCTGTCAAAATTTCATTCCAGCAACACTCTCCACTATCATTTCATTTCATCTGTCATTCATTTAATCATTGCCCCAGAGGAGTGCGTCAGGCCTCGGCAGACGGCACAGTTCATATCCTCGCCGCTAGATAGGGACTTCATTCATTCCATTCCTGACCTGATCGGAGACTGGAAGCAGGCTGTGGATTTTCATTTCATTGGCTTTTGTGTTGGCTGATATCGCTTTTTGTTTTGGCTTATTTGACAAGTTATTTTTCTACAAATGCATGTACTGAAAAGTATGTTGATATATACAGCTTACGACGTATCAAAGGAGATTATGACATGCAAAATAAACAATGGCTTGTGTGTTGGCTTTTATGTTGGCTTATGTATTGGCTTTTGTGTTTGCTTTTGCGTTGGCTTTTGTATTGGCTTATATATTGGCTTTTGTGTTGGTTTATATTGGTTTTGTGTGTAATGACTTATTTGACAAGTTATTTTTGTCAATGTATTTAGTGTTTTTTTTCTTGGTCTTGGAAATTATTTCAAAAGAAAGGAAATATTTAAAGAATTAACCTCAGCTCAGCTAACATAACCTAACTTAGTCTAATTTAACCTTGTCACGCAATATGTTCTACAAGTTTAGACTTGCTTTAAGACTGGCTATGACGTCATACTTAGGTCACCTAACTGGTGGCCGCTGGTTTCTATCACGTAACATGTTTTACAAGTTTAGTAGTGAAGTTGACTCGATAATAAAAATGATAGTTTGTAGTATGTGTAGTTTAAAGTAAGAGCAAAAGTGAGAGTCAAATGGTAGAAAAGTGTTAGTAAAGTGGTGGAAGAGTGGTAGCAGTTTATAGTAGTCATGACTTTTTACCAGAATGTGATTTGAGTAAATGTAATTTCTAAACCTTAGCAGTGAGTAGTCAGTTAGTCTTGGTTCAGACAAACGTAAACAGTTCTCCAATGAATCAGAGCTCAAGATTTTCATTATGAAAGAGTTGTGTAACCAATCAGGTATCAGTACTTAATTGTTTTACATATAAACAAAAAAAACATATCTGACATGAATTATATGATTTGAATGTTGACGAATAAGGATTGAGGAATTGGTATTTCTTTGTATTCTATTTTTGTAAAGCTGTATTTGTTGTGAAATAAAAAAAGGTTTACAAGATCACAATGTCTTTTAATTCTAAAAATGGTGATAGCCATTTCTTCATTTTCATTTTTTTCACACATGAATATTTACAATTTCCACTTTACTTTTTTTTACATTCCCCTTGTTTAGTTCACACATTCTGTACATTTTTTGTTGTGAAATAAAAAATAAGGTTCACCAGATCACTTTATCTTTTAATTTAAAAAATTGGTGTTAGCCATTTCATTTTTTCACACATGGATATTTATAATTTCCACTTTACGTTTTTTACATTCCCCTTGTTTAGTTAACACATTCTGTACATTTTTAGCCTACTTTTCACATTTTGCAAAAATTAGGAAAAAGTAGACTTATGAGATCGATCCGGGAAAATGTGAGTCTGTCTGTCTGGCTGGCTGTGTGTGAGTCCCCCCTATCAACTCCTAAACGGCTGCAGCAATCAAAACCAAATTTAGTATGAGTAAAGATGTGCACCGGAATATCTCACGTCCATATTTGAAAATGATGTCAGTGCTACCAACTGCTGAAAAAATGCACTAGAAATTTGAGCTCCATGTTGGATATCTTGCAAGGTATGCATGGGAGCTATTCCAAAATTGGCACACATGTAGATAATACTATTTTAGTGTAATTTCCAGGAGGCCAACCATGACAGTGTTGCCAAAATAATTTTAAGTCTTCTGATAGGTCCAATGTTTAAATGCATATAACTTCAACACTATCAGCTGGATTTCAACCAAATTTTGTATGTAATATCTGTACATAAACAGATATGACTGAGCGTATTCTTAAGAGCCACCAGGGCTGCCAACTGTTAATAATTGCTCTCTCTATTTTTTTAAATCCAAATACCAATATATCAGAAAGTATGCAAGCCAACAGCTTTAAAATATGCACACGTATATTCTGACATTTTAGATTAATTTGGAGTAACTTATATACGTCAGTTCTACCAACATGATTATAAGCCTCCTGATAGTACCAATTTTTAAATACATGTAACTTCTATACTATCAGTTGGATTTCAACAAAATTTCGTATGTGCTATGTGTAGCATAACAGATATGACTATAAGTATTGTTAAGAGCAATCAGGGCTGCCAACTGTTAATAAATGCTGCCTATATTTTTTTACCCTAATATCAATATCAGAAAGTATGCAAGCCAACAGCTCTATAGTTTGCACACGTATAGCACCTGACATTCTAGATTAATTTGGAGTAATTAATACAAGGCAGTGCTGCCAACATGATTCTATGCCTGCTGATATGTCCAATTTTAAAATACATGTAACTTCTATACTAACAAATGGATTTCATCCAAAATTGGCACAACAAGATATCATAATATTTCAGATTATTTCTGACCAGCACACGCATGGTATTGTTGGCAACATGCTTTTACGCGTGCTAATAGATCCAGTGTCTAACTGCATGTAACGTCCATTGGACTTTAACCAAATTTTGTATTCTGTACCTTAAGAGATGGAACTAAGAATATATTTAGTCACCAGGGCTGCCAACTGTGGTGCTCTATTAGGCTACATTATACCAGGTATATTTCGAACTAATTAGATATTTCGATATTACCAACTTAATTTCGTCATTATTCTAGATAGGTTCATATACTGTAGAATAATCATTGGCATGAAAAGTAGGCTGTATGGTTCTTCACGGATCTTCTTGTTTGTTATGAAATAAAAATAAAGGTTTACCAGATCACTATGTCTTTTAATTTTAAAATGGTGATAGCCATTTCATTTTTTTTTCACACATGGATATTTACAATTTCCACTTGACATTTTTTTTACATTCCCCTTGTTTAGTTCACACATTCTGTACATTTTTAAAAATATTTTTTGTAATATACAAAAGCAAACATTTTACACTAAAATGTATTACTTATCTTATTTTTACTAAACTACAGTAGCCTAACACTCCAAAATAAAATCTACCCCTGCTAGGGGGTGAAATAATAATTTTAAGTTAAAACTCGCTTTCCATGTGCAACATGTGGGAGTTTGTAAGTCAATATGGAATAATAATCTCAAAGTATTGAAACATTTTTAAAGACTGTTCAACCTAGTGTGTTTACCTTGGTAGATAATGTTTTAGTAGTGCATAAAACATTTAAAATGCATTTTTAATTCTTTGGGCTATATGTAAAAACTGGGAGTGAAGGTGAAATTACTGATATCAAATCCTTTAATACAAAGAAACAAAATTGTTAGCGAATCAACTTATATCAGAGATATGTTCCAAGATATTTCAAGTGCTATCATTGTGAAGAGTGAATTGTTCCAGGAAAGGGAGTCAGGCTGGACGTTGGTTGAAGTACTTTATCTAGAAACCAGCAAAGTATGCTTCCGCTATCTAGCGGTGACTATGAGAACTACCTGAACGACCAGCATGGTACCTAGCGCTCCATATCATTACTGAACGATCAGCATGCTATCTATTGGTCGATATCTACAATCACTCAACTACCAGCATGCTACCTACCAGTCAATATGACAACCCACTCAACTACTAGTATGCATCCCAATAATGAACACATTTGCTCATATCCACTAACAATACACACAGCGGGTTTGCTTTATCGTTTAATACAAATATATCTTGTTTAAATAATGTAACAAAAAGTTACATGGCACAATTGTATGGGAATGTTGCATTACCTAAAATGTAATAGTATGCAAGTGCTTAACATTTACAATAGGCTTATAATGAAGGATTATGGTGGTGGCTTATGTTGGTGGTTTATGTTGGTGGCTTATGGTGGTGGCTTATGATGGTGGCTTATGGTGGTGGCTTATGGTGGTGGCTTATGATGGTGGCTTATGGTGGTGGCTTATGGTGGTGGCTTATGGTGGCTTATGATGGTGGCTTATGGTGGTGGCTTGTGGTGGCTTATGGTGGTGGCTTATGGTGGTGGCTTATGGTGGTGGCTTATGCTGGTGTCTTATGATGTTGGCTTATGGTGGTGGCTTTAAGTGGTGGCTTATGCTGGTGTCTTATGATGGTGGCTTATGGTGGTGGCTTTAAGTGGTGGCATATGTTGGTGGCTTATTTTTGGTGGTTTATGTTAATACCTTATTTGTAATGGCTTATTGACAAGTTATTTTTGTCAATGTATTTAGAGGATTTTGCTCTTGGTCTTGGAAAGAATCTCAACCTATTTTTTATTGTAGCATAATGCTTACCGCCATGTTTGTAAGCAAAAACAACACACTAAAATTCCAAGAATCCAAAGTACTCTAAGGTTAATGATTGTATCTCAACTCCATTCAACGCCTAGTCAAAAACATTATCTATTTTTCAAATTTGTAAAAAAAAGCTAAATTGGGGAAGTAGGCTATATGTTTAAACTAAATATCATATCAAATCATATGCTAACTCCAACACCTACGTCTATCCCACTCTCAGTCAAAAAATATAATATTCTTCAAATTTTTCCAAAACAATATTTGGAAAGTAGGCCATATTTTGAAAACTAATCATCCTATAAAGTCATATATAGACTCAAACCAATGGCTTTTATATCCTTTATCGTAAGAACAAAACATGGAATTTTTGACATTTTTTCCAAAAATGTTCATTTTAAAACGGGGATATATTTTGGAAACTAGGAATTTCACAAAAAAAAATGTTTAACGTAAATGACAGGTAATTACACCCACTACCCACAAACCAAGTCCGAGGTCTCTGGGACAAAATCCAAAAATGTCAATTTGGAAAGTAGGTGATATTTTGAAAACTAATCATCCTAATAAGTCATATATAGACTCAAACCAATGGCTTTTATGTCCTAAATTGGTAGAACAAAGCTTAACATTTTTTCAGTTTTCCAATAAAGTCCAATTTTCAAAATTGTCTATATTTTGGGAACTAAGAATTTTAAAAAAATGTTTGTTTAACGTAAATGAAAGGTCTTTATCCCCCTATACCCAAACAATAAATTTCAGGTCCCTAGGACAAAAACTGTGCTTCACTATGAAGTCTGTAACTAGCAATTCGACCTTTAAATGCACTACCAATTTGCTGATTATTTCCAGAATTGTTTTTCATGACAAGCATTATTTTTATGATTAATACTGCGCAAATGTCCCTGCATCATTGCAAAAGGTATATCAATATTACATGCATAAAATGCGTTATCGAAGGTTCACTATTCTATTTTCTTTTTGTTGCACAACTATTTTCACAATCTTGAGAACGTTTACGCTTTTGAACATTTATTTTAGAACAGTCACCCCCTACTTTATCACATTTGTTTAAAGGTTCCGTGCTAGTTGATGGTTTTACATATTTCAATTCCTGTTGTTTATCATGCACTTCAACCATGTGGAATTGATATTGCTTTACACCAGAAAAAACAAGATCACAAACTGGACACGAAATAGGTAATGAACTGACATGCTTTAAATGTGCATGACGTCCAAGATTATCCTGTCGGTTAAATATCATAGCACAATGACTGCACACAAACAGTTTAATGTTATGTTTAGCATTTGCGTGCCGTTAAAGGTTGTCAGGTCTCGAGAACTGTTTCTTACAGTCACCACACTTGAACATAATGATTACCAAATCACTTTCCAAATGACCTATAACAGAAAGAAATCATAAATATTAATAAAAGATAAAACAAAGTAAAATATAAATAGTTTAATTACATTCCAGTCAATGGTCATAGCAGGGTATTTAAATCGATCATCTGTGAACTCCTAGAAAGTCTAATTTCATGTAGTTCTAACTGGGGGTTACTATATACCACTGTCACTAACACCTAGCGGTGAACATTGGACCTTGATAGAGTGGTAGAAACCAGCGGTCACCAGTTAAGTGAGCTAAGTGTGACGTCATGGCCAGTTTTAAAGCAAGTATAAACTTGTAGAACATGTCACGTGATAGAAACCAGCGGCCGCCAGTAAAGTGAGCTAAGTGTGACGTCATAACCAGTCTTAAAGCAAGTCTAAACTTGTAGAACATGTCATGTGATAGAAACCAGCGACCGCCTGTTAAGTGAGCTATGTGTGACGTCATAGCCAGTCTTAAAGCAAGTCTAAACTTGTAGAACATGTCACGTGATAGAAACCAGCGGCCACCTGTTAAGTGTGCTAAGTGTGACGTCATAGCCAGTCTGAAAGCATGTCTAAACTTGTGAAATATGTCAAGTGATAAGGTTAAGTTAGGTAAAGTTAGGTTACGTTAGGTGAACTGAGGTTAAGACTTTAAATATTCCCTATGTCACTGACACCTAGCAATGAACAATCGGACTTAATAGAGCGGTAATCAAAATCTAACCTACAAATTTAGCTTTACACACCATGGTCAAGTAGTTCAAACTTTAACTACTAAATATACCATTGTCACTGACATCTAGTAGTGAACATTGGAAAATATCGCTCTTGCTGCTTAAAAGTTATTAGAGGGGCACTTACCTTTAATAATTTATCAAATGCTGCCACTGAATGAACTAGGTATAGGAATCTGCTAACCTTAGAAGTACCCAATTATCTGTAAACAAACAAATAAATAAATCAAACAATCAATAAATAAATCAATCAATCAATAAATATTTTCCAATCAATAACTTCAACATCAATTAGTAATAAAAGACTACAATCCATTAAGTACTTACCTTGCAAAATAATTCAATGATTTTCTACCAAAAGGCTTTTTGCAACGCTTGAGCAGTAATAGAGCACTGTTCACTCGTGACGAGTAATAACGACAGACAGTAGGGAAATATATGACACCTCTCGTATAAAAACTCTTATCGCTCGTGTCAGCAGTTTTTGCAGATCATTGCAATTCCTTTCCCAGTACAGCTGAGAGTCCAAAGTGCAATAGGAACACCTGTGTAATATCCAATGACTGCTGACTATGCATTATCCATTGTCAGCTATGTTTCATCACTCACGGTAAACATTTCACATGTCCATATCCTATTATTAGTTTATAAAATCTCAGGTCGATGACCTTGATATATTGGGTATTTTTGGTTAAATTCATTAGCCATGGGAAAGTGTTGACCATTCTAAGTCCTATGACACCTCACATGTTGATATCCGATTATTAGTTTATAAAATCTCAGGTCAATGACCTTGCTGTTTTGGATTTTTGGGGTAAATTCATTGGTCATGGGAAAGGGTTAACCATTCGTAGTCCTATGACACCTCACTTGACCCTCTCTAATGATAAGTTTATAAAATCTTAGGTCAATGACCTTGCTGTTTTGGGTAACTTCGTTGGTCATGGAAAAGGGTTGGCCATCCTAAGTCTTGTGACACCTCACTTGTCCCTCTCTGATTATTAGTTGATAAAATCTTAGGTCAATGACCTTGCTGTTTTTTTGGGGGGGGGGGGGGGGGTAAATTCATTGATCATGGGGAAGGGTTGGCCATTTTAAGTCCTAAGACATCTCACTTGACCCTCTGTGATTATTAGTTAGCGGGATATTAACGAAAGTGCAGTTGGGCTCTTTTGACAAAAAATGAATAATACATTCAAAAACAGGGCGTCACCCCAAGTCCAACGACCCCTCATATAAGTCCCTAGCCTTCTTAGTTCATAAGATATTAAAAAGCCGATGACCTATTAGTTTTTGGATCTTTCGTTAATTTGTTAAAAAAAACGTATCAATAAATCATTATTCTAAAAGCTCTTACAAAAACCCATTTGTGCATTCGTAAAACAAAAAACAAAAATGATAAATCATAGCGGCATTCAGTTGTATGCATGCACTTTATGTGGAACGAGTTTAATTTCATATTGGCATACAAACTCCCACATGTTGCACATGGAAAGCGACTTTTACCTAAAAATTATAATTTCACCCCGTAGTAGGGGTAGATTTTATTTTGGAGTGGAAATAAGTTGTCCATAGGAAAGGGGTTGTCTGCCCGAGTAATTTGACTACTCGTACATGTCTCTAGCCTTATTCCCACCATTGTCAAAACAGGTTGTGACTTGTTAGCTCTGATCGTGCACGTGCACAGGTGAACACCTGTGTGTTAGGTCATATTACACATGAACTTGCATTTTCTCACGTATGAACCAAAACAGAATGTGACTTGTTTCACAAAGAGGACGGTAATAAGGTCATCTCACACGTGTTCACATGTATTTCGTCACTTTCCTTTCATATCGTTATCACATTATAGTAGTTGGGGGACTGGTGAACAACGTCAGTTCAACACACTGCTTTACATGTAAAATGTAGTTAGGCCCTTTGACTTAATTTAAATAAATTCATGGGCTAGTCCGTAGGAACCAGTCCAAAGGGACCGGTCCGAAGGGATCAGTCCAAAGGGACTCATCAACAAGGACTCGTCCACAAGGACCTGTCAACAAGGACTTGTCCACAAGGACCTGTCAACAAGGACCTGTCAACAATGACCTGTCAACAATGACCCGTTAGGTTGGGATAGGTTAGGTTACACTACAGCCGCCATCTTTTAAAAAGCCCGTCCTCTTACACAAGCTATGAGTGGGCATGCATAAAAACAACAAAAAAACAAGCATGTTAATTCATATTGGCTATCCACCGTATACATGTCTCTTCTGTAGAACACTGTTTATTTAAAAAGCTCGCACTCTTACAAAAGCCATGAGTGGGCATGCTTAAAAACAAAAAACAAGCATGTTAATTCATACTGGCTTTCCACCGTATACATGTTTCTTGTGTAGAACAACGTTTAGTTCCATATTGGCATTCAAACTCTCACATGTCGCACTTGGAAAGAGAGATTTTCTAAAAAAAATTACAATTTCACCCACTAATTGGGGTAGGTTTTATTTTGGGGTGGAAATATGTTGTCCATTGGAAAGGGGGTATCAGCCCAAGTTCAATGACACCTCTTTTGTCAAAATCCGACCATGCGTTCGAGTGATATCGCACCTCCGCTATC
This sequence comes from Meconema thalassinum, assembly GCA_946902985.2. NCBI lineage: Eukaryota > Metazoa > Arthropoda > Insecta > Orthoptera > Tettigoniidae > Meconema > Meconema thalassinum. Next base: position 28,265,835 of record OX336397.1, on the reverse strand, counting down.
TTGTGAGGTGGGGAGGTCGAGGTGGGTTTTGAACTCTTACAAAACCACTACTCCTTTATTTTTTATAATGAAAGGTTTTTATTTTTTGCATCTTTTTGAAAAAAGTTCAATTATGAAGTTTTTATAATTTGGAAACTAATGAGTTTACAAAAAAATTCTCTTGACATAAATGAATGGCCCTGACCCCCTCTACCCCCAAAATAAATTTCAAGTCTCTGGGACTAAAACTGTGCAGTAGTAGGATGGGGAGAGTTCTGAGCCACCCCCTACTTTCATATAAACTTTAGGCGATATATCTCGAACGCTTGGTCGGATTTTAACGAACGAGGTATTGTTGGGATGACGTTCTCTTGGCTAAGCATGTGTGTTGGTATTTTTTTAAAATTGAAAATATTTGTATTTTGGATTGTCACTATTTTGGAAACGGTGAATTGAAAAAAAATGTTTGTTTGACGTTAATCAAAGGAAGGTATTCCCTCTAGGCGGACAGCAAGTTTCAAGGGTGTAGGAGGAAAAAAATGATAGCCTACTTTCTCGCGAATATTGGTGATCATTGGCGAACGGATGGTCGGATTTTAACAAATGAGGTGTCGTTGGACTCGAGCTGCCGTCCTCTTTCCTATACACCACTCGTTATATTTTTCAAAACATTTTTTTAAGTATGTGATAGTTTGAAAACCAAACATGATAGAATGTTGTGCCATATTTCAAACCAATGGTCTCTAAGACCTTTATCTTTTATAATAATACATTTTTTATTTTTGAGACTTTTCGAAAACACTAAAATTTTGAATTTTTACTATTTTTGAAACTCACACGTTGACAAATAAGTATGTTTGACATAAATGAAAGGTTCCTACCCCCACTACCATGAAAATAAATGTCAAGTCTCTAGGACAAAAAAAACTATGCATTTTTTTTTCAATAAGAGAGTGTTTGTAGACGGAGAGGCGGTAGCGCTTGACACATGTTCCAACGAGGCTATGACTGACCATGGTGAATACTGGAAATGGCTATTTCGACAGGGCGATGTATGGCAAAACGAGGGGTCGCTTTTCGATATTTTCCTATGACGAACGAATGAAGGCGAATATTTCGAAAATCCCTCATGACGATCTTTAAACATGTTGGTAAACATTGACCAGTAACCAGACAAATTTCATTTTAGTACGAGGGGATGTTGTTAACAACAGAACTTGTTTTTTCTATGTCTGACTGGCAGCCAGAATGGGAAAACAGAATATCTGCTCAAGAGGCCAGCTTGGAGCTGGGCTGGCTGGGTGACAGGATGTAACATGTTATCGCGAATCAGGAATGTAAGCAGACGGGACAACAGGCCAATGGAAAGTTACAGTGACGTAGAGGTCACTTGGAGGTCGAACAATATCGCAACGACGTCAGAGAAATAATGCAGTAACCGAGAATAACTCCTCCCCCTACTATTGCCATAGCCAGTTGCAGGGCAAGAGCGATGTTAACAGCTGTGGCAAGAGGGACACAAGGCGAGGGGCTGGACGAGGAGATGAGGGCAGGGGGTATTAGAGTGTTGATCATGTTATGACACACAGTCAGTCATTACTGTTTTAAACGTTGCAGTGTAAACATAGGCTATGCCTTATGTGTATAAAAGAAATTGCATTCGTGTGCTGAGACCCTATTGGATACATTATATATTTGAGGTAAGTGTTGGAATAACACTGTTTATTTTATTTTATGCTAATCAATAATAATAATAATAATAATAATAATAATAATAATAATAATAATAATAATATCGTATGGCCTCGGATGCCTGGTGCAAGCTTTGTTAGTTGACACCCAGAGGGTAGCTTGCATGTCTAATTTCGTCGTTCCTTTGAACGCTATGAAAGTCAAGGAGGTTAGATATCTAAACTCCTTGACACTACAGCGCTTTCAAGTAGAGAATGGAGGAACTTTGTGTTGGCGGAAAATCCCGAGATTAATTTTGCCATTGAACACGGCCTACTGAATTCAAATGGGTTCTTTAACATGCCAACAACGTATGACATGAGTGTCGAGATTTTTGTCGCCTTTCAAAAATCACTTACCACGGTCAGGAGCGAACCTGCAATCTTGGGTTGGTAGTCCGACACTATAACCACTCACCCATCGTGGCAATCAATGCTAATCAATGATTAAATGATTATTGGTTTACCATTTGATTGATAAATTGTTTTTTATTTTGTTTGTTTTAGATAATCTATATACCTGTTGTGGGAGAGAGAAACCCCATTCCACTGAAGCCTAGGAAAAGGGAAAAGCAGGGCTTTTTACAAAGCAAGGTAAGTTTTTTTTGAATATGATATATATAAAACCGGTTTTTTATGTTTTATTTTATAAATTTTTTGTTTATGAAAGATGCCATTTGGAATGGATATACTCATGGTGGTTCATTTTATTTCTTTTTTTTTAAGAGTGTTGGAAAACACTTGACCACTAAAACCACTGCTGTGTTTACCAGAGAGTCTGCGGCTGGAAACTTGGGTGAGATTGTCTTTTTTATAAAAATGTTGTCTTTTGCCACTGCTAGCGATAGTTTAACTTGGGAGACCCTTGAGTCCTGTTTCAAGTCACGTGTCAGCTCTGGACGCATAGTGAATATTAGAGAGAGTTTTATCCCAAAAGACTTTATGGAATCATGTTTTAAAATTTTTAAAGAACAAATTTGTACAGCGCAAAGGTTGCATATGGCTTTAAAGGTCAATACACAACTCGTGTGCGATTTCATATATAATAACAAGGACGGTGAGCAAAATGAAACATTTTATATTGGCAGTAAAATGCAAGAGCTTTTGATAGCCGATAATCTGAACGATTGGTATCAATCCGACGTGATAATTGCCTTGCTATCAAAATTTGATAAACTGCATCAAGGACCCAGTGGTTTAGCGTTAAACAAAATGCATTACCTACAAATCAACATTTGTCAATTCAACCCGTTGAATGCCGGGTCTAGCTATATTGAAACACCACTAGCAATAGCATCGAAAAAGTCTGTGGTGAATATAAAGAATCATGACAATGATTGCTTCCTGAGGGCTGTGGCAGCCTATTTGCAACCAGCACTACGCGCCTGGCACAGGCCAGGAATGTACAAGGCCAAGTTTGTTGAATTAAAACAAACTTTAAATTTAACTCGTGTGTCGTTCCCTATGGACTTAACCGAGATCCATAGGTTTGATCAAGACAACCATGACTTTTCGTTCATGGTGTATGGCCTTAATGGTAATGAGATTGTAGGTCCTCTTTATGCCACAAAAGAACCGAAACGACACCACATTCATCTTTTATATTCATCTGTGGGAGAGGTGAATTACTATTGCCTCATTAAAAGCCTGAGTAGATTGCTAAGCAGTCAAGCGTCCAAGCATAATGGTAAGAAGTACACTTGCGACCGTTGTCTGCAATATTTTACAACCCCTACACTTTTGGAACGTTATAGGGTAGATTGTGTTTCTTAGGAAGTGGTGAGACTGATATTGCCACAAGGGGACAAGGCTGTGTTAAAGTTTAAGGACATTCATAAGCGTGACACTGTTCCCTATGTGGTGTATGCAGATTTTGAAGCACTCACCACACCCATGGCGGGATGTGAACCAGATCCCACCATGAGCTCAACCACACCCATTCAAAAACATGAACCTTTTGCCATAGGATTTAATGTGGTGTGTGCCTATGACCCCACACAATCAGTTTACAAATAACGTGAGGGGCCAGATTGTGTCAGATGGTTTTTGGATGAACTTGTAAAGTTGGCCGAACATGTACAGGGATTACTGGACCACCCAGTACCCATGAACCTATCTCCGGAACAGCAGCAGCAGTGTGAGCATGCCACGACATGTCATATTTGCGAAAAGCCACTGATCAGTGCATAAGACACCGTTCGTGATCACTCGCACTTTACGGGAGAGTTTCGTGGAGCTGCGCATAGTAAATGTAATTTGAACTTTTCAGCTCCTCGTTTCATCAGTGTCTTTTTCCACAATCTGACAAATTATGACATTCAGTTTTTGATTCGTGAAACAAGGGCTCGTTTACCATTATCCCCCAAAACCATGAGCGTTTTACAGCCCTGACATGGCGGTTGAGCATCTTTAGCATTCGATTTTTGGATTCCTTAAAGTTTATGACATCCTCGCTAGACAGTCTTGTGAATGGCTAGGATGAAGAGGAATTAAAAATACCAGAATGCATTTTAATGATCCTAAGCAATTTCAATTGTGCATTCGGAAAGGTATATTCCCGTACGATTTCTGCAACAGCTGGGACGTGTTAAAGCAAACAAATCTTCCACCACAAGAGAAATTTTACTCGAAACTAACACGCAGTACCGTTTCCAATGAAGACTATGCACATGCATGTCAAGTTTGGCGAGTGTTTGACATGAAGACGCTAAGTGAATATGCTATGCATTACCTAAAACTGGATGTATTGCTGCTCACCGATGTGTTTCAAAAATTCCGTAACTCGTGTCAACACATTTATGGTCTTCACCCGGCTCACTATTATAAGAGTTTGATGCCGCTTTAAAATACACTCAAGTGGAATTGGATTTACTCACTGATGTAGACATGGTTCTATTTTTTAAAAGGGCATTCGCGGTGGCTTTGTGTCGCTTAACCAGCGCCATGCTGAAGCGAACAATGTCTACATGCCTGATTATTCACCAGACAAACCAGAATCGTACTTAATGTACTATGACGTAAATAATTTGTATTGTTACGCCATGAGTCAGCCTTTGCCCTATGGGAAGTTTGCTTGGCTGACAGACAAACAAGTGTCCGAATTAGATGTGATCAAGGCTAGCCAAGAAACAGGCCGTGGATATGTCTTAGAAGTGGATATTGAATATCCCTCATCCTTGTATGATGAACATGTCGATTTCCCATTCTGCCTTGAGCAAATGGTTCCCCATGACAGTAAAGTGAAAATTGAAAAACTCATGGGCACACTTTACAACAAAAATCGGTATGTGCTACATATCCAAATGTTGTTGCAATGCCTCGCCCAAGGCTTAGCGTTGAAGAAAATACACAGGGGTATTTCTTTTGCTCAAAAACCATGGCTCACGCCATACATGCAACTCAACACAGAGCACCGACAAATGGCAACACAGCAGTTTGAAATATTTTTTTTTAAATTAACGAACAACTGCATCTATGGCAAGCTAATGGGGAATGTCCGCAAATACCGCGACATTAAATTATTGAATGTCTGGGAGGAGCGGTGGGGTGCCCGGCGGTACATTGTCAAGCTAAATTTCAAATCGATCAACATTATCGATGAGGATTTGGCCACTATTGAATTGAGTAGGACCTGCGTGACCATGGATAAGCCCATTTACTTGGGCCAAGTCATTTTAGGCTTTTCTAAATCGGTCATGTATCGATTCCACTATGTGTTTGCTAAACGCCATTTTGAGGACGTATCTCTTTTGTATATGGATACGGACTCATGCATTTACCACATTCGCCACTGCAACCCCTTTGACGTCATGAGGCAGCAAAGTGACTGGTTCGACAGCTCTTCGTATAGTGCTGACAATATGTTTCAACTGTCCATAAAAACAAGAAGGAAATGGGTGTTTTAAAATATGAATGCGGTGATTCCATTATGACGGAATTCGTAGGGTTGGCTTCGAAAATGTATGCTCTTCGCACACTAGACTGTAAGGAAGCCAAAATAGCAAAAGGTGTAGGTAGGGCAGTGGTAAAATTGCTACGTGTATACGATTACTTGGCGGTTTTACGCCCTGGCAAAGCTATGTCCCATACACAGTGCAGGATACTATCCAGTAACCATCATTTGTATCTTGTGGAACAGAGAAAACGCACCCTCGGCTCCATGGATAACAAACGTGTGTGGGCAGATGACTTGCTCACCAGCCTGCCCTGGGGTTATGACCGCAAGGAGAAGGAGGTATGATTTCACTGTTTGTTCGTTTAGGGACATGGCTTTTTGTAAATTGTAGATATCGTATTTTGTAAATATTGGTTTTTGTCATTGTAAAAATTTTTTTTTTTACAAATAGTGGCAACTCACTTTTACCTTTTGCTCTTAAATAGTTCTATGCAACCTTATTTTAATTCTTTATTTTGAATTTATGAGAGTTGGGAATTGGACAGCTCATTCTGCGCGTATCAATGCGAGGAGCAATATTCGTAGTTTCCACTTCTATGAAGTGGGAACCGATCCCCGCTTTTTAAGGCCCTAAAACGAACGGTTTTCGAGATATTGCCAGAAAACTATCCCCGGTCTGCGAAATTTCAGCGGTTGTCATAGTTACAAACACTCATCTGTTTCTTCGAGGGAACACAGTTATTAGGTAATATCTCGGAATCCGTTCATTTTAGGAACATAAAAAGTTTTTTTCGGGGTCCCTACAGGACCTCCGAGTATTGTTTCTCGTATCTGGCGGCTTAAAATGAGCTAAATGCGATATTTGTACCGACTGTCCTTGCTCAGTGCCAAAGGGCTAAAGAAGGTCACTTACAAATCGAATTTTCAAAAACCGTTTCTTAGTGAGCCTCTACATGCTCGGATCAACCAACATGCAAAATTTCAGCTTTCTAGGACTAGTGGTTTGAGTCCTGCGTTGATGAGTCAATTTTGGATGCTCAGTGCCAAAGGGCCGAGAAAAGTAACTTACAAATTGAATTTTCAAAAACCGTTTCTTAGTGAGCCCCTACATACTCGGATCAACCAACATACAAAATGTCAGCTTTCTAGGTCTAGTGGTTTGAGCCCTGCGTTGATGAGTCAATTTTGGATTATATATAATAGATATACAGAAACCAGACAGCAGTCATTCGAGCTGAAGGACATGAGAGAGAAGCTGGTATTCAGAAAGGTGTAAGGCAAGGCTGCAACTTATCACCCATACTTTTCAATCCTTACATTGAACAAGCAATGAAGGAAATTGGAGAAAAATTTAAAGTGGGAGTGAAGATTCCAGGAGAAATAATTTCAACTCTGAGATTTGCTGATAACATCGTCATCTTGGCCGAAACGCCTGAGGATTTGAATGAGTTTTTGAATGGGTTGGACTCCGTTTTACGGAATGAATACATAATGAAAATTAATAAATGTAAAACAAAAATACTGGAATGCAGCCGAAATAAAGCAGAAACCTCTATGGACATCAAATTGGCAGGTGAAAAGCTGAAGGAAGTAGGTGACTTCTGTCACTTAGGAAGCAAAATAGCCAGTGATGGACGAAGCAAAGGGGATATAAAAAGTAGGTTGGCTCAGGCAAAGAAAGCCTTTCTACAAAAAAGGAATCGGTTGACATCGAATATAGATTTAGGTATAAGGAAGTCATTTTTGAAAGCTTTTGTCTGGAGCGTGGCGCTCTATGGAAGTGAAACTTGGTCTATTGGTGCAGCAGAAAAGAGGAGAATTGAAGCATTTGAAATGTGGTGTTACAGGAGAATGATGAAGATCAGATGGGTAGATAGGGTGACAAACGAAGAGGTACTAAGACGAGTGGGAGAGATGTTTCTGGCTACTGCTAATGAAGAGAAGAGATAGGTTAGTATGACACATACTAAGACACCCAGGAAAAGCAAGCTTAGTTATGGAAGGAAGGGTTGAGGACAAGAACTGTAGGGGTAGACCAAGGTTAGAATATGTTAAACAGATTGCTTCGGATGGGGTGTGGTAGCTATGTAGAGATGAAACGATTAGCTCAAGACAGGGAGGCATGGAAAGCTGCATCAAACCAGTCAAAAGACTGAAGACTCAAATAACAACAAGCTATTTTCTGCGCCCCCATATGACAGCACTAGGGCCGCCCCTTGGTAATGGGGCTAGTTAGGGGTGGACATACATCATGGTGTTTGGAGCTATTTTCTTCACCCCCAAAAGACAGTCCCAGGGCCGCCCCTGGGTAACGGGGTTAATAAGGGGTGGACATACATTTTGGTGTTTGAAGCTATTCTCTGCGCCCCCATATGACAGCCCTAGGGCCGCCCCTGTGTAACGGGCTAATAAGGGGTGGGCATACATTTTGGTGTTTGAAGCTATTCTCTGCGCCCCCATATGACAGCCCTAGGGCCGCCCCTGTGTAACGGGCTAATAAGGGGTGGGTATACAATATGGTGTTTGAAGCTATTCTCTGCGCCCTCATATGACTGCCCTAGGGCCGCCCCTGTGTAACGGGGTTAGTAAGGGATGGGCATACATTATGGTGTTTGAAGCTATTCTCTGCGCCCTCATATGACAGCCCTAGTGCCGCCTCTGGGTAACGGGATTGATAAGGAGTGGGCATACATTATGGTGTTTGAAGCTATTCTCTGCTCCCCCATATGACAGCCCTAGGGCCGACCGTGTGTACCGGGCTAATAAGGGGTGGGCATACATTATGGTGTTTGAAGCTATTCTCTGCGACCCCATATGACAGCCCTAGGACCGCCCCTGTTTAACGGGCTAATATGGGGTGGGCATACATTATGGTGTTTGATGCTATTCTCTGCGCCCCCATATGACAGCCCTAGGACCGCCCCTGTTTAACGGGGTTAATAAGGGGTGGACATACATCATGGTGTTTGAAGCTATTCTCTGCGTCCCCATATGACAGCCCTAGGACCGCCGCTGTGTAACGGGCTAATAAGGGGTGGGCATACATTATGGTGTTTGAAGCTATTCTCTGCGCCCCCATATGACAGCCCTAGGACCGCCCCTGAGTAACGGGGTTAAATAGGGGTGGACATATATTATGGTGTTTGAAGCTATTCTCTGCGCCCCCATATGACAGCCCTAGGGCCACCCCTGGGTAACGGGATTAATAAGGGGTGGACATACAGTACATTATGGTGTTTGAAGCTATTCTCTGCGCCCCCATATGACAGCTCTAGGGCCGCCCCTGAGTAACGGGGTTAATAAGGGGTGGACATAGATTGTTGTGTTTGAAGCTATTCTCTTCGCCCCCATATGAGAGCCTTAAGGCCGCCCCTGAGTAACGGGGTTAATAAGGGGTGGACATAGATTGTTGTGTTTGAAGCTATTCTCTTCGCCCCCATATGACAGCCCTAGGGCCGCCCCTGGGTAACGGGAATAATAAGGGGTGGGCATACATTATGGTGTTTGAAGCTATTCTCTGCACCCCCATATGACAGCCCTAGGGCCGCCCCTGGGTAACGGGATTAATAAGGGGTGGACATACATTATGGTGTTTGAAGCTATTCTCTGCGCCCCCATATGACAGCCCTAGGGCCGCCCCTGGGTAACGGGATTGATAAGGAGTGGACATACATTATGGTGTTTGAAGCTATTCTCTGCGCCACCATATGACAGCCCTAGGGCCGCCCCTGGGTAACGGGATGAATAAGGGGTGGGCATACATTATGGTGTTTGAAGCTATTCTCTGCACCCCCATATGACAGCCCTATGGCCGCCCCTGGGTAACGGGATTGATAAGGAGTGGGCATACATTATGGTGTTTGAAGCTATTCTCTGCGCCACCATATGACAGCCCTAGGGCCGCCCCTGGGTAACGGGATGAATAAGGGGTGGGCATACATTATGGTGTTTGAAGCTGTTCTCTGCGCCCCCATATGACAGCCCCATGGCCGTCCTGTGTAACGGAGTTAATAAGGGGTGGACATACATTATGGCGTTTGAAGCTATTTTCAGTGTTGCCTTAGTAAACGAAAGTTTTGACGCTTTTCAGTTGGTCAACACGATTGTACCCAAAAGGAGATGGGTTATTCCCTAATCCTGGAGACAACTGCTCTCACCAGGACGCGCAAGACTCAATCAGATAAGTAGCCTGTACAATAAAACCTGGATTGACCATTTAACTACAATCACATATTCACTGCAAACAAGCAAGTTTGGAGGTCGATCACCACTTCAAGTATTTTAACAACACATCACATCACATAGACTATAACTATCTCAACTAATACCGCAACTAATGAAGTGTACATATTGTAAATATCTTCACCCATACTTTCAGATATAACAATTTTGTAGCCTAAGGGTAGGCCTAATAGATCTAATGATGATCGTTTGTTCATCCAAGTGTGTATATTAATCTCATGTAGGGGAGACTGGGGAGGTATGATACGTATTTTGTTAGTTGTTCAGAAAAATAATACTATTCATATAAAAACTGCCATTTTAATGTTTTCACATTTATTTAGTTACCTTTTTCCATTGTGCTCAGTTGTGCAAGGCTATTAGTATGATTTATTCCATTTACTGTAGTAATGCGATATGAATCAGTGCTCCCCATGCAAGGGAGGTTTGGTACACATAATGGGTAGAGTTGATACAGTCTTCGTAGCGGCTACATTCATCAAATAAACAACAATGGAACCCTTATGAGCAAATATATAAGTCTGAAAACTAAGTTCAAGTGCTGACTTAGGCCTATGATAGACATTTTGAAGAATAGATACCATACAAACAAAATTTGCTCTAAATTACCGTTAAGCTCTGTCTCCCATATTACCGGTAGGCCTACTATATTTCTCATTCAACAGTTAAGCCCTGAAATCTCACATTAAAATAAAACAGAGGATTCATTCATTTCTCTCTATAAATGTTGGCTCTGACAATATCGTATCAACCTGATCACAATTGAATTCAGATATATCTTCTTTTTTCAGGCCATTTACATTTTCGTTCTGTAACATGTCTAGCAATGTCACAGTCCATGTTTCTTCGGATGGTGATCCTATAATATTCCCAACAAATCTACGAATAGACCTCTTCCCCTTAAACGACACTAGAACCCATTTTCCAACTTCAACAATGTCCTTAAATGTATCACTGTCACTTTCATCTTCAAGTTCATAACTGCTGGAGTCACTTTCAAATGATTCGTTATCACTATCTGAACTTGAATGGGGCTGTGTGTTTTGTGGTACCTTTTCTATTTACGAAGTGATCAAATTTCAGTATCTTGACTGCAGAAGCCTTCGCCATTTTTCTTTCTTCTGTCAATATGCTCTTCTCTAATCGCTCATTATGCTGTGCTTCAACCTGTATTTTGACAGGAGTGTCAGTCAATGTTAAACATTTTCTACTTCTTTGCCCTGCATTTCTCCTTATTCGAGGCTGTGCCTTAGGAAATGGTAAGATTTCTTCTCGTGTCACTGCTTGTGGGGTAGATGAGCAATTTGAAGTCGAAGTGCTGGGAACTTGAAGTGGTTTGGAGCTCTCAGTCGGTGTTACTGCTTGTGGGGTAGATGTGCAATTTGAAGTCAAAGTGCTGGGAACTTGAAGTGGTTTGGAGCTCTCAGTCGGTGTTACTGCTTTTGGGGTAGATGTGCAATTTGAAGTCGAAGTGCTAGGAACTTGAAGTGGTTTGGAGCTCTCAGTTTTGTGGGGTGGATGTGCAGTTTGAAGTCGAAGTGCTGGGAAATTGAAGTGGTTTGGAGCCCTCAGTCTTGTGGGGTTGATGTGCAGTTTGAAGTTAAAGCGCTGGATGCTTTCAGTTGTCTGGATCTCTGGGTTGAAGATGTGCATCCTTGTCCTAAACTTAGATAAGCAGTCGGTTAACTTTGTGCTGCCTCTTCAGGCTGATCAGTGACTGTGCTGCGTACATTATCAACATCGGTAAATATTTCACTGTTAAAAAGACAAATGCCAGTGTGTTCAAAACCAGCTATTATATTACGGGCAGTGAACGATAGAGGAAAGCACTTTCCAAATTATATCTGGAATATCATAAACTATCAGGTACCCGCGGTTTCGCTTGCGATCAAGACAATGGGGACGATGAATTATTGCTGATAATTGGTCTAATCTATTACAGCAATCGCGGCTACAGGTGGATCCATTCTAATTCTGAAAATTCTGATACATACAGTATATTGATATGAGCAGCAAAGTGGGAATTTTATAGAGTTTTATAGAGTTGTGAAAGTCTGCAGGGTACGATGTTACATTATGTGAACACATTTGAAAATTGCGTTGTTTGTTTGCCATCTTCTGCTGAGACATAACCATTTTGTTGTCCGGATACTCGCGAGCACGCCACATACAGTTGCCCATGGGAAAAAATGTTTTTTTTCTAAATGTACACCTGCTGCTGTTAAGCGTGTGACATTGCACTTTGTTAATAGAACTTGCGAATATTGTTTGAAGAGCGAACTGCACTCTTGCACACTGGAATGGCAAATCTATCCGAATATGGGGAATTAAAAGTATTTTTCCTTAAGCTATTATGGGTGTAATTTTGCCACTCTTATTGATGATTTGAACGTCAACATGTCGCTATTAATAGACGTATAGTAAAATACCTCTCACCTTGGCCGCTGATATACATTATGCAGTCTCTTCCAGTTTCCAACCCAGGGATTGAAATTCTCAAACAAACCCTTTTGCCTCACATGCCTCTCTAAGTAATTAAAATTCCTGATTGTTGTTGTTTTAGTCTTCAGTTTTTTGACTGGTTTGATGCATCCCTCCATGCCTCCTTCTCCTGAGCTAATCATTTCATCCCTTCATAGCTACCACACCCTACATCAGAGGCAATCTGTTTAACCCTGGTCTACCCCTACAAATCTTGTCCTCGACCCTCCCATCCAAAACTAAGCTCGCTATTCCTGGGAGTCTTAATATGTGTCCTACCATCCTATCTCTTCTCTTCATTAGCAGTTGCCAGAAAGATATCTCCTCTCCCACTAGTCTAATACCTCTTCATTTGTTATCCTATCTACCCATCTGATCTTCATCATTCTCCTGTAACACCACATTTCAAACGCTTCAATTCTCCTATTTTCTGCTGCACCATTAGTCCAAGGTTCACTTCCTTATAGTGTCACACTCCAGACAAAAGCTTTCAAATTGTATCTCGCATCGAGGGGGCGTAAAATGAGCGTTGTCCGGTCTTGTGCGACACCTTCGATATTGTGTCCCGGTTGAGTATTTTCATTTATGTTGCCCTTTGCACGGGCACAATGATTTATTTCCGGATGAAAGGCAGCCTATATTTTAGCCCAGGGAATAAGCTGTCTCCATTTCAAATTTCAGCCAAATCCGTCCAGTTGTTTTAGTGACATACTAGCACACAGACACACACACTTTCACAATTATAATATACGGTGGTCGGTGTTATCACCAGACATTATAAACTGAGCTACTATTGCAATGTTTAGCGGTCAGTCATTCCTTCATAAGTTTATCAGAACGAAGTTAGTTTTCTGGGATTATCACACACACTGTTAATTTAAGGGCCATAAAATGTGGTTTTTGCAGACCCTTTACAGACTCCCTTATTTTGTGTCTCACATTGAGAAGCGCAACATATGCTTTGGTCGTCCTTCTAGGATAATTTTTAAATTTCGCCTATTTTAGCATGTTTTTTGAGAAGGTTTTCCTTACTACTGTATGAAAAGTACGGTGGAGAGTTTTATAAATGATTGGTGTATTGACTTTCATGGATACCATACCTAATTTTACGATGCACCAGCATCCGTACATAAAGATGCAGAGAATGACAGACAGACACTTCTATAGTCTACAACATATCACCCAGATATCCAAATATGGGTATATCCACCACACAGTATAAACAAAATCATCCTTACGATGACCCAGTATGTCGACAAAAAAAAAGAGTTTGTTAAAATGTGGTGTCAAACTAAATTCCCCTAACGTGTACTTCGTGACGTGAAATAGAATTGAAAGCCTTGTAGACGAAACGCAATACACGTCCCATAAAAACTAACCCTTTATGTTGTCTTAGGTCCCCACACACAGGAAGACGCCTTTCATAAATTATGAAGGCTTGTGGTGCATGAAAATTCAGGTTCTTTAGCCTCAATTGGCCCAAATTCCTTAAGGCCGCAAAATAAGCTGTTTGGAGATATAATAGATCTGTACTATATTTTGCACGTGAAAAATGCGTGAAAATGTTCTAGGCTAGCCCTTGATCCCCTTAATTGCATTGATGAATTTTACAGTCTAAGTTGGTTCCGTGATTACCTTATAGCCATTTGCTTGCAAACTTTCACAGAAATGTAATAAATGGAGTGACATTGCTTCTTACAGAAAAAGATGGAAACTTGGATGTCATCCCTTGGCTTGAGATAATGTTATCATTAGTTTGATAAATTAAATTAAATTAAATTAGTTTTCTGGGAATATCTCAGAAACTTTTGGTTTTAGAGCCTCATAATGTAGTTTTTGAGGACCCTTTAGGGCCACCGAGTTTTGTTTCTGGCACCATGGGGCTTTGTCTCGTCGTTGTACGCCATAATATAATAGTAATAATAATAATACTACTAATAATAATAGTAATAATAATATATAAGGATAGGAATATAATAGACCTGCTGTACCCCACCCGCAGGTGTAAATCGCGTGAAAAATTCTAGAGTACCCCTTGACCCCCTTAAGGGCATTAAACGTATTGAAGAATTTTACAGCTTGGTTCCGTGATAACCTTCCAGCTGTTTGCAAACTTCACACTAATGTAATTAATGGAATTGCATTGCGTCTTACAGCAATAGATGGACCTCTGCGATTTTGTTGCCATGGTTACTGGCTTGCATTCGTTCATTAGTGTATTAAATGAAATTAGTTTTCTGGGAATATCTCAAAAACGGTTGGTTTTAGGGCCTATAATGTGTTTTTTGGGGTTTGTGTCTCATATTGAGGGGCTGAAAATGACCTTTGTCTCGTCCTTCTACGCCTATGTCAGCAAGTATTTTTATGAGAGGTACGGAGAAGAGTTACATCAATGATTAATGTCTTGCCTGTGATGGATATCTGTACCAAATTTTAGGTTGATACACCCAGCCGTTCTCGAGTTAAAGTTGTCCACAGACAAACAGACATACAGACAGACAGTCAAAACATTTATTTTCGCGCGCATCCATCTTAAAACATTCTGAAACGCACAAACTCAAATTTCCGTAGAAATTCAGAAAACCTTCATTTTTTATATATATAGATATACTGCACCGCTCGGCGTTGACGGGATTTTATTGCTTTCACTCGTTAACCGTTAGAGATACACGAAAAGTGATAAGGGCCTTTCGGACAGAAAATTAAATTCTAAAGCTCGTATATGCCATCATAAGTTTGCTATTTCTCACCTTTCTCTTTTTATTTGAAATGGAAATATGAAATTTTGAAACCAAAGGGTGTAGTGACGTCACTAAAATAGTGCAAATTATCGAAATCAAAAGTAGCCTATGTATAAGCCTGGTAAATCAGCTACAGTCTTGCAAAATGTCATTTAAATGGGACCAGTGGTTCATGCATGATTGAGTAACAGACAGGACGACAGACAGACATACAAACACCATCTCATTTTTATATATTAGTATGATATAGGGATATAGGTATATAGGGAAATAGGGATTGTCATCGATTGTCCAGGATGATTTACCATCCATTGCTGTGCAGCCAAGTGGAAAGATGCGTAGACAGTCGCATCTAATGGTTGTATTTTATGACCGCAATGCGGGGGGAACGTCTGCAGAACAATACCATTTTCTTTCGCTTTATTAATGGCAGCACAGAAATGTGTGATTCATGATTGTCCATGAGTAACAACACTTTCGTCTCTAATAAACATATAGTATGTTTAATAAAATGTTCCAGAAACTGAATAAAATTGTCTTTAGTCATCCAGCCTGAGTGCTTCGGGTGACCTACACCCATTGCTCCTGGTGGTCCTCATTTGGACATGTATTCTTTTATGTTAACCCTTGGAAGGACAAGAAACCGTGGAATAAAATTCCCAACCGCGTTAACTGCATTGCAGACAGTTACAAGTGCCCCACGTTCATGGGAAGTGGCCAGTCCAACTTGCTTCTCTCCTCTTTGAGCAATCACTTTGGTCGGCTTGTTTGTTGTTGTCACACCAGTCTCATCTACAATGCATACATCTTGGGGTTCGAAATGTTCCCTCAGCAAACCAGCCTCTAGTTTGTCGTGGAATTCCTTCACTGTAACTCTGTTGAAAGCAGTTGATCTAGCAATGCTAGTCGCTTCTGGCTGCCTGACAGAAAGGTCTTTATTTCGGTGCATGAATCCTCTAAACCAGTCATAACCAGCTATTTTGGTCTCATTCCACTGTTCTGGGTATTTCTTCTTATTTTTGACAGCGAATTCATATGCAAGCTGACGACACTGGATGGTTCCCTGTCCATGGTGTAATTGCGATGCCTTCTTCAGATGTGATGCTAAAAACCCTTCTGCAGCACTAGTGAAGATTTAACATGATTTGTAGTCGGGAAAGAAAGGCATGTCGTCATTGTTGTTTTTATACTTGCTAACGTATCTACTCAGAGTCAAGATCCCATATTTATCAGCAGTCCTTCTCAAACCTGATCCACTTTCTACTACTTCCTTCACTGTTGCCTTAGTTATATCTGGGGCATTTTTTTTTACTTTCTTTCCCTCAGATTTCGATTTGAGAAACATTGGCATCTGTAATGCAAAATTTGTATATTAATCAAGTAAGTTCGACTTTCGTGATTACTTAGGACTTAAGTGATACAATAATGTATGGTAATGAAGTCATGCATTGAGTCCAATGTCTGCAAGTATTTGGATTTAAATATACCGGTGAAAACACCTACAGATCTGGGGAGGTTTGATACATGTATCAGTCCTCCCCAACATGCATTCAATGAAATATGTGAACCTCAGAGTGAGGTTATGAACTCTAGTCTTAGTGATTAAAACCTGCCATCGGTAGCGTTGTCCTCACTTACGCGAGAGGTAGCGTGTTTACGCGCTCCCTAGCTTCCGCTTGGTACATGATTTAGTACTTATACGGGCTCTTCTCGGCAGTTTGAATGAATTATACTAGTGTTTGGTTATTTAGTATATATGTAGGTAAGTATATAGGCTACTTACATATTTGTATATATCCACAATGGTTTATTACTTAAAAATTAACTACTACAATTGTGACTACTACATTATTTTCGTTCTTCATTCAAAGTCTGGTGGCAATTGAGGTTCGCTTTTTCTTATAGTGCCAACTATTGTCATTCTATGGTGAGTAAAAAGGGCATTGGCAAGTGGAACAGATGTAGGCTATAGTAGTTGTCCATAGTGATGTTCCTTCCTGAGTTGTCAATTGGTTGAATTAGTCTCTTCACAACAGCGGTTGCAGAATTGTCTATAGCGTAAGGGCTTCCAGCTGGTTGTTTAGCAGGTTAAATTTCCATATTTACAGTAAAAAGGTCCTGGCATCAACCAAGGCATACATTTTAATTCCGTATTTTTCTGGTTTAATGCTACAGTATTATACTGACGGGATTTACATCTTCTTCGGAAATCTTCAATCATTTCATCAATCGTCACGTATTCCCCAGGTGTATAGCTTGAAATACAACTGCTGATGAAACTATCAAAAATCTGTCTAATAGGGGCCAGGTTGTCGAGTATCGTACGAGCATTTCGAGTACGTTTGTCATCAAACCGAATAGCTCTGTACAACTGATAAAATCTTCTTTCGCTCATGACTCCACTAAAATACTCGGGAGCTGTACCATTATTTCCCCACATTTCTGATATATTTGAATGGTTGCCTTTTTTCACACCCAACTTATATAAAACACCAAAAATGACTAATAATTCCTCAAAATTGGTTTGTGGACAGTCCTTTTCACCATTTTTATAAGAACTGACCATTTCAGAAATTGGATATTTGCAAATGAAACAATTCCATTGATTGTTTTATTAGGAAAAAAACATTCCAACAATCTACAACAGTTTTACAATATTTTGCATTACCTTTCACACCTGGTAATTTAGTAACTATAATTTGCCTTAGAGTTTTTCCTTTCTTATTTGTTTCTGTACGTGTAATTTGGTGTATATATCTTTTCCAACGTATTGAAATCCAGAAGGCTGCGTTTTGGCTGTAGCGGATAGACGTTTCGGGCTTTTCCGTTGTGTTGATGACTGCACTGTGGTTCTTTCGGATGCAAAAATCCCAGGTGGCTGCGTTGTGGATGTAAAGGGTATAGGCTGAACAATTTGGGTGCCAGATAGTTCTGTAGCAATATCACTATCTGAATCGTTGGATTGCTCCAGTATCTGTTTGATGCATGGAATGCTCACTAGGAGCATCACTTAGACAGTCAGAAGCACAGCCTAGGTCCTCAACATCTGTAAATACGTCGTCCTCTTTTTCAATCCAACTCAAAGAACAGATTCACTAGGCCGATTAGCCATTATAACTTCACTGTGACTCTTCTCACTGAAACATTACACCTGCACGGAACGCGCAAATGCTGTAACGCCAAACGTATCGTGGCTAGAAGCCACCTAACACTACCTGTGATGCGACCGGTATCGTAGCGAGGCGCGGACAAACACGCGTGACACAACGCACTTTCCCCCTTCCCACACGTGCCACGTGTGCGTTAATCATCGCATAACAAAGCAAAACATGTGACTCGTATACTCATTTGAGAATACTTGAGGTTTGAAAAGTTTCCGTCTTAAAACCAGTGCTGGATTAACCATAAGGCACAATAGGCAATTGCCCGGGGCCCCCAGCTCAAAAGCCCCCCCCCCAAAAAAAATAATTAAAAATCCCACCCAAAAAATGGAAAAAATGGATTTTCTTGTGAGGAAAAAGTCAAATAAATTAGATACCGAAAAAAAAGTGAAACATAGAATTACAGTTCTAATTTTAGAGTTTAACTTCTTGGTTTACATTTCGTAAAGTGCTGTTTGTAAATTCTCTCTGCCCGGGGTTTTCCCTTAAACTTTATCTTCTTATTACACTTCCAATTCACAAATAACTTAACTATTGTTTGGCACATTCCAAGTCAGTCAGTCGAAAATTCAACTTACTATTCGCTCTATTGTTCAAGGATTGGAAGCAATTAACTGATACTCCCACGGTTGGGTCCCAAAATTCCCAAAATGCCATGACTATTTGAATTAACTGATAAGTTCCCCCCCCCCCCCCAACCCCTCCACTTTATTAGCCATTGGTAAGTTCGGAAAATGTTTTTCCAAATTCTGGCATTCTGGTCTGCAGAGTAATTTCGGAAGCAAGTAACGTGCTCCCGCTTGAGTTCAGACTTCAAATCGACGGTTTTGTGATCGACAATTTTAATTCGTTAGTGTTCGATGAACAGTTTTATCTGTGTATCGGGTTGAATTAAAACCCCAACTCTTAAATGTTTTCACGTACATATTTGAATGGTGCACAAAAAAGAAAACTTGCCAAAGGCTAAAATTACCGAGATAATGTGGTGTTAGAGGAAGTGCCAAAACTGACTAAATTTTTCCTTCGGAATGAAACCTCTTCAAATTCTTCGAAAAATCAAGGATCTGCCCCTAGCGATGGATCAAAGAAGCAAAACAAAACGAACACTGGTCACGCAGAAGATCCGGATAATGATCCGGTCATTTCAAGGTCTCAAACATCCAGTTCTTCTTTCGAGCATGAAAATGTAGCTGGACAACGAAGTGCCGAAACTTTGAACCGTTTCACTGATCCAGGACATTGGGAAAAATTAACCAGTGAAGACATACAGTTTTGGGTAACACATGGTCCGTCAAATTGTCAAAATTTGACTGGACCGTTTGAATCGTCCTGGCGTCGATATGATAAGGAATCAACGTCAAGATATTGCTCCCAAAATGTATTCTTTGGAAAGAAACCGAATGGAGAGAATACAAAACGAGATTGGCTCATTTATTCACCTGCGAAAGGTAAGCGTTGATTAACAATTGAGCCCTTCATGTATTTATGATACATTGACCGTTTTTGAAACTATGCTATTTTTTATCAAAACTGATTGTAAATTCTTTTTTTTTTTTAATTTTTCTGTCTTTGGAATTCTAGTTCAATTTTATTCGTTTCCAGACTTCAATGAGATCTCCCGTATGTGCAACAACGTGGTATCTTTGAGCACCATATGGTAGCTTGGTCAAAATTATCAGCAACGAGCGTATCACGCAAAGTATATTAAAACGCAACCAAAACTTCAGAATTTTTACAAGAATAAGATCAAATTTTTCAGATCACTTTTGTTGATCAGTTTGCTTTTTTCGGAATTTTAGTCAATCGTATTCGTTTCATTGTTTTAACATTATTTATAATTATTAACTCTTGTGGCAAATCAAATCTTGCAACAACAATTTTGAATATTTCTATCTTACCAAAATTAATCAAATTTGTAATTTGTAATTATTTGAAATTACAAATAAATTGTTACCTTTTTAGTACCAATAAAATTCGATCATAAAAAAATTGAAGTGCAACAAAAATACAAAAAACTTAAAGTGAGTAAAAAAAATAAATAAACATTTTCATTAAACTTAAAACCCAGCGCAAAAAATACAAAAAATCAGGTAAAGTTATTAAATTCATTGATATTCATTAAATGATCGACATTTTTATGATCAATAAATGATCGAAAATACATCGTTTTTGGAGAGGTACGATGCTACTTTTTAATCTTCGGACTAAAAGGGTTAACATTTCAGTTACGGGTTTTATGTCTTGAATACCGTTTAATTCATTTGTGTTCTCAAATTATAATAATATTTTTTTGTTTTATTTTCAGGCCGAGTCGATTGCTTTTTGGCAAGTTATTTTTGTCGCCAGAAAAATGGAACAGACTTGCGCGTGAAGGGTATGATGATTGGAAGAATGTCGGGATTTATTTACAGCAGCACGAGAAGAATTTGAATCATCGGGAAAGTGTGCTAATACACCTGGAAAAACGGAAACATGAAAATTTGCCAGATCTATTCAGAAATGGATTACTTGAAGAAAAAACTATTGGCGCGATGTTATAAAACGAGTAGTTGCTGTTATCATCACTCTGGCAGAACGAGGATTGTCATTCTGAGGTACGAACGAGCATTTTGGAAAGCCGGATAATGGGAATTAGTTAGGTATACTTGAACTTCTTGGTCTGTTTGATCCATGTTTGCGGGATCATATTGTACGATACGGAAATGCTGGAAGAGGTGTTCCTTCGTATTTATCCAAAACGATCTGCGAAGAGTTAATAAACATCATGGGCATAAAAGTTAGATCATATATTTTAGAAGAGGTGTCTCTAGCTCTATATTACAGCATTTCCGTTGAATCAACTCCCGATGTATCGCATATAGATCAATTGTCAGTTGTGCTTCGGTATGTTTCACCAAAAGATCACAAACCAGTTGAAAGGTTTATATCTTTTCTTGAAACAGAAGGCCATACTGGCGAAAGTTTGAAAACTCAAACTGTGAACTTCGACACTAAAGATTGCGGTTTGGAAATTCAAGATTGTAGAGGACAGTCCTATGACAACGCACCAAACATGTCTGGAAAATATCAGGGTCTGCAAGCCAAAATATCAGAACTGAATAAAAATATGCGATTTATGTTCCTTGGGGTACACATTCCCTCGATTTAGTTGGACAATCTGCTGTTAAATGCTGTTTTTACGTAGTTGATTTGTTCCCGATAATGCAATCATTGTATAACTTCTTTTCTGCAAACCCTCACTGTTGGGACGTGTTGAAAAATTGTATCAAAAACGCAAACAATTTGAAATCATTGTCAGATACGCGCTGGCAAGCACATGCTAATGCAACGAACGCGGTTTATGATTCGTTTCATAAAATTGTTGAGGCTTTAGAAAGCATTGATGATGACGAGTCAGAAAATAATGACACTCGGCATGAAGCGGGGTGCATCGCAAACAGAATGCAAAAATTCTAATTCAGGTTCATGTTAATTTTGTGGGATTCAATTTTGACTTCTAAGCTTGCAGCTAGTAAATCATTACAAGCTGAACAGATCGACTTACAAACGTGTGCTGCCTTGTATAACACTTTAGACGAAATGTTAGGCAAGTTTCATGATAAGTTCGATATTTTCGAGGAAAAAGCGAAGAAATTGTTACCTGATGTATCGTTTTCTAAAAAATCGTGGCGTAGAAGAAAAACAATCGAACGATGGAGGCGCTCCTGAAATCGAATTTTTGCCTCGTGAGAATTTCAGAATAACAGGTTTTCTCGAAATCATCGATAAACTCAACGTCGAAATAAAAAAAAGCGCAAAAGTTTATATGGACGTTCCCAAGAAAGTTGCATTTTTGAATAATTTTTCAATGAGCGATGAAGAACTCTGTGAAGCGTTAAACAATTTGATTGGCTTTTATGATAAAGATTTGGAAGAATTTTCAGCTGAACTGAAACATTTTCATTCTTATATAAACAACAGATGCACCGCTGCCGAAAAATCTCATAGTCAGTTGTATGAGATTTTAATGAAAGACCAATTGGCAGAGGTATTTCCGAATGTAGAAATAGCTCTCCGAATTTTTTAAACTCGAATGATAACGGACTGTACTGCAGAACGTTCTTTTTCACAGTTGAAACGAATTAAAGCGCCCCGAAGAGCCATTATGCGACAAGGACGACTAGACATGTTAAGTCTTCTCTGCATAGAATCAGACATTTTAAGGAAAATCAACTTCGATGATGTTATTGAAACTTTCTGCGAAACAAAATGCAGAAAAAGGGTTTTCTGAAAATGTAGGCCTACATGTGATCTAAATTGTATTCATTATTCATTGTAAATAAGATCTCTTTCAAAGTTATGATTGACTTTCTATGAAAGAGGGGGGTTGAAAAAAAGGGGAAAAGGGGCCTCAAATTAACAATTGCCTAGGGCCACAGGGAGTCTTAATCCGGCACTGCTTAAAACAAAAAACTTTTCTTAATAAGGAATGTTTTTGTTTGGAGCAACCTAACAACGTTACCGATGGCGGGTTAAAATTTGTATTTGCATTAGAAGATGATAAACTGGTGAAATAACATATTAAAGACAAAACACATACCGGTAGCGGTGCCTTGCTTTCACTTGATGTAAACAGATAATGTGGCAAATATCAGTTTCTTCTCCTTGTACACAATTACAAGCAACAGGAAGTAACAAACAGGAAATAAGGAGTATGGAGAAGGAGTAGTTGATTGCTACCAATTGTATAAACAGAATATTACCTAACTGTATCAGACCTCCCTATGTATCATACCTCCCCAGTCTCTCCTACGGTAATTCATTTTTCAGGAAAAGGGAATAACCCATCTCATTTGGGTGAAATCGTGTTGACCGATTGAAAAGCGTCAAACTTTCGAGTAGACATACCGTACATAAAGAGTCCATGTAGCATTGATACGGTAGGCCTACTCGGAAAGATATGGGGTAAAAATTAGCCTACGTCATGTGGACCTACTTGCTTCATTTGAGTTACTGGGCTATCTTGGTCATTTACCTCCGTGTACTTCGGTGTGTGTATAATATAATAATCTGTGTTACTGTGGTGTCTGTATTAGAGTGTGTGCATTTTTAATTCAGGTGATTATTGAGAAGGTGGCGGCCGTGGCCCGAAGTTACGAACCATCCGGGTAATTGCCTGGAGTAGAATTGGGCATAAGACCAAACATAAGGGAATAACTGATATTTTCTGTATTGTGTTAGAAATGCAACCATTATATTACAATTTGTCTTACACCGTGCCTGTTTATCATCGGTGTGGCGAGGTTGTTTTACGGACGCGTTGCTAGCAATATCATAATCGAGTTCGTGCCTTTGATGAACCAAGCGGCGAAATGTTACGATCAGAGAATTTTCAGTTCCATGTTAGGATATTTAAAATGCTCTCTAACGACGTGACTAAATTTAATAACAATAATAACTAAATATTAATATTTTACAGTCGTAGTTTCTCCTGTGTGGATAATTTTACAAAATTCAATTATCGAGGTTACACAGGTTTAAATGTGTAACTAGGAACTGCTTTATGACGGCAATTATACAAGTTGTCCAGTAATAGTACCGTATTTATACATTTGTAAGGATCTTTCAGTTCTTTATGCTCAATTTGGATTAATGAGGGAGTTTTGATATTTTCATTTGAAGTGGGTTCCTTGTAACACGAGGTGGAACTAAATTGACTTCTGTTTTCTGAAACTCACAGCATCCAGTTGCTGACAATATCTTACTCGTGTAGTAACTAGAGTTTGATTTTAAGTTGATAGGTTTGTAATGTAATTTAGTGTCGGGCAATTATATTTATTCCGCGTGCCCCATCACATTGTGCTCAGGTTTGTGTGTAGCCTACTTAGGAATAGAGAAACCAATTATAGGTCGCTTCATTTCACTGCTCCACAAGCTGGCACCAGTAATTCCTCATTTTATTAATATTTCACTCGATATTGTACCCTAACTCACATCTTATAAAGTCGAGCGTCATTGTCGAATACGTTTGTTGTTAACTTCTTCTTCTCACTGTGCGCCAGGAGGGTTATATTTGGATTACCAGTAGCCTAACTTGAATTAGGTGTTCTGAAATTACCTCATTTCATGTGTTATATATCATAATGATCTGTGTGTTCTAGCTTCCTAAACATTATGGACCAACAACCAATAATTAAGAGTGAGCCGGATGAATTCCTTAATATTGTGAGTTTTATTTAGGCCTAATTCATATATCGTGTAACATGATGTGCATGACGAGCTTGCTACCAAATAGTAGGCTAACCAGTATGTTCTTCTTTTTATTGTTATACGTAACTTATAACTGTTATTCTGTCGGTATGTTTCATGTTGGGTCATACGTGTATAACTCTTTCTAGGAGTCAAAGGACCAATTACCCATTTCTAACCTGCTGGATGAATCTTGTGATATATTTGAATACGAAAACACGGCGGTCAAAGTGGAGCATCAAATAGAGGTGATCATAGATTCTATATTTCCTTTTCTAATAATAATGTGAAGTATTTCCACAATTTGGATTATTCAGTATTGTTTCTTATTTTAGCAATAACTGATGTTTTAGTATTCATAACGCTGGTGCACTCTGCTAGCACCCTGGCGTTCACAGAGAGTGAAGATATTAATTATGCACGACGTATCACTTTTTCCTTTTCGCTCCCATTTCGACAAAATATCATTTTCACACCTTATTTTATCTTTTGGGAGCACATTATCAATTTTAACTTCCAACCTTGGTCACTTTGCACCGACTGCACCCGATATATGCGCTAAATCACAAAAATATGTGTTTTATTTAACAACCGGAGCCATGTTCGTCTGATGTTCTTAGTAGGTGAAACTGCCGCAGCGAGCGCTCACAACGAGGTGCACACGTTGACGTCTGTAGTTGCCAACCTGTCCGATACAAAATACTCCAGACGACACGTAACGTTGTGATTATGTGATAAAAGAAATAATTGGGCTTTGTGCATTATTTGTATTTGTAAATAAAGCTTGTATGAGGCAGTGGTGCCAACTTCACTTTATCGCAACAAAAACCATTGATCTGGACGCGTTAGGCTGCAACCATTGTCAAGATCCATTGGATTGGACAAAACGAAGGTTAGAATGGTCGGGAGTGGGTGTGGCCTTGACGTCCGGGTATCCTCTTGTTGCAGGTTACTGATAGGTTATGATTTATCCATCTAACTCTCACCTCACGATGGCATTTCGTGCACGGTAGTGTTTTTGGTACTAAAATGTGTTGTTGCAATAGACTCAGAAACTTTTTAGGTTGGTCATAGAACCACCGATTGAAGTTTCTGATTGTTATCAGGCAACTTTGACAATCCATAACTTAGTGACTAAGTGGTTCAATTCGGCGCTTTGTCAAATGAACTGAGTGCTGCACACGAATGATGCGCATTAGAGAATGAACTGGGCGCTTCTTTGTTTAAGTAGTACCGTAAGGGCGAGGTTGGCTGTACTGTTTTGATGACAGACCAGCGGAGTTGACGAAGAGACCCGATTACTCACGACTGCAACCGATGATGATTGATTTGAACTAGCGGTGACAACGGCTGTAATTTTGGCTATTTAAGTCTTGATCCTATTTGGGATGGTTGGGTGGTTCACAGACGGAGGAGTAATCATATATTACTACATTTCCTCCAGATATTTTCCTGACCATTACTACAGGTATTTTGGTTAGTCTTTCTACTTTAGAAAAGTTACGACAATGTCATACGTCATGCATTGCCGCCGTGACGACTACACCGTATGATGTGCCAACAGTAGCTAATTTATTGGTAATGCAGGTTTAAACAATTGGCACTCGGTCATTCACAGTAGGTTAAGACTTTACCATATGCCAATGCTAAGACTCAATCATAAGGCATTTGAGATATGATTGAATCTAAGAGGCGTTGCGCTGCTGTTTGTTCATCCTGGTGCTTATAGGATAGTGGATAACAAGGAAGACTGCTATAGTACGAAATGTGATCTCCGTACTGCCTTCAATTAATGTATAGATGCTAATTTGGCTGTCATGAATCATAATTCAAATGAGAAATTATCACCACCACCACATCTTTCCTTCCTCTTCTTCTTGGAAACGAGAGTGCGTCTGAACTCGATTCAGAATATCTTACGGTTCGTGCACTTGTGTAAAGCAATTACGCCACAAATTGTATATGGCTGTCAAATCTTGATATAAATGATGAGTTTATGGAGTGGCATTCTCTCTGGAGTTATTTGTAAACATTTATATGTTAGATGGCTCAATGGAATACACGCATATTACTCCCAACAACTACAATAGAAGGAAGTGGCTTGAAACCCACGAAACCTGAGCTAAACCCGGCATTACTTTCACTTACGTGTGCAACGCTCCTCGGTTTCAACTTTCATACACACCTCCATCGGTTAACTCTCCTTTAGTTCCGATTCCGATGGTTAAAGGTTTTATTCCATTTTCTCAGGTTCTTTTCTTTTCTACCTGTTACGGTACCCTCTTTTTTATGGAATCAGGATTTCTTCCTTCTTTTCATGATATCCCCGAACTTTTTTAAGAGGTAACTAAACGATGTGGCAGTATTTATTGGCGGGAAAAATGACTTGGCTCACAAAAACGGTGCGGAAATAAGAACAAAACTCAAAAAGAAGAATTACACATTTTTATCATTGTGTTTTGCATAGTCATTTATTGAACTGACTCTTTTCCTACATATTTCTATATGGCATCTAGCAGATTATGTACACATCGCTGCTAGCTCTTGGTAATTCTTGTTTGTGCACAGTAGATGGGTAAAACCAACTCTACATAAATTAGTGAATACATGCCGCATCTCAAAGTTGGCATATGTCAATCATTGTGGCCATATTTATATTATTTTTGTCAGCATCCTTTCAAATACTTGAGTGGATAATAAAAGAAATTGAGACCTAATGTCTTCTATTAAAATGGTTCTCTGGCCAGGAGGTACGGTATACTAGTCTTGATCTTGAGGTTTTTGCTACTCCAAGGGCTCTTTTGATAGAGTTTTCACTCTTTTTATTGGATTTCCTTTGCATTTGAAAAACTTCATTGCTATTTCTACATTTAGTAATCGAATGTACTTGATGTCGTTTGTGCTATAAATGCGTGAGCAGCATGAAGTGTCACTCACAGATATTTGAATTCAGGCACGACCTTGATAAACGTACCATTGATACAATTGTTTCCACTTTGCGTTTGTTTGCCTTACTTCTTTCTGTTGTCGTCACATTTATATGGAAGTCGTTATCTTTACACCACTCTTCCATATTACCTATTGTTTCTTGTAATTTCTGTTAGTTTGATGATGTGACTACTAAATTATCTACATATATGTTGGTTGATACTTCATCTTTCTTCTCCATTTCTTTAAATATCTCATCAGCTGCTAAAATGAAGAGTAGAGGGCTCATGGGATCTCCCTGAAGAACGCATTTTGTTTGAAATATGGGCTTCGATAGTAACAAGTTATCTGGTTTTCTTATTGTGATGTATTTCGATATTTCTCGTAATATGATGTAATGGAAAATTAATGGGTTTTATTTGAAGTAAATGAGGATACTGTAGGGGCAGATGACCGCCTCCTTAAGGCAACAATAACTCGCTAATGAGATATTGTAAACATTTAAGGAACACCCAGTAACTGCATTCAGCCTCCCGTTATCAACACTATAATAGCAATAGAACAAGAACTAACGATAAAAATTTATATCAAAATGTAGGAAATATCAGTGGTAATAGCAGTGTATTACAAAACAAGTGTTATAAATCAGTCTTCCTAAAATCAATAACGGAAGATGAATTAAGTAGGATTGTCAGAAAAATAAACATAGTTATAGTTGGGATGAAATGTCACCCTGGATATTGAAACAGTACTACGGTCCAACCCTAGACGTTCTTACACAACTGATAAACACGTGTCTCTTAAAAGGTATCGTCCAAGATATACTAATTCTATCCCTTGTCAAACCAATTTCTAAATGGGGTTACAGACATCAACTAGGCAACTACAGACCGATAACAATTTGTTACTAATTTAGAGTACGTATGTAATTAGCCATAAAAATAATAGAGTGTATACATACGATTGATTTAATAAATAAGAATCACTTTGGTTTCACGGAGACCATATCAACTATAAATGATTTGCAGAATTTTATGGAACATTGCTTTCCTCTCTCGATGGTATTATGTGTTATATCGTCAATCTGACAAAATCCTTTGATATAGTAGATCATGAATTATTATTGGATAAGGCAGAGGATTATTGTGTAAGGGGACTGGCGTTTGATCTGTAAAAAAATATTACAGATGTCAATTTAAAAAATTTTCTTCACGAATGGTGTGAGTTTCAATACACTCCTAGTTTATGTCTAACCGTTATAACGCAATGTTCAATCCTTCATCTCCTACTTGAAATTCTTTTGTAAATTATGTACACAGTCAGGTAATATTTTAATTATTTCATATATAGATGATACCGCAAGGTTGACTAGGACTGTAATAAAACAATTACCCTTCATGAAACTCAAAATAGTATCGATCTTGTCACTCAGTTTTTTGTTGAGCAAATGTTAAGTGAAACCCATGAATAATCAGCTTTATAATATTTTCAAGCTAAACGTAATTTAAAAGTAAATCGAAAATATTGCTCTGAAACCGATGATATAAATCAGGTGGCCTCAGCAAAACGTTTGGGCAGTACAATAGATCATACATTATCATGGGAGGAGAATATAAATGAAATATGTAAAAGATAAAGAGACTCTTATTTTAAAATAAATTTCAAGATACTTAAGCAGGGAATAGCAGTTACCAGTTTACTGTGGATTAATACATTCACATATATCATATGGCATTGAGATATGGGATGGGTTGGGAATAATGGGGAGACTAGTTAATGTGTAAAAACGAGTAATAAGATACTTGTATGGTTAGTATTATTATTATTATATATTTTCAAGTATTCTTGTAAGAAAAACTCAACACAAAAATATGTCGCAATCAAAAATCTCCACAGTCATGAATTTAGAGGGCAGAATAATTCCTTTCAAGAAAGGTTTAATAAATAATATGCAGAAAAGGAGTTACATACGATAATTCATTACCGAACTACTAAAGTCTTTCACTGGAGCGGGTTCAGTACGTCACTTGAGGTATATCTAACCCTGAAAGTGTCATATTCCTGTGCTTCTAAAGCTACAATGTTAGTAAATATGTTAATTTATATGTGGATATGCTGTGTAAGATAATGACGTATCCAATTCTTTTTAACTGCCAGTTCTGGAAAAAAAAAGGTATTGTAAGTTGGTATAAGGGCAGTGGATATGTATCCCACCTTGAATGGTACAATAATGGTAACACTAACAAGAATATATCGTCAATGCAAATCTCGCCGAAACGTGACACAAGTACTGATTAGATGCATCTAAATTGATATGTGATGTTATTGGTTCCCCAAATAAGTGGAAGGGTGACATGTGGTGCACTAAAATACGGCCGAGACTGAAGGGTTTATGAGTTCTCATATACTCTAATATTATTCTACCGAGGGAATGGTTCAAGTAGTGCAATAGGTTGGGGAGGATATGAAAATACACTCTTGGGCTGCCCAAGGTCTGTCGAGTGTTTCTAATGTGTACAATTTCAGCCACTCTAGGGATGGTTCATTTGAATCTGACGATGAAATATAATCACAAAATGTTCCTTGTTATATGACAAAAGGGGACTTAACGGTCTCATGCCCCAATAACTAACAAATACCCCTCAACATATTTAATCTCCGGGATGAAATCATGCTCCTAGCCATCAGAAAGTTGATCAACCAGGGATCAGAAGAGTAGTTTCCGACTGTGGTTGCCAGACTGAAAAAGCCGCAATAGGATTTGTTTCTTTAGAAGTTTGGAACATCATGATCACAAGACCATGTACTTGTCTGTTTGCTCAGTCATTGAAGACCTGTAGTGTTTGTACTGTGGACAGTTCTTGACACAATGTGCTCCGCGCAGTGCATTGATACAAATGCTGACGACTTTTAGGTGGTCTGTGAATACATCAGTTTCAGCAAATTGTGTCTGGTGCTTAGGCAGCTCACTGATAATGTTTTCTGAACCACAATATCTAGCAGTCTCCTTTGCCGGCATTTGCAAGCACTGGGCCAGTAGCTGACTTGAAGGTGAAAACTCACTTCTGGAATGGTTACAGTTGTCCATGATTGTCTTCATGGTATCATTAAACATTATTGAGAATACCTTGCAAATTGTCCCAACCATTTAGGACGAAACACACATGAATGTTGAGGTAGGGTGACCATTTGTATGAAAATAATAGTTCCTGCCAAAACCTAGACTAGCCCATGTGTTCTGGAGCGCACCGGGCTTCAACTGGGAGTTTACATGATGAGATCAGTATCCGAAAACTCATATGAAAATGAATGTGAGGCTTGGGTTGACCTCCACTGCTTCACATGGCCAACAACTTGGTATTGACACACACGTGATGAAAGCCTTCACTGGAACGAATTCATATTGAAAGACACCCCAGATATGGTCTATGGCGCTGTGTCTCAGCCTTTATTAGATCGGGGTCGGCAATTTCATTTAGAAAAATTTTCCAGCCCTTGTCTAAAAATATATTCATGTTCAATTCTCTATTTCAATACATTGTGTAATCTTGGCATCGTCAATTTGTTATGTATTTTGAAATACAAGTAAATTGGTATGCAATGAAAATTCAATTAGCTGCCACTGTACTTACGAATAAACCTTGATTACTTTCTCGTTCTTGTTAAATTTTTTTCTACCTTAATCATCTTTTGTTTATTCTGGTCTCAAGAAGGGTAAAACAGTCACGATATTTATCAACGATGCTTGTCCTTATTAACGTTCTATGGTAACTCTAAGTAACTGCATCTACGCCGTGAAGTCGCAACACTCACACACGATGCTAGTAACAATATGCCATTCCCACGTTTTACGAGTGTATATGAACTGAAATGCTTTCTGATGTAAAGTCCTCATAAACTGTCAGGCTGACGTTACAAAAGTATGAATGTGGTTTTCAATATTACCTTTGGTAGGTTATTTTATTCCTTGATACCTTCAGTGCAAATCATCTGATGGATATTATTCCAACTACACAAAAGAACATATTTGTAAAACAACTCATTTCCTTGCAGAATGATACAGAACTGCACACGGACATTAAGATTGAGGAAGCTTCTATTCCTGAGCTAATTCCTTGCATCAAAACAGAAACAACTTCTTCAGATCTGAAAGAGGTAAGTATCTTTATGCCTGTTCCCAAGACATCTCCTCATCACCTAATAGCATTTCAATATAAAAAGTGGTATACTTACTATTGTATTGATGACAAAACTGTTTGGTTGTGGTTTGTACTCCCGGCACAATCCATTTTGATAGAGGGACAGCGAATTGAAATGTCTGTCCCATGCGATACTTCTACCGGCTACCGCCGCCTTTGTGCGATGTTGCTCTGATCACTGAGCTACTATGGGATGCATGTTATATGTCATTTAGAAAGGCACATTATGTGAAGCTAGCATATGTTGCCACAATCACGTTTTACTAGTTGCCCATTATGTGCTCCCGTACTCTAGCAGACGTATAATTCTTGTAGTTACCAGCATAATATAGCAACAATATTGATGTTACATAGTCTACAATAGACTCCCTCTAGCATTCAATTTAACTAAGGATTATAACTACTTATCTGTATAATGTTCATCACTAGCAGTAAGATGTCATGGACCGTACGAAAGTGTTAAGCGTATATATATTCACTTCAGCTGACCAATGCTGTACAATTACATGGTGTGTTATGTGTGTAACTTTTAAGGTGATAGCACAGAAGTAAATTATTGCATCTTATCCCTAGGATGAGAAAAAAGAAACCCAGGAACGCGAAGGTGATGGGAGTGGGAATACTTTAAATGAGTAAGTGTTCAACATACATAAAATATTATCTTCCGCTTTAAGATTTTTCAAAGTTGTGTTGGTAAGGTCCGATGTGTCTCTTATTGTATGTGTCTCGTCATTGAAGTAGATATTGATATTAACTTTGTAGTTAGCAGCCCACAAATTATCCTTTCTCGTTCAGAGTTCTATCTGTCTTGAAGTATTTAAGAAGCGTTTGTCAGTCTGTTGATGGGAGCTATTTCTGTCTTGTAGAAGTATGCTTGGAGGAAGTACACTTGTCGCAGTGATAAGAATGTGAATGAGTCTTGTAAGGAACATCCATTACTTCAAACCCCCTTCACTGTGTCCTTAACCCCAAATGATTTTTCTGTAACCCATGCTAAAAGCATAAATATCTTCCACCTGATCCAAAGTTGCAGCAAGTAATGTCCAATATGTTCTTACTTTTTCAAGAGACCAGCTCACCCAGTGTGGGTAGAAAGTGAAACATTGTGTAGACAGGTCCTGTAGTGTAGTACAATATAGTCTAATACTCTAATACATGCATTAAGTCTAACATGTGCTTTAAGTATTGTACAGTAAAACAATTATCACTTTATGCAAGTACTTTAAATATTGTATTATAGTATAGGTCAAGACAACTATCATTTGATACATGTGCTCTAAATAGTGTATTATAGTATAGGTCAAGACAACTATCACTAGGTACATGTGCTTTAAATAGTGTATTATAGTATAGGTCAAGACAACTATCACTAGATATATGTGCTTTAAATAGTGTATTATAGTATAGGTCAAGACAACTATCACTAGATACATGTGCTTTAAATAGTGTATTATAGTATAGGTCAAGACAACTATCATTTGATACATGTTCTTTAAATAGTGTATTATAGTATAGGTCAAGACAACTATCACTAGGTACATGTGCTTTAAATAGTGTATTATAGTATAGCTCAAGACAACTATCACTAGATACATGAGCTTTAAATAGTGTATTATAGTATAGGTCAAGACAACTATCACTAGATACATGAGCTTTAAATAGTGTATTATAGTATAGCTCAAGACAACTATCACTAGATACATGAGCTTTAAATAGTGTATTATAGTATATCTCAAGACAACTATCACTAGATACATGTGCTTTAAATAGTGTATTACAGTATAGCCTTATGCATGTGAGAGTAAGTGGCAGGAGTAAGCCGACTAGGCATGGATTGCAGTATCGACTTTTAATGTATAATAATAAGTTTACTAGGTTATTTAGTTGACAAGTTATTTTAAAGAACGCAAGGAAGTTGAGGCAGTATTCCGATGTCAATCCAGAACTCAAAAAAGAAAAGAAAATATAAAACATGTTCACACCCAACAAGTAAACCGAATACTAATAAAACATCAAAAGAAAATACGGGACATTATTAACGAGGCCCCCAAAGGAATGAATTACGTGCGTTCAATTCGTAAATAAAACACATAAGATTAGCGAATATTTTCAAGAAGCAAGGACTCAATATAGCATTCATAACGAACAACACACTCGGTAAGCTCATACATAACTGCAACCTAATGAAGATAAACCCACATTCGAACTCGGATCTGTATTTGTTAACATACAAAGAAAAAGGAAGTAATGGTATCTATGTAGGTCAATGTGCAAGGCATTTAGCAACACGATATAAATAAAACAAAATACAATAAAAGACAACGAACACTCAGCAATTTGTGAAAAAACGCATAACAATACTCATCGTATCACCAACATAGAAACAGATCCAAAGATTTTACACCTAGATTCAAAGATCAGAGCTCTTCACATAAATTAGTCCATTGAAATATATCGCACCAAGAAAGATAATCTCGAGAATGTAAACAAACACCTGATTCTAGAAAGATCCCCACAATTCGTACTGCTAAATAGGGTCAGTCCACAATCATAATGATTAGATGAGACAATGAATGCATAGCACCTTTGTTAAGGAGGGTGCAGCCTTTGCCTATTTTCAACAAACCAAGGTCTCAGGCAGGCAGTTCTGTAGGGTCCTATCTCACCTTTAAGACTGATTACGAGCAAATATGGATTTTATCTACGCTGTGACAGGTGAATTGAATGGCTTACAGTTGTGATGAGAAAGTTCCAGTGTCGATAACATAACCACTTTTTAAAGTAATTCCAGCCTGAGGTATTTTCCACATTCTTTAAGTTATAGTAGTAGTTACAACTTCAGTCAATTGATAGAGTGGAAGGAGACGTGAAACATGTTACAAGGAGCAAAGATATGCTTCAAAACACGGCAGATTCAGCGGTTGGCGAACACAGGAAAAATAATGAATACGCCAACTTAGGAAGATATACAAGAATTTTCCGTCTGAGGTAGGGCTTTAGACAGCAAGGAATCGATCAAAATAAATTTGCGTAGAATAATGAACCTTCCAATTTTAAAGACCACATGCACTTGGAAGGATCACCTTTATCCATTTTATTAGAAACATTTCGGCAAGAAGTTATGCTTCAGTGTACCAATGAGTATTGTTGGGAAGAAGGAATAGTGGACGTAGCATACAAAGAAAATGTCATTTGAATTTTTTGCAACCTACCAAGATCTAAATTGGGCTGTGTTACGGAGTGCATTTCTTGATTTTGAGACTGGATATTGGATTATTTTGTACGACCGAAGGACAGTATTATTAGGATATGGATTTTTCTCTTGGATGAAGGGCAGATAAAATTGCCTGGAGAAAACTACAAGACAATTTTCAATAAATAGTAATTCATTGGAATCAGCAGGACTTGGACTGAAAATGGTAAATGTTTTGTATTTCTACCTGCAATATTATTGCAGACGCAGCGAGAAATGTGGTATGGAAGTTTTAGTATTATTTCATTGTGCGCCCAGAATCCTCTGTCCTTAAGACAGAATTTATCACTTGTACTACTGAGGAGAAACGTTCCCAAGTCAAAGTACTGTATGTATAGCAAACATGCACCTCACACGCATGTACTCAGTTGACGGTCAAAAGTCAAGCTTTCAATGGACGTCTATGCAATAGGTCCTCGTTAAAAGGAGATCCCGTTGCTCATGATCGCATGATTTACGGTCACGTAAAACTAATCGCTTTTTTGGTGTCAGATATTAATTAATATACCTCAATCGTAGTGAAAAAGACCATCAAATATTCCCAATAATGTGATCTCAATGTGGCCCTTAAGCGGTGTCTCATAATTCCAAAACAATATCATATTCAAAAATCTTCATTATACTTGGCAAATGAGGTACCATTCCATCATTTCCATAATCAGATAACTTTGCTAGAGTGAACTCTGTCGGCTATCATGCTGTTTCAGCAGACACAAAATATCGCTTCTTATTGCCTACTGCAAATCAGAGTGGTCCGCAGACGCAATTATCACGTGTTCAAATTCTCATCAATATGCCTGAAAATCATCACCGTCTGAATTCCTTCCCTGAAATTTGCTGCAATGCTCTCTAGTAATAAGCTGTATTTAATTATCCATGTATCACGTTATTTAATTACAATCAAAGATGTATTTCCAGTCTGAAAAAAATGTAGATTTCAAGAAAATGCTGCTTATTTCAATGGGTATCAAGTTGCGACTTCAAGAATATTTCGACATATCTTCCCGTTTAACATACCCCAGACCCCAAAAATTATGGTTACTGGATTGTATTCTGTACTGTTTATGCGACATACCTTTGCCAGTTCATAAAACCGTTAGGTATTTCTCTACACATAGCGATTTTACCACTGCTCTACCTACGCCTTTTGCTTGTTTGGCTTTCTTACAGTCTAGTATGTGATAGGAAGCATTAACTGTATGTCAAACCCAGTCCACGTTTGTATTTGTAATCTAAGTAATAATTTGAAAAGAGACAAGTGTAATCAGTTTTAAACATTATCTCTGCTTTTATTTGTTTGTTTATGACATGCATATTAACCTAAAATCAAACTCTAGTCTACCTTAGTGAAAGGCTAACAGTTTAACCACTGCGTCACCATACCCTTTTTTCTTAGTTTGATTCGTTCTAGGCCTTAGAGCTAGAAATCGAGTTAAGATCTCTAGTGAAAGAGGCACATGTGCTCACTACTATATAGCACGTAATGTTTAGCTGGTAACATTAGACAACCGAAAATGATTGTATTTCTGTTAGCCAAGCATTTCTGTCATTTACCTACTGTGTGAGCTCTGCCAGCAAGACAGTTTAGTTTAGAACAAGTGTGTGTGAGTGTGTGTATAGATTATTAGCCTCAGGTATTTAAAGCTTGTTGTGTGTAGCAACCATCTTGTCCCAGTAACCACTGAGCAAGTTTTAACAGTCAACCCATAATAACTGCATAGGATAGTTGTGTGTGGTTCATGTACTTGTGTGTGTGCATTAGCATCATGCACTAGCTTTACCTTACCCTCTATAGGTAGAGCGTTATCCCTTTCCCTTCTGACATTACCAATGACCACATTCACCCACAAGTTTTACACTTAAACCATTGGCTAGTTTTTGATTAAGTTTGGATCGGTTTGGTTGGGTTTGATTCAACTTGGTTCAGTTTAGTTCAATGTAGTCACCATTTTGGATTTTAGCTATCCTCTTTAACCAATCAATTAAAGATTGTCTACTCTTATTTCTTGAATCGATAAATCAGATTTTGTATACACCATTTGTCATTTATTATCCCATACCTACAACCTATACTCTCTCTGTACTGCAGTTTGATCTGAAAACAAGTTACAATGGTGAAAGATTTGTCAGTCACCATACATGTAGCCTACAATAATTCTTTCACTACCTAGCTATGTTTCATCACTCACTGTAAACATTTCACATGTCCATATCCGATTATAAGTTTATAAAATCTCAGGTCGATGACCTTGATGTATTGGGTATTTTAGGGTGAATTCATTAGCCATGGGAAAGGGTTGACTATTCTAAGTCCTATGACACCTCACATGTTGATATCCGATTATTAGTTTATAAAATCTCAGGTCAATGACCTTGCTGTTTTGAATTTTTGAGGTAAATTCATTGGTCATGGGAAAGGGTTAACCATTCGTAGTCCTATGACACCTCACTTGACCCTCTCTACTGATAAGTTTATAAAATCATAGGTCAATGACGTTGCTGTTTTGGGTATTTTGAGTAAATTCGTTGGTCATGGAAAAGGGTTGGCCATCCTGAGTCTTGTGACACCTCACTTGTCCCTCTCTGATTATTAGTTGATAAAATCTTAGGTTAATAACCTTGCTGTTTTGGGTATTTTGGGTAAATACGTTGGTCATGGAAAAGGGTTGGCCATCCTGAGTCTTGTGACACCTCACTTGTCCCTCTCTTATTATTAGTTGATAAAATCTTAGGTTAATAACCTTGCTGTTTTGGGTATTTTGGGTAAATTCGTTGGTCATGGAAAAGGGTTGGCCATCCTGAGTCTAGTGACACCTCACGTGTCCCTCTCTTGTTATTAGTTGATAAAATCTTAGGTTAATGACCATGCTGTTTTTTTTTTGGGTAAATTCATTGGTCATGGGGAGGGGTTGGCCATTTTAAGTCCTATGACACCTCACTTGACCCTCTGTGATTATTAGTTAGCGAGATATTAACGAAAGTGCAGTTAGGCCCTTTTGACAAAAAATGAATAATACATTCAAAAACAGGGCGTTACCCCAAGTCCAACGACCCCTCATACAAGTCCCTAGCTTTCTTAGTTCATAAGATATTAAAAAGCCGATGACCTATTAGTTTTTGGATCTTTGGTTAATTTGTAAAAAAAAAACGTATCTATAAATCATTATTCAAAAAGCCCGCCCTCTTACAAAAAACCCAATTGCGCATTCGTAAAACAAAAAACAAAAATGATAAATCATAGCGGCATTCAGTTGTATGCATGCACTTTATGTGGAACGAGTTTAATTTCATATTGGCATACAAACTCCCACATGTTGCACATGGAAAGCGACTTTTACCTAAAAATTATTATTTCACCCCCTAGTAGGGGTAGATTTTATTTTTGAGTGGAAATAAGTTATCCATAGGAGAGGGGATGTCTGCCGGAGTAATTTGACTACTTGTACATGTCTCTAGCCTTATTCCCACCACTGTCAAAACAGGTTGTGGCTTGTTAGCTCTTATCGTGCACGTGCACATGTGTACACTTGTGTGTTAGGTCATATTACACATGAACTTGCATTTTCTCACGTATGAACCAAAACAGGATGTGACTTGTTTCACAAGGAGGACGGTAATAAGGTCATCTCACACGTGTTCACATGTATTTCGTCACTTTCCTTTCATATCGTTATCCCATTATAGTAGTGGGGGTTAGTGAACAACGTCAGTTCAACACACACAAATGTAGTTAGGCCCTTTAATATAATTTAAATAAAATCATGAGCCAGTCCATAGGGATCAGGCCAAAGGGGCCGGTCCAAAGGGATCAGTCCAAAGGGACAAGGACTCGTCCACAAGGACCTGTCCACAAGGACTTGTCCACAAGGACTCGTCCACAAGGACCTGTCAACAATAACCCATCAACAGGGACCTGACAGCAGGGGGCTCGTCAACAATAACAGGGGCTCTCACCTCAAGGCCTAACACGCCCCTCTTTGATTATTGGTTTGCAGAACAACGTTACATTCCATATCGGCATTCAAACTCTCACATGTTGCAATTGGAAAGAGAGATTCTCTAAAAAAATTCAAGTTCACCCTCTAGTAGGGGTAGGTTTTATTATGGGGTGGAAATATGTTGTCCAATGGAAAGGGGGTGTTTGCCTGAGTAATTTGACACCTCGTACAAGTCTCTAGCCTGATTGGTTCGCGAGATATTGCCATTTTAGTATTCCAGCGGTGGCGGTGGTCACAGAACTGTCCAAAACACACTACTAGTTTGCCTTATAAATCTCACTGGTCAACCCCGTCACAAGACACTTAGACATATTGATATGTTTAAAATGGTTTTGTTATTATTACTTGAAATGATTACAGTATGTTTTGTTACTTTTACTCTAAATCATGACATGATACGTATTTTGCACAATATTGCTTACTGCGGATATGACAATTGATTGCTACCAAGTTTTGATAGGGTTAGTTTTTATCGTGGCCACAAGGTGTCTCTGCACTCCTATGAGTGGTTCTCTTTTAAGTGTGCGTGGACATATAGATTTTAAATGATATTTACTATCTATTTCTTTTAGTATTCGTTATTCCTCTAATCAAATGCATATATTATTATGAAGCTGGGATTCTAAGAGTGTATCTGCGGACTGCCATTATCCTCTTGAAATGATGCTGTTCGATAATAAATGCGAGGTAAATACAATGAAGAAAAATAAATTCACTGGCCCTTAAAATGTAATAGTTAGGCCTAGGTTAATAATGCATTTTAAGATTAAAATAGGCTCCTTAAATATTCAGTTATATTAGCGAAGTTTCAGGATTAATCTATTATAAGCAACAAGCAGTAGAGAGCCATCGTACGCACCAACTTAACAATTTCAACACAATTGTTTATCAGAAAAAAAAAACACGCACAACGACTTTGATTGGCAAAATATTGCACATTATAACCTTCCTCCGGGTTGCACACAATACGTCACAGCGAGAAAAGGTACGATTCCCGAGCAACGCCGGGCTTAAGAGCTAGTATATATATATACTAGCAGGTACCCGCGGCTTCGCCCGCGATCAAGACAATGGGGACGATGCATTATTGCTGATAATTGGTCTATTCTGTTACAGCAATCGCGGCTATAGGTGTGTCCATTCTAATTCTGAATATTCTGATACATACAGTATATTGATATGATCAGCAAAGTGGGAATTTTATCGAGTTGTGAACGTCTGCAGGGTTCGTTGTTACATTATGTTAACACATTTTAAAATTACGTTGATGGTTTTGCCATCTTCTGCTGAGACATAACGATTTTGTTGTCCGGATGCTCGCGAGCACGCCACATACAGTTGGCCATGGGAAAAAATTGTTTTGTCTAAATGTACACGTGCTACTGTTAAGGTGTGTCATTGCGCTTTGTTAAAGAAATTGCGAATATTGTTTGAAGAGGGAACTGCACTCTTGCACACTGGAATGGCTAATCTATCGGAATATGGGGAATTAAATGTATTCTTACTTAAGCTATTCTGGATGTAATTTGGCCATACTAATTGATGATTTGAACGTAAACATATCCCTATTAATAGACCTATAGTTAAATATCGCTCACCTTGGCCGCTGATGTACATTATGCAGTCTCCACCAGTGTTACATCCCAGGGATTGAAATTCTCCAACGACCCTTTTGCCCCACATGCCTCTCTAAGTAATTAAAATTCCTGATTGTTGTTGTTGTTTGAGTCTTCAGTTTTTTAACTGGTTTGATGCAGCCCTCCATGTATCCCTCTCCTGAGCTAATCGTTTCATTTCTACATAGCTACCACACCCTACATCCGAGGCAATCTGTTTAACCCTGGTTTACCCCTACAGTTCTAGTCTGCGACCCTCCCATCCATAACTACTGTCGACCAAACTATTATGTGTACTCGAGTTTGAAGTTTGTTTGTGAAGTAACCGATAGACCTATATAAAATCCAATAACATCATCATTTTCGTCGTTCTATTTTACGTTAGATCATGTAGGTTTGGAATTTTTAATTTATATTTTAATATTTTTTTTATCACAGTTGGAATACAAGAAGTGCCTGTTTTTAAGCGTTTTTC
This sequence comes from Meconema thalassinum, assembly GCA_946902985.2. Classification (NCBI taxonomy): domain Eukaryota; kingdom Metazoa; phylum Arthropoda; class Insecta; order Orthoptera; family Tettigoniidae; genus Meconema; species Meconema thalassinum. The sequence goes on along the minus strand of OX336397.1, from coordinate 28,224,909 downwards.
AACCATGCGTCACATTTAAGAATTATTATCTCACAAACCCATCATCAGATCGAATCCAAATTTTAACACAACATACACTGGAATGTTGTATAACAGGTTTATTAATTTTAATTTTTTTTGTGTCCAAGAAACAAAGTTGTTATTATTTTTGTAAGGTAACTTTTCCTCGGCTCGGGATGGTTTGAAAATGCAGTTCTTGGTCGCGTTGTAATCCTTATACATCAAAACGGTATGCTGTATGATTGTGAAATACGTAAATTAATTCACCTATTGTATATCGGTTTGTATTTGTACGGAGAATTAAGACATGGTTCACCAGTTAGCCGCTCCGGTGAAAGCAGTACATCATTGCCAAGATGGGCTACATCCCGCGTCATGGCACGTCTCGCTCGGAAGTGATGGGCTCCATATCAGCAACGCTGTATAGCATTTCCCGGAGCGGCTAGCTGGTGAACCATGTCTTAATTCTCCGTACAAATACAAACCGATATAAAATAAGTGAATTAATTTACCTATTTCACAGTCATACAGCATAACTTTTTGATGTATAAGGATTACAACGCAACCAAGAACTACATTTTCCAACGACCCCGAGCCAAGAAAGGGTTACCTTACAAAAATAATAACAACATTCGTTCTTGAACACACAAAATTTTGAAATTAATAAACCAGTTATACAACATTCCAATGTATATTGTGTTAAAATTCGGATTCGATCCGATTACGGGTTTGTGAGATAATAATTCTTAAATGTCACGCATGGTTGAAACACGCTTAAAAAGGGGCACTTTTTGTGTTTCAACTGCGAGAAAAAATATTAAAATATAAATAAAAAATTCCAAACCTACATGAACTAACGTAAAATCGAACGTCGAAAATGATGATGTCATTGGATTTTATGAAGGTCTATTGGTTACTTCACAAACAACCTTCAAACTCGAGTGCACATAATATTTTGGTCGACAGTAAGCTTGCTATTCCTGGGTGTCATAATATGTGTCCTACCCTCCTATCTCTTCTCTTCATTAGCAGTCGCCAGAAACATCTCTCCTCTCCCACTCGTCTTAATACCTCTTCATTTGTTACCCTAACTACCCATCTGATCATCATTCTCCCTTATCACCACATTTCAAAAGCTTCAATTCTCCTCTTTTCTGCTGCACCATTAGTCCATTAGTACAACTCAGCAACTTTTCTAGGTTTAAGCCGTGCCTTGTGCGGGGATTCAATGGCCGTGAGAGACAAAACAACAACTTTATTGAAATAAGTTTGCCCAATTCCGAAGTAAGAGTAATTAAGAAACAATAATAATTAACGTGACAGCCGGTAGAATACGACGCATTCGACTGTGAATCAACGTTGAAGATTATGGTTAAAAACGAAAAAGAGCAGATCAAAATTGGCAAACAAAAATATTCAGTTAAGAAAAAACAAATTTATAAAGAAAATGAAAGCATACCGTGCAAAATAGAAAGTATCTTAACATTGTAAATTCGAGTAAACTTCTGAAAGCTCGCTTACAACAACCAGCCGAAAGAGTATAAAATTAGACTCAAAATCACGATCGTATCCGAGCCCCAAAAGCAACCTCTATATATATAATATATCTCATTTTACGCGTATGAATGCGAGGAGCAACGTTCGTGGTTAGAGGTGGGAACCGAACCCAGCGTTTTAAGGCCCTAAAACGAACGGTTTTCGAGATATTGCCAGAAAACTATCCCCGGTCTGCGAAATTTCAGCGGTTGCCATAGTAACGTTGATCTGTTTCTCAGAGGGAACACAGTTGTTTGGGAATATCTCCGAAACCGTTCATTTTAGGAACTTAAAAATGTGTTTCGGGGTCCCTACAGGACCTCCGAGTATTGTTTCTCGTATGTGGCGGCTTAAAATGAGCTAAATCCGAACATTTTACCGACTGTCCTTGCTCAGTGCCAAAGGGCCGAAAAAAGTCACTTACAAATTGAATTTTCAAAAACCGTTTCTTATTGGGCCTCTACATACTCGGATCAACCAACATGCAAAATTTCAGCTTTCTAGGTCTAGTGGTTTGAGCCCTGCGTCGATTAGTCAATTTTGGATTGTCAATGCCAAAGGGAAGAAAAAAGTCACTTACAAATTGAATTTTCCAAAACCGTTTCTTAGTGAGCCTCTACATACTCGGATCGACAAACATGCAAAATTTCATCTTCCTAGGTCTAGTGGTTTGAGCCCTGCGGTGATGAGTCAGTTTTGGATTATATATAAGAGATAAAGGAATGTCTGTCTGTTCGTCTTTTATGCGTTCATCAACCATTCATCCGATTGCGATCAAATTTTGGTGTGTTCTTGTTCACACTTCCGGGAGGTTTATAGGCATAGTTGATCCATTTCACAATAGATTGCGTGCGAGTAGTTTAAACAAATGAGTGATGGCGATGCGTTCATATACAATTCATCAAATTGCGATCAAATTTTGGTGAGTTGTAGTGCACACTCTCGATAAATTATAGGCGTAGTAAATGCAATTTACAATAGATGGCGTGCGAGTAGCTTCAACAAAATGGCGTGCGATTCGTTTCAACAAAGTCCCAGGTGCATTCATATATCATTCATCCTATTGCGATGAAACTTGGATGGGATGTTGTGTACACTTCAGGGAATGTTTCTGGCCTAATAAATCAAATTTACAATAGGTAGCGCACGAGTAGATTCAACAAATGAGCGACGACGCGTGGAGCGTTTCAACAACGTCCCGTATGCGTTCATATACCATTCATCCGATAGCGATGAAACTTGGGTGAGATGTTGTGTACACTCCAGGGAAGGTTTCTAGGTCAGTGAATCCATTTTACAATAAATAGCGCACGAGTACATTCAACAAATGACCGACGACGTGCGAAGCGTTTCAGCAAAGTCCCGTATGCGTTCAAATACCATTCGTCCGATAGCGATGAAACTTGGGCGAGATGTAGTGTACATTTCATGGAAGGTTTCTGGCTTAGTAAATCCACTTTACTATAGGTAGAGCACGAGTAGATACAACAAATGAGCGACGACGCGCGAAGCGTTTCAACAAAGTCCCATATGCGTTCATGTACCATTCGCCCGATACCGATGAAACTTAGATGAGATATTATGTACACTTAAGAGAAGGTTTATGGCTTAGTAAATCCACTTTACAATAGGTAGCGCACGTGTAGATTCAACAAATGAGTGACGACGCGCGAAGCGTTTCAAAAACATCCCGTATGCGTTCATATACCATTCGTCCGATAGCGATAAAACTTGGGTGAGATGATGTGTACACTCCAGAGAAGGTTTCTGGCTTAGTTTATGCATTTTAAAGTTGGTAGCGCATGAGTAGATTCATCTTATGAGCGACGGCACGCGAATCGTTTAAACAAAATCCCGTATGTTTTCATATGCCATTCATCAGATTGCGAGGAAACTTTGATGAGTTTTTGTGTACACGCCAGAGAAGGTTTTCGACTTAGCAACTCAATTTTTAAATATTTTGCGCACAAGTAGATGCGACAAATGAGTGACGACGCGTGAAGCGTTTCAACAAAATCTTGTATGCGTTCATATACCATTCATCGATTGCGATGAAACTTTGATGAGTTGTTGTGCACACTCCAGGGATAATTATAGACGTAGTTAATCCAATTTAAAATAGATAGCGTGCGAGTAGTTTAAACAAATGGGTGATGGCGTTGCGTTCATGCACGATTCATCCGATTGCGATCAAATTTTGGTGAGTTGTTGTGCACACTCCCGGGAACGTCATAGTCACAGTAAACCTAATTTACAATAGATAGCGTTCGGGTAGCTTCAACAAAATTGCGTGCGATTTCTTTCATGAAATTCCCACATGCGTTCATATACCATTCATCCGATTGCGATGAAACTTTGGTGAATCGTTGAGTGCACTCCAGGGAAGGTTTTAGGCTTAGTAAATCTGTTTTACAATTGGTAGTGCATGAGTAGATTCTACAAATTGGTGGCGGCACGCGAATCGTTTGAACAAAATCCCGTATGCGTATATATGACATTCATCCGATTGCGACGAAACTTTGATTTGTTGTTGTTTACATGCCAGGGAAGGACTTCAACATTTTAAATCCATTTTACAATATTGGTAGAGCACGAGTAGATTCAACAAATGAGCGACGAAGTGCGAAGCGTTTCAACTAAGGCCCGTATGCGTTCATATACCATTCGTCCGGTAGCGATGAAACTTGGGTGAGTTGTTGTGTACATTTCATGGAAGGTTTCTGGCTTAGTAAATCCACTTTACGATAGGTAGAGCACGAGTAGATACAACAAATGAGCGACGACGCGCGGAGCGTTTCAACAAAGTCCCATATGCGTTCATGTACCATTCGTCCGATACCGATGAAACTTGGATGAGATATTATGTACACTGCAGGGAAGGTTTCAGGCTTAGTAAATCCATTTTACAATAGGTAGCGCACGTGTAGATTCAAAAAATGAGTGACGACGCGCGAAGCGTTTCAACAACATCCCGTATGCGTTCATATGCCATTCGTCCGATAACGATCAAACTTGGGCGAGATGTTGTGTACACTCCAGGGAGGGTTTCTGGCATAGTACATGGATTTTAAAATTGGTAGCGCATGAGTAGATTCATCTTATGAGCGACGGCACGCGAATAGTTTCAACAAAATCCCGTATGCGTTCATATGCCATTCATCAGATTGCGATGAAACTTTTATGAGTTATTGTGTACACGCCAGGGAACGGTTTCGACTTAATAAATCCATCTTACAGTATTAAGCGCACGAGTAGATGCAACAAATGAGTGACGACGCTTGAAACGTTTCAACAAAATCCTGTATGCGTTGACATACCATGCATCGATTGTGATGAAACTTTGATGAGTTGTTGTGTGCACTTGCGTGTAGGTTTCTAATTTAGTAAATCCATTTCACGAGTTGATTCAACAAATGAGTGACAGCTAGCGAATCGTATAAATGAAATTCCGTATGTATTCATACGCCATTCATCCGATTGCAATGAAACTTTGGTGAGTTGTTGTGGACGTTTTCACGAATGTTTCTAAAATAGTTAATCAATTTGACGATAGTTTGAAGGCAGTTAGCAGAAATTGAAAAAAATAATTGTTTATCCAAAAGCACTTCAAGAAACAAAATAACAACGCCAACACTATCTTTGATTGGCGTTGCAACGCATGCCGGGTTCAGCTAGTATATATATAAAAGGGCATGTCTGTCTGTTCGTCTTTTTTGCGTTCATAAACCATTCATCCGTTTACGATCAAATTTTGGTGCGTTGTTGTACACACTTTCGGGATGTTCATAGGCATAGTTAATCCATTTCCCAATAGATAGCGCTTGAGTAGTTTGAACAAATGCGTAATGGCGATGCGTTCATATATAATTTATCCGATTGCGATCAAATTTTGATGAGTTGTAGTGCACATTTCCGGAAAAGTTATATGCGTAGTTAATCCAATTTACAATAGGTGGAGCGCGAGTAGCTTCATCAAAATGGCGTGCGTTTGTTTCATCAAAGTTGCACATGTGCTCATATACCATTCATCTCATTGCGATGAAACTTGGGTGAGAAGTTCTGTACACTTCAGGTAAGGTTTCTGGCTTAGTAAATCCACTTAACAATAGGTAGCGCACGAGTAGATTCAACAAATGAGCGACGACGGTGGAAGCGTTTCAACAAAGTCCTGTATGCGTTCACATGCTATTCGTTCGATAGCGATGAAAATTGGGTGAGAGGTTGTGTACACTACAGGCAAGGTTTGTGGCTTAGTTAATTCATGTTATAATAGGTACCTCACGAGTAGATTCAACAAATGAGCGACGACGCGCGAAGCTTTTCAACAATGTCCCGTATGCGTTCATATACTATTCGTCTGATAGCGAAGAAATTTTGGAGGGATGTTCTTACACTTTAGGGAAGGTTTTGGCTCAGTAAATCCACTTAGCAATAGGTAGCGCACGAGTAGATTCAAAAAATGAGCGACGACGGGCGAAGCCTTTCAAAAAAGCCCTGCAGGCGTTCACATACCATTTGTCCGATAGCGATGAAACTTGGGTGAAAGGTTGTGTACACTAAAGGCAAGGTTTCTGGCTTAGTAAATCCATGTTATAATATGTAGCACACGTGTAGATACAACAAATGAACAAAGACGCGCGAAGCGTTTAAACAAGGTCCCGTATTCGTTTATATACTATTCGTATGATTGCGTTGAAACTTGGGTGAGATATTGTGTACACTTCAGGGAAGATTTCTGGCTTAGTAAATCCACTTTACAATAGGTATCGCACAAGTAGAGTCAACAAATGAGCGACGACGCGCGAAGCGTTTCAACCAATTCCCGTATGCGTTCATATACTATTCGGCTGATAGCTATGAAACTAGGGTGAGATATTATGTACACTTCACGGAAGGTTTCTGGCTTAGTAAATCCACTTAACAATAGGTATCGCACAAGTAGATTAAACAAATGAGCGACGACGCGCGAAGCGTTTCAACAAAGTCCTGTATGCGTTCACATACCATTCGTCCGATAGCGATGCAACTAGGGTGAGAGGTTGTGTACACTACAGGCAAGGTTTCTGACTTAGTAAATCCATGTTATAATAGGTAGCGCACGAGTAGATCAACAAATGAGCGATGACGTGCGAAGCTTTTCAACAAAGTCCTGTATGCGTGCACATACCATTCGTCCCATAGCGACTAAACTTGGGTGAGTTGTTGTGTACACTTAAGGGAAAGTTTCAGGCTTAGTAAATCCATTTTACAATATGTATCGCACAAGTAGATTCAACAAATGAGGGAAGACGCGCGAAGCGTTTCAACAAAGTCCCATATGCGTTCATACCATTCATCCGATTGCTATGAAACTTTTGGTGAATTGTTGTGCACACTCCAGGAAAGGTATCTGACTTAGTAGATCCTTTTTACAATATGTAGCGCACGAGTAGTTTCATCAAATGAGTGACGGCGGGCGTATGGTTTTTTGATTTAGCTCCTAAGCGTTCATATACCATTCATATGATTGCAATGAAATTTGGTGAAATGTAGACTCCACTCTCGCGAAGATTTCTGATTTAGTAAATCCATTTTTCAATTGGTAGTGCACGAGTAGATTCAGCTAATGAGCGACAGCGCGTGAATCGTTTCAACAAAGTCCCGTATGCGTTCATATGCCATTCTTCCGATTGTGATAAAACTTTAGTTTGGTGATTACAGTCCTGCGGAAGTGTATCAATTAGTACATCCGTTTTTCAACGGGTGGCGCACAAGTAGATTCAACAAATGAATGACGGCGCGAATCGTTTAATCAACATCCCGTATGCGTTCATATGCCATTCATCCTATTGCGATGAGACTTTGATGAGTTGTTGTGTACACGCCAGGGAAGCTTTTCGAATTAGTAAATCCATTTTACAACAGGTAGCGTACGAGTATATTAAACAAATGGGTGACGGCGCTCGAATCGTTTCAACAAAGTCCCGTATGCGTTCATATACCATTCATTTCATTGCGATGAAACTTTGTTGAGTTGTTGAGCACGCTCCCATGATTTTTTAGGAAATAGTAAATCAATTTTACAATAGTATAGAGGTGGTTATCGGAAAAAGAAAAAAATATTGGGATCCCAAAAGTACTTCAACAAACAAAGTTACAACGTTAACACTTTCTTTGATTGGCATTGCAACGCATGCCGGGTACAGCTAGTAATGTATATATTTTTATCACTTTCTACCGTCATTAGCATGTTTAAGTTTATACATAAAATATATCCATTCGCTCGAGTTTATTATTGTGAACTCCACGCCTTGGGTAAATTGTTTTGTTTTTAAGTCTTCTGGTAACTATTGGCGACGTGTTGTTGACTTTGGTAATAAGCGGCAAATTAATTGAATATAAGTTGCTTGTTTGTGGTAATCTCATTAGAAAGCAACCTATTGCAAAGGATCCATGTTGGGACATCCCCCAGACGCCAAAACCACTGGCATTTCAAATGTTTATACGTAATTTATGTATCTATATATTGAGCCCGTTTGGACCAGAGTCCAACGACCCCAATTTGCAAATTACCGAAATCAGTTCAGCACGAGACAAAAACTATCTCAGGGTCTATCTGGGCAAAGACTAGGTAAAATCTGGCTTTACTGATACCGGCAATATGCAAGTAAGGTAGTGTACCCTTTTATTACTTACCAAGACCTGTTGAATCCCTCGAGGAACACTGGATCGTAGGATCTGAAACTGCCCGGCTGTAAACACCCCCCAGATCCCACCAACAGGAGAAGGAAGTACAAAGGAGCATATCAACAAACCTAAATTGTGCAAGGACAAAACAAAATGCAAACAAGGAAAACTAGCTCAGGTCAAAACGTGACACGAGACGCAAACGAGATACAACTAATCTCAGAGAGTAGTGAGAAAATTAATGAAAAGAAAAGGAAACACATTGATCTTCCCAGCACAAATTATGTAGTTATTATGAATTATGACTCTCGGATTGAACTGCTGTAAAATAAAATATTTATTCATTAAAAATGTTACTGAAAGAATCCCTCACCTGAATATAATACAATAATGTACACATATATACATATATAATGTTTCTTAATGAAACAAGGTCCAATGGCAACATTCACCAACACTATACCATCTTATTTGGTTAAATTGTACAATAAGGAATCGCCACTGAGGACGCAGTCGAGCCAAGAGAAGGAGCTCAGTTAAGTATAAATATGTCCGCACCGTGTCAAATGAAAATGCAAACTTTGAAAAAGATTACCATGAAATGGCTGTACTTACAAAGATCTCTCGAAAATCACCACTGGTCTAATTAAATTTCATAGATATGAAATTTGAAGTAGACCTAAAGTTAAATCACAGTAAATATCCTAGAGATACTATCTCCAATTGATTTGAAAACAAAATGTCACAGACGTCACTCGATGACGTATTCTAACAAGACGAAAATTAAGTACAACAAGAACCACCATTAAACTCCATCAATCCTTTTTATAGCATAAAACAACATGACGAAACATTTCACAAACTTTAGTTACACATCAACCACCACTTGTCAGTCACACAGTAATTCTATCGACTTCATTTTTTAAGTTTCACAATCAAAATCACTCACAGTGATCCAAAAAACCTTCTCCAGCTTAACAATATTTCACGTGGTTCCAATAGTCCACGAGCTCAATTTCACTATCGATTTTACTTCACTAATAACATTAATATTACAGTAGATTAACGAGAAAAATCTTTTATATCAGTATTTTTCAAGGATCAAATTCCTAAATGGCTTAGCAAAAATACAATTTCGAAAAAACTCCAAGATTTAAACATACATCCTTGAGTTCGGTATCAAATAATCTTTTAAAGTAAATGTCAATCAAAAACCCATCACGAAACCATGATGCTGAAATATATTATAACGTCAAACGATTTAAATATGAAGAAAGAATTAACTTGCAGGGAATTACAGTAACACGACCATAACGGTGCAATAATCTGATAAAATAATCATAATACTAAAACGCAAATCTTCTTCCTAAATGGTGGTCTTCCCAACGATTGAAAATTTCAGAAAATTACGACGAATGGAAAAACTGACGCAGAAGCAAGAAAGAAATAATAAATCCCAACAAGACATGGATAAACTAGTTTGTCAAACGAACTCAAAAATAAAAATCTGGGGTCAAGAAAGACAATGATTTATCTGACTTAAAACCCCGTCATCAAATAAAATAATTACACAAATTAATTGGCAACTGGATACAACAAATGAAAATGCTCGACTACTACCAAAGATTGTCAGATTTATACCTGAATTTCAGATGATGGAGGGGCTTCATTCGGAACAAAATATCCCGAGTCCGTCTTCCAGAAGAATCCTGGCCTTGAGTGTAGTGACTCAACAACCTGGCGTCGAACCCAGACTCACGTCTCCCTATGACCACACCCCTGGTGGAACTATGCATCAGATCCGGTATATTCTAGAAGTTCCCACACGAATGTTGTAGACATCATTCTTCATTGACAATCTTGATATGATAGCATAGAAGTAACTTCAAATTGCTTCCGCGGTTTACGCTCGTCTCAACCATGACTCTGAGTGAGTTACGTTCATGGCGAAGGTATTCAGAAAATGCTCTAAAAACATCTGGCTAGATGTACTCCACAATTACTTCACTATGTCAGAACTCCACTCGATTATACTGTGCTCCTGTATAACATTTTAAGCATTCATTGTCGTGGATCGCGAGCATCAAAGTCTTGTTCCTATCGTCGACCGCTTAGAATGCATGTTAGACTGTGGATAAAGATCAAGCAGCGTTTAATTTCCACAGTTCACTCAGTCCTGTTTTTCATGGCGAAATGCCTGAATAGGATATCAGTAGATCCAAATTGAAGCAAGAATAAAGTTTAAACAAACTTAAAGAAGGTTTGAACCATACAGAGACCCACTTGAGTGCGTATAACGAACTTCACGTACTGTGCTATAATGTGGTCACGCCAGTCCACGCGAAGCAAATTCCGCCTGCATCAACTTACGAATCACACTCAGCGATCGTCGCACACACTGCGGTCCCGCTCTGGTAAGCAAGCCAGCAAGAACAAGAATGTCTCTCACAGACCTTGCCAGACAACTCACCCCTCCATCAGCTACTGACGTCACTCGACCTCGAGTCTACCCACAGTCACATGATCCGATAAAAGCAAGAGAGGGCGATGGCCCCTGCGTTACGTCACATCAGATGTTGTAAACACAGCCCGGTCTGGTACACAAAATACCACCGCGCCATGTAGCGCTCTCTCAGACATCCATAATCGGAAATACAAAAACGGTCACAGTAGGAAGAGAAATAATCGAAAATAGCACAATTTATAAAAATATCTAAATTAATTATTAATAAAAATTTAAATCTTTGGCTTAATTCATCAAAAATAAACAAAACACTCACACATAAAAAATCAACACACCACACGACTTAACAACACCCCTACTCTTCGACGAATGATATCAAGAAAATTATCAGTCCATTCTGGTATCATTAAAAATCTCTATTTACACAATTCTATGCGATCAAGATTCGGTGGAGAGTTCTAATGTACACTCGCAGTTTCTATTTCTGATGATTGATTTTTGATTGTTCCAGTATTAGATAAATGGTATCACTTTCATCTGTGGATTATGATTTCCAAAATTAATAATTATGGAAAATTATTTCACCGAATTCCTTTGTAGCATTCTGCATTAACATAATATTAATTTTCGGCTAACATGGTGGTCAAATGTTAATATTGTTTGCATATTTTTAACTTCGTTTCATTGAACAATTTGTTTATAATTTTCATTTTTTATAGTAATATGAAAATTCATATTTTGTATTTTCTAATTCACAGTTGGTCTCACATCACTAATGAATTATTTTATAATCACCTCCAATGATGTTATATAGAAGAAACACAAATTATTATTAACAAATAACGTTGTTATAATTTTCTATCATTTAATGAATTCAAATTCTCATCAAATAATTATTATTCTCACTCTCAATTAATCTTCACAATATTTAAATATTAAAATATTCATAACAGAATTTATTATTATTATTATTATTTGTAAATTTCCTTCAAAATTATTTATAACAGGTCTCCCATCTCTCAAAATTAGTTAATGAAGATTGGCCTGTTGACTGTTTCAAAATATATTATTATTATTATTATTATTATTCCAAGCACTCCCAAGTATTTATTATAAACATTCTCAGATATTTATTTATCCTCTTTTATTGCATTTGCAACCATTTATTTTCTCAATAAGTTTCGGTCAGTTTCATCAAATCTAGCAATCATATTTTATTTATTTAGGCACAAAATCGGGAATCTAGATAATTGACCCAGGTTAAAAATAAAGACTCAATCCTACAGGATTTGAATTGGACGGGAATATGGCGCGGCCCTCTCGCCTCACCCTTCTTTAACAACCATGAGCAACACATGCTCTCACTAACCTCTTTCATAACTCAGGAAATAATTTCCTCATGGATGACCCTCAGTCTCCAGAGGAATATAAATGTAGAAAACCTAGTCGCAGAATATTTTCAACGATAATAATAATAATAATAATAATATCGTGTGGCCTCGGGTGCCTGGTGCAAGCTTTGCTATTTGACACCCAGAGGGTAGCTTGCATGTCGAATTTCGTAGTTCCTTGACTATGAAAGTCAAGGAGGTTGGATGTTAGATATCTAATCTCCTTGAACACAATAGCGCTTTCTAGTAGAGAAATGAGGAACTTTGTGCTGGCGGAAACTCCCGAGATTAATTTTGCCATTATGAACTCGGCCTACTGAATTCAAATGGGTTCTTTGACATGCCAACATCGTATGACATGCGTATCGTATTTTTGCCGCCTTTCAAAAATCACTTACCACGGTCAGGGGCGAACCTGCAATCTTGGGGTTAGTAGACCGACACGCTATCCACTCACCCACCGTGGCAAGCTATTTTCAACGATAATCATCACATATGATTCTAATTTTTTTTCTCCACATTTTTTTATAGGCGTTGTAATATTCCGTCATACAAATTACTGTGTATTCTTAAATTCATAAAATTTCCAATGAAAAGATGTAATCATTCCTGGTCAACATCTCCCTGCCTCTATTTTTCACAAATTCAACCTAGTTGATACATTTTTAATACCTGCCGTAATTTTACCTCCTTCCTCATTCTTACTTCGTGCTTTTTAGAAACGTCTTCTAAACTTCAAAAATATTGCCATTTTATGTTATTTACACAAACTCATTTTTCTAACCATGTTTCTAAATATAAATAACCCTTGTTATTTCAATCTCTTTTCATAAATATCCACTTCTGCTTCACAAAAATAAATAAATGTTATTGTATGTATCTCTGTTCTATAACTATTTAAACCATTTCTATGTTTATTGTTATAATGCCTTTTAACCACATGAAATAATTATTATTATTCTTGGCAATATGTTATTTAATCAGTGTTATGATTTTTACAACATTTACGATTATTATTATGACCCTAGTTAATAAGTATTGAAATATAAACAATTAAACAAAAATGTTTAAACCCTCACCTTGATTTAACAAGTATCACAAATTATTTACAACTTTCCCACATCATGATTTTTAATTTAATAATATCATTAATTATTAATAATGTAAATTAAATTACTTTAATGTTGCTATCACCTTTCAAACAGTTTAACTAAATTAAATTTATAATTTAACGGTGTATCCTCACATAAATAATTATTAGAATATTTATTTTCTTTTTACTTCTCTGTAATTTATTATTATTAAATAATTAAGAATTAATTTAAATAATCCAAGTTTCGCTCAAGTATCTAAGAGCTATAAAACAAAAATATTCCTATTCCTTTAAATACATTCAGAGTGTCTTATATCGGGAACTGTTGTTCCGACAGTATAGAAAAGTTGTATATTAAATTGTCGGACTCCACTATGGTGCTCCATTTGTCGTACTGGACAAATACACATGAAGTTTGACATGAAGATGGTGTTGACTTTCTATTATGAATGGTAAAAGAAATTGTTAACTACTATAGCCCAGTAAGAAATACATGTAGAATATCAGCTTACTTCATTCTTGATGTGATGGTAATGCGTGTCCTTGGTGTTTGCCAGAGACATAGCGATCTCCCTTGGTCATCAGTGACTCCATTGCCTCATCTTCGTTGCCCTCCATTGCAAACCTATCCTCGCACGGTTTTAACGATACATACTGGCGGTTATAAATGCGCGTACATAAACTTTCCCGCTATACTTTCTAATGTCCAACTTTATGAAATGTTCCAATTCTGAACACGACTTGTTCACTTTTATAAAGTTCATTTGTAGACTGTGATTTCACTGTTCTGCATTTGACTAGTTATGACAGGAACAAGTTTTAGCAGCATGACATTCAGCGAGTTTTGCACTAACAATCTGGTATCTGTGGATGTCGAAGAATGCCTAATATAAGTTAGTCCCTCAGCGAGTAATCAGACATTATCTGCAACAAGTGCGCTAGGCAACACTTGTCCCGCATCGTAGGCTAAGCTATTTTCTAATATCCTATAACTGGCACTTTGGATATGCTCCACCGCAATCTGTAAAACATATGGGACCAGACGTCGGCTAAGTTCCGCCCAGACAGCCAAAATCGTGAATAGTGCAAGTGCTTAGTTCACTGACGATAAACTAAATCCAGAACACTAGTCCGGCGATTATGTTCTCCCGTTGACTATAGTAACAGTATCTTACTAGATTCACAGCGCGGCTATGATGCTTACCCGAGCAGTCGCTTGGACGAAGTACATATTTCAGTGGTGTTCCACGCCTCTTTTATACAGGTTCCGGCGATACGTCACAGTTCCCCGCTTCATAGCGATCAAAACTTCCAGAAAATTCCATTGCCGTATCTTGGCTTATAGTGAACGTATCTCCTTGCTAAATAGCTCTATCTTCTCCAAATTCAATTGCCAGAAAACTGTACTACTTTCAAGAATTCAAATCCGTCGTCTTGAGGAAATTCCAAAATTTTGCAGTCACGTAGGCCAGTGTGCACGTCACAGGCTCCACGTTACATCTCACTCGCTGCTTGAAGTCTTTCAGCGCGCGATTTAAAATCTGCCGCTTCGTTGTAAACATTGCTCAACGTCTCTACGCCTCTATATCACTGAAGCGTTCGTGATTCGGGTACATCCACCCCTCACTTTGGTGGCTTCGGTGGCGTAGTTGATGGCATATGCCCAAGATCGCGGGTTCAAACCCAGCCAAAGTCGTCGGATTTTTATAAGAGCGTACAAAATCCCTCAGAGTGCCTTCCTTTGGAAGGGAAGTATATCCGGCGGGCCAATGTCATAGATTCATGGCATGCAGAAGAACCTTCCACTAATTATAATTGCGTAAAGCTAAATTTGTGGGGGATATTTGATTAACGCGTTATAAGGTTCCAACGTTCGTCGCCAGATGCCGGTTGTGGTGGCATATAGGAGTCAAGATCAGAGTTAAGTGTCGTTGATGGTAGCATTTGCTAGCAAAAGTAGGAACTAATTGCTAACCTTATTGTTTTATTTCGTGAGAATGAACGAAACATGCGCCACTTCTTCGATGACCGCGTCAATCCGGATATGAGCTTTGCAGTCTTCACAGAGCTGTGCAAGGCTTGTTGGTCCGAGCAGCAGCATGGTTCCCTTTTGATAGATTAACATAGCGAAATCAATAAGGAACGCTATCGTATGGGGTTCGACCACTCTATTCTGCTTACATAGAGATGGAGATAACACAGCTGATGCATATTATTCGCATGCAGGCGGAGGACCAGCATTTTATAGAGAAACAGCTAAAACCGCATCTGGAAGAATTGCTGAAATCTCAACCTGAGCATAAAGCAGAGCCTAAGCCTGCAAAGACAGTGCTTGAGATCTATTCTAAGGCTGAAGACGCCGAATCTGAAGACGAGAAATAAGTATTTTCACCTCTGCACAGGCCGTCATCCGCCAGTCCAACAGATCTCATGGGCACGCCAGAATACCATGCTAAGTTTAGGGCTTTGCTTAAAAGTACCTATGACAACAATATTTCTCCTTTTCTCGAACAGCATTTTATGAATAAATCCATCACAATCTATGGCGTTGGTAATGATAACATAAGTTTTCGCATTGGTTACTCAAAAATAAGGCTAATCGACGAGACGATCTCAGTAAAATGAGTTGATTACAAGTTCACGCCTGTCTTGTAAAGCTCTTGTCCTCTATAGGGCCAGACTCAGATGATTACACTAAAGATGACTCGATTAAATACAAAAACATCTTGATATCTACTAGTGCACACCGCCAGAGTTATAATTCATCAAAGCCAGTGAATGCAAATAAGTGCATTAAGTATAGAACCGTTATAGCAAAATTATTTCCAAGCAGTGCACGCTCGGCTTCGACTTCGTTGTCAGGCATTGCAATACAAGTATTAAAGACACACGTCGTCGTCTCTTATTGGAATAACCCCAATAAACTAGTCGATTGCTTGGGGCTCTTAAAGGCATCTCAAGAGGGCGGGCACACGGGGCATGATGCTGAGATCCTAGAGATAGAAGAGGAGCTTCGTCATGCCTAAATCATTGTTAAAGCCCTCACCGATCAAGACGGGAATTGCTTGCGAGTTGCACATCCCTGCCAGACGTAACTATAAGCGACTCAAAGTTATTTCATGTTGCGTGGACCAACTCTGGCAAGCCGATCTCGTTGAAATGATTCCATATGCTAAAACCAACAACGGCATCAAGTACATGCTGACTGTCATCGATGTTTACTCACAAATGCCATTCGTAGAACCTTTGCTTAATAAAACCGGGCAAAGAGTGACCGAGGCGTTTAAACTAGTCGTTCAGAGTTCAAGGCGGAAACCCAAGCTCCTGCAAACAGGCCAGGGTAAAGAGTTTTTAATTAGTATTTCTCTACCTATTTACAGTCTTTAGGCGTTAAGCATTATGCTACACCACGTCGTTGTCGGCCGATACTCGTACCCAAGTTTGCGTTTCCTGACTGCAGTTCCATAATCCTTACTCCAGACGATTAAGATGGTGCCGATGGCTTATCTGAACAATTCCTGCATAAAAAATGCGGCCACATATGTTGCATCGGATGGAGGGTGGAGGACGTGGTACTGTCTGACGTTTCTTCTACCACTGGCGAATTTCCTCTTCCTCTCTTCGACGTTCCTGCTCAAACTGTGCAATTGCAGCTGAGATGGTAGCACGCCAGCGAGGGCGATCCAGTGCTAGAGTATGCCAATTATTTGGGTTTATCTCTACATTTCTCAAGGTCTGCTTTAGTTGGTCTTGATGTCTTTTAAAGAAGCACCACATGGCCTCTTGCCAGTGGTGATTGCACTATACAGGATTTGCCGTGGGAGTCTGCTGTCACACATACGATGGATATGGCCTGCCCATCCAAGCCAAAGACCAACAATGGTGGCTTCAATACTGTTTAGTTTTGCTTTCTCAAGGACTGCTATTTTAGTTATATAGTGATCCCATTTGATGTTCATTATGGATCTAAGTTTTTGTTGATGAAGACGTTCCAGTTTCTTGATGTCCCGGCGATCTGGGGTCCAGATTTCACATCCGTAGAGTAATGTAGAAATTAAAACAACTTGGTACACCAATACTTTCGAGCAGATACTTAGATCTTAGTTCAGGAACACACGATGTGAGAGACGTCCAAAAGCCACACGGGCAGCCTGTATTCGGGTTACCACTTCCTTCTCAGAGGTACAGTTCGCTGATAGAATACTACCAAGGTACAAGGAGTGTTCCACCCTTTTCAGAGATGAGCCAGATATGTTGATATCAAACTATGGGAGGATGGTTCCAAGAGCAGGCCGAGTTAGCACTTTGGTCTTCTAAATATAGACAGTTGGCAGACTGCTGAGGCTCTTCTGGGGTGTGGGCTGGAGAACCATTGCCATCTGCATGTTGCAATTCTGTGACCCGAGTGGAGTAGGTTAATCTTCTGAAGTGGAGTCTAGTCTGCTTGAATAGCTCCCCGTTATACCGATATTTAATTTCCACACCTGATTTGTTTGCTGGCGATGTCTCATAAAGCATAGCTGCCAGGTACTGTGCAAAAAGTGTAGGTGTAAGTACACATCCTTGCTTGAGTCCATTTGTATTTGGAAATTCCTCTGAGATATAATTCTGATATATTACCTGAACAACCATGCCATCATGGAGATCTTGGATCAAACTTACAAAATATTCAGTGCATCCTAAGCGCCTCAATACCATCCATAGAGCGCTACAAGGAACTGTTTCAAAGGCCCTTTCAAGGTCGTAGAACACTATGAACAGAGGTGTCATTTGTTCTCTGCTCTTCTCCTGGAGTTGTCTTGCGCAGAAGATCATCTCGATTCTACCACGAGAAGCCCGAAACCCACACGGAGATTCAGGTAGTAACCTCTCCGAAACAAACTAAAGTCGATTCAGTAAGATTTGTGCAAATATTGTTCCAGCTATGCCAAATACCACGGTGGTTGCCACAGATACCGCGATCACCTTTCTTGTAGATTGTGACTATTCAGGAGTTTTTCAAGATAGCAGGAACACTTTTGGTTTCCCAAATTACCCTGTTCTTTAGAGGTAAGCCTCCACATTGAATGAGTTCAAGAGGAATGATGTCTTATCCTGGAGCCTTCCCTGTTTTCATTCAGCAGGGAGCTTTGATAAACTCTTTGAAGTTTGAGGAGTGTCCATCGAGGTCTGGGGAGTATGTTGAGGGATATGCTGAAGAAAATCGTCAGCAGCAGTAGAACTGCGGTTCGAGGGTGAACCTCAGTGCTCTTTCCATCTTTTCAAGATGTTCTGCCTGTCTGTAAGAATGGTGGAGTTATCAACAGCTTTCAAGGTTCCTGATGATGATTGGATCGGTCCATACAGCTCTTTCAGTCCAGCATAGAAGTTGCGTGAGTCCCTGATATCTGAGAATTTCTGTAGTTACATAGCTTTTTGTTGCCACCAGTTGTGCTTTATTTCCCTGATTTTAGACTGACACTTCCGTTTCTTCTCTCTGGAGGATGGACCTTGATAAACAGATAGATAGGCTTCCCGTTTAGCTTTGACGAGGTTCAAGGTTTCTTCATTGTTATTTTCAAACCAGTCTTGTCTCTTCCTTTCTTCATAGCCAATGACTTTCTGTGCAGACTCTGTAATGACATTTTGAAGTGTAGTCCATTCACATTCTACATCTTTGTTGTTCTAGAACCGAGTTTTGATATTCTGTTGCAACGCCATCAAGTTGAAGCTTAGAGTTGAACTTCTTCTTTGTTTGATTCATGAATAGGGTGCGTGGCTTTTTATAGATAGAAATCCTGAATCGACTTATTAGAAGTTTATGATCTGTGCAGAAGTCATCAATATTACGGGCTTTTTTTCGTGATTAGGACATCAATCTTGTCGCACTGTCGAGTAATGACATACTCAATCATATGCCAATGTTAAGAGTGTGGGTGCATCCATGTGGTTTTGAAGAGATTTGGCGGTTGGAACTGGGTATTTGTGATAGAGAGCTCACGCTCAGCACACAGGCCAAGAAGTAACAGACCTTTAGCATTGCAGTTCCCATATCCATGTTTACTCATGACTTTTCCCCAAAAGAGGCTGTCCCTCCCCACTCTGGCGTTGAAATCTCCTATTAGTGCACCTTAGTGACGACTGTGTTCAGTTGGTGGTAGTGGCGGTTCTTAGAATCCTCGTCATCCGTAAGATTGGGGGCATATGAAGAGATGAGAGTAATGAACCTGCCTTCTTCAAGAGGTATGCGGAGAGTCATGAGTCTTTCATTTACTGCAATGGGAATGAATCGATGATCATTCACCAATTTGGTCTTTACCAAAAAAAAAAAAAAACACCATGGATGCGACGTTCATTTTCCTCCTTTCCTTTCCAGAAGATTGAGTTGCCTGATGAATTCTCAAATATTTTTCCTTCTCTCTCGAATCTGATTTCTCTGACAGCAATGACATCAAAGTTAAGTCCGTTCAGCTCATGGTTGATGAGTGCTGTTCTCCTTCCTGGTCTCTTATCGTTGTCTAATAATGTTCTGACGTTTCATGCACCAATAGTGATGAACGTAGATATCTTTCTTTGAAGATTTTGACCGCAAGTTGGGGTAACCCTCTGAGTGCGGCTTCCCAGACAGGTTTTTGAAGTGACTACCAAGTTTAGGCCACATTCTCTAGGGCCTTCCCCTTTCAGGGTTGGCAGCGGTGATACTAAATAGGCCTGCACTGTCGCAGATGCAGGACCGGATCCCTGAGTAGTCACACATCTGCCGCCAACGTGCAGGTCCAGACTAGAAGTCTCCAGTTTATCCAAACCTGTTTCCGTCATACTTATCCCATCGCCGTTGGCCTTGTTGAGAAACATCAGGAGGGAATGCCATACACCTGAGTTTGTTTAAGGTGGATCGCAACTTTCAGGGAGTGACCCACACACTAGGGTCCTCGAGCCAATGACTGTATGAGACATGCAGTTTCCAGCACCAGAAATGCAAAGGAACAACGCAGACTCAAAATATAATTGAGTTGCGCCTTGACAGCCAAGCCATCTGGCATGACCTCTTTCACCTCCACAGCCGTTCCTCCTCCGCCTGCTTTGCTGTTGGGTTGATACACATTGGACTTCATTGGCATTTCCTCCACTGGGGGCCAACACCCAATCCTAAGGCGGCTCCTCCGCCCAAAGCCATTGGCCTACCTAAGGAGTTGAGTTATTTATCGCCGCTCAACACTCGGCGTTAGCTGTCCTTACAAGCTAGTTACCAACCCACCTATGTCCGGTTCTGTGGCTAAATGTTTAGCGCGCTTGGCTCTGGCTCAAAGTGCCCCGGGTTTGATTCCCGGCCGAGCTATCAGGGATTTTAATCTCCTGGGGTTAATTCCCGTCGCTCGGGGACTGGTTGTATCATCATCACTTCATCCTCATTACGACGCGCAGGTCGCCCATGGGCGTCCCCTAGAAAGACCTGCACTCGGCCTCTCCAGAGGAATGAGCTTCACTCAAGTTTAGTTAGTGGAAGGATCTGTTACATGCCATAAATCTATGACATGGGACCACCGGCTTTACTTCCCCTCCGACGCATACTGCAGGATTTTAACTTCTTAAAAAAATTGACGCCTTCGGCCAGGTTTGAACCCGCGATCTTGGGTGTAGCAGTACAGCAAGAGATGAGTAACTCTTTGATTGTATATTCTATGAATTCTTTTGCATTTATATTTCTTTGCTGTTCATCGATGATTTTTCAATGATCATTCCAACGTTCACCACTCGGTGTCAGGGATATCTGGTAGCGAAAGTTGGAATAACTTGAAATTGAATTGAACTTGTAGTTCACCCTATGGGTGTCCGCTTGAAGCAGCTACAGTCTCTGGCGATCCGAACGTGTCCTCGGACACTCCGGACACTAAATACCATACGCTAAATAAATAAATGTGTCATGCTGAGCAACATAGGGGCTGTTAATAATGAATTTTTGATTTATCATACACAATTATACAGAGTTTAGAGCATATATACAATATTCTCTTTACATAGAGACACTAAAATATTAGCCCATGATGGATGATTGAAATGAGCTGAACAAACTAGGGCAGGCTTGTAACCTTCCTCTAGACCACAAGACTCCTCGTGGCGATGTGCGTTGTATGAGTTCGAAAAATTTTCCTTGCTTTTTTTTACACTTATAAAAGGTTCCGTATGTTCATAGTCCTTTGCATGTTCATAGTACTCATCGCTAATATTTTCCCCTTGTAATTTGTTAAAGAACATTTCCTTTCAAAGTTGACTCGTTTCTTCATATTTACCCCGTGAGTCGATGTATTCATAGAGAAAAACGCACTTTCTCCTCATTAAAGAAGCATCGTTTTCTCCAAAGTGTTTGATTGTTTCAGTAAATTGTTCTAAGTTTTCGGCTAGCTTTTCCAGACTGCTATTCAAGAAACAAAATGAGTCTATAAATTTAATTCGCACAGATTCATCTTGAATATATTTCGTGACGGAAATGTACTTTCCACTAGTGTTCTGAATAGCTGTCACTCTCCCCGGTGTTGAACATAGTTCTCTTACAATAAAATGTATATCATAATTCTGGAGATAATGTATAAACACAGGTAAGAATGTGACTTGTTTAGATTTCAAATTGCAATTGTTATGTGCACGGCCAGGGTGTTCCCCGGTGATATGACAGTGGTCTCTCAATTGGTAATTATTTTCATGATAAAATTCTCTTCCACATATGCAACAAGCCTTAGTCGCGTTCTTGCTCCTCTGTCACTTTCAAAGACAGTTTTACGTCATGCACAAAACTTAATGTTCGAGCCAAGCTTGTTAAATAATTAATTAACTCCTTGACTGCATTAGGTCCATGGTATAATTTATCTATGTAAACCGAATTGTATGGCTTCGATTGAGGAATCTGCTTTTGAAATATACACTGAAGCTCGTGGGTTCATGATCCTGATAAGAAATATTCCAACTCGCTTCGTCCCTAATTAGACAAGATTGAACAGGTTTCAAGAGGCATTCAAAGAAACTTGAACCTTATGGTGAACATCTCTAAAACACAATTTGAAACTGCCATCTTGTAATTTTACACGAGCAATTTGTTGGTCAAGACAGTATATTTTATGGTCTGCTAGTTTCTCGGCAGCACTTCGCCCTCGCTGGTCATCGAAATTTGAAAAGCGGGGCAAGCATATAACCGAGACATTATGGTGTTTCGTTTGTTCACTGTGGACGAGGTCGATAAAGTATTTATGTAAACATAGTGTCCTAAGCCTTTATTGATGGTAATGTACAACAGATTGGTATGGTTTGCTAACACTTCATCAACAATCTTTTACGGCATAACGTTATGTTTATAATCTAAACAGGAAACGTTGACAGAAACATTTTTCTTTTTTCAAAATGTTTAATAGAATGAATAGCCCTGGGGAATGTTTAATAGAATGAATATCCATGGGGAATGTTTAATAGAATGAATATCCATGGGGAATGTTTAATAGAATGAATAGCCATGGGGAATGTTTAATAGAATGAATAGCCACGGGGAATGTTTAATAGAATGAATAGCCAAGGGGAATGTTCAATAGAATGAATAGCCATGGGGAATGTTTAATAGAATGAATAGCCATGGGGAATGTGATATCCGAAAAGTCATATTTATCTTGCAAACCTTTGTCATTGCAAACACAATCAGCATCCCTTTCAATAAATTTTGACAGCATTGCACAGAAGAAACAACAGTCATCATTGTTTTTATTGTTTATACATGCTTCCTTAGCGCTAACTTTTTGCGGAGTTGTAGGTAAACAGAGGGTTATACTCGTTTATTCTAACCCGCAAACCATCTACACTCAACAGAGACCAACCACTACCTTTCATTTCTGATTTATGTAATTCCGAGTATGTTTTCTTAAACGGTTTCTTAATTCCTTCAGATCCGTTCCCTTAAAAACAGCCTCATTCTTCGTTTTAAAAGCTCGATCACGTACCTCCTCGTGCACGTTGATAAACAAACATTTGAGCATAAAATCATCTTTATTGAATTATGGAAAATGAGTTCTTATTTTATAAGCTTAATTACCCGCTCTTTCACTTCCTCGAGATATACGTGATATGCTTCCGCGTCATCACACGTTTCACATCGAATAAAGTAATATCGCATTCGGTCTGTAAACGCCGATTCATAGACCACAACTCCCTCTCCATCAGGAACTCTTGACACAAGAGTATTCTTTGTAGGTTCGCTCCTTCTTTATCTACGCTTGTTAGTTTTTCGTGACCACCAGACTCCTGCTTGTTTTACACTGTTAAAAGGTTCCACATGAATGTATGTGGCTTTTACTACTTGATTCTGGAGTGAAAGCTCTACCACATTTTTTCACAGAGTGAGGTTGATACATTAGCCATAATGCTTAAACTTTCTCTATACAAGAAGCAATTACCTCTCTCAGTAGCTTTCAGAACACTAGCAATCCCAACATTAGGGCCTCCATTTCATACCTGTCACCGACTGCAACACCTAGCCAAATCTAACAGTGAGTGCAATAAAGCGTGTTGTTTATACATACTAACTTTCAACTTTTGTTTACTTGCACAGGCATACTTAAGACAAAATGGCCACATAACAGTGAGTGCAAGACAGCTTGTTCTGTATACATACTAACTTTCAACTTTCGGATATTTTGACATATATGTGCCTATAGAAAAAATAGTTCAAGTCCCTATAATGGTACAAAGTTTATTAGCATTGATCGCTTGTTGCTATGACAGAACACAGAGTAATAACATTGCTTGTAACAAAAAAAACAATTCCTTATAATAGAACACAGAAAGCAGAACCAAAAATCGAACCCGGGTTTTCTGTACCAGGTTGCACAACTGCAAAATAAAATTCTAAAAGTACAAGGCACCATGATATAGAACATACAAATAGCCCACAAAACAAAATGACGGCGTGAGGATTGAGGATTCTAGCGACGGTTAACCTTCATCCGCGCCCGCGGTAAATTACCGGCCATTTGAAATGAACGCGCGTAGAGCACCTCTGATCATTATAAAGTGCACAAAAGGCAAATGTATAGTCAAGGTACGATAACCCTGCAAATTTAAAAAATAGATTACGCTGAAACCCAATCATCGGGATGTGAACACCTCCAGTCGAACCCGTCCACACAAAACATGAATACCACGTGAAGCCATCAACCATTTGCATCCACATAGAAACGAAATCACTAGAACTAGGGAATCCTTTAATCCACGACACAAGGATAAAAAGCATGACTGAGAATGTTTTATTGTAAAGATCACGCCATTTCTTTATGAAAATAATGATTCACTCTTCTTGTATTAATAACGAACAAACGTTAATAGAGGCCCGAAACTGGTATATCCAAGTTTCTGGCACCGGAGATTAATTTAGAAATACTTTTTTACATAGTAAGAACTAGCTGGATTGAAATTCAGGTCGAAAATTAGTAATACTACTTCAGAGGAAGGGGATTGAGTCGTTGTGTTGAGATAACTCAACGTTTATGAGAAATGGTGCCAGCCACAAAGTGGGACGCTCAGTTCAAGTAAATCAATCATATGCACAGAATCGGCGTAGCCCTAAGTTCTGCTATCTATTCATCCGTTATTTATTAAACAGTGAAGTATAATAACCCTTATGAAGTCATGTTGCCTGTATATTCCAGCTAGCCAGAATGGTTATTCTATAGTGAATTAAATGCGGATTAATTTGTGTCACTTGAATGTGCAGGCACATTGCTAGTTACTTGGTATTCAGTTGCCCGTTTCAATGAATTAATCGTGTTGTCCTCGTACAGCCTTTTTTCTTTACGTAAATTTCTTGTGTACTCGTTACAAGACAAGAATGTCAATGAAAACATTCCTCTGTAATGAGTGATAGAAAATAATATTGAATGCTCGTTCTTGAGATATAAACAGCACCTAATTACTATATAATTTTATTCGATACGATGAAAGAGCATCTTGGCCTTCAGGAAATAACAGCCGTATGTGAATGTTATTAACCCTGCCCAGGCACAATATTCTTTTTCGTGCAGGGGATGGAATATCACGTTTATCCAGAATAACTCTTACTCCAAGATCTCCGACATATAAAACAGCATTGTCTATATAATATGTATTCGCACTGCATGATACTTCATCATTGAAGATAAGAAACGCGCTCGGTTCCTC
Source organism: Meconema thalassinum (assembly GCA_946902985.2). Taxonomy (NCBI): domain Eukaryota; kingdom Metazoa; phylum Arthropoda; class Insecta; order Orthoptera; family Tettigoniidae; genus Meconema; species Meconema thalassinum. Next base: position 28,199,588 of record OX336397.1, on the reverse strand, counting down.
ATATTTGAGGAAAACGCACATTGTAATGATACTACTGAACGTTACACTAATTAACTTTACACTAGTTAGATCTCTGCATCATCTTACGTAGCGAAATTAAATGCTATTCAGTCGGTCTACACGATTGAACCCATGTTGTAATGGGTGTTATTCCCTAACACTGAGACAAATTATATGAGCTTTAATAATTCATTGTCAACAAATGCATAGAAAAAGGAAATATGCCACAGTGCTTGAGGTACTCCAAAGTTAATATTTTCTTTTATAGAGGTATCGCACTAGAGAACAACGGTTCGAAAGTGTTCACTAAAATCCTATGTAATAGATTGACCGAGTTGCTTGATACCTCTTTTCCGGACTTTCAATTTGCCTATAAAAGGGGAAGATGAACTCTCCGTGCAGTGAGGAATTTATTGACTGACATAGACGATGTCTTATTAAATGAATAGGGAAATTTCTTCGCAGTTTTCATAGACTTCAATAAGGCTTTTGACTTACTTGATAAGGAAGTACGTATCATGAAATTAGAGCGCTTTATAGGACGGGAAATCTATCTAGCCATTATCATCAGAAACATACTATTTGACACGACTACAAGACTAATTTAACCTAGGAGATAAACAAATTAGCCATTAAGAATCAGTTCAAATATCTGGGCACTTGCCTTCAAACTGGAAAGGCCACCTGCTATATTCTTGGTAAAAACAAAACTATAGCAGCGATTTGAGCTATGAAACACATTCCGGAACCCGTAAAACTATCCCTGACTATCTCAATAAAACTCATTCAAATGAATATAATACCGTTTTGACTTATGGAATTGAACTTAATGGGATCAATTAAAAGTGAGTGTGGAAACTCTAGGGAATGTAGAGGCCTCTTTCGTCCTGAGAACATTTGGTGTAACGAAATTCACTCGATCGAGATTCGTATACTGTATGTACTAATTATGGAAGACAATCTGATACAAGAGGTCAGAAATAGATTGTTTCGCTCATCGAGGACTGCTTTCCAAGATACTATAAGAAGACGAGAACAAAATGAGCAGACATTTGGTGGTAATTTTGCAGCACTGACGCAATGACGAATTGTCACTGGACTCAGACTATTTACGAGTAGAGGCATCTTGTCGCCAGGTTTGCATGTCATGGTTTACATCATGTGGTCTGGACTAATAAGAGACTTCATGAACTATTTGATTGTGTGTGTGTGTGTGTGTGTGTGGACTGTGTGATGTTTGGTGTGGCGTATACCTCTTGCAATTTGGCAAAAAGAGATACAAATCATTGTAAGATTATGCAAATCAAATCTCATGCACATTGTGCGCATTTATTAAAAAAATTAACTATTTATTTGGATGACTAATTACGATCTTCAAGCGATGATTATCTGATGTTTTACATTTGGATTTATCATCTATGTCCACAATTGCGTAATAAAATAATAAATTATTTTGGTCACAGAATGTAATTGTATAGTTATGAGTAATTGTACGTCGTATATGATTTTTTATATTATAATATTAGTGGCTACTTACCGAGATTGCTTCAGTGGATATTTTCTATTGCCAGCACTATGTTCCTCAGGTCGGAGAACACCCTTACAAAATATACTCCTGGAACCTCTCATTTTCAAAATGGTAACAGGAACATGGCAGCCTGCAGTGACATGAGGAAACAAATCTCAAGTGATAACGGTTCAAAGCCCTATTCATGTAGCACATGCGGATCAAACTTTACTAACAAGGGAAATTTGAAGACACACATGCTCAGTCATAGTGGTGTAAAGCCTTATTGATGTAGCAAATGTGGATCAAACTTTACTAAGAAGGGAAGTGTGAAGACACATGCTCACTCATAGTGGTGTAGAGCCTTATTCATGTAGTATATGTGGATCAAGCTTTTCTCAGAGGGAACATATCAAGTCACACTTCCTGATCCATAGTGGTGTATAGCCATATTCATGTAGCACATGCGGAAAGAACTTTGCAAGGAAAGATAATTTGATGACACACATGCGGATTCATATAGGTGTAAGGCCGTATTTATGTAGCACATGCGGAAAGAACTTTTCTTTGAGTGGAGATTTAAAGAGGCATATGCTCACTCATAGTGGTGTTAAGCCATATTCATGTAGCTTATGCGGAGCAAACTTTATAACGAAGGGACACATGAATATACATATGATGAATCATAATGGTATAAAGCCATATTCGTGTAGCACATGTGGATCAAAATTTACTCAGAAGGGATCTTTGAAGATTCTCATGCTGATTCATAGAGGTATAAAGCCGTACTCATGTAGCACATGCGGAGCAAACTTTTCTCAGAAGCGTGCTATGAAGACACACATGCTGAAACATACTGTTGTAAAGCCATAATTATGTAGCACATGCGGAAAGAACTTTGTAGAGAATGGAGATTTAAATAGTAAAGCCATATTCATGTAGCACATGCGGAACGAACTTTGCACAGAATGGAGATTTAAAGACACACATGCTCACTCATAGTGGTTGAGCCATTTTTATAACGTTCATTATTTTTTTCTCATATTATTATAATTATCTTTCTTTCGTGTCGCATTATTGTGACTTCAGTTTCTCTGTCTTTCGTACTGCGCCCAAACTACATACTTACCTGTAATACCTCCCAATATGGTGAAATATTTCACCCTTTGCTAACTCACTTTATGTACAATTTTACCCATTTTCTGAAACACAACTTGTTGTGAAGCTTTGCTTTCGCTATTGCACCCCCTCCACCCATGTATACGGAGAGGGGATGTCTGTCGTATCTACGACTCATTTTTCTCGGGATCGTTACTGTGCTCTTCATAAAGGAAAGCTTCCTTCTTCCAATGTTGGCCGTCATGTAAAACGGACGTGTCTGCGCGTGTCGGGCTTTAGCCCGCGTCCAAAAAGGCAACTAAATGTAACTACGATTCAGTTTCTGAATTCATCTAACATGAAGTTATTTTAAATTTCTGATCCTCCATTTTTCATTTTGTGTCTCCTTTCGTTTTACTTATTTTCTTTTTCTTTCTTATGACGATGTGATGTCATTCCTGTGAACCCAAGTCCTTTCGCTTTCATTACGTTTATTTAGCGAAGTGTCTGTGTTTATTTGTCCCCCCCCCCGCCCCGTTTTAATGTAAGTGATTTTCAGTTTACATAAATCTCTCAGGTCTGGGCTTATTTACACTCTGTATTTCGTCACCATTCGGTTCAGTGTTCTTTCAAAACACCTCCATTTGGATTGTCGCATCAGAGTTTGTTTTTAGTGTTAAGGTATCAGTCAATTAACGGAGCTGAGTCTCATTCGTCCACGACTTGATCCTTCCCTCTGTTTTATGAAAAGGTAATTGAGCGATGGTCTAAGTGCTAATCACCGTCCATTCGCCACAGTCACTTTCTTTATCTCATCAAATGTCGCTGTGTATCGTCATTTCTATGTAAGTCTATATTTTCCTACAAAGCATATTTTCTTAGCTGATTGATTTTCCCTTTCATTTTTGTACCCTGGTAACGTCAAGAAATTTAATGAAATTTTCATGTCCTTTTCTTATGTGTTAATATTGCGTTGCTTCCTCTGACTTCGCTATATTACGTAATTCAGTGTCATCCTCCACCCCCCGATTCCTACACACACACAACTCCACTCCCTACCCTTTTACCCCCTCCCCTTACCCCATGATTTCACAACATCATAAACGCCGTAGTTCTGTTTTACGGCTGGTAGTCCAGTTCATGTGATCTCGGTAAGTAGTCGTTCTTTTAGTCAATCCCTGAAATTTCTTTAATTCCTTTAATTTTACTTTATCTTTTAAATTTTGTTATTGAATCGTGTTTACAATTAGTTGTTATTGTAATTGAAATTCATTTCTAAATTTACTTTTGTTTTTACTTTTCTCGTTTTTTATGTTAGTCCTTGTTTTGTTTATTCGTGTACACGTTCCTTCCTTTGATACATTTCTATATTTTAAGTAAATTTTGTTCCCTTGTGTTTTCATTTCTTATATTTAAGTTCCTAGTGTACCTTTCGTTCAACATCAGTCTTGGCTCCGCACTGTAGCGAAGTTACGACTCACATGGCCCCTGGGACTTTTGATTTAATTAATTAAATTTAAATTTCCCTTTTTTGATTTTTGTCTTAAACTATTTGTTTTGTTTATATTTTGTGGTAGGCATCTTTCTTTCGATTCGGAATCATGGGCCCAGCACGCATCGAAAGAGGTATTCCTTCCCCCGCTCCTTGCAATCCTGTTAGTTTTTTTGCTTCCACTGTATTATCTGCGACTCTGCTATCTTTAATAACGTATAAGCACAACCGGTGCGTGGTGTAAAGCCATACTAATGTGGCACATGCGGAGCAAACTTTACTGAGAATGGACGTTTAAGACACACATGCTCATTCATAGGGTTGAAAAGTCATATTCATGTGGCACATGCGGAGCAAACTTATCAGACAAGGGAAATTTGAAGAGACACATACTCATTCATATGCGGGGTAAACCCTACTCTCAAGAAGGATTTAAAGACACACATGCCCATTCATACTAGTGTAAAACTAGAGTAAAACTTTAGTCGGAATGGTAATTTGAAGACGCACTTGCTTTTTCATGATGATGACAAACGACATTCGGGTAGTACGTGCGGAAAGAACTTTACTTTCAAACCACATTTGAAAAGACACATTTTCATGCATTTAGGTGTAAAGCCTTAATTATGTAGTACATGCGCAGAAATCTTTACACTAAAGGTTATCTTGGAAACAAATGTGCTGATCCATAAAGGTAAATATGCGGTATCTTAAGGTACATGTGGAACATGTGGAGTTTGGCTAGTAAATTTTCTGATAGGAAGGTAGAAAATGCGCATTTGAGAAGCACATGTGAAGAAAAACATTGCTATGAAACTATATTTTGAGACACACATGCTTATTCATAGCAGCATACAGCCCTTTTCATGCAGTACATATTGAACCCTTGTAGAGAAGCGTAATGAGACTCTTTTCGGGGACGTGTTGCGGTCCATACCGTTGTTGTTAAAATTATTTGCTTCTTATCATAACAAGGAACATAGATAAAATTTTAACACAGAAATAACTCAATAACTAGGTCACAAGAAACCCAGTTCCCCCAACTCATTAGCGTGTCTTATCTAGATCTGTGGCAGGTGGGATATCTCGCCGGCCGGTTTCAATAACCCAGTACGTAAACGGAAATATCCCAATGCAGAGCGGAGGCGTGCACCAGGAACGTAGCTTCTTTACTGAACATCAGTAAAATAATGTGTGTATCATAAATATCCCAGGCTAGCCTATCGCGTAGCGCCAAGAACGAAGCAATACCAAGTGTGTCACAAAATACCATCAGTTCCAATAATTCTCACGGAATTAAGGAACCATCCCGGGATCGTTCAGAGTCTCGCAATTAGTGCCCTCTGACGCCCATACAGCAGCAGACAAGGAAAAGCCGTAGCAAATTCCTCCGCGCAGAAAATCACACATTTGACACATGACACATTAGCACACACGCACCACCAGGTGTGACAATCCCTGAAAAAAATAACATAATAATATTCCATCCACACGCAGCGCGTCAGATCATAGACTCGACCGAAGTAAAAAAATAACTAACAGAAAAATTTTAATTGACTAAAATCAAGACCAGAGAACAGGCAGTTCCCTTCAAATCGATTGCAGAAGCAAACACCAGATTTAATCAAAATAAAATTACGCCTGTTTAATTCAAACAGCTACGAAAATATCAAGTCTCCCCCTATTTTATTCTGAAATCAATCCTATAAACGTCTCACTTGTCACACGACCCGTAACTCATGTTCGGAACAAATTATACACTCAAGTACACGCGGCACTTGGACTAACATTACACTGAATATTTACATAATAAACTCAAACAATTGTCACGCAACATTCTACATTTAAAATATGAGTGTCGGTACAAACCCTATCACAGAACATCGAAACTACGCGAATAAAATCTAAATTTAACTATTTACAAACCCGAGTCCAAAATCTAACTACATGCTTGAATTAAATCAATGTGGTACTTATCCATTCAGCCACTCGATTCAGCTCACGTCACATGGCATGGTCAAACAGGGCCTCTCTACTCCTCCATCACCATCTCGACAGCAGATACCATGGTCACCATCCCAAAGCAGGTCCTCGTTGTCGACATCTTGGCCTTCTTAAATGATGAAATGTTCAACCTACAAATTGTGCTACAACAACCTACTAAATTGCAACGTGAGTTACTCACTTCGCTCACAGTCCATTTACAATTTTTATATCGCCGACTTTCCCTAATTAAATAAAACCCTATTTACACACGCACACATGGTCATTACAGTTAATAAAATATATCACAGTTACTATTTAGACCCACGGTCTAGCACACAATTTACAAGTCCAAAGACTTAATAACTTGGACAGTACTTCGCCTATAATTACGTCGTAATAAAAACAGCGAATCGTCGGGCAGCAGTTCGTCTCCTCAGAGACCTGGAAAATGTGTGTCTCAAACTGGCATCGTGGACACATTTATACAAGACAGTCGAAATTTCGTTGGGGGGAGCAATAAAAATATTATAAATCGAAGCAGGTGAGCTATCGGATCGGGCAAGGTATCATTCTTCATCATTTTTCATGCAGGTTACATTTCTGCGCAGCGGATCCCAAATCGATCGGCCAATTAATCAGAACATAGTTCGCGCGCTTTTTTCAACCCACGCGCACACAGCGCGTTACTCCAGACATCTCTCCGTGATTCGCTAGATTCAAGCGTAGTACGTTGGGTACAACCACCTCTCCATGCTTCTTGACGCCAGCCAGACAAAGACTTCAGGCCACGCATAAAGTTCAAGCACCCCATTTCCAGGAATCGGCTATGAATACCACGCTTGCTTCACTGGCCCCTTCGCTCGGAACAAATTGCAACATCTCCAAGTCCGCTAACCTTCTCAACAGCACCAAATATGTCTTCCAAATACGATGAATAAAATTAGCATAAAACATTATTATACCGGATGTATCATAACGGTTCATTTGCCACCAGCTGAACTGAAAGTGTGGCTCAAGACATTGAGTCGATTTTCAGTAACTCACTGTGTTAAAAAAACAGCCAGTAATATCTCTGGTTTATAGTATCCCACTTCCGTCTGTTCAGTGGCCTGCCTCGTCTCACTGATTACTTCTCTTGTTGACTCATCGCGCTGCGGACTCCACACAGCTGTCAGCCTGTCACATCAGGTATCTCCCCCTCCCTCTCATACAAGCATGGCGACCTCTCGCTCCCGTCTTGTTTGTCAACAACGCTGCCTGACTCAGTCGTACCTCACGTAGAGTAGCCCCGTACATTTTGTTGTGCTTCTTCAAATTTCTAACAAGTTTGCGGCTACATCATTTCCATCCTGCTCGCACGGTTCCATCCTATAGTGTAATTTCAGATTAGCTATATTAAAGACTGACTTTGTTCCTGTATTCACATCTTCAATTCTGTATGCATTGTTACCCAGGTTTTTGATGATTCTGAACGGGCTAATATATTTTGGACAGAACTTGGCGAACATTTTGCTCTTAGGGTCCGAAATAGGTGGAGTTTTACAAGGACTAACTCACCTTCGATTAACTCCCGGTGGAACGTCTTTCCTCTGTATCGGCGCAAACGCCTGTCCGCTTGGCTCCTCATGTGTTCCACAGTCTGCTGCACTCGCAGCTCATGCGCTATCATTGGATCCTTGGGACTCTGGATGACTCTATCCCAAGATCTCTCCGGATGTTTATTGTGATGGACAATTAAAGGGATTTGTCCAGTAGATTCGTGTCTGGTGGTGTTCTTGCATATCTCAATGTCGCTCACTCGATCCACCCACATGTGATGTTTCTCAGGAATCAGAATGCGGTAGTACTTAGCTACACAACGGATCGCTCTTTCGCTCGGGTTAGCTTGGGCGTGGCGGATGCTGGATAAAAAGTGCTTAATTCCCATCTCCTCAACTCCCTTTTTGAAAACAAAACTTGTGAAGTAACTCCCATGGTCCGACAATAAGTACTCAGCCTTTCCTACTGTGGGTATAACTCTGTACTTAAGTCTACTTAAGACTTGTTTAGACGTGGTCTTTTGGATAGGGCATAGTACAACCTTTTTTTAGAAGACATCAATACACACAAGAAGATGTCTACACCCACGTCTTCCTTTCGGCAGGGGCCCAAAACAATCCAGGGCCAGCAGTTCGCACGGTTTCTTTGGTAGCAAAGGCTTCAGGTATTGCTTCAAGAGGTAATTATTGGGCTTAGTACGCTGGCATGCATCGCAAGTCTTTATTACCTCAACAATGGTTGATCGCAATTTTGGCCAAGTAAATGACTCTCCTATTGTCGCTTCAACTTTGTCTATTCCGATGTGACCGATTCTTTCATGGACATGCCATGTTAGTCCTCTCTGTAGTGATGCTGGAACCATAATTCGTAAACGTGTATGTTCATCATCCACGAATTTGTGTAACAGATTGTTGAAATAATTGTATTTTGCAGCCTTAGATTTTGCCTCCCTGTGTTCAGGTGTCCTCGGTTGCGTCTCCTTCTTGAAATACTTGATCATCATTAACATCCAAGGGTAACGCTCCTGTTCCAACTGGATATCCTTCAATCTATTGAAAAATTCTTGATCCTTAGCTGTAAGTTCTAAATGTTGCACATCCGCTGCTGTCTCGTGATCTTCCTCGGGATTCCTACTCAGGGCGTCTGGAATAACATTCATCTTCCCAGGACAGTGTTCTATAGTGATATCGAATTGTTGGATGTAAATGGACCAACGAGTTACTCTCTCACTGACCATTGCTGTTTTAAAGAGGAAGGTCAGCGCTTTAGCCAAAAACAATCTTCCTCCATTGTTGCAGGGCATACAGTATCGCTAGTAATTCAAGTTCAGTTACGGTGTAGTTCCTATCATGCTTGCGCAGTTTACGACTGGTAAATGCCAAATATGAACGTTCCTGGGGCTCAGCAGGTTCTTCTTGATACAGCATTGCACCGATTACAATTAGAGATGCATCCGCTTGTATAACAAATTTCTTTTCGAAGTCAGGATAACCAAGTTTCACGCAGTTTTCAAGTAGTTCTTTAGTTGCCTTGAAGGACCTGTCGCACTCCTTGCTCCACGACCATCGATTGCTTTTCCTGAGTGTCTCCTGCATCGGCGCCACCGTCTCGGTATAATTTGGACAAATCTCCTTGAAGAATTCAGTAACTCCTAAAAATGCTCTGACGTGCTTCACTCTGGTTGGTGTTGGGATATTCTTGATTGCGTCAATTTTCGCCGGATTGGCCTCACACCATCTTGGTCAATGATATGCCGCAAATATAAGATTTCCCTTTGGAAAAAGTGAGACTTCTTCAAGTTGATCTTAAAAATCATCGTTCTCAGGTTGTCCAGGAGTTTATTTAAGTTTACCAAATGCTCTTCCATTGTCTCAGATGCTATGAGAATGTCATCCACATAACGTACTGTAAAATTTTTCACTTCTTCTGTCAAACGCCGATCTAGTGCTCTGATAAGCACACAACCTGCAGTTTTTACTCCAAAGGGCAGGCGTTGCCATACGAATGTCTGGTTATCAAATAAAAATCCCGTGAGCAACTGGGATTTTTCTTCCAATTCGAGGTGATGGAAACTATTGGTGAGATCAACAGAACTGTATATCTTCTTCCCTCTAAATCCTTTCAATACGTCACGTATGAGTGGTGCTTTATCGTGTTAAACCAGAAGCTTACTTTTTAAAGATCACGCGTCTAGTCACAGCCTAATGGAACCGTTTAGTTTGGGCACCGCCAAAATAGCATTCAAGTACGGAGTCGGCGATTTTCTTATCATACCGGCGTCAAGCAGATTATTGATAATGTCCTTCACCTGGGGATTATATTTCTCTGGGATCGAATACAATTTACTTTTAAAGGGTGTCAAATCATCAACTTGCATAGCGTATTGGAAATTTAGGATTTTTTCCAGAATAGTGTCAAAAACTTCTTTATGGCGACGTAAAATATCCTCCAATTTTCTTCTGTTAGGTTCCTCTAATTTAGCTTCTTTCAATTTATCCAATAATAAAATTTCATATTTTGATCCAATGAGCCATTAATGTCCATAGTTCCTGCATGGTATCTTGATCTGTCATCTCTACTACTGCCGTGTCAACAAGCTCTCCATCCTGCATACTTTTCTCGTCCGTGACGTCATCAGTTCTTGTTTCCGTCACCCAGGTATTTGCTTCTCGACAAAGGGGCGTTTCCTCCATGTACAATCCTACGTAGCTTAATTCTTCCAGCTGTTTTAAATTCACCGTATTATTGCGAAGATCGATGACAGCATGATGGTCACATATAAAGTTGGCTCCCAGAATAACGTTATGGTTCATCTTAGCCATGACAATAAAAGTTTGTGCGAAAATATGGTTCATGATATCTAACTCCAGATATGCATGATGTTTGCATACCATTGTTCTTTCAGGTATTACTCCTCTGACTTTCATTTGTTGCACGGGTATCAGCGGAACATTCTGATTCTTTCCCACTTCCTTTACCAGGGCTTCAGATACTAGACTGATCTGACTACCCGTGTCTAATAGGCACCTCACTTTCAACCCTCCTATCCTGGCATGTATTATAGGCAACTGTCTGATAACGTCATTTTGAGGCCTAATAACTTCTTCCAAGCAGTCCTCTGGAGAAGCTATCCATTCCTCGATATGTGCGATAATGAGCGCACCCTGGTCCTTGACCACTCCCAAATCCAGGCTGTCTCCTAATTCTGATTTCCTGATTTTTTATCGCGGAATCCCCCATGTGAATTCCCACCTCCGTGATTATTCTGTCTCTCCTGTTGTCTGGATAGGTTTTCAGCTCCTTCAACACCGTGATTGTCGGGATTTATCCTGTTCCCCATGGCTCTTCCCCACATTTCTCGCTCTGTCTCTTCGTTTCTATGTAGTTCTTCTAAATATCCCTGCGTCTCTCGGTAACGTGCCTCCCAGTCAGTCCTGTCATCCCGTGGTTCTGATTCCACGTAATCCCGTCGGTCCTTCCAGAATCGCGTCCCACCATTCCTTTTAATACGGTCTTTCCTGCCTACTGTTCTCCTGCCAGTTTGAATAACCCCTCTGGTATGGTGTCTGATTGTTATGAAAGTTTCTATTGTTATTATTGTTGTGTCCATATCGTTCCCTGTTGTCTTGGTACTGCGCTCGTAATTAGTTCTAGTCAAGACAATGTCACCGGACGAGGTACGAACCGAGAGCATCAGAGGAAAATAGTGTATAATATTTTCGAGGTATGAATCTTATTTACACTCAGGAAGAGAGATTATGCATCAACAAGCCATTGGTAAAATTATAGCCAGAAGAAATATTTGTAATTAGAGAAGGAAGGGAAATTTTATTACTTGATACATTTTAACCAAGCGTAAATGACTAGAGACAAGTCCAGCAGAGTGCACAGTTTTATCAGTGTTATCTGCGAGAAACCTGTTTTTGATTCGAGGGGACATGGCAAGGATAAGCAGATGTCGAACGCGAGCCAGAGAAGAGAGAAGTGGGGACGACGCGTGATCAGCGCGCGCCATAAAGAGTCGACAGCCAATCAGATAAAAGATTGATTATAGAGGAACTGATAAATATTAAACACATTATTTTAATATTATAAAGGATTGTGACATCAAATTCACCAGGAAGGATAAGGAATTTAATTGGCAAGACGGAAATTAAATTGGATAATTGAGAGAGGAGATATAAGCGAAGGAGTGAATTTTCAGAGCGGACTGAGGCTAGTTCAGTGAACTTTCGAGGGAAATCGAACGGAGGAGGCTAGTGAACGCCAAGTAACGAGGCTCTTTCTATCTTAACTTTCAAGGAGACAACACGTACAACGAATCACTCTCTAATCTACAAGAGGTAAAGACTTGGAAAATATTAGACTTCAAGATGAAGAAATATAGTAGAAACATGGAACTACAAGTATGAATAAGCTGATAATAAAATTGAAAAAGTATTTAGCAGAAACAACGAGAGATATAAGTCGTGAAACTATACTTTGTAGCATTACATCGAAACTTCGAACTCAAGACCACGCAGAAGAGAAGCCAAAGGCATTGTCATACTTCAAGGAAGAAACACATCACACTATACAAGATGTATAAAGAATTAGGTCCTATGGGAGAGATTACGACTATTTATTGTTTAGAAGGAAGGAGAATGTTTTAATTCTTCCACTATGAAGGGAAAGTAAAGCTATACTAACGAGCGAGATCCAGATATGACCATGACAACATAACTAATGGGAGCGAGCTGCGTCAACATCTGCAGTTCGTTCGAATAAACGCAACAATCTACTACAATGGAGATAATTTCACAAGCTGAGGTGATTTCTCGTGTTAAGAAAGCACATTGCAACACTACCGACATCCAAGAACATCCATAGACGGGCAGAAAGAAGATGGACCCAAGAATGAAGCGTGAGGAGTATCTAGGTCATCGGGCCGAGAAGAGTGAAACGCTGCGGAGGAGCGAGGTCAACGGCACGGACGGGGGGAGACTGCCTGTCGAGTCCCAGCTGATTACCGGTTTTACTCACCTCATTGCTGTACAACAAACCCAGCGGTCTACACGGAAGTGGCATGACTCATGCAGACCGGATGGCAGGCAAGTGCCATATTCCGGAAGGCGCGTGGGAGAAATTCCACAGATACCAACATCATCAGATCTAACCAGCGGCCACAGTTTTGAAGGTAGACAAGTGCAATATTACACACCTATGTAGTTAGAACTTGTACATGATATTCCAGTATAATGACCAACATCTTATCTTATATTCATAGCCCATGTTATTATTTAGTCTAGAATTTAGAAATTTTGGTAGAAATCTTCATACTTCATTCGGACGTATTTTGAACGTTTATTGTTAATATTCCTCACCGTAATTATTTTTGCAGTTTATTAGAACGCTTAGAATTTTTGCTTGAAGATAAACCCTTTGCGATAACAAAGTATATTTCGTAGATATTGTTGTAACATCAGATAAAACGGTAATAAGTATGTCAAATAGATATTGTTGTAACATCAGAGGAAACGGTAATAAGTATGTTAAATAAATATTGTAACAGTGGAGAGAAAGTAGTCATGAGTTTTGACAAGCGTAAATTTGTACATGTGATACAAGAGAAAGAGAGGACAAGATGATCCTAAGTATATGACGCTAATTCGTCTCAGGAACGAAATTATGATGTATAAAACCGTAATTATTGACCGGTGTATTCAATATTTGCATTGAAGGAACTCCATTGTCTGAGAAGAGGATATTGTAAAACCCAGAAGTTGATTTTGAACGTAAGAACAGTATGCGTATTTTAAAGGCGTAGCTGAATGATGAAAATGAAATTATAAGGTATTGTAGACCAATATTTGTTATGAAAAGATCTTATAAAATGAAAGGATGGATATTAAGTATCTATTGTAAGGAGAGACGGGACGTAAAGATATTGTTATTTGAATGACAAACGCGAGCACACTTAAGATTCAGAGCAAGGCTAGAAATTGTAACAGAAATGTATTTAAAGCAACGAGAAGAAACACGGCATGATTTATGGAAGCGAGAATGTGAAGAGATTTGCGGTAATATTTTGTGAGAGATGTATAGATGAAAATTAGCACGGAATTGTATAATCGACAGAAGATTATGTCGGAGGAGGAGTAGTGAATTCATGAAAGGTGTTACATTTGTAATATCTAGTAGGAATTCTGAATATCTTACTTTGTTGAAAGTATTTGATATGGTTCATAGAAGTTTGTAAAAGTGCTAAGAGGAGAATATATACGACAAGCAATTATGTCGAAGGAAGAGTAATAAGGACGCGATAATATGTTTATGAAATGTGTGAGATAAAGAATTTACGATGGAAAGATGTGAAATGCTATGTGTCAGTTAATTAAAGCCGTAATATGTATTTTTGGAGAATCACGAGTGTGAGCAGTGAGGGTTAATGCCATGCACACATATATTTTTATTTTGGAAGCTTATCTGAAAGTCATGCGTCGCAAGTTTGTACTATTATGGATTATTAAATACGGATTTGTATATTTAAGTGAATAGTCATGAACCTAACTGTTTGTAACAATAATTCACATTTGTTATAACGATGTAATACAGGATTTGACAATTTTATTGTGTGAATACGAGAGAAGGAGGTAGGAATGAACACTATACAATTGGAGACAAATATGAATGAAGACGTGGACCTACTAGTTGATGTTGACTTACACACATCAATTGATGAGCGTAAATATGACTGTATCCACGACTACGTAACAGACACTAAAAATGAGGTTAGCCAAATCAAGTGTCTTTACCTAAATAGCAGAAGCATAAAAAATAAACTAGAAGATATCGAGATACTAATACATATTGTTGAAAATCTAGATGTCATAGTGGTAACCGAGACTTGGGTAAGAAGCAATGAAGCTAAATACTTCAACCTAAACAACTATTCTGTTGCTTTTGTACACAGAGACAATCAGGACGGTGGAGGCGTGGGAGTTTATGTCCACAAAAATGGAATATCAAAGTTCTTAACCTAGTTGAGAGTAACCACAGCTTATCCAGTTAGAGCTTATAAGAAGTGATACTGTTCATTTCAATAACTTGCATACTATTAATATAATTGCAATATATAATCCTAACATAAATAACGAAACAAATTTCATGCAATCTCTGGAGCACATTCTCTCGAAAAATAATGCCAATCTTTGCTTATGCATTGGTGATACAAATATTAACTTACTAAACAAAAATAATGTAACCAAAACATATCTCAATCTACTATCAAGCTATGGTTTCACACAAGGCAATACTCGGTATCCAACAAGAATATGTGAATCAACAAGTACACTCCTTGATCAGGTAGCCACTAATAACTGTAAATATGCCTATAGAATAAGCAATATAAATAGTGATATTAGTGATCATAATATTCTTGTAACTGAGATTTTCTGGCAAAAGCCCATTCTCGAACATGACATTTAAACACCCCACCAACAAGCAAAGGTCTAGATCAAAAAACGTAAATAAAAATTACCGATACGTGAACAAAAACATATTCTCCAATGATCTCAATCAAATAGACTGTTTAGATCATGCAAATGAAACTTACATCGCCATGAAACACAAAATCCTGACACAGACACCCAACAAAGAAAACACTGACTCACCTTTGAAGGAAATACACCAGAACCACAATAACCCATGGATAACAACAGAATTAATTCAGCTAATAAAACAAAGGGGCCTACTACATGCTAAACTTAAGACTGACATTCACAGAAACAACAACCTCTTAAAGGAAGAACACATAATGTGTAGGAACAAAGTGACAGCTTTAAAACGGAAACTAAAATCCTCATACTATGAACATAAATTAACATTGAACGCCAATAGCATAAAAAATACTTGGAAAGTAATCAATGAAATGATCTACAACTGCACAACTGAAAACAAAGATGGTCCCAGTGAGATAATAATTGACGGTAAATCTTTCACAGGAAAAGAAAATATTTGCAATTCTCTAAACACTCACTTTATAAACATAGCACACAAGTTAGCCAAAAACATCCTCCCAGGGAAGAAAGTTAATGAAATTAATGTCAACACAAATTCCATATTTATGACCCCGACTAATGAGATGGAAATTCGCAATGTTATGTTAAGCCTTAAAATGAAAAGTAGCCAAGACAAAGATGGTATGTCAGTAAAATTGTTAAAAAACTCCATTGACATGCTAAGTAGCCCACTAACTACTTTAATACATTTATCGTTAGAGACTGGTCTGGTGCCTGATATTCTAAAATAGCACGAGTCATACCAGTCTATAAAGGAGGTGACAAAAGCAATCCAGACAATTACAGACCCATTTCCATCCTCCCACCCATATCCAAGGTACTCGAAACAGTAGTAAAAACAGAATTGTTATTTTTTTTAAATAAAAATGATTACCTCTACAAAGGGCAGTATGGATTCCGTGAAAACTCAAGCACAGAAATAGCCACAATTGATATAATATCTAACTTGCAGGATGTCATAGACAATAAGATGACAGCGAGTGGCCTTTCCATAGACCTGAGAAAGGCATTTGATACTGTTGACCATGAAATTCTTTTAGGGAAACTTGATAAAGCAGGTATCCGAGGAGTAGCTTGGACATGGTTTAAAAATTACCTATCTAATCGTAAGCAGTATGTTGAAATAAGTGGCTACGGAAGTGAGGAAGTAAATATTACCCACGGTGTGCCCCAAGGATCAATACTGGGTCCTTCCCTCTTCTTAGTATATATTAATGACATAGCAACACTCAGTTTTCATGGTAATATAACGTTGTTTGCAGATGACTAAAGCATCTTTTATTATGCGTACACCACCAACACACTGATTACACAAATGCAGGAGGACATGAATACAATACTTGGCTGGACCCAGTCAAATAAATTAACAATAAATGAAGATAAAACAAATTATTTAATAATATCTAAGCGTAGAAGAAAGTTAGACATCACTCAGAATATAATGCTGAATGGAAAGGCAGTTAAAAGGGTCTCATCTGTTAAATACCTAGGCCAAATAATATATGAAAATCTCTCCTGGCAAAAGCACATTGATGCATTAGTTAAAAAAATATCACCAGCTGCTGGGATGATAAAAAAAATTGAGCTAATATATCCCAAAATATCTACTCAGGAAAGTGTATTTTTCCTTAATCCATAGCCACTTACAATATTTGAATACAATTTGGATAAAATTTTCAAATTACCTAAAAAAGGAAATTGATGTAATTCAGAATAGAGCCATAAGAAATATGTTTAACTACCCTTTTTAACACCAACCAAACACCTTTATATTACGAGTAAAATTCAACCAGTAGCCCTAAATGCAGAAATCAAATCAAATGTCCTGATGTACCAAATCCTACACAAGGGTATCCACACAAATTTAAATCTTACTAAACAATCTGATTTACACGCTTACAAAACTAGACATGCAGATGACATATCACTTTTCCATATCAATTCCAAACAATATGGCAGTAATAGCATTAAGTATAGTGCCTTCGTAAAGTTCAATAGACTACCACAAAATATAAAAATTGCACCTAGCCTACCAATCTTTAAATGGAGGCTAAAACAGTTTATGTGGAAAGATTATAAAATGTCAGTTTGAAGAAATTCCAAAAACTGAGAAGACAAAAGAAGACTACATTGTGTACAAAAACTTATGAAAGCTACAAAATGTTGTATATATTTTCTTACTGAAAACTTTGTAAACTAAACATTGAATTGTAATTTGTCGCCAACATGATAAAACTGTACGATTCCTTTGTATATGAGTCCTTGACTCGTTAAGGGATTAATAAAATGCATTATTATTATTATTATAAAGAAATCGTGCAGGAAGCGATAGTGTATATGTGTATATAAACAGTATTATTATTATTAATTATTTTATTCAAATTTGTACATTTGACGCAATATTGCGGAGACTTTAACGACTGTATTAAACAGGGAACATGTTTGTAGAAGTTGAACGTTAAAGTGAAGTACAACGGAAGTAGAACTACAGCATTTGGCATTGTAATAGTGTTGTTTGTTTGCAACATCTTTCAAGGAAAGATATTATTTTCACATAACTTGTGTGTGATAAACGAGAGACTCATTTTAGTTATATTACGCCTAGAGAAGGGCAGCTATTTCATTTTGAGTGTTTTATTTTATTTTTCAACAGTGTTAGAGATATTTATATAATGTAATTTTAGTTAATAAAAGGCAAGCGTTTTTATATACTTGCTACGTTTTTATAGAGCTGATTCTTATTTCAATGCTTAATTACGCGATAACGACACCGCTAGCTAGATGCAGACAGTCTATCGGCACATTTACCTTAATTACCCAAGAGTCGAGTTGCTCATTAGTGCTCTATTATTTTTTATTTTTCTTAAGCTGTTCTGTATGCAACTAGTTGGTAGTATAGTTAGGTGTGCGTCATGTGTGTTCAGGGTTCCCTAGTCATTAGTCCGGTAGGACATGTTCAATTCTTAGCCGGGTATTGACATCCCTACGATCCTTTTTCCATCTGCGCGGATTTGGGACTGTGACCTAGAGGAATTCGGGCGCATATATAGCATATCTAATTTATGTTCGCCCAACAGGTGTGGCTTCGACGTTGTCGATTGCCTGGGTCTTTCGAATTTGTGAATTTGAATTCCCAGAGATGAGTGACCACCGGTTGTGTCGAGTTTGTTACACTAGGTGATATTTCGTAATCACGGCTATTTTAAGCAAGTTTGTTATACGACACAGTCGAGTTTTGTTTCTATTTGTAAAGGCCGATCCCAATCTGATAAGTTGTGGAAGTGAATTCCCATTGTCTGATATGAGGAGTACAATTAGTTGAGAGGCATATCTTGCATTGTTCCGGCAAATTACATTTTGGTCAAGTAAAGCGTAAGTGTAAAGTTGTTATTGTGATTAAGTAAATTTTTGGTTAGAATTGAGTATTGAATTTAGGTCAGTTTTAGTTATACGACGTAGTAGACATCGTTAGTGTTAGCGTAGACATTTGATAGGCAGGTAGGACATATCTACGAAATACTTTGGTTTTTCTAAGATAATTTATTTGTTGGTCATTCTGGAATTTCGCTGTGTTTAGTATAGTAATACTTCCCTATTTCTCATATATATAAAGAGTATGTCGTCTGTGGACATGACCTACATCAGGTCAATATTGGAGCAGATGAGAAGTTGTCTGGCAGGTTTAACTGCCGAAGTTGAAGCCCTACATGCATTTACACATGAAAACACAAAAAAGTTAAGGAAGGAAATTAAGGACACTCTGCAGCTGCAAAGTCAGAAGTGAAAGCAGAGTTAGCAGCATCCCAAGAAAAGGCAGAAAAAGCTCATTAGCTTTAGATAAGGCTCAGAATGAAGTATCCCAAGAAATGAGTAGACTGGTGCAAGAAGAAAGCAGATTAGCTCAAGAAGAAGCCAGAAAAGCCCAGATGGAAGCTAAAGAGTTGTTAGAAAAGGCACAGGTGGAAGCCAAAGCATCCCAAACTGGCGCAGAGAAACGACTACAATAGCTACAGGAGAATCTACAAAAGAGTATAGACACAATCCATGTAGACAACACAAACCATTTTAACACAATTTATGGATCCCAAGGTTAGCTGCAGAATCAGCCGACTACCTTAAATTGTACAGTTGATGAACTTCAACAAAAGGTGATAAATCAACAAAAGTTGATTTCTGAAGGTATCAAAGTAGATATAAATAAATGTATTATTGATGCTGTTTTGAAATTGAAGGAGGAAGTGTTGAAGAGTAGTAGTGACCATATATGTGAAATGCATGGTAAAATTATGAAAGAGGTCAAAGAAATGGAACGAGAATCTAACATACATGTAACGGGGTTAAGAGAGGAGTTAACAAAACGCATTGACACTCTAGAAGAATCTAATGTTACAACAGTAAGCGAAATTACAAGTAAAACTGATAGGATTAATCTCAAAGAATTAGAACAGATTAGGAAATTAGTAGATGAGGTCAATACTGAGATAGCGAAGGTCAAGTCGAAACAGGAGAAAGAAATAGGTGAGCTTAACGAGCAAATGAAATTACTGTCGATCAGGGACACACCCAACATGAAACAAAATTTAGAAGAATTCTTTAAGGAAAGAGACAGCAAACTGAGAGGAGAACTGAATAAACTAAGAATTGGACAGGGTGATCAGGATGAAGACAAGGGGAGCGTTGACACTCACATGTTTAGCAGGTCACGCAATATTTTTGGAACAGAACGCACGGAGAGAACAACCAGAGAACCGGGTACGGTAGGAAGAACATATGATCAGGTTGCGAACAGAAGTAAGCAGTACGTGGTAGTGATCAAGAGCCCTGAAGAAAAACCAGACAAGTTCACTGGAGAGGGAAATGTCACAGCCGTAGAATTTTTACGGGACATGCGATACTACCTAGATGAAAATAGGATTCCAAGAAAAAGAGAAATGAGAGTTGTGGAGAAATATTTTGCATCGGAAGCCCTAATATGGCACAGTGCTTTCCGATACACCAACAACACATTCGATGAATTTGCAGAGGCGCTATTAAAACGATTTTGGAGTGAAGAATTACAGCACGATATTAAAGCTGAAATTTATTCCAAGAAGTACCCAAATTCAGTACCGACACGTTATGCGAGTTACTTCACGAATCAGTTAGCCGGACTTCAACATCTTCATAGCCCATTAGCAGAACCGGGGCTGATACACGTCATATCCAGACTGTTACCAGCCGAGGTCAGGAAACATTTAATTTCATCAAATGTATGCACATTGGAGGACATGGCAGAGATGCTGCGACGTTTGGATCATACGAGTTCAACATCGCAGACTCCAGGGCTAACTCAGACTCATAATCCACGTACCAGACATGATAACAGGGAAATACACACAGTGTTGGTAGATCGGACCCAACAAACTGATGTAAACCCAAATAGAACAGGTCCCATAAGGCATACTAATTATGGTAGGACAAGATACGATCCTGGTTACAACCGAACCAGAGGAGGTGCGATCGAAAAGTTCCAAAATGTTAATCCATAGCCTACTTTCCTGGTGACTTTGCAACGAGGTGTAATCAAAATTCTAAACCGAACGCATGGTCGGATTTTGATAAATGAGGTGTCGAGGTTGACACCCCTTTTTCCAAAATTCCAAAAAAGTTGACCAATAGCCTACATTCTTGGTGACCTTGCAACGAGGTGCAATCAAATATTCCAAATTGAACGCATGGTCGGATTTTGACAAATGAGGTGTCGTTGTAATCGGGCTGACAACCCCCTTTTTCCAACATTCCAAAAATGTTGACCTATAGCCTACTTACCTGGTGACGTCACCTACTAACCTTTCAAAGCCGATATCTCCCGAACGCATGGTCAGATTTTGACAAATGGGGTGTCGAGGCTGACACCCCCTTTTTTCAAAATTCCAAAAATGTTGACCCATAGCCTACTTACCTGGTGACGTCACCTACTAACCTGGCAAAGCCGATATCTCCCGAACACATGGTCGGATTTTGACAAATGAGGTGTTGAGGTTGACACCCCCTTTTTCCAAAATTCCAAGAACGTTGACCCATAGCCTACTTTCCTGGTGACGTCACCTACTAATCTGACAAAGTCAATATCTCCCGAACGCATGGTCGGATTTTGACAAATGAGGTGTCGTTGTAATCGGGCTGACACCCCTCTTTCCAAAATTCCAAAAATGTTGACCCATAGCATACTTACTTGGTGACGTCACCTTCTGACCTGGCAAAGCCGATATCTCCCGAACGCATGGTCGGATTTTGAGAAATGAGGTGTCGAGGCTGACACCCCCTTTATTCAAAATTCCAAAAAAGTTGACCCATAGCCTACTTACCTGGTGACGTCACCTACGAACCTGGCAAAGCCGATATCTCCCGAACGCATGGTCGGAATTTGACAAATGAGGGGTCATTGTAATCGGGCTGACACCCCTTTTTCTAAAATTCCAAAAATGTTGACCCATAGCCTACTTACCTGGTGACGTCACCTACTAACCTGACAAAGCCGATGTCTCCCGAACGCATAGTCGGATTTTGACAAATGAGGTGTCGAGGCTGACACCCCCTTTTCCCAAAATTCTAAAAATTTTGACCCATAGCCTACTTACCTGGTGACGTCACCTACTAACCTGGCAAAGCCGATATCTCCCGAACACATGGTCGGATTTTGACAGATGAGGTGTCGAGGCTGACACCCCGTTTTTCCAAAATTCCAAACATGTTGACCCATAGCCTACTTTCCTGATGACGTCACCTACTAACCTGGCAAAGTTGATATCTCACGAATGCATGGTCGGATTTTGACAAATGAGGTGTCGAGGCTGACACCCCCGTTTTCCAAAATTCCAAAAATGTTGACCCATAGCCTACTTTCCTGGTGACGTCACCTACTAACCTGACAAAGTCGATATCACCCGAACGCATAGTCGGATTTTGACAAATGAGGTGTCGAGGCTGACACCCCTTTTTTCAAAATTCCAAAAATGTTGACCCATAGCCTACATACCTGGTGACGTCACCTACTAACATGGCAAAGCCGATATCTACCGAACGCATAGTCGGCTTTTGACAAATGAGGTGTCGAGGCTGACACCCCGTTTTTCCAATGATGTTGACCAATAGCCTACTTTCGTTGTGACGTCACCTACTAACCTGGCAAAGCCGATATCTCCCGAATGCATGGTTGGATTTTGAAAAATGAGGTGTCGAGGCTAACACCCCCTTTTTCCAAAATTCCAAAAATGTTGACCCATAGCCTACTTTCCTGGTGACTTAGCAACGAGGTGTTATCGAAAATTCCAAACCAAACGCATGGTCTGATTTTGATAAATGAGGTGTCGAGGCTGACACCCCTTTTCTTAATTCCTAAAATGTTGACCCATAGCCTACTTTCCTGGTGACGTCACCTACTAACCTGGCAAAGCCAATATCTCCCGAATGCATGGTTGGATTTTAAAAAATGAGGTTCGAGGCTAACACCCCCTTTTTCCAAAATTCCAAAAATGCTGACCCATAGCCTACTTTCCTGGTGACTTTGCAACGAGGTGAAATCAAAAATTCCAAACCGAACGCATGGTTGGAGTTTGATAATGAGGTGTCGAGGCTGACACCTCCCTTTTTCCAAAATTCCAAAAATGTTGACCCATAGCCTACATTCCTGGTAACGTCACCTACTGTCCCCGATAATCCGGATAGTAGGCTGTCAGATATCCGCCCCCTCAATCGGATTGCCAATAATCAATCGCACCGGCACAGCTACATCAATGAAAATGGCACTAACAGATACTACCGAGATTAGAGCACAGTAGTTAACAATAAATTATTGTGGAACACACCAAAATATACGGGGGTTCATACTTACCTTTACTTACCTATTCAAATTAATCTCGGGTCTGGGTTGCCAACTGGATCACTTAAAAGTATGCCCTCACAATAACCTCCACCACGATATTTAAAATGAACCAAGACGGAAACAAGAAACTTTAAACTGTACAATAATTTATTTCACATAAAGGAATAATATAACAAAAATTGAACAACAAAATAAGCGTGGCAATCAGAGGCCATTGTCTATGTAACCATGTCCTCCTGTAGGACTTGTAGACTTCACATATAAAATTTCAGCTGACTTGCTTCACTGAATCACTCGAAAACGACTATAAGACAAGAGAAAATGAGATATGAGAGCTCCTCTCTGCTGTGCAAGACCTTTTATCAACTTCTTAAGGGGCGTATCCATCCCTTCCATAGCTTGTTCCTCCGTCATTGCTAGAAGTTCTAACTTTGGCTATACTTGACGGATTTTCAAATTTCAAAAACTCAAAATTAATTTCTTCAAAATTCCAAATCAATGCCATAACTGAAAATGGATTTCCACAATTCTGCATTCCAAAAGTAATTAAATATGGTAGTTTCAGTAATCTCCGTCTCCCTCCAAACTATCGTTCATTGGTTCGAGCCTCTCCTCCAATAGCGTAACTTCTTCCTTAGCACAATTCCATGTTTTCCTGCGACTGCGTCGTAAATCTCAGATCTTTCTCGAACAAAATCATGACGTCACCAAGAATCTCAGCTCAACCAGCCTACTTGCATAAAGTCTGCGTCATCCGTGCCTACGTCATGAATATCCACGTCACAACTATGACAGCCATAACTTTATTCATACATGCCAATACAGCCATCGTGGTCTCAATATAATTAAATTTACGGGGGCATTCTCCCTTCACCACGTTTTAAAAACAGTTGCAAATTGTTTTTAAACTCTGTGTTATAAATATCTCAATTCACTTGAACACGAAATTGAATTATTATTGGCTTACTCTTGGATAATATTTCTTCAAGTTTCCAGCATTGAACTTGCCATATACGACATTATTCTCATCATCGTAGAGTTCATAACAGTTGTTTCCATAAGCATTCGTAATTCTGAACGGACCCATAAACACTATTCCAAACTTGGGATAGATTTTCTTACTCACATCAGCCTTGACAGGTCTGCGTAGTAATACCAGATTTCCAATTTCTAAGGGAGCACCAAAACGTTTTCCAGCAACTCTTTTCAGTCGTTATTGTGCTGCTTTCTGGAGTTGTTCCTTCGCTCTATCAATTCTCTGCTGCCTTCCTAGGTCGGGATCTCTAGGAATGTGGTTGTAAAGATTGTCCCACGGCCTTTCTGGGTTTCTTCCTAGATGAAGTCTCATAGGCACTTCTCCTGTGCTCTCCTGCACTGTAGAATTTAGACATTCCTCAATAAGGGGTACAAATCTCACCCAACCAGAATGATCATTCGGACAGAAAATTCGACAAAATTTCGAAAATTCAGCCATATATCTTTCTGAAGAATTCGATTCCGGATAGCGCACGCTTGAAAATATGTGCTTAATACCAAGCCTTTCCATATCTGCAGTAAATTCTAAGGATGTAAACTGAGCTCCATGATCTGATAATAGATATTCTGCTTTACCAGCTTTTAGAAATACAGCATGTTCCAGTCTGCTTACAACGTTCCTCGTGTTAGCTTTTTGCATGGGACTCAGTATTACAAATTTCGAGAAGACATCCACGATAACCAACAGGAACTGATTACCCTGGTATCCCTTCGGACAGGGGCCAAATATGTCCGTCGCCATGAGTTCATTTGGTTTAGAGGGAATCATAGCCTTAGGTTTTCCTTTTAATAGAGCGGAAGCATACTTTGCTCTTTGACATTTATCACATGAACGAATGACATTAGCAATGCTGGAACGCATGTTAGTCCAAATAAACCTCTCTTTAAGAGTATCAAGAGTTTTATCCAGACCGGCATGTCCAGTTGCGTGATGAGCTACCCACACTAAATTGACAACAAGTTTAGGTGGCACGACTATTCGGAGCTTTGTATGCGCAGAGTCAGCATACTTACATACGATGTCTCCACTCAAGACAAAGTGTCGTGAATCTCTCTGTGTAGCTGCATAGTCAACATCAGTATTGTCCATATAACCCTTAAGGAACCTGTACATTTTCCTGATTGGAGCGTGTCTCTTCTGTGACACACCGATTCGGGCTAACCTCCTAACGGTCTCTTGATCTTGCTGCTCCAATTGTACATGGTGTATCTGCACATTTTTGATAGGGTTACGTGATAAAGCATCAGCCAGTAAGTTGTCTTTCCCAGGCTGATGGACGATAGTGGCGTTAAACTGTTGGGTGAACAAAGCCCAACGTGTCAATCTATCACTAGACATGTCAGTTTGCAGCATAAACTGAAGTGCTTTATGATCTGTAATAATGATAACCTTGTGTCCCAGCAGCATTTTCTTCCAAGCTTGCAAAGCTGTTACAAAAGCTAACGCTTCTAGTTCTGTCGTAAAGTAGTTTTCCTCGTGTTTCTTTAACTTCCGACTAGTGAACGCAATGTAGTGCTTGTTGCCTGCCTCGTCTTTTTGGTATAAGACTGCACTAATGCCTATTCTTGATGCATCAGACTCAATATAGAACACCTTCTCAAAGTCTGGGTACTCCAGTTTAACGTTGTTTCTGAGCATCTCCTTTGCTTTCTCAAAAGCCTCGTCTGCTGCGGTACTCCATTTCCATCTATTATTCTTCTTGAGTAAGTCATACAGAGGAGCCATAATTTCAGAGTATCTCGGACAGTGGCTGCTGATGAATTGGCATGCGCCTACAAATTCTCTGACTTGTTTCACCTTAGTTGGCTTTGGGAACCTTGTGATCGCATCTACTTTCTGCATGTTTGGATGATATCCATCCTAATCAATAGTATGCCCCAAGTAGTTGATCTCCTTCTTCAAGAATTGACATTTTCCAAAATTGACCCTAATATTGGCCTCCCTTAAATTTTCAAACAACTTTCTCAAATGCACTAAATGTTCTGCGGCGTTGGGTGAAGATACAATTAAATCGTCGATGTAGCAGATTACATTTTCCTTTACTTCGTCAGTGAGCTTGCTATCAAGAGCTCGAATAAGTGCTGGTCCACTGTTGACCATTCCAAAAGGCATTCTCACAAAGACCCATGACGTCTGGTCAAATAAGAATCCAGTGTACTGCATACTTTCTTCTTCCAGTTGAACTTGGTAAAACGAAGATGTCAAGTCAAGAACACTGAAACATGCTCTCCCTTTGAACTTTCTAAGCAGATCTCTAATCTTAGGTGGTCGGTCATTTTCTGGAAGAATCTTTAAGTTGATGGTCCGAGCATCGAGACAAAGAAGTATCTGACCATTACTTTTCTTGACTACAGTGATGGGGTTTATGTAAGACGACGCCTGTTTTTTTATAATCCCGTCTACCTCCATTTTTCTGATCAACCCTCGTACTTCTTGGTAGTATTTCTCAGGTATGGGGTATATTCTCTTTTGGTAAGGGGTTTCATCGGTTAGCCTTATCTTATACTTATAGTCTTTAATCAATCCAGGCTTTTCATCAAAAATATCTTGGAATTCCTTTATCAAATCCTCAAATTCCCCCTGAATTTCTTCAAATCCTTCAGTTTTTCTACTGGGTATTTCTGTTAGATTCTCCACTTCATTGATAATGGTATTTAAAATCTCTTCCCTAAGGTCTATCTCCAGACTGTTTTTCCCGTCCTGTTCTTCGATCTCTTCTGTGATCATGTACCCATCATTAAAGCTAATAATCCTATTCTTCATATCAATAATGGCTCCAACTTTCGATATAAAATCGATTCCTAGCACAATATCGAAATGGATCTTGTTCACCACAATAAAGATCTGTTCATAATTCCTTCCATTAATTTCAAAGTTCAACAACACTTGGATCTTGCATTTCACTGCCTTGTCTTGGAAAATTCCTCTCACTTTGACGGTAGAAACAGGTAAAACTGTCATGTTTTCTCCTTTTAACAGACTTTGATAGCATTCATCAGAAATGATAGAAATAATTGCGCCGGTATCCATAAGAGCTTTGTACTGTTGGCCATCTATCAGTACAGAAATAATAGGTAAGGCACATGGTCTTTCCTCTTTGACGATTCCCCTCTCTTCTAATAAATCCTCATCAGTTACTTCGTAAATTTCATTAACGGTAATTAGGTTTGGTGTGGCAATGTATTCATAGTTTCTCACTGTCTTTTGAGAAATCGGCGTTTTTTTTGTGTTACCAATCTCAAAGTTCCCCTGCTGGCTTGTAGAAGGACCAGGATCGATCACTACATCCTGTCTTTTCTTTTGGTTTTCAGCTTCCTTCTCTCGTAATTCCTTCAGATACTGCTGACTTTCTTTCTCTCTCTCTTGATACTTGTCGTGTGTCATAACCTGACCTTGAGAATTCTGATTCCGATTCTGGTTATTTCTATTGTAGTTCCTATTGTAGCCCTGGTTATTGTAGTATCTACCTCTTCCGTTATTATAATTCCCTCTATTGTTGTTCCAGCCTCGTCTTTGCTGATATGGACGGTAACCTTGTGATCTGTTGCGAAAATAATTATTCCTATGAGGACCTACATTTTCAGTTTTTTCTTCATCAGCAGGCTTATCAGTTTGCTGAACTTGATCCATGTAGACTGTATTAATGTCTTTGAATTCGTGCCTCTGACCTTTTTGAACCACATTTGGCATTGGACTCGTGTAGTCAAGCCTTCTCAATAGTTCGTCCATACTGGTCAAATCCCTGATATTTGACGATATGATAAGTCTTCTTACTTCCACAGGCAGCATACGAGAAATAGCATCTATCAACTGCTCTGTCGACAATGGGGGTTGCAAAAATCTCAAGCGCGATAACTGGCTCGTGAAGAAATCAGCGTACCGTGTTGGAAGAGTACCTGAATACTTCCTCGAGTATACCTCAGCTCTTAATGAATTCTGTGCTTCTATTGACCAGAATCGTTTTATCAGTGCCTCTGCAAATTCGTCAAAATTACTGAAAGTGTACCGAAATGCTCTGAACCATTCAAGGGGTCCTCCAGCTAGAAATCTTTCTACGATTCTCATCTCTCTTTCTCTGGGAATATGAGCTTCAATAAAATAGTCTTTCAGGTTCCTGATATACTCTATCGGTGTAAGACTATCAGTATTACTAAATTTTTGAGGTTTGTCCTCAAAGTTTCGGATGACTGTCACATTTCTCGGATATGGATCCTTGTAATTCTTCCCACTATCACGATATTTCCATTCAGGTTCAATATTCCTATCCTCTTCTTCTTCCCGAAATCTGAATATACGTTCCTCAGGACTAATATCTTTCTCTTCTGTAGCGAGGTTACATCTTCTGACGTAATTCCTATCATCTTCACAAGTCAACCCTTCTGGATCCTTATCTGTGATTTCCGTGATGACTTTCCTAATCAAATCTTCTTTATAGAATACAATTAGACTGTGGAATGCAAACATTATTGTTCCAATCTAGAATTGAGAAAAAATCCTATCAAATGTTCATTACTATAGTGTACTCAATAAATCGTACTCAAAGTTCATATTTCATAAAATTGTCTATAATGCAATGGTATTTCAGAACTGACGATAAATGTCTATGTTGCAATCATGTTCATAAAACGACTAGTATTTCCAAGATCGTCGATACAGTAATAGATTTTAACGCTCTAAAATCTTTTAATTATTCTTCTTTCTTGAGGATGACAGAAAATTGGTCAAAGTAATTTACTGAATAGAATTACTTTAATAAAGTGACACGCTGTCTGAATTCAAATTTGCCATAGAAAATCGTTAACTTTACAGTCAAAACGTGACTACAAAAATCTGCAAATTACTGAAAGAATAAATATATCAGTCTCAACTGATCCAAAATTATTTAAATATGCCAATGACATAATGTCTTAATAAATCGAAGAAAAAGGCATAACTCATCAAAGTGTACTGAGTACAGAAATATCAAGCAAGAATATGGGGCAAAATATATGGGACAAAAAATATGGGAAAAATGGTTGCTCAGATATCGCTAAATGACTCAAATAAAACAAGAAACGTTCACGACTACCTTATCTGTTGATTGAAGTTCTAGAGGAAATTTTCCAAAGAAGACTATTGATGGTTCCATTTCACCAACGTAAAGATGTGCTCCGACCTCGAAACTGGAACCAGCGCCCTCGGAGAATAGGACTGCTTCCTCCTCCGGAAATTGCACTGCTCCGTGTAGACGATAGACATCCTTCTGGCAAAACTCTTCTTTGTGAGCCGGGTCTACCCTGGCCTCTCTTGATAGTTCCCTGAAGTTCTGGTAGAAATTCGCCATGAAGTTTATTGCAATTATTTCCGCAGAAATGTTCATAATTGTAGAGTATGAAAATATTTCCACTGCCATTTGATATAATTCAGCGTTGGACTACGATGCATGAGTGTAGTTGGATGTTCACTACATGCTCGCTTTTGTAGAAAGACGATTAGCGAAGTTCCATGCTGCTATTTCACTCCATTGATATATGTCCCAATTGCATTAAGGTTTTAGCCTTCCATCTCCACTTCTGTTATGATAATAGTTGAAAGAACTACCAGATTATATTGTTCCATAGTAGAATGTAGCGTTGTATCACCAAATGTAATATGTAGTATCACGGTTGCAATACACGTGTCAGCCGTAGTGTAGAATGTGATATTATAAAAGTGCTTCTCAGGTGGCGAGAAAATCACTTTTGTCTGCCGTCTTAAAACGCGAATATCTTCCAAATTATATTCGTGAAAATGTTCAACTTTCCTACACACTTTAATACTGTAATGCACAATAGAATTAGCTTAAAGGCAGTCGCTAACTCTTGATAGTTAATCTTGCAGACTCGTTTATGTGTGCGTTTCAACTTCGCCTAGTTTGAGAAACCGTAAAATGGTACTGCTGCACTGCTCCGTGCTCTTTCGATGCGGTGGGCTTTACCACACGCGCTAAAGATGACTTGCTTCACTGAATCACTCGAAAACGACTATAAGACAAGAGAAAATGAGATATGAGAGCTCCTCTCTGCTGTGCAAGACCTTTTATCAACTTCTTAAGGGGCGTATCCATCCCTTCCATAGCTTGTTCCTCCGTCATTGCTAGAAGTTCTAACTTTGGCTATACTTGACGGATTTTCAAATTTCAAAAACTCAAAATTAATTTCTTCAAAATTCCAAATCAATGCCATAACTGAAAATGGATTTCCACAATTCTGCATTCCAAAAGTAATTAAATATGGTAGTTTCAGTAATCTCCGTCTCCCTCCAAACTATCGTTCATTGGTTCGAGCCTCTCCTCCAATAGCGTAACTTCTTCCTTAGCACAATTCCATGTTTTCCTGCGACTGCGTCGTAAATCTCAGATCTTTCTCGAACAAAATCATGACGTCACCAAGAATCTCAGCTCAACCAGCCTACTTGCATAAAGTCTGCGTCATCCGTGCCTACGTCATGAATATCCACGTCACAACTATGACAGCCATAACTTTATTCATACATGCCAATACAGCCATCGTGGTCTCAATATAATTAAATTTACGGGGGCACTACTAACCTGGCAAAGTCGATATCTCCCGAATGCATGGTCGGAATTTGACTAATGAGGTATCGAGGCTGACACCCCCTTTTTCCAAAATTCCAAAAATGTTGACCCATAGCCTACTTTCCTGGTGACGTCACATACTAACCCGCCATACATTCAGGGTCAAAGCCGATATCTCCCGAACGCATGGTGTGAGAAGTCAGAATTATTGAGTGGGAATCGAACCCTCCTCTTCTCAGTTTTACCTCACGAGTCTGAGCGTACCTCATTCCAGCCCTCGCAACAGAATTTTATTTTTCACATTGTGAATCGAACCCACACCTCTAGGGTGATAACCAAGAACGCTAGCCGCTACACCGAGAGGTGTAGTTTACAAATGGTCAAGTTGTTTCAACACGGATTCACAAAATAGTATTGCCAGTAGCATCTTGTCATGAACATGAATACTAGATAGAGGGTTAATCAAATCACAAATGGTTAAGTTGTTAAGTAAGTGAATGCAATGCCAAACACAGCAGAGGCCCTGTGATTGCTTACGCACGTTCAACGTGATGTGAGCTCTTGGCGAGAAACATGAAACACAACTGCCCGCTCGCATGCTTGTAGCGCGACCTTGAGATAATGAAAACTGCAACTCTAGCATGATGACAGTGTGACACTGTACATTCTCTAAACATGCTACATGTTAGATTGCATGTATGCACTGCTATATGAATTATTGGATATTAAAATGAAATCAACTGTGAATCTATTGAAAAGGAATTGTCTTGGCATTCGCCTGGTGGTGAAAATGGAAAAATCATGAAATCACGTTTTAAGAGAAATCACTCCTGAATCACTTTTGTAGTGTAGCGGTTAGCATGATTAGCTGGCGCTCTCAGAGATTCTGGGTTTGATTCCCGGCTCTGTCAAGAAATTTAAAAGTTGTATGAGAATTGGAACGAGGTCTACTCAGCTCTAGCCCAGACCCAAATGAGTAGAGGGAATTCGATTCACACTTCAGTTATTCTTGAAGTGGTTTTCAGTGATTTCTCATATTGTCTTTGAGCAAAATGCTGTAGTGATACCTATCATAAGGCCACGGCAGTCTCCTTGCCAGAATGAAATGACGACAGGGGAAACTGTCCTTGCCGGAGAAAAGAAAAGAAAAAACTATATCTCATCGCTTTGTTTAGCACAAATTAGCATGATTAGCTGGCGCTCCCGGAGGTTCTGGGTTTGATTCCCGGCTCTGTCAATAAATTTAAAAAGTTGTATGAGAATTGGAACGAGATCTACTCAGCTTTAGCCCAGACCCAAATGAGTAGAGAGAATTCGGTTCACACTTTAGCTATTCTTGAAGTGGTTTTCAGTGATTTCTCACATTGTCATTGAGCAAAATGCTGTAATGATACCTACCATAAGGCCACGGCAGCCTCCTTGCTAGAATGAAATGATAGGGGAAAACTGTCATTGCCAGAGAAAGAAAAACTGTATCTCATTGCTTTGTTCAGCACAAATCTCGCATGCAGTGACTGGGATTTGAACTATGGACTCAGTAGTGAGAGACTAGCATGTTTTACCTAAGCCATAGAGGCTTTAAAATGCGAGTGGCATACACCAAGTCTCTGAGCCACATGAATGAATTCCACCATTCTTGAAGTGGTTTTCCACTTTGTATTTGAATAACATGCTTAGATGATACCTACTGTAAGGCCACGGCCGCCTCCTTTACACTTCCTCGCCAAATCATTTCACTCTTTCAATCCCAGGTTAGCAGGATAGAAAATGGAGAGGCGTTTTGATACAAGCATGTGAAAGCAATGCTAGACGTAGCTAGGACCTTGTGATTGCCAATCCTACATCCCACTAGATGTGAGCCCTCAGATTTTGTAACGGATGAACTAGGTAATACAGTTTCTTTATTTCATCACTTAGCAACAGTTAACTAATAGCTGTGATCTTGAAACAGGATGTGATGTTGCAATACAAGCTATTGTGTTTGTAAAAGCTGATATTGCAGATAATTGAAAACGGAAAACTTATTATGAATGTCATTCCCGTTTGACATGCCATGTCCTGTAAATTGTTTTTCTGCAAGCTTGCAATATTGAACACTATAAATGCAAGGTCATAGCTATCATCGACACTCATTAGTCACTCATTAACGGCGATTAATGCTGCAGTCTTATCATTTAATATAAACAACTTAAGAAAGCAGTGGCGTTACTTGGAGCAAAAAGAAAACTATTTGTGAGGTATGTATTTAATAGATTCAACTTTTTAAACAGTTTAAATATAAATCAACGTGTATGTCATGGATTGATTGATTGATTGATTGATTGGTTTATTTATTTACAGATAATTGGTTATACCTAATCCACTTGGCAACAACGGTTATTATTAAAGGTGAGTACCTCTTTTAATTTGATGCCATTGACGATACAAGTTTGAAAATTCATAGATTACTTGCAAGCATAGCTACTCGTATACTTTAAATATTCGTTGCAGGCCAGCCCTCGTTTAGACCGACTGAAAAGCTCCATTAATAGGATTAACATCGAACTAGTTAGTTTCCTCCTCTCTACACCTCGTGGTGTAGCGGCTAGCGTTCTTGGTTATCACCCTAGAGGTGTGGATTCGATTCCCGATATGCAAAATAAAATTCTGATGTGAGAGCTGGAGCGAGGTACACTCTGACTCGTGAGGTAAAACTGAGAAGAGGAGGGTTCGATTCCCACTAAGTTATTCTGGCTTTCTCATTTCTACTGTATTCCAGGCAAATGCAGGGATGGTTCCTAACTTAAGGCTACGATGGCAATACTATTTTGTGAATCCGTGTGGAAACAACTTATCCATTTTTAATCTACACCTCGTGGTGTTGCGACTAGCGTTCTTGGTTATCACCCTAGAGGTGTGAGTTTGATTCCCGATGTGCAAAATAAAATTCTGATGTGAGGGCTGGAATGAGGTACACTCAGACTCGTGAGGTAAAACTGAGAAGAGTAGGGTTCGATTCCCACTCAGTCATTCTGGCTTTCCATTTCTACTGAACTCCAGGCATATGCAAGGATGGTTCATAATTTAAGGCTACCATGGCAATACTATTTGGGAATCCGTGTTGAAACAACTTGCCCATTTGTAATCTACACCTCGTGGTGTAGCGCTAGCGTTCTTGGTTATCACCCTAGAGGTGTGGGTTCGATTCCCAATGTGCAAAATGAAATTCTGATGTGAGGGCTGTAACGAGGTACACTCAGACTCGTGAGGTAAAACTGAGAAGAGGAGGGTTCGATTCCCACTCAGTCATTCAGGCGTTCTCATTTCTACTGTACTCCAGGCAAATGCAGGGATGGTTCCTAACTTAAGACTACGATGGCAATACTATCTTTGTGAATCCGTGTTGAAACAACCTGACCATTTGTAATTTGATTTACGCTTTATTCAATGTCGATGTTGACAACTAGATGCCATTGACAATACTATTTTTACGAATCCATGTTAAAACAACTAGACCATTTATGATTTGATTAAACGTTCTATCCAGTGTCAATGTTGATAACTAGATGCCACCCAACAATGCATGTTTGCAAATCAGTGTTAAAACAACTTAACCATTTGTGATTTATTAATACTCTATCTAGTACTCATGTTCATGACTAGATGCCACTGGCAATACTTTTTGGGAATCCGTGTTGAAACAACTTGACCATTTATAATTTGATTAACGCTTTATTCAATGTTAATGTTGACAACTAGATGTCATTGACAATACTGTTTTGCGAATCCATGTTAAAAAACGACTTGACCATTCGTGATTTGATTAAACGTTCTATCCAGTGTCAATGTTGACAACTAGATGGCACTGACAATGCTAGTTTACAAATCCGTGTTAAAACAACTTTGTGATTGTTGTTGATGTAACAATGATGAGACTAGAGTGTCATAGTTATGTTTTTTTGTTTATAGATTATCATGGAAGTTTTGAATGCAATCAGTGAAGCCTGTGGTCTCGAACTCAAGAAGATGAGCGACTTGCCTATTCAAACACCTTTTCGCATTCATAGAATTTAAAAAAAAAATCAATTTGGAATCCGCGCTCTTTGCATTTGTGAAGAGTTTGAAACTTTTCTTCCTTCACATTTTGATGACGTGCCTGATGATGTTTCTGAAGATATCAATACAAGTAGTCAACCAGTATATTTGATTTATGAAGGTAAAAACAATCATCGATGTATGGTGCGTTTTGAATAAACAATAAAACAATATAAATGCTTGTTTTCTATTTTCTGAAATCATAGCAGTGATGATACACATTTTGATTGTTGTTTTAATCCTAAAGTTTATAGGTAGATAAACGTCATTGACCATTCATTCCACTAATAATTAACAACATGTCTTAATAATGCATCACTGTTAAGATAGGCTATATCATTATTTCCCACCTGCATGTCTCTCCTACCTCTCAAACAATCATCAAGCTGAGTGCTGGGATCACAAAAGGAGTATCTAGGTAGGTATATTTTTTTCAAGGATGTATATTCAATGACTTTATGAATAATTCTATTGCTAGTATAACATATCCTTTCTTATCGCCATAGTCATCCTGGTATAAAACATGTGGCTGAGCACCCACTTTTGCACCCACTTTTTGCACCCACTTTATGCACCCACTTTTTGCACCCACTATTTGCACCCACTTTTTTCGCCCACTTTTTTCACCAACTTTTGCACCCACTTTTGCACCCACTTTTTGCACCCAATTTTGTCACCCACTATTGCACACACACTTTACACCCAATATTGCACCCACTTTTTCCACCCACTTTTTCACCCACTTTTGCACCCATTTTTGCACCCATGTTTACACCCACATGCCATGTCCTGTGGCTCGACAATCATTCTTGCAATTGTTTTTTTTTCAATCATTACAGTCATGCTTTCACTAAGCATAAGCCTCTGCGATTCATGATTCATGAAATATCAATGAATGCATTAAAAGCATGGACATGGCATAAGCCTCTGCAATCCATGATTTATCAAATAGCGATGAATGCATTGGCAAGCATGGTCACCGCATATGCCTCTGCAATCCATGATGCATGATACTTTTACAGACTCAGCGATTTACACTCTTGAACATTCAATCATCGCGCACGTGTATAGCTAAATTTCAAGGTCAACACCTGCGCGAGGTCATGTGATACTTTTACTGACTCAGCGATTTACACTCTTGAGGATTCTATCATTGAGCACATGTATAGCTAACGTTCAAGGCCAACACCTACGAGAGGTCATGTGACACATCTACTTGCATTTTGTAACGTATGAATCAAAAACAGGATGAGACTTGTTAGCTTACATGTTGTTTCACACGCTCATTTATCAAAATCTGAGCATGAGTTCGGGAGATATCGGCTTTGCCCCGGAATATATGGCGGGTTCGTATGTGACGTCACCAGGAAAGTAGGCTATGGGTCAACATTTTTGGAATTATGGAAAAAGGGGTGTCAGCTTCGAAACCTCATTTGTCAAAATCCGACCATGCGTTCGGGTGATATCGACTTTGTCAGGTTAGTAGGTGACGTCACCAGGAAAGTAGGCTATGAGTCAACATTTTTGGAATTTTGGAAAAAGGGGGTGTCAGCCTCGACACTTCATTTGTCAAAATCTGACCATGCGTTCGGGAGATATCGGCTTTGCCAGGTTAGTAGGTGACGTCACCAGGTAAGTAGGCTATGGGTCAACATTTTTGGAATTTTGAAAAAAAAAGGGGGAGTCAGCCTCGACACCTCATTTGTCAAAATCTGACCATGCGTTCGGGAGATATCGGCTATGCCAGGTTAGTAGGTGACGTCACCAGGTAAGTAGGCTATGGGTCAACATTTTTGGAATTTTGGAAAAAGGGGGTGTCAGCCCGATTACAACGACAGCTCATTTGTTAAAATTCGACTATGCGTTCGGTTTGGAATATTTGATTAAACCTCGTTGCAAAGTCACCAGGAAAGTAGGCTATGGGTCAACATTTTTAGAATTTTGGAAAAAGGGGGTGTCAGCCTCGACACCTCATTTATCAAAATCCGACCATGCGTACGGTTTGGAATTTTGATTACACCTCGTTGCAAAGTCACCAGGAACGTAGGCTATGGATTAACATTTTGGAACTTTTCGATCGCTCCTCGTAGGTGAGGTTAGGTTAGGCTAGGTTGGTTAAACCATGGCCGCCATTTTGGTTAGCCTCCATTTTGGTTAGTCGCCATTTTGATTAGTGGAAAGTAGGCTATGGATCAACATTTTGGAATTTTGGACCACCCCTCGTTGTGACGTCACCCGGAAAGTAGGCTATGGATTAACTTTTTGATTACACCTCGTAGGTGTCGTCACTAGGAAAGTAGGCTATGGATTAACATTTTGGAACATTTTAGATCACCCCTCGTAAGTGAGGTTAGGTTAGGCTAGGTTAGTTAAGCTATAGTCGTGACGTCATGGTCGCCATCTTGTGCGACGTCATGACAACGTCATGACCATGTAACGTCATGGCAACGTCATGACCGTGTGACGTCATGGTGACATCATGGCCGCCATCTTGCGTGACGTCATGGTGATGTCATGGCCGCCATCTTGGATGACGTCATGGCCGCCATCTTGGATGACGTCACCAGGAAAGTAGGCTGTGAGTCAGAACCCGTACTGCCCCCCTACTAATGGGAGAATATTGGATAAACTGTAAAAAGTTTTATGGCAGTCCGTTAGTTAAGCAATTTAATCTGGAATGTAATGAGTGCGGTAGGTCTTGTCTAGTGCTATCTTAGGTCGATTGCAAGTCAGCTGACTGAAACAAGGCACACTGCTTGTGTGGGTTGGTGAGTTTCAAGGACACTTTTCTCTCATCTCTCTCCTTGCGAAGGTGATATGCATTAAATGTAATGAATTTCCTACGGGTGAGCGATTCAAAATAAAACGACGCGTTTCGAATCTGTAAATAAGAGGTTTGCCGAGGACATAGGGAAACATGCACAACGTTGGGAAGTAAAGATGAATAAATGTAGCCTTCCACTGTATCCTACCAAGAATGTTGTTTATAAGCATAGAACATCATAGGAACTTAAAACCACTGCTGAGAAAGCTAGGTTATAACTGTGGGGGGGGGGGGGGGGGGGGGGCTAAGACCTACCTTCCCCCTGGTTGGAAAAGAGTCTCTAAATCCTTACCTCCTGGCTATGACGAGGAATGGACGACCTGGAAGTCCCTGAATAGACTGTGATCTGGAGTTGACAGATCAGAGGCTAATTTGACAAGATGGGGGTGGGTAGGCCTACACTGCTCAAGATAATGTGACTATGGAGAAGACAAGACTGTTCAACGTATGCTTCAATGTCGACTATGTCCACCCTCCTGTACTGAAGACGATCTTCATCGAGGAACAGAAAAAGATTGGAAGTGGCCAAGTTTTGGGCAAAAATAATATCACTGTGTAAATTTTGTATGTTTCTGATACGAAAATAACAATAATTTCTAACTTCAAGTAACGTCTTCCTGTTACATGTAAGAAACAGAATGAATGCTGCGATAGAAGCCATGAGTGATGTAATAAACGTGTGCGATCTATCATTAGCTATATTTGAGCTGGAAATCATTCCAGTCATTACGTACGACCTGGAATGCGTATGGCCACATCTCAATCTCAAACACTTAACAGGGCTATAGTGATCTAAATCTATCTTCCTCAAGATGTCTCTCAAAATGCACACGATCCCGCCAAGTGTAGGCCTGCAATGTTGAGTAGATTGCAATGTAGCCAGCCATTGGCTGCAATAAATATTATTAGACTATTAATTTCACCGATAGCTGTTACAATTCTTCCTGTCTTCATGCAACGTCGACTTCATTTGTTATATTTCGCTTCCATGAACGCATCGGGGAAAATGCCGTGTTTAGTGTGAGACAAGCAAATTTTATTAAATCTTGAAGTAATGAATTTGACAAACTTTAATTGTGTGCAAACGGTTTAAGAACTAGGATCTTACCGATTCGAATACAAGTCAGGTCCAAGACAAGAAGAATACTTATCACTACTCAGATCATGTTGAAGATCAGAATAGGATGTAGAATATCAATACCGGAACGGTAACCGCGCATCGAAATCAGTGAAGGTAATATCACAGAATCTCAAACATGAAGTCACTTGGCTCGAGGAGCGCTGCGCAGCGGACGATCCTTATAACTAGGAGTTCCCACCGCCCCATGATCCTCGGCTATGGCTATGATCGTTCAGCGCATAGAGGCAGAAAAGCGGTTTCCCCATTGATCTATAGATACTATAGTTCAATGGGTTTCCCTTGCCGGCGATCATTGTCCTTCGAAGAGTAGAGAATGTACATTTTCCAGTGCCTCCTACAACAGAAGCACTGTCACTTCTCATCAGCTCAGTACTCTCTGCATGGATACATTCGTGTAAATAATAATCAGCTGATTATAGTCTGAAATAATATAACGTTGCCAGAATGACCTGCTGAGTGAAATCAACGTCAATATTGCTTCTTTCAGAGGTAGATT
The DNA here is from genome assembly GCA_946902985.2 of Meconema thalassinum. Taxonomy (NCBI): domain Eukaryota; kingdom Metazoa; phylum Arthropoda; class Insecta; order Orthoptera; family Tettigoniidae; genus Meconema; species Meconema thalassinum. The sequence continues at coordinate 28,160,416 of OX336397.1, read as the reverse complement.
ATTCATAAGTATGCTCCCCTCTACAGACAGCTACAGAGAATTACTACCGGATCTAAGAGACAAGAAACAAGAAATATGGAGCGAATTCTACATGTCAGATGCTATGACATCAAGCAAATGGTCAGGATTAAGCCACACCATCACTAGATACGCAGTGCATGGCTTTCATCACAAAGTGTGCTCTACAAAGAAATTCCATGAACCCGGTACGGATTGTTCATGTGAATGGTGTGGGCGATATCCTGCCCTAGACTGTTCAGAAGAGGAACATCTCACTGACAAGGCTTAGCACGGAGTAACACAAGCACTTGTGCATATTGTGTATTATAATTTTATTTTTGTATGGCCATTGGCTGCTCTAATAAATTATTATTATATGTACATGCATCGAAAGGGACTCCAAGCTAATGACATACATAAGGATGTTTCAATGCACTGATTCATGGACACCTGCTTAATGACAAGGAATACTCAAGGCTTTCTGTTGATCAATTTACTTTTGTGTTATATTTAAGGGATGCGATCCAGCTGGCAGTGCTTTGTAAGTACGGTACAGGCACTGCCATCGTAATGTACAGGCCATCATGCAGCGACTCTTAACGATTGATCAGCTGATCGGTGGGGAGTAGAGATGGCGACCATTTTGCTTTGTGCTGTGTTGTTTATATCTTTTATGATTGAGTATCCGCGTGAAAAGTGATACTTGATAGCGCTTCTACTTACGTCATCTAGAATGAGGATTATTTATTTTCTGAAACAAATGTTCATTTTGTAGATAGGTTATTGTATCTACGCAAATTTTGCGTTACATGTTTGTCATCACATAGAAGGTTATGTTTTAGTTAGGACCTGTATATCACTTATTATTTCGAATCATACAAGGTTTTTTGGATGCTAATAAAATGTTGTTAGTTCAGTAAACCTCCTTCCCAGGTCGCAGGTATGTCAAAAGTTTGTTTATAGCAACTACCGGTATTATGAGAGAAATGATAATGTGGCTTGCTTCTCCTTCCCCACCACGACAATTTAATAAAGCAATGCATACACAACAGTCCTAGAAATTATTTGTTCATTACGGGGAATACAAGAGTGTGTGTTAACATTTCCCTGAAAGTAAGATACCATTCTTCGGGAGAGAAGGGCTAATCGCCTTGATGGTAGGTTGTTAGTTAATATGGTTTCAATTATTGTAAGAAGTTCCCCAACTTCAGCATATGCTAGGACTGGAAACATTTCTAATATGATAATAATGCTGAGGTTATGTATGTAAATCAGAGAAGCGATATCCAGTATTCAGTAGGCATATCTACTGAAGTCAGTCCAAGTTATATTATTTGTGAGAATGGTCTCTCGATCAAGCTCAAGTGAATATGGTAATGTTTTCGTGGCAGCATTTGTGGAGGCTACTGTATTTACATTAATGGGATTGTTAGCACCTGGCGTATGTACTGTAGGTTATTGATACCTGATTTCAAAATAACAACCAATTGTAAATTCCTGATGCAAGAAACAAGTTAGATTGAGTCATAGAAATTAAGTGCTGTTAGGATAGGCCCTGTTTAAGTCACCTTGAGGGTGGCCTGTGCATTGATTCGAGTTAGATATAGGTTACATTGTGCTTTGTCATCCACGAGCAGTTTAGGACGTGATCTGTTGAATAGCCAAGAGTGATGTGGGGTTTTCTCAGGCATCTACCATTCACCATTTCAAAGCGGTGAACAACGAGAAAATGGCCAAGAATAGATCTTATTCTCAACGTCAAAATACTGCAATTTAGCCCTGTTTGTGTGTTTCAACGTCCTAGTAAATGTACCGGCAATGTACCACTTTGTTCACTCGCAAAATAGGCTACATAGGCCGGATTCGAACAAGCGGAGCGATAATTAGGCGTATGTAGTGGTAACGGATGGAAGTGCCAATCAGCCCTAAATAGCATTGCTATTATCGAATTAAGCTACCCGCGTATCTGTTCGATTACTGGGTACAGAACATAATCCATTTCGTTGTGTGACATTAGGAATATATTTATTACATAAGCAATTCTACTACACATTTTTCCATTATATATCGGAGAACAATCACCGCCATAGCGACCATACAGATTGTCGTGGTGACGTAGGTATCGTTGCCAACCCCGCCCAACCATAGTTCCCATTCCAGGAACTACTATTCCCAGATTCGCGACATCCTCCCACCTGATTTTGATGGAAAACAAATCAAAATCACAGAGAAAAATTCTATACAACATTAATCCACAATGCACACAATTGGAAAAAAAAGAAAAAAAACATATACTATTACAAGATTCATGATATCTTCCTCCCACCTGATTTTGATGGAAAACAAATCAAAATCCCAGAGAAAAAAATATTTACACAACAATTCCAAAATACACACAATTGGAAAAAACAATGGAAACAACATATAATACATTGAAACATAAATGAACAATATGTTCAACAATTATAAATTTAGCCTTACAGGCATCTTGATTGGCCTTCCTCTGCTGGTAGTCCTTGGTATTCCTTCACTCGAGGTATTGACCTGGGAAGCATCAAGTTTATCTGAAGACTTACATTTTCTACCCAGTCGGACGAGACCTCTAGAGGGTAAACCCTTTGAATGGGTCTCAGTAGAACAGATGTTGCAGTCTGTAATCGTACTAAACGAGTGACATTGTCTTTACCAGGTAAAATTTCAATAACTCGTCCCAAGGGCCAATCTATACGTTTTGCATTATCGCTCCCTATAAGGACTATGTCGCCTAGTTTGGGTTTGCTTCCTTCTTTCTTTATCTATTTGTGATCTCATAGTTAAGAAGCCTAAATACTCAGACCTAAATCTGTTACGTAAATCTGACTTTATTTTATGTCGATATTTTAGCCTATTGTTGAGTGACGTTTCCTCAATGAAATCACAATCCGGTATTTTTGTTTCTTTAACATCATGTAAAAACAATGATGGTGATAAGGGAATGACAATACTGCCATTCTCGGAAATATAAGTTAAAGGTCTTGCATTCACAAGCGATTCCGTGTCGCAAAGAACTGTAGACATTTCTTCATAAGACAGCAAAGCTCTACCTAAGACCTTTCTAAGAATCTGTTTCATGACCCCAACTAATCTTTCCCAAAATCCCCCCACCAGGGGGCTGCTGGAGGAATAAATTTCCATTCGAATTTCCTAACACTACTGTACTGAACAATTCGATTCCAATCAATTGTCTTTAATTCATTCAAAGTTCCAGTAAAATTTCTACCATTGTCAGAATATATTGTTACGTTTACGGTTCTTGAAATAACCGGTCAGGCATATACAAATACACTACCGTACTTCTTTATTTAGCAAACCTTACACTACTAAATATTAATGTAGTGTTCATTAATATTTAAACTGGGAACGTCGAGCTCTAGTCTTTCTGAAAACTACTACACTCCAAGTCTCAACACTGCCTTTCCACCGAATCCTAAATCTCTTCTCTCGTATCGTCGCCTTCTCGATTCATCCACTGCCAGCTTGCCGGTCCAACTCACAATTGCAGCCAGCGCGCCACGCGCTCGCACGAGTCTGCCACCAGGTGCGCTCACACGTGTCTGTCACACTGTCCCCTCCTTAAGATTGTTCCGTCCCGGAGCAGACACCTCGTCTTTGGGACCAGCAGCATGCCAGAATTTCAATCCCTGTGCGCCGAAAGACTTCTTCTAGCATGCTTCTTACGATCCTCCAGTCCAATCCATCCTGCCCACAGCCCAACTTGGGCACAGCTAATCTGGATATGTTCCGCTGCAGTAGGAGCTCTCGCATCGCAAGTAGACTATCCCAGACGGCACGATAGGTCGGTTTCTGATGGGAAAGTTCTTTCGTCACTAGATAGAATAGCGATCGCTCGTTCCTGGGTAAATACAACACGTTTCCGACACGAGGCTCTTGACGCTGCAGCTCTTCAATCCCACCATACTTCCGCCGGAATACTTGGGCGATTCCTTGGCTCATCCTCAGGTCCTTAGCCACAGAGTGAGCCAAGGCATACTCACTGGAGGTTTGGAATAAATCCTGCCGAATCTCAGTACTGACGCCATAACAAACATTGCGGTCAGTACCACATTGGGACATGAATTCTTCGAACGATCGTTCCGACTCCGGGACTCGACATATACGGGCGAGTTGCCCGTGCTCCTCGTCATGGTTGTCGCCCAGGAACGATGCCAGCCGATTGAAGTGGACCACTCGGGGTTTGCCATTCGGTCTCCTCCTGATACGGTAGACGACGTCGTTAATCCTCTTCAGTACCTCATATGGTCCGTCCCAGGAGCGTTGCAGCTTTGGAGAGAACCCTCGCCGTCGTTTAGGGTCGAAAAGCCAGACTAGATCTCCTGCTTGGTACCCGCCTGATTCGGCTCTTACGTCGTATCGCTCCTTCATCCTGTCGCTCGCATTCTGAATGTTTGTGCGAACGCGGTCGTGAATGTCATCCATCCTTCGACGAAGGCCGGAGATGTAGTCCTCCCCAACGACATTATCCTCAGGTTTGCAACCGAACGCCAGGTCACACGGCAACCGCAGTTCTCGGCCAAACAGCACATTAGCTGGTGTTTGGCCTGTGGTCTCATGGATAGAAGAGCGATATGCCAGTAGAAACAAGTGGAGAAACTTGTCCCAGTCCCGCTGGTGGTCGGAGACAATTTTCGACAGGTATTTCTCTACTGTCCTGTTCATGCGCTCCACCATTCCATCGGACTGTGGGTGCAGGGCAGTCGTTCTCGTTTTCCGGATTCCGAGAATCTGGCAAATCTCCTGGAACACCGACGACTCGAAATTTCGCCCCTGATCGGAATGCAGTTCCAAGGGTACACCAAATCGGCTCACCAGCTCCTTTATTAGCGTCTCGGCAACCACCACAGCTTCTTGGTTGGGCAACGCATATGCCTCTACCCACTTGCTGAAGTAATCTATTGCCACCAAGATGTATTTATTCCCACTCTCAGTCGTAGGGAAAGGGCCCGCTACATCGATGGCGATCCGTTCAAACGGGGCACCAACGTTGTACTGTCTCATCGCTGCTCTTCCCTTCTTCTGTGGCCCGTTCGCAGTGGCACAAACCACGCACTTCCTACACCATTCACGTACGTCATCTGAGTAATTAGCCCAATAAAACCGCTCTCGAACTTTCTCCATGGTTTTTCGAACTCCAAGGTGCCCCCCAGAGGTTCCATCATGCAGCAACTGTAGTACCTCGGGCACTCTGTTTCGTGGAACAATACCCTGTAGCCTCTCCTGAGCCCCGTCCTCTCTCCCCAGTACCCTCTTTAGCACCCCGTTTTCCAAAATCACGGAATTCCATTGAGCCCAGTAGGCTTTCACAGTGCGCGTGTAGGGTGCTACCTCTTCCCAAGTCGGTCGTTGCTCAGACGTCTTCCACCGCAGTAGGTGTTTTAAGTCCGGGTCATTTTCTTGATCCTTACGGATTTCCTCATCCTTCCAGTGGTCGTCGATCACAGTGCTTCTTCTCACTGCTGCAACTTTTTCGTCAATCCGATTGCAGTGCTTGCAGTCTTGTGCGCATGGTCTCCTTGACAGAGCATCAGCATTTCGGTGCTTAAGGCCAGCCCTGTGTTCAGTGTCGAAGTCGTACTGCTCGAGCCTTTCAATCCACCTGGCTACCTGTCCCTCCGGGTTCTTGAAGCTCAGTAGCCACGTAAGCGCTGCATGATCAGTCCGTAGAAGGAACTTCCTCCCATAGAGATATTTGTGGAAATGCTCCACTGACTTCACTACAGCGAGCAATTCCCTTCTAGTTACGCAGTAGTTCCTCTCCGGTTTAGAAAGAACCTTGCTGAAGTAAGCTATCACCTTTTCTTGCCTACCTTGCAGTTGGGAAAGCACGCCACCTACTCCCACATTGCTAGCATCGGTGTCCAAAACGAATAGTCCTTCCGGTTGTGGGTAACTCAGGATAGGAGCATTGGTCAATACCTCCTTCAGTTGTTCGAAGGCTTGTTGACAGGTCGCGTCCCACACAAAACTCCGACTTTCCTCGGTAAGTCTGGTCAGAGGCTTAGCAATGTTAGCATATCCTGGCACGAATCGACGGTAATAGGTGCACAGTCCGAGGTAACTCCTGACTTCTTGCTTATCTTTCGGTACTGGCCATTCCTTCACCGTGTTAATCTTTTCCGGATCCGCGGTGACTCCCTCTCCGGAAACAACATGGCCGAGGTAGTTAACTTGTTTCCGAAACAGGAAGCACTTCCTGGAGTTAAGCTTAAGGTTGGCTTGCTTAAGACGTAAGAACACCTGGTCGAGATTTCTCAGGTGATCTTCAAAAGTTCTTCCCAGAACGATGATGTCATCCAGGTAGACCAAGCATGTTTCCCAAGACAGCCCTTTTAAAACGCGATCCATCAGCCGTTCAAAGGTCGCAGGGGCATTACAGAGTCCGAATGGCATAACTGTGAAGTCCCAAAGCCCAGAACCAATCGTAAAAGCGGTCTTCTCCTTGTCCCTGGGGTCCAATCCTACCTGCCAGTATCCACTCTTGAGATCCAACGTGGAGAAGATCGTGCTCCCACCCAAGGTGTCTAGGGTGTCATCGATGCGTGGTAGTGGGTAACTGTCCTTTTTCGTCACATTGTTCAGTTGACGGTAGTCTACACAAAACCGTGTAGATCCATCTTTCTTCTTCACCAGGACCACTGGCGAAGCCCATGGGCTGCTTGAAGGTTCAATCACCCCATCGCGAGCCATATCATTTATTATCTGCTCTGCTTCCTCTCGCTTGGCTAGTGGTAATCTTCTGGGAGTCTGGCGAATTGGTCTTGAGTCACCCGTATCGATGCGATGTTGAACCACGTTCGTTCTTCCGTTACTGGTCCCGTCCTGGAAGGCATCCTTATGACGTCGAAGAAGTTCCCTCACTTCTCGGCTCTGCCCAGGATTAAGCTCTTGACACGCTGCCTCGATAAGACCGTCGAGCCACACCGAAGATATATCGGATGAGGAAGTAGCTGTTTGTACTTGGCGTACGACGGAGGACACAGACGAACAGCTTCCCAAACTGGTTCCTTTCCGAACGATTATCGAGCGATCATTAAGGTTCATTACTCGCACAGGAATTTTCGCCCCTGCACGGACCAAAGCTCTGGCTACCAGTATTCCACGTTCAGGTTCATCGTCAGCAAACCTAGGCCCTACCATGACGACACAGCCATGAGGAACTCCACCATCCAGCTTTCCTTCTACCATCACTTCACTAAGCCCAGGTAGTACAACATCTACCGCTGCGATCACCCGTACCGATGAGGCGTTCCTCCTCTGCAGCACTACTTCCTCGTTTCCGACTCTCAAAATCCCACTCTCCAGGTCCAGTCTAAATTTATACTCAGTCATGATATCCATCCCGAGAATGACGTCCTCCTCCACTTCAGCGACCAAGACACGATGGCGAAACTGGGTATCACCGATGACGAAGTTGACGTCTACCTCCCCGTGAACGTTGGCTGGTTCCCCCGTAGCCGTTCGCAGTGTCCATCTCGTGGTTGTTACTGTTCGTCTCACGATGCCTGGTCTGATTATTGTCATTGTGGCCCCTGTATCCAGCAGTAGGTCTCTGGGCTCTCCGTCCACATGGCCACTAATAAAAATAGATTTGGCTTGACAACCCAGAGACGCGACGATAGAAGTGGGGGCATTTCTGGTGTTGCCACTGGTTGACAGTCGCCCCTTTCTATCAACCCTGTTTAGTTTTCCTGTGGCTGGTGCTTCCCGTTCATAAACTTAGGGCATCGATCTCTGAGATGCCCCATCTCCCCGCAGCCCCAGCACCTCGTCCGTTTCTTCTTGGACTGCAAGGCTTGAAGTACTTTCTCCACGATTTCTTCTATGGAAGGCACTGGCTGGACCTCCTTGTCTCTCTCCAGAGCTCGAATGCGAGCCTGGCCGCGCACGGATTGTTCGACAGCCTCAAACTCAAGAGCCAGAGTCAAGGCATCATTCAATGTTTGCGGACGCGCCAGTTTCACAGCCCGCTGCGTATCAATCTCGCGGAGCCCATCGAGAAACTTCTCGGTAGCAAGACTCTCATACACATCGCTGGGCACTGTTGGATAGGCGCTCCTAACGAGACGTACTATGTCTGCTTCGAACTCCTGTAGGTTCTCGTTGGGTCTCTGACAACGGTTTCTCAACTGGGAGCGATACAGCTGTTCCATGTGACGATGACCGAACCGCATTTCAAGTTTCTGTACAAGAATGTTGTAGTTCTGCCTTTCCGACAAGGGAACAGCCTGCAGGACTCGTAGGGCCTCCCCGCGCAGCGACAAACTCATCAATGAAGCCTTCGTGGCATCCGACCATCCATTAATCATGGCAGCGGTCTCGAACAAGGTGAGGTATTCTTCCCACGCAGACTTCCCATCGAAAGTCGGCAGGTCAGTCCGACCAAACGCGGAAACAGGTATACGCTCCTTACCTTCCGATGGTCCACCAGCGGTAATGATTTCGTTTTCCTGCTTGTCTTTATTTGGAAGCACACCGCTCGCAAGCTCGTCCTCAAACTTCCGCAGGGATTCTTGAAATTCTTCCCTCAGTTTGGTTTCGGTAGTGAGCGTTACTTCTTGAAGTTTCCTCTCGAGGTTGGCAGTATTTTCCATTAACTTCCTTTCCAAATTCTCTGAGTTTTCCGCTATTTTCTTTTCCAAGTTTTCTAATACCTGACACAAACCCTCAGTCCCACCAGTAATCTCGAAAAGAAATGTTTCTGGATCCTCACCTGTGTCCACCAGTACCTGTCTTAACCTCGCTTGCAGCACAGATTTTATTCCCGTAGAATCAACTTCCCTTTCTTCCAGTTCCTGACGTAACTCCGAAACCTTCAGTGCTGAAAGTTTAACTTTCCTGGTCGTCATTTCACACTCTAAAATGCGGTACCTCAAGACTTTCACTATGTATTTACTCTATAGCCTGACCCCACACGTCTGACACCAGTTGTTACGTTTACGGTTCTTGAAATAACCGGTCAGGCATATACAAATACACTACCGTACTTCTTTATTTAGCAAACCTTACACTACTAAATATTAATGTAGTGTTCATTAATATTTAAACTGGGAACGTCGAGCTCTAGTCTTTCTGAAAACTACTACACTCCAAGTCTCAACACTGCCTTTCCACCGAATCCTAAATCTCTTCTCTCGTATCGTCGCCTTCTCGATTCATCCACTGCCAGCTTGCCGGCCCAACTCACAATTGCAGCCAGCGCGCCACGCGCTCGCACGAGTCTGCCACCAGGTGCGCTCACACGTGTCTGTCACAATATTATTGTAGGTCTCCCCCGGAGTGCAATGAATCATCTGGGCCCCTGCATAAAGTTCTCTGTTGACAAGGAAAATAATAGTTCCAGGTGCACAGCCCTATAAACGGAACACGTAAATAAACAAATCCAGGCTTTAGCACCATCTTTCAGATATAGTGGTCCAGCCAGATCAACTCCCACCACTTCAAAAACAGCCGAATCCTTAATTTCGGATAGTCTTTCTGGTTTTCAAGATCCAAAATTGTTCTCTCAATATGTTAATTAGTGTGTGTACACCCACATGCGATTTTTTTCTGTGTTCACTCATAATCAGTCGGTAAACAACCGGAGGAGTCGACGGTAGGATCATGGGTGCACAAAAATATTCATTATCTTGCCTATTAACTAATTTCTTCCTTAGTCTCAGAATCCCCTCATTATCTTTAAATGCTTTTAAGGTAGCAAGACATTTGTCATCCTCTGAGATGAACGATTCCCTTTGCGTCAGGCGGATTACTATCTTTTCAGCCGAACGAATTTCATCGCGTAATAATTCTCCCTTCTTCCTTAAACCCAAATTCTGTGAGTTATAGATGAACCTCTTCATCCACGCAATCATTCGTACGATTCTGTCATAGCTGGAAAAGTATCTATAGAACCAACTATGACCATGATATTTACAAAGATTGTTGTTAGTCTCCTTGGGAGTACTGCACCAGTCACAGGAAACTGATTATTTCATAAGACAACTCACTACCCGTGTTGACTCGTCTAATTCTTGAAGAATCATCTGCTCATTCTTAACTATTTCTCCCGAAGGCCAATCTGGGTGTGGTTTCTTTAGCCAGTTCGGCCCCTCCCACCATTTATCAGTTAACAGCTTGTCAGCCGTGCACCCTCTCGAGACTAGATTAGCTGGATTCTGATAACCAGGCACGTGTTTCCAGGATTCGAGTTGAGTCAAACTCCGTATTTCCTTAACGTGGTTTATAACAAACGTTGTCCAATTGTCTCGTTTCTGGATCCAGGTCAAAACAGTGGAAGAATCGGTCCAGAAATAGAAGTCATTGTCCTTCAATGTAAGTCCATCTCGCACAGACTTACATTATCTGGCTCCCACCACTGCAGCAATCAACTCCAACCGAGGAATAGTGACTGTTTTGAGAGGAGCTACTCGTGCTTTGGCAGCCAGAAGACATACCTTCACCTCTTCGTTATTTTCTATTCTTATAAATACAACCGCACCGTAGGCTAGTCCACTGGCAACACAGAAGGTGTGTATACTTACTTTACTGTTGCTTCTTACGTAAAAGAGCCAACGAGGCACTTTTAAATTCTTAAGCAGTGACAGACGTTGGTACCACGTCAAAAATTCAAATCGCGTAACAGTATCGATCTCCTCATCCCATGATATGCCACTCCTCCAAAGCTTTTGTAACCATAACCTAGGAATTAGCAATACAGGACAGGCTATACCAATTGGATCAAATATCCTTTGAGCGACAGAAAGAATTGCGCGTTTTGTCTCCTCATCTACTACACAATTGTCCATCCACTCTAAATTTAAAGTCAGAGTATCTGAAGCAGTGTCCCAAAACTTTCCTAACACTCCAACTTTTTCAGTGGAATCAAAACTGTGGTGGTTGGACTGCCAGCCCCCTAGGTTAAATTTGCCAAGATTCATTGCATCACTGGCCTCGATAATAAACTGCTTTATTTCAAACCCAGTTTCAACACTAGTCACTATATTGTCAACATACATACTCTGTTTCAGTTTCAACATGATTTCATTGTCATAGTTAGGGTTTCGAATGGTTTCATTAATGTGATAATCGAGAATTGCCCCCAACAAAAATGGACTACATCTCAATCCAAACACAACCCTTTTATGACGAAAAACTTTTACCCTCTCACGATCTTCTTTATCCCACCAGAAGAAGCGAATATTATCTCTGTCCTCTGGTCTTATACTAATTTGGAGGAAAGCTTTTTCTATATCTGCTATTACAGCAAGTCTACCTTCTCGAAATTTGAGCAATACAGCAGGAATAATTTCGATGAGGTTAGGTCCACTCCCCAAACACCGATTCAGAGAAGGTGTGTTTCCCTGCCTAGCAGAGGCATCAAACACAGGACGCACCCTAGTGGTGCTGTTCTGCTTTACAACAGTTCAGTGTGGTAGGTAGTGCCCATGATCCATAGACACCTGAAGTGGAACTTCTTCGATTATCTCAAGCTGTCTCCATTCATTCAAAACATCATCATATGAACTAAACAAACCTTGTTCATGCAGTTTTCTAGTCGTGGACTGAAGTCTCTTTAATGCCAAATCTCTTTTATTTGGAAGAGGTAAATGGCCCTCCTTCCAAAGCAGTGGTACCTCATAACATCCATCATCAGTTTTCTTAATACACGTTTAAAAACTGATCTGGATCTCACGTTCTCTCTCCTCTTTGGATTTCTGGGTGGCCGTGTCTAGGATACCAATAGTTTCTAATTTCCAAAGATCACCGACATCATGAATGAGCAGTGAAGAAATCTCTACTGCTAAATTATTCGCAGACTGACATGGAACTTTACCCATAACAGTCCAGCCTAATTTTGTTTCTACAGGCACTAGACCTGAGTCTAACATTTTGATTTTCCCTGTCATTACCTTTCCTGCTACATCTGCTCCGATTAGCAAGTCGACAGGTCTATCTTTACCCCCTACATCAGTTAAAGAAATATTCATATCTGAAAGCTCCGTTAACCAAGGCCCTTCCTCGATGGAAGGCATACCATCACATATAATCGACTGGTCCAGCGCTTCAAAATCACATTTATATTTACCCTCCAAGCTATGTAATTCTACCTTATAACATACATGTTCCTTAACAGTTGTTTTTACACCTCCAAATAAACTGTGTTTAATAGCTTCATTCCTCAGAGGGGTGTAACCGAATTCCTCCATAATTTCTCTCCTAACATACGACCTCTGAGAGCCTGAATCAATCAGAGCTCGTGCTGAAGTAGAAGATTTAGGCCCTTTAACTTTTACAACTAAAGTCTCTAAGAGAACTCGTCTATTGGTAGTACTGCTTAAGGAGGCTGTTCCTGGTTGATCCTTTTGTTTGTGGTCCTTACTACCCTTACAATCTTTCCTTCCGTTACTAGGTACATGAGGACACATTAAAACATTATGGTTCTTGCCACGAACAAAACATCTTACAGCAATTTTACATTTGTTGAGGCAATGACCCTTCTTTAAACAACGGAAACAACCACCTTTTTCTTTTAGTATCTTTTGTTTCTCTGACAGGCTGAACTTCTGTGCCTTAAAGCAATTTGAGGCCTCATGCCTACCTTCACAAAAATACAGACCTGTCTCTTATCATCTACCCTACTGGTAGTCAGCAATTCAGAGGCCGTAGCAGCTTTAGGCTATCACTTGACAATCGAGCCTGAGTATTATTGTAGACATTACCCTGAATACCAAAACCTGCTGCAGCCAAACTGATTCTTTCTTCAGATTCAACTTCAAGTTTCAGAAATTTCATAATGTTTTCTAACCTAATTTTACCATCGCCAGTGCTTACAAAAGTACTGCTTTTTTGCCACACCCTCAGCAGTTCCTCAGGTAAACATGATTCCACCAGAGGGTAGCAGCACATTTATCGGAAGTGACCACTAGTGTTTCAAGTGACGTAATTTGTGATTCTAGGCTGTCATAAAGGCTACACAATGAATGAGGTTTGTTCACAGAGGAAGCATTCTTCAAAACTAAAGTTAACAATTCCCGGACATATACTTCTACAAGTAGATCGTCTCTACCGAATCGACTTTTCAAGCTTTCTACTGTTTAACATAATTTTCTCTGGTAGATGGAAAGCTCTCGACTACTTCCCTAGCACGAGAATCTTTAACTGTGGCTTGCACTAGATATTGGAACTTGTCTTCTGGTACAATGTCAGGATCCTTATCTATCTTCTGGAATTGTCCCCAGAATTGTAGCCACTGTCGTACATCACCGTCAACTTTCCGAAGTTCTATTTTAGGGAGCTTGAATTTCCGTCTACTTGCGATATCGGCTCCACTATTGAGACTTGAATCATCCAGCGACTTCGCCTGGTGGGCTAGTATTTCATTAACACTTACCTCGGCATCGAGGAACAGTCGTTGGTAATCATCGGTAACACGGCATTCGTCTTCCAAACCCTTGTGACCAGCTTCTATCTTTAAACTTAAAATCTCACCGTCCAGTGCTAGTAGATCTTCATTCTTCGTTCGTAATAAAAATAGGAAACATTAATTTTCCTTCTCCTTTCATCGTTCTCCAATTCTTGATTATTCAGTTCTTCTTTGAGAGTGTGTAGTTGTCGGGTAATCGCAGAACGTTTAACCTTCCTCAGTGCCACACGGGAATCCAAAGTCATAATGGATTTGAACAATATTTTCCTTCAGTATTAATACAATACGTTATGTATTTCGATTCGTATTTCAATTATCAGTACCCGTCTGGATCTTGTCAGTGGTCGCCACTAATATCGAATTACGCTACCCGCGTATCTGTTCGATTACTAGATACAGAACATAATCCATTTCGTTGTGTGACATTAGGAATATATTTATTACATAAGCAATTCTACTACACATTTTTCCATTACATATCAGAGAACAATCGCCGCCATAGCGACCATACAGATTGTCGTGGTGACGTAGGTATCGTTGCCAACCCCGCGCAACCATAACTCCCATTCCAGGAACTACTATTCCCAGATTCGCGACAACTATTTTTCTACGTCTTGAAGCGGGAGCGTAATCTATATTAGTTTGAAGAGACTGCCTGCGAAGGGAGCTATCTGACTTGCTGCTGCGGCTATAATGACCCTAGGCGTGACGTCACAGTAGGAGCCTTACGGCCTGTACATTACGATGGCAGTGGTAAAGGCAAATATTACCGGAAAAGCTCGGCAATTGTCGCTTTAAGCCTGCCCAATGGCCTCTGGGAGCTGTCCCCCTGCAGATGCTATGTTTGCCGCTAGAAGCGCTGCATACCCCCCACATGATCAGTTCACTTAGAGGTATTTATACACATTGTGTCAAGCTGAAATAAGGCCGCTTTATAAGGATGCTATAATGTTGCGTGCCGTTTTGTAAACAAGACTCTAGAAATAATGTTCCTGGAACGAGTTTTTATGAATTTCCTAGTCGAGAGCCGACAAATAAATTATGGATTAAAGCAATAAGCAGACAAGGTATGTAGCATACGTTGACCATGTGACTGAAAATTTGGTTACTTTCTATTATTGCTCCAGTTCTAATGATGATAATAATAATCTCCTGACCACCTCGTCGTGTAGGTGCTAGCATTCTTGTCTGTCGGCCCAGAGGTCCGGGTTGGATTCCCGGCTCTGACAAGAAATTTAATTCAGGTCTAAGGGCTGGAACGGGGAACACTCAGCTTCATAACGTAAAACCGAGATGAGGTGAGTTCAATTCCCATCTCATCCATCCTGGAAGTGGTTTTCCGTGGTTTCCCACCTCTACTCCAGACAAATGCCCGGATTGTTCCCAACTTAAGGCCGCGGCCACCTTCTTCCCAATCATCACCTGAATTACAAATACACCCACTACTACAGACATCTCAATTCCACAGGTTATCACACAGGTTCTTCAATACCCAAGTACACGGAGCTAAATGACCAATATGTCCAAGCCCCACTAATGATAGAACAACAAACAACATAATAATCTTCTGTTTCTGTTGTGTAGGTGATACCAAGGATAAGTTATGGAACCCTAATGACCGCTCCGTCGTGTGCAGTAATCACTTCATCAGCTTGCCACGGTGGGTGAGTGGATAGAGTGTTGGTCTACTAACCTCAGGATTGCAGGTTCGCCCCTGGCCGTGGTAAGTGATTTTTGAAAGGCGGCAAAAATACGATACGCATCTCATAGGAACGATATTGGCATGTCAAAGAACCCATTTGAATTCAGTAGGCCAAGTTCATAGTGGCAAAATTAATCTCGGGAGTTTCCGCCAACACAAAGTTACTCATTTCTCTACTAGAAAGCGCTATAGTGTTCAAGGAGCTTAGATATCTATTATCTAACCTCCTTGAGTTTCATAGTGATTCAAGGAACAACGAAATTCGACATGCAAGCTACCCACTGGGTGTCAAATTCCAAAGCGTGCACCGGGCACCCGAGGCCATACGATATTATTATTATCACTTCATCGAATGTGACTACAGACCAGAATTAAAGGTAAAGCGGTTGAAACCTGACGCGGTGCCCAGCGTTTTCAGTAACTACCCACCAAGTGAGAAACTTAAACTGTCAGTGCCAAGAAGAAATATTGTCAAATCAACTGTATCATTAAAATGTACAAAATCCCCCAAGGCAGGCTTTGTTGCGGCTGAACCTTGTGCTTTGGATGGTGTCCTCCCAACTGCCATCTCAAATGTTAATGATTTAGTCAAGAAAGATGCGTCTACACAAACAAAAGTAAATATGAGACAATTGAACTCATGGAATACGATACTATGAACACTGCGTAGGTCACTAAGACTTTCAAGACTAAAAATATCTCCTCTTAAAGGTCACCAAGCGCAACGAATCAGCAGGCTAGAGAAAAATATGGTTGACTATAATTTGGACGCAATTGAGGTTTCGAGTGCTGAAGGAAATTTAAAAGCAAAATTTCTACAAGAACAGCTTAAAGTATTTCTACAGAAGAAGCCTAGATGGAGTGACTCAACTATCAGGTATTGCATTATCTGGCACAGTAAGTCCCCGGCAGGTTTCCGATTTATACGAAGTAGCGAACTGTTAAGCTTGCCTTCTAAATCTACCATCAAACGTTATGTTGGAAGCACTACTGGTGTAATGGTGTCAAGTTTAATAGTGAAGAGACTCCACGAAGAAGCAAAATTTACTGAGGGAATAAATACATTTGGCTCAGTTATAGTAGATGAGATGGCTATCCAACCACGCGCGCTTTACTGTAAAGCAGCTGATGAAGTACAGGGACTTGTGTCAATGGGTGGACTGGAAAAAGATTTAGGCCTAGAAAAAGAGATCGCAACAAAACTGCTGTGATTTGTGTTCGTTGGACTTGCTTCGCATTTGAAAATTCCTGTGGCATACTTTTTTACTCGTGACCTAAAAGCTGAAGTACTTCATCAACTTACTATTGAAGTTATTGATAAAGTGGAAAAGGCTTAATTTATTGTTGTACGTGTGGTGGCAGATAATCATTCTACAATAATGTGAAAGTATTCCGCTTACTTTCTGGGGGTAGTATACCTCTACCTGTCGTGTCACATCCCTTGGACAGTTCACGCAATTTATTTCTGTCTTATGACCAATGCCATATATTGAAAAATGTAAGGAATGCATTACTGGACGTGAAGAAGCAGTTAGTTAAGGATGGGAAACCCATATCTGGTTGGTTCATCAGTAAGTTGTACGACCTGTAAAAGGACTTGAAAGTGAAACTAGTTAGAAGACTGACACACAAACATATCTACCCGACAACCTTTGAGAAAATGCATGTGGGCAGAGTTGTCGATATTTTCTCTTCGGATGTTATTTCATCCCTTGAGGCAATATGGGTCTCAGTTCGGAATAAAAGAATTTCAGGATGCTGAAGGCACTATTGAGTTCTTGAAGCTAGTTAACAAATGGTTCACCATCCTCAATGTTAAGAACACTTTGCAGCATATACATTCTAGGAATGAAGACGCAATGCATTTCTTCTCAGTTGACGATGAAAGACTCGAATGGCTGGAGAACGACTTCATTCCCTATCTGGAACTCTGCAAGAAAGCATCAGCAAGTCCGGTGGAATTCATAAGTAAAGAAAGTTATGAAGCAGTTTGTCTGACGACAAAATCTGCCAAACTTGTGTCAAGTACCTGCTTGAAAGTGTCTTTCATTTCGTATTAACCAGGAAATTTTCTTCTGATGAAGTAGAAAGCTTGTTCAGTTGCGTCTGACAGTTTGGAGGTAGCAACGACCAAACCAACGCTGCAAGTGTTACACAGGCCCTGCATAAAATTCTGACTACTGGACTCGTAAGTGCATCTCTCACGGGAAATGTATCACCTGAATCTGCCTGTAGTGACTAGATGGTAACACGTAACTCAACCGGGAGACTCGTGAGTTCAACGATTCATGCAGATCAATCGGCAACAACGAATACAGATTTAGCACGAAAATTTCAAACACAGTTGGAAAGCATCGCAAATGAAGCTGAAGGGGTACCATGTGTTTCTATGACGAGTGCTGCAATGGCATATATTGGAGGGTATTTGGTACGAACTGTCGAAGACCATATATCATGTCAAGAGTGCCTTGATAAAATTAGTAGTATCCAGAGTCAATCCCCAATGATGTCACTTATAAAATTCAAAGACAGAGGAGGTCCCCGATATCCTAAGCCAGGTTTTGTTTCGCTGCTTATGAGTAACGGACGAAATTATATCGGTTATGCTGGGCAGCCAAGAATAGCACAAACATTAACCACAATACTGTTGCTACATGTTGCTAAAACACCTATTCTACAGTGTGGAGTGAGTGATCACCCTGAGGAACTGAGCAAGTTAATATTGCAGAAGTTCCTGCGCCCCTCTGTCACTAACTATACCAATGACATGACAGATGAGTTTCGCCGAGACTACTTCTTGAGAAGAAGAACAAATTATGAGAAAAGAGAATCAAGAAAAATTGTTAAAGTCGTTCCTTTTCACTGAACCCCTAGGTATATGGGACGCCAGTAAAAGTATTCAGTGCAACCGTACTCTTGTGCAAATCAGACATTAGTTTCGTTAGTTGTGCGTGCTTTGTAAGGGAAATCCGAAGATGAAATGAACTCCTACTAGTAAAAGATGAGCATCACTTATATTTTACTCCATCTACTCAACAACGTATGTTCATGTACTGCAAACATAGTCTATATATTAATGTATGCTGGTATTACCTTGCGATAGCAATGCTATTGTATGCTAATGTTGGGTGGGTACTCAGCGCTGCAGTGGTCAATACGCGCACTGCTAGGAGGACACTGTTGTTACAGAGAACGCCGCGAATGAGTAGGCTTTCCATTATTGGAGGCTAAGCTCTATGCACCGATTGATCATAGCCATAGCCGAGGATCATGGCGGCGGTGGAAACTCCTAGTTATAAGGATCGTTCGCTATCATTGGAGGCTAAGCTTTATAAAACACTCATTGTTCCCGTAGGGCATTAGTTGTAAGATCCTTGCCGAGGAGCAGATCAAAACCGAAACATAAAGCAGGCATCACAGAACGTAAAAGTAAAGGTTGAAGAATAACATTATGGATGAGGAGCAGCAATCAAAGGATAGTATGCAAGCTACTGAAGAAGTTGCGAGTGTAGGAGTGAATGTACCGATACCAAAAGAAGCGAAGAAATTGGAAGAAATGAAGTCAGGTCTACGAATCAAACAGCATGACAGCAAGCGAGAAGCACTTCTTCAAAACTTCTTGTCCTACAGAAGGAAGTACTTCGACTCCGGAGATTATCAAATGGATAAACAAAACGCAGTTCCGAGATTTGCACAGCGTTGCGAATTGCCATATATAACAGGTACCGGTAGCGAGATTTCTACACCTGATAGTGTTCCACAGCGAAAGAGTTCCATTGTCCAGCCTTCACAGTATACACGAAACGCGAATACATAGATGAAGACAGTTATGCAGGCTACGGTACCTCAAGAGGAATGCAATAACATAATAGGCCTTGGCTAACGTATGGTTTTCAGGATGGACACTGCAATCTGAAGATACGACGTTCATTTTTAGAGACAATTTCGATTACTAAACATTGTTTTAAATTTCTTCTCGAATCAAGTTTGTTCAATGCCTAAGTGATTCAGTTCCTTCCTTAAGAGAATTACAACTTAGTATTGTTTTACATAACCTAAAATCATTATGTACATTCCTATGGTAGCATGCTTCAGGAAATATACCTATTTCTGAGTTTAGTCGTTGGATTACCGTTATTTATTTCAAACTGGACAGCTTTGAATATATTCTTATTAATTCTATAGCCTTGCTCTTGCCAAACGTCTGTGGCATTGTGAACTCCCTGCTATAGCCTGAGTGCTTCCTGGTGCTTGGTCTGTGGGCTGTTTGGATTGTCATGGTAGGTAGCTGTGTCCTGTATCGTATGGCTTTAAGTGCCGGGAGTGTCCGAGGACATGTTCGGCTCGCCAGTGTCTGTAGCTGCTTCAAGCGGACACCCATAGGGTGAACGTTGGAACTTTGATAGAGCGTTCCAACGAAATCTAACCTAGAAATTTAGCTTCACACAAGTTTAGTCTGTGGAAGGATCTTTTACATGCCATAAATCTATGACATGGGACCGCCAGCCTTACTTCGCCTCCGAAGGAAGGCATACTGAAGGATTTTAACGCTCTTAAAAAATCTGACGACATCGTCCGGGTTTGAACCCGTGATTTTGGGCATAGAAGCTCAGAATGCTACCAACTACGCCACCGAAGCCGTGTGTATCTGTGCCCAAAAACATACCGGTAACTGTTCAACTGCGCAGGCAGAAATGTTCAGTCTGA
Source organism: Meconema thalassinum (assembly GCA_946902985.2). Taxonomy (NCBI): domain Eukaryota; kingdom Metazoa; phylum Arthropoda; class Insecta; order Orthoptera; family Tettigoniidae; genus Meconema; species Meconema thalassinum. The sequence continues at coordinate 28,140,548 of OX336397.1, read as the reverse complement.
ATGGTGATGATGATAATTGTTGTTTTAAGGGGCCCAACATCTAGGTTATCGGCCCCTAATGGTTTTGGTAATCGTGAAGATGATAATGAAATGTAAACTATAACTAAAACTAACTACTAACTTATATACTAGAAGAAGAAATGGAAAACCAAAGGAGAATAAGGCAAATAAAGGACAGGAGGAAAAGAAATGCCCTCAACCCTCGAAGAATGCGGATTGAGGGACTTGGAAGGAAGGAGAGCCATAAAAGGCAGATAGCAAAGTGAAAGAGGAGAGGGTCCGCCCCACAGGTAATGGATAAAAGGGGATAAACGGACTCAGCTCAGGAATCCATCGGGGTCGCCAACTCCCGAACACACCAGCCGTGAGCCCCTGAGGGTGTAGCAATATCCAGGGTGCAGCAGAAGTGGTGGGGCTACATACACCCTGCCTCCTTGAGGGCCTGGAGCGGAAGGCAGGAGATATCAGGAAAAGAAAAAGAAGGCTGACCCCTCGCAGAATGAGGGTATCAGGAAAAATGAGACAATGGCCAATTAAGGCGGGAAAGGAAGAGACTCCCTAGGCCTCGGATACCCTAATACCGCCGGGGTCGGAACAGAACAAGAGTTGACCACGTGAGGTCGACAGGAAAGAAGACGGAGCGGAGCCCAGTACAAGAAAGTGGAAGCAATGCCGGACTCAGCTGGGGCCCCGTGGTCGCCAACCCACGTCCCACTAGATGTGAGCCCTGGGGGGAGTCTGAGTGGGGCAGTTGATGAAGACCTGATAGTTACGGTATTGTTGTTTTAAGGAGGAGAAACAGCGAGGTAATATGCCCCAGGTGGGGGAAGACAGTCAATTACAGTACACACAGCACTTTTCTAACCCGTAGTGTTATTCTACAATGTGCAATGTGCTTGTTTTTTTAAATATTTTGAATGTAGGTTTAATCAGTCATAGTTCAACACCATCATACCCTATTAAGTAATGTTTCCTTAATCAGGAGATACAAGAGTTACCAGATAATAGTGCATTATGCAACGAGACTATAATGGCTATAATTAAGACATGAGTATTTTTATAAAACGAGCGTATGCGAGTTTTATAATTTCCATACGAGTGTCTTAATTACCATTACAGGCGAGTTGCATACGGCTGTTTATGTTCGACGATAAGTATAACTTTATTATATGTTTTAACATAAATATTCATAAATATCTGTTGAGAGTCAGCCACTTGAATTTTGTGATCGGAGAGCGAGCTCTGGGTGTGATATCTCTGTATTTCAAGATCTCTGAACGACCGACGCATGCGCTCTGTGTGCTTGCAATGCCATATTATACATACGTCTGCAGACATTAATGATACTTCACCTGATTGGTCAGAAGAAACTCATTGCCTTGATTTGTGATTGGCCACCTAATATACCCCTTCCATGTGTATTTTACTGTTCCTTTCCGCTGCCTGTACGTGACAAACATCACGTGACCGTTCGAGTCAAAGATTTGTTGAAATGCCGCGGTCGGACCGCCATTGCGGAAGGAAATGATGGCTGGAGTTGATTATTATTTATAATCAAAAGTAAGTAAAAGTTATGCCTTCCAACATGTACTGAACGCAAGGGCGGCTGGTGATATTGTTGCAGCGTTGCACAACTCCCAATAATTTTACAACTAATTCGTCGTTTTTTTTTCCTTTAATGTTTTAGTTTTATAGATCTAATGCACTCAAAAATGTGTTTAAATCATCGATATTTTGTTATTATTTATCGTAATGCTTCACACTGTACCTATAAAAGCTGCCGCCTTCAAATCAAACTCCAGGGGGTTAGCTCTCTTGTTGCGACTCCCAAGTAGACAGCGCGGCCGGCAGGAACGAGGCCAAGCTTGTACTTGCTTGCTGGCCAGCATGGGTAGTAGGGAGTTGCAGACGAGCTGCCAGCCCCCTGGCAACACTCAGTTCCAAATGGCACCGTTAGACTACACCACTCTTTGGAAATGACAACACCCTCGATTTCTCTTAGTAGGATAAATAAGCCGGTTCTGGCACAGGGGCTAATGGGCAAGATGGCCGCCGCGCGCAATCACTCTATGTTATTCTTATGGAGGGGTCATTCAGAGCTGGCACAGTGGCTAATGGGCAAGATGGCCGCCACTCCCCGAGACCGTGGGTGACGTCACAGGGGGAGGTCGGCCGTGTAGTTGCTAAATGGAATATTTATTATTATTATTATTATTATTATTATTATTATTATTAGGTAATTATTGATTGATCATGTACAATCTAGACCAACCTTATATTGTACACCTCGTGGTGTAGCGGCTAGTAATCTTGAATGACACTGCGGAGACCCGTGTTCGATTCCTGGCTCTGTCAAGAAATTTAATTCTGGGCTGAGGGCTGGAAGGGGGTACACTCATTCTTGTGAGGCAAAAAACTGAGAGGAGCAGGGTTTGATTCCTACCTCAATCATTCTGGACGTAGTTTTTTGTGGTTTCCCAATTTAACTCCAGGCAAATGGCAAGAGGTACCGTAACTGAAGGCCATGACAGCCTCCTTTCCAATCCTCATTTAAATTACAAGTGCACACACTAATACAGCCATACAATAGCACAGGTTATTAGACAACACACACCCCCAAGTACAGTATACAGGGCTACATGACCATGATATCACAAAACCCCTAAAGAATCAACAACAACAACTGATATTCATGAAACATCTCTTGGTGTAGTGCCTAGCATTCTTGACTGTCACTGCTTAGGCATGGGTTCGATTCCTGGCTCTGCTAAGAAATTTAATTTTGGTCTGAGGACTGGAATGGGGTACACTCAGCCTCGTGAGGCAAAACTGGGAAGAGGTGGGCTTGATTCCTACCTCAGCCATTCTAAGAGTTTTTTCTGTGGTTTCCCACTCACACACTCTAGGCAAATGCTAGGATATATCTTAAGTTAAAGCCACGACTACCTCCTTTCCAATCCTTATCTGAATTACTAATACAGCCATTACAATAACACAGGTTATCAGACAAAACACACCCCAAGTACAGTATACAGGGCTACATGACCATGATATCACAAAACCCCTAAAGAATCAACAACAACAACTGATATTCATGAAACATCTCTTGGTGTAGTGCCTAGCATTCTTGACTGTCACTGCTTAGGCATGGGTTCGATTCCAGTTTCTGCTAATGATTTTAATTTTGGTCTGAGGACTGGAATGGGGTACACTCAGCCTCGTGAGGCAAAACTGGGAAGAGATGGGCTTGATTCCTACCTCAGCCATTCTAAGAGTTTTTTCTGTGGTTTCCCATTCACACACTAGAGGCAAATGCTAGGATATATCTTAAGTTAAGGCCACGACCACCTCCTTTCCAATCCTTATCTGAATTACTAATACAGCCATTGCAACAACACAGTTTATCAGACAACACACACCCCAAGTACAGTATACAGGGCTACATGACCATGATATCACAAAACCCCTAAAGAATCAACAACAACAACTGATATTCATGAAACACCTCTTGGTGTAGTGCCTAGCATTCTTGACTGTCACTGCTTAGGCATGGGTTCGATTCCAGTCTCTGCTAATGATTTTAATTTTGGTCTGAGGACTGGAATGGGGTACACTCAGCCTCGTGAGGCAAAACTGGGAAGAGATGGGCTTGATTCCTACCTCAGCCATTCTAAGAGTTTTTTCTGTGGTTTCCTACTCACACACTCTAGGCAAATGCTAGGATATATCTTAAGTTAAGGCCACGACCACCTCCTTTCCAATCCTTATCTGAATTACTAATACAGCCATTACAATAACACAGGTTATCAGACAACACACACCCCAAGTACAGTATACAGGGCTACATGACCATGATATCACAAAACCCCTAAAGAATCAACAACAACAACTGATATTCATGAAACACCTCTTGGTGTAGTGCCTAGCATTCTTGACTGTCACTGCTTAGGCATGGGTTCGATTCCAGTCTCTGCTAATGATTTTAATTTTGGTCTGAGGACTGGAATGGGGTACACTCAGCCTCGTGAGGCAAAACTGGGAAGAGATGGGCTTGATTCCTACCTCAGCCATTCTAAGAGTTTTTTCTGTGGTTTCCCATTCACACACTAGAGGCAAATGCTAGGATATATCTTAAGTTAAGGCCACGACCACCTCCTTTCCAATCCTTATCTGAATTACTAATACAGCCATTGCAACAACACAGTTTATTAGACAACACACACCCCAAGTACAGTATACAGGGCTACATGACCATGATATCACAAAACCCCTAAAGAATCAACAACAACAACTGATATTCATGAAACACCTCTTGGTGTAGTGCCTAGCATTCTTGACTGTCACTGCTTATGCACGGGTTTGATTCCTGGCTCTGCTAAGAAATTTAATTTTGGTCTGAGGACTGGAATGGGGGTACACTCAGCCTCGTGAGGCAAAACTGGGAAGGGATGGGCTTGATCCCTACCTCAGCCATTCTAAGAGTTTTTTCTGTGGTTTCCTACTCACACACTCTAGGCAAATGCTAGGATATATCTTAAGTTAAGGCCACGACCATCTCCTTTCCAATCCTTATCTGAATTACTAATACAGCCATTACAAGAACACAGGTTATCAGACAACACACACCCCAAATACAGTATACTGTGCTACATGACCATGATATCACAAAACCCCTAAAGAATCAACAACAACAAACAACAACAGCAACAACAACAACAACAACAACTGATATTCATGAAACACCTCTTGGTGTCGTGGCTAGCATTCTTGACTGTCACTGCTTAGGCATGGGTTCGATTCCAGGCTCGGCTAAGAAATTTAATTTTGGTCTGAGGACTGGAATGGGGTACACTCAGTCTCGTGAGGCAAAACTGGGAAGTGATGGGCTTGATTCCTACCTCAGCCATTCTAAGAGTTCTTTCTGTGGTTTCCTACTCACACACTCTAGGCAAATGCTAGGATATATCTTAAGTTAAGGCCACGACCATCTCCTTTCCAATCCTTATCTGAATTACTAATACAGCCATTACAAGAACACAGGTTATCAGACAACACACACCCCAAATACAGTATACTGTGCTACATGACCATGATATCACAAAACCCCTAAAGAATCAACAACAACAAACAACAACAGCAACAACAACAACAACAACAACAACTGATATTCATGAAACACCTCTTGGTGTCGTGGCTAGCATTCTTGACTGTCACTGCTTAGGCATGGGTTCGATTCCAGGCTCGGCTAAGAAATTTAATTTTGGTCTGAGGACTGGAATGGGGTGCACTCAGCCTCGTGAGGCAAAACTGGGAAGAGGTGGGCTTGATTCATACCTCAGCCATTCTAAGAGTGTTTTCTGTGGTTTCCCACTCTTACATTCTTAAGCAAATGCCGGGATGGTACCTAACTTAAGGCTACAGCTGCTTGCTACCCAATACCTACCTCTATTACAAATACATACAGTAGTACAGACACAGGTTATCAGACAGCTTTTACATACACTCAAGTTCATAGGGTTACAAACGAAGAGGTATTAAGACTAGTGGGAGAGAAGAAATGTTTCTGGCGACTGTTAATGAAGAGAAGAGATAGTTTGGTAGGACACATACTAAGACACCCAGGATTAGCAGGCTTAGTTATGAAATAAAGGGTTGAAGACAAGAACTGTAGGGGTAGACCAAGGTAAGAATATTTTAAATAGATTTCCTTGAATGTACTGTAGGTTGTTGTGGTAGCTATATAGAAATGGAACGATTAGCTCAAGACAGTGATGGATAAACAATTGTTTCAAACCAGACAAAAAAAGAAAAAACTAAAAGCACAACAAAAAATAGCAAAGTCTGTAAAAAATACATCATTAGCTTACCTCTTATTACACACTGGTCAATCCGCTTGGGAATATCACTGTTTTACACACACAGTTATTGTAACTTAGCCAAAATATAATTATTATATGAAAATACTCTTAAGGCGTATAAAATTTACAACTCACACACTCAAGCACACGGGGCTGGTGACTGAAAATGCACTAAAAATACACACTGTTTAATAATATCGTAATGTTCGCTAGCAACTCAGTACCTCTAGTGACCAGCTAGTCTGGGAGAGCTAACAGAGATTGCTGTGACAGTTGAAATGTTATCCTGTATGATAACGCGAAGCACGTACACATTTGAAAGACTCTTTTTTATAGAGATCTAGCTACAGAGTATGGATATTTAGATTACTTTAAATGTTGTAACATTTTCATTTTATTATCGTTTGATGTATTTTTGCAAAAGTGTGGGCTTGATTCCCAACTCTGGGGGACTGAATCGGAGCACTGTATAGAAATATAGAGCTTGATGGCGTAGTGGTTAAGCAGTTTAACTTTCACTGCGAAGACCAGGGTTCGATCCCCAACTCTGCCAAGAAATGTAATTCTGGTTTGAGAGCTGGAACGGGGTACACTTAGTCATGTGAGGCAAAACTGAAAAGAAGTGGGTTCGAGTCCTACCTCAGACATCCTGGAAGTGGTTTTCTATGGTTTTCCACTTATACTTCAGGTGAATACCGGGATGATTCCTAATTTAAGTGTGCGCCTGCATCCTTCCCAATCTTCATCTAATTACAGATACACACACTACTGCAGCCATCACAATAACACAGGTTATCAGACAAATTCAACACACACCTAAATACGCAGGACTAAATGATTACGATGTCTAAGCCCTTCAAAGCAACAACGACAACAACGTAACATGAGACTGTACAAGGTAGACTATCATAAGAGTCCACTTCGTTGTGAAGTGGCTAGCATTCTAGGTCGTCACCTTGGAGGCCTAAGTTTGATTTCCGGCTCTGCCAAGAAATTTAACTTTGGTCTATACTAGGCTTTGTAAGGAAAAACCGAAAAGAGGTGGGGGTTCAACTTCCAGCTCACCTATCCTGGAGAGGTTTTCCGTGGTTTCCCACTTGTACTTCAGGTGAATACCGGGATGATGCGTAATTTAAATGTACGCCTGCATCCTTCCCAATCCTCATCTAATTACAAATACACACACTACTTCAGTCATTACAATAACACAGGCTATCACAAAATCCTATACACCAAGACGTCTAAACCCTCAAACGAAATGCATATGTACTTTGAATTGGCAGGTGAAAAGCTAAAGAAAGTAGGAGACTTTTTGCTACTTAGAAAGCAAAATAATAGTAATGGACGAAGCAAAGAGGATATACTATGAATTGCAGCCAATGGCCATAGCTGTGCATTTTTTATTTGACGCCTGAGGTCTCCCAACAAGTTCAATTTCATGTACGTCTAACTTTGGTTATCAAATGCTACTGTCACTAACTCTAAGTGGCGAACGTTGGAACTTATTAGAGCGTTACTAATTAACCAAATATAGCCTATAAAGTTTACCACACACTACCAATTGCAGTGCTAGGTTCTTTTACGTGGAACAAATGTATGACATGGGAGCTCAGGCTTTACCCCCCCCCCCCCCCCCCCCTCCGAAGGAATGCATACTGAAGGAATTAGTGCTTTCAAAAATCCGACGACTTTGGCCGGGTTTGAACCCGTTATATTGAGCCCAGCTATTAACTACACCACAGAAGCCGTTACATTGACATAGGCAATCACGCATATTCCAGAAACATTATGTACATGGGTTTTAAATAGCCACAATATCGGATAAGCCCTAAAGTGTGACCCTGAGGCTAATTGGTTAGCATGGTAGACTTTGACCTTATGGGATTTAGCTTTCACTCCTAGGATTTTAATGTGTTATGGAAATAGGAAACATAATTATGGAAAGAAAGGTTGAGGCTAAGAACTGCAGTGTAGTTCAAGGTTCGAATATGCTAAACAGATTGTCTTGGATGTAGCTTTATTTAGCATGAGCAGGGAGTAACTACCAACCTTGTAAAGAAAACTGAGACGTGATAAACTCATTTCTACCTCAGTCATATTGTTTCATGGTTTTACCACTTTTATTTATGGCAAATGCATGGATGATTCTTAACTTAAGGTTATGACTGCCTCCTTCCCAATCCTCACTTAAGTTTAAAAATCTGTACACCAATAACTATGCGGGAATCATTTATCTAATGGTTCTTTGTTATTGGAGTCGTTGCTCACAATTTGACGCACACGACTAGTTCATGTTATAACTACATAGGGTTACAAACGAAGAGGTATTACGACTAGTGAAAGAGGAGAGATGTTTCTGGCGACTGCTAATCAAGAGAAGAGATAGGTTGGTAGGACACAAACTAAGACACACAGGAATAGCAAGCTTAGTTATGGAAGGGAGGGTCGAGGGCAAGAAATGTAGGGGTAGACCAAGGTTGGAATATGTCAAACAGATTGCCTCAGATGTAGGGTGTGGTGGCTATGTAGAGATGAAACGATTAGCTCAGGACAGGGAAGCATGGAGAGCTGCATTAAACCAGTCAAAAGACTGAAGACTCAAACAACAACGTGTTTTTGATTTAGTCAATGTCAAAAGTTCATGATTGCGAAACACGATTTTATCATTACATATACCTTATCCCAAAGCATATGTATTTACATTCAATTGTATACAACCTCATAAACTACACTAATTTACACTTAACCTAATCAGGAAATAGGTTTTTTTATTTTCATTTTTATATTTCACACAATTGCAATTTTACAATTTTCCATTTTCAGTTTTTAAAAATGTCAGTCTTACGTTTTTGAACTCTGTCAATATGGAAACATGGATTTTTCAATTTGTTATTTACACATTTGTCAATTTTACAATTTTCCATTTACAGTTTTTAAAAAAGTCAGTTTAATTTTTTTTTGAATTTCATAATATGGAAACATGGATTTTCCAATTTGTTATTTGTCAATTACAAAATTTTCCATTTACATTTTTTTTAAATTCAGTTTATAGTTTTTCAATTTTTGTCAATATGGAAACATGGATTTTCCAATTTGTTATTTACACATTTGTCAATTTTACAATTTTCCATTTACAGTTTTTAAAAAAGTCAGTTTAATTTTTTTTTGAATTTCATAATATGGAAACATGGATTTTCCAATTTGTTATTTGTCAATTACACAATTTTCCATTTACATTTTTTTAAATTCAGTTTATAGTTTTTCAATTTTTGTCAATATGGAAACATGGATTTTCCAATTTTGTGTTTTACATGTTTTTCATTTTTGGTCCTTGTACAAAAGTTCATATTTGCATTAGGAGTGGGAGGTGGGTAGTAATTAAAATGTATAAGCAGTGACCATACAATATTTCTTTATTAATTCAAATACATTTACAATATGTACACATATTACATTTGTTATTTTTGTTTTTTCTATGTTCTATTTATTTTTAAGTATGAATACCATTTTCCCCCATTGCATGTTATAGTAAAAAAAAAACTTGTAGATCTTTTTTCCATGGTGAACAATAGGCATGAAAACGTCATTATCAACATCATCATTATCAGCATGATCATAAGCAGCATCATTATCATAATCTTTATCACTAACATTATAATCACCATGATCATTCTCAACATCACTAGATCTGTCCAATTACTCTTGTTCCTCTTTCACAGGGTCCTCGTGTAGAGTTGGTGCTGCTTTTGATAGTGATAAGGGGTTTTTGAACGTTGAACTATCTTGAGCAGCAATATTGTTTTCTTGAACTTGCTTTTTAGTATTTTCATGATTGTTTGTAAACAGTAACCGTGGTTTGCTTGGAGCACTACATTGATGATCACTGACACTTAAAACCTTGCCCTTTCGACCTCTCTTTTGAGGTGTCGCGGTGACCTAAAAAGTAAAAATGGAAAGGTTTTAAGTGTCAGTGATCATCAATGTAGTGCTCCAAGCAAACCACGGTTACTGTTTACAAACAATCATGAAAATACTAAAAAGCAAGTTCAAGAAAACAATATTGCTGCTCAAGATAGTTCAACGTTCAAAAACCCCTTATCACTATCAAAAGCAGCACCAACTCTACACGAGGACCCTGTGAAAGAGGAACAAGAGTAATTGGACAGATCTAGTGATGTTGAGAATGATCATGGTGATTATAATGTTAGTGATAAAGATTATGATAATGATGCTGCTTATGATCATGCTGATAATGATGATGTTGATAATGACGTTTTCATGCCTATTGTTCACCATGGAAAAAAGATCTACAAGTTTTTTTTTTACTATAACATGCAATGGGGGAAAATGGTATTCATACTTAAAAATAAATAGAACATAGAAAAAACAAAAATAACAAATGTAATATGTGTACATATTGTAAATGTATTTGAATTAATAAAGAAATATTGTATGGTCACTGCTTATACATTTTAATTACTACCCACCTCCCACTCCTAATGCAAATATGAACTTTTGTACAAGGACCAAAAATGAAAAACATGTAAAACACAAAATTGGAAAATCCATGTTTCCATATTGACAAAAATTGAAAAACTATAAACTGAATTTAAAAAAATGTAAATGGAAAATTGTGTAATTGACAAATAACAAATTGGAAAATCCATGTTTCCATATTATGAAATTCAAAAAAAAATTAAACTGACTTTTTTAAAAACTGTAAATGGAAAATTGTAAAATTGACAAATGTGTAAATAACAAATTGGAAAATCCATGTTTCCATATTGACAAAAATTGAAAAACTATAAACTGAATTTAAAAAAAATGTAAATGGAAAATTTTGTAATTGACAAATAACAAATTGGAAAATCCATGTTTCCATATTATGAAATTCAAAAAAAAATTAAACTGACTTTTTTAAAAACTGTAAATGGAAAATTGTAAAATTGACAAATGTGTAAATAACAAATTGAAAAATCCATGTTTCCATATTGACAGAGTTCAAAAACGTAAGACTGACATTTTTAAAAACTGAAAATGGAAAATTGTAAAATTGCAATTGTGTGAAATATAAAAATGAAAATAAAAAAACCTATTTCCTGATTAGGTTAAGTGTAAATTAGTGTAGTTTATGAGGTTGTATACAATTGAATGTAAATACATATGCTTTGGGATAAGGTATATGTAATGATAAAATCGTGTTTCGCAATCATGAACTTTTGACATTGACTAAATCAAAAACACGTTGTTGTTTGAGTCTTCAGTCTTTTGACTGGTTTAATGCAGCTCTCCATGCTTCCCTGTCCTGAGCTAATCGTTTCATCTCTACATAGCCACCACACCCTACATCTGAGGCAATCTGTTTGACATATTCCAACCTTGGTCTACCCCTACATTTCTTGCCCTCGACCCTCCCTTCCATAACTAAGCTTGCTATTCCTGTGTGTCTTAGTTTGTGTCCTACCAACCTATCTCTTCTCTTGATTAGCAGTCGCCAGAAACATCTCTCCTCTTTCACTAGTCGTAATACCTCTTCGTTTGTAACCCTATGTAGTTATAACATGAACTAGTCGTGTGCGTCAAATTGTGAGCAACGACTCCAATAACAAAGAACCATTAGATAAATGATTCCCGCATAGTTATTGGTGTACAGATTTTTAAACTTAAGTGAGGATTGGGAAGGAGGCAGTCATAACCTTAAGTTAAGAATCATCCATGCATTTGCCATAAATAAAAGTGGTAAAACCATGAAACAATATGACTGAGGTAGAAATGAGTTTATCACGTCTCAGTTTTCTTTACAAGGTTGGTAGTTACTCCCTGCTCATGCTAAATAAAGCTACATCCAAGACAATCTGTTTAGCATATTCGAACCTTGAACTACACTGCAGTTCTTAGCCTCAACCTTTCTTTCCATAATTATGTTTCCTATTTCCATAACACATTAAAATCCTAGGAGTGAAAGCTAAATCCCATAAGGTCAAAGTCTACCATGCTAACCAATTAGCCTCAGGGTCACACTTTAGGGCTTATCCGATATTGTGGCTATTTAAAACCCATGTACATAATGTTTCTGGAATATGCGTGATTGCCTATGTCAATGTAACGGCTTCTGTGGTGTAGTTAATAGCTGGGCTCAATATAACGGGTTCAAACCCGGCCAAAGTCGTCGGATTTTTGAAAGCACTAATTCCTTCAGTATGCATTCCTTCGGAGGGGGGGGGGGGGGGGGGGTAAAGCCTGAGCTCCCATGTCATACATTTGTTCCACGTAAAAGAACCTAGCACTGCAATTGGTAGTGTGTGGTAAACTTTATAGGCTATATTTGGTTAATTAGTAACGCTCTAATAAGTTCCAACGTTCGCCACTTAGAGTTAGTGACAGTAGCATTTGATAACCAAAGTTAGACGTACATGAAATTGAACTTGTTGGGAGACCTCAGGCGTCAAATAAAAAATGCACAGCTATGGCCATTGGCTGCAATTCATAGTATATCCTCTTTGCTTCGTCCATTACTATTATTTTGCTTTCTAAGTAGCAAAAAGTCTCCTACTTTCTTTAGCTTTTCACCTGCCAATTCAAAGTACATATGCATTTCGTTTGAGGGTTTAGACGTCTTGGTGTATAGGATTTTGTGATAGCCTGTGTTATTGTAATGACTGAAGTAGTGTGTGTATTTGTAATTAGATGAGGATTGGGAAGGATGCAGGCGTACATTTAAATTACGCATCATCCCGGTATTCACCTGAAGTACAAGTGGGAAACCACGGAAAACCTCTCCAGGATAGGTGAGCTGGAAGTTGAACCCCCACCTCTTTTCGGTTTTTCCTTACAAAGCCTAGTATAGACCAAAGTTAAATTTCTTGGCAGAGCCGGAAATCAAACTTAGGCCTCCAAGGTGACGACCTAGAATGCTAGCCACTTCACAACGAAGTGGACTCTTATGATAGTCTACCTTGTACAGTCTCATGTTACGTTGTTGTCGTTGTTGCTTTGAAGGGCTTAGACATCGTAATCATTTAGTCCTGCGTATTTAGGTGTGTGTTGAATTTGTCTGATAACCTGTGTTATTGTGATGGCTGCAGTAGTGTGTGTATCTGTAATTAGATGAAGATTGGGAAGGATGCAGGCGCACACTTAAATTAGGAATCATCCCGGTATTCACCTGAAGTATAAGTGGAAAACCATAGAAAACCACTTCCAGGATGTCTGAGGTAGGACTCGAACCCACTTCTTTTCAGTTTTGCCTCACATGACTAAGTGTACCCCGTTCCAGCTCTCAAACCAGAATTACATTTCTTGGCAGAGTTGGGGATCGAACCCTGGTCTTCGCAGTGAAAGTTAAACTGCTTAACCACTACGCCATCAAGCTCTACATTTCTATACAGTGCTCCGATTCAGTCCCCCAGAGTTGGGAATCAAGCCCACACTTTTGCAAAAATACATCAAACGATAATAAAATGAAAATGTTACAACATTTAAAGTAATCTAAATATCCATACTCTGTAGCTAGATCTCTATAAAAAAGAGTCTTTCAAATGTGTACGTGCTTCGCGTTATCATACAGGATAACATTTCAACTGTCACAGCAATCTCTGTTAGCTCTCCCAGACTAGCTGGTCACTAGAGGTACTGAGTTGCTAGCGAACATTACGATATTATTAAACAGTGTGTATTTTTAGTGCATTTTCAGTCACCAGCCCCGTGTGCTTGAGTGTGTGAGTTGTAAATTTTATACGCCTTAAGAGTATTTTCATATAATAATTATATTTTGGCTAAGTTACAATAACTGTGTGTGTAAAACAGTGATATTCCCAAGCGGATTGACCAGTGTGTAATAAGAGGTAAGCTAATGATGTATTTTTTACAGACTTTGCTATTTTTTGTTGTGCTTTTAGTTTTTTCTTTTTTTGTCTGGTTTGAAACAATTGTTTATCCATCACTGTCTTGAGCTAATCGTTCCATTTCTATATAGCTACCACAACAACCTACAGTACATTCAAGGAAATCTATTTAAAATATTCTTACCTTGGTCTACCCCTACAGTTCTTGTCTTCAACCCTTTATTTCATAACTAAGCCTGCTAATCCTGGGTGTCTTAGTATGTGTCCTACCAAACTATCTCTTCTCTTCATTAACAGTCGCCAGAAACATTTCTTCTCTCCCACTAGTCTTAATACCTCTTCGTTTGTAACCCTATGAACTTGAGTGTATGTAAAAGCTGTCTGATAACCTGTGTCTGTACTACTGTATGTATTTGTAATAGAGGTAGGTATTGGGTAGCAAGCAGCTGTAGCCTTAAGTTAGGTACCATCCCGGCATTTGCTTAAGAATGTAAGAGTGGGAAACCACAGAAAACACTCTTAGAATGGCTGAGGTATGAATCAAGCCCACCTCTTCCCAGTTTTGCCTCACGAGGCTGAGTGCACCCCATTCCAGTCCTCAGACCAAAATTAAATTTCTTAGCCGAGCCTGGAATCGAACCCATGCCTAAGCAGTGACAGTCAAGAATGCTAGCCACGACACCAAGAGGTGTTTCATGAATATCAGTTGTTGTTGTTGTTGTTGTTGTTGCTGTTGTTGTTTGTTGTTGTTGATTCTTTAGGGGTTTTGTGATATCATGGTCATGTAGCACAGTATACTGTATTTGGGGTGTGTGTTGTCTGATAACCTGTGTTCTTGTAATGGCTGTATTAGTAATTCAGATAAGGATTGGAAAGGAGATGGTCGTGGCCTTAACTTAAGATATATCCTAGCATTTGCCTAGAGTGTGTGAGTAGGAAACCACAGAAAGAACTCTTAGAATGGCTGAGGTAGGAATCAAGCCCATCACTTCCCAGTTTTGCCTCACGAGACTGAGTGTACCCCATTCCAGTCCTCAGACCAAAATTAAATTTCTTAGCCGAGCCTGGAATCGAACCCATGCCTAAGCAGTGACAGTCAAGAATGCTAGCCACGACACCAAGAGGTGTTTCATGAATATCAGTTGTTGTTGTTGTTGTTGTTGCTGTTGTTGTTTGTTGTTGTTGATTCTTTAGGGGTTTTGTGATATCATGGTCATGTAGCACAGTATACTGTATTTGGGGTGTGTGTTGTCTGATAACCTGTGTTCTTGTAATGGCTGTATTAGTAATTCAGATAAGGATTGGAAAGGAGATGGTCGTGGCCTTAACTTAAGATATATCCTAGCATTTGCCTAGAGTGTGTGAGTAGGAAACCACAGAAAAAACTCTTAGAATGGCTGAGGTAGGGATCAAGCCCATCCCTTCCCAGTTTTGCCTCACGAGGCTGAGTGTACCCCCATTCCAGTCCTCAGACCAAAATTAAATTTCTTAGCAGAGCCAGGAATCAAACCCGTGCATAAGCAGTGACAGTCAAGAATGCTAGGCACTACACCAAGAGGTGTTTCATGAATATCAGTTGTTGTTGTTGATTCTTTAGGGGTTTTGTGATATCATGGTCATGTAGCCCTGTATACTGTACTTGGGGTGTGTGTTGTCTAATAAACTGTGTTGTTGCAATGGCTGTATTAGTAATTCAGATAAGGATTGGAAAGGAGGTGGTCGTGGCCTTAACTTAAGATATATCCTAGCATTTGCCTCTAGTGTGTGAATGGGAAACCACAGAAAAAACTCTTAGAATGGCTGAGGTAGGAATCAAGCCCATCTCTTCCCAGTTTTGCCTCACGAGGCTGAGTGTACCCCATTCCAGTCCTCAGACCAAAATTAAAATCATTAGCAGAGACTGGAATCGAACCCATGCCTAAGCAGTGACAGTCAAGAATGCTAGGCACTACACCAAGAGGTGTTTCATGAATATCAGTTGTTGTTGTTGATTCTTTAGGGGTTTTGTGATATCATGGTCATGTAGCCCTGTATACTGTACTTGGGGTGTGTGTTGTCTGATAACCTGTGTTATTGTAATGGCTGTATTAGTAATTCAGATAAGGATTGGAAAGGAGGTGGTCGTGGCCTTAACTTAAGATATATCCTAGCATTTGCCTAGAGTGTGTGAGTAGGAAACCACAGAAAAAACTCTTAGAATGGCTGAGGTAGGAATCAAGCCCATCTCTTCCCAGTTTTGCCTCACGAGGCTGAGTGTACCCCATTCCAGTCCTCAGACCAAAATTAAAATCATTAGCAGAGACTGGAATCGAACCCATGCCTAAGCAGTGACAGTCAAGAATGCTAGGCACTACACCAAGAGGTGTTTCATGAATATCAGTTGTTGTTGTTGATTCTTTAGGGGTTTTGTGATATCATGGTCATGTAGCCCTGTATACTGTACTTGGGGTGTGTGTTGTCTGATAAACTGTGTTGTTGCAATGGCTGTATTAGTAATTCAGATAAGGATTGGAAAGGAGGTGGTCGTGGCCTTAACTTAAGATATATCCTAGCATTTGCCTCTAGTGTGTGAATGGGAAACCACAGAAAAAACTCTTAGAATGGCTGAGGTAGGAATCAAGCCCATCTCTTCCCAGTTTTGCCTCACGAGGCTGAGTGTACCCCATTCCAGTCCTCAGACCAAAATTAAAATCATTAGCAGAAACTGGAATCGAACCCATGCCTAAGCAGTGACAGTCAAGAATGCTAGGCACTACACCAAGAGATGTTTCATGAATATCAGTTGTTGTTGTTGATTCTTTAGGGGTTTTGTGATATCATGGTCATGTAGCCCTGTATACTGTACTTGGGGTGTGTTTTGTCTGATAACCTGTGTTATTGTAATGGCTGTATTAGTAATTCAGATAAGGATTGGAAAGGAGGTAGTCGTGGCTTTAACTTAAGATATATCCTAGCATTTGCCTAGAGTGTGTGAGTGGGAAACCACAGAAAAAACTCTTAGAATGGCTGAGGTAGGAATCAAGCCCACCTCTTCCCAGTTTTGCCTCACGAGGCTGAGTGTACCCCATTCCAGTCCTCAGACCAAAATTAAATTTCTTAGCAGAGCCAGGAATCGAACCCATGCCTAAGCAGTGACAGTCAAGAATGCTAGGCACTACACCAAGAGATGTTTCATGAATATCAGTTGTTGTTGTTGATTCTTTAGGGGTTTTGTGATATCATGGTCATGTAGCCCTGTATACTGTACTTGGGGGTGTGTGTTGTCTAATAACCTGTGCTATTGTATGGCTGTATTAGTGTGTGCACTTGTAATTTAAATGAGGATTGGAAAGGAGGCTGTCATGGCCTTCAGTTACGGTACCTCTTGCCATTTGCCTGGAGTTAAATTGGGAAACCACAAAAAACTACGTCCAGAATGATTGAGGTAGGAATCAAACCCTGCTCCTCTCAGTTTTTTGCCTCACAAGAATGAGTGTACCCCCTTCCAGCCCTCAGCCCAGAATTAAATTTCTTGACAGAGCCAGGAATCGAACACGGGTCTCCGCAGTGTCATTCAAGATTACTAGCCGCTACACCACGAGGTGTACAATATAAGGTTGGTCTAGATTGTACATGATCAATCAATAATTACCTAATAATAATAATAATAATAATAATAATAATAATAATAAATATTCCATTTAGCAACTACACGGCCGACCTCCCCCTGTGACGTCACCCACGGTCTCGGGGAGTGGCGGCCATCTTGCCCATTAGCCACTGTGCCAGCTCTGAATGACCCCTCCATAAGAATAACATAGAGTGATTGCGCGCGGCGGCCATCTTGCCCATTAGCCCCTGTGCCAGAACCGGCTTATTTATCCTACTTCTCTTACCCCGCGAAGGGTAGTTTAGTTAGTTAGTTACTGTTGTTTTAAGGGGCGGAACTACGAGGTCATCCGCCCCTGAAGGGTAGTTTCTTTCCCACACCACTAGGGAATGCTACACCACCCGCAACAGTACAAATATCGGAATTTCATAGGGAGACATTGGTTCACACCCAATTATTTTTAGATGTTTTCTCATCATAACTTCAATTAATATTTTTGTCAATTGTTCTGTGAAGCGAGCCTAAGAACGCCACTATGCTATAAGTACAGTAGATAAGTGACTGAACTATTTTGCGACGTATTGTTGGTGTACTGTAGCAGTTTATGTTTGCTTTTATCACTCTTGTTCTTGCGGGATTTGGGTTGCGATTAGTTCTGTATTTAGTTGATTGAGTATTTTTGTTCCAGGCAGATACATAACCGTGCATTATTATTATTATTATTATTAATGTTTGGTTGATTCACTACTATGCATTCACTACGAAATTTCAGGCTAGCAAAATTCAGTGTTTTGTTAGTTTGCCTTTCGCGCCACTTTCCGATATAGCACCCAGATGTATCACCTGTGCATCTTGTAAGTTAGTATTTTATTTAAACGGAATGTTTAGTTTGAAACATTAATTGTATTGTGGAGTGTAAGTGAAAATTAATAGAGCAAGTAATTTACTAGTTAGACAGCTTTCCCAGCTCCCTGATGACGATCAACTCACAGTAAAAACACTCGGTTGACCATTACCAGATAAGTATTGTCCAAAATATAAGTATAGGCTACGAGGGCGTTTAAAGGATATATTTAAGGCAATAATAATTGGTTATGTGAATGCGACATTAAAAACGCTTTATTCTGTTTTCCATGTTTGTTGGTGGAGAATCCGCGTGGACCAAAATAGGAGTTACGGAAATTAATCCCTAAAATAAAGAAACATGAATCTTCAGCTGAGTGGCTTTGGTGCCGTAGTTGGTAGCATGCTGAGCCTCTATGTCCAAGATCGCGGGTTCAAACCCGGCCGAAGTCGTCGGATTTTTAAGAGCGTTAAAAATCCCTCAGTATGCATTCCGTCGGAGGGGAAGTAAAGCCGGTGGTCCCGTGTCATAGATTTATGGCATGTTAAAGAATCTTCCACTAATTACACCTGTGTGAAGCTAAATTATAGGTTAAAAATTTGAACAACGCTCTTAGGTTCCAACGTTCGTCGCCAGGAGCCGACTGCGGTGGCGTGTAGTAACCAAGTTCTGAACTAGTAGTCGTTTACGGTGGCCTTTGGCGCCAAAAGTAGAAACTGCTTGAAATTCAATGTCTGCAGTCCTCACTTGAATTAAAAACAGATGACACTCAGTAATACAGCCATCACAATTAACACCGGTTATCAGACAGATTCTCCACACATCCAAAGTACAGGATATGACCGCGTTGTCGCAGCTCCTAAACTGAGGAACCAACCAATCTTCAGCTGTTTGAAATTGACACTTTTTGGAACTGTTAACGAAGCTGCACAATTGGACAGTGTCTATAGAAGGTAAATTGCGGAATATAACGAAGAAGTTAGGGACAATAGGTATGTGTTAAATATTGTAATAAACTGTATTCGTTTCTGTGGCTCTTTCGAACTGGCCTTGCGTGATCATGATGAAAGTGTAACATCAACAAATCCAGGTGTTTTGAGAGAACTAATTAAATTTAGCGTTGAGTTGGATGCTGTGTTAAAGGTCATTTTAGTAAGGGCAACTGTTTTCAAAGGAACGTCCAAAACAATTGAAAATTAAATTTTACAGATTATGTTGGTGGTTTGCCAAGAAGAAGTATCAAAGCAAATAAAGGAATCGGAAATTTTAGCCATTATAGCAGATGAAACTAGTGATATTTCAAACATATTTCAGATGGCTGTTGTGTACCTATAAGTTACGTAGTAAGAGGCAAACAAAACATGATGCACACACATTAGCAGCGTGTTTACTGGATTAATTAAAGAAGCAGAAATTGAATGAAACTCCGCAAAAATGAATTGCGCAGACGTATGACAGAGCGCACTTCATGGCTGGTTCCTCTGATGGGTTTCACGCTATAGTAAAAAAATCCTATCCTTATGCAGAATATGTGCCCGTCTTTGTTAGTAATATCATTTTTCGTAACGTACAAACTTTTCGGTTGCCATGTTTTTATGTTGAGAATGTTTATTATCCTGGAGATAGAGACCCAACCTTAGACAACCTGCTGTGTTTTAAATTCTTCCAATTAACTCAGACATAGGGCGTAAATACATACATATGATTTTTTATGAATTCTTATAGGAAGAAGCCCAAAAGAGCCATTAAAATTTGTCTATTTGTCGAACGTACAGTTAGTTTGGAAAACCCATGTATTTCAGTTTTTATAGAAATGTAGTTTATCTAACGTTAATTGATTTTTGTTACATGTGTAAACTTCCCATATAAAATTGCGACATCAGAAATGTTGGTGCAACACCCAGCTTTACAAGCCACCGGCCGCCACTGACTGAACGCTTATTTTATTCATTAGGGAGTGTGTTTACAATATTTCCTTTCGTTTCAGACGGACGCAGAAGAGCCGAGGTAAGAGTTTAGGGGCAGATGACATCATAGTTCAGTCCATTGAAACCCCAATAACCAACTAACGAGAGTTTCAGAGGAGAAGATTTATACGAAACAGCCTGTAAGTTTTATTTATGAATACAATTTGCCGTTATTTTATTCACTTTTCCAAAGGGATTTTTTTTAATATTCGTTTTATCAAACCTTAATTTTTGCCTCATTCCTTATGTATACAGTGTATGTTATTAAGCCGAGGTACCGTACTGAAAATGGGCATATGCAAAACTCACCAGTAAAGTGTTTTACTTGTTAAGATACAATATAACATTTGAGAATAGGCGTTGCCCGGGAATTGCCTTGCTGAGAGGCAATTGATCACTGCAGCATCATGCCCCAAATTGTTAGTGTACGGTTGGCAGTAATGATATTGCGAATTTTCAGTCTGCCAACACAATAGGCCTATGTTCCCAATTATTGAGACATCCTAAATTATAACCTGAAAAAAAGAAGATTTTCGTGGTGCATTTCAATTATCAGCCTAAGTCATTTTGTTAGCAACACTCAATAAATAGTTTGATTTGCAGTGCAGGACACAGGAACCTGACTTGAACAGTTTCAGTTAGATGGTGAATGATAATATATGATTTTCCTACCTTTCAGGGTTTCCATGGGACAATACCTATTGAAATTGCCATTCATTATGACTAATATACTGGAAATATGTGCTAAATTACGTAAGTATATATGTTTCATTCTCGTTAAATTTAAACTATGGCAGCTATGTTGCTTACTCCAGCTGAGCAACACATGACGAGACATTGATGTTTCAGCAGTGTGCCCAACATGTAAGATATAAAATACACCACCACTAGGCAAAACCCATTCGTCTGCGGCTGGAAACAAGAATCTGGGCACATTAGGCTGCAACCATTGAACTGGACATGTTAGACTGTAACCATTGTCAAAAACCATTAGATTAGACTAAACGAAGGTTAGAATGGTCGCGGGAAGCTTGCGAGGCACGGTTGAAAAAAAATAACATTGATCTGGACGAAAGACCACCTTTACAATTAGTACCGTATTCATGGGGCTGGCAATACGGTTGTAATGCTGATTATGGCAGAAACAGCTGGAATTTTTACTATATAAATCATGTTATAATTTGGGATGGAGGGTGGGTTATAGATAGTGATGTGCTTGAGCTCGGCTCGAGCTGCTCGAACAGATGACGTCAGAGTTCTAACTTTTGTGCGCGCCGTGACCTATCGGCATGCTCTTATGAGCCCAGACACCTCAAGAAGGTTGTGTTCAAGCATTGTGCTAGGCGGTACCGGCTCGTGATGTGTTTTCTATGCACTGCTGTATAGTTTGTGCATATGACCCCTTCAATCTGTATCTGTAATGTGGAGACAGCCACAATCTGTGTTTGTGCGATGATTCGATGCACACAACTCCTCAGAATATACACACTGCGTACTGAACATCGTTGGAGTTCACAGAATAAAGTTGACGGGTCACAACACGTTCTTCGTACAATGATGCGGCAAGAGTATGTGTATAGGCTATAAGTGATTAATTTCTTCCGTTGCAAGAACATATGTTTGCTACTATCCTCGACGTATTACATCCTTCCCTGAAGCCAAAGGTGTATCAGAGATGGGGGGGGGGGGGGGAATAATCTTATTAAAATTATTATTAGCCTAGGTACAATTTGATTTACTGTTCGTCGCACCGACAGAGATCGGTGGTATGGTGACAATGGGGCAGAAGATGGCTAGATGCGGAAGGATGTGGCCGTGGCCTGTATTAAGGTACAGCCCTAGCATGTGTATAGTGTGCAAATGGGAAACCACGGAAAACGATCTGCAGGACTGCCCACAGTTGGATTCGAACCACTAACAGTCTAATACGTTCACACATACCGTACGCGAGCAAAAGGTAGCAGAAAATATCGTCCGGGCCGTCAGTGCACCGCCTACTTTATGAGTGGGGTCGCCTAACAGTTCAAACAGGTTCGATTCCGTATCGAGCTATGTTGCGTAACGTGCCAGTGCGAGCTCGCTCGAACTTGAGTATCATTCGCTCCTGCTGGAACAGAAGACTTCAGTTCGAACAAGTTCGAGCTTTGCACGACCTTTTGAGTGCACTGCGACCTATCGGCGTGTTCTTATCAGGCCAGAATCCTCAAGAAGGCTGTGTTCGAGCATTGTGCTTGGCGGAACCGGCTCGTCCTGTGTTTGCTGTGCACTGCTGTATAGTTTGTGCATATAACCCCTTCAAACTGTATCTGTAATGTGGAGACAGCCACAATCTGTGTTTGTGCTATGATTCGATGCACATGTCTCCCCAGAATATACAAACTGCCTACAGAACATCATTGGAGTGTACAGAACAAAGGCGACGGGTCCCTACACGTTCATCGTACAATGGTGCGGCAACAGTATGTGAATATGCGAAACCAAAGACGTATCAGTGACGGGGGCGGGAATAATCTATATTAATATTATTATTATGTACAATTTGGTTTACGTCGCACAGACAAAGATATGGTGACAATGGGACAGAAGAGGGCTAGGCACGGAAGGACGCGGCCGCCTTTAAGGTACAGCACCAGCATGTGCCTGGTGTGCACGGAAAACCATCTGCAGGGCTGCCGACAGTGGAATTCGAACCTCTAATAGTCTTAATACGTTCACACATAACGTTCGCGAGGGAAAGGTTGCAGAAAACAATGTCTAGGCCGTCAGTGCTCCGCATACTTTATGTGTGAGGTCGGCTAACAGTTCGAACAGGTTCGATACTGTATCGAGCTACGTTGCATATCGATTCGGCACGAGCCCTCTCGAACTTGAGTATCATTCGCCTGTCGCTGGTTATAGGCAGCCGGGGAGTGAACTAGATCATTCCCAGATCAATTTTGAATCATTAGAAGAGGTATTTATTGCAAATTTCAGAAGTTAAAACCTTTGTCAAAACTCATTGCATTGCCCAAAATGAAGGTAAGAATGGTTGGGTTGGCGGGCCTCTGTTGACGACACATTAGACTGTAATCATTGTCAAAACCACTGTTTCTTTCATTTGAACCCCTCACAGAACGCTACCTATACTGCCTATTCAATTAGTACCGTATGGGTACACAAAAACCTAACCTTCGTCCAGACAGTCTTCTAACCAAGTAGCGGCCAAGGGTCTCTTTCGTCAGGGCAGTCGTCGAACCAAGTACGGTAGCGATGTTTGGCTTGTTCTGGTCCAACTTTTACATCAGTAATTTTCGTCCAGGCAGTCATCTAATCTCGCTACGAGTGAGTACGCTGTAGCACATTATAGGAGTCTGTCAAGAGCTATGAGACCTTGTTGGTGTTCTGAAATTTTGCATCTGTGACACATATTATAGTTTGGGCTTTATACATAGTTCGGTCATGCATAGGCACTGCGAAAGAAGAGCCAAAATTACTGCTTGTAGAACAGGAAAGGGATCGGGTGCATATGCCCCGGGATAGGTTTGTGGCTGTATGTAAGCCTTATTCGACGTTCACTGCTTTCGAACTTAGCAGCAAAACCGGCACCAAACGATAATGTTGGCACTGCTGAAATAACACAATAACACCCTCGTAGTCTTTTTCCGTAATCAGTTGGCGACTCTCTTATATTCTTCTCTCGCAACATAAATATCTCAGCTCTCCACACCAAAAACATAAGTTTGTTTTGTGTTTGTATCTTCTCATCCTATCTGAGAGAGAGTGTAACTTCCTAGCGCATGCGCATTGTAAAAGCTACAGACTTGGGTCTAAATCCTGCCATTAGCACTGCTAAGGTACTGTATGCGTGGGGTTGGCTATATTGCATTTGTCCCATAATTCAGTCACAACTAGAATTTTACTACATAAGTTTTGATCAAAAAAGGGGATGAAGGATGGGTTATAGTCAGTGGAGGAGAAAACATCTATCTCCACAGCATTTCCACTATTATTATTTATTACAAAAGTTTATGGTGTTTGAAGCCATTTTTCAGTGTTGCATTAGTAAATGAAAGTTTGGTGCTTTACAGTCGGTCAACACGATTGTACCCAAATGAGATGGGTTATTCCCTAATACTGAAAAAGAATTAAGGTAAATGCACCAATGGTCGTCATGTTAAGACAGATTTTGTCATGAAAATGTATACACCTTATACATTTTGGTAAATTTAATCAACAAAAGCACTGTACCTAACCTCAAACTCTACTCAAACACTAGGAAACTCTCAATATCGAAAATATTCTTTTTTTGAAAATTACGTATTTTTTAAAAAGTTTTTGCCCTAGTCCTCGGCACTATGCCTTTGGATTTTTCCTATATTTGTCACCCGTTTGCACCAATAGCCGTCACATTGTTAGTTTTCCTTGTCTGCTTTTTATAATGCATTACCATCAATTGTTGCGGAAGACTCCGATTTATCGACTTGGAGGCTAACATTTATGAAAAAACAATACCAGAATTGGGGAAAAAAATCCAGTTTTTGGTCTGTATTGATAATTGTAATTTGTGTTTAACAAAAAACACAAAAGAGTACCAGTAATAGTTTTTTTAATAAAAAAAATGAAATGTTAAAAAAAAAGACGGGAGCGGGAATGGTGGGTAGAAGACATACGGGCATGAAAATATCGTAATTCTGCTCTAAACACATTTATTATAAGTTATTTTTGTATTAATTTAAAGTGCAATATTAATGATAATTGAAATTCGAACAATATAACCACAAGAACGTGTATTGATGTAGGCTTCCCCGGTCGGTGTTCAAGCGCGAATGGTCATTTTCCGGGCTGTTATGCGTAGTCACATTAAACGTGAGACCAGACCCTGGTGTAACATAATGTCTGCGTTGAACAATCACCGAGGGTCTGACAAGATAGATTGTAAGCCGTTCCACCAAATAACAGTAGGTTTTAATTTGATGTTCTGTAATATTGCAGCATGGTTTACTGTCAAATTTTGAGGGATTCGTAAAGACAGGCTTGGATTTCTTTTTAGGAAAGATGTACACCTTTTCCTCCCTGGCCGCCCATCTTTGAAAGGAGAGAACCTCTTCAATTCTTTTGTGAAGCGCTGGCCACTATTTTGCAAATTGTCCTTTGTTACCGGGAACCCCGCTTTTCCTAGTGAGATAACCCATTGAATTAACACCCTTTGTTAATAAGGAACTTGGCCCCATCTTCCTCTCTCTGTTTTTTCTTTTAATTTTGTCCGAAAGGGCGTTTTCTCGGAACACCATTCCTCTCCGCAGCCGTTGTGATACTCATGCCTTCCTCCTCAATGACCTTAGTAGCAGCTTCCATTTGCTGAATATCGTAGGCTAATTGAGAAATGTGCGTTTCCAGATATTACTTGAAAGCAAATATTTAGTCTTAGAATATATTTTTCATCTGAACTTGAAAAGAATCCCTTTTAGCTCACCTAAAAACCCTAGGCCTAGACCTACTGATGATGATAATAATAATAATAATAATAATAATGTTGTTATACGTCCCCAACTACTGTGGATTTTAGAGACCCCGGGGTACCAGACTTTTGCCCCGAAGGGTGATCTATAACGTGCCAGTAAATCTTCTGACACGGCTCCCTCGCATTTGTGCACCCTCAAATTCCTGATGACAGCACCAGGATTCGATCCTACAACAGCAGGCGAGATCGTTACCTCTGAACCACCACACCAGCGTAGGCCTACGGCCGTCACAGAGACAGATATACATAATATCAGCACACTGTAAATGTTTATTGGTTCTAAAACGTTAACGCAAACTTTAACGATATCGTGCACTAGTGTTAGTCACGCATGTGCTCTAAAGATCGTCAGCTATGACGACTATTGGACACGATGATCAAACGACTAGTTAATGCCGGACACTTCAGAACTACATTATAAGTATATTGCCGCTGTTAGTTAGATCTTACAAGGAGATGACAATGTGCCAATTTTCGTCACAAATGACGGGCTTTGGTAAAGTGCGTGTTTTTGAATCCAGTGTATGTCACCAGCATTTCTAACCAAACTAGGAACGTGAGCACGAAATAGCAAATCGCATTATGTTACAGAAACAATTAGCCTACCCACTATATCACACACTTGTAACATTTTAAAATGTCGGAATGTAACACGTACGCACATAATTAACTGGCGTGCCTGGTTAGCACATGCGAGAAGCAATATGCCGCGTCAAGACAGCTCAACTCACACGAGATGTTTGACGCTGGGAATCTCCTATTACATCGCACGCATGATTTCCCAAAGTTGTTCCTTATCGGCAACGAAGGTATGACGAATCTCGTAAGACTTCGTGCGTTGAGAAAGACCCGTTGACATCCTTATTATTTGTACTTGTATACGAGAGTGACGACTATTGTCTCAGTGACGAAAGCCGGTACAGTTACCTTACATGAGATTAATAAATTTCGTTTATTACAAAAAGGAACTGGCTGCGTGGCTCAGGAGTAACGTTCTCGCTTGCTGGGCCCAAGGTTGCAATTCGTATCCTGGCGCAGTCAGTTGGCATTTGAGGGTGCGCAAACACGAGGGAGCCATGTCAGTAGATTTACTGGCACGTTAAAGATACCCTTCGGGGCAAAATTCCGGCATCCCTGCGTTTCTGAAAGCCAGGGTGGTTGAAAGGCAGGTAAATCATTAACATTATTATTGTTTTATTACAAAGGGTATTTTGGCTAATTTAAGTAGTTTTGTAGCTCGTTCACCACTCCTGAACTGTTACCTTTAACCATAACAAAGGCTAACTGTGTTTAGGAAACGCCACATTCACACTTCAATCAGGAAGGTATGAACATTTTTACTCTGCAGTAATAAACTGACTGTATAACAGGTTGCCATGTTGGATAAGGCTTGAGTCAGGCAATACTGCCAACTTTACCACACTGCCCTGTTGCCGGGTTAGACGAAAATTCCTCTTTGTACTAAAGTTGGGTGGGGTAAAACCATTGGTCGCTACTAGGTTAGACGACTGTATGGACGAAATTTACTGATTGCACAGGGCGGGGCAGAAGATGCGCATGGGTTGCACTGCCTCGTATTGCGTCAATTTCATACCTTTCTAGGGAACGGTTACGATTGAAATTACGGTCCATTATCACAAGTGCGATGGAAATATATGTTAAATTACGGCAATATGGATGTTTACCTCTTGCTGATTAAACGACTACTGCCATGTTCATCAAGCGCGTGAGCTATTTAGTAATTCTTGGTCTAGAGCAGTGGTTCTGAACCCTTAGAAGTGTGCGGACCACTCAGCCTGAAATTGAATCATGTACGGACCCAATACACCTTATCAGTTATACCTCTTCTCAATAACACTTATTTTAAAGATATTTCAATTCAAAACCCGATAGTCATCGCCGTCAATACATTCGGACGATTCTCGTTCAACGGACATCGTTTTCGAAAACCCCATTTATTGGCCACTTTGTTTATACGTGCTGGTGGACCCTTTTCTCCCGCGGACCACCGGTTCAGGTCCACTGGTCTAGAGAGACTATTTCCACTCTTCATCTTCCTCGCCTCTTCCCGATACGCGGGGTCGGCTTTCTTAATCCTGAGGCGCCAGTCATTTCGTTGTAAAGCATCTGCAGCAGATAGGCCCAATACTCTCGTGACCGTATGGACATTCCTCATCCAAGTTATTTGAGGTCTGCCGCTCCCTCTCTTTTGTGTAGCCATGGAAAGGCACTTCTTCGCTACATGATTTTCCAGTCTTCGCATAACATGGCCATACCACCTTAGCTTGGACTCTAAAAATTTCTCAGTTATAGGCGCTACTTTGAAACTGCCTCGCACATGTTCATTACGGAGTTTATCTTTGAGAGTAACTCCACCTGCCCAACGTGACATATGCATTTCAGTGGTATGTAGCTTTTGCTGATGTGCCTTGGTAGTAGCCCATGTTTGGTCTTACGGCAGTTTTATAAACTTTACCCTTCGTTCTTGTGTGCTGCTTTATGATTCTTCATTTTAGAGATGGCTTTTCTAACTTCCGCTTCTGTGATTTCATTAATAGCTCCTTGCGTCGTAGGTAGTTCCACTTCTTGTCGCCTGGGACAAAGACAAAGGGGAGCATATGTGACTAACACAGGGCCACCACCTAATAATTATTGGTCTAGGCAAATGTAACTTTTACAAAAACAATTAGTAACGTATGCGTGGGGTTTGCGTTACTGCACTTGTGCATAATTCACGTTGATAAGGGCCAGCACAGCTGTAATCTTACTCTATTTCATGATATATAAGGGAAATCTAATTTGAATCAGTAGTTTAGTAAATTTTTTCAAGGGTTCTCTTCTCCTCAACTGTTACCAGCTACTCTTGAGATCATAGAAGTTGACTCATGCTTCAAGGATGCCATGTAATTCTATGCGTCAGGGACAAACGACTTGCCTTTCAATATACTCTACCTTCTGTGCCCACCGTTATTACTTTTTTTTTACCATTGCACTGTGTGTTGAAGTCTTGTTATGTGCATCAGAACTTTCTGTTATGTTTTTCTCTCTGATTTTATATGATAAAGGCCCAAATACCATTGTTGTTGTTGTTTGAGTCTTCAGTCTTTTGACTGGTTTGATGCAGCTCTCCATGCCTCCCTGTCCTGAGCTAATCGTTTCATCTCTACATAGCTCCGACACCCTACATCCGAGGCAATCTGTTTAACATATTCTAACCTTGGTCTACCCCTACAGTTTTTGTCCTCGACCCTTCCTTCCATAACTAAGCTTGCTATTCCTGGGTGTCTTAGTATGTGTCCTACCAACCTATCTCTTCTCTTCATTAGCAGTCGCCAGAAACATCTCTCCTCTCCCACTCGTCTTAATACCTCATTGTTTGTAACCCTATCTACCCATCTGATCTTCATCATTCTCCTGTAACACCACATTTCAAATGCTTCAATTCTCCTCTTTTCTGCTGCACCAATAGTCCAAGTTTCACTTCCATAGAGCGCCACGCTCCAGACAAAGGCTTTCAAAAATGACTTCCTAATACCTAAATCTATATTCGATGTCAGCAGATTCCTTTTTTGTAGAAATGCTTTCTTTGCCTGAGCCAACCTACTTTTAATATCCTCTTTGCTTCGTCCATCACTGGTTATTTTGCTTCCTAAGTAACAGAAGTCTCCTACTTCCTTCAGCTTTTCACCTGCCAATTTGATCTCCATAGAGGTTTCTGATTTATTTCGGCTGCATTCCAGTATTTTTGTTTTACATTTATTTATTTTCATCATGAATTCTTTCCGTAAGACGGAGTACATACCATTCAAAAACTCATTCAAATACTCAAGCTTGTCGGCCAAGATGACGATGTCATCAGCAAATCTCAGAGTTGAAATTATTTCTCCTTGAATCTTCACTCCCACTTTAAAATTTTCTCTAATTTCCTTCATTGCTTGTTCAATGTAAAGATTGAAAAGTATGGGTGATAAGTTGCAGCCTTGCCTTACACCTTTCTGAATACCAGCTTCTCTCTCATGTCCTTCAACTCGAATGACTGCTGTCTGGTTTCTGTACAGATTGTATATCACCCTCCTATCCCTGTACTTTATTCCAATCGATTTCAAAATGTCAAACAATTTAGTCCAATCAACGTTATCAAAAGCCTTTTCTAAGTCTACAAAAGCCATGAACGTTCTCTTATCTTTCCTTATTCTACCTTCCAAAATCAGCCTAAGACTTAGTACAGCTTCCCTTGTTCCTACATTTCTCCTGAAACCAAACTGGTCTTCACCCAACTCCGTTTCTATCTGGCTTTCAATCCTCTTGTAAATTATTCTAGACAGGATACCATTATATCAGGTATTTTGTAAAAGATGACACATCAAACAAGCAAGGAAATTTCAACTATTATTAGGTTGTGTGTTGTACAGAGTGTGGGTCTACAAACCACATAGGTGGACGCTAAAAGTTACAACGTACAAAACATGTGGGACACAACCTGTGACATCCAGCTCTAACTTCCTTAGCCCTGCCTCCGAGCAATAATGTTGGACATGCTAATGCATAAAAAAACAAAACTGTCTCCACATAAGCTCAGAGGTAGAGTAACGGAAGCCAAATCTGGAAGTTGTGAGTTTGTGTTGTGCTTTCTACCCTCCATCTATATGGTTTGTACACTCTTTGTAAAATCAACGACCTAATAGCAATGGTCCTCTAGGGTCATTTACAGTGTATTTTCTTACGTGTTTAGTGCCTTATATATTACATTCCACATGTATTATATTAATAGCTTCATGTTTGTATTCTTACAGATCTGTCCACTAGATCCAGTTGAACAGCAAGTTGCATGGAACAGACCTGGGCGAGAATGCAGTTTCAGTTGTGTGGTTCTTTTTATAATATGCGGTAATTGAATTTCTTGTACTACATTGTGTAATGCAAAATAAATATTACTTTTTCAATTATCAAACTCCTGGGGTTTAAATTTGATTGTTTCTCCTTCCTTCTCATAATCCATTTTCAAGAGGGTCATGGGATTCAAACAAGAATTCGGAACCTATGCAGGAATGATACGAGTTAGGTCATTCCATAGACTGATTTGGAGGTTATGTAGGATAGGACAATATGCACTGGAATTTGAAGGTTGTCTGTTTGGAAACCTGACTCAATTGATTTTATAGCATTTAGCAGTTAATAGATTAAGTTTTTTTTTGACCTAACATAAATTCAAAAGGAACTAATAATATCAATATCTATCTACTTATATGCACAGTTCACGCCACGATTTTTGGCCGGTGAGTCCTGATTGCACAGTCATACAGAGGACAGATGGCGAGCCTCGGGCATTTGCAATTGATGCATGAGTTTCCTTCCACGCAACTGAAAACTCGCGTATTAATTTCACATGCGTGAGGCCCGCAGACTGCAATCAGGACTCGCCAGCCAAAAACCGTGGCGTGAACTGTATATTTGCTGCCAGAGTTACATAATGAACGACATATTTCAACTTATTAAATATAATGTTGACTGCCTGTAAAACATTTAATCAAAGATAATTATATTAGGTAATGTTAATTGATCCACAAATGATCTAGCTCTGCAGAATATTTATAAAAATATGTGATATCTTCGGGGATTTAGTTTGCAGTATGTTTCTTTTTTTTTGTCTTTTAAGGAAAAATATTTGTGTGATTTGTTTTTGTGAAGAGCTGAGAAAGTGCAGGGTGGCCGCTTTCTGGATAACTCAGGGAATTTAAATTGCATAGAATAAACAGGAGAAAATTTTGGCAGGATGAAAAATAAATGTCTTGACGTTGGATTGAGCATAATAATAATGCATCGTTGGCAGTATTAATCAATCTTGCATACAAGATTAATTACCGTTAATATTAAAAATTATATACCGTAATTTGACCGTTCTGCCATTTCTTCTTTTCGGATGTTCGCCTTTCAGGATCTCCCAAGTCAGAAAAATTAGCTTTGCGAGAAAGAAATATGGCTCGGGTGTTTATACCTTCTTCCATATAAGTTGAGTGTAATAACAACACGCCAGAGCCGCGAAGAAGAGCTCTTCCCTATACGAGCGCACTACCTTCGATTGAAATATTACAGACACTGTATCAATTGTAAACTGGCTTTAACTTCACGTCGGTAAGAGGTATGAGCTCTTCTCCGAGGCCCTGGCGTGTTGTCATTTGACTCTCAACTTAGAATAAGGTATAGTTGGGGTGTAACGTGAATCACTGAACAGATGGCGCAAAATCTGAATTGAGTTTACTTATGTCCCAGGCATCCTTCCTGTACTGTCGACTTGTGTCTGTAAGTCATTTGCAAAGAGTTTTTATATTTTTAAATAAGCGAAGAGACATACAGGTAAATGGATTTTATTTGGCTATAATTAGTAATAAAACAAAGACTGCAACGACAATGGTTTACGTAACCTAAAATTTACTCGTCAACAATTTACACTTTTGTATTTAGTAATTTTTGAAGATCATGGGGGGATTATAGAAATTCTATCCAGAATAGCTGCAACCGTCAAAGTACCCAGATTTTCAGCCTTGGTTAGAAGAAGTTCCAAAGAACGCAAAACATTCTTTTTGTAACCTGTGCAAAAAACGGATTCCTTTGAGCAACGTGGGCAAGAGAGCAATCACTAGCCACATGACAGAAAATTTCACAAAGCATGGATCGATCACCAACCATGTGACTGCGCTTTTGGCAGATCGAAGCATACTTCAGTTTCGTTGTTTTATATACCGTGTCAACAAGACTGAGCTTGAACAGTTTGATAGGAGTAAATCTCGCCTGGATCATTTTTATACTAAACAGTTCAAGAGCTTGGAAGAATATAAAGATGTGTGGCAGATCATAACAAGTAGTTCCGTGAAGAACTATACAGCCTATTTTCATACATCCTACTTATGTTAATTGCCACTGTCAACATACACAATTTCTGTTTGATTGCTGTAATAGATTCGTAGATATTGAGAACCGACTAAATATTTCGGATGGTCGCCATGTTGGATTTTATATATGTAGGTCCTAGAGTTATGTACTGTTACATGCAGATTATTGTGAACGTGTAGTATTCAAACTTCAATCGCATAATTAGGACACAAGAAAAAACAAGAAGATTTTAAAATTTTGCACAGCTGCCATCTTGAGGTTATGGAAACAATTGAAATAAATTAGATGCCAGTGGATTAACATTCGTATAAGGATTTACTGTACCAAGTTTCACTGCATGCGGATGGTTAAATTGCGAGAAACGTCCATGTGAATATTTATAATTCGCGTCACCGCCATGTTGGATTTGTGATCACCAGGTTATTTAAAGTCCTATAGGTGAACTTAAGTTCATAGCCCCTATGAACATTAAAAAATGCAGTTTGATTGCTAAAATAGATTCGTAGATATTCAGTATCGTCTAAATATTTCGGATGGTCGCCATGTTGGATTGTTAAATGTATAGGCCATAGAGTCATGTACCATTAAAGGAAAATTATTGCGTAGGTTCATTATTCAAACTTTCACTTCGATCGCATGACTACATCACAAGAAATAAAAACTTAATTTTAAAATTCGCACTGCCGCCATCTTGAGGTTATGTAAACAATTGAACTAAATTAGATACCAGTGGATTACAATGTGTATAAATATTTCCTGTACCAGGTTTCAGTGCGCTTGGAACATTAAATCGCGAGAAAGTTCTATTTAAAATTTTCAAATTCGCTTGGCCGCCATGTTCCTTTTGTAGTTAACCGGTTTTTGAAAGTCTTATAGATGGACTTCCAGTAGTGCCCTTTATCTCCGTACAAAATTTTAGGGAGATACCGCTAATAGTTTCAGAGATATAGAATGCCGGTGAAATATTTCGCACATCCGCCATCTTGTGATTATGTGAACAATTGAACGAAGTTAGATGTCGGTGCATTACAATGTATATAAACATATACTGTACCAAGTTTCATTGCGTTTGGTTGGTCAATTCGCGAGAAACGTCTATTTAAAAGTCGCAAATTCGCTTGGCCTCCATGTTGGTTTTGTAGTTACCAGGTTTTCAAAGGTCACATAAGTGAACTTATAGTAGTTCCCTCTATCACATTACAAAATGTCAGGGTAATATCGGTAATAGTTTCGGAGATATTGAATGCTGGTGAAATATTTCGCACAGCCGCCATGTTGGATTGGTGAGTCGTAACAAAATTTGAAGGGCACGGTCGAGGTCGCCGAGAATAGTGCTATGAACTTTCCGAGTTTCATTGAAATCGCTCCTGCCGTTTAGATTTTATTAGGGGGGGACACACACACGAATCACACACACACACACACACGCACACACACACACGGACAAAAGGTGATCTCATAAGCCTATTTTTTTTCAAAATTGAAAATAGGCTAAAAATCATCCTCGTATTTTCTCATGGTAACACCTTTGTGGAGGTATTTTTTCCAGTGGAAACTCTCATAGCGATGAGAAGAGCATGGGATGGAATTCAGGATGCTGGTGGAGAAGATGCCATAAACATTGATGATGAAATGGTTTGTTACGCTTGTGGGGCTAGGGCTAAGGAAAAGGAAATAGTTTTTGAGTCGGAACAAGAAGAGAAAGGATGAAGTGTTGATGGCATTAAATAAAAAAGGAAGAATTGTTTACAAAGAAACATGAGCTGGAAATGAAAATAAAAACATTGAAGAAATAGGAAATTAAAACGTATTCAAAGTCACCTAAATATCTGTGATTAAATACATGTATTATACCTAAATCTTCTCTCTTCTTCATCTATCCCTTTTGCCTCTCGGCGTCGGGTCTGCCAGCCACTTTCTGTATTCATTCCTATTCCCTGCGAGTCTCCTGGTTTGCTGCAGAGTCCTTCCCTTCTTCTCTGCCACCTCTCCGACATATTGGATCCATTCTTTCCTTGAACGACCTCTTCTTCGAGTGCCTTCAGGCTTTGCCTCAAACACTTGCTTCGGTTTCCTTTCTTCATCCATCCTTATGATATGTCCATACCATTGTAAAGCTTTCTTCTGGATGGTATGTACTACCGATTCCACCTTTAATTCTTCTCTAATCGCTATATTTCGTACCCTATCTCTTCTAGTTTTATTGACTGTCTTCCGGAGGTATTTCATCTCGGAGGCAGTCACTCGACTTTCATGTTTGTCCAGCATAGTCCATGTCTCAGCTCCGTAGGTGAGTGTAGGTAAAAATACTGACTTACAGATTTGAATCTTGGCTTTCTCCGAGACTTCCTTCTTTCCCACAATACACTGGCTCAACTGATAATATACGTTATTTGCCTTCTTTACCCGAGTATTAACCTCTCCGTCGATTCTTCCATCCTCAGTCAGCATTGTTCCCAGATATATAAAGCTGTGGACTTGATCCATAGTCCTTCCTTGCCACTCAGTCAACATATCTTCCCTATCTCCTCCTATCTTCATCACCTTACTCTTATTTATATTAATGGTGAGTCCTCTGTCTTGTAGGGAAGTTGCCCACTCTGTAACAGCTTGTTGCAGGTCTTCTGAACTATTAGTAATAAGTACTATGTCGTCCGCATACACTAGTGACTGAAGGTACATTGGTCTCATTTCCCAGTTTTCAATTTTCATTCACCTTGTCCTAGCTCTGCATTGACTGATCACTTGATTCATGAATATAATGGAGAGGAGTAGACTCAGGCTGTCACCTTGTTTCACTCCTCTGTCCATCCTGAATTGTTCACTCTCATGTCCATCCTATCTCACTAATCCCTTGACCACCTTATACACACTTTGAATTACTCTGATCAACTTTCTTCCTATCGGTAAAATTTCCAGTCCTTTCCATATTTCCTCTTTAGGTACAGAATCAAACGCAGCTGTAATGTCTAGGAATGCCAGATATGCTTCCTTCCCCCTGTTGTTTATTCTCTCTATAAGGTGTCGAAGACAACTAATCTGATCTTGAGTTTGCCGATGTGGGCGGAATGCTGCTTGTTCTTCTTGTAGCTCTGGCTCCACCTGTCTTCGTAATCTTTTCTCTACAATTCTCGTGTGTAGCTTCAATACAACTGATGATAAGCAAATGGCTCGATAGTTCCGACAATCTGTTGTACTTCCTTTCTTATGGATTGGGATGATGTTGTTTGTCCATTCCTCAGGTATCGTTTCTTCCTTCCAGCAAATGTTAAAGAAATTTCTTAACCATTCTTTTAATTCATCACTTCCTTTTTTAATCAATTCAGGAGCTATATCATCCGGACCCGATGCTTTACCATTCTTCATCTTGGTTATCGCTTCGTCAATTTCATACCAACTGATTACGTCTTCTTCTTCCTCTTCATCCTCCATCTCTTCTGATTGTAGTTGTTGCTCTTGCTCTATCTCATCCCTCTCAGTTTCGAACACCTCTGCATAGTATTGTCTCCAAGTTTCCAGTACTTCTTCTACTTTGGTTTTAAGTATGCCGTCTTTGTTTTGTATACTTCTTACTTTCTTCCCATATTTTCCTCTAAGTCCTTTGACAAATGTCCAGAACCATTTTCATGGAAATTTTTCTCTGTTTCATCTCCAAATTCTTTCCAACTATCCTCTTTCGCTTGCCTGACAATTTGTTTCGATACATTTCTAGCTTCCACATATTTCTCCCAGTCATCCCTCCTCTTGCTTTGTACATATTTCTTCCATGCTTCTTTCTTCTCCTTTAGTGCCTCCTGCACCACTTCATTCGACCATCTAGTTCTCTTCTGATAGCCTCCTACTGTCTTCATCCCACATATGTCTTGTGCTGTTTTCTTGATGATGTCTCTTAGTACTTCCCAGACTTGTTCGGCTGAATTCATGTCCGTATTCCCTCTGGCTGCCTGCAGCCTCTGATCCAACTCGTCTCTATATCTCTTCTTCTTTTCTTCATCATTAAGTTGATCTATGTTTAACTTGGAGTACTTTCTGGGTCTCTGTGGCTTTGGTGTCCGGAAGTGCGTAGTCATGACTAATAGGTGATGTTCAGTACTCATCTCCGAACTTCTAAAAACTCGTACATCATCGATTGCATATCTTGCACTCTCTGTGTATGTAAAATAGTCTATAGCACTCGTTATATCTCGTCCTTCAGCTACGTATGTCATCTGATGACATTTCTTATGGGGAAAGAAAGTGTTTCCAATAAGTAAAAGATTATCTTCGCAAAACTCAATCATTCTGTCTTCATTACGATTCTTAACTGCTTCTGCCGCATATTTGCCAACACATCCATATCCTTCCTCAAACTCATTACCTATCCGTGCATTCCAATCTCCCATGACAACGACATGTTTATTCCCATCCTGAGCTCTGTTAATTGTTGTCTGCAAGGCTTGGTACAAGTCATCTTTCTCTGCTTCACCTCTGTCTTCTGTGGGTGCATATATCTGGATGATCGAGATGTCCTCTTGTAAGCTGAGGTCCATTCTGATTATCCTGGAATTTACTGCTTCCCAGTACCTTACTTGGTTGTTGAATGTAGGACTTAGTATGACTCCCACTCCCTCTTTGATCTCTATCCACACCGGAATACCACAAGGTATATCCTTTTTCCATTGCCATTTGTCCACTACCCTTCTTCTTTGTTTCACTAATCCCCAGCAGAGGAATTTTATATTTCTGCATTTCATTTATTATTTCTACTTCCTTTCCTGTCAGAGAAGTTAGATTCCATGTAGCCCATTTCATTGTCCTTTTCTTGCAGGGTCGTATCATTTTTATCCGTCCGGCTCTTCCGTTTGTTCTCTGAATTTGAAAAGCTTCACCCGACGTGGGTAATCACCCCTACGCGAGCTATCACAGTGGAAGGGCTGCCTCCTCACAGCATCTGTGCCTTCTGGACTTTTCTGTCAGGGTTGTTCCCCCTTATCTGAGCATATCCCGTTTAAGGCGCCGGAAACTCGCCCTCACCCCTCCTTTACGGGCTGGGATTTGCTGGTTGCATTGCTAGGCAGAGCCTACCAACTAGGGCATTTCTCAGTATTTACCAGAGACACCTACTCAGCATTGGTGTCCCCACCGAGGCCCAATAACCAGCCATTCACCCTCCTCCTTTCTCAACCGGGCTTGGGACCGGCTATGGCGGAGTTTCATACCTAAATAATTGTGATTATTTTGAAATGTTCTCAATGAAACATGTAAGATATTTAATTTGTGGTAGATATACATTGTAGTAAGAGACTATGTGTTATGTATTTTACGTTCTATAATAAATAAAAGTATTTACCGTACATACATTTCGTTTTATTTTTTGAAAATAAACATAAATGGCATCCTTATAAAAGTACATGTGTTAATAAAAGGTTTAATTTAACACGGGAAAATAATTTTAGGTAACCAGCGGTCACCCTGATGTGGTACAGCCAATTTTCAATTTTAGCAGTGCTACCAACTAATAATGTGTAAAGTCGCCAAGCCTTCAACAGAAGCGATAATGTGCACTCTGCAGTTCAAATTTTGTATTGGCTTTTCAATATTAGGTAGCCAAAATAACTGCAGGTTGACCACCATGACAAGTTCCC
The DNA here is from genome assembly GCA_946902985.2 of Meconema thalassinum. Taxonomy (NCBI): domain Eukaryota; kingdom Metazoa; phylum Arthropoda; class Insecta; order Orthoptera; family Tettigoniidae; genus Meconema; species Meconema thalassinum. The sequence continues at coordinate 28,102,431 of OX336397.1, read as the reverse complement.
ATCGATTTCAATTTATACTACTTTCTTTGTCATGTAAGCGGCCAACGCAGTGAATACGGGACCATATTGAAATTGATTTCAGTTTTCATTTAAATGTAAAAGGGTTACCATAAGAACTCTTTATCCCTGGACACTTACAATTTTTAGGTAATAGAAAGGGCAGATTTTCTATTCGGAGGATTTAGTATCCTGGTTTTCCACAAACAGCCCTTTAAAACGTTGAAAATAATCGTATGTCACAATATATTCGCCAGATGTCAGCACATCGCACTGCAATGGGAATGCAAACATGATGGCAATAATATAGTTTTATGAAAGTAATCATGTGCACTCAGGAGTTTTATTCTTGTACTGATCTACCATAGTGATGACAATCTATTGGTGCGAAATAAATCCTTTGCTCCTTTAGATATATTTCTTGAGTTGTTGATTCATTGTAGAGACTTGGGGTGTTTCTGATAACCTGTATGATGGCTGTTCTAGAGTGTGAATTTTTAATTGAGTCTAGGATTTTGGTAGGAGCCTGCTGTGGCCTTAATTTGGGTACAATCCCAGAAATTCGTGACTGCATTTCGAATCACGGTGCTGACAGCAGCCATCCTGATTATGGTTTTCTCTAGTCTTGTTTCTTCAATCCCTCACCGGCAATTAACCTCATGTGTGTTTTGTTTTCGTTAACCCCTCACAAAACCCAAATTATACTGTAATTTGATAATGGTTGTCATATAAAGGGGGGAGACAGTGACTTTATCTGCCCTTCCTAAAAGATAATCTCTACTTAGTATAAAAGAAAGTCCCCCATTTTTTTATTTGTCTGGCAATCTCCAGAACCACTGGACGGATTTGATGCGGTTTTCACCATTCTGTAAAGGATATCTGGAGGAAGGTTTCCGTAGAAAATTATTTATTTATGATCGAAGGAAGCCAAGCAGTAACGATTTCAGTGAAAATGTCAAAAAAATACCTGGCGTCCGTGTGCTTTTTAAGCTTACGCTGAGCAAACCGTTAAAAATATCAATATACTATGAGTGTATGAATTTTCCAGCATGGAAAGTTCTAAAAAAAAAATATGTTAGAGCTAATCTCTATCAATACATCACGCACTGTGAGTGTTCTTACTTTTTCATTTCTTCCAACAATCTCCATTCAATTTCTGACGTGACAATTTACGAACTAGCTAGGGGAGAGCCTATCACCCTAGTTACAGCCTAACTAGCGGGTGAGCCTATTACCCCAGATACAGCCAGCAGCAAACTATCGAGTTGTGTTGTATTAAGAGTGGTTGTGTTGGGAGCTTCCCCGGAAGTGCAACTCGGCTTTTCTTAATTTTGCAAAATACACAGTCAAGTTTAGATTTGATGGTAGGGGGATTTGAGTTTCATGCACCTCGCCATTCTTAAATTACATCTGACAAGAATTCGTTGCACATGCATCTCCATGATAATATAATTAATAGTCCAGTCAGTGATTTTAAACCATCATGCCGAGACGTAAAACGGATATAGGTTCATTGACGTAAACAGCGCTTATCACGTAATGCATTCATGTCTGTTCCCGGGCGAAGCTGGGGCGGGTTGTTAGTTTATTACCTAATTGATTAGTCTCCCAGATCCGAAATAATTCAGCTACCAACCATTTGATGAAAGGAATAATAATAAATTATTAAATCGAAGGATATTACGGAAGTTTTTAGGCAACAGTTGGGTTGGTGGGCAGGTATGATTGATGTTCAGAGAACAACTATACACTTAGATAGAACCAATAATTTCGTCTATCAAAAGGAAATAATTTCTGTTCTATGGGCACATCTTCCGTATGACTGATGACCGACAAAGAAAATCTAGAATTTCGAAGACAACTAAATTGAGATGGTTCCAAGAATGTGAGAAAGACCTGATGCAAGTTAGTATTCCAGAAAAAAAATCCACGACATATTTGAGTCGACAAATTGATAAAATCTATCAGGATTGATTCTTAAGTGTAATCTGAGGCCAGGTGACTGAGACGGCCTCTACCAGAAACACAATAAAGGCATTGATCGTTGGACTCGTGAAATAATGGGAGGATGTCAAGTCTGGTAGAACAAGATCTAGTCAAAAGTTAAATTCAGTGTTAAAATTCTGACCGTAGTGGCTCAATTCTAATGTAATAAAATAATGTATATCCATCCATTATAATTCCGGTTTCTACAGGTTCAGAAGAATTCCTGGGACGATGTTCTGATGCCCTTCTTGAAGACAAACTCATCAGAAGAGTTACTGAGAGATGAACTGGAAGAAGAAAATGACCAAAGATTTGGAAGGAAGTGGCCGTGGCCAATTGGAAGGTATTGTTCCGGTGTTCGCCTCGAGTTAAAAATGGAAAACCAGGGAAAGTCATTTCAAGGATAAATTTCCAGCACACTCGACTTTCGAGTTCCGAGATAGTCTGGCCCTGTTGCATAACTAGCGTGGTCGATAATAATATGGAGTTTAACATTCCTTTGGGGCTTGATGGTGCATTGGTCAAGCTGTTTGCCTCTCACCAAGGTGGAGCGGGTTTGATTACCGGTCAATGCATGTGAGATTTTCGAAGTGAAATATCACGGCCTGTGGTTCGGATTCCACGTAAAATGGACGTCCCGTGCCTCATGATCACAAGATTAACGGTCACGTAAAACTACAACCTTCCTTACTTTTTTAACATTCCTTAAAATTGAGGTGGTTGTAGGTAACAAAAGTTTTTTTTTTAAATTTTCGTGGTAGTAAATCTACAACTACGGTCTCTTTTATTCGAGTATCCTAACTGCCAGAATTTGATTCTTTAACCTCGGAGGTGAGAGCATAACCGGCAGAGACCTATAGGTACGGTACCCTAAATACATATACCGGTATAAGATATTCCCCTCAACTAACGCACAAACCAGAACTCTAGTGGGCTATATATGACTGGGATTTAATTATTTGTGTCTAATATGTATTGTGTAATCTGCCTTGCCAATACATAGGCCTTCCTATTACAATTAGTCAATACGGATAAAACTTTTACCAATTTAACATACACGCTGTGTCTTGTAATCATCAAATGTCGTACGACACGGAATGCGGTGGAATTTTGCCACCCTTTAAAATCAGATTTCCTCGGCCGGATATCGAACTCAGTAGCATGAGCCACCGAGAAAAAAATCTCTACATTTAAAATAAAACCAAGTCCCCGATTCTTGGATGTTCCGGGTAATCTCGAGAACCACTGGATGGATTTCGATGCGGTTCTCACTACTCTGTAAAGAATTTCTCGAGGACGGTTTCTGTAGAAAAACATTCATTCGAGACCTAAGGAAGCCGAGTAACGATTTCAGTGATTTAAGTCGAAGAAAAGACCTGTCGTCCAAGCACCTTTTAAGCTTACGTTGGGTAAACCGCTAAAAATATCTGTATACTATGACTGTAAGAATTGTTCAGCATGAAAAGTTGTACAAAAAAGTGCCGGACAGCATATCTCTATCTTCAATACATCGCTCACTAAATAACCAAAACTAACCCCATGAAGGGTCTAGGCCTACCAAGCGACCGCTGCCCATCCATTGGCCTGCGGATACTGGGGTGACACGTGGTCAGCGCATCGGGTCCCCTCGGCTGTAATCATGGTTTTCGTGACCGGGGCGTCGGTTCACTGTCAGACAGCTACTCAATTGTCCTCACGAGGCAGAGTGCACCCCGTTCCAGCCCTCACGTCAGTTTCTAAAATCCCTGATGGAGCCGGGAATCGAACCCGGAGCCTCCGGGTGAGAGGCAGGCGCGCTACCCCTACCCCACGGGGCCGACACTTCGCCCACTATAAGTGTTTTTATTACCTCATTTGCAGCTTCGTTCCGCAGAATACACAGTCAAGTTTGGATTGGATGGAAGGAAGATTTGTGTTTCATGAACCTCGCATTCTTAAATTACGTCTGACAAGAATTCGTAGCACATGCTATCTAATGATAATATAATTAATTAATAATGCCGAGACGGAAAACGGATATAGGTCGTAGGCTATTTCATTGAAATCGACAAAAAATCGCCTTTTAAGCTTACGCTGGGTAAAGCGTTAAAGATACCGGGCGAAGCCGGGGTGGGTTGCTAGTAATAATATATTAAAAGTCGCTAATCCTCCCTGCTCGGCTCACCCACGGAGCTCTGACGCATCTCAAATGCGAAGTGGGGCTTTGCTCATTTCAGTGACCCCCTTCAGTGTAATGTAAATATAGTGTAAGGCACTGATAGACAGATATAAAATGACTCTGTGAAGGATCATTCCTCTACCGTCACAAGGACGGTGCCTGGTAGCTAAACATACTTTGTCAGTAGATACAACTGGGGATGGAGACAGATGAACACTAACTTGGGTCTAATTAAACAAGGGATTTTGGAAGGAAATCGGCTGTAAATTTGTTGAAAGGAACCGTCCCGGCATTTGCCTGGTGGTGAAAATGGGAAACCACGAAAACCATTTTCAGGACGGTCGAGTTGGAATTCAAAGCCACGCTTTCCCGATGCCAGTGAGACTAGAGTTAGCGCTCTCGGCCACCGTAGTCGGTCAATAATAATATTAGCAATAACAACACAATTTTGGGATTGGATAAGAATTGGCACTCATACAGGGAAGGCGGCCGAAAAGCTTGTATTGAATTTACAGGTAGTGCAGCATTTGGATGTTATACACATGAAAAAAAGTTTTGCATATACTTTCCACATCGAGCAGCGGTGGTACAAGACTTCCTCCAGGAGTCCACGATTGCACGAATGGAATGGCCTGCGATGTCGCCGAACATGAACTGTATCGAACAGGTCTGGGATATGCTGAAGCGTGCTATTGCTCAGCGTCCACGCCTTCCCGTAACCCACCAAGAGAGCATCGAGGCCGACGTCTAAGAGTGGAATGCCTGCCTCAAGAGGACCTGGACAACTTGATCGGTGGTACCGGTATGCCACGGCGAGTAAGTGCTCTGCTGGACGCCCGTGGAGGCCATGTCACAGGATGGCAAGATTACAACACATATCAGTAGCTTACCTGTTTAACAGGCCGGCCAAATGTCTTCCTGTTACTAATTTTCTTTTCACACATGAATAAAGTCTGCAGGATTTGTCAGAATGCCGTCTCTTTTGAAATAACCTCGCCCACAATCCCACATACGCTCTGCGTCATGGCAAACAAGTGTTATGTAAAACTCTTTTTGATGTGTTTATTTAGCAGCGCTGTGGAGAGCGAACATGGGCCCTAGGGCAAGGAAGTGCGGGCCTGTCCATCTTTGTTCCTTTCTTGACATTCTTTAAGTATTAAGTTAGCATTCCCATTTTCAAGCTACCCCTCCCCCACAAAAAATATATCTGTGGAGTTTTATTTTTATTTAGGTCTACAGTTGATAATCAGGCTACAGCGAGAGTTGATGGTTGGTTTAAGGTTGTTACAGGAGTGAGGTAAGGCTGTAATATTTCACCACTACTGTTTATTTTATATAGGACTCTTTGCTGAAGGCATAAACTGTATGGGTGGAATTCAATTAGGTGGAAACCAGGTAAGCAGTCTGGCCTATGCTGATGGCCTGGTTGTAGTGACAGACTCCATCGAAAGCTTACAGGCCAACGTGTTAGAACTTGCAACAGAATTGTAGGAAATGTGGTAGGAAAATCAGCATTCCAAAGAAAAGGAAGCTTGTAGTTTAACGTGACCGTAAATCGCGCGATGATGTGCCACGGAACCACCTTTTCACGTGTAAGCTAATCCGAACCACAGGACATGGCATTTAATTTCGAAAATCTCACATGCATTCTAAAGATGAAGGTTATGTCGGTAGGGAAGAAACGCAAGAAAATTAAATGCCAGATAGGAGGTTCTAATTTGTAGCAGGTGGATCATTTTAAGTAGGCTACTGTACTTAAGGTGTGCATTCTCTCAGAATAACAGAGTCAGGTGTAGAAAAGCTAATGAAGTGAGCTTTCAGTTGCGATCTACAGTATTCTGCAAGAAAGAAGTCAGTGTAGCGTCAAAACTCTCCCTACATCGCTCAGAATTGAAACCGACCTTACTTTATGGAAGTGAGAGTTCGGTAGACACAGGATTACATAGGCTAAGCTAGAGGTAACGGATGAGGGTAGCACGAATGATTGTTGGGACACATGGATTTGAGCAATGGCTGGAGGGTACTCGCATTATATCTTTGCCGGTGAGCTGTCAGCTCCTATTCATAAGACATTGTGGGGCTGGGGAGTTCTGCCAACCGACTTAGCCTAATGCACATCAGTGCTTTCCACACTTTTGTCACCGAGCCAATTTGAGAAAAGTTTTTGCTCAGGCTGGTAGGCCTACAGTATGCTGAACTGCTGTGCCCAAGATAGCGGGTTCAAACCCGGCCGAAGTCGTCGGATCTTTTTAAGAGCGTTAAAAATCCTTCAGTATGCCTTCCTTCGGAGGGGAAGTAAAGCCGGCGGTCCCATGTCATAGATTTATGGCATGTAAAAGATCCTTCCACAAGATAATTTTTTAGGTTAGATTTCGTCAGAACGCTCTATCAAAGTTCCAACGTTCACCACTAGGTATCATTGATATCTGGTAGCGAAAGTTGGAACTACTTGAAATTGAACGGAACTTGTAGCTGGCCCTAGTGGTGTCCGCTTGAAGCAGCTACAGCCTCTGGCGAGCCGAACATGTCCTCGAGACACTCCGGGCACTGAAAGACATGCGATAAATAAATAAATACACCAGGAAGTAATGATTAAGCCTCCGTGGCTTAAGTGGCAGCACGCCGGCCTCTCACCACTGGGTCCGTGGTTTAGATCCCGGCCACTCCATGTGAGATTTGTGCTGGTCAAACGGAGGCAGACTGGATTTCTCCGGGTACTCCGGTTTTCCCTGTCAACAATTTCATTCCAGCAACACTCTCCACTATCATTTCGTTTGTCATTCATTTAATCATTGCCCCAGGGTAGTGCGACAGGCTTCGGCAGCCGGCACAGTTCATATCCTCGCCGCTAGATTGGGGCTTCATTCATTCCATTCCCTGACCCGGTCGACTGAAAGCAGGCTGTGGATTTTCATTTTTCACCTGGAAGTAATGATATAGCTGACCGGCACAGTTATAGCGTGGGCACTGTAATGAAGGCTAAGTTAGATATTAATACGCTGGATGAAGCTGTTCGTATGAGTCGACTCAGATGGTGGGGTAATGTGAATAGGGGAGAAGATATTACCTTGAGTTGGGCTGTTGAGGGTAAGAGAAGGAGAAGCAGAGGCGACCGTAGTGGTAACTGCTAATAGAGAATCATGGTGGAGACTTGTTCCAAAATAGCGACTTACAGACTAGATTGGGCGCTAAAGGTCACAGTATATATTTTTTGTACGTTTTAATTATGTACAATATGTATTTTAAATGTAATTTTCGTTGCATCTGACCGAAGAAGTTATTCTCATCATATGAACAAGTCGAAGGCCTTTCACAATCGTATGAATTATGCAATGGTTATGTAGACGTTTTGCGCTCTATAAAGACTGCTGCTTTTCTGGTTGTGAAGATAGGCTATTATCATAATGTTTATTTACTAATGTACCCAACTGGGGTTGGTACAGGATATGAACTTCGGATCTCTGAGATGAAAGGACGTTCAGTTACAAGCAAGCCATGAGGAAATAAGAAGTGATTCAGGCAATGACGCAGAGCATTGACAGCCTTATCTGAAGTCACAGGATGCAAGCTGTGTGTGAATCATGAGGACAGTCACGCTGTGATGAATCAACCAGAGCTGATTGGCAGGGGAATCACCGCGGAGTATTAACGTCAGCATCTTTATGACAACCCTGGATTGCCTCCCAACACCGCAAAATTGTGAAATAACCCATTTTCGCGGAAACAACGCAAAATTACATAAATATGTTTACGTAGATCAGAATAATACAGGGAATTATGAATTAATCAAGACTAAAATCGAATAATTTAGACCCAGGGAAAAAGCACTTACGAAGCAGTTACGTCATTAGGCGGAGCTAAGAGGAGGTCTTGGGAAGGAGAAAATAAAACCCTTTCGCCCACTTAGCTGAAGTGCCTTGTAGATTTTATTTAAAATAAATAGACGATCGATTTTCAGGAAACGAAATGATAATGTAACGTTTGGATTATAGGGAACATAATGATATATTTAAAAAAACGTGCGACGTCTATTTCAAAAGATAGTTCCAAGAAGAAGACAAAAGTAATTTATTTTTACAAGTTCCCAATATATAGCCGAGGTTTCAACCAGAGAACATGCAGTCTACTACAGACCTCGTAAGGGGGTGCTGCATCGTCAATTGCGGTTTTCCGACAGACCGAGAGGGGGTGATAGGCTGTATCAAATGCAGTATTCGTCAGCCCAGTGAGGCATTAGGCTGTATCGGAAGCAGTTTCACAATCAGTAAGCGTAGAGGCGCTACACGCTGTCTCATAAAATGCAGAAACGCTGCATCATATCAGTCGCAGTTAAGTCAAGCCCGGAGAGGCTCAGCGCAAATTCGCACAGTACATAAGTATTCAATACGCAGTATTATCAGGCTGCCTGGACGGAAGTTCGCCCTCACGTTAGTAAAAACTCATCGCACTCCTGCATGGAGATGTCACAGCGAGTAACTCAGTTCGTTACCAACCGCTAAAGTGGATCGTGTTATGACAAATTAACAAATCGTCAGTATCCGCGGTTTCAACAAAAGTTTGTAAGTGCGTGGTAATATAAATACGTCACGTCAAAAAAGTACTGTTGTTTGTAAGTGATCACTGAAGCACTTGTGCTAGATCAAATAAAATTGTACGCTACACGGAAACCGTGACAAAATAAGGTGCGCCGCGTCAAATTCTAGAACATTAATCAGCTAGAAAACATCAGTCCAGTTCAGTAGAGACATCACGCTGGAAATCATCGGTTCGAGACTATAGATAGGTCTTTGTGAGTGAAAGACCACATTATTAAGTGTCAGATATTGGAACGAAATCCAAAAAATCAAGTAAATGGACACGGGTTCGAGACCCAAAAATATATTCCGTGAACTTTAGCGAAGCTACAGTGTGTCAAACAGGGACGTAGCCAGAAAAATATTCTCGTAAGAGAAAGAAGGAAAATCTTGTCGTAGATATAAAAAGGACAGATTACGGTCAAGAAGTAGGCGGGCCATAGGTTCAATAGACCGCTACATCAACGTAGGTCAAGTGAAAAATGCAAATTGCTTATAAAAAGACGATAAAGAAAGCCGAAATAGACTGTTAAAAGGACAGGGCAGAGACTAAATCCAGTGAAGAACTAGGAGCCGTTCGAGCTATCACGCGTCCAATGCAGGGCCTTAGGATCTCATTAGGGCGTCGATCACCGATATGAAGTGCCAAAGATCACTGAGATATGGTGCGAAAATAGTGCAGTGTAAATAATTTAAAATATATATGTGTTTAGTGTTAATACAGTGTTTTATAGAATAATAATGTGTTTAAATATAAGTGAAGGTCAATTGGGCCTAAGTGAAATGCAATTCACGAAAGAAAGTGCCATGGAAAAGTGTTAAATATGGCGTTAGATGGGTGAATCCTTCTAAGGATGAAGCAGGAGAAGCACACTGGTGAGTCATGATTTTTCATTAAAATTTGCAGCTATACGGTGCAGTGATCCGGTGAAATCAGTCGTGACTAGGGAGTTTAGCGATTGATTCCCCGGGTAGTTGAATGCACTAATATGATTGAAATGTTGGGATAATAATAAATGCCTGCGAGAATAAGTATATCTGTAATATAATGTAATGAAAACCCAAGAAATGAAATAATAAGTAGTAAATGATTTGGAGGAAGGAATCGAAATAATAACCTAAATGGCTTCAAATTTTGCCATAGTAAAATCAGGTTATGAAATAAATATGCATCATAATGAAGTAATTAAAAGTCGATATAATAAGGAAAAATAAAAATAGTTTGATTTTTTACCTTATAATTAAATGGCAAATAACAAAAAGTTGTAATAAAAATAATTGAATTCTGAGATGATAATAATAAAAATAACTATTATCGAGTTGTTATACTCTAGAAATAAAGTGGTAGTAAAAATCGTAATAAGGAACTCAAGTAATAAAACGGAACGAAATAAATAACATCTTGACGCATTGTTGTCGAATGATCAATTTGTAAATCACTAAAGTAGTTGGTGAATAGAACACCCAAGGAAAAACGTATTATTGCAGGCTATCAAGCCAAAGTTATGAGAATAAAATAATAGGAAGACCGAGGTCTGGTCGCTATAAATGAAAGATTATATAAGATATTAAATAAACCGCGAATATCCAAGCAAGAAATCGTGTTACCTAAAAGGCCAAATAATAAAATAAATGTAGCTTCAAGCTAATAAATATGCGTTAATCAGGATATATTAATTCGCGAGATGGAAAGTATCGTCGAAATATTGTGGATAAAAGATTCCCATTAATGTATTGTTGTTGTATGAAAACGTCGTATTATATTGGGTAGGTGAAATTCCCATTAAAGTATTGCCATAGTGAAGCGTCGAAAATAATAGTTACATTGTAAGTCCGATCAGGCATTGTTATAATAAAGTATTGTAGGCAATAATCGTCGAAATAAAGCGTCGTATGTGAATGTGCAAGTAAGACCGTGAAAGCATTGTTATAATAAAGTACTGTAGGCAATAATCGTCGAAATAAAGCATCGTATGTGAATGTACAAGTAAGATCGTAAAGGCATTGTTATAAATAAAATATTGTAGGCAATAATCGTCGAAATAAAGCGTCATATGTGTAATATGCAAGTAAATCCAAAAAGGCATTGTTATAAATACAGTGTTGTGATAAGACGTCATACAAGTTATTATTAAAGTTGGTGTAGTCAACTATTATACATCCTCTCCGGAATAAGTAATAAATATCCTGTAAAAACGAAATGTAATGATAATAATAATAATATTTAAAGCAGGAACAAATAGCTGCTTTAGAAGTGAATGTAAGTCTTGGGGATCATATGGTTAATAACATTGTAAAGCAAGGCGGTCGGCGAGATGCCATAAATCAAGTGAAGTGTCACAGGAAGAAGAGGGTCGCTGTTAGAAGCCTGACCTACCATAGTGAGGGAGTGAGAGAGAAATTTTAACGAGTTCCGTGGTCAATTAGGGTCTAGCAAAGACTAGGAACAAAGAGGCCACTATATGCAAGTTTTTATTAAAATATGCAAGGTCAAAATAATCTATAAGATCATAATGCTGGGATTGAGACCATTCTCCAGAATATAAGATTTGTATAGATTTTGACGGATTTTGTCAAATACTTTTATTGTTGATAAAAAGATTCCTTCCTCAAAAAGCATGAAATAATGGGTTATGAAACAGTGTAGTTTTAAAATGAATAAAGATCCCACTATAATAAATAACACAGTGCATGGTACACTGCTGAGAAAGATCACCTGATGCATGGAGAGTAGCTGGTGGAATAAGGGTTCGATCCACAGGCATGGCATGTTCTTATACAGTATTTTAAATGTTTAAAATCTAAGGCTTTGTGAAGAATTCTTATTAAGGTCCAGAGGACTAAATGAATGATAAATAAATAATGTTTATGTAAACATAAAAGAAACCCTGAAGGGTAAAGATTGAAATGAATGTAAATGTCCAAAGCCTTGGAGAGATTATATGACTTAAATGATAGGCGCGCTCGACGCCTGAGTAAAATATACTACAAATGGTAATAATTTAATTTAAGCAAGACAAAATAGTTACAAAGTTCGCGGAATAATGAAGTGACATTATAGTGAATTTTGATGAATTTTTAACAAAGTGATTTTTAGTTTTGAGTGACACTTGAAGAGACTATGCCAAGAGATTGTTTTTTGACATGTTTTGAGTGAATCTATTTTTCTTCTATGAAATAAATTATGTAAAATTATAATGTTGAGTTTTTCCTCAAATCGTTGTGATCCTTGAGTATTCCATATCGGATGTTAAGACAGCGGTGGAGGGAACGTTACACGCCCCGATGCAGCAGTAGCAAAAAGCCGAGTGCTGACTAACCATCCTCCGTAAAAACGGGAACACTAAATACATTTTATGTTCTCCTTGTAAAATTTTGACCTCCTCGTAATGCAGAGCCTGGCATTGTTGGCTGTCCCTTCCGAGGTACCGGGTTCGATCCCCGGCTCTGCCAAGAATTTAAAAGTCTTGGTATGGTCTGGTACGGGGTCTCCCAGCCTCGTGATGCAAAATGGGTACCTCCCGGATGCTATGGCAGGAGAAGGAGTGGAATGGAACTGGCCACCCTAGCACACAAAAACTCCGGCTCGGGATGCCTGGTTAGTCATCCCTTGACTTAGTCAAGGGCTCTTATTCAGGTCGCTTACGTCCCTCGAGGGGATATCGCATTTTTTTTTCTTTTTCTTTTTTTTTGTAAAATTTTGCAGCCCGTTCACAAGATTCGGATACATATAATATAACCCTATAAGAAAATTTCATATTTCTTTGGAAATCCAATTTTTTGACTCCCAGTGAGTCCTCGTCAGGCCAGAAACACCTACCTACATCCTATTGAAGTCCATTGTCTGTGGCATTAAGTTTTGCCAGGGGACAGAAATTATTGCGAAATGCTCAAAGTTCTACTATACTGTATTGTTGTTGTTTCGTTTGGCGGGCAGAGTGGCGCAGCAGTAACGTTCTCACCTGCTGGTTGAAAACGATCGAATCCTGGCCAGTCTGTTGGTATCTGCCGGTGCGCAAATGTGAGGGAGCCGTGTCAGTATTTACTGGCAGGTTCAAGATCTCACACGGGGTAAAATTTGGTACCCCGTCCTCTCTAAAAGCCTCAGTAGCTAAAGGGACGTAAAACCAATAGCATTATATTATGTTGTTTCGTTTAGGAGTTTGGATATCGTGGCAATTTATCCCTTGATATTTGGATGTGTGTAGAATTAGCTTGAAAACCTGTGTTACTGAGTTGATTGTTGTATTCCATGTACTTGTAGCTGAGGCTAGTATTGGGGAGGAGGTGACCGTGGTCATTCTGGCATTTGCCTGGAGTGGAAATGGGAAACTTATTAAAATCTCCTCCAGGAAGGCGAAAGTGTGAACTAAACCTACCGTACCTTCTTTGAGTTTTGTCTCACAAGGCTGAGTGAACATTGTTCCAATCTTTAGACTAACTTTGTTGACAGAGCAGAGAATCTAACCCTGGATGTTAGAACCTGAGTCTCAACATGAACCCCGAGAAGGATATAGATTGTCATTATTTTTCAACAGGATGGACAGAAGCAGTCGTCATCTAGACAACTATTGTCCCGATGTGAAGTGATCTCTAGGTCGCCCCAGGAAAATGCATATCTTTTGTATAGACCGTAACAGTTTTTCTAGGACTTGGCTATTACATGAAAGAATGATGATGATTATATACTGTATTTAACAGACGGATCCGAAAGAGGGTTGTTGTTGTAGATTCATATAGGGTCTTTGCGACATCGTGGTCATGTAGCCCCAAGTACTTGGGTGTGTGTTGAATTTGTCGAATAACCTGTGTTATTGTGATGGCTGCATTCGTGTGTGTCGTAATTCAGATGAGGATAGGGAAGGAGATGGCCATGGCCTTAATTTAGGAACCATCACGGCAATCGCCTGGAATAGAAGTGAGAAACCATGGTAAAACACTTCCAGAATGGCTGACGTAGGAATCGAGGACTCATGAGGCAGGGTGTACCCCGTCCATCCATGAAAATTACATAACTTGACAAAGCCGGGAATCGAACCCGGGCCTCTGCGGTGACTTCCAAGAGTGCTAGCCACTAGGAAACGAAGCTCACGAAGCGGAAAGAGTCCTACCACTGATCTCAAAGTTTCCTTTTATAATTATTTATAATTTTCGTGGTAGCAAGTATACATGTTATTAGCCTAAAAATGTAAAAGTAGGTTCATGATATCAGTCCGGGACGTACAGTAAATAAAAGGTACTGTAATATCAACTTAACGGTCATCATCGAGTAACTCCATACCTCCAAAACAATGCACCGTATCGGTATCTACTGATTGTGAACATGTTCAAGAACATGTTAATGGTTCTACATCCCTTTTAACTACTGCGGCTTTTAGAGATGCCAGAATTTTGTCCTGGAGGGGATCTTTAACGTGCCAGTAAATCTACTGACACGGCTCCCTCGCATTTGCGCACCCTCAAATGCCAGCTGGCTGCGCCAGGATTCGATCCTGCAACCTTGGGCACAGCAAGCGAGAACGTTGCCGCTGAGCCACGCAGCCAGCCGAACATGTTGATGAGAATGCCACTTTAATTACCAGGGCGATTCGAATTTATCCACAAACCAACACTGGCAATAAACAAAGCGGCATATCTATTTAATGTCATAGTGCCATAATTTACCTCACAGCAAGGTACATAACGCTTCCTAGGCGTCTTGGAGTATTGCAATGAAATATTAGTGATGTGTTTGATTGTTAAATTCATTGATTCTACATACAACGTAATACAAAAAAACAACAAAGTCACTTCTACAACTTTCAGTAGTCCGCCCCGTAGTTGCTAGCACTCTTGGCTGTCACCGCGGAGTCCCGGGTTCGATTCCCGGCTCAGGCTAGAAATTTAATTCTGAGGGCTGGAACGAGGTACACTGAGAAGAGGTGGGTTCGATTCCCACCTCTGTTACCCTGGAAGTGGTTTCCGTGATTTCCCACTTCTACAGGTTCATAATTTAAGGCCACGGTCACCTCTTTCCCAATCCTCATTGATTTACAATTACACACACTAATACAGCCATCACAATAACACTGGTTATCAGACAAATTCTACACACACGCCAGTATATGGGGCTGCATGACCACGATGTCGCAAAGCCCTAAATGGAACAACAACTTTCAGCAGGTCTCATCTACCACGAGGAATTGCACCGGTGTTGGAAGAGTAAGCAATAGACTGATTTAAAGTTCTGTCCTATTACTGTATTCATCAACAAAAGCTAGCACGTGAGCTAAGCGTGTTTTTCACATCTTACGGCCTCCCCACAGTGTTGCCAATTCTACCAACAGCACGGCTTCTACATCTGTCAATCGGCGGATCAGGGCGAGTGTGAGGTAAGAGGGAAGGCAAGTACACTCCGCATCAAGCGCTGTTGACACTAGGAGATTGCGTGTAGTTCGGCTGCTAATAATATCAATTCTACTATAATTACGAACTACTTTTCCGTTAAGAGTACGAATCCCTTGAAACTATTCCCATATCACAAATTAGAAATACCAAACTGACCAATCGCAATGCTCGTGCCACAATGATCTATTGACATACAGTGGACACTGTACTGCTCGTGTTTAAGCTCTGTGAACTTGCGGGATGAAGGGCAGAGGCAGGGAAGGGTCAGGCGAGAATTGAGAAGCCTGTCTACAGGCCACCGTGTTACCTGATATTCCCGTCTATTCCAATACTGCTAACATGTTTTTTTTTGCTGAAACCAGTGTGGCGTTGCGAATGAGTGAGTGAGTCACCGACCAATGTATTTGGCTCTGTTACTAGGCACGGACCAGGAAACCTAAGCACTCGACACCATCACTTCTCATAGTGCGCGATCCACATTCCTCTCAGGTTCACGCAGCTTCAACCCGAGCAGTACCGATATCCCTAGGAACACAGATTGCATCACATTGCTGACATCTACCGCTGGCAAGGATTCGTCAGACAGGTATTTTCATAATTTATTTTAGGGTAGCTACAAAACTGCCGGTTATATTCTCACCTCCGAGGTTAAAGAATCGAATTCTGGCAGTCAGGATGATTAAATAAAAGAGACCGCAGTGGTAGACTAGATTTACTGCCACGATAAAAAAATATTGCTACCTACAACCACCTCAATTTTAAGGAATGTTGTAGTTTTACGTTTACCTTTAATCTCGCGATCATGAGCCACGGGACCTCCATTTTACGTGGAATCCGAACCACAGGACAGGATATTTCACTTCGAAATCTCACATGCATTGACCGGGAATCGAACCAGCTCCGCCTTGGTGAGAGGCGAACAGCATGACCACTGCAACATCACGCCCCAAAGGATAGTTAAACCCCAGATTAATAGTTATACACAAGGCCACATGGTCAGACTACCACTAATTTTAGTATATTGATATTTTTAACAGTTTGCCCAGCGTAAGCTTATAAAGCGCACGGACGCCAGTTTTTTTTTCGAGATTTCCACTGAAATCGCTACTGCGTGGCTTCCATTGATCATAAATACAGTACTCCCACTGTAATCCGGCATCTCAGCTCTCCGTCGCTCCCAGTAATCCGGCGTTTTGTATTCGAGTGCGAGCTCAACACCTGATTTGATAATGCGTCCCTAATACTGTACAATGTTTCCCACGCAGCGACAAGACCAGTGTCTGAGTAAACAATGCATTGGCGCCAAGAGCGATGACTCACGCACGCCCCCTTCAGGGGCTTAGTGTAGGACAGTTGTACTGTAGTAGTGTTGTGTTGAAGATGGCATCCGTGCAGAAAAAACGTAACCATAAAACTCTATCTTTGTTAGATAAACATGAAATCATAAAGCGGCTTGAAAAGGGCGAAACGTCAACTAGTGTTGCTAACGAATACGGTGTTGGTCGAGCTACAGTTCATGACATAAGAAACAACAGTGATAAAATAAAGTCGTCTTTTAAGACGAATGCAAATTTAAAAAACAAATGACAGACATTGAAAATTGGTGAAAATCCTAAAGTTGACGATAGCCTCTATGTTTGGTTTTTACAAGAACGTGGTAAACAAAAGACAATCGCTGCATATTTCCAGCCGTCTATTTCCAAGGAATATCGTGAGTTATATGATGTATTTTCATACTTTTTTACTTTGTATAGTACAATGTAATTAAAACTGATTTTCAAATTATATCTGCGTTTTTCTCGATATTTTCCAGTAATCCGGCAGTGCTCTGGTCCGATTCTGCTGGATTACCGAGAGAGCACCGTAAATAATTTCCTATAGAAACCTTCATCGAGATATCCTTTACAGAATGGTGAATACTGCATCAAAATCCATCCGGTGGTTCTGGAGATTACCCGTAACATCCAAGAATGGGGGGACTTTGTTTTATAGTAAGTAGAGATTAACACATTAGGAAGGGCAGATAACGTCGCTGTTCCGCCCCTTTATGACAACCAATATCAAATTATAATTTGGGTTTTGTGAGGGGTTAACAAAAATAAAACACAAATGAGGTTAATTGACAGAATTCACCCGGATTGAAGAAACAAGACTGGAGAAAACCATACTCTGGATGGCTGCTGTCAGCACCGTGATTAGAAATGCAGTCAAGAATTTCCGGGATGGTAATCAAATTAAGGCCTCAGCAGGCTCCTACCAAAATCCTAGCCTCAATTAGAAATTCACACTCTAGAACAGCCATCATACAGGTTATCAGAAACACCCTAAGTCCCTACAATGAATCAACAACTCAAGAAATATATCTAAAGGAGCAAAGGATTTATTTTTTACCAATTGATTGTCATCACTATGGTAGATCAGTGCAAGAATGAAACTCCAGAACGTGAGTAGTATAGGAAATGTATGTTTTGAATATTGCGTAATCGCGAGACATATTGCATCATCATGACGTCATCTGATAGCCATGCGGGTGTGAGCACGTGCAGCGTGCACGTGCACATGTTAGCGTGGGAAGAGGTCGACCTTTAACCGCTTGAAGCAGATAACCTTTGGGTAACCGCTTGAAGCAGATAACCTTTGGCTTATTTATGTGATAGAGATAAAAATTAATGGGTGTTGACGTCATCTGATACCCGTGCAAGTGTGCACCAGTGCGAGCGATCACGTGATATGTCTGCAGTGTTCTTGTGAGACGTGGTTGACCTTTAACAAGTAGTGTTAACTTGGGGGTTCTCTTGCAAGTCGCGTGCGTGCTTGAATACGTATGGCTATGTTGGGAAAAGGTTTGGTGGTGGGCGAGGACCAGGGTTGAGTGAGGGCTCGTTTAAATGCTATTTTTCCCTCTCTATTTGATGGTGAGTTTTTTTTTAAATAGGTGTTTTGTGAAAATGCCGCTATTTTGGAAACGGTGAAGATGAGAGAAACGTTTGTTTGACGTCAATGAAAGGTCCCTATGCCCTCTAGGCTGACAGCAAGTTTCAAGTGTGTAGAACAAAACAAAATGGTAGCCTACTTTCTGGCGAATATTGGCGATGATTCGCGAACGCATGGTCGGATTTGAGCATATAGGGCGTCGTAGGACTTGTGGTGAACCACCCCTTGCTATGGTCGGGGGTATATCCACCCCAAAATAAAAATTACCCTTACCCGGGGGTTAAGTAGTGTTTTTTGTAAGCATGCGCACTTGAGGGCTTTTGTAAGAGAGCGGAACTTTTAAATGATTATTTATAGATGAGGTTTTTTTTAATATTTATTAAAAACTAATAGGTCATTCGCTTTTTAGTATCTCACTAACCAATAATGCGATTTAAACATATGGGGTGTCGTAGGACTCGTAGTGAATTCTCCTTTTGTATGAACGAGGTATGACAAACCTCAAAATAAAAACTAGCCTTACCCGGGGAGAAATAGTAATTTTTTGTATGTATGCATGCCGGTGGCTTTTGTCAAAAGGGCCTAACTACACTTTTGTTAATATTTTCTGAACCCCTGATGGGATTTTGCCACAGGCAGTATCCTAGCACTTGGGGTGACGCCTCGTTTTTGAATGTGTGATTCTTTTTTTTTTGTCAAAAGGGCCTAACTACTCTTTTGCTAATATCTCGCGAACCAATCATGCTAGGGACTTGTATGTGGGGTCCTAGCACTTGGGGCGACGTCCCCCCTTTGGGGGTGAAACTACCCCCCAAAATTGAAAACTCAATATCTTGGAAACTAAGAATCCTAAAATTTGGCATGATAGCTCTAAAAATAGGTGATGACATAGACTTTTAGCAGGATTGGTCATTTCACCCCTAAAACAGTAAATAGTCATGTTAAGGGAAAAAAACTGTTAAACACCTAAAAATCATAAATGAAACTAAGATCTTTTGTTTTTGATGAAAAATAGCAGGGGGGTGAAAACTACCCCTAAATTGAAAAATCGATACCTTGGAAACTAGGAACCGTAAAATTAGGTGTAATAGCTTAAAAAATTGGTTGTGACATAGGCTTTTATCTGGATAGATGATTTCACCCCTAAAACAGTAAATAGTGATTTTACACTGGGGAAAAAGGTGTTAAAAGGGTAAAAATGATAATTGAACCTATGATCTTTTGTTTTTGATGAAAAATAGCAGGGGGGTGAAAACTACCCCTAAATTGAAAAATCGATACCTTGGAAACTAAGAACCGTAAAATTAGGTGTAATAGCTTAAAAATTGGTTGTGACATAGGCTTTTATATGGATAGATGATTTCACCCCTAAAACAGTAAATAGTGATTTTACACTGGGGAAAAAGGTGTTAAAAGGGTAAAAATGATAATTGAACCTATGATCTTTTGTTTTTCATGAAAAATAGTAGGGGGTGAAAACTACCCCCAAATTGAAAAATCGATATCTTGCAAACTAAGAACCCTAAAATTATGTGTTATAGTAGAAAAATAGGTGATGACATACGCTTTTACCTCGATAGATTATTTCACTCTTAAAACAGGGAATAGTAATGTTACAGGAGAAAAAGGTATTAAACACTTAAAAGCATAAGAGTTTTGTGAAACCATGCTTTAATGAATGTTTGTATGGAGGATGACAGCTTGCTAATTATTATTATTATTATTATAATTATTAGGTAATTATGGATTAATGTGTTTATAGCTATCGAATAAGGCGACAGAGTTTTATCAGTTGTTGTACAAATCAGGATGGCCAACCCGTTGCCATGCCCCATGAATTTACCCAAAAGAGCCAAAACGTTAAGGTTATCGACCTGAGATTTTATAATACTAATTATCAGAGAGGGTGTTGTTTTGGACTGACAATGGCTAACCCCTTCCCAAGATTTATGAATTGACCCAAAACGTTTTACCTGACAAGACTGAGTGTACCCTGTTGCAGCCTTTAGAAAATTGAACCCGGACCTCTGTGGTGACAGTTGAGTTATATTAATGATGCTAGTTGAACAAACACACACTTGCATACGATCGTTGGGTTGAATCTGCACAGAGCCACTGGCTTTGTTTGTGTAATGAGTCTTGGTGATAAGAACACGGCGCTCTTGCCAGCAAGTTTCATATTACTCGTCTGCTTGATAGTGGACGTGCTTCGCACCATGTTAATTTACATGACTAGATAGTTGTTAGGTTAGGGTTGACTAGGCTCAATGTACCTTATTGCAACCTTAAATTGAAAATGAATTTTTTGGTATAGTCGGGGTTGGAAGCCATGGCCTTAGGGTAGACAACCAAGTATTTTAAACACTACACTGTGAGATGGTCAAATGATAATGTAACAGAACATATAGAAAAGTTTTCTGTAGTTTAACGAATTGACTAAGAGCCATACCATGAGAGGTATAGGTAATTGAAATTGAATCCTTAGCTGTTGACCCTACTACATGTAAGCTATAGCAATGCCCGCCTATAGGCTATCATGTTAGAAAAAGAAATTTATGGGTTGTTTTAAATGGAGAATGCTTGTGTTTACTGTGAAACACAAATCTGAATTTAAAAATAGTTTATGTCCTACATGATATTTGAAATCATTTTTATTTATACTTTAGACAAACGCTAACATAGTTGTAATCCAGAAGCCATGGCTGCCTCCTTTCCAATCCTACACCGTACACTGAAGTTAAAATTAATAATGATCACGTTACAGACAGCCAGTTTCAAAGCCATGAGAAATAAGTGAACAAAGTATAAAATTCTTGACCCAGTCGGGAATTCAACATGGTGTTGTTTCAAACAAAAGACAAGCGTTCTATAAACTTAACCGCCAAGCTGTCCTATCGACCCCTAATTGTTTGGCTGATGGTGAAATTAAAATTAAATGTAAACTATAACCATAGCGTATAGAAGAGAAAGTGACGCGACTTGTGGAGTTTGTATGGTCCAGCCGCTAGGTGGCTCTAGCGTCGGCCAGCGCTGAGTGAGGACGGTATCAATACAAGCAGTTGAATGTTACTTTTCAGTAACTGAATGTTATCAGCTTACACTACGTTGTATTAGACAAGATGATCCAAATATAAAATTCTCCGCACTGAGTATATACAACGCTAACGTCCGTTGTGTTAATTATGAAACATCAGATTGCGTCATAGGTTCATATAATAAGGAAATAAAACATTCTGACGGGGTCAAAATGTATCTGAATGTGTGAAAATCGTAAAGCTACAGACCATTCACTACTGCACAAATAAAGTAAATATAATATAATACAGTATATTGACAAACTCACCCATATAACTTATAGCTCTCAGTTGTCCGAAGCTTTGGACAGCTTACGCGATGATTTTCCAGACTTAGAAGTTGACTGCTCTTTCCTAATTTCTTTCGTACCAAAGAAAAAGCGCACTTCATGAAATGAAAAACGAGTTTTCCAATAAGGTCCAGTTTATGTTCCATACACCATCAAAAAATCACGGCCCTAAAACAATCTCATCAATGCTGTCCTAACACTCATAAAATATATCAACCCACAAATTTGAAAGGGAAGATAATTCCATTTCAACGACTACTTCGACCTGTAAAAGAATGTTGAAGACACTGTCAGACGGTTGAGTTAGTTAACTAAGGGCATTTATTGTACCAAAGTCCTTTATATTACTGAAAGTTGCAGCTGTTGTGTCCGACGGCCTTTTCACTTTGAAGGGTTGTTGCACACTTCACACAGCTGATCCCTTTCCTTAGTTGCCTGACAATATACCCGGCTAGATAGTGTGGGACTGCACCAGGCTTCAAACTCCAATTCATTCTCGCCATATCGACTGTCTTTCCTTCTATAATGAAAGTGTCCGTTTTTATAAGGAAATTATCGGAGCAATGTTTGTCACATAGCCTGCATATGACTTACTTGACAATTTAATGTCTTTCCTCGGAATGGCCTTAGTCCATTTAAATAAATCATCTTCGGCTTTTGGAGGTCTAAAAAAGTGCCTACCTGTTGCAGATGACTTGTCGTACCCAGATCGGCACCCGGGAACAAAACAACACGGCATATTCACTTACACAGTTTTGTTTGACGAAGCTTACCAGGTTATAATTCACTCGACAGCACGAACGTAAAGAAATAAGTGTAAAGGCTTACAAATACTAAATACACCAGTGTCATAACGTATGTATTATTTCACTATCGCCTCTTGATCGCTTACACTTTTCAACACCAAGAAATAAGGACTAAATACGGCAGCATTTCCATGTTTCCAAACACGCGAGCGCTAAAAAGTGTCTCCAGCCAGCCACAACCAACCGCTGCGCAGTCTACCGGCGGGCGCAGCAACTACCCATACTAAAGATACGGCAAACTCGGGAGTCGGCACACTTTCTCTTCTAAACGCTATGCTATAACTAAAACTAACTACACACTTATAACTAGAAAAAAGAAATGTAAGACAAAAGGATAACAGGACAAATAAAGGACAGAAGGAATAAAAAATTGCCCCTCAACCTTCAAGAATGTGGATTGATGGACTTGAATGGAAGGAGAGCCGTAAAAGGTAGATATGAAAGTATAAGAGGAGAGGGTCCCGCTCCAGTGGTAATCGATAAAAAGGAGGAAAACTGGACCCAGCTCAGGAATACCTTGTGGTCGCCAACTTCCAAACTGATCAGCCGAAAGCCCCTGAGGGTGTAGCCATATCCAGGGAGCACCACAAGTGATGGGGCTACATACACCCTACCTTTAGTGTGGCTACAGCAAAAGGCAGGAAATAACATAAAAATAAAAAGAAGCCTGCCTCCTCACACAAGGAGGGTATCAGAAAAAAATAAACAAGGGTCAATTACGTCAGAAAATAAAGAGACTCCCTAAGCCTTGGATAGCCTAATAATGTCGGAGTCGGTAGAGAACAAGTGTTGACCTAGTGTGGTCAACAGGAAAGAAGATAGACAGATGCCTAGCACAAGTCAGTGGAAGCAATGACGGACTCAGCTGGGGCTCCATGGTCGTCAACCTACATTCCACTAGATGTAAGTAAGACAAAACAAATTATTTCCATTTCCAAACAGTTGGGGTGAGGTGAGGTGAGTTTTCTAAACGTCAAACTCATGTGGTTTTCCACTTGTACTCCAGGTAAATGCCATGTTTGCCCACAGACAAGTGCAAAGAAAATCAAAACATATTGTGTTTTGATCAATTCCTGACCTACATGACATGTACTTGAAATAACAAGTAATGAGCATTCTATGTTAACAATAGTGAGACGGTTGCAAACTGCCAATGCTTAGAGCTCATTAGCGGCTTCTATGGGAGGCATGGAGTACACTTACTTGAAAAACTAACAAGAGGAGTGTTCGATTTTCCCACAACACACATCCTGATAGTAAATATAATTGACTATGCACTTAAGTCCATAACCAGCTCCTTACCATTCCTACCCTTCATAGTCGCAGCACACATTAATACAGCCATCACAGTAACAGAGGTTATTTGTAAAATATCTTAATATCTGAGATTTATCTTGAAATTGACCAGAATTTTTTTAAATCCACTAAATTTACCGCAAATTTAGCAAATTCCACCAAATTTCAGCAAAATCCAAAAAATGACTACCAGATTTATTGAAATGCCATTGAATTATTAAAGAATGGTTGAAACTACCTCAAATTTATATAAAATTACCCGAATATTGATGAAAATTCACTAAATTCTACCAAATTTAGCCAGGAGGTCTACAAACCATGAAATTTAACCAATTTTTTAAAACATTCACAACATATACTCGAAAATTCCATAATATTCCCTTTAGTTGTATGCTTTTTAGTTGTTGTTTCGTTTCCCACACTCCCTGCATACAAATACCTGAACGTGACTTTCTCTTAGACTAGGAGCTCCACATTTGACATGATAGCTGAGTTTCATCTTCCATAAACTCGTCTCTGAGGTGGGTGCCAGAAAAGACATCCAACGGTACAAACCACACCCTCACATAGACTTTCATAACTTCTTACGTTGAGGTTCATAACACTTACTACATTGAATGATTTAGCGGCTTCCTTTTCACAATTCCTGTCTATACTTTCCTCTTGAAGGCTGCAAGATGCTTGCAAGTTTCCTAAAATGCAATTAAATTTAATAAATACCTTAAGATGGTTTGATTTGTTTAGGGATATGGTGTTAGTACTATTTTTTTAGGTCTTGACTGGCTTTGCAATAAGAATTGACTAACCAAACATGAGTTACCTATCAGGGAAACATTTTGGCCACTATGTTGGTTATTGACCAGTGAGTTTAGCTGTTTATCATTTTTTGAAATCATATACAACAGAGGCTCAAACCTATAGACGAACCGTGTGACCATGTTTGTTAAACAAGACATTATACCAGAGACAATTAGGATACTTATGTAGAGTTTACCAAAAATAACGTTGTGTAACAGTAAATGCTAGTCAACAAACAGTTATACAGTACTAAACAAGTAGTTCCGTGAAGAACTAAATACCCTATTTTCATATATCCTACTAATATGAATTGCCTCTATCTACATACAAATTGTCAGTTTGATTGCTGTAATAGATTCGTAGATATTGAGAACCGTCTAAATATTCTGGATGGTCACCATGTTGGATTTTTATATTATAGGCCTAAGATTTATGTACTATTACATGAAGATTATTGTGTAGGTGTTTTATTCAAACTTGGTGGTCCCATTAATGGTATTCCTACAATAAGTGATTTTCAAGTTGTCGTTCTATGACGTGAAAATATTTAATATATGATATTTGCTAACAGGATATGCCACTGGAATTATCTTACAAGTAGTTATTTTAATGACCAACAGAGTTCACTGTTAAGAAGGGAGAGCCCTATGTGGAATGTAGGATAACATGTTACATATTATACGTGATATGTCAAAACTGTAATGCTTGTGATTTTTAAGATGCCTTTATACCTATATTAATCACCCAGTATACAAGACTGATAATTGTAATGCTACGGAAAAATCAAAACAAATCAAAAATGTGCATTGAAAAACCAAAAAGTGGTTGAGCAAATATACAGTCAACATGCAAAAAAAAAACAAGAAATATATACAAACTGTGTTAATTAATTTAATTCAAATATATACATTTTTACAATAGGTATACACACACACACAGAATACAGCAGTTTTTTTGTTCACGTTTGCTTGTTATAGTTTTTAAATATAACACTTGCTGAACATTATTTTAGGGGATGGGGGTGTTGCTACGTTGACCAATTACAATATAATACCAGCTTTACGAAGTTCATCTTCTATTTTTAACAGCTCTTCCTCATAACCAATATGACCAGCCCGTTTACAGGCATGCAAGAGCTGTAGACGTTCGACTAATATATTAGGATCGTTCCATTTGCTATTTTGTATGAATGGTTTTAAATACTCGGGAAGCAGTTCATCATTTTCACCATCATCATTATTATTATCCTCACCATTATAATCATCTTCATAATGATCATCATCATCGTCGTCATCTTTACAATCATAATTTCCACCTATGTCCGCAGTCTGTTCAATGGTTTGAGTTCCCTTTGATAGTGTTGAAAGCTTCTTTTTAGATGTACTAGAGTGCTTCAACATTATGTTATTATTATCACCATCACCATCCTTTTCATCTTCCCCAACCAACTTCTTGATGGGGTATGTTGTCTCTGACAGGGTTGAGGGCTTTTGAGATGTGGGTGTGTGCCTGATCATGGGTTTTACAGGAGGTGTTAGAGGTTTCTCATTAAGCAACTCGCTAACAGCATGAGTGCGTTGTAGTTTATTAGACCTGAGGTTAATATCTTGAGCAGCACAATTTTTTTCTTGGACTTGGTTTTTTGCTTCGGTTTGAGTTTTCCTTACATTTACACTAGCATGATTAGTAAGTTTACAATCATGATTGTTTGAAGAAAGTATGTCCAATTCTATTGTCTTAAGCATTCCTCGACACTGTTTCGATCGTTGCTTTGAACAGCGCCAAATAACAGTTCCATTTTTATTGCTTCGTTTCACAATATATGAATATCCTTTATAGTATGCATAAGGCTTACCATACCTAGTCACTGATACTTCCATATCAACTGTCAAGCATAAACTAATTTCTAGTAAAGACAACTTGGTAATAACAACAATAGATTAATGTGGGAGCATATATATAGATGCAAAAAGAGGGAGCAAAAGTGGGGGTAAAAAGTGTCAGCAAAAGTGTGAGCAAATGTGGGAGCAAAAACTGTGAGCAAAAAGTGGGAAGCAAAAAGCGGGAGCATATATGGGATGAAATGTGGGAGCAAAGCAAATATAAAAAGAGGGAGCAAATATGCTAACATATATGTCAACAAATATGCCGGCAAAAGTCAATACACAAGTCAAGATAGTTGAAAGTGCAAAGAAAATATGGAAGCAAATATGAGAGCAAAAGTGGTGTTTTTCTAAAACAACTAAACATAACAAACTTAGTCATAACCTAACCTACCCTAACCTTACTTCACCTATCCTAACCTAACCTAACCTACCCTAACATCGCCTAACCTAACCTAACTTCACCTATCCTAACCTAACCTACCCTAACCTCACCTAACCTAATCTAACGTAACCCAACTTCACCGAACCCAACTTCACCTAACCTAACTTGACCCAACTTTACTTAACCTAACCTAACCTATCATAACTTCACCTAACCTAACTTTATCTAACCTAACTTCACCTAACCTAACCTTTCAACTCTCAGATCAAAATTAAATTCTGGGCACAGTTGAGTTGGAACCCAAGACCTCAGGGATAACACCACTACACCGCGAGATCGGCAAATTATCACGCAACACAACACAAAAATAAAAGTATCCTGTAGTGTAACTTATTGGCTGACAACCATAGTTGGGAATTCAAACCCAAGACCTTAGGACTTTTGTTTTGAACATTATCAGAAATATTATTCTATTTACATTTTGCTGCTGCTTATAATTATAAGAGTTGGCATTAATATGGGAGCAAAAAGTGTGAGCAAAAAAGTGGGAGCAAATGTGGGAGCCAATATGGGAGCAAAAGTGGGAGCAAATATGGGAGCAAATGTGGGGGCCAATATGGGAGCAAAAGTGGGAGCCAATATGGGAGCAAATGTGGGAGCCAATATGGGAGCAAAAGTGGGAGCAAATAAGGGAGCAACTGTGGGGGCCAATATGGGCGCAAATGTGTGAGCAAATCAGCTCACCTCGGATATCACCAGTGAGTGTTCATATCCACCGCTAGGTAGCGGAAACACACTTTGCGTGCTGTATGTAACTATCTTACAAAGTTTGACTACATGCAACTCGTGCTTGTATAAGCTGTGCATAAAATTTTAATATACACTAAGTGTTCAGAACTAACATGTATAGCCCTTTATAGGGTATATAGAGCATCCTTAGCAAGAAAGACTGACTAACCCAAGAGTGTAAAGCCTTGCCATATGCAGTAAGCACCTGTTGGCAGAAAATGTTTCCTGATAATAACGGTCTTAATGAATACGAAATGTCTTTTGAGTGTCGTCAGTACAAGTGGAAAACCACACGAGTTTGACGTTTAGAAAACTCACCTCACCTCACCCCAACTGTTTGGAAATGGGAATAATTTGTTTTTGTCTTACTTACATCTAGTGGAATGTAGGTTGACGACCATGGAGCCCCAGCTGAGTCCGTCATTGCTTCCACTGACTTGTGCTAGGCTCCTGTCTATCTTCTTTCCTGTCGACAACACTTGGTCAACACTTGTTCTCTACCGACTCCGACACTATTAGGCTATCCAAGGCGTAGGGAGTCTCTTAATTTTCTGACGTAATTGACCCTTGTTTTTTTTCTGATACCCTCCTTGTGTGAGGAGGCAGGCTTCTTTTTATTTTTATGTTATTTCCTGCCTTTTGGTGAAGCCACACTAAAGGTAGGGTGTATGTAGCCCCACCAGTCGTGGTGCACCCTGGATATGGCTACACCCTCAGGGGCTTACGGCTGATCAGTTTGGAAGTTGGCGACCACAAGGGATTCCTGAGCTGGGTCCAGTTTTCCTCCTTTTTATCGATTACCTATGGAGCGGGACCCTCTCCTCTTATACTTTCATATCTACCTTTTACGGCTCTCCTTCCTTTCAAGTCCAACAATCCACATTCTTGAGGATTGAGGGGCAATTTTTTATTCCTTCTGTCCTTTATTTGTCCTGTTTTCCTTTTGTCTTACATTTCTTTTTTCTAGTTATAATTGTGTAGTTAGTTTTAGTTATAGTTTACATTTAATTTTAATTTCACCATCAGCCAAACAATTAGGGGTCGATAGGACAGCTTGACGGTTAAGTTTATAGAACGCTTGTCTTTTGTTTGAAACAACACCATGTTGAATTCCCGACTGGGTCAAGAATTTTATACTTTGTTCACTTATTTCTCATGACTTTGAAACTGGCTGTCTGTAACGTGATCATTATTAATTTTAACCTCAGTGTACGGTGTAGGATTGGAAAGGAGGCAGCCATGGCTTCTGGATTACAACTATGTTAGCGTTTGTCTAAAGTATAAATAAAAATGATTTCAAATATCATGTAGGACATAAACTATTTTTAAATTCAGATTTGTGTTTCACAGTAAACACAAGCATTCTCCATTTAAAACAACCCATAAATTTCTTTTTCTAACATGATAGCCTATAGGCGGGCATTGCTATAGCTTACATGTAGTAGGGTCAACAGCTAAGGATTCAATTTCAATTACCTATACCTGTCATGGTATGGCTCTTAGTCAATTCGTTAAACTACAGAAAACTTTTCTATATGTTCTGTTACATTATCATTTGACCATCTCACAGTGTAGTGTTTAAAATACTTGGTTGTCTACCCTAAGGCCATGGCTTCCAACCCCGACTATACCAAAAAATTCATTTTCAATTTAAGGTTGCAACAAGGTTCATTGAGCCTTGTCAACCCTAACCTAACAACTATCTAGTCATGTTAATTAACATGCTGCGAAGCACGTCCACTATCAAGCAGACGTGTAATATGAAACTTGCTGGCAAGAGCGCCGTGTTCTTATCACCAAGACTCATTACACAAACAAAGCCAGAGGCTCTGTGCAGATTCAACCCAACGATCGTATGCAAGTGTGTGTTTTTCAAAAAGCATCATTAATATAACTCAACTGTCACCACAGAGGTTCGGGTTCAATTTTCTAAAGGCTGCAACAGGGTACACTCAGTCTTGTCAGGTAAAACGTTTTGGGTCAATTCTTAAATCTTGGGAAGGGGTTAGCCATTGTCAGTCCAAAACAACACCCTCTCTGATAATTAGTTTTATAAACTCTCAGGTCGATAACCTTAACGTTTTGGCTCTTTTTGGGTAAATTCATGGGGCATGGCAACGGGTTGGCCATCCTGATTTGTACAACAACTGATAAAACTCTGTCGCCTTGTTCGTTAGCTATAAACACATTAATCCATAATTACCTAATAATTATAATAATAATAATAATAATTAGCAAGCTGTCATCCTCCATACAAACATTCATTATAGCATGGTTTCACAAAATTCTTATGCTTTTAAGTGTTTAATACCTTTTTCTCCTGTAACATTACTATTCCCTGTTTTAAGAGTGAAATAATCTATCGAGGTAAAAGCGTATGTCATCACCTATTTTTCAACTATAACACATAATTTTAGGGTTCTTAGTTTGCAAGATATCGATTTTTCAATTTGGGGGTAGTTTTCACCCCCTACTATTTTTCATGAAAAACAAAAGATCATAGGTTCAATTATCATTTTTACCCTTTTAACACCGTTTTCCCCAGTGTAAAATCACTATTTACTGTTTTAGGGGTGAAATCATCTATCCAGATAAAAGCCTATGTCACAACCAATTTTTTAAGCTATTACACCTAATTTTACGGTTCTTAGTTTCCAAGGTATCGATTTTTCAATTTAGGGGTAGTTTTCACCCCCCTGCTATTTTTCATCAAAAACAAAAGATCATAGGTTCAATTATCATTTTTACCCTTTTAACACCTTTTTCCCCAGTGTAAAATCACTATTTACTGTTTTAGGGGTGAAATCATCTATCCAGATAAAAGCCTATGTCACAACCAATTTTTTAAGCTATTACACCTAATTTTACGGTTCTTAGTTTCCAAGGTATCGATTTTTCAATTTAGGGGTAGTTTTCACCCCACTGCTATTTTTCATCAAAAACAAAAGATCTTAGTTTCATTTATGATTTTTAGGTGTTTAACACGTTGTTTTCCCTTAACATGACTATTCACTGTTTTAGGGGTGAAATGACCAATCCTGCTAAAAGCCTATGTCATCACCTATTTTTAGAGCTATCACGCCAAATTTTAGGATTCTTAGTTTCCAAGATATTGAGTTTTCAATTTTGGGGGGTAGTTTCACCCCCAAAGGGGGGACGTCGCCCCACGTGCTAGGACCCCACATACAAGTCCCTAGCATGATTGGTTCGCGAGATATTAGCAAAAGAGTAGTTAGGCCCTTTTGACAAAAAAGGAATCACACATTCAAAAACGAGGCGTCACCCCAAGTGCTAGGATACTGCCTATGGCAAAATCCCATCAGGGGTTCAGAAAATATTAACAAAAGTGTAGTTAGGCCCTTTTGACAAAAGCCACCGGCATGCATACATACAAAAAATTACTATTTCTCCCCGGGCAAGGCTAGTTTTTATTTTGAGGTTTGTCATACCTCGTTCATACAAAATAGAATTCACTACGAGTCCTACGACACCCCATATGTTTAAATCGCATTATTGGTTAGCGAGATACTAAAAAGCGAATGACCTATTAGTTTTTTAATAAATATTTAAAAAAACCTCATCTATAAATAATCATTTAAAAGTTCCGCTCTCTTACAAAAGCCCTCAAGTGCGCATGCATACAAAAACACTACTTAACCCCCGGGTAAGGGTAATTTTTATTTTTGGGGTGGATATACCCCCGACCATAGCAAGGGGTGGTTCACCACAAGTCCTACCACGCCCTATATGCTCAAATCCGACCATGCGTTCGCGAATCACCGCCAATATTCGCCAGAAAGTAGGCTATCATTTTGTTTTGTTCTACACACTTGAAACTTGCTGTCAGCCTAGAGGGCATAGGGACCTTTCATTGACGTCAAACAAACGTTTTTCTCATCTTCACCGTTTCCAAAATAGCGGCATTTTCACAAAACACCTATTTTAACAAATAAACTCACCATCAAATAGAGAGGGAAAAATAGCATTTAAACGAGCCCTCACTCAACCCTGGTCCTCGCCCACCACCAAACCTTTTCCCAACATAGCCATACGTATTCAAGCACACACGCGACTTGCAAGAGAACCCCCAAGTTAACACTACTTGTTAAAGGTCAACCACGTCTCACAAGAACACTGCAGACATATCACGTGATCGCTCGCACTGGTGCACACTTGCACGGGTATCAGATGACGTCAACACCCATTAATTTTTATCTCTATCACATAAATAAGCCAAAGGTTATCTGCTTCAAGCGGTTACCCAAAGGTTATCTGCTTCAAGCGGTTAAAGGTCGACCTCTTCCCACGCTAACATGTGCACGCTGCACGTGCTCACACCCGCATGGCTATCAGATGACGTCATGATGATGCAATATGTACTCGCGATTACGCAATATTCAAAACATACATTTCCTATACTACTAACGTGCATGATTACTTTCATAAAACTTGATTATTGCCATCAGACTACCTATAATTTTAGTATATTGATATTTTCAAAGTAAGTAGGAGACTTCTGTTACTTAGGAAGCAAAATAACCAGTGATGGATGAAGCAAAGAGGATATAAAAAGTAGTTTAGCTCAGGCAAGGAAAGCATTTCTACAGAAAAGGAATCTGTTGACATTGAATATAGATTTAGGTATTAGGAAGTCATTTTTGGAGGCCTTTGTCTGGAGCGTGGAACTGGAAGTGAAACTGGACTATTGGTGCAGCAGAAAGGAGGAGAATTGAAGCGTTAGAAATGCCATGTTACAGGAGAATGATGAAGATTAAATGGGTAGATAGGGTTACAAAAGAAGAGGTATTAAGACGAGTGGGAGAGGAGAGATGTTTCTTGCGACTGCGAATGAAGAGAAGAGATAGGTTGGTAGGACACATACTTAGATACCCAGGAATAACAAGCTTAGTTAAGGAAGGAAGGCTCGATGACAAGAACTGTAGGGGTAGACTAAGGTTAAAATGTGTTAAACAGATTGTCTTGGATGTAGGGTGTGGTAGCTATGTAGAGATGAAACGTGTAGCTCAGGACAGGGAGGCATGGAGGGCTGTATCAAACCAGTCAAAAGACTGAAGACTCATACAACATGTTTGGACTCACATTGCAGCGCGACGTGCTGACATCTGGCGAATGTATTGTGACATACGATTATTTTCAAGGTTTTAAAGGGCTATTTGTAGAAAAACAGGATATTAAATTCTCCGAACAGAAAATCTGCTCTTTCCATTACCTAAAAATTGGAAGTGTCCAGGGATAAAAAGGTTTTATAGTAACCCTTTTACATTTAGATGAAAACTGAAATCAATTTCAATATGGTCCCGTATTCACTACGTTTGCCGCTTACATGACAAAGAAAGTAGTAGGCTATACATTGAAATCGATGGGAAGTTTTCATGGTGGTCAACCTGCAGTTGACTACCTAATATTGAAAAGCCAATACAAAATTTTAAGTTGATAAGTAAAAAGTAGGAAGTGCAGAGCACATTATCGCTTCTGTTCAGGCCTGGTGACTTTACACAATAGTTGGTACCACAACTAGAATTGAAAATTGGCTGTGCCACTTGCTCTGCTCTAAGGTATGTTTCTTTTTTCTTTCCCTTAAAATAGACAAAAAATACAGAAAAGAAAAAAGAAACATACCGTAAACTAAACCCCTGAGATATCACATTTTTATAAATATTCCGCAGAGCTAGATCATTTGTG
The DNA here is from genome assembly GCA_946902985.2 of Meconema thalassinum. NCBI lineage: Eukaryota > Metazoa > Arthropoda > Insecta > Orthoptera > Tettigoniidae > Meconema > Meconema thalassinum. The sequence continues at coordinate 28,069,371 of OX336397.1, read as the reverse complement.
GATCAATCAACATTAATATAATTACTTCTGATAAAATGTTTTACAGGCAGTCAACACTATATTCAAAAGTTGAAATTTGTCGTTCATTATGTAACACTGGCAGCAAATATATAGTTCACACCACGATTTTGGTCGCTTAGTTCTGATTGCACAGTCGTACAGAGGACGGTCGGCGAGCGACGACTGTGCAATCGGAACTCACCGGCCAAAAACCGTGGCGTGAACTGTACATATGTAGATAGATATTATTAGTTCCTTTTGTATTGATGTTAGTTCAAATAAAACAACTAGGGGGAATATTGAAGTAAATGAGAAAACATTAGAAGTTGTGAAAAGTTTTAAATATTTAGGGAGTATAATCACAGAAGATGGAAAGATAAGTGAGGAAATTGGTAAGAGAATCCAGCTAGCAAATGGGTTTTACCAGTGTGTGAGAGGTATGGTGTGGAACCAGGATGTTTCAGAGAAATGTAAGAAAGTCATGTACTCAACATATTACACACCTATATTGACATATGCAGCAGGCACATGGACAACAAAAAAACGGGATGAAAGCAGAGTCCAGGCAGCCGAGATGAAGTTTCTTAGAGGAATAATTGGAAAGACACGAAGAGACAAAATCAGAAACACAGAAATTAGGGAAAGAACTGGATTCCCAAAGCTACAAGACAAGATAGAGATCAGTAAGCTGAAATGGTATGGACACATGATGCGAATGGGTGAAGACAGAGTCCCAAAGCGAGTATTTACAGCGAAAGTAACAGGTAAGAGGCAACGGGGAAGGCCTAGGAAGAGGTGGATGGATACAGTGAGGGAGAGCATAGATAAGAGAGGGGTAAAAGTAGAAGATATACTAGAAGAAGGAAGAGAGTGGTGGAGAGACAGAAAATTATGGAGGTCCTTGATTCACACCCCGACCCCGAACACTGGAAACGGGAAAATGAAATGAAAAATGAATGTCTATTATCTGCTAAACGCTATAAAATCAACTGAGTCAGGTTACCAAACAGACAAGCTCCAAATTCTTGTGCACATACCTTACTCCCCCCTTTCTTCATTGTCCTATCCTACATAACCTCCAAATCAGTCTATGGAATGACCGAACTTCTATTATTCCTGCATAGGTTCCAAATTCTTGTTTGAATCCCATGACCCTCTTGCAAATGGATTATGAGAAGGAAGGAGAAACAATCAAATTTAAACCCCAGGAGGTTGGTAATTGAAAAAGTAATTTTTATTTTGCATTACACAATGTAGTACAATAAATACAATTACTGCATATTATAAAAATAACCACACAACTGAAACTGCATTCTCGCCCAGGTCTGTTCCATGCAACTTGCAGTTCAACTGGATCTAGTGGACAGATCTGTAAGAATACAAACATGAAGCTATTAATATAATAAATGTGGAATGTAACTTATAAGGCACTGCACATATAAGAATGCAGGCTACGCTTATCAAGAAAATATACTGTAAATGGCCATCGAGGACTTCGGCTATGAGGTTGTTGATTGTACAATGAGTGTACAAACCATATAGATGAAGGATAGAAAGCAAAACACGAACTCACGACTTCCAGATTTGGCTTCCGTTACCTCTACCTCTGAGCTTATGTGGAGACACTTTTGGTTTTTCTATGCATTACCATGTCGAACATAAATTGCTCGGAGACAGGGCAAAGGCAGTTAGAGCTGGATGTCACAGGTTGTGTCCCACATGTTTTGTACGTTCTAACTTTTAGCGTCCATCTATGTGGTTTGTAGGCCCACTCTCTGTACAACACACAACCTAATAATAGTTGAAATTTCTTTGCTCGTTTGATGGGTCATCTTTTACAATTTACCAGATATAATGGTATTTGGGCCTTTATCATATACAATCAGAGAAAAAAACATAACAAAGTTCTGATGCACAAAACAAGACTTCAACCTACAGTGTAATAGTAAAAAAGTAATAACGGTGGGCACAGAAGGTGGAGTATATTGAAAGGCAAGTCATTTGTACCTGGCACATAGTATTACATGGCATCCTTGAAACATGAGTTAACTTCTGTGTTCTCCAGAGTAGCTGGTTACAGTTCAGGAGACGAGAACCCTTGAAAAAATTTACCAAACTACTGATTTTAGCCATGTCAATACCTTCTGTAATGATTCAAAATAGATTTCCATTTTATATCATGACATAGAGGTAAATTTCAGCTGTGTTGGCCAGTATCCACGTAAATTATGCACAACTACAGCAACGCCAACCCCACGCATACGTTACTAATTGGTTTTGTAAAAGTTACATTAGCCTAGACCAGGTGGTGGCCCTGTATTAGTCTTTGTCCCAGGCGACAAGAAGTGGAACGACCTATGACGCAAGGATCTATTAATGAAATCACAGAAGTGGAAATTAGGAAAGCCATCTTTAAAATGAAGAATCATAAAGCAACCCATAAGAACGAAGGGTAAAGTTTATAAAACTGCAGTAAGACCAATCCTACTCTATGGTAGTGAAACATGGGCTACTACAATGGCACATGAGCAAAAGCTACATACCACTGAAATGCGTATGTTACGAAGGGCAGGTGGAGTTACTCTCAAAAGATGAAATCCGTAATGAACATGTGCAAGGCAGTTTCAAAGTAGCGCCTATACCGGTAACTGAGAAACTTTTAGAGTCCAGGCTAAGGTGGTATGGCCATGTTATGCGAAGACCGGAGGGGATCTTTAACCTGCGCACTTGCGCACCCTCAAATGCCAACTGACTGCGCCAGGATATGAATCTGCAACCTTGGGCCCAGCAGGCGAGGACATTACAAGCAGCCAGTTCCTTTTTGTAACAAACAAAATGTATTAAACTCATGCAGCCTATTTTTTCCGGTTTAGGGAATAACCCATCTCATTTGGGTACAATCGTGTTGACCGACTGAAAAGCAGTCACCAACTGATTACGGAAAATGACTGCGAGGGTGGTATTGCATTATTTCAGCAGTGCCAACATTACCGTTTGGTGCCAGGTTTGCTGCTGAGTTCAAAAGTGGTGAACATCGAATAAGGCTTTACATACAACCACAAACCTAACCTGGGGCATATGCACCAGACCCCCTCTCCTGTACTACAGTAATTTTGGCTCTTCTTTTGCAGTGCCGACACATGAAAGAACTTGTATAAGGCCCATAATATAATCCAAGTCATGCATCGCTACTTGGTTCGACGGCTGCCCTAACGAAAGAAACCATTGGCAGCTACTTGGTTAGCAGACTGGGAATCGTGCATTGTGCGGGGCGGTGTCGCCGGCTCGATACGTTATCGAACCTGTTCGAACTGTTAGCCGACCTCACACACACCTCAAAGTAAGCGGTATGTGTGAACGCATTAGACTATTAGTGGTTCGAATGCCACTGACGGCAGCCCTGCAGATGATTTTCCGTGCTTTTCCCATTCGCACACCAGGCACATGCTGGGGCTGTACCTGAATATAGGCCGCTGCTGCGTCGCTCCGCGCCTAGCCCTCTTCTATCCCATCGTCACCATACGACCTATCTGTGTCAGTGCGACGTAAACCAAATTGCACATAATAATAACAATATTAATATGGATTATTCCCCCCCCCCCCCCATCACTGATACGTCTTTGGTTTCTGGGAAGGATGAAATACTGTCGAGGATATTAACAAACGTATGTTCCTGAAACGGAACAAATTAATCGCATATATAAACATACTGTTGCCGCACCATTGTACGAAGAACGTGCAGTGACCAGTGCCTTTGTTCTGTACACTCCAATTATGTTCTGTAGGCAGTTTGTATATTCTGGGGAGACATGTGCATCGAATCATCGCACAAACACAGATTGTTGCTGTCTCCACATTACAGATACTGTTTGAAGTGGTTATATGCACAAACTATACAGTAGTGCACAGCAAACACAGGACGAGCCAGTACCACCTAGCACAATGCTCGAACACAACCTTCTTGAGGTTTCTGGGTGGATAAGAACACGCCGATAGGTTGCACCGCACTCAAAAGGTCATACAAAGGACGAACTTTTTCGAACTCTGGCGTCTTCTGTTCCAGCAGGAGCGAATGATACTCAAGTTCGAGCGGGCTACAACGGGCACGACGCGCAAAGTAGCTTCATACGGCATCGAACCTGTTTGAACTGTTAGGCGACCCTACTCGTAAAATATGCGGTGCACTGACGGCACAGACGATAATTTATGCAACCTTTCGCTCACGTATGGTATGTGTGCACGTATTAAGACTGTTAGAGGTTCGAATCCCTCCCCCATGGTCTGGTACCTTGACGAGGTGGGGAGGCTTGTGTGTTTCAGTGATCCCGAGAGCAATGCCAGCGGGAGCTTCGGCTCCTGGCAGGGTCTTCCATGCCGGTAAGTTCGAGGGTGAGAGACCAGACTAAATGACAGACTACACCATGATAGTGGGCAGCAGCGTCATCAGTAGGTTATTTCCATGCGGAGCTGTAATTCAGTGGTACGGTTGGAAAACTGCGGGGGCTCGTTTTCAGTCCTTAAGGTGGCAGCCCTACCAGAAAACTAGGAAGCTGTGAGCTAATAACTCGCTCTCTCCGTAAATGTTTCTTAAAGAAACTGAAAAGAATGAAAACCGGACGGATCTCATGTTGACAACTTTCGGCACGAAAAGGAAGACACGAATAGGTTTCTGGAATGTGAGGACTCTGGGTAAGAGTAGTAGGCTGAGGCAGGTGACCAGAGAAATGATCTCGTATAAACTTGATATACTTGGGCTCTGTGAGATAAGATGGCCAGATTTTGGTGAGATAAAAACTTATGAAGGACTTACCCTCATACTGTATACTCTGGGAGGAGCGAGGAGAATGCGGAACGCAGAGATGGAGTTGGTCTCTTGCTTACTGAACATGCAAAGAAAAGCCTTGTAAGTTGGCAACCCATTTTCGAGCGAATATTATCAGCACAATTTAAGACTCGCATTCGCAATGTTACGATTATACAATGCTATGCATCCACGGAACCATCAGAAGAAGAACTTAAGGAAGCATTCTACTCACTTCTACATGAGACCGTAAAGAAAAGCAGTAAGAGAGGTGTGATTATTATAATGGGAGACCTTAATGCTAAGGTAGGAGAGAACAACGAGGGACTAGAACATGTGATGGGTGTACATGGCCTTGGGGATAGGAACGGAAATGGAGAAAAGTTCACAAACTTCTGTGCTAGCAATGACCTTGTTATTGGAGGTACTTTGTTTCCTCATAAGAGGTGTCATAAGATCACGTGCATTTCCCCTGATCATGACACTGAGAACCAAATTTACCACATCGCGGTGAGTAGGAGATTCAGAAGATCCCTCACAGATGTTCGGAATAAGAGGGGAGCTGATACTAGCAGTGATCACCACCTTATGCTGGCTGAGTTCAAGATGAAGATCATGGTGGCAAAGAAGAGGTTTGAAAAACAGAGCAAGATATTTGATGTGAGGAAGTTGAAGGAGGAGAAGGTCAGAGTTTAAATTGGAGCTAAGAAATCGTTTTCAGGTACTCCAATCTGATACAGCAGAAACTGATATTGAATCTTCCTGGAGTAATGTAAAGAACATCATCCTTGATACAAGTGAAATAGTCCTGGGAAAGAGCAATCCTCTCAAGAAGGATTGGATGTCAGAACAAACTTGGGAGGCAATAAGTCATAGGAAAATGATTAAGGAGAGGTTGAATATGTGTAAGACTCGACATCAGAATGCAAAAGTGCAAGTAGAATACACGGTCGTTGACAAAGAAGTCAAAAAGAGTGTGAAGAGAGATAAGAGTAATTGGATCGATGAGATGGCGAAGAAGGCAGAAGATGCTGCATCAAAGGGTGACAGCAAAGAAATGTACCGCATCACAAAAGTGCTGTCCAAGAAGAGTTTCCGAAAGAACCGACCCATAAAAGACAAACAGGGAAATTTACTCACAACTCAAGAAGAACAACAAGAACGGTGCAGGGAATACTTCACCGAAATTTTTAATGTCAATCGAGGGATTAATGAACACCACGAAGAGAAGCATGATGAACCTGATAATTCTGATCCAAATATTCTTTTGCACAGTCCAACTTGTGCTGAAATCAAAGAAGCCTTGCTACAGCTGAAGAATGGAAAAGCCTCCGGTGTCGACATTTCGCCAGATGTCCTCAAGATAGACATGGACACCCCAGCTAATATCCTGAAGCCATTGATGGAAAAGATCTGGTTTGAAGAGAAGCTGCCTGCGGAATGGAAGAAAGGTGTGATTGTTAAAATCCCAAAGATGGGTGACTTGACGAATTGTAACAACTGGAGAGGTATTACCTTACTATCCGTACCAAGCAAAGTATTTCTCAGGATAATCTTGAATCGCGTGAAGAAGTCTATCGAGTCGAAGTTGAGGAAAGAACAAGCTGGATTTAGGGAACACCGTAGTTGTGTGGACTAAATTAACACGTTACGGATTATTGTGGAGCAGAGTAACGAATGGCAAGCAGCACTGTACATCACGTTTATAGATTTTGAGAAGGCCTTTGATTCCATTAATAGGAAGGTAATGAGGGAGACCTTAAAGGAACATGGTATACCAAGTAAAATAGTTAACATCATACGAGATATGTATTCTGGTTATGAATGTCAAGTCCTGCATGAGGGTCAGCTATCCCAGCCATTGACCATCCGGACTGGAGTACGACAAGGCTGTATACTTTCTCCCACTTTGTTCCTGATTGTTCTTGATAATACTCTTAGGAAGATGGGGAGAGGAAGGAAGAGAGGGATACAGTGGGGACTTCGAGACAGGTTGTAATATCTTGATTTTGCTGATGACATCTGTATGCTAGCACAGCGCTCAGAGCCATAGAGGGAAAACTGGCAAACTTAGAACTTGAAGCTGCTAAGGTTGGACTTAAGATAAACCCAAAGAAGACAAAGGAGCTGAGAGTGAACTCCACAGTACAGGCTGGTCTCGCTGTGGGAGGAGTAGATGTAGAACAGGTGGATACATTTGTTTACTTGGGAAGCGTGGTAACGAGAAGTGGAGGGGCTGAGGAGGACGTCAAGAGCAGAATAAGAAAGGCAAATGGGGATTTTGTGCAGCTCTATCCAGTATGGAGAAACCGTAACATATCCTGGAAGACGAAAATCAGACTTTTTAATACCAATGTGAAAGCTGTCCTATTGTATGCATGTGAAACATGGAAAATTACTAATCCTATCAGCCACCAACTTCAAGTATTCATCAATCGTTGTCTGCGTCGAATTCTGGGTATACGATGGCCAGATATAACCCCAAACGAAGAGCTGTGGCAAAGGGCTAACCAAATTAAACGGAGGAAATGGGGCTGGATTGGGCATCCTCTGCGGAAACAGAATGATGCAGTAGAAAGGAGAGCTCCGGACTGGAATCCTCAAGGGGCTCGGAGACGGGGAAGACCAAGGAACACCCGGAAACGCACCATTGAAGAGGAGGCCAGAAAAGCGGGAAAGACTTGGAGGGAAGTGAAGAACTTGGCAACAAACAGAGCCCGATGGAAATCATTCTTGGATGCCCTATGCTCCGCACGGAACAAAAGGAATAAGGTAAGGTAAGAGGTTCGAATCCAACTGAGGGTAGTCCTGCAGATAGTTTCCGTGTTTTCCCATTTGCACACCATGCATATGCTGGGGCTGTACCTTAATACAGGCCACGGCCGCATCTAGCCAACTTCTGTCCCATTGTCACCATACGACATATCTGTGTCGGTGCGACGTACAGCAAATCGATAATGTTAATAAGATTATCCCCCCCCCCCATCTCTGAGAAGGATGTAATACGTCGAGGATAGTAGCAAACATATGTTCCTGAAACGGAAGAAATTAATGAAATTAATCACTTATAGCCTATACACATACTGTTGCCGCATCATTGTACGAAGAACGTGTTGTGACCAGTCAACTTTGTTCTGTGCACTCCAACGATGTTCAGTAGCCTACGCAGTTAGTATATTCTGAGGAGGTGTGTGCATCGAATCATCGCACAAACACAGATTGTGGCTGTCTCCACATTACAGATACAGATTGAAGGGGTCATATGCACAAACTATACAGCAGTGCACAGCAAACACAGGACGAGCCGGTACCGCCTAGCACAATGCTAAAACACAGCCTGCTTGAGGTTTCTGGGCTCATAAGAACACGCCGATAGGTCACGGCGCGCACAAAAGTTCGAACTCTGACGTCATCTGTTCGAGCAGCTCGAGCCGAGCTCAAGCACATCACTATGTATAACCCACCTGCCATCCCAAATTATAACATGACTTATAGGGTATAGTAAAAATTCCAGCTGTGTTTGCCATTATAGGCATTACAACAGTATTGCCAACCCCACGCATACGGTACTAATTGTATAGGTGGTCTTTCGACCAGATCCATGTTCCTTTTGTCAACCGTGCCCCGCTAGCTTCCCGCGACCATTCTAACCTTAGTTTAGTCCAATCCAATGGTTTTTGACAATGGTTCCAGTCTAACGTGTCCCGGGCCCTATTTCACAAAAAATCGACAGGTCCGACAATTGACGACTTTACTTGTGGCGTGGCTATGAGGTTCCTGAAGTGTTTCACAGAGTGCGCAGGTGGTCTTGTGGGCGTTAGACGTCTTTTGCCAGAATGTTATTTACCGCGTTGAAGTGTGAACGATTTGCGTTTGGTAATTCGTATTAAATACAGGGTCTATCATATAAAGTAAGAACGGCAAGCGGCAGTTTTGTTATCCGCTGCTACGATGGCCTTGGCCGAGCTTGTGGCGCGCCACGGCCCCCTGCTTTAAGCGTATGTACAATCCTGTATGAAAGATGCTAGAGGTGTCGTCCTTCCTGGGTTATTCTATCTGGTAGTAATATTTCTGATTTTAAATTTTATGTTTTCTATTGAGCACTGAGTCGGTAGTGTCAAACTTATTTACAATTAGGTGAATCTGCTAGTGAAGGAAATTGCTGAACAAATGAATGAGGTACCCGCCGAGCCGACTCGTACATAAAATAAGTTTTACATACAAAAATATGATGTTGAAATGATAACTGTCTCATGTTAACATCTGAGTTTCAGACTGGCGACTGAACACCTGCACGTTTATTGCAAGATCAAGTACAGTATATGCGCCTATGCGCGCGCTTTCAATACTACAGCAGGGGGCCGTGGCACGCCACAAGCTCGGTCCAGGCCACTGCAGCAGCGGATAACAAAGCCGCCGCTCGTATTTTATATGAAAGACCCTGTATTATGTTTTGAATAAAGCACATTATAGCTATTATGTTTTGAATAACGGATATTATAGCTCTTTAATATGCACTCACATCTGAATCTACATCTTAACACAATGAACAACTTACAACTAACATTGTCACAGAGTAAAAGCATATATATACTCCGACCAAGTTCCATAGAGGACATAAACTAGATACATAATAGTCTCCCCCACTTATATAAAAACAAATAAAAGGAACTATTCATATTCATTTGGGCACATAGTCTTGCAGATACTGAGGAGGTCGCCTGTCTCTGGCTGATCTTAAATAATTATCAGCAGGTGGTGGAAGGCTGTTTCGATCAGGGCGTTCATCTGGTTGCACGATGGTCTGCCTTGTATCATCTGAAGTGTGGGTTGCAGGAGGAATATCCTCATTTTCTTGTCTTGACTGGGTTGGTGATGGTATGTTTGAAACACCACGCACTGGAGGATTTGTTGGAGCTTATCTTTCTTTGGCACGAGAGTCGATAATAACTGGTCAACATGCCGCTTTAAAATTCGTCCCGAATCCAATTTCACATCATAGTGACGCTGGCCGAGTTTAGTTTGTATAACACCAAACTGCCAAATATCACGGTTTTTCTGGTGAATCCGGACTTGCACTCTCTCTCCCACTTTGAAAGATCGAACAGGGGGTGAGAAACTGGATGTAGTCAAGCTCTTTTGGTTTGGAAGTAGAGCATCCAACCGGATACGTAGCCGACGTTTCAAATATAGTTCAGCTGGAGACTGTCCACATGCCAATGGCGTTGCTCTGTATAGAAACAAGATGCTCTGTAACTTAGTCGATAATGGTGCCGGGTCATTTACAGCAGCACGAAGTCGCCTCTTCAAAGTTTGGATGTTTCTCTCAGCTAGCCCATTGGTTGCTGGGTGCCCTGGTGCAATATATTTCTGAAAAATCCCTCTCTCCTTGCAGTAGGATCTGAATACATCACTTGTGAAGATAGTGGCATTATCTGACACAAGGACATTCGGGTACCCATGTACGGTAAAGATATTGTCAAGCAAACTGATAGTAGTTGCAGTGGATGGAGCGTCTTTCACCATTCGTACTTCGACCCACTTGGATTTCGCGTCAACACACATCAAGAAATGGAGGTTATCAAATGGCCCCGCATAGTCAATGTGTATGCGTTCCCAATTTTCTTCTGGTGCATCCCAGGGGTGTATTAGAGCTTTTGGTGGATTTGAACGAGTCTGCGCGCACTCTTCACAAGATTTGATAAGCTTCTCAATGTCTTTGTCTAATTGCGGCCAGTAGACATATCGTCTTGCTAACTGTTTTGTTTTCACAATGCCGAGGTGTGTTAAATGTAACTCTTCCAAAATTTTTCTTTGTAGTTTCTTTGGGATAACAATTTGGTCTTGACGGAATAGAATACCATTTTCAACTGTATATGGTTCATCCAAGGATTGAGTTTGAAGACGTTGCAGTGTGGCGCTAAGTTCTGGGTCTAACATAGTCTCATCACGGATAGTTTCGTACGTAATGGCTTCACTTGACACTTGAAGAATCGTTTCAGCACAGAGTTGTGAAACTTCTGCATTTATTGATGTTTCAATGTTTGGCGAGGTAGATGCAACAGGGGCTCGGGATAGGCAGTCAACATTTTCGTTATCTTTCCCTTTTTTCACTCTTACCGTGTAGTCAAACCCGGAGAGAAACGATGCATATCTTAGGAGCCTTGCGGATGTCATTTGTGGCAGGCCTTTGTTCTGATGAAAAATACGAGACAGAGGTTCATTGTCTGTCACAAGAATGAAATTTCTTCCAAAAATATAGTTGTAGAAGTGTGTTGTGGCGAAAATTATTGCCAGCGCTTCCCGGTCAAGCTGACTGTAATTACATTCTGCTGGTGTTAGGGCACGATATGCATAGGCGATGGGTCTTTCTTGGCCATCCATCTCATGAATTAATACTGCTCCAACACCAGTAGGACTGGCATCGGTTGACAAGATGATAGGCAGTGATGGGTTGAATGGGATAAGGACACGTTCACTACATAACTCGGACTTGAGATTCAAGAAAGCTGCTTCACAGGCTGCAGACCAGAAAAACCGTTCACATTTCCGCAATAACTGCCGTAATGGGTGGGACTTCGTTGAAAAATTAGGAATGAACTTTGCATAATAAGTCAACATACCAAGGAAGAATCTCACTTCTTCATTGTTTTTAGGGCGTGTCATTTGTGACACAGCTTGAACTTTCTCTGGTGACTTGCGGATCTCATTATATAATACAATATGCCCTAGGTAGTCTATGTTTTCCTTGAAAAATGAGCATTTGCTTTTGTTCAAATGCAGATTATTTTTTGAAAGACGTTCTAGACAGGCTATTAAGTTCTTGGTGCACTCCTCCTTCGTTTTACCATGTATTATGATGTCGTCAAAATAAGCTTCAGCTTTCGGAAGACCATGAAGGATCTGTGATAATATCCTATTAAATTCTGAGGGGGCAGTTTTGATGCCAAAACTCAGTCGGTGCATCCTGAAGGTTCCTTTGTGAGTGGATATAGTTTCAATCATACTACCTTCTTCATCAACCTTCAGATGTAGATATGCCATGTATAAGTCTCTAAGACTATGTAGAATATCATAAACTGGTCTTATGGGATGGTTTTCAGAAATCAACCTTGAATTTACTCCACATTTGTAGTCAACACATAACCTAACTCCCCCATCTGGTTTTGGGATAACAACAAGAGGCGATCCCCAATCACTTAAAGCTGTGGGAGAAATAACTCCTTCTGATTCCAATGAAGCGAGTTCCTTTTCAACGCGTTCCCGAAGAGCAAAAGGGACATCACCTTCATGATTGAAGACAGGTTTCACCCCCTCTCTGAGTTGCAGTTTTACTTCAATATTGGGAACGCATCCAATTTTTTCTTCAAAGATTGTACTATACTGATGTAAAATATCCTGAATTGACTGCACTGAGTTGACAGATTCAGTGTGAAGTGATTGATGTGTGTCCTTGTCAATTTCCTTCAGATCAAGGCCGAGGCCCCTGATCCAAACACGACCAAGCAATGCGGCATGACCTTGCTGAACTACAAAAAGATCTGCAACAATTTATTTTCCTTTGTATGATACTGTGACAACAATTTTTCCTCTGGGTTTGATAACATGATCAGAATATGATCGAAAACAGACATTTGTTGGCTGCAATGGCAAACCAAGACCCAAGGTTGAACATTCGTTCTCTGGGATGAGTGAATATTTTGCTCCCGTGTCGACTTCAAATCTTTGTGATTTATTGTTGAGTTTAACACTGATAAAATATTTATCTTATTCTTGTCCTACTTCAAAGAGATCTTCGATGCATTCCAGTTGTCCTATCCCGAAATTGGTTTCAGGGTGGTCATGCAAGTTGTCATCTATGTTCTCAGTTGCAATGTTGTGTGTGTTTGACTGTTGAAGAAGTGTAGTGATACAAACTTTTGCAACATGTCCCTCTTTCCTACATGACCTACATTTAAGAGAGTTTCTGTTTGTACGACAATCTCTTCACCTGTGGTTTGAATTTCCACAATTCAGGCATAATCCATCAATACCTAGTGCTCTATAATTGACAGAACTACGGCGGCCCCTGGACTGTGAACGTAAGTGAGAGCCTGGGTTAGGCTGTTGAACAAAACGTGACTGAGTATCACTGCTATATTGATTCCTACTTCGGTCATTATATGAACATGTGGCTTTAGTTACTTTGTTTGTGTCCACTATAGTGTCTGACGGTGCAGTGAGCTGTTTTGACAGCTGATTACTCTCATACCGCGATGCTTCCAAGGCTATAGCCTTCTTCAGGGGATCATCAAATTTCGTGTCATTAGACTGGAGAAGTTTCTCTCTGATCCAATTATCTCGCAAGCCACGTATAAATTGTGCACGAAGAAAAACATCCGCGATTGAAATTCTGGCGTCACATGTACACTGAATATAAAAGTCACAGTCTAGTAAGTGGCTTCTAAGAGTGGCAACAAATCCTGCAATATTTTGACTTTCTTTTTGATTGACGTTCAAAAAATAGTGTTGAGAAACCACGGTTGAGACTTGAGGTGACAGTATTTGCTTGAAATGTTTTACTAGGTCATTATAACCGAGAGACTTGATTGGTTTATCAGGGCCTAAAAATGCAGAGAGATTGTTATAATGAATTGCCCCTATTGATGTACACAAGAGTTGAGCTTTCTTTGTTGGATCGGTGGCATTGTTGAAGTTTGCGTAATTTTCAAATCGTTCTAAATACGACACAAATTTTTCCTTTTCAGAATGAAAATTTTCAAAAGGTGTGATGTTAGTGGCTTGTGGGGTTGTGACGGGCTGGTGAGCTTGATACCTTTGAAGTAACTTCTCTTGAGAATCAGTAAAAATGTTCAGTAATTGTTGAAACTGATTTGCGTCCATCTTGACGGAACTTCGAAATAATTTTAAAAATCACAGTTCAAATATAATAAAATGTTTCAAGATAACAGATTTAAAACACACTGGGTAGTGATCGATGACCGAATATTGTCCTGGGCTTGGGAAAAAAAACCTCAAAGTTCGAACTGCGATAAATATTATTTTGAATATGTGGCATGCAGGCACACGTAGCTGAATATACGATGAGTTGCTTAGGATTGTTTACAAGTAGCCTACTCTGTGTACATTTCATGTCGATTTGCCTGATTCTTGATTTTACTCACGTGGCTGTTGAAACAGACGACGTAAATACCCTATTTCATTGATGTAGGCTATATCTGAACCGGAGAATCAAGTCCCAATTACTCGTCGCCAACTATTATGTTTTGAATTAAGCACATTAGAGCTATTATGTTTTGAATCACGGATATTATAGCTCTTTAATATGCACACACATCTGAATCTACATCTTAACACAATGAACAACTTACAACTAACATTGTCACAGAGTAAAGGCATAGATACACTCCGACCAAGTTCCATAGAGGACATAAACTAAATACATAATACCCTGTATACCTCCAATATAGGCGTAGTGATGAGGGTTTTAAAATGTAATGCATGAAATTACCAGAACCGGTTTATGTTCTTATAGTTACGGCACCGTGTTCGTAGATAAGACAGTTTCATAGAGCTAAATGAAACTTTATTTCTAAAGCAGCTGACATGGACCAAGTCGTTAGAGAACCTCAAAAGGTTTAGTTTGAACTGTGCTACAAAATACGTACCGGTACGGTAGGTGATGATGGTTCTCGATGAATAATGATAGAAGGCTATAATCAGTACATACATGAATTATTGAAGATGTTTGGTGTGCCTATCAAGGCTATCTAATGACTTTAAAGGCTGTCTGTTTTGCTAGACAGAGGGAAATCTCCTCCATGAATACTTTATTCGTGGTGTGACGGCTAGCTTTGTTAGCTGTCACCCCGGAGGTCTGGGTTCGATTCCCGTCTCTGTCAAGACATTTAATTCAGGTCTGAGGGCTGGAATGGAGTAGGCTACACTAAGCCTCGTGATGCAAAACTGAGAAGCGGTGGGTTCGATTTCCACCTCAATCATCCTGGAAGTGGTTTTCCGTGGTTTCCCACTTACACTCCAGTCAAATACCAGATGGTTCCTAACTAAATGCCAACGGCCGTTTCCTTCCCTTATCTCACCTGAATTATAAATACACACACTACTACAATATCAAAGGTTATCAAACAAACATCCCACACTCGTTCAAGTACATGGGGCCATATGATCACGATATCCAAGGCCCTCAAATGAAACAACAACAACAACAACAAAGACCACTTTATTTTCAAGGGTATGAAGAGAATGACGTGTTCAATGTTCTTAGGTCGTACTGTTCGTGCAAAGCTGGGTGATTTATTCGTGAATATTTCCATTTTAATTCATCTAATGAGATTGTATTACCTCATCTTTGCTGTACTGGAGCCACTGAAATTCTTGCTAAAATAACCTGCACATTTGTTGAGCAGCAATGGTATAGGCTAAACCTAGGGGAAAGGGCATAGATCCAGAACCGGTGATGAAACCTAACAGGAAGGGGACAATCCTTAATTCCGTCAATTTTCCAAATTCCACAGACATACAAGTAGGCTTCTTAAAATACAGCAGTAAATTCTAATGTATGTCTGAATTTACTGCTGCTAGTAAGTTATTGTTGTTTTAAGGGGAGGAACAGCAAGGTTATCAGCCCCAATATACTGCAGTAGAGGATAATAGCAACCTAGGCCAAATTCCATGTAATATCTTTTACTAGCAAATACCAGTGTAGAACCGTACAGAATCATTTTGTAAGTTGCTTTATAAATCATCCTGGTATTTACAGTAGGCCTAGGTCTACATATAGATATAGTTCATCCTCAGGTTTTGACTGACGACCTGGATTTGAGGCCACATAGCTCTTAGGCCTATACACCAATCTTCCTCTTTTCATTATTTTTAGCCTGTTAATTGCCAAGTTCATAAAACCTTTGTGGGCTACTACAAGTACAATGCCGGTAGGTCTAATTTATAAACTGATATTACAGCAAATCAACCGGCATATCTTTTTTAAATAAAAACGACTTGTATCGGAAATCTGATACCGTATTTCGAAAGAAAGGTTACCTTAAGCCAGTTAATTTCAAAAATGTAAACTAAAGATAATGCCCAAGGTAATCCTCCAGAACTGCCATAGGCCTGCCGGTATGTGAAAGTAACTAAGCTCATAAATCTCGCCTAAAATGTTGGTATTTTTCCTTAGAGTTTTCAATATGTTAGAATAACTAGAAATATTATCTTAAGCTATGCCTACAGCTGCGAATTGCACTTATTTTACTCAGACTTATGGCTTGTAGGCACTGCAATGACACCGTATTCATCAATAGGAAAATAATTAGTTAAAAATCAGAAATTAATCTCGTTAGTTTATTCTACCGAGATATACTAGCCTCTTATTTTAACATATCATACCAAGCGTTTAACAAAGACAGTGTGCATAATACCGTCTTATATCTAGGCGTAGGCCTATTTTATATGCCAGCTTAGGACGTGGTGGCTTCAATTTTATTGGAGAAGAAAGCGGGAAATACATTTGGCACAGCATCATCACTTAAAAATTTCCTTCCAGGCAATACTGGCTTCGTGGCTTGTAATCTAAAGTTAGAAATGGGCTAAACATACTCTCATGTGGGCTGATATGTGTGATTTCCTTTCAGCACGAAGAATTTTGAAATGCCACTATATCCTCAAAATACGACCAATGACAAGGAAGTAAACGTTACTTTGTAGTTGCCACATCTGTTTTTGCACTGGGGAACTGCACAATATTGAACCAATATTCTATAATGTATAAAACAACGAATATTTATGCGTAATTCGTAACTACAACACACACAAGATAGTCATGGCTGCCCACAAGAACGGTTTGTAAACAATGTCACGTGATAGCGTGACGTTAGAGGTCAATACTGTTCTAGTCGTCCATTGTGAAAATTTGACATAATTGTCAACGTGTCGCGACACTTTTATCTGACAATATGTCATTGTGTGACAGGAGAAATAATAAAACGTACGAGTAGTGTGTTTGTGAGAGTTCAAGGCCCACCTCTACCTCCCCACCTCACAAAATGGCGGCGGCGCGATATCTCTCGGACGCATGGTCGGATTTTGACGAATGAGGTGTCATTAAACTCGGGCTGACACCACCTTTCCAATGGATAACATATTTCAACCTCAAAAATAAAATCTACCCTACTAGGGGGCAAAATTGTAATTTTTTACAGAATCTCTCTTTCCATCTGCAACATGTGAGAGTTTGAATGCCGATATGGATTTAAGCGTTGTTCTACATAAAGTGCATGTGTTCGGTGGATAGCCACTATGAATTATCATACTTGTTTTTGTTTTTACGCATGCCCACTCATGGCTTTTGCAAGAGGGTGGGAGAGCGGATCCCTATGGATGGGTTATTGTTGACGGGTCATTGTTGGCAGGTCATTGATGACAAGTCCTTGTGGACAGGTCCTTGTGGATGAGTCCTTGTGGATGAGTCCTTGTGGACGAGTCCTTGTGGACAAGTCCTTGTGGACAAGTCCTTGTCCCTTTGGACTGATCCCTTTGGACCGGTCCCTTTGGATTGGTCCCTATGGACTGGCTCATGAATTTATTTAAATTATGTCAAAGGGTCTAACTACATTTGTGTGTGTTGAACTGACGTTGTTCACCACTAGTATAATGTGATAACGATATGAAAGTAAAGTGACGAAATACATGTGAACACGTGTGAGATGACCTTATTACCGTCCTCCTTGTGAAACAAGTCACATCCTGTTTTGCTTCATATGAGAGAAAATGCGAGTTCATGTGTAATATGATCTAACACACAGGTGTTCACGCGCACGATAAGAGCAAACAAGTCACAACCTGTTTTGACAGTGGTGGGAGGTGAAGGGGGGGGGGGGTTAGTGTAAGAGAGAACACAGATGAAGAGAGAAAGAAATATGTATTGCTCATAATACATGTAGAGCTGAGGACTGTACATAGGACTGTAGGTTAAGTACAACATGAGTGAATAAATAAATACAAGGCACACATGTTCACACAACATGTAATTTATTAATCCAAGAATTAAAGGCTGAGCTAAATCCCAACCATTTTACATATAGTTTATTTCCTTTTTGTTTCAACACTTTTTCCACAAGGTAATGTTTAGGAAACGCTGTCTTTTGAAGTTCTTGAAGATAAAACCTGCCTTTTATGGGTTGATGGTTGAGGTCCTCGAGTAAATAGGTGACTGGACTGTTCAGGTCGACTTGACGAATTCGAAATAGTTCAGTCCCCCAATTTGGTGTGTAGCCCTTGTCGAAGACGGACTTGAATTTGCTCACACGAACATGGTCCCCAATGTTAAGGCGATGACGTTTAGGGTCTGCTGTTTTTATGGGGTTAAACAGTTCATCCAATCGCTGAATATTTTTGGTCACGAGGCGTGGCTTGGTCCCAATGGTTCTGAGTTTGGTGTTGTTGTAACGTGACACTAGCTCAGGTAACAAGTCCAACCAGCGATAAGTGCCCTGAGTGGTAAATGCTTTTCACATATGGGTTTTCAATGTTCGGTTGAACCGCTCGACCACGCTGGCTTTGAGATTGCTGTACGTGGTGTAATGGTGAATATCCTTAGATTTGAGAAAACTGGAGAAATCCTTGTTGAAACATTATTTTCCCTGGTCGGTTTGTAGCAGCTGAGGTTGACGTTTGGAGTGTTGAATAATATGTTGAAAGGCTTTGGTAACTAGTGGACTAGACTTGCGACGCACAGGTTCAACAAACGCCATTTTGGAATAAACATCAATGACCGTCAACATATAGCGTACACCATCGTTAACGCTAGCATAGGGAATCATTTCAACCAAGTCTGCTTGCCAAAGTTCATCCACACCCTGTGAAATCACCTTGAGTCGCTGATAGTGACGTCTAGCTGGACGATGCAACTCGTGAGCAATACCCATTTTAATGGGTGAGGGTTTAAACAATAATTTTGGCATTTCGAAGTTCTTCCTCAATTTCTTGAATTTCCCAATCGTGACCAGTATGGCCGGCTTGACGTGAAGCATGCAACAGCTGTAGTCGTTGGACGAGTTTATTTGAATTGTGCAAGTAGGTAACATCCACAGGGGTTTTAATGGTTTAAATGTCACCCCTGAAGCGGACACTTTACGACGACCACTTTGACTGGTGGGGAACATTTTTGCAATGATGGTTTTATATTTTTGAGATATATTGGCATTCACTTGTTGAGTGGGATCATACTGTCATTTGTGTGCATGGGTGTCCAATAAAATGGATTTATATTTACCAAGGTCCTCTGGCGTATAATCTTGAGATGAGGGAGTCCGAGAGAATAGTAGCTTTATCAGTCCTGGTGTTAATTTATAGTTGATCTTTTTAATGATAGCTTTAGTACGACTAAGTTTAA
The DNA here is from genome assembly GCA_946902985.2 of Meconema thalassinum. Lineage (NCBI taxonomy): Eukaryota > Metazoa > Arthropoda > Insecta > Orthoptera > Tettigoniidae > Meconema > Meconema thalassinum. The sequence goes on along the minus strand of OX336397.1, from coordinate 28,050,160 downwards.
TCGATGAATCACCAATTTTAAAACTATCATCCTCATAGCGAACACCATACGTGGTATCTGTGTTTCCAACAAATAGATGGGTGAAATAGGGTTCCAGTGTTGATCCATAATATTTTATTAAAATGTTTTTCAGTTGAGCTTTATGCTGAGGGGTGGCCAAGAGTTATGAAAATGGAGATGATCTGGAAGGGCAAGGGGTTTCGACCATGGCCAAGGATTTCCTTTTTCTTGAAAACTCTGTAAGGGGTGATGCCTTTTTTTGAGGCGTAAACACTTGTTCCTCATTATCCTCAACTTCGCTAACACTAGTTAAATCTTTCTCTTCCTCTTCATCTTCCTCTTCCTCTGAGTCCTCGTGGTGCGTCTGACTGGCTTGTGAAACGGTAGGTAGCGTTTCAGATGGCTTGAAAGAGGGTTTCAACATTGCTTTTAGCGGAGGTGCTAAATGTTGTTGAATAAACAAAGCATGATCCCATACCTGCCAACTTTTACGGTTTATCCGTAAAATTTACGGAAATTGCAGCATTTTACGGTTTTACGGATGAACGGTGTCATTTTACGATTTCGCGGACAAAAATTTGAAACGATAATTTACATTCGATAATACCGCCCACTTCCGTACAATCGATTGTTTGCGTGGGTCGAAGGCAAGTCCACGATAGTCGATAACTCGTTCTTTGATATGATTCGTACTTTTAACCGTGTGATATTTGTGTCGTCATTGTAATTGAATTTGAAGCCGGGATAACCGTTCTTCCATGTTAATCTTAGGTGTCGACAGGCTCTGCTTCGCATATACTTTGTTCCGCTCCGTTCGCTCGTTGCGATTTAAACCATATTCTTTGACCACATTAGTTGTTCATTGTTCGCGAAGTTGGTGTTCCTTGAATGTTTTCGTCTTTTAAGGTTATGGCATATTTTAATTAAGCGTTCGAGTTTTTGTGCTATAACTTCGTGCTTCGCAGTTTCCTGTATTCCTTGGACTAATTACATTACATTCGTTCCACGTGTGTGTTTTTTTTCTTCTACCATGTGCATATTCTTTCTTCACGAGGTTGGCGTCCAGACATTTAAAGAATCATACTCGGTTGATTTTCTGCGCATACTAAAATCAAGAAAGGGAGAAAAAATTGCCTTTTGCACGGTATGTGGGTGTGATATTAATATTGCACATGGTGGAAAAATTAAGTAATCATGTGAATTGCGGTAAACACATAAGTTATGTTAAATCGAAGGAAGATAGCAAGAAAATCAACACCTTTTTTGCTAAGTCTGGAAACGTTGACATTGGCGTAATTAGGGCCGAGTGTCTGTTTACTTCCTTTTTGGTGGAACACAATGTGCCCTTACGTGCGGCTGATCATGCTGGTGCTTTATTTAAGAAGATGTTCCCCACATCAGAAGTTGCAAAGAAATATAGTTGTGGTCGCATGAAAACGACATGCATTGTAAATAAAATGGCAAAAAATGCATCATCTGAAGTTGTTAAGTGCCTTCAGAACGGACCGGATACAGATAAATCCCTTTTCTTTTCATCAGTGAGAAACTACTTTTGTACTGCCTGTGACTAAATCATTAACAAGTTTCCACTCAAGGATGACGTGTTAAAGAATGCTCAAGTTGCTAGGTTAGACAAAATTGAAGATGCACAGTTTTCTTCCATTCGTTTTTTCTTGGAAAAGTTTCCTATCATGTTATGCAAGGAAGAGAATGAAACTACAGATGAGGTGGTGAATGAGCTTCAGAGGCAGTTCACAGCTCTTCAGGTAGATGACACTTTGGCTGCACATCAAGATGCTGCAAGTAATTCCAGTTGGGTACAAATATCAAGAATTCGTGGAGCCGATGGACTTCTTAAGTATAACCGAATTTCTAGAGTATTGCTCTCTATTCTCACCATACCCCATAGCAATGCAGAATGTGAACGTGTTTTTACCCTTGTGAAGAAAAATAGAACACAGTTCAGGTCATCCATGTCCAATGAATCTCTGGAGTCTATTTCTATTTTGAAGACCAGGAGTTCTGGTCCCTGTTATGACAAAACATTTTCTCAAGACTTTTTGCAGGAAGCTAAAAAGGCCACAACCATGACTTAAAAGTCGAACTAGCATGTGACTTGCAGTGTGTATTATATTATTTCTTGCCTGTGTTACGTTAAACAAGTTCTATTGTTTAAAGCCTTTTTCAATTATCGTATATCAGCTTAATCGATCAAGGAAGTCCTGTTATGTCTGCTCCAAACCAATATTCACCACGCCTGCTGCTGATTAACATGGATTTCTTCTTGATTGTTATGTTCATCTACAAATCATGTAAGTCGATATGATTTCATTGAAGTATCCTGTTTAAAGCATTAATTATTGTATTTTGTAGCCAAGAAGTATTATTATTTTCGTCAAGCCGGAGTATGTCGAAAATCGTTAGATTTTTATGTCGCGCGTGAGTTTTACTGATAGCCCTTTTCAAAAGTTGGCAGGTATGATGATCCGCACGTGATCGTTTCAATTGACGAAACTTTTGGCGAATAGTATATTTTGCTCTAATAATATGCTTTTTCAATTGACTCTCAGCTAACGTCATGATGTCGTGACAAATGACTTGAGTGGGAATGATACAGTGCCTTAAATAGCAATAAAATGATCAAACCCTAAGCGATACCGCCCTTGGTTGAGTTCACTTTGTTTGTCAATCACTAAACAGGCATGACGTTGTGTGTTCCAGCACTTGCCACACAATTCTGTAAACATTTGAAAGGTCATATCCGGATTCACATGTTCATTATAAATGTTACGACTGTTCCTCTCGTCCTTGCGAAATAAAACAATGACATTGGCATTGTCACGAATCAACTGTTTGGACATTTTAGAATACGTTTGTCCAAGATAGAAGCAATCGATATGTTTATGTCGACCCAAGCTGAAATAGCTTTGAATGATAACTTGTCGTTCAGTGGATACATCATCGAAAATCATGAGTGAATCAGGCTTTACCTCATCCGGTGAAATAACATTTTCTTGCGTGGAAAATGTAAAATACCCCATATTCTCATTTTTTAATCCAGACATGACTTGATCCAGGAACACGTAGAGGGGTTGGTAGAGAGATTTTGCGAAAATATAAATATTTTGAAAACACAGACCATTGGGCGCTGTAATAAGTGTCAGCAAAAGATTGGTCTTTCCACAGCCGGAAGGTCCCACAATGATGCAGCGAATGGAAGATGGAAACAGTGAACCATGGCGTTGTTCACGTGATGTGGGGCAGAGATGGGAAACCATGTCCCTCGCGGGGAATGACTATTGCTGCTTAATTAGCTTCATTTCAACTAAGGCTTAGAGAGACTAGCAGGCTGTCTATATACATCACACCGAGACTTGTCATAGAAACAGTGGACTCGTACTACAGGTTGACGATGGATGTCTTTGGACGTGCGTTGATGGTCAAAGCTAGGTCTGTTCCCATACATGATCCTAAACAAGAAACAGATCCTGCTAATAAACACTATGTGGATAGGTCAGTAGTGCCACGCTCAAAACAAGGAGATTATGACTTTAAAGGAAAGCGGTTAACTCATGTAAAACATCCTCAAGTGTCTACAGACGTTACTACAAAAAGGTATGTGGATAACAAGGTGTATGAGTTTTATGATAAAGTGCCTCAGCTTACGGTGGATGGCTATAGCGCTAATCATCACCGCATTATTCACGTGGAAGACCCACAAGAAGATGATGATGTCTGTACCAAGCGATACGTGACCTATGAAATGAAAAGGCTTTATAAATTTATCCCATCTGTACTTTTAGTGCATCTGACAAATGCAAAACCTGTGAATGAGAGAAACCATATACCGCTAGTTCATGACCAGCACTTGACCTATGTGCTTGCTTCGGGTTTAAGCCACTATCGACTACACTATAATGGAACCATTCACATCAAATATGCCATATCTGATGAGAACCATTTACAAATAGAGATAAATGGTCATAGGATGTTGGTCCATAACCATGAAATGGTCAATGCAGGAGACGAATTATCCTTTCATCTCCTGTTGACATGGAATGAAAAGCAAGCTGGAAAAACATTAAATGATTTCCCACTTTATGTAGAATTGGAATATACAGCCATGAAATAACAATCTAATGTTAGTTGTGACTTAAACTTTCTTGTGAAAGGTTGTTGGTCATCATCATCATGGTGAAACAAAGATATGTGGTGAGAAAGGCAAAAAATATGAGCCTGTCCTTGGCAAAGCCTGGGCTTATGACATTCGTGGACAAGCCCTTGCGAAAGAAAAAAAGAAAAAATAATGTGTTGGCCATAAGGAAATCTCTTCGAGTAGCACAGAGACATGTTATTCCAAAACGTCAGCGACAGGGTTCAAAACAAGGGCGAGTGATCCCCGTCCCCAAACGAGCGGGATTTTTACCTGCATTATTCGCTGGTCTGGCTGCTCTAGGTTCACTTTTAGGCGGCGCCAGTGCAGTGGCAAAAACCATTAAAGCCGTGCAACAGGGCAAGCAACAACTCAATGAAAGTCAGCGACACAATGAAACAATGGAGGCCATTGCTATGGGGGCTAGAAATGTAAATTTGAAGCCAGCCTTTTATCAACAAGGATTTGGAATTTCACCTTTTCGAAATAAAAAAAAACATCTTTAACCTCAGCCATAGCAAGACATGCCCTGACGCATCAGCAAGTGGAAAGCTATGCTAAACCACTGAAGCTTTCTCATTTTCGAGGTGTGTTTATGCGAAACCAATTACCCTCACAACCCGGGAAACATGAATGTGCTGTTGTCAATTTGGATGATCACCGAGGACCTGGAGCACATTATGTAGCTTATGTCAAAGAGGGATCTACTGTATGGTACTTTGACAGTTTTGGGAATTTGCCCCCGCCCATGGAACTAGTGGCCTATTTTGGAAACAGGATCAAGATATATTATAATGTGAAACGTGAGCAAACGTTTAACAGCCAACAGTGTGGACGTTTGTGTTTAATTTTCTTTATATAAGACGCAACATAAACAAAAACGTCAACAGTATGTCGGTGGAAAGTAAGACGTTTACACTGCATGGACGTGGACCTGAAGTGAGCCTAGACTTTTACCCACCTATCGAATTGAGTGAAAAACCTAATGGTTTAGGACTTGTTTCTCTTGAAACGTACAGTCGAATATACAACATACGTGAAAATGTGAACAACAAGTTTTACTATGATGATTCTGTGCTCACCCTGAACTCTGGTGGATACACGATAGATGACATTTATGAACACATTTATGTGGTGTTGATCAATGAATATGGTTTAAAGTCATTTCTCGATGGAACGCGCAAGTTTGAACTTGTAGGAAATACCAACACTCATCGCTGCAGTATTTTTTCTACATTTAAAATTGACTTTAAAACTCACCCCGATTCCATTGGTCCATTACTAGGATTTAAACCACGTGTGTTAGAGCCCAACAAAAAACATGAATCAGACCATGAAGTGAAATTCATTGAGGACCATCATGTGTCGGTGACGTGTAATATTATTAGTCAAGTGTACACCAATCAAGAACCGTCGCATTCGCTTTATGACTTTATTGTAACATCGCCCAATGGCTATATTATTCGTGAAAACCCCCCAGTGGTGCTTTTTCATTCTGTGGCTGTCGATGGTATTAGTAATATAACATTAAGACTGATCAATAGAGAGCAACAACTCATTGATCTAGATTCTACCACACCAGTGACTTACAAGTTGGTGCTAAAACCACTATGAAGTTTGTATATAAAGCAACAGCACCGTCTAGGAATGGTGTTAGTTGTTTACCACGTGAATACACGTTAACATCTCAGAACAAGCAGATTTTACAGCATTTGGGTTACCACATTAACCCCCGCGATGAATTCTATTCTAGAGGTAGCGAACCACATCGAGGAGCAACCAGGAGTGGTAAGAATTGATCTGCATTCTTATCAAGCTCAAACACCTGGACTCAATAACAATGATGAAATTCAATTTGTTATCAACAACCAAGATATTTACACTCTACCGCATGAAAGTGTTATTCAGATTGAAGGTCGGCTCACCAAAGCCGATGGTTCTACACCCACTACATCCAAGTTAGCCAACCATGCTTTCGCCTTCATGTTTTCTGAAGTACGTTATGTCATTAACGATATCGTGGTGGATAGCACTCGAAATGTGGGTATTTCCAGTGTCATGAAACTATATCCCTCTTATAGTGAGGAAGAAGCTAAAACACTTTGCATGGCGGGTTGGTGCCCTGACTCGACCAATGACTGGATGGTACACACCGATGGCACCTCCACTGGATATTTAACTCTTAAACTGATTTTAGGCTTTGCTGAAGATCACCAGCGCATTGTGGTCAACGCAAGGCAAGTGCTTTATCTGGTGAGAGACAGGAGTGATAATAACGCACTCAAGGGAGTCGATTTTTGATTCAAAAATTCAACTACAACGCTTGCTATGGAAAGTGCCTCATGTGACCCTTAACGATAGCCAAAAACTGGACATACTCAAAATGGTAAAGAGAGATATACCTCTACCCATGGAATTTAGAAGCTGGGCACTCCATGAGTACCCGTTATTGCCCACCACTAACACACACAGTTGGTCTATAAAAACAGCCCGCTATACAGAGAGACCCCTCTACATGATTGTGGGTTTTCAAAAGAATCGCAAGTATCAACAAACCAAAGATGTCACACAATTTGATCACTTGCAATTGAGAAATGCACGTCTTTTCCTCAACGGTGCTGTGTTTCCCTATGAAGGGCTGGATTTAGATTTTTCAAAAAATTAGTTTGCCCCCCTGTACGACTTGTTTTCTAAATTTAGATGGTCGTATTATCAAAAAGAGAATTGTCCAATGTTGTCACCCCAAGCTTTTAAGACAAGGGCGCCACTGATTGTCTTTGACTGTTCCTACTTGGAAGAGTCTGTCAAACCATCCAATATTGACATTCGACTAGATTTTGAAACGCATGACAATGTTCCAGCCAATACAACGGCCTACTGTTTGATTATTCATCACAAACAAGTCAACTATTATCCACTGTCCAACCAAGTGACAAGTGTATAAATAGCAGGTCAACACACATCAACCCGGTCAGTCATGTCTTGCTTTCAAGCCTCAAGAGAAGTTACATCCATGAATTTAAAATCTGAGGAACAACGTTTCAAAACCTTTGCGACGTGGCCGGTGCCTTTTATAAACCCCCAAGCCTTAGCAGCCGCTGGATTCTACCATTTAAAAAGAAGAGATGAAGTGAAATGTGTGTTTTGTCCCATCATCTTAGACCAATGGCAAGAGAGCGATGAACCCATGCAGGAACATCAGCGCTGGTCACCTACCTGCCCCTACCTGTGCAGAATGGAGGTGGGTAATATACCCTGTCATTCAAGTTACCCCTCACTCGTGCCTCTAAGTAATGGAAAAAGTTATGATACGTGTGGACTTTATGGTGCCGGCAGTGCTTCAGTGAGCAGCTCACAGTCAAAAACATCCAGTTTAGAAACATTGGGATATCATCGGTGTTATGGACACTATAAACACAAAAGACTTTTTTTGTTGTATGAGATGGTACCGCCTCTATCCTAGAATAAAAAAAGAATGTAAAACTTGTTATGCTAATAAAATAATGAAATAAAAAAATTGGTTGTTGTTGTTATATTATTATTTCTTATGCCCCCCCCCCCTGTCATATCCTAACCTCTATAGTGACTACTCGATGTTTTCTTTTCTTTTACTAGAATGGAATGTAAGTAAATGACATGGGTACACCTTACTGAACAATTATCAGTCTGTGGTCAGTTGGACTTGATCCAGACAAGAGTGAACATGTTGCGTACACTTATTGTCGACTGTCAAGGGTTTAAAATTGGAGATAACAAATTTATATATAAAGAAGTGGCCATCATCGATTGTTCCACTTTTTGGATATCACAAGCTACCCATTTGGTGTTTAAACCACCTTATGCGTTTGATTTGTTGTGTGATAAAGACCGTAAACAAACCCAGTGGATTGAAACTCATATGCAACTAGACTGGAAGCAAGGAACCATTTCATATAAGCACCTGGACATAGTCATGAAAGCCCACTTGTCTTCTGCCCATGTAGTATTTGTGAAAGGTAGTGAAAAACGTCAATGGCTACAACAATTTTTGGCGTCTTTCTGTCAATGTATCGATTTAATGGACATGGGCTGTCCCTCATTGCAAACACTCATGGACCGCTGCCCCTGTGACAATATTACCCATAAAGCCCTGGCACAGGTGTGGCAATTGTTTCATTGGCTAACCACCAATGCCTGCTGGGAGTTGTTAAATAAAATTAAAACTAAAGGTTTACCTGTGGATGACACCAGTGAGATTTCACAAGCGACGTGTAAACATCAACGTGATACCATGGAGAAAGGGGATGCTACCGATAAAGCGATTGGAAAGTTCTTTGTGTGTAAAAAGAAACTAGACAGTTTTACTAAAGAAGAATTATTGGCTCTTCCAAAATCATTCATTTATTATGTCGCAGCAAATGCAGTGAAAGAAATCTGGCAACATGTACCAAAATCATGGACTCAAGACCCTGTGTTAAGTGAATTGCAACCATGTACGGATTATGATCACCATAAGCAAGTGGCTATGGCAAAAATACCCTCTATGCGACAGTGTGCTACTTGTCAGCTAGTCAAACTGTATCATGGTCATAAAAGTCAGTGTAATGACTTTGTTTCCTCATACCACGGGGGTAATGAAGAAAAAAAGCAACAACAACAAACATCATCCACAGAGGAGGAGGAGGAAGATCAAACCTTTTTACCATCGATGGAAAAGGATATGCCAGACCTGTACTGGCAATGGCGTCATTAACAAAGTAATTCAATACTTGACTTTCGAAATCTACCTACCTGGTTATTATTTGTGTAGTCCTGGAACTTGTCTTGAAGAACTTTTACAGCATAGTGATATACCTATTAATCCTTTGGATCAAGCATGCACCTTTCTTATCACCACAGTCATCCTGCATTAAGACGTGTAGCGGATAAAGTATCGTTGAAAAGCTAAACAACGTTTGACATCCTGTGATGTGTCAGTGGGAGAGAGGTTGGCAGTCGTCATTGTGATTAGTGTTATAAAAGGAAAGTTAATGATGAGTGGACATGGACATTGAAAAGGATTGAGGATTTGGTATTTCTTTTGTATTCTATTTTTGTAAAGCTCTATTTGTTGTGAAATAAAACAAGGTTTACAAGATCACAATGTCTTTTATTAAAAAAAATGGTGATAGCCATTTCATTTTTTTTTTCACACATGAATATTTACAATTTCCACTTTACATTTTTTTTACATTCCCCTTGTTTAGTTTAAACATTCTGTACATTTTTATTGTTGTGAAATAAAAACAAGGTTTACCAGATCACAATGTCTTTTAATTCTAAAAATGGTGATAGTCATTTACTTCATTTTCATTTTTTCACACATGAATATTTACAATTTCCACTTTACATTTTTTACATTCCCCTTGTTTAGTTCACACATTCTGTACATTTTTTTGTGAAATATAAATAAGGTTCACTAAATCACTATATCTTTTAATTTTTAAAAATGGTGATAGCCATTTCATTTTTTCACACATGAATATTTACAATTTCCACTTTTCATTTTTTACATTCCCTTGTTTAGTTTACACATTCAGTACATTTTTGTTGTTGTGAAATAAAAAAACAAGGTTTACCAGATTACAATGTCTTTTTAATTTTAAAATGGTGATAGCCATTTCACTTTTTCACACATGGATATTTACAATTTCCACTTTACATTTTTTACATTCCCCTTGTTTAGTTCACACATTCTGTATATGTTTTAAAATCTTTTTCGTAATATACAAAAGCAAACATTTTACACTAAAATGTATTACTTATCTTATTTTTACTAAACTACTGTAGCCTAACATTATACATTCTACTTACAGTTTTTAAAAAACATATTACAATATAAAACACACACTACAAATATTACAATATAGTGATCATTAGACTTAAGTAAAGTAATAGTCGTCAATACGACTGTTTCCCCAAGCAAGAGTATTAAATGTGTTGGGTATAATGAATCGTTTGTTGTCTTCATTACTTAAAGCAACTTTGTTCAACAAATTGGTATGTAGCTGATGATTTTTACTTCTAAATACACACATTTTCTTATATAATACAGGTGGGTTACTAACTATACAGTTTTTATAATCACTTATATCTAACTCTTTACTAACAACATTCTTTTTCACTCCTTTTAATTTTTTTACTACTACATCATCAATTGTCATATAGCTGTATGATTTAGATTTTGTGCCTACAAAGGTGTCTATAATAACACCAGCACATTCATCCTTAAATTTCCCAAGAACCTTTTTGTTTACTAGAGGTAAATGGTAAATATTATCCTTGGGGTAGTCACTTGTATCAAACCTATTTAGCTCAGTTTTGATATCCTCGTAAAAATTATCAGTTTTAAACTCATAAATAAAAGAATCTGTGTCTGTGTAGAGTAATTTAGCATAATCAAGATCGTTTTTCTTTACATAATCATAGTGAAATTCATACATAAGTGTTTTTGATAATTCCAGAATGGTGTAACCCACATATATGGGTTTGTTGTAAGTTACTTTAAGACGATTCATTTGTATTACAACTAAATCCTCATGAATAATTGAACAGCTATGAAAGTTAGGCTTGCTTATTAAGTTGCTCGCACCATACCTTTTACCATCATTCTCCCACTTTGTTATCAGCTTTACATCAACTCGTTTATCAACATTCTCCATAGTCTTTCCAAAAATACTATTATTCATGAGTTTATAAAAATCTTTTTCAAACGCGTTTGTTGACTGTGTTCTTAAATTATTGTTTAGATCAATATACGGTTTGAGCCATGCTGACTGATGAAATTGCAATACGCGATGAATTTTAGTTGATTTCAATCCATGCTGTAGACACTGTTTCAAGTTTTGATAATGTATTACATATTTACATTTATCATTTACATTAGCAATTAACATTTTTGTTCGTGATGTGCAGTATGGAGATTTCATATTCTCAGGACAAAATGGTAAATCATTATGATCATCATGTAACTCTTTAGGGTACTCAAGATTTACCTCTAAAATATATCCTTTATCATCGTTATCATTAAGAGTGTCAACATGTAAGACATCAATTTCAGGTTGTGTCAGCCAGCGAAAATCTTTCAGTGGTAGATATTGACTCATAGCCCAACCATATTGGTTATTTACATCGAGGTAGACAATATACTTTGACTCTTCACAAGGGTTGTAGCTAGGCATGTATTTATTATTCGCTTTAGAGTACCGTCCACTACATTGGCTTAATCCACCTCGAATTGATGACTTTATAAAATTGATCATGTCTATATCAGTCATTAATTTTAATTTACTTTGGTTTTTTTGAACATTGAACTGAAACTTAACCCAGGAGCTGTGAAATACTGACAAGGATCAAGGTCATAAATTTTCATACATACATTCCGAAAATTTTCAAAAACATCTGCTAATAACAACACATCTGTCTTCAAATATATGTCTGAAAATTCTCCTAAAGTTTGAATGTCAAACTGTGCCCATACACGTTGTGCATGTAAATATTCCTGATCACTGATATGACTTGTGTTTAAGGAACTGTAAAATGCATCTTTCGGTGGTAAAGAACACTCCTCAAGACGTTCCACACAGCTAATATATTCATAAGGGAATATACCCTTTTGACGAATCAAATTAAAATCATCTTCTTTAGGAAAGACACGTTGAATTTCATGAAACTGATCTGATTTTAAATTACTAGTCAGCTTATCAAGACTACTCGGCATAAAGCGGAATGAATCTAAAAATCGCAGTTTAATGGTTTTTTATTGCTAGTTTTGATGTATTTTGTGAACAATATGTATTGTTCCTTATTATTTGCAATAACATCAATTTTCACATCTGAAGCTCCAAATTCTTTAACGATAAAGTGGTTATCGTATTTGCTACCGTTATGTAGAATGACCGGAATGAATTTACTTACTCTATAATTTAAATTACATTCTTGGTGAGCAGCACCACGATATTTTCCTGTTAAATGATCATGATCGCGAACCCTGTCTGTACATAAACATTCACCACATATAAAACAATTAGTTTCATTTTCAAAATTCATATGCTCTGATGAAGTTAGTGGCTCCTTTGGAATGTTCGTATTTAAAATAGAGGATATACGGATGGCATCTTTTTCAAGCCTTTCCATAAAAACTTTAGGTGCATCAGGACGTCTATAGAGCTCAAACTTATTTAAAGAGTCATCGTAACTACATTTAATATAATATTCAAAGCTAAATGGTTCATGAATGTGAGTAGTGTTGGCAAAGGTTGGGCTGGATTCGATGAACATGTATTAAATGGTTTTAGCAAAGCTTCAATGTCAGCATATATAACAAATGGTACTCGAAGCTGTTTCTCATAATCCTTAAATTTTAGAATGTTATTTTTAGGAGTAGGTAATACCGTACAAACATGATTACACCCCCATTTTTGGTGTTGAATTAGTTGGTCCTCTTTCTGGAAATGTAGCAAACAACCATCACACAACCACTTTGTTACCATTGTGTTTTGAAACCTGATTACTGGCAAGTCTACTTAAATGTTTTATCCAGCAATAGTGGGCATTTTCACCTTCGGTTATGTAAAGTAAATTTACATGAGCAGCCTTTTTTTCCTGAGTATAATATAGAGGACCAACTATACTATTATTTTCAATTTCATAAACATTAATACTTACATTGTTCAGCTCTTCAAAACGTTGAATGTCTTTTATCGCCATAGGAAATTCCATTTCTTTTAAATCTAACACTGAGAAATAGTGAGGATATGATGATGTTCTCTCCACATGCCCCACTGCTGGATGGAGAGCTGAGGTTACAGCCCATGCAAAGCTTGCGTCATCATTATTCATAACGTTCACAACAGCTTTCTTACGTTTGATCCATGCTGGCAAATCAATGTATGATGATGCTCGAAGGGGATTATATTTATTCATGTTGGTTTCTAAATAAAGTACTTCAACCAATGCCCAGCCCGTCTCCCTTTCCTGGAACTCTTCACTCTTCACGATGATAGCACTTGAAATATTTTGATATATATCACTAATATTAGTTGATTCACTAACATTTACATTTTTTGTATTAAAAGATTTGATATCCGTAATTTCACCTTCGCTCCCAGTTTTTACATAGAGGCCAAAAAGTTCAAAATTCATTTTAAATGTTTTATGCTCTAATAAAACATTACCTACCAAGCCAAACACAGTAGGTTGAACATTTTTTAAAAATGATTCAATACTTTGAGTTTTTTCTTCACTATGAAGTCTATAACTAGAAATTCGACTTTTAAATGCACTACCAATTTGTTGAACATTTCCAGAATTTCTTTCATGGCAAGTGTTATTTTTATGTTGAATACTGCGTAAATGTCCATGAATGATTGAAGAAGGTATATCAATATTACATACATCACAATGTGTTATTGAAGGTTCACCATTCTTCTTTCTTTTTGATGCACAACTATTTTCACAATCTTGAGAACGTTTACGCTTTTGAGCATTACATTCATTTAAAGGTTCCATGCTAGTTGTTGGTTTTACAGTTTTTAATTCTTGTTGTTCACCATGCACTTCAACCATGTGGGATTGATATCGCTTTACAGCAGAAAATCCAAGTTCACAAACTGAACATGAAAATGGTGCTGAACTAACATGCATTAAATTTACATGACGTGCAAGATTATCTTGTCTGTTAAATGTGGTAGCACAATGACTGCACACAAACATTTTAATGTCATGTTTAACATTTGCGTGTCGTTGAAGGCTGTCAGGTCTTGAGAACTGTTTCTTACAGTCACCACACTTGAACATGATGATCCCTTTCGATATTACCTATAAAAGAAAGAAATCATAAATGTTAATAAATGATAAACAAAAGTACAATATAAATAGTTTAATTACATTCCAGTCAATGGTTATAGCAGGGTATTTAAATCGATCAACTGTGAACTCCTAGCAAGTCTAACTTCATGTAGTTCTAACTGGGGGTTACTAAATACCACTGTCACTGACACCTAGCGGTGAACATTGGAACATGATAGAGTGATAGAAACCAGTGATCGTCAGTTAAGTGAGCTAAGTGTGACGTCATAACCAATCTTAAAACAAGTCTAAACTTGTCGAACATGTCACGTGATAGAAACCAGCGATCACCAGTTAAGTGAGCTAAGTGTGACGTCATAGCCAGTCTTAAAACAAGTCTAAACTTGTAGAACATGTCACATATTGGAAACCAGCGATCGCCAGTTAAGTGACCTAAGTGTGACGTCATAGTCAGTCTTAAAACAAGTTTAAACTTGTAAAACATGTCACATGACAAGGTTAAGTTAGGTAAAGTTAAGTGAACTGAGGTTAAGACTTTAAATATTCCCTCTGTCACTGACACCTAGCAATGAACATTCGAACATAATAGAGTGGTAATCAAAATCTAACCTACAAATTTAGCTTTACACATCATGGTCAAGTAGTTCCAACTTTTTACTGCTAAATATACCATTTTCACTGACATGTAGTGGTGAACATTGGAAAATACTACTCTAGCTGTTTAAAAGTTATTAGAGGGGCACTTACCTTTTTATAATTGATCAACTGCTGTCACTGAATGAACAGATTGTAGGAATCTGGTATCTTACAGGTACCCAATTATCTGTAAACAAATCAATCAATCAATTAATCAATCAATAAATACATTCCAATCAATAACTTCAACATCAATTAGTAATAAAAGACTACAATCCATTAATAATAAGTACTTACCTTGCAAAATAATTTAATGATTTTCTACCAAATCTTGAGCAGTAATAGAGCACTGTTCACTCAAAGCGAGTAATAAAGACTGACAGTAGGGAGATATATGACACCCCTCTTATATAAACTCTCATCGCTCGTGTCAGCAGTTTTTTGCAGATCATTGCAATTCCTTTCCCAATACAGTTGAGAGTCCAAAGTACACTAGGAACACCTGTGTGGTATCCAATGACTGCTGACTTTGCATGATCATCACCCATTGTCTTAATCAACATATGGGGTTTCAAATTACTGCAGCGTCAGTCATAGCAACTGCAGTGTGCGCTCTCTGGTATGTCAGCAACATGACACCGGAAGGAACACCTGTGTAATATCCAATAACTGCTAACTTTGCATGATCATCATCCAATGTCTGAATGAACACTTGCGGTTTCAAATTACTGCAGTGTTAGTCATAGCAACAGATCTGCGCGCTCTCTGTCATGTCTGTAATATGACACAGGAAGTAACAAGACGTCTTACTGCACGTACCATCTCCTCAGTTTTAACATCTTAAGAACATGTATTATTCTCTTTCAAATACAAATGACTCGTTAGAACACATCCATCCACCAAGTTAGATCCCTTGTATGTTCACATGTATTTCGTCACTTTACTTTCATATCGTTATCACATTATACTAGTGGTGAACAACGTCAGTTCAACACACGCAAATGTAGTTAGACCCTTTGACATAATGAAAATAAATTCATGAGCCAGTCCATAGGGACCAATCCAAAGGGACCGGTCCAAAGGGATCAGTCCAAAGGGACAAGGACTCGTCCACAAGGACTTGTCCACAAGGACTCGTCCACAAGGACTCATCCACAAGGACCTGTCCACAAGGACTCGTCCACAAGGACTTGTCATCAATGACCTGCCAACAATGACCCGTCAACAATAACCCATCCATAGGGATCCGCTCTCCCACCCTCTTACAAAAGCCATGAGTGGGCATGCGTAAAAACAAAAACAAGCATGTTAATTCATAGTGGCTATCCACCGAACACATGCACATTATGTAGAACAACGTTTAAATCCATATCGGCATTCAAACTCTCACATGTTGCAATTGGAAAGAGAGATTCTCTAAAAAATTACAATTTTACCCCCTAGTAGGGTAGATTTTATTTTTGAGGTTGAAATATGTTATCCATTGGAAAGGTGGTGTCAGCCCGAGTTCAATGACACCTCATTTGTCAAAATCCGACCATGCGTTCGAGAGATATCGCGCCGCCGCCATCTTGTGAGGTGGGGAGGTGGAGGTGGGCCTTGAACTCTCACAAACACACTACTTGTACGCCTGTCACAGAGCCGTTTTCTTAACCTTGACAAATTGTCAAATCCACCTGTCGAGGTTATGTTCACTTCGATACTTCCGCGAATCGATAATATACAATAATTATCGATTCACATGAACTGTTCAACGCGAGATAATCATATTAAAGGATTTACTATTTATTAAAACATTCATTTATTTGATGAAATACGCACAAACTGTGCAAAATTACTAGACCTATATATTTACATACTTGACTGGATAAATGTGAAGCCTCCGTGGCTTAGGCGGCAGCACGCTGGCCTCTCACCGCTGGGTCCGTGGTTCAAATCCCGGTCACTCCATGTGAGATCTGTGCTGGACAGAACGGAGGCAGACAGGTTTTTCTCCGGGTACTCCGGTTTTCCCTGTCAAAATTTCATTCCAGCAACACTCTCCATTATCATTTCATTTCATCTGTCATTCATTTGATCATTGCCCCAGAGGAGTGCGTCAGGCCTCGGCAGCCGGCACAGTTCATATCCTCGCCGCTAGATGGGGGCTTCATTCATTCCATTCCTGACCCGGTCGGAGACTGGAAGCAGGCTGTGGATTTCATAAACTGGATAAATGTGATTATCATTGCAGCTTCTAATAATACGTTACAGGCCCAACCATTTACCTTTCTGACAATCGCGAATATATACTGTACAATACAGGCACGAATTGAATGCTCAACAAATATTGGTCTCGGCCACGGCCTTTCTTTAGTAAATAATATACTATGAAGTTTCTACGGTCAAGGGAGCAATAAAATATTTAAGGTATGATATATACAGTACTAGAAATTCGCTCTCATTAAGAGTAGCCTACGTGTTTCGATTTATTTTCTTTCGCACGACTCTGTCATATTACTTGAAAGCAAAGATTTAGTCTTTGAAAATATTTTTCATCTCAACTTAAAAAGAATCCCCTTTAGCTCACCTAAAAACCCTAGGCCTAGACCTACTGATAATAATAATAATAATAATAATAATAATGTTATTTTTTTACGTCCCTTTTATCTACTGCAGATTATAGAGACCCCGAGGTGCGGGAATTTTGCCCGAAGGGGATCTATAACATGCCGGGAAATCTACTGACACGGCTCCCTCGCATTTGCACACCCTCAAATTCCAGATGACTGCGCCAGGATTCAATCCTGCAACAGCAGGCGAGAGCGTTACCGCTGAGCCACGCAGCCAGCGTAGACCTACGGCCGTCAAAGAGACAGATCTACATAATAATAGCACACTGCAAAAGTTTATTGGTTCTGAAACGTTAACGCAAAAAACTTTATCGTGCACTAGTGTTCGTCACGCATGTGCTCTAAAGATCGTCAGCTATGACGACTATTGGACACGATGATCAAACGACAAAATAATTAATGCAGGGTGCTTCAGAACTACATTATAAGTATATTGCCGCTGTTAGGTCTTACAAGGAGATATGACAATGTGCCATTTTTCGTCACAAATGACGAGCATTGGTAAAGTGAGTGTTTTTAAATCCAGTGATCGTCACCAGCATTTCTAACCAAAATAGGAACGCGAGCACGAAATAGCAAATCGCGTATGTTACAGCAACAATTACCAACTATATCACACACTTGTAACATTTTAAAATGACGGAACATAACACGTATGCACATAACTCGCGTGCCTGCTTAGCACATGCGAGAAGCAATATGCCGCGTCAAGACAGCTCAACTCACACGAGATGTTTGACGCTGGGAATCACCTATTACATCGCACGCATGATTTCGCAAAGTTGCTCCTTATTATCGGCAACGAAGGTATGACGAATCTCGTAAGACTTTGTGCGTTGAGAAAGACCCGTTGACATCCTTATTATATGTACTTATATACGAGAGTGACGACTATTGGCTCAGTGAAGAAAACCGGTACCGTAGTTACCTACTGCCGCTTTTTAATCGCTCCATTCCAACGATTCTAACAACACTGTAGCCTATTAATGTAAAGGGAGACCTCCAAACGCACCGAAATAAGAAAAAATAGGTTATGGTAATAATCGACATGTAACAAGGCGCCTGTCGAGTTTTCGATGACAATTTGACAATTGTACAACCACTGCTGACATATTCATTAGTTCATAAAGAAAATCTGGTGACATATGTGACACATTTGTCAGATTTCTACCTGTCGGCATTACAACTTTTTGAAACAGAAACTTGTCGAACTATCGAATTGTCGGATATTTTAAGTCATCTGACATATGTCGACTCGTCCAGTTTATTAAAATAGGGCCCAGATCAACGGTTACAGCCTAATGCGTCTAGATTCTAGCTTCCAGCCGCAGACGAATGGGTTTTGCCTAGTGGTGGTGTATTTTATATCTAACATGTTGGGCACACTGCCGTGACACCAACGTCTCGTCATGTGTTGCTCTCAAGGGGAGGATACGATGCATGGGTCACCGATTCGAACCATCTTTAGTACACGTGTAGGGCATTACCAGGTGCAAGTGGTAAGGTGCGCTTCTCAGCAGTTTCCGAGAAATTAATTGCAATAACATGTCGGCGTCTATGTGCGTTGTACCCTGGCAAGAATCCAACGAGCGCGCGGTGCAGCGGTAAGAGCCCTGCTTCGTAAGCGCGGGATCGCTGGATCGAATCCCACCGGTGAGCCTTTGCAGTGAGTTGTATTTTTTGTACCGATAACATGAGTCACTGCTTGCGGGGTACGAGGGTGGTCTGATGGTCCACAGACGTGCAATGAACGGAACAGACTGGGCCTTAAATGTATACATATAATAGAATACACCTGACCGTACATAATACCAATTCATTTGCAATGCCAATGCTGTATATTATGTAGTCACAAACGTTTAACCCCCATACGATGATTTCAGAATCTCTTTTCCCGCTCACATAACACGTTATTACAATTGACTACAAAATAAACATTATTCACGACACATACACGTGTACGAATTGGCAATGTTTAAAAACAGAAAAAAACATAACCCACTGCAAAAACTCACCGGCGGGATTCGATCCAGCGCTTACGAAGCAGGGCTCTTACCACTGCACTGCAATGAATTAATTTCTCAGTAAAGTCTGAGAAGCGCACCTTACTACTTGCACCTAATATACGCCTGGTCATGCCCTACACGTGTACTAAGGATGGTTCGATTCGATGGCCCATGAATCGTATCCTCCCCTTGTCAGCTTGAGTGAGCAACATGGCTGCCGTAGTTCAAATTCAACAAGAAAGAAACATACCGTATATAATTAGGTAATTTAGCACATATTTCCAGTATATTAGTCATAATGAACTGCAATTTCAATAGCTATTGTCCCCTGGAAACCCTGAAAAGGTATGAAAATCATATATTATCATTCAACATCTAACTGAAACTGTTAAGTCAGGTTCCTGTGTCCTGCACTACAAATCAAACAATTTATTGAGTAATGCTAACAAAATGACTATACTCTGTGAGCTGCCTGAATAGGATTGACATTTCGCCGGAAATTCCACGTCAGTCATCACCCATCAGCCTCTTGACCAATCCATGTTCGCATAGTTGATGTCATAAAACTCTGTGTTGCAATACCACAGCCCACGTGCTTCAGTGCCTGGTCAACTGTATCTCTGGCTTGTACAGTTTGGCAACCTCGATCTCAGACCACATGGCGAGACGAGAACTGTCAATCCTATTCTGGCAGCTCACAGAGTATAGGATAATAAATGAAATGCACCACCAAAAACTTTTTTTTTCAGGTTATAATTTAGGATGTCCCAATAATTGGGAAAATAGGCCTATTGTGTTGACAGACTGAAAATTCGCAATAATATTACTCCCAACCGGAAACTAACAATTTGGGACGTGATGATGCAGTGGTCAGTTGCCTCTCAGCAAGACGGACCGGGTTCAATTCCCGGGCAACGCCTATTCTTAAATGTTATATTGTATCGTAACAAGATTTTTGCATATGCCCACTTACAGTAAATCAAATACAGTACGGTACCTCGGCTTAATAACATATGCTGTATACACAAGGAATGAGGCAAAAATTAAGGTTTGATAGAACGAAACGGCAAATTGTATTCATAAAGAAAACTTACAGGCTGTTTCGTATAAATCTCTGCTCTGAAACTCTAGCTAGTTGGTTATTGAGGTTTCAATGGTCGAAACTACGATGTCATCTGCCCCTCAAACTCTTCTGCATCCGTCTGAAGATGAAAGGAAATATTGTAACACGCACCCTAATGAATCAAATAAGCGTTCAGTACATGTTGGAAAGCATAGCATACCTACTTTTGCTTGTAAATAACCTCCAGTCTTCAATGGCGGCCAGCCGTGGCATCTCAAATCATTTTTAGCCTACTTTTCACATTTTGCAAAAATGAGGAAAAAGTAGACTTATGAGATCGGGCAAATGTGTGTCTGTCTGTCTGTCTGTCTCTCTGTCCTTCTGTCTGTCTGTCCTTCTGTCTGTCTGTCCTTCTATCTGTCTGGATGTGTGTGTGTGTCCCCCTATCAACTCCTAAACGGCTAGAGCAATCGAAACAAAATTTAGTAGGAGTAAAGATCTATGCCTGAATATCTCACGGCCATATTTGGAAATGATGTCAGTGCTACCAACTGCTGAAAAATCGCATTTGAAATTTAAGCTCCATGTTGGATATCATGGAAGGTATAAATGGGAGCTAATTCAAAATTGGCACATGTATAGATAATAATATTGCAGTTTAATTTCCAGGAGGTCATACATGGCAGTGTTGCCAAAATGATTATAAGCCTGCTGATATTTCCAATTTTAAATGCATATAACTTCTACGCTATCAATTGGAATTCAACCAAATTCCGTATGCTGTATGTGTACCTAACCAGATATGACTGAGGGTATTCTTAAGAACCACCAGGGCTGCCAACTGTTAATAAATGCTCTTAATTCATTTTATCCAAATACCAATATATCAGAAAGTATGCAAGCCGACAGCTTCAAACTATGCACACGTATAGTACCTGACATTCTATATTAATTTGGAGTAACTTATATACGTCAGTGCTACCAACATGATTCTAAGCCTGCTGAGAGGTCAAACTTTAAATACATGTAACATCAATACTATCATTAAGATTTCAACCAAATTTCTTATGTGCTATGTGTATCATAACAGATATGACTATGCATATTCTTAAGAGCAACCAGGGCTGCCAACTGTTAATATGTGCTGTCCCTATTTTTGTTACCCTAATAGCAATATATGAGAAAGTATGCAAGCCAATAGCTCTAAGCTTTGCACACGTATAGTACCTGGCATTCTAGATGAATTTGGAGTAACTAATATACGCCAGAGCTGCCAACATGATTCTAAGCCTGCTGATATGTCCAATTTTAAAATGCATGTAACTTCTATACTAACTAATGGATTTCATTAAAAATTGGCACAACAATAGATCATATTATTTCAGATTATTTCAGACCAATACATGCATGACATTGTTGCCAACATGATTTTACGCGCGCTGTTAGATCCAGTGTTTAACTGCATGTTATGTCCATGCTATTCATTGGACTCCAACCAAATTTTGTATTCTGTACCTTAAGAGATGGAACTAAGAATATATTCAGTCACCAGGGCTGCCAACTGTAGTGCTCTATTAGGCTACATTATGCCAGGTATACAGTATTTCGAACTTATTAGAAATGTCGATATTAGCAACTTAATTTCGTCATTATCCTAGATAGATCCATATAGATTAATCATTGGCATTCATCTTAAATTTTAAGAAAAGTAGGCTCGTTAGTTCGTCACGGAACTTCTTGTTGCTTATTAGACTGGAACGGTCACGTGATGTTTGTCTGACACAAGCAGCGTAAAGGAACAGTAAAATACACATGGAACGAGTATATTAGGTGGCCAATCACATTTCAAGGCAATGAGGTTCTTCTGGCCAATCAGGTGAAGTATCATTACAGGCTACAGACGTATGTATCGTTGGCGGCTCTAATGATGTTTCAAGAAATGAAGGTAAAAATGTGATCAGCTCCATCAAAGGAACTCTATCTTCGCTCACCCACACTAACGTCGTAGTTGTGAACCTTCCCCACAGGTATGATCTAATGGAGAAAAATGTGTAAATAAAGCTGTAAAAGACACGAATGTAGGGATTGCGAAGGTATGTAAGCATTTTCGCATTGTTCATATGCTAGATGTTAGTAGGTTGGATAGAGCTATGCACACTATACACGGTCAACATTTGAATAAGCTAGGTAAGGAAGTCTGAAGTTATGAAATAAGTAAAATTATTAACATGAAGTTAAAGGAAAAGGTAGACACCATTACATTACAGTGGGCACTTGGGTATCAGAACCTGGAAAACTGTTAGATAGAAGCTGGATCTGAAAAACAGATTCAGCAGGTGTATTCAGAAACCACTAATAGTAAATTAAAAGGGTTCAATATTGATTATAATATGCATATCTACCATCAGAATGTTCAACATCTAAGTAATAAAGAAGATCATTTAAATAACCTCATAACTTCAAAAAACTACAGTGTTGCTGTGTTCACTGAACATCGGTGTGACAGGGAGGAAATAAAAACCATGCATCTAGATAATTATATACTAGCCAGTAGTTACTGTCGAGAAGAAATGAAAGGTGGGGGTGTGAGTCTGTACTGTAAAATAAATGTTAGATACCAGGAATTGGGGTGGGTTAATAGCTATGGAAGGGATCATGACTTTGATGTTGCAGGTATTTTAATTCAGCTGAATGATGATTTTGAAATATTTATAGCAGGAGTATATAGAGCCCCAAGTGGAAATATGGAA
The DNA here is from genome assembly GCA_946902985.2 of Meconema thalassinum. Taxonomy (NCBI): domain Eukaryota; kingdom Metazoa; phylum Arthropoda; class Insecta; order Orthoptera; family Tettigoniidae; genus Meconema; species Meconema thalassinum. The sequence goes on along the minus strand of OX336397.1, from coordinate 28,027,112 downwards.
ATATTTCTAAGACAGTTTGATTTACTTCTGAATAAAGTAGCCAAAAATATAGAAACATAATAGTAGTCGGTGATTTTAATATAGACTGGTTTGCACATGACAGATCCCTCGAGACATTTAAAGACATTGTATTGTCATTTGGCCTTAATAATCTTGTCATGGAGCCAACTAGGGCAACTAAACATTCTGAAACATCAAAGGATTACATTATTACTAACATGCCAGACGAATTAAGTAATTGCACTGTTGAGGAAAGTTTTGTATCTGGCCATCGTTGCCAGGAATTAAAAATTGCATTTTCTCATGAATCGCAATTAAATCAGTCTACATGGAAGTACACTCGAAATGTATCTAATAATAATGTAATGAAACTCGCAGAAGAACTTGGTAATGGTGATTGGGGGGAAGTGAGGAATATTAGGGATGTAAATGCTGCCTGGAAAAAATTCTGTCCTATTTTTAAAGTGTGTCTTAATTTATTCTGCCCATTAGTTAAAAGAATAAATAGGAATCCCAGAGCACTAAAACAACAAAACTGTCTGATCTGTGCCATAGGAAAAAACAAAACATGATTGATGCTTTCGATAGCTACAAGCAAACGGGATTGAAGCTTTATAAAGATAACTATAATAATTTAAAGTAGAATACTATGAAGAAATAAAAAAAGCAAAAGAATATGAAAATAGAATAAGAAATTCTAACAACTATGCCAAAGAAATATGGCAAATAGCTAAAGATATTTCAGGTCTTAATAAAAGAAACACATGGGAAAATATTTCGATAAACATCAATAACAATGTTCTTAATGCACCTTTACAAGTAGTAACAGCATTCAATTATTATTTCATTCAGCCACCCTTTAGGAACAGTGTGAATGTAAACAGTAACAGAGCAAAATTTAATGATCATAATGTTGTAGGAAATAAATGTGGTAATAGCAGTATAAAGCAAATCACATGTAATAAGTCAATCTTCCTGAAACCAACTACCAAAGATGAAATAAGTACTGAACTCGAATTCAGCCCAGCTTAAGACTTTGACTGAGGATCAGATTCAATATTTGCAGACTTTATCACTCGTACATTCATTATTTCTTTAGATGACTTCTTGCTTATTGCTATGTGATCAAGTTTTTTCTCCCCACATAGTGGGTTTGGCGATACCCATGTCATTAACTTCTTTGGTTTTCTTTCAAAAGATGTTGATTTGACTATTATATCGTGGTTAGCACAAAGTTCTATTAATCTTTCACCATTCTTATTTGTACGCAAATGTGCTGGATGGTAACCCACAATTTTTTTTTATTTCCTCTCTTTTCCTATTTGTGCGTTGAAATCACCCAGTAAAATAATGGTATGATTCGCTGGTACTTTACTCAAATAATTATCAATTCTTTCCCAGTAGTCGTCGACAATATGTCTAGCTTTCTTCTTGTTTTTGTCATTCGTTGGCGCGTGTATATTTAAAAGTGTACACTTTATTTGTAGTTTTAAATGTTAAAGAAGATGTCCTTTCAACGATTGGACCAAACTTCAATATTGAGTCTATTATTTTGTTTGAAATTATGAATCCACTGCCAAATAAAGGTGTGCCTTTTAATATCCTGCTAGTAGATTTACTCTTGTATATTCTGTAACCATTTGATTCGAACGGCTCATTATCCACATATCGAGTTTCCTGTATGGCTGTTATCATAATGGTTTTTTTTATCAAGAAAATCTGTAATCGTTTTCAATTTCCCCAATTTCATCAAAGACTGAACATTTAAAGTTGCTATGAAATTTAGTTGTTTGAAGCGAATCTTGTTTACGTGACTTACAGGGTTCTCCGACTCACCCAAATCATTACGCACCTTACGTTCTGATCCCCCAGAATCGGAATGATCACTAAGCATCGTACCGTTGGGTATGATAGGAGATTGTCTCCCTGGGGTAATTTTGTTACATAAGGTTTTCCTGTCCATATTGATTATATGTTAGGAGATTAGCCGAGGCTAATTGGATTCACCTCTTACTTTTGAAGGTAAGATGTATAAAATGTGGTCGCACCTTACATGGTGAACAGACACCAATCAGGACGTCGCTCAATATGAGACAGACGCTTCTGGATTTTCTTCTGATATGTGTAAGCCATATACCTTTTACTCGTAATCTCCTGAGCACAAGGAGGCCTCTTCCGCCATTGACACTGTTCCGCAATACATCCACTCCACTATCAAAACCGTTGAGGACTACACCGTAACCCTGGCAAGGGACCCTCACAAGGTACTACCAGCTGGGTCATTATTATAAAGGAAAGCATTATTGTAAAATGCTGTAACATTGTTTAACAAACATTATTATGTCAGAATATAACTGAAACACTTATTTATAACAATATGGAAGTTATAAAATTCCAATTGCGGAATACAATTTATTTGACAATGATATAGTCATGGACTATTGTTATTATGAATGTACACTATAAAATAGAATCATGTTAGTGACAATTTAGGTCAAATGATGCCTATAGTTATTAACAATTTCATTAGAATCATTGTTAAACTGAAATGACAGCAGACCAGGAGATTTGTTAGTCTACCTGAGGTCTTGTATGTCTTAAAACAAGCTTAAATATGAATAATTTCATTCATTTAAATGTACACTAGATGCGTGAGGATATGTATTTATATTTATTAACCAGTAAAGACGAGCGAACTACGAGTTAGTATTGTTTATATTTGGTAACGTGGAAAAACAGTCTATAATGGAACTAAGTGAACGAAAAGCGCTATTGAAAGAAATAAGAAATACTGTGTGAGGTGATTTGTAGTGAACAAACATGTCATTGTTGTTAAAAATGCACGAGGTTAAATAATTTAGAGGAGAAATGTGGCTAGGAGTGCACTCAGAACGGTAGTATACAATTGCGTATTTACCTAGTAAAGTCACTGATTCTTCTACAAGTTTGTAGCAGGATGGGTTTCTTATTGAAGTAATGAGGTGCAGAGTAATGAAGATTGTTGGTAGTAATGAAAGGAAAGAAGTATGTTATGTTGGGAGCGTAGCAGACGCTATTTATGAATATTGTTCACCGTATTACGAGAGAAGGAAACGTATTGCCATGTGGAGCAACGAATTGTTACAGTATGTGTAAAAAGCACTGACATAAGGGTTAATATTTGTATTGGTCATGTCAGAGAGTATCAGTATAATATCCAAGATGTATATTTTGAGGTTTTTAAGTAGTTTCGCATCGCTCTTTATCTTATTGTATTTTATTCATTGACTCGACTTATTCTAAGCTATATTTAACATCAGTGTTCGATATATGTACAAGCTTTACTTATTATGACAAGTTACCAGAGATACCTGAAAATTTATTGTTGTGTAAAACATTGTTCGTAGAACTGTTTTTTTTAACAGAGACACTAGAGAACTGTCAGGTCGCGACTGATAGTGCGAATAGTATTTTTAATACCGTGCTAGACATAGAAAGGAGTATATAATGTATATATTTCAACCATATTTAATTATTTATATTATTATATTATATATTCACATTTTACGCACGTATGTGTATAATTCAGGTTTTTATATTGTTAACTTAATTTTTGATGCTTGAACAGCTCATGCTGATCAGACTGCTTCAGCGACAGAGTCACAGGGAGATTATTAAATGCGTAAACATTTTATTAATTTCTTAAATACTTACATTTTTGAATTGACATTGTTTACAAACATTTATAGCACAGATAGAATGACTATCTGACGTGTGATTTATTTTATTTTAACTTGCTTTATTTTTATTGCTGATAGGGAGTTTATTGTTTGTAATTTTTAGTAATAAATCCCAGGCACTTTTTTTGTTTGCCTGTTTGTTTTTATAAATCTGATCACCTTTTCATTTTGCAATCGACATGCGATAATACTGCGAATTAGTTACTAGAATTCACGAAGTCTCAACTTTCACCGTTCACATCCGAGATCCGAGATTCTCGTCCTACCATCATGTTATGGGTATTTTATTTCTAGTAAATGTGTAACTAATCAGCAGTGTTGTTGCATGGCCGGTATGTATCGAGATGTCCCTAGTCATTATCCTAGTAGGGTAGTGTTGGGTTATCTGGCTGGGTATTGACCCCCCTACAATCCTTTTCCATCTCAGCGGATATAGGCTATGACTATGCGGGATTCGGGTGCAGCACGTTAGTCAAAAAATTACAAAATAAACATAGTCATGGTTGGGATGAAATTTCACCCTGATTGTTGAAACAGTGGTATGGTCCAATCCTAGACATTCTTACAGAACTGATAAATATGTGTCTCTTAAAGGGCATCTTCCCAGATATACTAAAGCTATCCGATGTTAAACCAATTTTTAAAAAGGGTGACAGACATCAACTAGGTAACTAAAGACCGATCACCCTTATCTCCACATTTTGTAAAATTTTAGAGTATGTGATCTACCATAGAATAATTGAGTTTATTGATAAGAATAATTTAATAAATAAGAATCAGTTTGGTTTCAGGAAGGGCTTATCAACTATAAATGCCATTGTTGAATTTTATGAAACTCTGCTTGCTTCTCTTGATGATAATAAATGTGCTGTTGGGGTATTCGTAGATTTGACAAAAGCATTTGATACAGTAGATCATCAATTATTATTGGATAAGGTAGAGGCTTATGGTATAAGGGGAATAGCATTGGAACTGTTAAAATCATATTTGAATAATAGATGGCAATTTACAGAAATTCCTTTTAAGAATGGTGAAAATATATCCAAGTTCCAATCCACTCCTGGTTTAGTTAAAAAAGGTGTACCTCAAGGTTCAATCCTTGGTCCCCTTTATTCTCTATGTAAATGAGGTACCACAGTCAAAAAATAGTTTGATTGTTTAATATAAAGTCGATACCTCAATTTTGAACTGGAACTGTAATAAAACAATTACACTTCAAGAAACTCGAAATAGTATTGATCTTGTCACTCAATATTTTAATGATATAATGTTAAGTAAAAACCCTTCAATAACCAACTTTGTAATAATTAACAAGCATAAGGGAACTAATTTAGAAGTAGATCGAAATCTTTACTGTGGATCTGATGATATTCAACAGGTAGCCTCAGCAAAATTTTTGGGTATTACAATAGATCAAAAAGTATCATGGGAAGAGCATATAAATGAAATCTGTAAAAAAAATTAACAAAACCTCCTTCGTTTTTAAGAGAATTTCAATATATTTGAGCAGCGAATACCAGTTAACAGTCTACTATGGATTAATACATTCACAGATATCATACGGTATTGAGATATGGGGTGGGGCAGCAAATAGGAATATGGAGGGAATATATAAACTGCAGAAACGAGTAATACGATATTTGTTTGGGTTGAAATCGAGAGAATCATGCAGAGTTGCATTTAAGAAGCATAACATTTTAACAATATATTAATTGTATATTTTCAAAGTTATCTTGCTTGTAAGGGAAAATCAACATAAAGTTGTCACAACCAACAATGTCCACAATCATGAAACCAGAGGGCAGAATTACTATTTTCAAAAGAGGGTAAATAAACAATATGCAGAAAAGGATCCTTTCAAAAAAGGAGCTATATACCATAATAAGCTTCCAAACCACTTAAAATCTTTGACTGGAACTGGGTTCAGAAAGTCTCTCAAGATATACCTTGCCCAGAAAGTGTTGTATTCTCTAAGTGAATTTTAAAGAAACATGTAACTGTTTAATTATGTAAAAAGTTGTACATACCGTATGTAAATTTAACTGTGAGTATGTTGTGTGACGTATCCAATTTTGTATGATACAGGTTCTGGAAATAAAGAGTTTTGTATTGTATTGTATAAGACAACTTAATAAACTAATGGGAGACTCGGTAGAATACACCACAGTAGTCTCTGAATTTAGGTTGCACATAATGGCAGAAAACGACCAAAAAGTAGTTAAATATTTGCAAATAGAAGCATTCAAGTAACAAAAAGTAAATCTATAAACAGTAAGAAAGCAGCCCGTGCAAAATGGAAACAATCATACCCTGGTAAACCGTCGTAAAGATACAAATACTCACATACAATAAGCGATGCAGAGAGTATAAAATGAGACTCAAAATCACGCTCGTGTCCAACTCCACAATCAACCTTGATACATAATACAGTTCTTGTAGGGATATAAAATGTGTACATTCCTCACTCATACTGTAAAATAACGAATCCTCGCCAATGCTGTAAGTCCCCATCCTCGTGACGGCACACTTAAATAAAATTATAAAGCTTGTGGGGCATGTAAATTTAGTATTTGTGCCAAAGGGCCTAAATGAAGGGAAAGGAGAGGGCTGTCGGAATTTTCAAGTATATAGTGTTACTCATTTTGTTCCAAATGGTAAGTACGTAAAATTCGGTTGAGATCGGTGAAACGGTGTAGAGTTGAGCCAAGAAAATCGGTGTAGATATGTGCCAAAGGGCCTAAATAAAAGGAATGGAGAGGGCTATCTAAAATTAGTATTGGCAACAACCTTCCTTGGGGTGTGCACTACAACCATACAAAATTTAAATGCAATCGATTAAAAGGTGTCGTAGTCCATTAGCTTCGGACATATATACATATCCATTTTTGCCTACTTTTCACATTTTGCAAAAATGAGGAAAAAGTAGACTTATGAGATCGACCAGGGAAAATGTGTGTCTGTCCTTTTGTCTGTCTGTCTGGCTGTGTGTGTGTCCCCCGCTATCATCTCCTAAACGTCTGCAGCAATCAAAACCAAATTTAGTATGAGTAAAGATGTATACAGGAATATCTCAAGCCCATATTTGAAAATGATGTCAGTGTTGCCAAATGCTGAAAAAAAACGCACTAGAAATTTGAGCTCCATGTTGGATATCTTGGAAGGTATGCATGGGAGCTATTCTAAAATTGGCACACATGTAGACAATACTATTTCAGTTTAATTTCCTGGAGGCCATACATGACAGTGTTGCCAAAATAATTTTAAGCCTTCTGATAAGTCCAATTTTTAAATGCATATTACTTCTACACTATCATTTGGATTTCAACCAAATTTTGAATGTAATATGTGTACATAAACAGACATGACTGAGCTTATTCTCAAGTGCCACCACGGCTGCCAACTGTTAATAATTGCTCTCTCTATTATTTTATCCAAATACCAATATATCAGAAAGTATGCAAGACGACAGCTTTAAACTATGCACACGTATAGTACCTGACTTTTAGATTAATTTGGAGTAACTTATATACTTCATTTCTACCAACATGATTCTAAGCCTGCTGATAGGACCAATTTTTAAATACATGTAACTTCTATACTATCAGTTGGATTTCAACCAAAATTCGTATGTGCTATGTGTAACATAACAGATATGACTCTCATTATTCTTAAGAGCAATCAGGGCTGCCAACAGTTAATAAATGCTGTCAATATTATTTTTTACCCTAATATCAATATATCAGAAAGTATGCAAGCCAACAGCTCAATACTTTGCACACGTATAGCACCTAACATTCTAGATTAATGTGGAGTAATTAATATAAGTCAGTGCTGCCAACATGATGCTATGCTTGCTGATAGATCCAATTTTAAAATACATGTAACTTCTATACTAACAAATGGATTTCATCCAAAATTGGCACAACAAGATATCATAATATTTCAGATTATTTCTAACCAGCACACGCATGACATTGTTGCCAACATGCTTTTACTCGTGCTGATAGATCCAATGTCTCACTGCATGTAACGTCCATTGGACTTCAACCAAATTTTTTATTCTGTACCTTAAGATATGAAACCACGAATATATTCAGTCACCAGGGCTGCCAACTGTAGTGCTCTATTAGGCTACATTATACCAGGAATATTTTGAACTAATTAGTTATTTCGATATTACCAACTTAATTTCCTCATTATTCTGGATAGGTTCATCTACTCTAGATTAATCATTGGCATGAAAAGTAGGCTCTTTAGTTCGTCACGGAACTTCTTGTTATATATAAGACTAGCAGGTACCCGCGGCTTCGCTCGCGATCAAGACAATGGGGACGAGGCATTATTGCTGATAATTGGTTTATTCTATTACAGCAATCGCGGCTACAGGTGGGTCGATTCTAATTCTGAAAATTCTGATAAATACAGTATATTGATATCAGCTGCAAAAGTGGGAATTTTATAGAGTTGTGAAAGTCAGCAGGGTACGATGTAACATTATGTGAACACATTTGAAAATGTTGGTTTTGCCATCTTCTGCTGAGACATAACGATTTTGTTGTCCGGATAATCGCGAGCACGCCACATACAATTGCGCGTGGGAAAAAATTGTTTTGTCTAAACGTACACCTGGAATGGCAAATCTATCGGAATATGGGGAATTGAAAGTATTTTTCCTTAAGCTATTCTGGGTGTAATTTTGCCACACTTATTGATGATTTGAACGTCAACTTGTCGCTATTAATAGACCTATAGTAAAATATCTCTCACCTTGGCCGCTGATGTACATAATGCAGTCTCTTCCAGTGTTACATAACAGGGATTGAAATCTCCAACAACCCTTTTGCTCACATGCCTGTCTAAGTAATTAAAATTCCTGATTTTGTTGTTTGTGACTTCAGTTTTTTGACTGGTTTGATGCAGCCCTACATGCCTCCCTCTCCTGAGCTAATCGTTTCATCTCTACATAGCTACCACACCCTACTTCCTAGGCAATCTGTTTAACCCTGGTCTACCCCTACTGTTCTTGTCCTCGACCCTCCCATCCATAACCAAGCTTGCTATTCCTGGGTGTCTTAATATGTGTCCTACCAACATATCACTTCTCTTCATTAGCAGTCGCCAGAAATATCTCTCCTCTCCCACTCGTCTTAATACCTCTTCATTTGTTACCCTATCTACCCATCCGATCTTTATCATTCTCCTGTAACACCACATTTCTAACGCTTCAATTCACCTCTTTTCTGCTGCACCATTAGCCCAAATTTCACTTCTTTATGGTGACACGCTCCAGACAAAAGCTTTAAAAAATGACATCATAATACCTAAATGTATATTCGATGTCAACAGATTCCTTTTCTGTAGAAATGCTCTCCTTGCCTGAGCCAACCTGCTTTTTATATCCTCTTTGCTTCGTCCATTACTGGTTATTTTGCTTCCTAAGTACCGGTAACAGAAGTCTCCTACTTCCAGTAGCGTTTCACGTGCCAATTTGATGTCCATAGAGGTTTCTGATTTATTTCGGCTGCATTCCAATAATTTTGTTTTACATTTATTGATTTTCATCATGAATTCATTCGTCAAACCGGAGTCCATACCATTCAAAAACTCGTTCAAATCTTCTGGCGTATTGACCAAGATGACGATGTCATCAGCAAATCTCAGTGATGAAATTATTTCTCCTTGAATCTTCACTCCGACTTTAATTGTTCTCCAATTTCCTGATTATTGTGTTTTTAGAGATATTTGAAATGCGTTGCCCTCGCACATGGTGCAGATGCATTGTCAAAGGAAAACATTCCATGTCACGAACATGGGCCGCATAACCTGTACCGAAAGCGTATTCTGGACAGCAGTTCCTTGAACTCAGATTTGCCAACATTTATTGTATCTTTCCATGTGGTATGTCTCTGTACCTCAACATAGAGAAGAGCGCTTTAAAAATCATATCTTGTGGAAATTTTGGAAAAGGTAGTGAGTGTGGTTTTTGCCGGAGTGGATACTCGCTAGTAGAAATTCTTTTCAGTAAAATAGACTGGTTCACAATTTGGTAAGTGCACATTGAGGTATATGACGGCGGGATGCCTTAGGTGTTAAGAAATCGGCAATAGCCGCCTCAGAGCTTCATTGCTACTGAAATAATGACCAGACTGATATTTGTACTTACCTATACGGGATTAACAAAAGTTTGGTGCTTTTCAGTCGGTCAACATGAATGTACCCAAATAGAGCTGGGTTATGCCCTGATCCGGAAATAAATTACATAAGATTAATAAATACACTAGGATGACCAGTTTCGATCGTCAAGCGATCATCATCAGATCCATTACACTTAGGCTATAACATCTATGTTTGAGAATACAGGTGAAAAATATATACAATATGTACAATTATTTAGTTGTAGTGTGGTAATGCAACAGACGGTGTATGTTAAATATGGTATATCTAATGTTAGGTAAACTTCTAAAATAGTGATGAAAATCCGGAATTTGTCTGTTAGGGGTGATTATATGGTTTTACAAAATCAACTATGGTTATACTGAAATAATGCAAGCTTATACTTATCGAGTTGTCTCTTTAACTGGAACTTGAAGCAGTTGCGTGTTGCCATAAACATCAGTTGTAGTCGACTAACCCCGAGTGTTCACTGAGTGGAACTGGTTTTCCCCTTCCTCCCCCTTTAGTTGCTATGTTCTTCCAGAGGTCAGTGCCATGTATATTTGTGTGACTTTGCCAAATCTAGATAAAAGTGTATGCTATTGAATGCAGGAGTCTGCAACTACTAAAGACCGTGGAACTATCTTCGCCACGCATGGGCTAAAATGCCATTTCTCACTAAGCGGTACACGGTCTATTGAAGACGTCCCGGTATCTTTAATACTGCCGCGCATATCGGCCTAGGTTTATTGCAGAAAAATGTACATAGTACACCTGATCCAAATAACATTTACCTATAAACACCGCTATTTCCCCCCCCCCTTTTTATCTAGCTTGGCTGTATCACTAAGTTGTGTCTTGTTTTCGACCTAGGCCGATATGCGCGGCAGTATTAAAGATGCCGGGACGTCTTCAATAGACCGTGTACCGCTTAGTGAGAAATGGCTTTTTAGCCCATGCGTGGCGAAGATAGTTCCACGGTCTTTAGTAGTTGCAGACTCCTGCATTCAATAGCATACACTTTTATCTAGATTTGGCAAAGTCACACAAATATACATGGCACTGACCTCTGGAAGAACATAGCAACTAAAGGGTGAGGAAGGGGAAAACCAGTTCCACCCAGCGAACACTCGGGGTTAGTCGACTACAACTGGTGTTTATGGCAACACGCAACTGCTTCAAGTTCCAGTTAAAGAGACAACTCGATAAGTATAAGCTTGGATTATTTCAGTATAACCATAGTTGATTTTGTAAAACCATATAATCACCCCTAACAGACAAATTCCGGATTTTCATCACTATTTTAGAAGTTTACTTAACATTAGATATACCATATTTAACATACACCGTCTGTTGCATTACCACACTGCAACTAAATAATTGTACATATTGTATATATTTTTCACCTGTATTCTCAAAGATAAATGTTATAGCCAAAGTGTAATGGATCTGATGATGATCGCTTGACGATCGAAACTGGTCATCCTAGTGTATTTATTAATCTTATTTAATTTATTTCAGGATCAGGGCATAACCCAGCTCTATTTGGGTACATTCGTGTTGACCGACTGAAAAGCACCAAACTTTTGTTTACTTAGGCAACACTAAAAAATGGCTTCAAACCTCACAATCTATACGGGATTTGTGAGCCCAGTGTTTATGAAATTGAACGTAGCTATATCGCTACCTTTATTTAATAGAATATAGAATATAAAATAATTACTGATATTTATTCTCCTTTTAATCATGTTCCGTACCGGAATGGTCGTGATAAAATTTATAAGTGCGTTGCTAGCAATATCGTATCTGTGTATCTGATGTACCTCGTGGCAAAATACTCTAGTCTGAATATTTCTACTTCCGTCTAGGGATATTTGTAATACTCTCTACAGACGTGACTAAATATAATATTCAATATAAGTCTTACAACCGGAGTTCTGCTAAGACATGTTAGTGCCCTGTGCAGATCAATTTCCAATATTTAATTGTCTAGGATAGGTTTCAGACTGTACCTGGGAACTTTTTATGACGATATTATATTCAAGATACCCAATAACAGTATTTATAAGTTTGTAAGGGTAAATACATTTTTCAGTCCCTTCGGTTCAATCACAGATTACCTACTACTACAGATGGCCAACAGCCATGCTAATTCTTGGTACCTAAGACTTCAGCGCTGTCTGGTGGTTGACTGATGTACTAGCAACACGTCGACCGGTAGCGCCACCTATGAGCAGATCTCGTAAACACTAACCCTCCCGCCCCCTCCCCTCCGCCCTGCCCCTTCCCCTAGTTCCGCTAAATATTCTCGTCCTAAATGCTCTGCCCACTTCAATGTTCCGAAAATCACAATCTCCCAATACTTATGGCACGTTTTTAAGTGTGGAGATAATAATATGATCTACAAGAAATAAATCACATTCAAAATACCAATAACAGAAAAAATTAATAAAAATAACAAAGTGGGAAATTGTGAATTCCAGAACTTTGAAATGAACAATCACAGCATTTAGGACATAACCTCATCACTAATATACATGTTTAAATTTCTTTCAGTTGCAATTGGAGCATATTGCATTGGTGACAAAAATTAGGCTACTACAAGGCCTGCAGCATATTATTACTCAGCTTGAAAATGGCCCAAGTAGGCCTATAACCAATTAGTTATTAGAAAAAAGTACAAAGGAAAAGTACTGGGAAGGGAGAAAATTCATATTTTAAAATGCTTGATGCTGTTAGCAATAACAGTAAAAATTTAAGAGAGAATGCTAAGGATCAGGTGGTGTAACCAGATCCTCATCACACTAAAATTGTTAGTGTAATTAGTGCCAAATACATTAGGGGACAGAAGAAGAATTGGATATCACAAAATATCTATACAGTAGTTCATTTCATATGCCCTTTAAAATATATCCAGTTAAAAATTTTGAAGGGTGAAATGCAGTAAGTAGGCTACACTAAAAATTATCATCACACACTAATACAGTACATTCCATGACGTGCTGTTAAGGGGAAGGGAGAAATAGGACTTTCAATGAAACAAAAGAAAAACACTCAATACTGCTAGAATTCATCATGTTTTATTTAAAAAGTTGTCAATGAAGAGAAGATAACAGCAAGAGCCAAGATCAAACTTAGCAAAAATACAGTAATCAAATCGGGTCCTCCTAAAAGTATGTGTTGAGGCATGTTCCTTTCTTCTTTCTTGCCAAAGTATAACAGTAGGGTCCAGCACATAATAATGGACCTAGTTCCTCCTTGATGTAATGGCTGACACCGATGAACCGCAAATTCCTACAACACATACCAGTGTGTATGTTGAAACAGTAAACTTAATAAATGTGTAACTTAATGCTTGAAACGGGGAACTTGAATTTGCTGACATGTGTATGTTTGCACCTACTATAAGTTAACTACATTTTAAAAGAATCATTGTGTTTTTGATATTAATTCATTTAGGGCTTTCGATAACATATTCATTTAGCCCCATGTATTTGGAAGTGTGTATGATTTGTTGATATTTGTTGTTTTAACGGGCCTAACATCTTGGTTATCGGCCCCTAATGGTTTGGGTGATCGTGAAGATGAAAATCAAATGTAAACTATAAATGAAACTAACTACAAACTTATATAGGCTACTAGAAGAAGAAATGGAAAACAAAAGGAGAATAAGGCAAACAAAGGACAGGAGGAAAAGAAATGCCCTCAAACCCTCGAAGAATGAGGATCGAGACACTTGGAAGGAAGGAGAGCCACGAAAGGCCCCAGAGGCAATGGAAGAAAGGGGAAAAACCGACCCAGCTCAGGAATCCCTCGGGGTCGCCATCTCCCGAACTCACCAGCCGTGAGCCCCTGAGGGTGTAGCAATATCCAGGGTGCACCAAAGGTGGTGGGGCTACATACACCCTGCCCCTTGAGGGCCTTGAGCAGAAGGCAGGAGATAACAAGAAAAGAAAAAGAAGGCTGACCCCTCGCAGGAGGAGGGCATCAGAAAAGATGAGACAAGGGCCAATTAAGGCGGGAAAGGAATAGACTCCCTAGGCCTCTGATACCCTAATACCGCGGGGGTCGGAAGAGAACAAGAGTTGACCAAGTGAGGTCGACAGGCAAGAAGACAGAGAGGAGCCCGGCACAAGTAAGTGGAAGCAATGCGGGACTCAGCTGGGGCCCCATTGTCGCCAACCCATGTCCCACTAGATGTGAGCCCCTGGGGGAGTGTATGATTTGTATGATAATCTGTGTTATTGTGGTATCTGTAGTAGTGTGTATACTTCCTGTAATTCAGGTGAGGACTGGAAAGGAGGCAGCCGTAGCCTTAAGTTGGGAACCATCCCAGCGTTAGCCTGGAGAGGAAGTGGGGAAACCTTGGAAAACCAATTCTTGGATGGCCGAGGTGAGAATCGAACCTACCTCTTCTCAGTTCTGCCTCACAAAGATGAGTGAGCACCGTTCCAACAGTCAGACCAGAATTAAATTGCTTAATCAAGCTTGGAAACTAGCCCAGGACCTCAGGAGTGGCAGCAACCACACCACAAGGTGGTCTTATTACAGAATCAATTGATGAAAAAATCCCTCCATGTAAGCTTAGACATTGGCATCCTACGTGTTGAAAAATATTGCAAATAACGTGTGGGAATAAAATACTACCTATAGGTATATCAACCATTACATTGGCATACAATAAATCAATTATATTTGTCTTGTATCTATCTCGCGGTTACAGAATATCATCGACAGAACCTAACACTTATTAACTTACCAAGAGTATAAAATAAAAATTGGCAGATAAGGGTGGGGTTATAGGGGCCAATGGTTCCATGGTTTTATTGGATTTTCACGTTGGACTTAGTTCCACAGGACATGACGTCCGAAACGGGGGACGAGCTTACGGTCAGCTGTTTGCAATATGGCGGCGAGATAGTGACGAGACCTACAGTAAGCAAGACAGTGATAGGGTGTGCGTTTGTTATGGATTCTAATTTATGATGGCAAAATACTACATATTTTCTTTCATTGATAGAAATATTTTTATAATCAATTTAATTTCAGTGCTTAATTACTACCAGTTAAAAATATTACCCACCTGTAGATAGTTAATTTACTGTCTGCCGTTACATTTATGAAGCCTGTACTTGGGAGCCTAGCGGTGTCGATGTTTTTTATTAATTTCACAATATATATATCCAGGGGCGGATCTAGGGGAGGGCGACCGCTCAGGGCTCCGCGGTCTGGGGGCCCCGCGCCAAGGATTTTTAAAATTTAATTAATTAATAAATTATAAGTTTCAATCTTTTCAAACTAAGTTATAATTCATAGTCTTCTTTTCAGTGCAGCTATGCCCTCCCGTGACTGTTTAGCAAGTTTAGATTTCAGTGAAATAATATAAGACTTCAGCCGGGAAAAGAAGTCGCAAGGTGATATTTTAATATTTCATAGTTTACATAATCTTCATCAAGGGGACATAAAGGTTTCTTTCATTTTCTTAAAATAATGTACTGTAGTGTATTCAAAGTATGGTAACTATTCTTTATTTTATTATTATTGCAAAACTATTTTCCATTTGACTTGATTTTTTTATTATTACCTATTGTTGTCGGCCCCACCTTATCATATCGCTCAGGGCCCCGCAAGGCCTGGATCCGCCACTGTATATATCTCACATAACACAAAGGACGAATCCCTGATAATAAATTGAATCCAGCAACCCTGAATTTGCATGAATGTTTTGGGTTCAAAGAAGCGTTACTTGGGATGCTCAAATCATACTTCAATATTGCTAATATTGACCTACATACTCGCTGTTCAAAGGCAAGAATATAAATTTATTAATCTCTTGCCACAGACAAGTTAAAATGGAGGCATCCTCTTTATCAATATATTTAATTAAATATTTAAAATACAGATATTTAACAAAGCTGGAGTCTCCATTTGAACTTGTCATAAGCAAGCGGAACAGATCTAAAACTACATTTTAAGCTAAATCAAATTCACTCCCCAGCTCGACATAAACCATAATACCAATTAAAACCTATACAAAACAAACTCTCCTTACTGTTGTACAACTTTCAAACTAACTATTCGCACTCAAAACTGAAAAACCTTGAAATGGAAACTAATTAAAGTTAGAATAGCCTAGGCCGATCAGGTCTCCTGCTACATTACCGCATATGTATACTTAAAATCACTACAACTTCTAAATTACGGCTAAGTGACCTATCTGCCTGAGTAGTATAGGTGTTACCGGCCTGCCTGGGATGATGGGTTTCCAAACCGGTACTTAAAACTAAGATTTTACACATTAATTAACTAAATTCAACAGTAAGGAGATCATAGACAAAAACACAATTTAAGCCAAATAATACTTCAATATTGCAAATATTGAGCTACATAGGCCTACTTGCTGTTTAAAGGCAAGAATATAAATTCTCTGGCAAATTAAGGCTAGGGACAGCATTTTTCTTAAGTTTTCTAACCATTCGACTATTGTCAATCGGAAGAACCCCTAAAATAAGTTTGCGAAGAACGGATTACATTCTATGTACGACACAGAAGTATTAGGCTACAAGTTTATCAGTATTTTTGATGTAGCTAAATCCTTGTGAGTACAATTAGAGACAATAACTATCAATAATCAACAGTATCGGTGCTTACGCTGTGGAAAGAAGTCGTCTTCACAAAAATTCAGACTGCACACTGTCATGTAACGTGTAACACGTTTTCCAATTGACAGCGCCGTATCCCATCTTTCTCTCTGAACTTTTTGTACAGGAAAGTAGTGAAGAGATTTCGTACCCATTTTATACGATTTGAAACCGTATACAGAGCAGTACCTACTCGAATTTGACAAATTCCTTTCTGTTTCCATCACGACGTCAATGCTTCACCATGAAAATAAACCTCACCAGTCACAATGTTACAGCTTCAACATTCTACCGCGTGGCTGCTCCATCCAACTTTTCTGACGTCAATAGTTACACATTGGTAAGACTATAATATGATCCTAGTCCATTAAAACTATTAGACCATGGGGGTGTATGTTAAGTTTTAATAACCTGTAATTACAGTCCTACATCAGTATTGCCATTACTACCAATTCGACCAACTGAACACCCAGCCCAGACACTGCATTCCTACCATAACATAAACCGTACAGCTTATTTTCCTGTGTATCTACAAAAATAAATACAAAGTGCCCATAGCATGAATATGCAAGGAAACACATCTACACATTTGTTTGTTCTTGGCTTATTAGAGGAGGACAGGTGCATTTGAATGGTATTTGGGTCGCAGAACATTACACGAGTCGACTACTTTAGCACCATGACTTAGCATAAGTATATTCACGTTGGACTTCATTCCACAGGACAAGAACACATTAATGTATATAGTTACGCATTGGTAAGACTATATGATATAGGCCATTAGACCTATTAGACCATGGGGTGTGTGTTTTAAGTTTTAATAGCCTGTAATTACAGTCCTACATGGCATTACTACCTATTCTAACTGAACTGATCTGTTTTGAATACTGTAATAATTTGAAATTCAAGGAAGGGGAAAAATTAAAGCTTAGACACGTTGTCATGAATCATGAGATTTATATTCTATTGCAATGTGAAATTAATTAATTGATTATTCACACTCCTCAAGATCTTCAGTACACACATGCAATAGGCTCATTTAAATATTTCTGCGAGTTGTAATCAAGTTGTTGCAATGGTTTATGGTACCCAACCTTATTCATCTTGTACTCTACCGTAGGTCTACATTATAGGCCTATTAAAAAATCCATTACGAGAACCCACAGTACCTAGTTCCACTACCCACTGCCAAAACATTACGGTAACACAGACTTCTTACCTGGTCATAGACTGGATCATTTCTTAGGAGAGTAATTGCCATATATTCCTCTGCTATTTCGAGAACAGCGATTTACGATTTGTTTTTTTCCTTCTTCCGGTGATAGGCACAGTTCACAGAATTTGGTAGGTCTACCTATGGGATAAATAATAGTGAAAGTTAATTGATATGTCAAGTAGAATGTCACCTGCGTCTAATATCAATTCAAAACTAGGCCTATATTTTTCACAGCCACTACAGAAACACAAAACTTAAAATAAGCGTACTTACTCGCCGTAGCAGAAGAAGAACTGTTCACTTCTCATTACCACGAAGACAATTTGATATAAGAAAGATGAGATAGAACACAACATTAGCTTATTTAGCTTATTTGTATACGGCCAATATTATTACATACAACTCATAAACAGAGCCGCCATGGCATGGTCAGTGCCGCCAACCTAGTAGAAATAATGTTTATTTAATGATAAGTGCCGTAATTATCGTCTGTGAGCAAGATAATTGCAAGGAAATGTCAATTAGGAATTATGTGTAAATTTATTGACTAAATATAGTGATATGTTTGCAATTTAATTAAAACGTTGTATCATGCATATGTTGGCAACACGATATACACGACATACAGCGCTCCATACGACTGGCACGTGCTACTACACCGATGGTGCCAAATGATCCCTATCTGGTAGGGATGGGTTGCGAACGGAGTCGCGAAGAGTCGAGACTGCTGCCGCTGGAACCGATACTCTCGACTCCAGTCTCGACTCCACTGATGCACTAACGCCATCTAACATCTGTTTTAGGAACTGCTTGAACATGTATGCCACACAGCGCCAGCAGCAACGTTGTTCGCCATCGCTGCGGCATGTTTACAATACAGCTGACAAAATCTTGCTGCTAGCTTGCCAGTTATACTTTTTTGGTATTGAAATGCATGGCAAGCTATTATAACCTGCAAAACGATTCAATAGAATGATTATATGCAAAGTCGTTCTTTGTTATGATCTACTGTAGGATTCTACAGTATGAGAATATGCTGCATAGTGATGGGATATTTATTTTGCCGGCAGGATCGTTATATGGAATGTCGAATAACAATTACGAAGTTCTTGGCACTGTGTGTGTATTTTTACTTTCATTATAGGGTGTTTCATTTACGTGTCTCAAATAACAAATGTTGGGTGTTGAATTAATGTAAGATTTGGCCTATGTTATGGTTTGTTAATTGCTTTGTTTAAGATGTGCGCACAGGCCTCTCATATTGTGACGGTCTTGTTATCCATCCACGTTCGTCCCTTGATACCTTGTGTTACGATGAATACAGTAGGATTATTAGCCAGCAAACATAGAAGATTGTTTCGGGTTATCATCGGTAATGTTGTAGGTGTAATTGTTATTGTGTTTATTATGATGATTATTATTTATAACAATAATAGTAATACAACCTGCCTAAAGTGCAATATTACAACAATTTGGTACAATGATTGTAAATAATAATAATAATAATAATAATAATAATAATAATAATAATAATAATGAGAGATTCTAAAAAAAACGACCGTGTGCCCCCCGCAATACTCATCAGGTGAGCTTGGAGTCGCGAGGCTTAATGCGAAGCGACCCCGCAATACTCATCAGGTGAGTTGGAGTCGAGAGTGTTCATGCGAAGCGACCCCGCAATACTCATCAGGTGAGTTGGAGTCGCGAGTGTTCATGCGAAGCGACCCCGCAATACTCATCAGATGAGCTTGGAGTCGCGAGTGTTCATGCGAAGCGACCCCGCAATACTCATCAGGTGAGTTGGAGTCGCGAGTCTTCATGCGAAGCGGCCCCGCAATACTCATCAGGTGAGCTTGGGTTCGCGAGTGTTCATGCGAAGCCACCCCGTAATACTCATCAGATGAGCTTGGAGTCGCGAGTGTTCATGCGAAGCGACCCCGCAATACTCATCAGATGAGCTTGGAGTCGCGAGTGTTCAAGCGAAGCGACCCCGCAATACTCATCAGGTGAGTTGGAGTCGCGAGTCTTCATGCGAAGCGGCCCCGCAATACTCATCAGGTGAGCTTGGGTTCGCGAGTGTTCATGCGAAGCCACCCCGCAATACTCATCATATGAGCTTGGAGTCGCGAGTGTTCATGCGAAGCGACCCCGCAATACTCATCAGATGAGCTTGGAGTCGCGAGTGTTCATGCGAAGCGACCCCGCAATACTCATCAGGTGAGTTGGAGTCGCGAGTCTTCATGCGAAGCGACCCCGCAATACTCATCAGGTGAGTTGGAGTCGCGAGTGTTCATGCGATGCGGCCCCGCAATACTCAACAGGTGAGCTTGGTGTCGCGAGTGTTCATGCGAAGCGACCCCGTAATACTCATCAGATGAGCTTGGAGTCGCGAGTGTTCATGCGAAGCGACCCCGCAATACTCATCAGATGAGCTTGGAGTCGCGAGTGTTCAAGCGAAGCGACCCCGCAATACTCATCAGGTGAGTTGGAGTCGCGAGTCTTCATGCGAAGCGGCCCTGCAATACTCTTCAGGTGAGGTTGGAGTCGCGAGGCTTCATGCGAAGCGACCCCGCAATACTCATCAGATGAGCTTGGAGTCGCGAGTCTTCATGCGAAGCGGCCCCGCAATACTCATCAGTTGAGTTGGAGTCGAAAGTCTTCATGCGAAGCGGCCCCGCAATACTCATCAGGTGAGTTGGAGTCGCGAGTGTTCATGCGAAGCGGCCCCGCAATACTCATCAGGTGAGCTTGGAGTCGCGAATGTTCATGCAAAGCCACCCCGCAATACTCATCATATGAGCTTGGAGTCGCGAGTCTTCATGCGAAGCGGCCCCGCAATACTCATCAGGTGAGCTCGGAGTCGCGAGGCGTCATGCGAAGCGACCCCGCAATACTCATCAGGGGAGCTTGGAGTCGCGAGTCTTCTCCAGCCCCCCTGCTATAGTCTATTTAATGCCCAGGGAATTCCTGCCTTGAAATACTACTACAATACAGAGACAGGGGTACATTCACGAAATAGAGAGGCAAATTAATGGAATTGCCAAGGGTCGAAAATTGTCGGCAGCATTTATATAAGGAGTGCGACATACCACCAAATACATGAAATATGTAGCCTACTTACGAATAAATTCGCCATAATATGTATTTATTTATAAAAACGGCAAATATATGTAAATAAATAGAAAATATTTAGTAAAATTAAATATATATAAACACATAACTATCCGGGCCTTACTCATCAGGTTAGCTTGGAATCGCGAGGCTTTATGCGAAGGGACCGTGTGGCCCCACAATACCCATCACGTGAGCTTGGAGTCGCGAGGCTTCATGCGAAGCGGCCCCGCAATACGCATGAGATTAACGTGGAGTCGCGAGGCTTCATGCGAACCGAGACCGGTGTTCGGAGTCGATCGAGTCGACACTCTCGATTCCAGGCTTCAGTCGCGCCCATCCCTACTATCTGGTTGACACCCCCTGGGTTCAATGTCTTTTCAATAAGAGAGATTTGATGTATCTCTTTTGAAGTGGCTTCCTTGTAACACGAGGCGAAACTATTGTCTTGTATTTTCTGATATTCACTGTATCCAGTTACCGCCTATTTCTTAATACTCGTGCAGTAACTTGAGTTTACTTCCACGTTGATAGGTTTGTAATGTAATTTAGCGTCGGACAATCCCGTCTGCCCATCAAATTGTGTTAAGGTTTGTGTGTGGCCTACTTAGGAATAGAGAAACCAATTATAAGACGCTTTATTTCACTGCTCCACAAGCTGGCACCAGTAATTCCTCATTGTATCGCAATTATAGTCACTAATATTTGTCTCGATATTCTGCCCTAAGTTATATCGTATAAAGGCGAGCGTCATTGTCGTATAAATTTTACCGTTAGCCTCTCCTTCTCACTGTGCACCTGGAGGGATATATACACATTAACTTACCAGTGGCCTAACTTGCATTCGTAGTTCTGAAAATATCTAATTTGATGTGTTATATATGATAATTATTCAGCGTACTTGTATAAGTGCGGCCCCTAATAATTCTCGAGTGCACTTTGTGTGTTCTAGTTTGCTGAACATCATGGAGCAACAACCAATCATTAAGAGAGAGCCTCATTGGTCGTCTGATAATGACGAAGTCCATCATAATATTGTAAGTTGTATTTAATTTGCATATTGTGTAACATAACATGTGCATGAGAAGGAACTTAATACTTGCTACCAAAGAATAGGCTTATTATTGTTATTCAGTCAGTATGTTTTATATTGGTTCATACTTTTATGATATCTTCTAGGATTCTAGGACTACATATAGCAATCTGCTAGATGAGTCTGGTGGTCTATTTGAAGACGAAAGCAAAGTTATCAAAGTGGAAAACCTAAAACAGGTGATCATAGGTTCTTATAGTAATGTGCTTGATTTTTAGCCTACTTTCGATTTTTGCAAAAAATGAAAGTAGACTTATGAGATCAACACAGGGCGAAAAAAGTGTGTCTGTCTCTGTGTGTGTATGTGTGTGTGAGTCTGTGTGTGTGTGTCTATGTGTGTGTGTGTGTCTGTGTGTGTGTGTCTGTGTGTGTGTGAGTGTGTGTACTCTGAATGTCTGTCCCCCCCGTATCAATTCGTACACGGTGAATGCGAATTGAACGAAATTTGGTACAAAGGTAGCACTAGCAAAGGACACCTCAGTGTCATGTTTTATATCGCCGCCATCTTTACTAAAACTGAATGGCGGCCACTCAAACGTTCAAAACGTAAAATAAAATAACGACTAACCAAATCATCCGATCTCTACCAAATTTGGTAACAACATACCTTCGTATAGGATGCGTCTTGTGACCAAACTACAAGGTCGTCCGCCATACCATTTCAGGATGGTGGTCGTGCGAATTATGCAAACTTTATAATCCATATCATGGGACCCACCAGTTCCGATTATCGAGCCGAGAATCGTTTTAACTGTTCTAAAGGAAGAGGCACGTTCGAAATTAAAAGTTTATTTTGTAATACTATAGTGCAGACGTGATTTTAAAAAGCTGAGCTGATTCAGTAATAAGACAAGATGGCAGCGGGTATCTTGTGCCTGACTTATATTTCACTAATTTGAGTATTGCATGCAATATAGCGTACTGATACAAAATAAATAAACTTTGTATGAAATGCTTTATATATAAATAATATACTCCAGTGATGAAATCGTTTAGTATAAATCATTATTTGCTAACAAGTTCTATGTAAGTCATTTTATATAGAACGATATTCGTTGACACAATTAGCTCAGTGGTAGAGCGTTAGCCTATCGCTCAAATGCCTATGGTTCAAACCCGATCAGAGCTAGGTTTTTTGCTTGAAATGTTACATGTTTATTGTTTTGTAATGACTCAGATGTTTTAAAATTAAGCGTTATTTTGTGCATAGTATGGTGTAAAATATATATTTAATTAAAACATAATTCGCCAGCAGATTTACTCGAGATATCTAGCTGCCAAAAAGGTAACTAGATTAACTTCCAGATTTTATTGAAAAGTTTCTTCTTCTGGCCACTAGAATGCACTCGCTCTGTTAGGATTATATTGTTCGATATTTCACCACTAGATGTCACGACTAGTCTACGTGGGGCTCCATTGATTAATATACCATTGGCATTCTATGCGCATCGAATTTGAAGAATGACAAGATGATACTACGATACATTTTTACTTTTTATTTTAAAGGGTTTGTAACAGCCTATTTTGCGTTACTTGAAAATGTTATTTGAAGTAAAGAACAAAACGATTTCACATAGTAATTGAATTCAAGCCGTTGGTGTTAGTTCCGGTTATTAATTACTACTTTTATTTCAGGCAAATAGCAATCGAAAATATCCACATAGTTTGTATACACACGTCTCTGTAGGGTCATGGAAAGATTTGTTAATTCAATTAGGGTTGTGAAAGCCATGCACAACCAGACGTGTAAAGACATGCCTCAACTCAAAGTTGGATGATGCCCACGGCAGGTCGTATATGTAATAATAATAATAATAATAATAATGTTATTGGTTTTACATCCCTTTTAACTACTGCTGCTTTTAGAGACACCGGGGTGCCGGAATTTTGGCCCGAAGGGGATCTTTAACGTGCCAGTAAATGTACTGACACGGCTCCCTCGCATTTGTGCACCCTCAAATGCCAGCTGATTACGCCAGGATACGAACCTGCAACCTAGGGCCCAGCAAGCGAGAACGTTACCGCTGAGCCACGCAGCCAGTCCGGTCGATTATGTCTCCAGATCCATAACATTCTTGATATACTTCTTATCTTTCTTTCTTCAATGATGGTAGCAGTTTTTATCTAGGTTGTGGCGTTTGGTAGAGGTAAATCGTTTCTAAGGTCTTCAACAAAGAATAGTTCTATTATACTCTTTGATAATAACAACGAGTTATAACTATACTCATACATTTAGGAGAAAGTAGGCTATATGTTCTTTACTGAACATCTTGTTTAATAATTTGAACATTTTGTTTATTCAGTGTTGTTTCTTATTTTAGCGGCTAACAGTTGCTGATGTTATTGTATTCATAATGCAGGTTCACTCTGCTGGCCCCCTTGTTCCTATTGTAGGTGAAGTGTACACCACATGCTGTGCTAACAGTAGCTTATTTATTGCAAATGCAGGTTCACTCTACTGGCTCCCTTGTTCCTATTGTAGGTGAAGTGTACACCACATGCTGTGCTAGCAGTAGCTTATTTATTGCTAATGCATGTTCACTCTACTGGCTCCCTTGTTCATATTGTAGGTGAAGTGTACACCACATGCTGTGCTAACAGTAGCTTATTTATTGCTAATGCATGTTCACTCTACTGGCTCCCTTGTTCCTATTGTAGGTGAAGTGTACACCACAAGCTGTGCTAACAGTAGCTTATTTATTGCTAATGCATGTTCACTCTACTGGCTCCCTTGTTCCTATTGTAGGTGAAGTGTACACCACATGCTGTGTTAACAGTACCTAGCTTATTTATTGCTAATGCAGGTTCACTCTACTGGCTCCCTTGTTCCTATTGTAGGTGAAGTGTACACCACATGCTGTGCTAACAGTAGCTTATTTATTGCTAATGCAGGTTCACTCTACTGGCTCCCTTGTTTCTATTGTAGGTGAAGTGTACAACACATGCTGTGATAATAGTTTTTCTGCGAGTGCTGAATGGGAGAGGAAAAGATTTGTGGTTCGTTTTGGACTGGCACGTAGTCACTGTTCGAGTATCCCCTAGAGATGCTCTATTGCTGTGTGCCTCAACCATTATTAGACTTCAGTCAGCGATTTCGTTCAAAAAAAACCTCTTTAACTGTCATATTCACCTTCTATATTTGTTACCACATTGCCTAATCTCGACATTGTCAAAGGACCATGAATAATGTATTAAATGTGAATTGGTATGAAATTTCAAGTACCTGCCTCTTCTTAGGATTGTATTTATCGTTCGTGTTAAAAAGCTCCCTGCCTTAAGTATCCTTGATATGAATATTGCTTTATTCTGGTCACAAGAGGGTAAAACAAACAACGATTGGTGCGAGATTTTAGAACACAAAATTTTTCAGCTTTGATTGTGTTTATTATCATTCTATGGTTACTCTAAGTAACTGCATCTTCGACTCAATGTCGTAACAAACACTTAATGCCAGTGACAATATGCTAGTCCTACGTTTTGTGAGTGGATAACAACTGAAATGTTTTCGGATGTTAAATCCACAAAAACTGTCGCTGTTTCACCCTCAGTTCGTTATTTTATTCCTTGAATTTTTCAATGCAAGTTTTCATGAACATGTCTATAAATCAAGTCATTTCCTTGCAGGGTGATACAGACCATCAATCCGAAATTAAAATTGAGGAAACTTCTATTCCGGAGATAGTTCCCTGCCGGAAAACAGAAACACCATCTTCAGATCCAAATGAGGTAAGTATCTTCATGCCTCTTTAAAAGACATCTCCTGATCACGTAATAGCATTTAGGGATTAAGAGTTGTGTTATCACAATTGTGTTGATGACAAACAGAAGCGTTTGGTTGTTAGGTTGTGTTTTGTACAGCAAGCACAATCCTTCTTGATGGAAAGATGGTGAACTAAATTATCTGTCCGATACGTTACTTCAACCTGCGACTGCTGTCTTTCAGCGATGTTCTGAGCACTGAGCTCATTGTCATTGGGAAATAGTATATTGCGTGAAGCTAACAGATGTTTGGCCTAATCACCTTGTATTAGTTGCCCGCTGTGGACTTGAAGTCGAGATTATGCAAATTATTTAGGATATCTTATATTCTGGTCAGAGATCTTCTCAAGAATGCTACAGAGAGGAGGTGGGTTTGACGCCCTTCGTGAGTGGTCATCTGTTCTTTTTCTCTTGAACTCCGGGCAGTTGCTGGAATGTCTAAATTATGACAGTGAGAACCTCCTTCCCAATCTTGAGCATTGCCCAAACATGTAGTTGACTGTAAGCATGAAGATAATAAATAATTGAAGATAAGACTTGAAAGTAAAAGAATGTTTTTGAACCATCCGGAGAAAGTAATTGCTAATATCTAACTCCTCTTCGTTTTACTTGTAAGTACTGAGATATCTTTCCTTCTGACCGTATTTCTTATTTCTTATAGTTTTTAAGTTATGTTTTCTTTAACCCTCAGTATTCCGATTTGTAAGGTGTCAAGGAGTAAATGAAATGTGTGCGTATGTGGCGGGGATTTTTGCAGCCGAATGATCTTTAGTCCAGCCCAGAGGAGGTGATAATAAGCTCTTAAATATAGTAATGAGGTACCGTCCCAGCATTATCATGCATATATAAATGCTGAATGGTGAAAAGCCAAATAATGAAAAGAGGGGATCATGCCCACTCGCTCTCCGAGACGGATCACATGATCTGGCACTTTTAAGTTGTGTAATGTGCTCAGCCCCTAATCTGTTCTATACAGGAGCTATAAAGATTGGATTCAGTCCCAGTTTGCAGCAAAGAATCTATTAGTCCCTACTCCAATCTCTTCATTGCCCACCATCTCCATTACAAACTGTGAGTTCCCTTACGGTGGCAGACCTATAATTCTTTTTGTTGAAACCAGCGGTATTCATGTTATATGCCCTAAAATAGACTCATTCTATAAGGATTTACTCGACATACCATCACTTCTTTTGAAACATTTGTATAATAATTTGCAGTGATTTGTTAAATGAAGTCTTGTATAATATTCTAAAAGGGGATTGATTTATGCCTGTAATTTAAAAATTAGCTGGTGCTAATATTGGCAGTCTAGTTTCTTGTTACTGAATGATGCGTGCTCGTGTTGGATCCTAGGACCTCTTAAAATCTTAAGGCTAAAAATTTAAACATAAATGTTCATTTGTCCTCAATCCATACAGCTATTACTCCTTTAAAGGTACTGATCTCAGCTTTTCCCTTCACTTAGAGATTCACTTAAAAGGAGATACTTTATTATATGTTACAAAATTTGATGTTATAACCACTTATGTGTATAATGTTCATCCCCAGCAGTAGGATGTGAATGACAGTACGAAAGTCGTTCAGCGAATATATCTCCTCTTCAGTGGACTAGTGCAGTTAAAGTACGTGGTGTGTTATTTATGTAAATGTATGAACATAGAAATAAATTATTCCATCTTATCCTCAGGGTTCAGAAGAGGAAATCCAGGAACAAGAAAGTTTCGGAAGGGGAAGTCAGTTAAATGAGTAAGTGTTCAACACACAAAATACGCGACGTACCGCTTTAAATGTGCATAATGATATGTTTTGGATTTGAATATGATTTGTTGGAACTCGTGTAGTGTCCGTTGCCGCCGCCATTAAAATCCGAAATATTTTCCATAGAAATGGCCAATGTTACTAATATTAATAAAAAGTCAACCCCTGGCACTATACAGCCCTTGCAGGGTCTAGGCTGACCAAGCGACTGCTGCCCAGCCATTTGGCCTGCAGATATTGGGGTGACGCGTGATCAGCGCACCGGGTCCCCTCGGCCGTTAATCTTGGTTGTCGTGATCGGGGCGCTGCCTCACTGTCAGACAGCTACTCAATTGTCCTCACGAGGCAGAGTGCACCCCGTTCCAACCCTCACGTCAGTTTTAAAATCCCTGACGGAGCCGGGAATCGAACCCGGGACCTCCTGGTGAGAGGCAGGCGCGCTACCCCAATACCAGGGGTGTTGAATATTTTATCGCTGTAGGTTGTTATTGCATTTTTTCTGAGTGCCAACATTATTTTTTCCAGACCAATATTTCATCCAGACCAATGGTTTTCGCCTATAGTGTGTCTCTACCTTAAAAGACAGTATGGAATTAAATGTAGTATTTGCCTCTCACTCGTACTCCTATGTCCTGCAATTAGTTTCGTCAATTTCTATCCCGGCGATGTTGCCATTTCCCAATAATTGAGAGTGGCAAATCTAAGAAAATGTTTGCGTGGTCTTATAGAGAATTTTCCGCTCTTTATGATGATGACAAAATAAAAGCCATAAATAATTAACACAAGGCCCAATTTTCACAATTACGATATTTTAGCGCGAATCGATATTTTTGCAGATATAAAACTTATCACGCCATAGATAATGAACTAATGATCGCAACAGATGAAGAATTTGTTTTTAGATTGCCCGATGTTGGTAGAAGACACCCTATTTCTCAGGGGTGAATTATTTTTATAATAAGAAAGTTATGTGTTTTTTTTCTTAAATTTTACTTGAAAAAACTGGGATGGTATCACAAAAAAGTTAGGTAGCGAGAATCTTTTTCGCTGTTGACTTTTCGTTGGTGACTAACAGAGAAGAAATATTCACTAATGTCTCATATGGTTTTGGAAACAAACCAGAGCTCGATATCAGATAGCATTCATAAGTTATAGCACTTTGCATACGCCTCCAGCCCAGCGCTGACGCACCGAACGTTTGTTTACTAATGTGGCCCGTAGGCTACCTCCCCGACTGCGTTTGATGGCGAGTAATTTATCGTGTGAAGTTAAACTGTGAAATGAAGTGGTCCTCGTGTTCTTTATAAATTGTCCGCCTCGTTGCGTAGTGGCTAGGAATCTTGGCTGTCATCGCGGAGGCCCGGGTTTGAATCCTGGCTCTTCCGAGAAATTTAATTCTGGTCTGAGGGCTGGAACGGGGTGTACACAACTTCATGAGACAAAACTGTGAAGAGGCGGGTTCGATTCCTACCTCAGCTCTCCTTGAAATGGTTTGCCTTCGTTCATCCCGGGATATTTTTTTGTCGTGTGGCCTCCTGAGAGGCTGAGTGCAGGTCTATCTAGTCGACGCCCGTGGGTGACCTGCACGTCGGGATTAGAGATGGAATGGATGAAGATGAATGAAACTGAGCAAGGATGTGGAAGGGAACGGCCGTGGCCTGTCAGAAGGTAGTGTCTCAAAATTTGCCCGGTGTTGAAAATGGGAAACCACGGAAAACCATCTCAAGGACGGCCGACGTTGGGGCTTGAACCCACGCGTCTACAGAGTCTGCAGTGAGCTTGGCCACATGGCCTAATGCCGTGCTTTAGCGAGCGTAGCCACTGCTAACAAGGGTTCGTTAATGGTGCAGAGTTAACATTTTTGTGCCAAACGAACACGGCAGACACCCACGACGAAATGACAGGTGAAGTGTATGGAAAGTAGTTCGCCGAGCAATTGTTGCCCAATGTTCCCGAAGGATCTATTCTAGTAACAGACAATGTAGGCTATCACAGTCGGAAAAGCGAACTTTTACCTACAATTTCGTGGAGAAAAGACCGGATTATAGATTGGCTCACTCAAAAGGGATTTCGAAATGATATGTTAAAACGGGAGCTTCATTTTATTGTGAATCAAAACAGAGAGAGATATGATAAATACGTTATCATTGCCGAGATGGCTAAATCAGCAGGAAAATATGTTCTTCGTTTGCCACCATACAACGGTGAACTTGATCCCATCGAAATGGTATGGGCACAAGTGAAGAACTACATAAATTTGAATAAGGTCTAATTCAAGAAACAAGAAATGAAGAATTTAATTTCGGCTGCATACTACCACTTGACCACACAAAATTGGGTACATTGGGTGGACCACAAATCATGTATATATTCATGAAAAATATTATACTTATAATTTATTATAACCTATGATATACGAGAAAATGTAATATTATAACATATTATAATATTATCATTTTCATAAATAATTGAACAGTATGATAATGTGTGCATTAAAATGGCTCTCTGAGCTTAGGTTATCATATGTATATATTGTACCGTCGTTCGCTGCCAGGCATGAGGTACACTTATATACAACAAACAAATATTTTGGAAATTTCCCGAGATATGCTTAAAAGCACGCCTGCATACGAGTTATGTTACATCATATGCCTGGCCTTGCAGAAAAGTGTATATGCAGTAGATCTGGCATCAGCGCGCTCCATTTAATGCATACTGTCTTTTAAGGTAGAGACGCACTATAGACCAATAAAGGTTAGGTAGCGCGGCCCACTAATGTAAACACCCCTGGTGTTTGTCACGCTCAGAGGGGGTAGTCACGCATAAATAGTCTTTATCCAGGCCAATGGTTTTGCCTAGTAGTACAATCAGTAATTTTCACCAAATTTTCGTCCAGAGAGTCGCCGGGGAAGTGAAGTTAGC
Source organism: Meconema thalassinum (assembly GCA_946902985.2). NCBI lineage: Eukaryota > Metazoa > Arthropoda > Insecta > Orthoptera > Tettigoniidae > Meconema > Meconema thalassinum. The sequence continues at coordinate 27,996,740 of OX336397.1, read as the reverse complement.
AGCAAACATGGCGACGTGTTTTTGGTAAGTGTATTACTTGAAAGTTAATGTTGACAATTTTCTTATCTTGAAAGTGTGGACGTGGTGTTTGTTAATGGCAGTTGGCTTCAATAATGTGGCACAGTAAGTACAAACCATTTTCAGAGCGCTACTAAGAAAAATAACGCACTTTTGAAACGGGCAACGGACACTACACGAGAGCCGATTTGTTTGCAATGTCAGATGTGTCTCTCATTGTTTGTGTCTCATGAAGTAGATACTGATATTAACTTTCTATTTAGCAGCCCACAAATTATCCATTCTCGTTCAGTGTTCTCACTGTCGGGGTATATTTAAGAAACGTATGTCAGTCTGTTGATGGGAGCTATTTCTGTCTTGTGTAGATTTATCTGGAGGATATACACATGACGCAGTGATGATAATATTAATACGTTTTAGTGAGGAACATCCATTGCTTCAAAATTCCCCACTGTGTCCTGAGCCCCATATCATTCTTCTGTAATTCGAACCCGAAAGGAAACGTGTAAACAGATACCTCGTTACTCGAAGTTACTACCAGTAAAATACATTTCAACTAATACAACTAGTGATAAAACCAAGGAGAATTTTAGATATTTGCCATGTATAAACATAACACAAAGCGTTGATGCTGGATTTTTGTTGGATAGCACTTCTTGCTTGTGAGAACAAGGAATGATATCTCAGGGTTTAGTAAAATGCTTGAAATTTCCCTGTGGTGGTTATTGGGTGTCTTGTCCCGGTAGAATAAGTACACATTGGGTAGGGATGTAGACATTGGTTAGGCAGGACTTGTAGAGAATTACACATTGGGTAGACAAGTCTTGTAACTGCGTACATATTTGGTAGACAGGACTTCTGGAGTAGTTGACACGACTTATGGAGAAGTACACAGTCTAGATGTTCAACTATTTAACATTCATCAGTAGAGCGGATACGAAACTCAGAGGCCAGGGGCTAATGCTGGAATTACTCGCCTCTCTTCCTTTGCTATTGTTTTATCCCGGTGTTGGGGGATAGGATAAACAGGGTAGTGTAGATGTATTAGTTTAGGGGTAGTTTCCGAAAAGGGGTAGTTTCCCGTAATTGGGGGAGACTACTAGTGTAATGTGGTGGTGAGAGGATATGATCTGTTGGGGTGCGTTCCTGCAGGGTGCGTCTACCTGTTAGGGGATGAATGTCTAAGACGGAGCTATTAACTTAGCCTACCAATTAAGTATGAGGGAGTGTTAGCGAGCTCATGTGCTGAGTCGACAACTCGGCACGCCGCAGTCTGGCTGCTTACTCGAATACAATGAGATTCCTGACGGTGCAATTCCTGGCCTTCACGGTCAGGGGCAATTAGGACTAAGGTGAGGTTGGGTGTAGGGATGTAAAACTGGGTGAAATGAGTAGTAGATGTATGTGTTTACTGACCAAGTATTTATTGGTCAGTGGCGATAGTGTACTGCCCCTTTAAGTAGTGGACGAGTATGCAACAAAGTACAAAGTGTACGAATACAATTGTGTTCTGGGTGAGGTGTTACAAGTTATTAGGAAATCTGAGCACACGGCTAATTCTCACCTGGTGACGTTGTGATGGGCTGGAACGGACCTGGAGGAGCAGAGGCGCTGGCCACGAATAGATAATTGGGCTCTTCTGGGTCTAGCTTTTAAGGCTTCCCCCATTGCTTACTCGGCGTTTCCCCTCTGTTGCTGTTCCAGATAGTGTGTTTGTTTGTGAGTTGTGCAAGCGTGGCTGGCAGCAATACCGCTGTGCCTGCTCGTGTCAAAGATGTGTGTAAGGCTTATGGCTAGCCTATGAGGGTGGTTTATGGTGAAAGATGAAGGAGTGGGATAGGTCCTAGGGGTACTGCCCCTGGGCTGTACAAGACCTCCTCGGCCTTTGATCGCGGCCTCGCGAACGGAAAATAGAGTAGTGTCGGTGTAGTGGTTCTTCTTCTTCTTGTTGTCCCTCTTCTCCTTTTTGGTGTCGAGTAGATGTGTAGATGTCGTGACGTCCTTCTGGTTGGTGATGTGAGTTTAGCGTGTGCTCAGAGAGGGTGGGTTTTCGGTGTGTACATATACATAGTTTATTATTATTATTATTCTCTTGATGTTATTGCTGTTAATGAAAAGGGGAAGTAAAAACATAGATATATGCATATTGGTGCCCTGCAGGAAGGAAAAAAAACTTGGTTTGTACGGGTGGTTGTGTCGTCCGTCGTTGTGTGGGAAAAATTCTCCCTGCATGTACCTTGTGTCTATAAAGTATAGGCAAAGTATTGTATACAAGATGGAAGAAAATTGAAAAACAGGTGCCCCAGGGTGTAAGTTAAAGGTATATATCAGTATGGTTTATTGTTGTCGGGATGAAACAGAGCACCTTCACAAATTTTAAGCTAGTAGGATAGAAAGGAAAAGACAAGTGTTAAAATGTATAGGGTTACGTGTGATAGTATGCATTGGAAAAAAATGTAACAATATTCGCCGTGGCGATGATGGCAATAATGGTGCCGTATACATGCTGGTGATAGTCCTGTGGTAATTATGGTAGCATTGTATAATGACATTGGTCATCATGATGATGATAACAAGCATGACCTGATAATAATAATAATAATCATAACATTTATAATAATCATAATAATAATAATGACCATAGTAATAATGATGACTGCCATGATAGTACTCTTCGTATAGGTATATTATCCAACCGTGTGGAACATGTACGTGTATAGCGTTATCATGATATAACTACAAAATACAAAATAATTTACAACTATTATATATTACCTTATAGAGCTCTTTTAAGTGGCCAGTTATTTTATACCTCTTGCGCTGTTAATTCTCTACCTTGCTTCGCATTCTGAAGCGTCCTTAAGTGGCCGTTCCTGCTAAGGTTCAGTGGCTATTCCGCTGTCTCATTTTGCTTTCTCTTATACCCTAGTGGTTGTCCCACCGTAGTTAGGAATTCCACCTTAGCGTCGAAGGCGCGGCGCTTACAAGCGTTGTGCCGCCCTTAGACACTGAATCCACACTTCATTTGCGTGTATAATGTATTTTTGTGTTCATTGATACTCAGTATTCCACGGTTACTGTGCATCGTTGACCACTGTGTTGTCAGCGTTAAGGGGTGCAAATGAAAGTATTGGAGAGTGTATGTGTTTGTGACATTGGAGAGTGTGTACAAGTTGGTGTTGGAAATATATTTACAAAATACTTGTTTATTGCGTTGTCGACCTGTGGACAAAGTATATTAGTGACCTGTAATAGAGCATAGAAATATTATATAAGTCATATACACCATTTATAGGTGCATGCCGATATCGCTTGCCTTTGGCACTTTATATTACTCTACCTTAACCTATGCCAGCTAGAATCCTATCTTAGCCTACTTACTCTATCCTTTTGTGTACATGTGTAATTGTATGTCTCCGCAGTGTACTCCAGTTGTGTGTAGTGTGTGTGTGTGACGTCAGCTTTACCTGGTAATGATCATGTTGTCAGCATTCCCACGATGCTGCAGTGAAGGAGCTCTTTGCTGAAATACAAAGACATGTGGTAAATATGCCCTTGGCCAAATATTACTATTATGCGCTTATACCGCGCAGCGCTGTTTAAGGGTCAGCTTGGATGGTGCCACCGCCCTTGAGACCTCTTCGGACGTCTCGTGTGTTACTGCAGTTGGTCAGCCTCGGTTGCTGCCCCGTTTATCGTTGACATGTTATCTGACTTACCCTAGACGGTGCCGAACGCCCTATGTCGCGTTCGCATAGCATGTCCAATTAAACCTATGTGGTGTCGGTCTTACCCTATACGGTGCCGAACTATTATCGCTATGTGAAGTGTGCTTAATGTAGATTGTACTAATTAATGCTATGAGAAAAAGAATATTTGTATATACATGCCGAAATAGTCCTTAATCTAATGCCGAAATATGCTGTAGTTACTGTTTTACAACAGTGCTTGTTAAATTTGCTTAAGTCTAAGTTGCCTTCCAAATGCAACTGCCTTACATACTAGAATTTTGATCGAAGCGATCGCCTGAGGCATGTCGCCACCCTCAGGGCACCACACGTGCGTATTTTGGTAACACCGGTTGCTTCCAAAACCGCCAGGCTAAAGCCCTTTTGCATTCCGCTTCCTTAAGTCTAATTGTCGACGTTCCCCTTAATAACTGGTGTATAGTGTATAGAGGCTAGGTGCAAACGCTGCGCTCGTATATCCATTTCGTTTATAATTGTTAGAGCTTATATTAGCTTTATTCGCCATTTATATTTATTACTGGGTTGCCCACAAAGCCCCTCTGGGAGCCCGCTGCATACCCCATTTACATCTCTGGCCGCTCGTTGCGTTACCATTTAAGCTCTGGAGACTCGGTGTCATCCATTTATGTGGGCACGGAACCGAATGATCGCATTCATTCCATACGCATTATTTCTTCTTGCATCGTTATGCCCGACTCAGGAGCACGGTTGAACCTGTTGAGCTGATGTGTTGGCCTTCTTTTTCTTCCAAAATCTCTTCATCCTCTCGCTGAGCGCCTTTCTTCGGTCTTCTGTCCAAGTTATGGTGGCCCTGGTGTTGGGTTTGTCTTCATATTGGTGATTGTCGATTAGGTTCTGAATTTGCATCTGTCCTGTATAATATTGTCTAAAATGTTGATTTCCTGGAGATCTGTTTCAATTTCACGTAGCCAGCTGTTCTTGGTTTTTAGTGAGAGGGCCAAGTTGAGAATTCTTTTAGTCAATCCCATGCGCATTATTTATTATTCATTATTTATTATATATCATTTATTAAATAATCTTCACCCCACTTTCCGGAATGAGGACTTGGCGTGCTCCAGGGTTGGTCCCGTTTAACTCTGAGGCACTTCTTCACTTCGCGCGAATGGAAGACTATCCTCTACGCCTCCGAAGATGGACCTAACTTACATCTAGTCCTAAATGTGGTCGTCTCTAGGTTTGTCTCCTGAGTCTAATATTGAGTTGGCTAATTCTCCTACTAGACGTCAAAAGTCTCCCCTGCAGGTCTGGCTTCGACGACCGCAGTGCATAATGGGTGTAACGTTTCTCTGTCCCGGGGACAGGCTAGGTACTCCCAGGATTCCGAAGTTTGCCCGCACTGAGTCATCGGCGCTTTGACCTTACGTCTATCTGTCATTAAACTGGATCAGGATCCATCGCCGCCTTCTCCAGCTCTGCCCTCGTGTGGCGATCCTGCTCCCATCAATATACCTGTTTATCACCATCTAGTGTGACCTCAGATTCCTTTGAATTATTAATAAATAAGTGTGATACTGTATACTGTAGTGTTTAGTGTGATTTTTAGGTATATTTTCGTGTACTGTGTAATTAGGTAAAATTGTTAGTGTTTTGGGGTTGTAGAATCTTCGAAATGCAGTGACTACTTTAGGCCTCTTGTTGCCGTATCGGATCTCCGGCGCTGATGCCTTGTTACGTTTCTGGAGATATTAGTAGGTTTATGGGGTGTCTGGTCCCTTATTATTAGGCTCCGCGAGGGCGTTATTTGTTGCGTAGGGTTAAAGCGTGGTGGGAGAGGGTTGTGAACTTTGGACTCCTGGTTATGGTGGCCGGGAGCCAGTGATGCTACTAGGATGTATTTACTATGAGTGGATGGGGTGGGGTTTTCCCAGGTGTCCAAAATTGAAAATATCATGCAGGTGCGATAGTAATACCACCCTTGGTGTGTGTGCGGGATATCTCATGCAGTGAGATGGATATGAGGCGTGTCTGCTCTCATTTGAGGAGAAGACATGTGCTAGGATATAATAAGTATATGTCCCCTGCATGCGGGATTATTTAATAAAACATTTGTTAGTATTTAGCATGGCCTCATCTCTCTATAAGGAGATGTTCATCAGCGCTTAATATTGGTTTCCGAATCACCTCTAATATTCAGGTGTAGGCATGCTGGTCCAAGGTGTAGTAGACCTTAATTTGTGAAGAGCATGAAGTCTACCAACCTCTATGTATAATTTGCAATGTAGTGTAGGTGTTTTTATGTGTCTGTATGTCTGTACTGGATAGTGTTTTAGGTATTGGGGTGTATAGGAGGGAGGGTATGGGGATGTTAGCCCCTAGCTTGTACTATGGCCATTCTGATGGCATTATCCACCTCTACTCCTGTTGTGGTGTGTCAGCCTCTCTAGGCTGTTATGTGTTTTTCTCCCCTCTTTGGGGATTTACGCTCGCCGAGTTGAGATGCCGTATAGCATCTGGTGTCTACCAAGAAATTATTAGGGGGTGGGGGTGTGGTTGTTCCTCCATGGAATCTGTGTGTACCCGCCGTTAGTTAGTTTGTGTGTTCGCGTGTAATTGCCTGTCTGCCCCTAAGTGCTGGGCGCGTGTGGGAGGGAAGCGGCCGTGGCTTTAATTTGTGCGCTCTTGTATGTACGAAGCCGCCTGCCGGCATGCTCTCTCGCCGGCGCGTGTTCTGTTATCGGAGCGGGCTTATCAATGTCGCGTGCTATCGGCACCTTCTAGTGTTACTTTATCTCAGCGGTACACATGTTACCGTTGTATTAATGGCCTGTCAGAAATAGTGTAGTCTACCGGAATGAAATCTGTTCTACAATGTATGTGAAATGTTTTGGCAGAACCTACTGTTATACTGTTCGCATTTCCTGTGTTAACATCCGTGTTGTCACTGTATGACTTCCTCCTATTGTTAGTGAACATGTCATCATGTTTGTGTATTGTTGTGCCCGTTTGCTGTTGCAAAAATTTCTTCCGCAAACAGTGTGTGGCGTCATGTTGGAATTTGCTGTGTTTGCAATGCGCTCAGTTCCTATGTTTTTGTTTACCGCCCTCTGTGTAACGAATGTCTTTAGCGACATGTCGGAAGAATAACAATTGTGTTAACGCTTATTGCCCGTGTGCCAATATATGTTTGTATTATAAATGGACAATTTGCTAACTTGTAACATTTCCGTTACGGAGCTTGTTTGGGAACTTGTTTCCGTGATTACTTCACTTTGCGCCTTTGTCTACTATTTTATGTGTCCGGGGTAATCTAACTGCCCCTTGTATTGAATATCCATGATTTTCGGCCGTAGAGACGTGGTGTTATCTTATTGTGTGTGAGCGTTTCTCTGTGCCCCTGATATTCCCCATGTTCATGGAATGTGTCTGCCCTGGTGTATTTTCGTGTGCCAGAGCGCGATTTTGTCCTAGGATTTTCCGGGCTGTTCTGCCTGTCTTTCCTAATTTATTTATTCTCTATCATTGTGCCTATTGTCTCCCTTTTTGGAGCTTATCTTGGCCTATTTCTGGGGCATTCCTAAGTGTCCCGCGCTGATTTGTCATACTGTTCAGTGTTGAAATATGGTCTTCCCGTCTTTGTGTATTGATGTCTGTTGGGTTCGTTTAGAGCGTCCCAGTATTTCCAAAATGTATTCTGTGTATGTCTACCTTCGTGTCATTGTCTGTCTGCGTGTGTGCTATCACTGTTCTGTGATCCGTGCACCTGAATGAGTTGCTCTTTTAGTCGGTCAACTCCTTTTTCCCTTACTATACGTTGGGCCGCCCGTCCTTATCTAAAATGTGGGCCCTAGATTGCGTATCGCTATCGTGTGTGCCTGTGTGGCTTCTGGTATCGTAATACGAAACTAAGTGTCATTGGGTAACTGGTATTAGCCCCGTGTACTCTACCAGAGTTTGTAGACTGTCTATTGTATCTGTGTTTACTTACTGTGGGCGTTCCGTATACTCTTGGACGTCCCTCATATTCAGATTTCGGGCGCTATGGTCCAAAAGAGTATGTTGTGGTCTCCGTAGCGGCCTGGTGTTCCCGGTACGTCCCCTATTGGTAGTCCCGGGGTCGCTATTGCCCTAAGTATGTTGTTATAGCGAATACCATGGAACGGGCCTACGCACATGTAAGTATGACCCGTGTATGTCGTCTGTGTGAGTTTTCGTTGGCCCTGGTCTTAATTTGTGGGCGTAGTGTGGTTTTGAATCCCTAGTGAATGATTCTTGGTCGACCGTAATTCTCTAGAGCTGTAGGATGGCTCTGGTTGCCCAGTGGGTCACGTATTCGTGCTACGTTTGCAAAGTATTAGGTTACCTCATGCGATAAAGCCTGCTGTTGCTACCGTGTTTCCTGTCTGCCTGTTGACATCTGAAGTGCACAGCACTCATGTCGTGAACTTGCCACAAATGGTGTGAGCGTTTTAAAATATGTTTTCTACAAGGCCCTCCGTTTCTTTATAATTACCGTGATTTATGTTTTGGCCTTGCTATTATGATGACGCTACATGTGTCAGATTTGTGTAGTGTAGCCTTTATGTCATCTGTGCCCGCTGTCTGTCCGTGTGGCATTTGGTGTTATGTCTTACAGCTACGTGTCAGTGTCTCTGCCTGTGTAATTTATTTGTTTGTGTCCTCGTAGTTTTGCGTTTCAGGGCTTTCCTTTCTCTCTCTGTGCGTTCTCGTGTTAGTACATGTATTCCCTGTACGTAAAAGAACCTCCCCGTGTTCATGTTTGTGTGGTGATTGACATTAGTGTAATTCATGTCATCCCTAGTGTCTATTTATGACGTGTACACAATGATAATATGCAAGTCATATACATACAATATAAACCCTCTTATGCATACATTAATTCTTAACTATAACTTTATGGGACACAGTGTCTATATGGAATTCTATAGTTTTTCTATGGGATTGTGTCTTTATGTTGTTTGTGCGATGTCGTCCGTGTAATTGTCTGCCCCCGTGTCTATGTCCCTGGCTTTAATTCTACTGTGCCTACAAATTGCCTTATTTCTGGCCAGTTTTTGTCTATCTTGGGAGTGGATTTTCCCCTGTGAATGTGTTTATCCTCGCCCGAGCGCTGTTGCCCGACGGGGTGACTGTGCTCGTCCTGAAATGACGGCATAGGTTTCCGCCCTCCATTGGGGTGGGTCCCCACTGTTTTCCTGCGGGTTTTGCAGTAGGGTGAGCCTGCCCCATGTTCACCATGGCGCCTGTTCGTGTGGATGGGCTAATGTCCTACCAGCTGTGTGTGGTTATGCATGTGTGCCGGATGTGGACCTCTGTATGTGTCAACGTCTGCCCTTGCACCCATGGTCCTGGCTTCGAATTTGCCATCGCGTACGTAGTCAGGCCCGTATGCCTGGTGGACATGTATGCCCTATTGTCGTATCGTACTGTGGATGTCCAGATGTCATGCGGGTTTTGCGCTCGCTCATCCGTTCGCCCCTTCAGGTCGTTTCGCCGCCGATCTCGGGTCTTATCCCTCGTCGTGGCGTGTGCCCCTGCTGTCGTACTAGTTGGGCCTCTATAGTCCTGGTAGTGTGACCGCCTGTAGACCCTCTCCCGCTTTTCCGTAATGTATCTTTCACTGTCCCCCCAAAGTGCTTGTTTGGATGCCCTTTTACGTAACGTCGGGGTGGGTAGCCCCATTCTTCCCCGTGTTGGTATTGATGGGCTATGTCCCTGGTTTCGCCTATGCTCTGCTCTAGTGGTCTTCCGGGCTGGTTCCGAAAATTGTGTATGTGTGCGCGCCTGCCCCTGCAGCGTTTTGGAGCTTACCCTGGCCGATTTCTGACCTTTGGCCACGGTAGACTCCTTCCTTTGTGTCTGTCTATGTGTGTGGGTCTGTATGGGCTTACTGTGCTGTGGCACGTTCTCTGTATCATCTGCCCGTGATATAGGTTCCTCCAGTTCCTCTTTGTGTTATCGTGTGTGTTTGAGAGCCCAGGCGTCAACTCCCTCTCGTTCATTCGTTCTGAGGGGGTTGGTGTAGGTTTTGTCCCTCGGTTTGGAAAAATTGCCTTCTGGACCGGATTTGCGGGACGCGTACTTGTGTGTAGGTGTAACTGCCGTGTATTGGAGGCTAGCCTGACTGTTTTCTGGCCTATGGCCACGGTAGACTCCTTCCCATGTGTTGTGGGATGTGCAGTGATGGACATGTTCGCAAATTGTTGCGTTAACATGTTTATGTCTATGTTCTGTCTCTGTTTCGCTGGCGGCCCTGCCGTGAACTCGAAGATGGCATTATTGGCCTGTAGTTCCCGATAATCTTCCCAAGTTTGGACATACTGCCGATTAAGGTATATGGCCTGTTCGGCGACTTTGGTACCGCTAGTCCCTACGTATTAATGTTGTATGTTTAGTGCCTCGTATTGTTGGAACATCACGTCATGTAGACAGTGTAGCCTCCAATGGGAGCGATTCAACTGTCTACGCAGAGTGGGCACTTTGCCTCTCATTTTTCTGTTTTGCGCCATGTTCCTTGGCTGGACTAGCGACTTAATCACGCGTATATATTGTGCATGGAGGAGCTGTTGATACTTTTGGAGGTAATCCTGTCTGGTCGCCAAGACCTTATGTCAGGCAATTAAATCTTGGAATTCCCTTGTGTTCTTTAGCATGGCTAAACGATATAGGGAAGCCATCTTGAACTTTGTGTGTTTAGAAAATGTGTGTGCCCATGGGTGTGTGAAGCGTGATGGTATTTCCTTAGGGAGGGTGTGTGGGCTAAAAATCCCGCTTTATATTCGCAGAGAAAAAAATAATGCTTTCTCAAAAAAAAATTGCTTGGCTGCTTTTGTACCTTGCGCTCTACCACGAGGGCTCGTTGTTTGAGTCCCTACCCTTAATTTGCGTGGTAGCGGCGCCTCCACCAATATGTTTTATCTCGGTGTTGGGGGATGGGATAAACAGGGTAGTGTAGATGTATTAGTTTAGGGGTAGTTTCCGAAAAGGGGTAGTTTCCCGTAATAGGGGGAGACTACTAGAGTAATGTGGTGGTGAGAGGATGTGATCTGTTGGGGTGCGTTCCTACAGGGTGCGTCTACCTGTTAGGGGATGAATGTCTAAGACGGAGCTATTAACTTAGCCTACCAATTAAGTATGAGCGAGCGTTAGCGAGCTCATGTGCAGAGTCGACAACTCGGCACCCCGCAGTCTGGCTGCTTACTAGATTCCTGACGGTGCAGTTCCTGGCCTTCACGGTCAGGGGCAATTAGGACTAAGGTGAGGTTGGGTGTAGGGATGTAAAACTGGGTGAAATGAGTAGTAGATGTATGTGTTTATTGACCAATTATTTATTGGTCAGTGGCGATAGTGTACTGTCCCTTTAAGTAGTGGACGAGTATGCAACAAAGTACAAAGTGTACGAATACAAATGTGTTCTGGGTTAGGTGTTACAAGTAATTAGGAAATCTGAGCACACGGCTAATTCTCACCTGGTGACGTTGTGATGGGCTGGAAAGGACCTGGAGGAGCAGAGCCGCTGGCCACGAATAGATAATTGGGCTCTTCTTGGTCTAGCTTTTAAGGCTTCCCCCACTGCTTACTCGGCGTTTCCTCACTGTTGCTGTTCCAGATAGTGTGTTTGTTTGTGAGTTGTGCAAGCGTGGCTGGCAGCAATACCGCTGTGCCTGCTCGTGTCAAAGAAGTGTGTAAGGCTTATGGCATGCCTATGAGGGTGCTTTATGGTGAAAGATGAAGGGGTGGGTTAGGTCCTAGGTCCTACGGGTACCGCCCCTGGCTGTACACTATTTTAGCCTTGGTTACTTCCCCTGCTTCTCGATTTTGGGGTGTTTTCTCTCTGTCCAAGTAGTGACAGAGTTGCTGCGTCAACCTTGTGGTTCTAGCCTACTTATATTTTCCGCGATAAAGACATGGTCTTGACCACTGTGGTGGTTTCAGGGGAAATATTTTTGCTTGGTTGAGCCGAGGAGCAAGTTGCCTGCATGAGTTCGCAGTGCTGAGGTGTGTGAAATGCAAAGTTAATATCAAAACTCCTGTAAACCCTGTCGGCTCGAGTTGGCCGAACGCGGACAGTGTCCTTATTATTTTTGTTACAAGAATAGTAGCAGCTCTGGAGTTTACTATTTGGGATACATGCACGTAAATCCCAGATATTGCCTGAACAATGTATGTAGTCTGTCTGGATCGTACACTTAATAAAATTATGGACTCTACAGGGCTGATTGCTGAGAATCCTTGCAAATATGAATCAAAGGTCATAGAGCTTACCGGATGTTTTATTGATGTTACTGGGAGGAAATGTTACTCGCGACTGAACTTGATAAGTTAGGGCTGATTTTAATGCGATCAGTATAACTTACCACTCTGAACATTCCTTTTTAGCCTACTTTCGATTTTTGCAAAAAATGAAAGTAGACTTATGAGATCAACACAGGGCGAAAAAAGTGTGTCTGTCTGTGTGTGTGTATGTGTGTGTGTGAGTCTGTGTGTATGTGTGTGTGTGAGTCTGTGTGTGTGTGTGTCTGTGTGTGTGTGTGTGAGTGTGTGTACTCTGAATGTCTGTCCCCCCCTATCAATTCGAACACGGTGAATGCGAATTAAACGAAATTTGGTACAAAGGTAGCACTAGCAAAGGAATCTTCAGTGTCATGTTTTATATCGCCGCCATCTTTACTAAAACTGAATGGCGGCCACTCAAACGTTCAAAACGTAAAATCAAATAACGACTAACCAAATCATCCGATCTCTACCAAATTTGGTAACAACATACCTTCGTATAGGGTGCGTCTTGTGACCAAACTACAAGGTCGTCCGCCATACCATTTCAGGATGGCGGCCGTGCGAATTATGCAAACTTTATAATCCATATCATGGGACCCACCAGTTTCGATTATCGAGCCGAGAATCGTTTTAACTGTTCTAAAGGAAGAGGCACGTTCGAAATTAAAAGTTTATTTTGTAATACTATAGTGCAGACGTGATTTTAAAAAGCTGAGCCGATTCAGTAATAAGGCAAGATGGCAGCGGATATCTTGTGCCTGACTTATATTTCACTAATTTGAGTATTGCATGTATTATATAGCGTACTGATACAAAATAAATAAACTTTGTATGAAATGCTTTATATATAAATAATATACTCCAGTGATGAAATCGTTTAGTATAAATCATTATTTGCTAACAAGTTCTATGTAAGTCATTTTATATAGAACCATATTCGTTGACACAATTAGCTCAGTGGTAGAGCGTTAGCCTATCGCTCAAATGCCTATGGTCCGATCAGAGCTAGGTTTTTTGCTTGAAATGTTATATGTTTTTTTTGTAATGACTCAGATGTTTTAAAATTAAGCGTTATATTGTGCATATTATGGTGTAAAATATATATTTAATTAAAACATAATTCGCCAGCAGATTTACTCGAGACATCTAGCTGCCAAAAAGGTAACTGCACTTATTAACTTCCAGATTTTATTGAAAAGTTTCTTCTTCTGGCCGCTAGAATGCACTCGCTCTGTTAGGATTATATTGTTCGATATTTCACCACTAGATGTCACGACTAGTCTACGTGGGGCTCCATTGATTAATATACCATTGGCATTCTATGCGCATCGAATTTGAAGAATGACAAGATGATACTACGATACATTTTTACTTTTTATTTTAAAGGGTTTGTAAGAGCCTATTGTGCGTTATTTGAAAATGTTAATTGAAGTAAAGAACAAAACGATTTCACATAGTATCTGAACTCTACCGTTGGTGCTAGTTCAGGATATTAATTAATACTTTTATTTCAGCCAAATAGCAATCGAAAATATCCACATAGTTGGTATACACACGTCTCTGTAGGGTCATGGAAAGATTTGTTAATTCAATTAGGGTTGTGAAAGTCATACGCAGCCAGACGTGTAAAGACATGCCTCAACTCAAAGTTGGATGTTGCCCGCGTCAGGCCGATTATGTAATAATAATAATAATAATAATAATTTTACTGGTTTTACGTCCCTTTTAACTACTGTTGCTTTTAGAGACGCCGGGGTGCCAGAATTTTGTCCCGATGGGGATCTTTAACGTGCCAGTAAATCTACTAACACGGCTCCCTCGCATTTTTGCACCCTCAAATGCCAGCTGACTGCGCCAGGATACGAACCTGAAACATACGGTCCAGCAAGCGAGAACGTTACCGCTGAGCCACGCCGCCAGTCCGGTCGATTATGTCTCCAGATCCATAACATTCTTTAGATACTTCTTATCTTTCTTTCTTTCTTTCTTTCTTTCTTTCTTTCTTTCTTCAATGATGGTAGCAGTTTTTATCTAGGTTGTGGCGTTTGGTAGAGGTAAATCGTTTCTAAGGTCTTCAACAAAGAATAGTTCTATTATACTCTTTGATAATAACAACGAGTTATAACTATACTCATACATTTAGGAGAAAGTAGGCTATATGTTCTTTACTGAACATCTTGTTTATAACTCGTTTTAAAAAACCTACTCTTTTAGTTCATTTTGGAGAAAGAAATTTATAAATATCAGCAATAATTTATTTTTTATGATTTTAAAATTTAGACATAGTGCAGACTATTTAGAGAGACAGATAACTTTGTCGTTCATTCTCTCAAGACTGAAGTTTTCAAATCTGTTTCCGCTATAACTCCTGAAGTTTTACAATACACTTTTCTCAAGAGTTCTTAGTGACAGGTTCTACAACTGACACAAGATCCTGAAGGAGTGGGAACAATGGAGTTTTGACAAAAAATTAATACATTCCTTAATAAGCACAATGTCAAATCCGATTGAAATAGTCGATACTCCCCTAAACGTTACCTAAATCGTCAGTCTGAGAAGTTTTTTGATCTGACCGACCCTTACGCCAAGGAATGAGCAAAGTATGTTTGGACTTACTGTATAGGAGCTTGCTTGTTTGCTTAACATGTGGAAGTTTTGTAGGTACACAATTGGCAAATCTAGTGCATTTGAAATATTCTTATTTTACGTGGAGATGACTTCTATTTTTTTTCATGACTAATAAACCATAATTTAGGTATTTTAAAGTTTTGTTTGAAAAATGTGGGTACGCCTTCTCGCAAGAGTAAAATAGAACCCAGCGTGGAAATTCGTGTGGGGTCTTCTATCAGTGTAAAACCTACAACTGTATCTTTTCCGAGGCATTCACCGGGCAGCGTCGTGGAAAGTTTGTGACGCAGCTCCGCCTAAGAAGACAAGAAACAGCAAGCCTACTAATATTAGTTGCTGTCGACGGTTCTGGACGAAAATGGGCGTGCTGGATATCTGGTTGGCATTTCAGAGTCGGCTATGCTCATTATCCGGTGTGAAATCTGCGAAGACATGAATTTTTAACTCTGGGAAGCAATAAACGAGTAGTTAAGGCCACAATAAAGAATTTCACTAGTTAAATACCAGTTTATTGGCCTTCATCAGGAATTGACCGGTCGTGCTTTTAAAAGATAGTAAGGGCGTGTTTCTCGAAAACAATCCTGAGAATATTTTATAACCGATATCGCAAGTTGCTATTAGAAGCGGACGAACCGATGTTAAAAGGAACTGATTGGGCCTTGTTAGCTGTTAATTGTTTGAGGGTAAAGTTGTTATGTTTAACACTTTGCACCGATGAACGGACTTACCGTTTCTCTTCAAGAGGTGTTGAGAAAAAAAAATGAAGAGTTTTGGTCCTTCAATGTTTTCTTCTAAAAAATAGCAGTGAATGTGCCTCGTTTTGCAAATCTAGTTGAGTCCTAAAGAAGATTCGTTTATTGAGTCATTCTGTTGTGGGCGTCGATAGCGCTGCAATGCGGCAGGCCGAAAAGCCTCGCATTTATCACACCAACAGCCGACAGTAGTGGCTACGCTGGCTAGAACGCAGTGTTAGGTCATGGGGCCAAGCTCTCTGCTGACTCAGTAGACGCGTGGGTTCGAGCCCCACCGTCGGCCGTCCTTGAAATGGTTTTCCGTGGTTTCCCATTTTCAACACCAGGAAAATGCTGGGATGCTACCTTCTGACAGGCCACGGCCGTTTCCTTCCACATCCTTGCCCAGTTTCATTCGCCTTTATCCATTCCATCTCTCATCCCGACGCGCAGATCGCCCACGGGCGTCGACTAGAAAGACCTGCACTCGGCCTCTCAGAAGGCCACACGAAAAAAAAATCACACCAACAGATGTCATATTGTAGTTCTACTATTCGGAATCATTTTTAAAATTCTCAGTGTTCTGTCGCTAAATTTTTAGGTGGTATGTAAAAGTCCAAAACGCTCCTATTGCCAAAACATGTATCTTTTACAAGCTCAAGTCACTTGCCTCATGTTTGATTAGCGTATTATGCAAGAAGTCAGCCGAGTGGTTGGCCAATCAAATTGCCTGCTCTACGACGTTTCTGTATTCTTCATCGACTTGCAGCAATTTGTGTGTTAAGTCATCGCGCTCCAAATTTGAATCGAGTGACACTGAGAAAGAAACACAGCTCGAGCCAAAGAGGTTTAGCAATTTGAGCGTCAACTCATGGCTGTGTAAAAACAAACCCCGTAGTGATTCGAATGATCAGCAACGGACGGGTTTATTAAGTTGGTGATCTGGTCTTTGAATTTTGTCTCCCATATTTACGTTTTTAATACGCTGTCTTTAGTTTCACAAGTTGCATGACTTGATGACAGTGAAAATATGTTTTAGGCGCTCTATATTTGTTAAAATTAATTTACCAGTCAGGTGGGTTGTGAATTATCTCTACTGCCTTTAAGTTGGGACTTTGCACTCGTGTTACTCAGGATAAACACATTTTCCAGGGGGCAGACGTTTTGGCTTCCCCTTTAGTTCCAAGTGACACCTTAGTTATCATGCAACCACATGGGTTTTATTCCCAAACCCAGTCAGTCTCTACGCGCTTACCAAGAAATCGAAACACAAGAAGCTAAGCACAAGGATGCCTATTTTATCTCATTTGATGTTCTTATCTTCAGATTTCTGTTGTGCTATTGCTTTGATTTAGGTTTGGGAGTGGGTTGATTTAACCTGTTACACCTATATCCTGTTAACCACCCATGAGACTACTTGAGTTCTCGTATCCACCGGCATTTTTTCTTTTAATATTCAAACCCAGACCTCTATCAACTTTGTCCTTTACATGATATATGTCTTGTGTTATCGGCATGAATTGCGATGTTTTCGCTGGGTCATCCAATTCACAGCCGGTTTACGGGGACAGTTTCTTTGAAACATGTGGGATCAAGCTGAATGTACGGCGATCTTCACATCAGTCAGCTCCTGTTTCCTTCGGTATAGGTATAACGTTTTTCTTGAAATCCGATGGTACCTCACCTGTCTCATAAATCCTACACACCAAGTGAAATAACCTTGTCATATCCTCATCACGTATGCAGCTTAGCAACTCAATCGGTGTATTATCTATGCCCGGTGCTTTGTTCCTGCTTGAGTCTTCCAATGCACTGACAAATTCTGATCTCAATATTAAATCCCCTCTCTCATCCTCATCAATTTCCTCTTCACTTCTCATTACATGATTCTCAATATCCTTTCCCGTATATAAATACTCTATGTATGCTTTCCATCTCTCAATCTTTTTTCCCCTATCTGTTAGAGGTTTCAATCTTAGTCCTTAGTATTACAGCACTTAGTCTTCATTTCCCCAAAAGTACTCTTAATCCTTCGATAAGCTGTATCTACCCTTCCTAATTTTAGACTATTTTCTATACCTGCACATTCTCTTTCAACCATTCTTATTTTGCTTCCTTGCAGTTCTTGTTACCTTCATTTCTCAGACGTCTATATTCTGCTTTTCCCTTTTCATCTCTCTTATTCTTGTGCTTCCGCCGTTCATCCATTAATCCTAGTATATCCTGTGTGATCCATGGTTTTGTACCTATTCTTTCTTTCTTTCTTACCAATGCTTTCTTCTGCGGATTTTGTAATTTCATTCTTCAAAAGTGCCCATTCCTCTGCAATTTTAGCTTGTTCAGGGTTTTCCATTAGTCCTTTCTTCATACTCGCCTTGAATCGTTTGTTCACGTCTTTCTCTTTCAGTCTGTCTTTTGCCCACCTTTTTGGCTTTTGCCTTTTCTTCACCTTCTTCAACTTAAGTAATCTTTTCATAACAACCAGATTGTGGTCAGAGTTTATGTCGTACATCAGAACGCAGTGTGGCCGCCAGTTGGCTAATATTATCAATGTCGTAAGCATCTATAAGACAAGTGAAGAATTGATTTTTTCTGAAAGACTGCTACTGCTATTCAGAATTAAGTAATAAAGCCATTCTACAAACTAAAATACTAACATTCTGCTAGCAAACAAATCCTAAAATTCTAAAAACGATAAAAAAAATGTAAAATATTTGTACTAGCATTTGAAGTTCTCCACAGAAATAACCTCTCTTCCACAGATCGACGAATATCCTAACAAGGGATAAATTCGGAGCCACACTTAAACAGTATGGCAACATAAGGGAAGAATTGCCAACTCATAGGGGAACGATGTGCAAAACGTGCGGAGCACGCCTTAAAAGGAAAACCGATTTAAAGAGGCACATGACTGTTCATAATGGTCCACGACCATATTCCTGTGCAATATGTGGGTCAACCTTTGCCTTTGAGAGATATTTAAAGCGGCATACGATTAGCCATAGTGGTGAAAGGCCTTATTCATGTAATATATGCATAGCAAGGTTTACTCGAAAGGAACATTTAAAGAGTCACATGATGGTTCATAACGACCTAAGACCATATTCCTGCGAAAAATGCGGGGCAACCTTTTCTGTGCAGAGAGCTTTAAAGGAACATACGATGAGACATAGTGGTATAAAGCCATATTCATGTAGTATATGCGGGGCAAAGTTTACCCGGAATAATAATTTAAAAACACACATGTTAATCCATAGTGGGCAAGTGCCAATTTTATGTCATATTTGCGGAGTACACTTCACTCGTAAAGATAGTTTAAAAAAACATATGCTTGCCCATAGTGGTCTAAAGCCTTATTCCTGTGGTACATGCGGAGCAAAGTTTGCTAAAAAGGACTGTTTAAAATCACATATGATAACGCATAGTGGTGTAAGGCCCTATGGTGGTATAAGACCATATTCCTGTGAGATATGCGGAGCAAACTTCTCTCTCAAAGGCAATTTGGGAAAGCACATGATAATTCATACTGGTCTGAAGCCATATTCCTGTGGTACATGTGGAGGAAACTTTACTACAAAAGGAAATTTAAAATCCCACATGATAATCCATAGTGGTCTCAGGCCACATTGCTGTGCTACATGCGGAGCAAACTTTTCAAGTAGAGGCAATTTGAAAGAACACATGTTGGTACATGCGGAGAAGACTTTGGAATGAAATCGAAAAAAACACATGCAAATCCATAGTAGTCTTGAGCAACATTTCTGAAGGACATACTGAGCTAAGTGCATGGAGGACGTTTGTAATCACACCTGGTAATCCATTGCAGTCCCAGGCCACATTCCCGTGCTGCTTGCGGAGAAACATTTACTCCGAGAATTGTTTTCAGGAAACAAATGTTAGCCAATAGTGGTCTACGTGTCTTGTAGTTTCTAATGTGGAAAGTGATTTGCAGAATCACATGATGAACCACAATGGTGTAAGGCCATATTCCTGTGGTACATGTTGAGCAAACCTTTCTGAGAAACGCAGTAAAAACACATTTGCCATCCGTAGCGGTCAAGCCTTATTCGTGCGATACATGCAGAGCAACCTTTCCTCCAAAAGAAGGTTTGAAAATAAACCTGTTTATCCACTGTGGTCTGATGTCATATTCCTTTGGTGCATGCGGAGTGACCTTTATTCTGAAAGGTCATTTAAAGTAGCAAATGTAGATTCATACTGCTGTAAAGCCATGTATTTGTGCTATGTAAGGAGCAAAGTTCTCTAAGAAAGATGCACTAAAGAAACAATTCGATCATTCATAGTGGTGTAAGGCCATACACATGAAGTACGTGAAAAGCGAACCTTTTTCAAACCGTTAGCTTAAAAAGAGGCATGTTGATCCATAGTGGTATAAAGTCACATTCCTCAAACTTTTTTTTAGAAAACACATGATCTCTATTGGTGCATTCAGACGTTATATGCAGAAACACATGTTGACCCATAGTTATTTAAAGCCTCAATATTGAACTACATACTGTGCTCGTAATTATCGTGAAAATGCGCTCGTTGAACCGAAGAACAGCTGGAATTAGAATCTTCAGGGTCCCTGGCTTTAAAAAAAATGTAAAATTCTACTGAAAAGTACTACCAGATGGGAACACCCTAATTTGGATTCCGTTATGGTCTACTCTACTGAGATAAAATATCTAACTACTTAAGGAGAGTGAGAAACTACGGTTCTCGGGGCGCAACGGGATTAGAAAAGGGGCAGCCAAAATCTGACACCGATTTCCATTACACAATATTTCTATAACCACTATAAATCGCGACGAATCCTTACTATAAAATCGAATATGGAAATTGGTGTATTTAAATTAACAGAAATACGCTCATATATAAAAACAAACACTCCTCAAAATAAATTAAAATCATTTAATAAATGATGGTATGCCAAAATACCGTAGCCATCACGTTGTAGCTATCAATGGAAAATAGAACTGAATTCTCGACACTCGTCCAAAACACATGTTACTCTCAAACATTGCTTCTGGCATTTAAATATAACACACCCTAGCAGTATCTGTTAATTGGAGTTTCAAAAACTATAATGTTCGTCCATGAAATAATTAAAATTAGACGAATATACGGTCTATATAACTATACAGTAGTATATTTTACTATATACAGCTTACTGCGATAAATAATTATTCCTAACATCAATGTAATCCTACATATGTATCGTAGTCGACGATTCGCTGTTTATTGAATCCAACGTTCATTATTTTCCTATTCACATATTTAGAAGATTTATTTCTCCTTTCTTGGAATCATAGAGTTTTTCTTCACTCTTTTCTTCATAGTATCTTAGCATTAAATAATTTAATATCATTATCAATCGTGAACAACTTCTCTGAATCTTTCCATACAAATGAAGGTAAAAAATGGCCATGCAATAAAGCGTAGCTCATATGTAGGTTGTCATAAATGTTGATAAATGGTGAATAGAATTCCCAAACATATATTACATCCATCATGCTAATTTTTCCGCCAACTACACTTAGACATGCTCAAAATAGTCATTCATGACTGTTCCATTTCATGATTTATCACCTTAATATTACGTAAACTGTTCCAAATAGCATACTACTTCTCAATAATATTCCTACTTCACATTTCTGAGTCTTAATACCGTTGCTGACTCTTTCTTAAATACAATTGCACGGTAATGCCTCCATTGTTACGTAACATTAACATTAATCATCAATAAACACGTTTCAATAATCTTTTCTTACACCTCCACTTCATAACACTTCATAACAGTTCATAAAACATTAACCACAGTTTCCTCGAGCTCAAAATGTTTTCAAGCATGACTATATTCTTTACTCTCAGTGCCTTGTTTTCGCCATTGGGTTACTTTGTAGCTACCATGTCTATAACACTATTTATCAAAATGGTATAATAATAATGAAATTCACATTTTACTGATCGTTTCTTATTGTCATAAATCAATATGTAAATGATAACAACATTTACATCTGCTGCAAACATGTTTAATTGATAATCACAGTGTTCAACCTATAAAGATTTAGTTAGAAATGTAGAAATTCTTCTAATATGACAGAACTATAATATCTGTTCCTCAGAACGTTTGTCTAAGCAAAGACTTCACTAGTCTTAAAACGCAATGTTTTTAATATAAGTTTCAAAATAACTTCAAAAGTGAGTAAAGACTATTTCTCCTCCTGTTTGTCTATACTTGTCTAAACAACAATTCAAAATGTTCTATAACGTAAATATTCCTCAAAGTTCGTCGACAATATCACGTAAATAAATAATGATATCGATGGCCTACTCGTAATATTCCTAGACTTCTCGCTAAATATTTTCTCAAGTCAAATGCCCATCGCTTTTATCGCAAATAGAAAATGATCCGAAATCATCCAAGAAATAATTATTGAATTCGATACTCTTAACTCTCTTTAAAAGCACACACATTTCGTATTCGGAATCTGAAATTGACTGATATGAAAATAAACGGTTTACAAAAATCCTAAATCTACTTAAAATCATTATAACGAAATACATTAATATATATGGTGAAACAATTTACTCCAAGATAGTTTCAAACTATCGATACTACATATAATGAAATTTTCTTCTACCTTTGTCGAATATAGATGACGGTATTACATATCCCAGGAGATACAGCATTCTCCTCCTTGATGAGTTTCCTCCTTTGGTTCTCGTCCTGCCTTTCGAACTGGCTCTTCGAGTATCAAACTGCATTCTTGCATTGGTTTCGGATTTAGTCTGCTCTCGTACTGGTATACTGCTTTCCTTCATCATCATCTTCTTAGACAGTGTAGATCTCGAAGTTCCCTTCTTACATCTTTAAATTCACCTTCATGTATATATGGTTTCGCTTCAGTTTCTTCATAATTTTGAATAATGTTGTAGGTTATTCTAAGCATTCTCTTCACTTTATATGTCGTGTGTCTTCTGTAATTTAATCTTGCATCATAACTTCTTTGATGGCATTGTTAATCCTTCCTCTCAACTTCGAATATTTTGACAAGGTTAAAATAATTTTCCATACGAAATTTTAAGTTCAATAACGTTTCTGTAGGCACAATACTATTTGTAGGTTTATCACGCTGTTTACGTATGTAGCGTGATATCATTGAAATGTCTCTAAGTTGCCAAATGATGCTGTTATAACGAAATCTACAATGTTTTGGCTTTGTTTTGTTTAACCTTCGTAATTTCTTCTGCGTAGAAATATACAAATAGGATAATATTATATTAATGCCTTGACTGAATTTCACAACTCTTGTTCCCTCTCATAGACTTAAACTTCACCACGAAATGTAGATTTATATTAGCAATTTCAATGTTATCGTTCTTGTGAAGTTCGATAAATATACAAAAAATTCTGTCCCAATGAACATACTACAGTATATTAACATAACCTCACTTTTCACCTACCACACTGGCTGCCATCCACCCCTCCGCCGTCACCCTAAATCACAAATGTCATTGCAATGCAAAGGAGAATGGGTAGGAAAACAAACAAGAGATGAAAAGCACACATATATTCTATTTTTCTTTATCACAATGAACAAATCATTTATTCGAGAGTAGTCTATACTACCCACTCATTTTACACATGGTCAACGAACCAGGGTCCTATTTCATAAAACTCCACAGGTTCGAAAATTGTGACAACTTGAGATAATTGTCAACATGTCGTGACACTTCTGACAATATATCAGTGAGTGACAGGAGAAATATTGTAAAATTTACACCTGGCACAGAGCCATTTCCTTAACCTTCACAATTTGTGAAATCTACCTGTCGAGGTTATATACACTTCGATAGTTCAGTGAATCGACAATGTACTATGACTATCAATTAACATGAGCTGTTCAACGCGAGATAATCTTAATAAAGAATTTACTATTAATGAAAACATTCATTTATTTGAAGAAACGCTCACTACCTGTGCAAAAATACTATGCATTATCATTCCAGTTTCTTATAATTCATTACATTTATCTTTCTGACAATCGCGAATATATACTGTACAATACAGGCACGTATTGAATGCTCAACAAATATTGGTCTCGGCCACGGCATTATTTAAAGGTAGCACTGAATGAACGCAGAACGAGAGATAACATCCTCCATAGTACATGAATTAGCCAAATACCGTATCCAACGATGAGATATAAACCGGGGAATGATGTTTCCATAGATATTTCCTCCTTCGCCGCCATTCCAAATAATATAATGACTTATGTATAGCCAATATTACAGGTTGGCCGCCATTGTCCAAATCAATCATCAATGGTTGCGGTCGTGAGTATTCGGGTCGCTTCGTTAGGCCGGCTGCTTTGTCTCTAAGCGCTAGTGTAATCATCAACACAGTACTGCACACCTAGCCATCACGGTACTCTATAAAACAAAGAAGCACCCTGTTTATTTTCTAGTGCACATCATTCGTGTGCAGCACTCACTTCATCTGACAGTGCAACGAATTGAATCATTTCTTCACTATGTATTGTCAAAGTTTCCGGATAACAAATCAGTAACTTCAATCGGTGGTTCTATGATTAACCTAAGAAGTTGCTGAAGCTATTGCAACAACACATTTTAGTACCAAAAACACTACCGTGCGTGAAATCCCATCGTCAAGTGGAACTTAGGTGGATAAAACATAACCTATCTGTAAACTTCAACTAAAGGATACCTAGACGTCAAGGCCGCACCATCGTCCGACCATTCTAAACTTTGTTTTGTCCAATCCAATGGATTTTGATAACGATTACAGCCTAACGTGCCCAGACCAATGGTTTTGTGTCAACCGTGACCCGCTAGCTGTGCGCGGCCAAGGCCGCACCCACACCCGACTATTCTAACCTTCGTTTTGTCCAATCGAATGGTTTTTGACAATGGTTACAGCCTAACGCGCCCAGATCAATGGTTTTGTGTCAACCGTGCATCGCTAGCTGTGCGCGGCCAAGGCCGCATCCACACCCGACCACTCTAACCTTCGTTCAGTCCATTCCAATGGTTTTGTGTCAACCGTGCCCCACTAGTTCCGCGTGGCCAAGGCCGCATCTACAGGTACACCCGACCATTCTAACCTTCGTTTTGCCCAATCCAATTGTTTTTTCCATGGTTACAGCCTAACGCGTCCCGATGAATGTGTTTTTAACAACAGTGATTTTGTATCCCTGATGTTGACAACAATGTGTGCGCCTCAGGGCGTGCCGCTAGAGTGTGCCTTGCTGACAGTTGAACGAGATGCAAGTGCTGTCGGAAAATGAGAGCCGTTTCTAAAAGAGCAATAAATAAAACACATGTTTACGTACGTTAGCACATATATGAGGTGCGATAGTGACCAGGTTTCCTAATTTCAATAAGTAATATCGCCCTGAAGATGAAAGAAGGACACAAGGTATGTAAAAGTCACATTCAAGACTGATGCAAGTGTATAAGCCGCGTTCTACTTTCATCCAGAATTATTTTCTTTGTGGTAAATAACACACGTTCAAGGGAGCAACAAAATACTTAAAGTAAGATATTCGCTCTCTCATTAAGAGTAGCCTACGTGTTTCTATGTTTTGTCCGCACGGCTCGGTCACTACCGCATTGAGAATTTTAGCATTGATTCGAGAGGACTAAGACATTTTCCTTGGGTAGTTTTCCAACACAAGTTGCTCTAAAGGTTCAAGGGTCTAACTACATCTTATCAGACCCAGGAAATAGTTTCAAATTCTTTGCCGCAAATATTCTACAGTAGCCTACCTTGACTGATGCGGAATTTCTCGTTGAAAACGAAGTCAGTAAAATTCAGTGACATTACTTAACTCTATAAAACTCCTTGGTAACCTCACTTGCGCTATATCGTAATCAGTGGTGTACCAAAGGTGTTGGTGATAGCTTATAACCCCCTGGTAACCTCACTTGAACTATATCGCAATCACTAGCGTACCAAAGGGGCTGGTGTTAGCTTATAACCCTTTGGTAACCTCACTTGTAGTATATCGCAATCAGTAGCGCACCAAAGGGGTTGGTTTTAGCATATAACCTCCCTGCCAGACACATTTGATTGTTGAATCCTTATAATGTCCCATCGATCACCTATATTGCACAGGCGTGTATATATTTGAAATGTGATCACGTTCTTCATTTGGTAAATGCAGCGTGACTGCTCCCTCAATTGTAGCTAGCCATGGATCAATTTTGCTGTTTATCGCTTTGGGCTGCTTTAAATGTGTCACTGTGTGTCCGTGTCCATGTCGTTAAATATAATTCGGTACATGAGGAGATTCTGCAATGTATTCCTATCAATGATGCAGATAGAGACATCAAAATAAGCAGATTTTGAGGGTCAACAGTAGTGACAACAGGGAGAGAAAAACGTTATTTTTCTCACATAATATCATTATTATAAGCAGTCGCGTGTGGACTTGATGATACCTCTGTATCATTACTGGTTTTAACATTTAGTTAGTTTTTTATATAAAAATGATTCCTTTCAATATTTTAATTGTACTGGAAAATATAATAAAAATAGATTTCATGCAAAGCAAATGTTTATTGAATTATTCCTTTTTCTGAATAATAATCGAAATATCATTTTGATAATGTGCAACTACCTTACTGTATGAATGTAACCCCCAGAAAATAATCCTGTGTACGCCCCTGACCTTAATCACTCTCTATTTCCTTAAAGTATGAATGTAACCCCCAGAAAGTAATCCTGTGTACGTCCCTGATCTTCATCACTCTCTACTACCTTACCGTATGAATGTAACCCCCAGAAAGTAATCCTGTGTACGCCCCTGATCTTAATCACTCTCTACTACCTTACTGTATGAATGTAACCCCCTGAAAGTAATCCTGTGTACGCCCCTGATCTTAATCACTCTCTACTACCTTACTGTATGAATGTAACCCCCAGAAAGTAATCGTATGTACGCCCCTGATCTTTATCACTCTGTACTGTACCTTACTGTATGAATGTAACCCCCAGAAAGTAATCCTGTGTACGCCCCTGATCTTAATCACTCTCTACTACCTTACTGTATGAATGTAACCCCCTGAAAGTAATCCTGTGTACGCCCCTGACCTTATTCACTCTCTACTAACTTACTGTATGATTGTAACCCCCAGAAAGTAATCCTGTGTACGCCCCTGATCTTAATCACTCTCTACTACCTTACTGTATGAATGTAACCCCCAGAAAGTGCCCCTATGAACGCCCCTGATCTTAATCACCCTGTAGTGTACCTTACTGTGTTAATGTAACCCCGAGAAAGTAATCCTGTCCACGCCCCTGATTTTAAACACCCTCTACTACCTTACTGCATGAATGTAACCCCCCAGAAAGTAATCCTTTGTACGCCCCTGATCTTAATCACTCCCTACTACCTTACTGTATGAATGTAACCCCCAGAAAGTAATCGTATGTACGCCCCTGATCTTTATCACTCTGTACTGTACCTTACTGTATGAATGTAACCCCCAGAAAGTAATCGTATGTACGCCCCTGACCTTATTCACTCTCTACTACCTTACTGTATGAATGTAACCCCCAGAAAGTAATCCTGTGTACGTCCCTGATCTTAATCACTCTCTACTATCTTACTGTATGAATGTAACCCCCAGAAAGCAATCCTGTGTACGTCCCAGATCTTATTCACTCTCTACTATCATACTGTATGAATGTAACCCCCAGAAAGAAATCCTGTGTACGTTCCAGATCTTATTAACTCTCTACTACCTTACTGTATGAATGAAACCCCCAGAAAGTAAACCTGTGTACGTCCCTGTTATCAATCACTCTCTACTACCTTACTGTATGAATGTAACCCTCAGGAAGTAATCCTGTGTAGGCTCCTGATCTTAAACACTCTCTACTACCTTACTGAATGAATGTAACCCCCAGAAAGTAATCCTGTGTACGCCCCTGATCTTAATCACTCTCTACTACCTTACTGTATGAATGTAACCCTCAGAAAGTAATCCTGTGTACGCCCCTGATTTTAATCACTCTCTACTACCTTACTGTATGAATGTAACCCCAGAAAGTAATCTTGTGTACGCCCCTGATCTTAATCACTCTCTACTACCCTACTGTATGAATGTAACCCTCAGGAAGTAATCCTGTGTAGGCCCCTGATCTTAAACACTCTCTACTACCTTACTGAATGAATGTAACCCTCAGGAAGTAATCCTATGTAGGCCCCTGATCTTAAACACTCTCTACTACCTTACTGAATGAATGTAACCCCCCAGAAAGTAATCCTGTGTACGCCCCTGATCTTAATCACTCTCTACTACCTTACTGTATGAATGTAACCCCAGAAAGTAATCCTGTGTACGCCCCTGATCTTAATCACTCTCTACTACCTTACTGTATGAATGTAACCCCCAGAAAGTAATCCTGTGTACGCCCCTGATTTTAATCACTCTCTACTACCTTACTGTATGAATGTAACCCCAGAAAGTAATCTTGTGTACGCCCCTGATCTTAATCACTCTCTACTACCTTACTGTATGAATGTAACCCTCAGGAAGTAATCCTGTGTAGGCCCCTGATCTTAAACACTCTCTACTACCTTACTGAATGAATGTAACCCTCAGGAAGTAATCCTGTGTAGGCCCCTGATCTTAAACACTCTCTACTACCTTACTGAATGAATGTAACCCCCCAGAAAGTAATCCTGTGTACGCCCCTGATCTTAATCACGCTCTACTACCTTACTGTATGAATGTAACCCCAGGAAGTAATCCTGTGTAGGCCCCTGATCTTAATCACTCTCTACTACCTTACTGTATGAATGTAACCCCAGAAAGTAATCCTGTGTACGCCCCTGATCTTAATCACTCTCTACTACCTTACTGTATGAATATAACCCCCAGAAAGTAATCCTGTGTACGCCCCTGATCTTAATCACGCTCTACTACCTTACTGTATGAATGTAACCCCCAGAAAGTAATCCTGTGTACGCCCCTGATCTTAATCACGCTCTACTACCTTACTGTATGAATGTTACCCCAGAAAGTAATCTTGTGTACCCCCCTGATCTTAATCACTCTCTACTACCTTACTGTATGAATGTAACCCCCAGAAAGTAATCCTGTGTACGCCCCTGATCTTAATCACGCTCTACTACCTTACTGTATGAATGTAACCCCAGAAAGTAATCTTGTGTACGCCCCTGATCTTAATCACTCTCTACTACCTTACTGTATGAATGTAACCCCCAGAAAGTAATCCTGTAAACGCACCTGATTTTAATCACTCTCTACTACCTTACTGTATGAATGAAACCCCCAGATAGTAATCCTGT
Organism: Meconema thalassinum; assembly: GCA_946902985.2. Lineage (NCBI taxonomy): Eukaryota > Metazoa > Arthropoda > Insecta > Orthoptera > Tettigoniidae > Meconema > Meconema thalassinum. Next base: position 27,968,009 of record OX336397.1, on the reverse strand, counting down.
GTACGTACCTGATCATAAACACTCTCTACTATTATACTGTATGAATGTAACCCCCAGAAAGTAATCCTGTGTACGTCCCTGATCTTAATCACTCTCTACTACCTTACTGTATGAATGTAACCCCCAGAAAGTAATCCTGTGTACGTCCCTGATCTTAATCACTCTCTACTACCTTACTGTATGAATGTAACCCCCAGAAAGTAATCCTGTGTACGTCCCAGATCTTATTAACTCTCTACTACCTTACTGTATGAATGTAACGCCCCAGGAATTAATCTTGTGTACGCCCATGATCTTAATCACGCTCTACTACCTTACTGTATGAATATAACCCCCCAGAAAGTAATCCTATGTTCGCCCCTGATTTTAGTCACTCTCTACTAACTTACTGTATGAATGTAACCCTCAGGAAGTAATCCTGTGTAGGCCCCTGATCTTAAACACTCTCTACTACATTACTGAATGAATGTAACCCCCCCAGAAAGTAATACTGTGTACGCCCCTGATCTTAATCACTCTCTACTATCTTACTGTATGAATGTAACCCCCAGAAAGTAATCCTGTGTACGTCCCAGATCTTATAAACTCTCTAATACCTTACTGTATGAATGTAACGCCCCAGAAATTAATCTTGTGTACGCCCCTGATCTTAATCACGCTCTACTACCTTACTGTATGAATGTAACCCCCCAGAAAGTAATCCTGTGTTCGCCCCTGATTTTAGTCACTCTCTTCTAACTTACTGTATGAATGTAACGCCCCAGAAAGTAATCCTGTGTACGTCCCTGTTCTTAATCACTCTCTACTACTTTACTGTATTAATGTAACCCCCAGAAAGTAATCCTGTGTACGCCCCTGACCTTAATCACGCTCTACTATCTTATTGTATGAATGTAACCCCCAGAAAGTAATCCTGTGTACGTCCCTGTTCTTAATCACTCTCTACTACTTTACTGTATTAATGTAACCCCCAGAAAGTAATCCTGTGTACGTCCCTGATCTTAATCACTCTCTACTACCTTACTGTATGAATGTAACCCCCAGAAAGTAATCCTGTGTACGTCCCAGATCTTATTCACTCTCTACTACCTTACTGAATGAATATAACCCCCAGAAATTAATCCTGCGTACGTCCCTGATCTTAATCACTCTCTACTACCTTACTGTATGAATGTAACCCCCAGAAAGTAATCCTGTGTACGTCCCTGATCTTAATCACTCTCTACTATCTTACTGTATGAATCTAACCCCCAGAAAGTAATCCTGTGTACGTCCCAGATCTTATTCACTCTCTACTACCTTACTGTATGAATGTAACGCCCCAGAAATTAATCTTGTGTACACCCCTGATCTTAAACACTCTCTACTACCTTACTGTATGAATGTAACCCCCAGTAAGTAATCCTGTGTTCGCCCCTGATTTTAATCACTCTCTACTATCTTACTGTATGAATGTAACCCCCAGAAAGTAATCCTGTGTACGTCCCAGATCTTATTCACTCTCTACTACCTTACTGTATGAATGTAACGCCCCAGAAATTAATGTTGTGTACACCCCTGATCTTAATCACTCTCTACTACCTTACTGTATGAATGTAACCCCCAGTAAGTAATCCTGTGTTCGCCCCTGATTTTAATCACTCTCTACTACCTTACTGTATGAATATAACCCCCAGAAAGTAATCCTGTGTACGTCCCTGATCTTAATCATTCTCTACTACCTTACTGTAAGAATGTAACCCCCAGAAAGTAATCCTGTGCACGCCCCTGATCTTAATCACTCTCTATTACCTTACTGTATGAATGTAACCCCCCAGAAAGTAATCCTGTGTACGTCCCTGATCTTAATCACTCTCTACTACCTTACTGTATGAATGTAACCCCCAGAAAGTAATCCTGTGCACGCCCCTGATCTTAATCACTCTCTACTACCTTACTGTGTGAATGTAACCCCCCAGAAAGTAATCCCGTGTACGTCCCTGATCTTAATCACTCTCTACTACTTTACTGTATGAATGTAACCCCCAGAAAGTAATCCTGTGTACGCCCCGGATCTTATTCAATCTCTACTACCCCCCAAATTTAATCTTACACTTTAGAGGTCCTAATTTTCAACCCAGACTGTGAGTGGTTGGTTCCCCTTATTGCCACACCTGGAGGGTCTAACAGGATACGCATCGGTTAAAATTGTCAAAATCAACATTTTTTAAAATATTTTATGAATCTCTGAAGTCTGCCCTTTAAAATGCTGTGGAATACATTTTAGTTTAACCATTATGAATTGTCATAATTTATTTACACTTGCGCTAACAATGAGATAATCATCATGTGTGGGAAGTTGTAAATGAAGTTTTCTCTGATCCTTTGTCTTAAAAGATCTAAGCGACTATTTATCACTGAGCTGTGAAATATCCACCACATTTTATCTCATAGTGTTTAATATTTTAATTCCTACGTTTACTTGTTTAAAGGAAAACTGTTTGGGGTTCGGCTGTATTTTAAAGGAAAGATAATAATAAAAAATTGACAATTTTCTAAAAATAATTTCTGGCTCCCCTTAAGTTCTATACAAAATCCCTCCAATACTATGTTAAGTAAGGTTGGAATGAAATGTGAGGTAAATTTAATTATCATAACTGTTACGTGCAAAGCCCGTCCCAACATTTTTATTATGCATCTATCTTGATGTATTGGTATCTCTGCCATTTAAAGTGCACACTAAGGTGCCTTGGTTTGGCTAATGAACTCGAGATGGCAGCGCCTGTCGGCACTACAAGCCGGGGGTTGTGTTTTCTGCCACTAGAGCGAGACATAGGTGTCTTCTGGCCCCGTCTCATCGAGACATATTTGAAAAAGTATATTATTCTACGACATTAAACAAAAGACTATATATATGCATCATGCCGCCAAAATATTTTAATGGTGTCGTGTGAATATTATTTTGTTATTCACATTGTCGTAATGTGTGGCTAAATTTGATTGGTCTAATTTAAATAAATCTGGTGCATCATGGGAGATCTCCTTCGCTTTTGACCTCCATCCCGTGAATTATGACTTGTTACTGATTGCTGGTTGAAGAAGGACGCAAATTGTGGATCTCGTCAGGGAAGAGGGCTTAGGCCCTCGTCTCCGCTAACTTGGGGATTTATCCCATTATTTTGATGATACATGAATAATTTAGTGTGCAACTATCATCTGTGATATTCGTGAACGTGTTTTCTTGGGCCTTAATATGGAAATGCGATGTTTGGTGTGCATCTCTTCGACGTCGGCTGGCAGCCATCTCCTCTTTATTTTATTTTTTGGTGATATAAATCCTTTAAGGATATCTAAGTAGTGTTGTAAATATTAGTGTCTCCCCAAAAGGCTTTATTAAGGTATGTTTTGACGTTTTATTTATTTTAAACTTTTGGAGTTCCATATTTTTCATTATGTATTTCTGTTTAAGTTTTGTTCTGAAGTTTGACTTGGCCTAGATATGTCACCTCTGAATATGTAAAATTTTATGAAACAATATTAGTCCGGGGAACACTTCTGTTTTTCTTCTAATTTTATTATTTGCCGTCTGGCTAAGGCATTTTCTTCTTATTATATACTAGTACTGACCAGACTAATCTATTGAACTGTGGGCCTAATTTGATCATTAGTCGATCGGTTTTTATTTTGATCCGTTGCCTTTTAATATACTATTTGATCTCGTAATGCCTAGAGTTTTGTTTATATCTGCCTGTTTTCTCACTGGAGAAGAATTTTTTAATGTAAAATTAGGCGTTTGTCATACATACGTACTGATATACCTTCAACTGTTCTGGTCGCCATGGTAACTTGTTGACTGTAGTGCATTGTGGGTTTTTGTTTCTGGCGTGTGTTTGAAGTGCACGTTCATGGGTCATGTGATGTTGTTTAACTTGTTTTGGTTTTAAATTATCCTTTGGTTTTCCTCTTTTTGGAGTTTTCTATTTTTGTACTCCTGCGTTATTCTTTCGGTACCATGTTTATGGTAAAGTTTGCACTATTTACTTCTTTTTTGATTCTCCAAGGACCTCATGGTTCAGTTGAGAGTATGTCAGGTGCATGTTAAGTGTTTAAGTTTTTTGGTGGCTTTTCATTCTCTGACCTCTGGTAATTGTTAATTGGTATTGACCTTTAGCCTTTTTTTTAGCTACAGTGAGAATTCTAGGTGAGGTTTGTTAAGTTTTTGTAATTTTATGCTGGCTGATGCATTTTCTGGTCTCTGGTGGAGCTGTTCATTTTACATTAAATTTTCTTTTAAAGCATGCTACTGTAGTTGCATCATTTCGTCGGTGGCAGTTCTGTTAGTTATCGGGGAGGGGGGGGGGTTCTGTGGACGAACCTGTGGGCTTTCTCCTTCTTCCACCTTTAGGTGTTCTTCTGTTGGGGCATGTCAACTGGTGGTGAGTTTGCAGGAGTGTGTGGACCTCTGAAGACAGGTAAGTAGGGCCATCCACCCCAGCCACCCTAGCATTTCGGTAGCAGAGCGAGCTCGTTTATCGCTTCTGCAGCTATTCCCCTCCCCCTTACCCGCAGGCTCGTTTGTGGACCCTTCTGGTGCTGATAGGACGGTTACTGGTGAGATGTGTCATGTCAGTGTGCTTAATGTTATTTTATGTTAATCCTTGTCGTTTTGTTAGGTTTCATTTATGTCTCTAAAAATCCATGTGGTGATATATGGAAGTGACCTGTTCCAAGCAAGGTTTCTGTGCTGAATTATATCCTATTAATGATGCAACACTCCCATTGAAGAAGAAGTTTGGTAAGTGATTGGCTTGTATTCTTGGCACTGGAAATGTGGGTTTTTTGATATTCTGATAGCCTACATGCTGCGAGTGAAGGCATCGAGGAGCCCTGTCTGAAGCTGTTCTCCCTGTGATTTGTAGCAATTTGTTGTATTTTAGCTTCCTGTTCTGGAGCCAAGCAAGGGATGCGGTCTGCAGTCCTGGGCAGCATTGTGCATGATTTTGTATAGTATTGTGGCAGTGTTCGAGTGTCAACCTAATCCATGGTGTTGTTAATTGGTAGTTTATGGTATTGTTGTGAAATTGTAAACTCTCCTCGTAATTCCTAAAATTTGTTTCTTTCTGTATTGTCTGCCTGCATTCTGTGTTTTTCAAAATGGCCGAAAATAATAGTGCTTTTGATTTGATTGACTTAAGAGATAACCTTGTGAATTTGGAGCGTTCTTCTGGGGTTGAACGTGAGTCAACTCTGATTACTAGATCTGAGGTTTTGGGATCGATTACTGGTAGTGGTTTGCCTGCCCCTCTGTTGCCTGGTTCTGGCTCGTCCAGACCAATTACCCCTGGATTCGGTTATTCTTCTCATGTTAGGTCACCTAATGACTTCCTGGGTCCGGCCGACCCATTGCATCCCAGTTTTTTCTCTGGCAATATAAATGTTTTGTCTCCTGTAGAGGGTGTGCGAGGAAGCTACCCTGGTAATAATGTCTCTTTTCCGAATGTTACGTACACGCCTACCGTTAATTATGGGTCGATTCCGCACCCTATTTCTAGTTTTATAACTATGTTGAAGAATTTCAACCTAGATGACGTTACCCAGGTGGTCTTATTTTTAAAGCAAGTGGTCGAATTGGGCAACCATGCCTCGATTTTTGGAATGTCGGAAAATCAGATTTTCCAACTGTTGTATCCTGTTGCATCCGGTATGCTGCGCGACAACCTGATTGAAGCTATCCACCTCCGCATGTCCTTAGCCATGTTCATTAGGGAAGTGTTGTGGGTATTTGTCCCTGCGAGTGCCATTAGTACTCTCGAGCAAAAATTCTTATATCGTGTCCAAAGGTTGGAGGAGTCACTTAGCGACTATGTCAGTGACATTAAGGTATATGCCCAGGTGTTTGCATCCACTTTGACTGAACGACAATTGGTGTCGTCAATTGTAAATGGGTTTTCGCCAGAATATAGGTCATACATGACTATGTGTACCAGGCCTTCGTCATTTGTCGAGCTAAAACAGGTGGTTATAGAGGCTATGGCAGTGAAACATGCAGATTCCCTTCGTGTAGCTAATGTTCCCCCTCCTTCCTTGTTGTATCGTCCCCCTCCTAAGGTTATGTTTCATCCTAGACCCAATGTTAGGTGCCACACGTGCGGTGGCGTGGGACATGTTAATAAGGTGTGTCCGAATAACCAAGTTGTGTATCGCCAATGACGGGATACTTTGGAGACCAATTCGGGTGTTACTTCTATGGATATTTCTGTGCATGAGAATTTGGGAAAACCGTGTGAAGTTTCTGGTCGCCCTACTAATGAAAATCTTGATAACCCTTTGAAAACTAAATCATCACGTGCTAATTCTGCTTATATCCTTGACCAACCTAGCCTATCGATGAGCAATGTCGTGGCAAGTCAGCCTAATTCTAAACCTAATGTGAAACCTGTGAGGCGGGTGACCGCGTCATCTAATTGTAATCGTTTTAGAGTGAATAATGATTTTGGAATTTCTCCTGTGGCTAAGGGAATATCCCCGTTTATTAAAATTTGTGTTAATGACGAGCCCATTTCTGCATTGCTTGATTCTGGTAGTGTTGCCTCCTTTATAAGCGAGGTCTGGTTTTTAACTATGAAGAGTGTTTGCAGTCTACCTGAGTTAGAGCCTAACAATGAATCTTTTGTTTCAGCAAATTGTTCAAACTTAAATATTTTAGGTAGTATAACAGTCAAAATCCATATTCTAAATTTTTCCTGGAAGTTTAAATTTTTTTGTTGCAAGAAATCTTTCTTGTTCTGTGGTCATGGGAGCTAATTTCATGTCCCACGATGGTATGCTTCTTGATTTTGGTGCTCGCAACGTATGGTTTAAGTTTAATCCGAAAATTAAATTATCGTTAAACCCGGTTTTATCTTCTCCTGCTGTCAATTCAGTTAGTGAACCTGTGACTATTGAGGATCTCGATCTGGAAAATTTAACGAGTCCTCAAAAGGATGCCATAAAGAGGTTATGTCAGGAGTATAGTGATGTATTTGCTGACAAGTTGGGTGTAACCCATTTGATGGAATACAAGATTGAGCTAACCGATTCTGTGCCGGTTCGTGCCTTGCCCCGCCCAAGATGGCCGAACTTCGGAAGATTATTGACAAGATGTTGGAAGAAGGTGTAAACCAACCTTCTATCTCTGCCTACTCATCCCCTGTTTTCCTTGTGGCAAAACCTAACGGTGGTGTTCGGCCGGTGGTCGACTATAGGGCTCGTAATCAAAAAGTTGTTTTACAATCCATCCCTTTGCCGGATCTTCACACATGCTTTAGTTGGTTTCGCAACGCGAAGGTGTTCACGATCCTCGATTTGAAATATTCTTACTTCCAAATTCCCCTCTCTCCAGAATCCAGGCATGTTACTGCTTTTTCCACTGACTGGAACTTGTTTGAGTATGCCCGTGTCCCGTTTGGCCTATCCACCGGAGCCGCTGTGTTGAGCAGACTTGTGGACAAGGTGTTTTCTGAAATTAAATTCAAATTTGTGTACCACTATCTTGATGATGTGGTGATCTATTCTGAGTCCTTCGAGGAACACGTTGATCATCTGAAGGTTGTACTTGATCGGTTGCGTGATGCTGGCCTTACCGTCAAATTGTCCAAGGTTTCCTTTGCCAAGCCCAGAATTTCCTTCTTGGGTCATATTGTTTCCGAATCTGGTATCTCCGTGGACCAGTCTCGTACTCAGGCCATCAGAGATTTTAAACCGCCCAAGAACGCCAAGGGTGTTGCTCGTTATATTCTTTCGCAAGTTCATCAGTAACTTTGCCGACCGTGCTGCTCCTCTAAATCACTTACGCAAAAAGGCTGTGAAGTTTGAGTGGAGTCCCTCTCAGCAGGCAGCCTTCGAAGATCTAAAGCTTGCGCTCTCTAACGCCCCTGTATTAGCCATTCCAGATTTTGGGAAGCAGTTCATCGTGCAAACTGATGCGTCTGGTCGTGGTGTTGGTAGTGTCCTACTGCAAGAGTCTGATCAGTGTAGGCAACCAATTGCATACGCTTCTCGTACCTTAACGGACGCCGAGAGGAAGTATTCCATCTATGAACTTGAGGGTTTAGCTGTGTTGTTCGCCCTGGAAAAATTCCGAATGTATCTTGAGCACACTAAGTTTCTCCTCGAGACTGATAACCAGGCCTTGAGTTGGGTGTTATGGAAACCCCGTAAAACTGGTAAGATTGCCAGATGGGCAACTAGGATCCTGTCATTCCATTTCACGGTCCACCATATTCGTGGGTCTGAAAATGCGGTAGCTGATTTATTAAGCCGCATGTATGAGGAAACATCCGAAGAGGAAATTCAAAAATGTGAACCCGTAAACCTTGTATCACCTGTAAATTATGTCAATGTCGTTCTCAGCAATTCCCCTATGCTTTTTGAAGATGTGAGGAGATTCCAGAAAGAAGATCCCTCCTTATCTAGCCTAATTGACCGAATCAATTCTGGGGAAGTGATCAAGCCCTACTCTCTAACGGATGGTGTATTGTGCTGTTCGTCTCGTCATGACCGTCTACCTAAAATTGTGCTCCCGTCGGTCCTCATTCCGGAAATCTTTCATTACTATCACAAATCTCCTATTAGTGGCCACCTAGGAGTATTTAAGACCCGAGCTAAGATCAGACAGTTTTTCATTTGGCGAAGTATGGATGGCGACATCAGGAAAATCATTAGAAATTGTGCTTCATGTAATATTAGCAAACCTCCGGTTTCTACAAAGGTTGGCCTGTTGTCTTCCGAACCGGCATCTAGACCCATGGAGAGGCTTTTATCACCATGTTGGCCCGTTTCCTCGTTTTGGTCCTGGAAACCAATTTGCGCTTGTTTGCACTGACGGTTTCACCTGGTTTAGTTGGATATTCCCCACCAGACAGGCTACGACCAGTTCCGTCATAAAGTGTCTTAATTCCATCTTTCCATCTTTTGGGCCATGTCAGTTCCTGGTGTCAGATAATGCCAAGTGCTTTGTATCACATCAGTTCCGTCAATTCTTATTTGATTATGCTATTTAGCATGTAACCACCACTCCCTATGTTCCTAACTCGTCTCTCGCTGAGCGAGTCAATCGTAATCTCCGTTCTGCTCTGATCGCTTTCCACCACGACGACAATTACAAGTGGGATTGTAATTTGCATTGGCTCAATTTTGTATTCAACACCGCCGTGCATGAGAGCACGCAAGCCACCCCTTTTTCGTTAATGTTTTCGTTTATGGCTAATTCTTCGTTTTCTAATCTGTGGAACCTGCACGATCTCCTTCCAGACAGTTTCACGCCCGAGGATATGATGGCGAAATTCGACAAGGCTAGAGAGTGTATTATGATCTCACATGACCAACTTGCCAAGCGATACAGTGCCTGTCGTAGGCCAACTGATTTGGAAATTGGGGATGTTGTGTACGTCCGCAATTTCGAGCCCAAGGGCGTCAGTAATCTAGTATCTAGTAAGTTGACCCCTCGCTTCAAAGATCCCTGTTATGTAGAGGCATTCTTGACTCCTGTTACTCTTCTTATTCGCACATACAACGAGGTGGAGAGATTTGTAATGAAGAAATGGTACCATAAATTTGTAAACTGATATTTTGTATAATGTAGAGTATCCCTAACCTTCATTGAAGCCTTCAGGCATCTGTTCCTTCTGGAATTTTGAATTGGATTTGCAAACTCTACTGGGATACAGCCTGTAACTGTTGGGTAATTCCCATTTAATGGTAAAATTTTAACTAATTTTGATGTTCACGTAGAAGATGCTTGCATGTAAGTAGGACTTGGTGGGAGACCTAACTCATGGTGAGCTTGTATACCTGTTTCCTTGGGAATTTGAGTGGTCATTCCTCTTCCGTAGCTCCTTCTGAATGTATAGTCGTTCAACACGTGTCTCTAGAAAGGTCTACTAGTCTGTAAAACTCAACCTTGGTAATGAACTTTACTTCGGTAAATCTTGTTAATGAACTATTGTGAGCACGGATCTAGGGCATGGTCAGGATTTTCTTAATATAAATTCAAACTTGTTTCTCATATGTGAAATGTATTAAGAATTAGTAATTTCTGTAAACTTTTATTTTTGAAATAAGATTAACGACTGTTTTGTAAATGGCTGCCCACTCGTCGCATGGTATCCTGCACATTGCGTCCACCTACTTCGTCAAAAGCTAACAACATTGGACTTATGGAAAATTTACCTAACGCGTCTCGGACTCTGATAGCACTGCAGGTGATGGTTTAATGGGTTTCTGAAGACTTATGGACACAGTGAAGCTGTTAACTAAGTGGCTTGCGAGGTGATCAATTATCCCTTCACTGATAATCGGACCCTGCACTCTTCCTAACCAAAACGATGCGGTTTTATCCATCAATTGGAGTTAACTGGTGAACATTATCTTCTGGAAACAATGTTTGGTGAATCGACTAGTTATGGAGTACTGCCTATGCCTAGGCATATTCGTGAACTGTGTTCACGCTTAAGGGAGGGAGACTGTTACGTGCAAAGCCCGTCCCAACATTTTTATTATGCATCTATCTTGATGTATTGGTACCTCTGCCATTTAAAGTCCACGCTAAGATGCCTTGGTTTGGCTAATGGACTCGAGATGGCAGCGCCTGTCGGCACTACAAGCCGGGGGTTGTGTTTTCTGCTGCTAGAGCGAGACATAGGTGTCTTCTGGCCACGTCTCATCGAGACATATTTGAAAAAGTATATTATTCTACGTCATTAAACAAAAGACTATATATGCATCATGCCGCCAAAACATTTTAATGGTGTCGTGTGAATATTATTTTGTTATTCACATTGTCGTATTATGTGGCTAAATTTGATTGGTCTAATTTAAATAAACCTGGTGCATCATGGGAGACCTCCTTCGCTTTTGACCTCCATCTTGTGAATTATGACTTGTTACTGATTGCTGGTTGAAGAAGGACGCAAATTGTGGATCTCGTCAGGGGCAAGGGCTTAGGCCCTCGTCTCCGCTAATTTGGGGATTTATCCCATTATTTTGATGATCCATGAATAATTTAGTGTGCAAGTATCATCTGTGATATTCGTGAACGTGTTTTCTTGGGCCTTAATATGGAAATGCGATGTTTGGTGTGCATCTCTTCGACGTCGGCTGGCAACCATCTCCTCTTTATTTTATTTTTTGGTGATATAAATCCTTTAAGGATATCTAAGTAGTGTAGTAAATATTAGTGTCTCCCCAAAAGGCTTTATTAAGGTATGTTTTGACGTTTTAGTCATATTTTTCATTATGTATTTCTGTTTAAGTTTTGTTCTCTCTATAAGGAGATGTTCATCAGCGCTTAATATTGGTTTCCGAATCACCTCTAATATTCAGGTGTAGGCATGCTGGTCCAAGGTGTAGTAGACCTTAATTTGTGAAGAGCATGAAGTCTACCAACCTCTATGTATAATTTGCAATGTAGTGTAGGTGTTTTTATGTGTCTGTATGTCTGTACTGGATAGTGTTTTAGGTATTGGGGTGTATAGGAGGGAGGGTATGGGGATGTTAGCCCCTAGCTTGTACTATGGCCATTCTGATGGCATTATCCACCTCTACTCCTGTTGTGGTGTGTCAGCCTCTCTAGGCTGTTATGTGTTTTTCTCCCCTCTTTGGGGATTTACGCTCGCCGAGTTGAGATGCCGTATAGCATCTGGTGTCTACCAAGAAATTATTAGGGGGTGGGGGTGTGGTTGTTCCTCCATGGAATCTGTGTGTACCCGCCGTTAGTTAGTTTGTGTGTTCGCGTGTAATTGCCTGTCTGCCCCTAAGTGCTGGGCGCGTGTGGGAGGGAAGCGGCCGTGGCTTTAATTTGTGCGCTCTTGTATGTACGAAGCCGCCTGCCGGCATGCTCTCTCGCCGGCGCGTGTTCTTTTATCGGAGCGGGCTTATCAATGTCGCGTGCTATCGGCACCTTCTAGTGTTACTTTATCTCAGCGGTACACATGTTACCGTTGTATTAATGGCCTGTCAGAAATAGTGTAGTCTACCGGAATGAAATCTGTTCTACAATGTATGTGAAATGTTTTGGCAGAACCTACTGTTATACTGTTCGCATTTCCTGTGTTAACATCCGTGTTGTCACTGTATGACTTCCTCCTATTGTTAGTGAACATGTCATCATGTTTGTGTATTGTTGTGCCCGTTTGCTGTTGCAAAAATTTCTTCCGCAAACAGTGTGTGGCGTCATGTTGGAATTTGCTGTGTTTGCAATGCGCTCAGTTCCTATGTTTTTGTTTACCGCCCTCTGTGTAACGAATGTCTTTAGCGACATGTCGGAAGAATAACAATTGTGTTAACGCTTATTGCCCGTGTGCCAATATATGTTTGTATTATAAATGGACAATTTGCTAACTTGTAACATTTCCGTTACGGAGCTTGTTTGGGAACTTGTTTCCGTGATTACTTCACTTTGCGCCTTTGTCTACTATTTTATGTGTCCGGGGTAATCTAACTGCCCCTTGTATTGAATATCCATGATTTTCGGCCGTAGAGACGTGGTGTTATCTTATTGTGTGTGAGCGTTTCTCTGTGCCCCTGATATTCCCCATGTTCATGGAATGTGTCTGCCCTGGTGTATTTTCGTGTGCCAGAGCGCGATTTTGTCCTAGGATTTTCCGGGCTGTTCTGCCTGTCTTTCCTAATTTATTTACTCTCTATCATTGTGCCTATTGTCTCCCTTTTTGGAGCTTATCTTGGCCTATTTCTGGGGCATTCCTAAGTGTCCCGCGCTGATTTGTCATACTGTTCAGTGTTGAAATATGGTCTTCCCGTCTTTGTGTATTGATGTCTGCTGGGTTCGTTTAGAGCGTCCCAGTATTTCCAAAATGTATTCTGTGTATGTCTACCTTCGTGTCATTGTCTGTCTGCGTGTGTGCTATCACTGTTCTGTGATCCGTGCACCTGAATGAGTTGCTCTTTTAGTCGGTCAACTCCTTTTTCCCTTACTATACGTTGGGCCGCCCGTCCTTATCTAAAATGTGGGCCCTAGATTGCGTATCGCTATCGTGTGTGCCTGTGTGGCTTCTGGTATCGTAATACGAAACTAAGTGTCATTGGGTAACTGGTATTAGCCCCGTGTACTCTACCAGAGTTTGTAGACTGTCTATTGTATCTGTGTTTACTTACTGTGGGCGTTCCGTATACTCTTGGACGTCCCTCATATTCAGATTTCGGGCGCTATGGTCCAAAAGAGTATGTTGTGGTCTCCGTAGCGGCCTGGTGTTCCCGGTACGTCCCCTATTGGTAGTCCCGGGGTCGCTATTGCCCTAAGTATGTTGTTATAGCGAATACCATGGAACGGGCCTACGCACATGTAAGTATGACCCGTGTATGTCGTCTGTGTGAGTTTTCGTTGGCCCTGGTCTTAATTTGTGGGCGTAGTGTGGTTTTGAATCCCTAGTGAATGATTCTTGGTCGACCGTAATTCTCTAGAGCTGTAGGATGGCTCTGGTCGCCCAGTGGGTCACGTATTCGTGCTACGTTTGCAAAGTATTAGGTTACCTCATGCGATAAAGTCTGCTGTTGCTACCGTGTTTCCTGTCTGCCTGTTGACATCTGAAGTGCACAGCACTCATGTCGTGAACTTGCCACAAATGGTGTGAGCGTTTTAAAATATGTTTTCTACAAGGCCCTCCGTTTCTTTATAATTACCGTGATTTATGTTTTGGCCTTGCTATTATGATGACGCTACATGTGTCAGATTTGTGTAGTGTAGCCTTTATGTCATCTGTGCCCGCTGTCTGTCCGTGTGGCATTTGGTGTTATGTCTTACAGCTACGTGTCAGTGTCTCTGCCTGTGTAATTTATTTGTTTGTGTCCTCGTAGTTTTGCGTTTCAGGGCTTTCCTTTCTCTCTCTGTGCGTTCTCGTGTTAGTACATGTATTCCCTGTACGTAAAAGAACCTCCCCGTGTTCATGTTTGTGTGGTGATTGACATTAGTGTAATTCATGTCATCCCTAGTGTCTATTTATGACGTGTACACAATGATAATATGCAAGTCATATACATACAATATAAACCCTCTTATGCATACATTAATTCTTAACTATAACTTTATGGGACACAGTGTCTATATGGAATTCTATAGTTTTTCTATGGGATTGTGTCTTTATGTTGTTTGTGCGATGTCGTCCGTGTAATTGTCTGCCCCCGTGTCTATGTCCCTGGCTTTAATTCTACTGTGCCTACAAATTGCCTTATTTCTGGCCAGTTTTTGTCTATCTTGGGAGTGGATTTTCCCCTGTGAATGTGTTTATCCTCGCCCGAGCGCTGTTGCCCGACGGGGTGACTGTGCTCGTCCTGAAATGACGGCATAGGTTTCCGCCCTCCATTGGGGTGGGTCCCCACTGTTTTCCTGCGGGTTTTGCAGTAGGGTGAGCCTGCCCCATGTTCACCATGGCGCCTGTTCGTGTGGATGGGCTAATGTCCTACCAGCTGTGTGTGGTTATGCATGTGTGCCGGATGTGGACCTCTGTATGTGTCAACGTCTGCCCTTGCACCCATGGTCCTGGCTTCGAATTTGCCATCGCGTACGTAGTCAGGCCCGTATGCCTGGTGGACATGTATGCCCTATTGTCGTATCGTACTGTGGATGTCCAGATGTCATGCGGGTTTTGCGCTCGCTCATCCGTTCGCCCCTTCAGGTCGTTTCGCCGCCGATCTCGGGTCTTATCCCTCGTCGTGGCGTGTGCCCCTGCTGTCGTACTAGTTGGGCCTCTATAGTCCTGGTAGTGTGACCGCCTGTAGACCCTCTCCCGCTTTTCCGTAATGTATCTTTCACTGTCCCCCCAAAGTGCTTGTTTGGATGCCCTTTTACGTAACGTCGGGGTGGGTAGCCCCATTCTTCCCCGTGTTGGTATTGATGGGCTATGTCCCTGGTTTCGCCTATGCTCTGCTCTAGTGGTCTTCCGGGCTGGTTCCGAAAATTGTGTATGTGTGCGCGCCTGCCCCTGCAGCGTTTTGGAGCTTACCCTGGCCGATTTCTGACCTTTGGCCACGGTAGACTCCTTCCTTTGTGTCTGTCTATGTGTGTGGGTCTGTATGGGCTTACTGTGCTGTGGCACGTTCTCTGTATCATCTGCCCATGATATAGGTTCCTCCAGTTCCTCTTTGTGTTATCGTGTGTGTTTGAGAGCCCAGGCGTCAACTCCCTCTCGTTCATTCGTTCTGAGGGGGTTGGTGTAGGTTTTGTCCCTCGGTTTGGAAAAATTGCCTTCTGGACCGGATTTGCGGGACGCGTACTTGTGTGTAGGTGTAACTGCCGTGTATTGGAGGCTAGCCTGACTGTTTTCTGGCCTATGGCCACGGTAGACTCCTTCCCATGTGTTGTGGGATGTGCAGTGATGGACATGTTCGCAAATTGTTGCGTTAACATGTTTATGTCTATGTTCTGTCTCTGTTTCGCTGGCGGCCCTGCCGTGAACTCGAAGATGGCATTATTGGCCTGTAGTTCCCGATAATCTTCCCAAGTTTGGACATACTGCCGATTAAGGTATATGGCCTGTTCGGCGACTTTGGTACCGCTAGTCCCTACGTATTAATGTTGTATGTTTAGTGCCTCGTATTGTTGGAACATCACGTCATGTAGACAGTGTAGCCTCCAATGGGAGCGATTCAACTGTCTACGCAGAGTGGGCACTTTGCCTCTCATTTTTCTGTTTTGCGCCATGTTCCTTGGCTGGACTAGCGACTTAATCACGCGTATATATTGTGCATGGAGGAGCTGTTGATACTTTTGGAGGTAATCCTGTCTGGTCGCCAAGACCTTATGTCAGGCAATTAAATCTTGGAATTCCCTTGTGTTCTTTAGCATGGCTAAACGATATAGGGAAGCCATCTTGAACTTTGTGTGTTTAGAAAATGTGTGTGCCCATGGGTGTGTGAAGCGTGATGGTATTTCCTTAGGGAGGGTGTGTGGGCTAAAAATCCCGCTTTATATTCGCAGAGAAAAAAATTATGCTTTCTCAAAAAAAAATTGCTTGGCTGCTTTTGTACCTTGCGCTCTACCACGAGGGCTCGTTGTTTGAGTCCCTACCCTTAATTTGCGTGGTAGCGGCGCCTCCACCAATATGTTTTATCTCGGTGTTGGGGGATGGGATAAACAGGGTAGTGTAGATGTATTAGTTTAGGGGTAGTTTCCGAAAAGGGGTAGTTTCCCGTAATAGGGGGAGACTACTAGTGTAATGTGGTGGTGAGAGGATGTGATCTGTTGGGGTGCGTTCCTACAGGGTGCGTCTACCTGTTAGGGGATGAATGTCTAAGACGGAGCTATTAACTTAGCCTACCAATTAAGTATGAGCGAGCGTTAGCGAGCTCATGTGCAGAGTCGACAACTCGGCACCCCGCAGTCTGGCTGCTTACTCGAATACAATTAGATTCCTGACGGTGCAGTTCCTGGCCTTCACGGTCAGGGGCAATTAGGACTAAGGTGAGGTTGGGTGTAGGGATGTAAAACTGGGTGAAATGAGTTGTAGATGTATGTGTTTATTGACCAATTATTTATTGGTCAGTGGCGATAGTGTACTGTCCCTTTAAGTAGTGGACGAGTATGCAACAAAGTACAAAGTGTACGAATACAAATGTGTTCTGGGTTAGGTGTTACAAGTAATTAGGAAATCTGAGCACACGGCTAATTCTCACCTGGTGACGTTGTGATGGGCTGGAAAGGACCTGGAGGAGCAGAGCCGCTGGCCACGAATAGATAATTGGGCTCTTCTTGGTCTAGCTTTTAAGGCTTCCCCCACTGCTTACTCGGCGTTTCCTCACTGTTGCTGTTCCAGATAGTGTGTTTGTTTGTGAGTTGTGCAAGCGTGGCTGGCAGCAATACCGCTGTGCCTGCTCGTGTCAAAGAAGTGTGTAAGGCTTATGGCATGCCTATGAGGGTGCTTTATGGTGAAAGATGAAGGGGTGGGTTAGGTCCTAGGTCCTACGGGTACCGCCCCTGGCTGTACACTATTTTAGCCTTGGCTACTTCCCCTGCTTCTCGATTTTGGGGTGTTTTCTCTCTGTCCAAGTAGTGACAGAGTTGCTGCGTCAACCTTGTGGTTCTAGCCTACTTATATTTTCCGCGATAAAGACATGGTCTTGACCACTGTGGTGGTTTCAGGGGAAATATTTTTGCTTGGTTGAGCCGAGGAGCAAGTTGCCTGCATGAGTTCGCAGTGCTGAGGTGTGTGAAATGCAAAGTCAATATCAAAACTCCTGTAAAAACTGTCGGCTCGAGTTGGCCGAACGCGGACAGTGTCCTTATTATTTTTGTTACAAGAATAGTAGCAGCTCTGGAGTTTACTATTTGGGATACATGCACGTAAATCCCAGATATTGCCTGAACAATGTATGTAGTCTGTCTGGATCGTACACTTAATAAAATTATGGACTCTACAGGGCTGATTGCTGAGAATCCTTGCAAATATGAATCAAAGGTCATAGAGCTTACCGGATGTTTTATTGATGTTACTGGGAGGAAATGTTACTCGCGACTGAACTTGATAAGTTAGGGCTGATTTTAATGCGATCAGTATAACTTACCACTCTGAACATTCCTTTTTAGCCTACTTTCGATTTTTGCAAAAAATGAAAGTAGACTTATGAGATCAACACAGGGCGAAAAAAGTGTGTCTGTCTGTGTGTGTGTATGTGTGTGTGTGAGTCTGTGTGTATGTGTGTGTGTGAGTCTGTGTGTGTGTGTGTCTGTGTGTGTGTGTGTGTGAGTGTGTGTACTCTGAATGTCTGTCCCCCCCTATCAATTCGAACACGGTGAATGCGAATTAAACGAAATTTGGTACAAAGGTAGCACTAGCAAAGGAATCTTCAGTGTCATGTTTTATATCGCCGCCATCTTTACTAAAACTGAATGGCGGCCACTCAAACGTTCAAAACGTAAAATCAAATAACGACTAACCAAATCATCCGATCTCTACCAAATTTGGTAACAACATACCTTCGTATAGGGTGCGTCTTGTGACCAAACTACAAGGTCGTCCGCCATACCATTTCAGGATGGCGGCCGTGCGAATTATGCAAACTTTATAATCCATATCATGGGACCCACCAGTTTCGATTATCGAGCCGAGAATCGTTTTAACTGTTCTAAAGGAAGAGGCACGTTCGAAATTAAAAGTTTATTTTGTAATACTATAGTGCAGACGTGATTTTAAAAAGCTGAGCCGATTCAGTAATAAGGCAAGATGGCAGCGGATATCTTGTGCCTGACTTATATTTCACTAATTTGAGTATTGCATGTATTATATAGCGTACTGATACAAAATAAATAAACTTTGTATGAAATGCTTTATATATAAATAATATACTCCAGTGATGAAATCGTTTAGTATAAATCATTATTTGCTAACAAGTTCTATGTAAGTCATTTTATATAGAACCATATTCGTTGACACAATTAGCTCAGTGGTAGAGCGTTAGCCTATCGCTCAAATGCCTATGGTCCGATCAGAGCTAGGTTTTTTGCTTGAAATGTTATATGTTTTTTTTTTGTAATGACTCAGATGTTTTAAAATTAAGCGTTATATTGTGCATATTATGGTGTAAAATATATATTTAATTAAAACATAATTCGCCAGCAGATTTACTCGAGACATCTAGCTGCCAAAAAGGTAACTGCACTTATTAACTTCCAGATTTTATTGAAAAGTTTCTTCTTCTGGCCGCTAGAATGCACTCGCTCTGTTAGGATTATATTGTTCGATATTTCACCACTAGATGTCACGACTAGTCTACGTGGGGCTCCATTGATTAATATACCATTGGCATTCTATGCGCATCGAATTTGAAGAATGACAAGATGATACTACGATACATTTTTACTTTTTATTTTAAAGGGTTTGTAAGAGCCTATTGTGCGTTATTTGAAAATGTTAATTGAAGTAAAGAACAAAACGATTTCACATAGTATCTGAACTCTACCGTTGGTGCTAGTTCAGGATATTAATTAATACTTTTATTTCAGCCAAATAGCAATCGAAAATATCCACATAGTTGGTATACACACGTCTCTGTAGGGTCATGGAAAGATTTGTTAATTCAATTAGGGTTGTGAAAGTCATACGCAGCCAGACGTGTAAAGACATGCCTCAACTCAAAGTTGGATGTTGCCCGCGTCAGGCCGATTATGTAATAATAATAATAATAATAATAATTTTATTGGTTTTACGTCCCTTTTAACTAGTGTTGCTTTTAGAGACGCCGGGGTGCCAGAATTTTGTCCCGATGGGGATCTTTAACGTGCCAGTAAATCTACTAACACGGCTTCCTCGCATTTGTGCACCCTCAAATGCCAGCTGACTGCGCCAGGATACGAACCTGAAACATACGGTCCAGCAAGCGAGAACGTTACCGCTGAGCCACGCCGCCAGTCCGGTCGATTATGTCTCCAGATCCATAACATTCTTTAGATACTTCTTATCTTTCTTTCTTTCTTTCTTTCTTTCTTTCTTTCTTTCTTTCTTTCTTTCTTCAATGATGGTAGCAGTTTTTATCTAGGTTGTGGCGTTTGGTAGAGGTAAATCGTTTCTAAGGTCTTCAACAAAGAATAGTTCTATTATACTCTTTGATAATAACAACGAGTTATAACTATACTCATACATTTAGGAGAAAGTAGGCTATATGTTCTTTACTGAACATCTTGTTTATAACTCGTTTTAAAAAACCTACTCTTTTAGTTCATTTTGGAGAAAGAAATTTATAAATATCAGCAATAATTTATTTTTTATGATTTTAAAATTTAGACATAGTGCAGACTATTTAGAGAGACAGATAACTTTGTCGTTCATTCTCTCAAGACTGAAGTTTTCAAATCTGTTTCCGCTATAACTCCTGAAGTTTTACAATACACTTTTCTCAAGAGTTCTTAGTGACAGGTTCTACAACTGACACAAGATCCTGAAGGAGTGGGAACAATGGAGTTTTGACAAAAAATTAATACATTCCTTAATAAGCACAATGTCAAATCCGATTGAAATAGTCGATACTCCCCTAAACGTTACCTAAATCGTCAGTCTGAGAAGTTTTTTGATCTGACCGACCCTTACGCCAAGGAATGAGCAAAGTATGTTTGGACTTACTGTATAGGAGCTTGCTTGTTTGCTTAACATGTGGAAGTTTTGTAGGTACACAATTGGCAAATCTAGTGCATTTGAAATATTCTTATTTTACGTGGAGATGACTTCTATTTTTTTTTCATGACTAATAAACCATAATTTAGGTATTTTAAAGTTTTGTTTGAAAAATGTGGGTACGCCTTCTCGCAAGAGTAAAATAGAACCCAGCGTGGAAATTCGTGTGGGGTCTTCTATCAGTGTAAAACCTACAACTGTATCTTTTCCGAGGCATTCACCGGGCAGCGTCGTGGAAAGTTTGTGACGCAGCTCCGCCTAAGAAGACAAGAAACAGCAAGCCTACTAATATTAGTTGCTGTCGACGGTTCTGGACGAAAGTGGGCGTGCTGGATATCTGGTTGGCATTTCAGAGTCGGCTATGCTCATTATCCGGTGTGAAATCTGCGAAGACATGAATTTTTAACTCTGGGAAGCAATAAACGAGTAGTTAAGGCCACAATAAAGAATTTCACTAGTTAAATACCAGTTTATTGGCCTTCATCAGGAATTGACCGGTCGTGCTTTTAAAAGATAGTAAGGGCGTGTTTCTCGAAAACAATCCTGAGAATATTTTATAACCGATATCGCAAGTTGCTATTAGAAGCGGACGAACCGATGTTAAAAGGAACTGATTGGGCCTTGTTAGCTGTTAATTGTTTGAGGGTAAAGTTGTTATGTTTAACACTTTGCACCGATGAACGGACTTACCGTTTCTCTTCAAGAGGTGTTGAGAAAAAAAAATGAAGAGTTTTGGTCCTTCAATGTTTTCTTCTAAAAAATAGCAGTGAATGTGCCTCGTTTTGCAAATCTAGTTGAGTCCTAAAGAAGATTCGTTTATTGAGTCATTCTGTTGTGGGCGTCGATAGCGCTGCAATGCGGCAGGCCGAAAAGCCTCGCATTTATCACACCAACAGCCGACAGTAGTGGCTACGCTGGCTAGAACGCAGTGTTAGGTCATGGGGCCAAGCTCTCTGCTGACTCAGTAGACGCGTGGGTTCGAGCCCCACCGTCGGCCGTCCTTGAAATGGTTTTCCGTGGTTTCCCATTTTCAACACCAGGAAAATGCTGGGATGCTACCTTCTGACAGGCCACGGCCGTTTCCTTCCACATCCTTGCCCAGTTTCATTCGCCTTTATCCATTCCATCTCTCATCCCGACGCGCAGATCGCCCACGGGCGTCGACTAGAAAGACCTGCACTCGGCCTCTCAGAAGGCCACACGAAAAAAAAATCACACCAACAGATGTCATATTGTAGTTCTACTATTCGGAATCATTTTTAAAATTCTCAGTGTTCTGTCGCTAAATTTTTAGGTGGTATGTAAAAGTCCAAAACGCTCCTATTGCCAAAACATGTATCTTTTACAAGCTCAAGTCACTTGCCTCATGTTTGATTAGCGTATTATGCAAGAAGTCAGCCGAGTGGTTGGCCAATCAAATTGCCTGCTCTACGACGTTTCTGTATTCTTCATCGACTTGCAGCAATTTGTGTGTTAAGTCATCGCGCTCCAAATTTGAATCGAGTGACACTGAGAAAGAAACACAGCTCGAGCCAAAGAGGTTTAGCAATTTGAGCGTCAACTCATGGCTGTGTAAAAACAAACCCCGTAGTGATTCGAATGATCAGCAACGGACGGGTTTATTAAGTTGGTGATCTGGTCTTTGAATTTTGTCTCCCATATTTACGTTTTTAATACGCTGTCTTTAGTTTCACAAGTTGCATGACTTGATGACAGTGAAAATATGTTTTAGGCGCTCTATATTTGTTAAAATTAATTTACCAGTCAGGTGGGTTGTGAATTATCTCTACTGCCTTTAAGTTGGGACTTTGCACTCGTGTTACTCAGGATAAACACATTTTCCAGGGGGCAGACGTTTTGGCTTCCCTTTTAGTTCCAAGTGACACCTTAGTTATCATGCAACCACATGGGTTTTATTCCCAAACCCAGTCAGTCTCTACGCGCTTACCAAGAAATCGAAACACAAGAAGCTAAGCACAAGGATGCCTATTTTATCTCATTTGATGTTCTTATCTTCAGATTTCTGTTGTGCTATTGCTTTGATTTAGGTTTGGGAGTGGGTTGATTTAACCTGTTACACCTATATCCTGTTAACCACCCATGAGACTACTTGAGTTCTCGTATCCACCGGCATTTTTTCTTTTAATATTCAAACCCAGACCTCTATCAACTTTGTCCTTTACATGATATATGTCTTGTGTTATCGGCATGAATTGCGATGTTTTCGCTGGGTCATCCAATTCACAGCCGGTTAACGGGGACAGTTTCTTTGAAACATGTGGGATCAAGCTGAATGTACGGCGATCTTCACATCAGTCAGCTCCTGTTTCCTTCGGTATAGGTATAACGTTTTTCTTGAAATCCGATGGTACCTCACCTGTCTCATAAATCCTACACACCAAGTGAAATAACCTTGTCATATCCTCATCACGTATGCAGCTTAGCAACTCAATCGGTGTATTATCTATGCCCGGTGCTTTGTTCCTGCTTGAGTCTTCCAATGCACTGACAAATTCTGATCTCAATATTAAATCCCCTCTCTCATCCTCATCAATTTCCTCTTCACTTCTCATTACATGATTCTCAATATCCTTTCCCGTATATAAATACTCTATGTATGCTTTCCATCTCTCAATCTTTTTTCCCCTATCTGTTAGAGGTTTCAATCTTAGTCCTTAGTATTACAGCACTTAGTCTTCATTTCCCCAAAAGTACTCTTAATCCTTCGATAAGCTGTATCTACCCTTCCTAATTTTAGACTATTTTCTATACCTGCACATTCTCTTTCAACCATTCTTATTTTGCTTCCTTGCAGTTCTTGTTACCTTCATTTCTCAGACGTCTATATTCTGCTTTTCCCTTTTCATCTCTCTTATTCTTGTGCTTCCGCCGTTCATCCATTAATCCTAGTATATCCTGTGTGATCCATGGTTTTGTACCTATTCTTTCTTTCTTTCTTACCAATGCTTTCTTCTGCGGATTTTGTAATTTCATTCTTCAAAAGTGCCCATTCCTCTGCAATTTTAGCTTGTTCAGGGTTTTCCATTAGTCCTTTCTTCATACTCGCCTTGAATCGTTTGTTCACGTCTTTCTCTTTCAGTCTGTCTTTTGCCCACCTTTTTGGCTTTTGCCTTTTCTTCACCTTCTTCAACTTAAGTAATCTTTTCATAACAACCAGATTGTGGTCAGAGTTTATGTCGTACATCAGAACGCAGTGTGGCCGCCAGTTGGCTAATATTATCAATGTCGTAAGCATCTATAAGACAAGTGAAGAATTGATTTTTTCTGAAAGACTGCTACTGCTATTCAGAATTAAGTAATAAAGCCATTCTACAAACTAAAATACTAACATTCTGCTAGCAAACAAATCCTAAAATTCTAAAAACGATAAAAAAAATGTAAAATATTTGTACTAGCATTTGAAGTTCTCCACAGAAATAACCTCTCTTCCACAGATCGACGAATATCCTAACAAGGGATAAATTCGGAGCCACACTTAAACAGTATGGCAACATAAGGGAAGAATTGCCAACTCATAGGGGAACGATGTGCAAAACGTGCGGAGCACGCCTTAAAAGGAAAACCGATTTAAAGAGGCACATGACTGTTCATAATGGTCCACGACCATATTCCTGTGCAATATGTGGGTCAACCTTTGCCTTTGAGAGATATTTAAAGCGGCATACGATTAGCCATAGTGGTGAAAGGCCTTATTCATGTAATATATGCATAGCAAGGTTTACTCGAAAGGAACATTTAAAGAGTCACATGATGGTTCATAACGACCTAAGACCATATTCCTGCGAAAAATGCGGGGCAACCTTTTCTGTGCAGAGAGCTTTAAAGGAACATACGATGAGACATAGTGGTATAAAGCCATATTCATGTAGTATATGCGGGGCAAAGTTTACCCGGAATAATAATTTAAAAACACACATGTTAATCCATAGTGGGCAAGTGCCAATTTTATGTCATATTTGCGGAGTACACTTCACTCGTAAAGATAGTTTAAAAAAACATATGCTTGCCCATAGTGGTCTAAAGCCTTATTCCTGTGGTACATGCGGAGCAACGTTTGCTAAAAAGGACTGTTTAAAATCATATATGATAACGCATAGTGGTGTAAGGCCCTATGGTGGTATAAGACCATATTCCTGTGAGATATGCGGAGCAAACTTCTCTCTCAAAGGCAATTTGGGAAAGCACATGATAATTCATACTGGTCTGAAGCCATATTCCTGTGGTACATGTGGAGGAAACTTTACTACAAAAGGAAATTTAAAATCCCACATGATAATCCATAGTGGTCTCAGGCCACATTGCTGTGCTACATGCGGAGCAAACTTTTCAAGTAGAGGCAATTTGAAAGAACACATGTTGGTACATGCGGAGAAAACTTTGGAATGAAATCGAAAAAAACACATGCAAATCCATAGTAGTCTTGAGCAACATTTCTGAAGGACATACTGAGCTAAGTGCATGGAGGACGTTTGTAATCACACCTGGTAATCCATTGCAGTCCCAGGCCACATTCCCGTGCTGCTTGCGGAGAAACATTTACTCCGAGAATTGTTTTCAGGAAACAAATGTTAGCCAATAGTGGTCTACGTGTCTTGTAGTTTCTAATGTGGAAAGTGATTTGCAGAATCACATGATGAACCACAATGGTGTAAGGCCATATTCCTGTGGTACATGTTGAGCAAACCTTTCTGAGAAACGCAGTAAAACACATTTGCCATCCGTAGCGGTCAAGCCTTATTCGTGCGATACATGCAGAGCAACCTTTCCTCCAAAAGAAGGTTTGAAAATAAACCTGTTTATCCACTGTGGTCTGATGTCATATTCCTTTGGTGCATGCGGAGTGACCTTTATTCTGAAAGGTCATTTAAAGTAGCAAATGTAGATTCATACTGCTGTAAAGCCATGTATTTGTGCTATGTAAGGAGCAAAGTTCTCTAAGAAAGATGCACTAAAGAAACAATTCGATCATTCATAGTGGTGTAAGGCCATACACATGAAGTACGTGAAAAGCGAACCTTTTTCAAACCGTTAGCTTAAAAAGAGGCATGTTGATCCATAGTGGTATAAAGTCACATTCCTCAATCTTTTTTTTAGAAAACACATGATCTCTATTGGTGCATTCAGACGTTATATGCAGAAACACATGTTGACCCATAGTTATTTAAAGCCTCAATATTGAACTACATACTGTGCTCGTAATTATCGTGAAAATGCGCTCGTTGAACCGAAGAACAGCTGGAATTAGAATCTTCAGGGTCCCTGGCTTTAAAAAAAATGTAAAATTCTACTGAAAAGTACTACCAGATGGGAACACCCTAATTTGGATTCCGTTATGGTCTACTCTACTGAGATAAAATATCTAACTACTTAAGGAGAGTGAGAAACTACGGTTCTCGGGGCGCAACGGGATTAGAAAAGGGGCAGCCAAAATCTGACACCGATTTCCATTACACAATATTTCTATAACCACTATAAATCGCGACGAATCCTTACTATAAAATCGAATATGGAAATTGGTGTATTTAAATTAACAGAAATACGCTCATATATAAAAACAAACACTCCTCAAAATAAATTAAAATCATTTAATAAATGATGGTATGCCAAAATACCGTAGCCATCACGTTGTAGCTATCAATGGAAAATAGAACTGAATTCTCGACACTCGTCCAAAACACATGTTACTCTCAAACATTGCTTCTGGCATTTAAATATAACACACCCTAGCAGTATCTGTTAATTGGAGTTTCAAAAACTATAATGTTCGTCCATGAAATAATTAAAATTAGACGAATATACGGTCTATATAACTATACAGTAGTATATTTTACTATATACAGCTTACTGCGATAAATAATTATTCCTAACATCAATGTAATCCTACATATGTATCGTAGTCGACGATTCGCTGTTTATTGAATCCAACGTTCATTATTTTCCTATTCACATATTTAGAAGATTTATTTCTCCTTTCTTGGAATCATAGAGTTTTTCTTCACTCTTTTCTTCATAGTATCTTAGCATTAAATAATTTAATATCATTATCAATCGTGAACAACTTCTCTGAATCTTTCCATACAAATGAAGGTAAAAAATGGCCATGCAATAAAGCGTAGCTCATATGTAGGTTGTCATAAATGTTGATAAATGGTGAATAGAATTCCCAAACATATATTACATCCATCATGCTAATTTTTCCGCCAACTCCACTTAGACAAGCTCAAAATAGTCATTCATGACTGTTCCATTTCATGATTTATCACCTTAATATTACGTAAACTGTTCCAAATAGCATACTACTTCTCAATAATATTCCTACTTCACATTTCTGAGTCTTAATACCGTTGCTGACTCTTTCTTAAATACAATTGCACGGTAATGCCTCCATTGTTACGTAACATTAACATTAATCATCAATAAACACGTTTCAATAATCTTTTCTTACACCTCCACTTCATAACACTTCATAACAGTTCATAAAACATTAACCACAGTTTCCTCGAGCTCAAAATGTTTTCAAGCATGACTATATTCTTTACTCTCAGTGCCTTGTTTTCGCCATTGGGTTACTTTGTAGCTACCATGTCTATAACACTATTTATCAAAATGGTATAATAATAATGAAATTCACATTTTACTGATCGTTTCTTATTGTCATAAATCAATATGTAAATGATAACAACATTTACATCTGCTGCAAACATGTTTAATTGATAATCACAGTGTTCAACCTATAAAGATTTAGTTAGAAATGTAGAAATTCTTCTAATATGACAGAACTATAATATCTGTTCCTCAGAACGTTTGTCTAAGCAAAGACTTCACTAGTCTTAAAACGCAATGTTTTTAATATAAGTTTCAAAATAACTTCAAAAGTGAGTAAAGACTATTTCTCCTCCTGTCTTGTCTATACTTGTCTAAACAACAATTCAAAATGTTCTATAACGTAAATATTCCTCAAAGTTCGTCGACAATATCACGTAAATAAATAATGATATCGATGGCCTACTCGTAATATTCCTAGACTTCTCGCTAAATATCTTCTCAAGTCAAATGCCCATCGCTTTTATCGCAAATAGAAAATGATCCGAAATCATCCAAGAAATAATTATTGAATTCGATACTCTTAACTCTCTTTAAAAGCACACACATTTCGTATTCGGAATCTGAAATTGACTGATATGAAAATAAACGGTTTACAAAAATCCTAAATCTACTTAAAATCATTATAACGAAATACATTAATATATATGGTGAAACAATTTACTCCAAGATAGTTTCAAACTATCGATACTACATATAATGAAATTTTCTTCTACCTTTGTCGAATATAGATGACGGTATTACATATCCCAGGAGATACAGCATTCTCCTCCTTGATGAGTTTCCTCCTTTGGTTCTCGTCCTGCCTTTCGAACTGGCTCTTCGAGTATCAAACTGCATTCTTGCATTGGTTTCGGATTTAGTCTGCTCTCGTACTGGTATACTGCTTTCCTTCATCATCATCTTCTTAGACAGTGTAGATCTCGAAGTTCCCTTCTTACATCTTTAAATTCACCTTCATGTATATATGGTTTCGCTTCAGTTTCTTCATAATTTTGAATAATGTTGTAGGTTATTCTAAGCATTCTCTTCACTTTATATGTCGTGTGTCTTCTGTAATTTAATCTTGCATCATAACTTCTTTGATGGCATTGTTAATCCTTCCTCTCAACTTCGAATATTTTGACAAGGTTAAAATAATTTTCCATACGAAATTTTAAGTTCAATAACGTTTCTGTAGGCACAATACTATTTGTAGGTTTATCACGCTGTTTACGTATGTAGCGTGATATCATTGAAATGTCTCTAAGTTGCCAAATGATGCTGTTATAACGAAATCTACAATGTTTTGGCTTTGTTTTGTTTAACCTTCGTAATTTCTTCTGCGTAGAAATATACAAATAGGATAATATTATATTAATGCCTTGACTGAATTTCACAACTCTTGTTCCCTCTCATAGACTTAAACTTCACCACGAAATGTAGATTTATATTAGCAATTTCAATGTTATCGTTCTTGTGAAGTTCGATAAATATACAAAAAATTCTGTCCCAATGAACATACTACAGTATATTAACATAACCTCACTTTTCACCTACCACACTGGCTGCCATCCACCCCTCCGCCGTCACCCTAAATCACAAATGTCATTGCAATGCAAAGGAGAATGGGTAGGAAAACAAACAAGAGATGAAAAGCACACATATATTCTATTTTTCTTTATCACAATGAACAAATCATTTATTCGAGAGTAGTCTATACTACCCACTCATTTTACACATGGTCAACGAACCAGGGTCCTATTTCATAAAACTCCACAGGTTCGAAAATTGTGACAACTTGAGATAATTGTCAACATGTCGTGACACTTCTGACAATATCAGTGAGTGACAGGAGAAATATTGTAAAATTTACACCTGGCACAGAGCCATTTCCTTAACCTTCACAATTTGTGAAATCTACCTGTCGAGGTTATATACACTTCGATAGTTCAGTGAATCGACAATGTACTATGACTATCAATTAACATGAGCTGTTCAACGCGAGATAATCTTAATAAAGAATTTACTATTAATGAAAACATTCATTTATTTGAAGAAACGCTCACTACCTGTGCAAAAATACTATGCATTATCATTCCAGTTTCTTATAATTCATTACATTTATCTTTCTGACAATCGCGAATATATACTGTACAATACAGGCACGTATTGAATGCTCAACAAATATTGGTCTCGGCCACGGCATTATTTAAAGGTAGCACTGAATGAACGCAGAACGAGAGATAACATCCTCCATAGTACATGAATTAGCCAAATACCGTATCCAACGATGAGATATAAACCGGGGAATGATGTTTCCATAGATATTTCCTCCTTCGCCGCCATTCCAAATAATATAATGACTTATGTATAGCCAATATTACAGGTTGGCCGCCATTGTCCAAATCAATCATCAATGGTTGCGGTCGTGAGTATTCGGGTCGCTTCGTTAGGCCGGCTGTTTTGTCTCTAAGCGCTAGTGTAATCATCAACACAGTACTGCACACCTAGCCATCACGGTACTCTATAAAACAAAGAAGCACCCTGTTTATTTTCTAGTGCACATCATTCGTGTGCAGCACTCACTTCATCTGACAGTGCAACGAATTGAATCATTTCTTCACTATGTATTGTCAAAGTTTCCGGATAACAAATCAGTAACTTCAATCGGCGGTTCTATGATTAACCTAAGAAGTTGCTGAAGCTATTGCAACAACACATTTTAGTACCAAAAACACTACCGTGCGTGAAATCCCATCGTCAAGTGGAACTTAGGTGGATAAAACATAACCTATCTGTAAACTTCAACTAAAGGATACCTAGACGTCAAGGCCGCACCATCGTCCGACCATTCTAAACTTTGTTTTGTCCAATCCAATGGATTTTGATAACGATTACAGCCTAACGTGCCCAGACCAATGGTTTTGTGTCAACCGTGACCCGCTAGCTGTGCGCGGCCAAGGCCGCACCCACACCCGACTATTCTAACCTTCGATTTGTCCAATCGAATGGTTTTTGACAATGGTTACAGCCTAACGCGCCCAGATCAATGGTTTTGTGTCAACCGTGCATCGCTAGCTGCGCGCGGCCAAGGCCGCACCCACACCCGACTATTCTAACCTTCGTTTTGTCCAATCGAATGGTTTTTGACAATGGTTACAGCCTAACGCGCCCAGATCAATGGTTTTGTGTCAACCGTGCATCGCTAGCTGTGCGCGGCCAAGGCCGCATCCACACCCGACCACTCTAACCTTCGTTCAGTCCATTCCAATGGTTTTGTGTCAACCGTGCCCCACTAGTTCCGCGTGGCCAAGGCCGCATCTACAGGTACACCCGACCATTCTAACCTTCGTTTTGCCCAATCCAATTGTTTTTTCCATGGTTACAGCCTAACGCGTCCCGATGAATGTGTTTTTAACAACCGTGATTTTGTATCCCTGATGTTGACAACAATGTGTGTGCCTCAGGGCGTGCCGCTAGAGTGTGCCTTGCTGACAGTTGAACGAGATGCAAGTGCTGTCGGAAAATGAGAGCCGTTTCTAAAAGAGCAATAAATAAAACACATGTTTACGTACGTTAGCACATATATGAGGTGCGATAGTGACCAGGTTTCCTAATTTCAATAAGTAATATCGCCCTGAAGATGAAAGAAGGACACAAGGTATGTAAAAGTCACATTCAAGACTGATGCAAGTGTATACGCCGCGTTCTACTTTCATCCAGAATTATTTTCTTTGTGGTAAATAACACACGTTCAAGGGAGCAACAAAATACTTAAAGTAAGATATTCGCTCTCTCATTAAGAGTAGCCTACGTGTTTCTATGTTTTGTCCGCACGGCTCGGTCACTACCGCATTGAGAATTTTAGCATTGATTCGAGAGGACTAAGACATTTTCTTTGGGTAGTTTTCCAACACAAGTTGCTCTAAAGGTTCAAGGGTCTAACTACATCTTATCGGACCCAGGAAATAGTTTCAAATTCTTTGTCGCAAATATTCTACAGTAGCCTACCTTGACTGATGCGGAATTTCTCGTTGAAAACGAATTCAGTAAAATTCAGTGACATTACTTAACTCTATAAAACTCCTTGGTAACCTCACTTGCGCTATATCGTAATCAGTGGTGTACCAAAGGTGTTGGTGATAGCTTATAACCCCCTGGTAACCTCACTTGAACTATATCGCAATCACTAGCGTACCAAAGGGGCTGGTGTTAGCTTATAACCCTTTGGTAACCTCACTTGTAGTATATCGCAATCAGTAGCGCACCAAAGGGGTTGGTTTTAGCATATAACCTCCCTGCCAGACACATTTGATTGTTGAATCCTTATAATGTCCCATCGATCACCTATATTACACAGGCGTGTATATATTTGAAATGTGATCACGTTCTTCATTTGGTAAATGCAGCGTGACTGCTCCCTCAATTGTAGCTAGCCATGGATCAATTTTGCTGTTTATCGCTTTGGGCTGCTTTAAATGTGTCACTGTGTGTCCGTGTCCATGTCGTTAAATATAATTCGGTACATGAGGAGATTCTGCAATGTATTCCTATCAATGATGCAGATAGAGACATCAAAATAAGCAGATTTTGAGGGTCAACAGTAGTGACAACAGGGAGAGAAAAACGTTATTTTTCTCACATAATATCATTATTATAAGCAGTCGCGTGTGGACTTGATGATACCTCTGTATCTTTACTGGTTTTAACATTTAGTTAGTTTTTTATATAAAAATGATTCCTTTCAATATTTTAATTGTACTGGAAAATATAATAAAAATAGATTTCATGCAAAGCAAATGTTTATTGAATTATTCCTTTTTCTGAATAATAATCGAAATATCATTTTGATAATGTGCAACTACCTTACTGTATGAATGTAACCCCCAGAAAATAATCCTGTGTACGCCCCTGACCTTAATCACTCTCTATTTCCTTAAAGTATGAATGTAACCCCCAGAAAGTAATCCTGTGTACGTCCCTGATCTTCATCACTCTCTACTACCTTACCGTATGAATGTAACCCCCAGAAAGTAATCCTGTGTACGCCCCTGATCTTAATCACTCTCTACTACCTTACTGTATGAATGTAACCCCCTGAAAGTAATCCTGTGTACGCCCCTGATCTTAATCACTCTCTACTACCTTACTGTATGAATGTAACCCCCAGAAAGTAATCGTATGTACGCCCCTGATCTTTATCACTCTGTACTGTACCTTACTGTATGAATGTAACCCCCAGAAAGTAATCCTGTGTACGCCCCTGATCTTAATCACTCTCTACTACCTTACTGTATGAATGTAACCCCCTGAAAGTAATCCTGTGTACGCCCCTGACCTTATTCACTCTCTACTAACTTACTGTATGATTGTAACCCCCAGAAAGTAATCCTGTGTACGCCCCTGATCTTAATCACTCTCTACTACCTTACTGTATGAATGTAACCCCCAAAAAGTGCCCCTATGAACGCCCCTGATCTTAATCACCCTGTAGTGTACCTTACTGTGTTAATGTAACCCCGAGAAAGTAATCCTGTCCACGCCCCTGATTTTAAACACCCTCTACTACCTTACTGCATGAATGTAACCCCCCAGAAAGTAATCCTTTGTACGCCCCTGATTTTAATCACTCCCTACTACCTTACTGTATGAATGTAACCCCCAGAAAGTAATCGTATGTACGCCCCTGATCTTTATCACTCTGTACTGTACCTTACTGTATGAATGTAACCCCCAGAAAGTAATCGTATGTACGCCCCTGACCTTATTCACTCTCTACTACCTTACTGTATGAATGTAACCCCCAGAAAGTAATCCTGTGTACGTCCCTGATCTTAATCACTCTCTACTATCTTACTGTATGAATGTAACCCCCAGAAAGCAATCCTGTGTACGTCCCAGATCTTATTCACTCTCTACTATCATACTGTATGAATGTAACCCCCAGAAAGTAATCCTGTGTACGTCCCAGATCTTATTCACTCTCTACTACCTTACTGTATGAATGAAACCCCCAGAAAGTAAACCTGTGTACGTCCCTGTTATCAATCACTCTCTACTACCTTACTGTATGAATGTAACCCTCAGGAAGTAATCCTGTGTAGGCCCCTGATCTTAAACACTCTCTACTACCTTACTGAATGAATGTAACCCCCAGAAAGTAATCCTGTGTACGCCCCTGATCTTAATCACTCTCTACTACCTTACTGTATGAATGTAACCCTCAGAAAGTAATCCTGTGTACGCCCCTGATTTTAATCACTCTCCACTACCTTACTGTATGAATGTAACCCCAGAAAGTAATCTTGTGTACGCCCCTGATCTTAATCACTCTCTACTACCCTACTGTATGAATGTAACCCTCAGGAAGTAATCCTGTGTAGGCCCCTGATCTTAAACACTCTCTACTACCTTACTGAATGAATGTAACCCTCAGGAAGTAATCCTGTGTAGGCCCCTGCTCTTAAACACTCTCTACTACCTTACTGTATGAATGTAACCCCAGAAAGTAATCCTGTGTACGCCCCTGATCTTAATCACTCTCTACTACCTTACTGTATGAATGTAACCCCCAGAAAGTAATCCTGTGTACGCCCCTGATTTTAATCACTCTCTACTACCTTACTGTATGAATGTAACCCCAGAAAGTAATCTTGTGTACGCCCCTGATCTTAATCACTCTCTACTACCTTACTGTATGAATGTAACCCTCAGGAAGTAATCCTGTGTAGGCCCCTGATCTTAAACACTCTCTACTACCTTACTGAATGAATGTAACCCTCAGGAAGTAATCCTGTGTAGGCCCCTGATCTTAAACACTCTCTACTACCTTACTGAATGAATGTAACCCCCCAGAAAGTAATCCTGTGTACGCCCCTGATCTTAATCACGCTCTACTACCTTACTGTATGAATGTAACCCCAGGAAGTAATCCTGTGTAGGCCCCTGATCTTAATCATTCTCCACTACCTTACTGTATGAATGTAACCCCAGAAAGTAATCCTGTGTACGCCCCTGATCTTAATCACTCTCTACTACCTTACTGTATGAATATAACCCCCAGAAAGTAATCCTGTGTACGCCCCTGATCTTAATCACGCTCTACTACCTTACTGTATGAATGTAACCCCCAGAAAGTAATCCTGTGTACGCCCCTGATCTTAATCACGCTCTACTACCTTACTGTATGAATGTAACCCCAGAAAGTAATCTTGTGTACCCCCCTGATCTTAATCACTCTCTACTACCTTACTGTATGAATGTAACCCCCAGAAAGTAATCCTGTGTACGCCCCTGATCTTAATCACGCTCTACTACCTTACTGTATGAATGTAACCCCAGAAAGTAATCTTGTGTACGCCCCTGATCTTAATCACTCTCTACTACCTTACTGTATGAATGTAACCCCCAGAAAGTAATCCTGTAAACGCACCTGATTTTAATCACTCTCTACTACCTTACTGTATGAATGAAACCCCCAGATAGTAATCCTGTGTACGTACCTGATCATAAACACTCTCTACTATTATACTGTATGAATGTAACCCCCAGAAAGTAATCCTGTGTACGTCCCTGATCTTAATCACTCTCTACTACCTTACTGTATGAATGTAACCCCCAGAAAGTAATCCTGTGTACGTCCCTGATCTTAATCACTCTCTACTACCTTACTGTATGAATGTAACCCCCAGAAAGTAATCCTGTGTACGTCCCAGATCTTATTAACTCTCTACTACCTTACTGTATGAATGTAACGCCCCAGGAATTAATCTTGTGTACGCCCATGATCTTAATCACGCTCTACTACCTTACTGTATGAATATAACCCCCCAGAAAGTAATCCTATGTTCGCCCCTGATTTTAGTCACTCTCTACTAACTTACTGTATGAATGTAACCCTCAGGAAGTAATCCTGTGTAGGCCCCTGATCTTAAACACTCTCTACTACATTACTGAATGAATGTAACCCCCCCAGAAAGTAATACTGTGTACGCCCCTGATCTTAATCACTCTCTACTATCTTACTGTATGAATGTAACCCCCAGAAAGTAATCCTGTGTACGTCCCAGATCTTATAAACTCTCTAATACCTTACTGTATGAATGTAACGCCCCAGAAATTAATCTTGTGTACGCCCCTGATCTTAATCACGCTCTACTACCTTACTGTATGAATGTAACCCCCCAGAAAGTAATCCTGTGTTCGCCCCTGATTTTAGTCACTCTCTTCTAACTTACTGTATGAATGTAACGCCCCAGAAAGTAATCCTGTGTACGTCCCTGTTCTTAATCACTCTCTACTACTTTACTGTATTAATGTAACCCCCAGAAAGTAATCCTGTGTACGCCCCTGACCTTAATCACGCTCTACTATCTTATTGTATGAATGTAACCCCCAGAAAGTAATCCTGTGTACGTCCCTGTTCTTAATCACTCTCTACTACTTTACTGTATTAATGTAACCCCCAGAAAGTAATCCTGTGTACGTCCCTGATCTTAATCACTCTCTACTACCTTACTGTATGAATGTAACCCCCAGAAAGTAATCCTGTGTACGTCCCAGATCTTATTCACTCTCTACTACCTTACTGAATGAATATAACCCCCAGAAATTAATCCTGCGTACGTCCCTGATCTTAATCACTCTCCACTACCTTACTGTATGAATGTAACCCCCAGAAAGTAATCCTGTGTACGTCCCTGATCTTAATCACTCTCTACTATCTTACTGTATGAATCTAACCCCCAGAAAGTAATCCTGTGTACGTCCCAGATCTTATTCACTCTCTACTACCTTACTGTATGAATGTAACGCCCCAGAAATTAATCTTGTGTACACCCCTGATCTTAAACACTCTCTACTACCTTACTGTATGAATGTAACCCCCAGTAAGTAATCCTGTGTTCGCCCCTGATTTTAATCACTCTCTACTATCTTACTGTATGAATGTAACCCCCAGAAAGTAATCCTGTGTACGTCCCAGATCTTATTCACTCTCTACTACCTTACTGTATGAATGTAACGCCCCAGAAATTAATGTTGTGTACACCCCTGATCTTAATCACTCTCTACTACCTTACTGTATGAATGTAACCCCCAGTAAGTAATCCTGTGTTCGCCCCTGATTTTAATCACTCTCTACTACCTTACTGTATGAATATAACCCCCAGAAAGTAATCCTGTGTACGTCCCTGATCTTAATCATTCTCTACTACCTGACTGTAAGAATGTAACCCCCAGAAAGTAATCCTGTGCACGCCCCTGATCTTAATCACTCTCTATTACCTTACTGTATGAATGTAACCCCCCAGAAAGTAATCCTGTGTACGTCCCTGATCTTAATCACTCTCTACTACCTTACTGTATGAATGTAACCCCCAGAAAGTAATCCTGTGCACGCCCCTGATCTTAATCACTCTCTACTACCTTACCGTGTGAATGTAACCCCCCAGAAAGTAATCCCGTGTACGTCCCTGATCTTAATCACTCTCTACTACTTTACTGTATGAATGTAACCCCCAGAAGGTAATCCTGTGTACGCCCCGGATCTTATTCAATCTCTACTACCCCCCAAATTTAATCTTACACTTTAGAGGTCCTAATTTTCAACCCAGACTGTGAGTGGTTGGTTCCCCTTATTGCCACACCTGGAGGGTCTAACAGGATACGCATCGTTTAAAATTGTCAAAATCAACATTTTTTAAAATATTTTATGAATCTCTGAAGTCTGCCCTTTAAAATGCTGTGGAATACATTTTAGTTTAACCATTATGAATTGTCATAATTTATTTACACTTGCGCTAACAATGAGATAATCATCATGTGTGGGAAGTTGTAAATGAAGTTTTCTCTGATCCTTTGTCTTAAAAGATCTAAGCGACTATTTATCACCGAGCTGTGAAATGTTCACCACATTTTATCCCATAGTGTTTAATATTTTAATTCCTACGTTTACTTGTTTAAAGGAAAACTGTTTGGGGTTCGGCTGTATTTTAAAGGAAAGATAATAATAAAAAATTGACAATTTTCTAAAAATAATTTCTGGCTCCCCTTAAGTTCTATACAAAATCCCTCCAATACTATGTTAAGTAAGGTTGGAATGAAATGTGAGGTAAATTTAATTATCATAACTGTTACGTGCAAAGCCCGTCCCAACATTTTTATTATGCATCTATCTTGATGTATTGGTATCTCTGCCATTTAAAGTGCACACTAAGGTGCCTTGGTTTGGCTAA
Source organism: Meconema thalassinum (assembly GCA_946902985.2). Taxonomy (NCBI): domain Eukaryota; kingdom Metazoa; phylum Arthropoda; class Insecta; order Orthoptera; family Tettigoniidae; genus Meconema; species Meconema thalassinum. The sequence continues at coordinate 27,931,033 of OX336397.1, read as the reverse complement.
TGAACTCGAGATGGCAGCGCCTGTCGGCACTACAAGCCGGGGGTTGTGTTTTCTGCCACTAGAGCGAGACATAGGTGTCTTCTGGCCCCGTCTCATCGAGACATATTTGAAAAAGTATATTATTCTACGACATTAAACAAAAGACTATATATATGCATCATGCCGCCAAAATATTTTAATGGTGTCGTGTGAATATTATTTTGTTATTCACATTGTCGTAATGTGTGGCTAAATTTGATTGGTCTAATTTAAATAAATCTGGTGCATCATGGGAGATCTCCTTCGCTTTTGACCTCCATCCCGTGAATTATGACTTGTTACTGATTGCTGGTTGAAGAAGGACGCAAATTGTGGATCTCGTCAGGGAAGAGGGCTTAGGCCCTCGTCTCCGCTAACTTGGGGATTTATCCCATTATTTTGATGATACATGAATAATTTAGTGTGCAACTATCATCTGTGATATTCGTGAACGTGTTTTCTTGGGCCTTAATATGGAAATGCGATGTTTGGTGTGCATCTCTTCGACGTCGGCTGGCAGCCATCTCCTCTTTATGTTATTTTTTGGTGATATAAATCCTTTAAGGATATCTAAGTAGTGTTGTAAATATTAGTGTCTCCCCAAAAGGCTTTATTAAGGTATATTTTGACGTTTTATTTATTTTAAACTTTTGGAGTTCCATATTTTTCATTATGTATTTCTGTTTAAGTTTTGTTCTGAAGTTTGACTTGGCCTAGATATGTCACCTCTGAATATGTAAAATTTTATGAAACAATATTAGTCCGGGGAACACTTCTGTTTTTCTTCTAATTTTATTATTTGCCGTCTGGCTAAGGCATTTTCTTCTTATTATATACTAGTACTGACCAGACTAATCTATTGAACTGTGGGCCTAATTTGATCATTAGTCGATCGGTTTTTATTTTGATCCGTTGCCTTTTAATATACTATTTGATCTCGTAATGTCTAGAGTTTTGTTTATATCTGCCTGTTTTCTCACTGGAGAAGAATTTTTTAATGTAAAATTAGGCGTTTGTCATACATACGTACTGATATACCTTCAACTGTTCTGGTCGCCATGGTAACTTGTTGACTGTAGTGCATTGTGGGTTTTTGTTTCTGGCGTGTGTTTGAAGTGCACGTTCATGGGTCATGTGATGTTGTTTAACTTGTTTTGGTTTTAAATTATCCTTTGGTTTTCCTCTTTTTGGAGTTTTCTATTTTTGTACTCCTGCGTTATTCTTTCGGTACCATGTTTATGGTAAAGTTTGCACTATTTACTTCTTTTTTGATTCTCCAAGGACCTCATGGTTCAGTTGAGAGTATGTCAGGTGCATGTTAAGTGTTTAAGTTTTTTGGTGGCTTTTCATTCTCTGACCTCTGGTAATTGTTAATTGGTATTGACCTTTAGCCTTTTTTTTAGCTACAGTGAGAATTCTAGGTGAGGTTTGTTAAGTTTTTGTAATTTTATGCTGGCTGATGCATTTTCTGGTCTCTGGTGGAGCTGTTCATTTTACATTAAATTTTCTTTTAAAGCATGCTACTGTAGTTGCATCATTTCGTCGGTGGCAGTTCTGTTAGTTATCGGGGAGGGGGGGGGGTGGTTCTGTGGACGAACCTGTGGGCTTTCTCCTTCTTCCACCTTTAGGTGTTCTTCTGTTGGGGCATGTCAACTGGTGGTGAGTTTGCAGGAGTGTGTGGACCTCTGAAGACAGGTAAGTAGGGCCATCCACCCCAGCCACCCTAGCATTTCGGTAGCAGAGCGAGCTCGTTTATCGCTTCTGCAGCTATTCCCCTCCCCCTTACCCGCAGGCTCGTTTGTGGACCCTTCTGGTGCTGATAGGACGGTTACTGGTGAGATGTGTCATGTCAGTGTGCTTAATGTTATTTTATGTTAATCCTTGTCGTTTTGTTAGGTTTCATGTATGTCTCTAAAAATCCATGTGGTGATATATGGAAGTGACCTGTTCCAAGCAAGGTTTCTGTGCTGAATTATATCCTATTAATGATGCAACACTCCCATTGAAGAAGAAGTTTGGTAAGTGATTGGCTTGTATTCTTGGCACTGGAAATGTGGGTTTTTTGATATTCTGATAGCCTACATGCTGCGAATGAAGGCATCGAGGAGCCCTGTCTGAAGCTGTTCTCCCTGTGATTTGTAGCAATTTGTTGTATTTTAGCTTCCTGTTCTGGAGCCAAGCAAGGGATGCGGTCTGCAGTCCTGGGCAGCATTGTGCATGATTTTGTATAGTATTGTGGCAGTGTTCGAGTGTCAACCTAATCTATGGTGTTGTTAATTGGTAGTTTATGGTATTGTTGTGAAATTGTAAACTCTCCTCGTAATTCCTAAAATTTGTTTCTTTCTGTATTGTCTGCCTGCATTCTGTGTTTTTCAAAATGGCCGACAATAATAGTGCTTTTGATTTGATTGACTTAAGAGATAACCTTGTGAATTTGGAGCGTTCTTCTGGGGTTGAACGTGAGTCAGCTCTGATTACTAGGTCTGAGGTTTTGGGATCGATTACTGGTAGTGGTTTGCCTGCCCCTCTGTTGCCTGGTTCTGGCTCGTCCAGACCAATTACCCCTGGATTCGGTTATTCTTCTCATGTCAGGTCACCTAATGACTTCCTGGGTCCGGCCGACCCATTGCATCCCAGTTTTTTCTCTGGCAATATAAATGTTTTGTCTCCTGTAGAGGGTGTGCGAGGAAGCTACCCTGGTAATAATGTCTCTTTTCCGAATGTTACGTACACGCCTACCGTTAATTATGGGTCGATTCCTCACCCTATTTCTAGTTTTATAACTATGTTGAAGAATTTCAACCTAGATGACGTTACCCAGGTGGTCTTATTTTTAAAGCAAGTGGTCGAATTGGGCAACCATGCCTCGATTTTTGGAATGTCGGAAAATCAGATTTTCCAACTGTTGTATCCTGTTGCATCCGGTATGCTGCGCGACAACCTGATTGAAGCTATCCACCTCCGCATGTCCTTAGCCATGTTCATTAGGGAAGTGTTGTGGGTATTTGTCCCTGCGAGTGCCATTAGTACTCTCGAGCAAAAATTCTTATATCGTGTCCAAAGGTTGGAGGAGTCACTTAGCGACTATGTCAGTGACATTAAGGTATATGCCCAGGTGTTTGCATCCACTTTGACTGAACGACAATTGGTGTCGTCAATTGTAAATGGGTTTTCGCCAGAATATAGGTCATACATGACTATGTGTACCAGGCCTTCGTCATTTGTCGAGCTAAAACAGGTGGTTATAGAGGCTATGGCAGTGAAACATGCAGATTCCCTTCGTGTAGCTTATGTTCCCCCTCCTTCCTTGTTGTATCGTCCCCCTCCTAAGGTTATGTTTCATCCTAGACCCAATGTTAAGTGCCACACGTGCGGTGGCGTGGGACATGTTAATAAGGTGTGTCCGAATAACCAAGTTGTGTATCGCCAATGACGGGATACTTTGGAGACCAATTCGGGTGTTACTTCTATGGATATTTCTGTGCATGAGAATTTGGGAAAACCGTGTGAAGTTTCTGGTCGCCCTACTAATGAAAATCTTGATAACCCTTTGAAAACTAAATCATCACGTGCTAATTCTGCTTATATCCTTGACCAACCTAGCCTATCGATGAGCAATGTCGTGGCAAGTCAGCCTAATTCTAAACCTAATGTGAAACCTGTGAGGCGGGTGACCGCGTCATCTAATTGTAATCGTTTTAGAGTGAATAATGATTTTGGAATTTCTCCTGTGGCTAAGGGAATATCCCCGTTTATTAAAATTTGTGTTAATGACGAGCCCATTTCTGCATTGCTTGATTCTGGTAGTGTTGCCTCCTTTATAAGCGAGGTCTGGTTTTTAACTATGAAGAGTGTTTGCAGTCTACCTGAGTTAGAGCCTAACAATGAATCTTTTGTTTCGGCAAATTGTTCAAACTTAAATATTTTAGGTAGTATAACAGTCAAAATCCATATTCTAAATTTTTCCTGGAAGTTTAAATTTTTTGTTGCAAGAAATCTTTCTTGTTCTGTGGTCATGGGAGCTAATTTCATGTCCCACGATGGTATGCTTCTTGATTTTGGTGCTCGCAACGTATGGTTTAAGTTTAATCCGAAAATTAAATTATCGTTAAACCCGGTTTTATCTTCTCCTGCTGTCAATTCAGTTAGTGAACCTGTGACTATTGAGGATCTCGATCTGGAAAATTTAACGAGTCCTCAAAAGGATGCCATAAAGAGGTTATGTCAGGAGTATAGTGATGTATTTACTGACAAGTTGGGTGTAACCCATTTGATGGAATACAAGATTGAGCTAACCGATTCTGTGCCGGTTCGTGCCTTGCCCCGCCCAAGATGGCCGAACTTCGGAAGATTATTGACAAGATGTTGGAAGAAGGTGTAAACCAACCTTCTATCTCTGCCTACTCATCCCCTGTTTTCCTTGTGGCAAAACCTAACGGTGGTGTTCGGCCGGTGGTCGACTATAGGGCTCGTAATCAAAAAGTTGTTTTACAATCCATCCCTTTGCCGGATCTTCACACATGCTTTAGTTGGTTTCGCAACGCGAAGGTGTTCACGATCCTCGATTTGAAATATTCTTACTTCCAAATTCCCCTCTCTCCAGAATCCAGGCATGTTACTGCTTTTTCCACTGACTGGAACTTGTTTGAGTATGCCCGTGTCCCGTTTGGCCTATCCACCGGAGCCGCTGTGTTGAGCAGACTTGTGGACAAGGTGTTTTCTGAAATTAAATTCAAATTTGTGTATCACTATCTTGATGATGTGGTGATCTATTCTGAGTCCTTCGAGGAACACGTTGATCATCTGAAGGTTGTACTTGATCGGTTGCGTGATGCTGGCCTTACCGTCAAATTGTCCAAGGTTTCCTTTGCCAAGCCCAGAATTTCCTTCTTGGGTCATATTGTTTCCGAATCTGGTATCTCCGTGGACCAGTCTCGTACTCAGGCCATCAGAGATTTTAAACCGCCCAAGAACGCCAAGGGTGTTGCTCGTTATATTCTTTCGCAAGTTCATCAGTAACTTTGCCGACCGTGCTGCTCCTCTAAATCACTTACGCAAAAAGGCTGTGAAGTTTGAGTGGAGTCCCTCTCAGCAGGCAGCCTTCGAAGATCTAAAGCTTGCGCTCTCTAACGCCCCTGTATTAGCCATTCCAGATTTTGGGAAGCAGTTCATCGTGCAAACTGATGCGTCTGGTCGTGGTGTTGGTAGTGTCCTACTGCAAGAGTCTGATCAGTGTAGGCAACCAATTGCATACGCTTCTCGTACCTTAACGGACGCCGAGAGGAAGTATTCCATCTATGAACTTGAGGGTTTAGCTGTGTTGTTCGCCCTGGAAAAATTCCGAATGTATCTTGAGCACACTAAGTTTCTCCTCGAGACTGATAACCAGGCCTTGAGTTGGGTGTTATGGAAACCCCGTAAAACTGGTAAGATTGCCAGATGGGCAACTAGGATCCTGTCATTCCATTTCACGGTCCACCATATTCGTGGGTCTGAAAATGCGGTAGCTGATTTATTAAGCCGCATGTATGAGGAAACATCCGAAGAGGAAATTCAAAAATGTGAACCCGTAAACCTTGTATCACCTGTAAATTATGTCAATGTCGTTCTCAGCAATTCCCCTATGCTTTTTGAAGATGTGAGGAGATTCCAGAAAGAAGATCCCTCCTTATCTAGCCTAATTGACCGAATCAATTCTGGGGAAGTGATCAAGCCCTACTCTCTAACGGATGGTGTATTGTGCTGTTCGTCTCGTCATGACCGTCTACCTAAAATTGTGCTCCCGTCGGTCCTCATTCCGGAAATCTTTCATTACTATCACAAATCTCCTATTAGTGGCCACCTAGGAGTATTTAAGACCCGAGCTAAGATCAGACAGTTTTTCATTTGGCGAAGTATGGATGGCGACATCAGGGAAATCATTAGAAATTGTGCTTCATGTAATATTAGCAAACCTCCGGTTTCTACAAAGGTTGGCCTGTTGTCTTCCGAACCGGCATCTAGACCCATGGAGAGGCTTTTATCACCATGTTGGCCCGTTTCCTCGTTTTGGTCCTGGAAACCAATTTGCGCTTGTTTGCACTGACGGTTTCACCTGGTTTAGTTGGATATTCCCCACCAGACAGGCTACGACCAGTTCCGTCATAAAGTGTCTTAATTCCATCTTTCCATCTTTTGGGCCATGTCAGTTCCTGGTGTCAGATAATGCCAAGTGCTTTGTATCACATCAGTTCCGTCAATTCTTATTTGATTATGCTATTTAGCATGTAACCACCACTCCCTATGTTCCTAACTCGTCTCTCGCTGAGCGAGTCAATCGTAATCTCCGTTCTGCTCTGATCGCTTTCCACCACGACGACAATTACAAGTGGGATTGTAATTTGCATTGGCTCAATTTTGTATTCAACACCGCCGTGCATGAGAGCACGCAAGCCACCCCTTTTTCGTTAATGTTTTCGTTTATGGCTAATTCTTCGTTTTCTAATCTGTGGAACCTGCACGATCTCCTTCCAGACAGTTTCACGCCCGAGGATATGATGGCGAAATTCGACAAGGCTAGAGAGTGTATTATGATCTCACATGACCAACTTGCCAAGCGATACAGTGCCTGTCGTAGGCCAACTGATTTGGAAATTGGGGATGTTGTGTACGTCCGCAATTTCGAGCCCAAGGGCGTCAGTAATCTAGTATCTAGTAAGTTGACCCCTCGCTTCAAAGATCCCTGTTATGTAGAGGCATTCTTGACTCCTGTTACTCTTCTTATTCGCACATACAACGAGGTGGAGAGATTTGTAATGAAGAAATGGTACCATAAATTTGTAAACTGATATTTTGTATAATGTAGAGTATCCCTAACCTTCATTGAAGCCTTCAGGCATCTGTTCCTTCTGGAATTTTGAATTGGATTTGCAAACTCTACTGGGATACAGCCTGTAACTGTTGGGTAATTCCCATTTAATGGTAAAATTTTAACTAATTTTGATGTTCACGTAGAAGATGCTTGCATGTAAGTAGGACTTGGTGGGAGACCTAACTCATGGTGAGCTTGTATACCTGTTTCCTTGGGAATTTGAGTGGTCATTCCTCTTCCGTAGCTCCTTCTGAATGTATAGTCGTTCAACACGTGTCTCTAGAAAGGTCTACTAGTCTGTAAAACTCAACCTTGGTAATGAACTTTACTTCGGTAAATCTTGTTAATGAACTATTGTGAGCACGGATCTAGGGCATGGTCAGGATTTTCTTAATATAAATTCAAACTTGTTTCTCATATGTGAAATGTATTAAGAATTAGTAATTTCTGTAAACTTTTATTTTTGAAATAAGATTAACGACTGTTTTGTAAATGGCTGCCCACTCGTCGCATGGTATCCTGCACATTGCGTCCACCTACTTCGTCAAAAGCTAACAACATTGGACTTATGGAAAATTTACCTAACGCGTCTCGGACTCTGATAGCACTGCAGGTGATGGTTTAATGGGTTTCTGAAGACTTATGGACACAGTGAAGCTGTTAACTAAGTGGCTTGCGAGGTGATCAATTATCCCTTCACTGATAATCGGACCCTGCACTCTTCCTAACCAAAACGATGCGGTTTTATCCATCAATTGGAGTTAACTGGTGAACATTATCTTCTGGAAGCAATGTTTGGTGAATCGACTAGTTATGGAGTACTGCCTATGCCTAGGCATATTCGTGAACTGTGTTCACGCTTAAGGGAGGGAGACTGTTACGTGCAAAGCCCGTCCCAACATTTTTATTATGCATCTATCTTGATGTATTGGTACCTCTGCCATTTAAAGTCCACGCTAAGATGCCTTGATTTGGCTAATGGACTCGAGATGGCAGCGCCTGTCGGCACTACAAGCCGGGGGTTGTGTTTTCTGCTGCTAGAGCGAGACATAGGTGTCTTCTGGCCACGTCTCATCGAGACATATTTGAAAAAGTATATTATTCTACGTCATTAAACAAAAGACTATATATGCATCATGCCGCCAAAACATTTTAATGGTGTCGTGTGAATATTATTTTGTTATTCACATTGTCGTATTATGTGGCTAAATTTGATTGGTCTAATTTAAATAAACTCGGTGCATCATGGGAGACCTCCTTCGCTTTTGACCTCCATCTTGTGAATTATGACTTGTTACTGATTGCTGGTTGAAGAAGGACGCAAATTGTGGATCTCGTCAGGGGCAAGGGCTTAGGCCCTCGTCTCCGCTAATTTGGGGATTTATCCCATTATTTTGATGATCCATGAATAATTTAGTGTGCAAGTATCATCTGTGATATTCGTGAACGTGTTTTCTTGGGCCTTAATATGGAAATGCGATGTTTGGTGTGCATCTCTTCGACGTCGGCTGGCAACCATCTCCTCTTTATTTTATTTTTTGGTGATATAAATCCTTTAAGGATATCTAAGTAGTGTAGTAAATATTAGTGTCTCCCCAAAAGGCTTTATTAAGGTATGTTTTGACGTTTTATTTATTTTAAATTTTTGGAGCTCCATATTTTTCGTTATGTATTTCTGTGTAAGTTTTGTTCTGAAGGTTGACTTGGCCTAGATATGTCACCTCTGAATATGTAAAATTTTATGAAACAATATTAGTCCGGGGAACACTTCTGTTTTTCTTCTAATTTTATTATTTGGCGTCTGGCTAAGGCATTTTCTTCTTATTATATTCTAGTACTGACCAGACTAATCTATTGAACTGTAGGCCTAATTTGATCATTAGTCGATCGGTTTTTATTTTGATCCGTTGCCTTTTAATATACTATTTGATCTCGTAATGTCTAGAGTTTTGTTTATATCTGCCTGTTTTCTCACTGGATAAGATTTTTTTAAATCTAAAATAAGGCGTTTGACATAAATACGTACTGATATACCTTCAACTGTCCTGGTCGCCATGGTAACTTGTTGACTGTAGTGCATTGTGGGTTTTTGTTTCTGGCTTGTGTTTGAAGTGCACGTTCATGGGTCATGTGATGTTGTTTAACCGGTACCCACCACGACTGTGAGCAGATGGTTCCTCTCAGAGGTATAACACTCCTGTCTATGTGTTTTTCTCCTAGTTTCCAACCATTCTGTAAGTGGATGATTCCCCTCACACTACATTAGACAAATCAATAATGTCTTTAAGCTAATGTCATTCAGTTTTGGCTCCTAGGTACCCACCCTGTTAGCAGATAGTTCTTCATAGAGTTACTGTTTCAATGAAGTGTCTTTAAGCTAGTATTATTTAGTTTAGGGCTCCATGTTACCTACCCACACTGTGCGCAGATGGGTCCCCTTAAGGATATTGACACACCTGGAGTGTCTTTAAGCAAATATCATTCAGCTTAGTGCTCCTAGGTTCATCCTCAGACTGTGAGCTTATGGTTCCTCTTAGGAGTATTGACACACCTGCCGTGTTCAATTTAGAGCTGCTCGATTGCCACCATACTCTAAGAGCATGGTTCTCCTGACACTATTTATAAGGTATCCACAAACCTAGAGTGTCCTTAAACAAATATAATTTTGTTTTGAGCTCTTATGAACCCTCAGGAGTAATGGCACATTTGGATTGTAATTAGGCTATCAGCAGGTTAGAGCTTTCTCCCATTTCAAATCAGCTCTCCAATCTAGTGCCAGAGTTTAATACATTAAGTTGGAGAGATATTAATATACAAAACTAGCTGTACCTGGCATGCGGTGCAATGCCTATCAAGGAAAGTGTTGGCGTTGTAACTTTGTTGAAGTACTTTTGGATTCCCATTTATTTATTTTTCCGTAAACCACCTCTAAACTATTGTAAAATTGATTTTCTATCTCAAAAAAGTCATGGGAGCGTGCTCAACAACTCAACAAAGTTTCATGGCACTGAAATAAATGGCATATGAACGCGGACGTGACTTTGTTGAAACGATTCGAGCGCCGTCACACATTTGTTGAATATACTCGTACGCTACCTATTGTAAAACGGATTTACTAATTCGAAAACCTTCCCTGGCGTGTACACAACAACTCATCAAAGTTTCATCGCAATCGGATGAATGGCAAATGAACGCATACGGGATTTTGTTTAAACGATTCGCGCGCCGTCACTCATTTGTTGAATCTACTTGTGCGCCACCCATTGAAAAAAGGATTTACTAATTCATACACCTTCGCAGGACTGTACTCAACCCACCAACGTTTAATCACAATCGAATGAATGGTATATGAACGCATACGGGACTTGGTTGAAACGATTCACGCGCTGTCGCCCATTAGTTGAATCTACTCGTGCGCTGCCAACTGTAAAATGGATTTGCTAAATCAGAAATTTTCGTGGGATTGGAAACAACATTTCACCAAATTTCATTGCAATCGCATGAACGGTATATGAACGCATACAGTTATTTTTAAACGATACGTGCGCCGTTACTCATTTGTTATATCTACTCGTGCGCTACCTATTGTAAAAAGGATTTACTGAGTCAGAAACCTTTTCTGGAGTGTGCACAACAATTCACCAAAGTTTCATAGCATTCGGATGAATGGTATATGAACGCATACGAGACTTTGTTTAAACGATTCTCGCGCCGTCACACATTTGTTGAATCTACTTGTGCGCCACCCATTGAAATACGGATTTACTAATTCATACACCTTCGCTGGACTGTACTCAACCCACCAAAGTTTTATCACAATCGGATGAATGGTATATGAACGCATACGGTACTTGGTTGAAACGATTCACGCGCTGTCGCTCATTAGTTGAATCTACTCGTGCACTGCCAATTGTAAAATGGATTTACTAAATCAGATATCTTCGCGGGAGTGGAAACAACATTTCACCAAATTTCATTGCAATCGAATGAACGGTATATGAACGCATACTTTTTTTTAAACGATACGCGCGCCGTTACTCATTTGTTGAATCTACTCGCGCGCTAACTAATTGTAAAATGGATTTACTGAGCCAGAAACCTTTCCTGAAGTGTGCACAACAATTCACCAAAGTTTCATAGCATTCGGATGAATGGAATAAGAACGCATACGCGACTTTGTTTAAGCGATTCGCGTGCCGTTGCTCATTTGTTGAATCTACTTATGCGATACCTATTGTAAAAATGGATTTACAAAGCCAGGAACCTTCCCTGAAGTGTACACAACAACTCACCCAAGTTTCATCGCTATCGGCCGAATGGTATACGAACGCATACGGGACTTTGTTGCAACACCTCGCGCGTCTTCTCTCAATTGTTGAATCTACTTGTGCACTACCTATTGTAAAATGGAGTTACTAATCCTGAAACTTTCCCTGGAGTGTTCACATCAACTCACCCAAGGTTAGTCGCTATCGGAGGAATGGCATATGAACGCATATGGGACTGTGTTGAAACACTTCGCGCGTCGTCGCACATTTGTTTAATCTACTTGTGCGATACCTATTGTAAAGTGGATTTACTAAGCTAGAAACCTTTCATGAATTGAACACAATATCTCACCCAAGTGTTATTGCTATCAGACGAATAGTTTATGAACGCATACGGAACTTTGTTGAAACGCTTCGCGCGTCCTTGCTCATTTGTTGAATCTACTCTTGCGCTACCAATTGTTAAGTGGATTTACTAAGCCAGAAACCTTCCCTGAAGTGTACACAACATCTCACCCAAGTTTCATCGCTATCAGAGAATAGTATATGAACGCGTACGGGACTTTGTTGAAACGCTTCGCGCATCGTCGCTCATTTGTTGAATATACTTGTGCGATACCCATTGTAAAGTGGATTTACTAAGCCAGAAACCTTCCCTGAAGTGTACACATCTCACCCAAGTTTCATCACTATCAGACGAATAGTATCTGAACGCATACGGGATATTGTTGAAATGCTTCACGCGTCGTCACCCATTTGTTGAATCAACTCGTGCGCTACCTATTATAACATGGAATTACTAAGCTAGAAACTTTGCCTGTAGTGTACACAACCTCTCACCCAAGTTTAATCGCTATCGGACGAATGGTATGTGAACGCATAAAGGACTTTGTTGAAACGCTTCGCCCGCCGGCGCTTATTTGTTGCATCTTCTCATGCGCTACCTATTATTAAGTGGACTTACTAAGCCTGAAACCTTACCTGAAGTGTACAGAACATCTCACCCAAGTTTCATCGCAATGGGATGAATGGTATATGAACGCATGTGGGATTTTCTTGAAACAAACGCACGCCATTTTGTTGAAGCTACAAGCGCGCCATATATTGTAAATTGGATTTACTACGCCCATAACTTTTCCGGGACTATGCACAACATCTTACCAAAACTTGATCGCAATCGGATGAATTGTTTATGAACGCATCGCCATTACAAATTTGTTTAAACTACTCGCGCGCTTTCTATTTTGAAATAGATTAACTATAGCTATGAGCATCCCTAAAGTGTGTACAACAACTCACTAAAATTTTATCGCAATCGGATGAATGGTTTATGAACGCATGAAAGACGAACAGACAGACATTCCTTTATATATATATAAGAATATAAGAAAAGATTGCTGAATTAAAGATCTGTTTCTGATGAAATAATCATTTAAATTTACTTTTAAAGACGCTTTAGTCAGCTGAATTGTACAATGTCTGGAACGTAATGATAAGGAATTAATCATATTCAGAAGAGTTGCTTATTGCTAATATAATGAGAAGTAAAATACCGTAATAATTTTAAATGTAATCCACATTAGTCAATAAATAAAAATAGAATATATTATACGAGTCTCAGCCACGTTGTGGCTCTCTTCAGTAATTGCCTTCAAAATAAATTAAAAATAAATTAATTACTAGCAAAGTTGATCAATATTTACCTTACGTTTTCCCGTAATGTAATACAAAATTTCATAAGTATTCAAAAAACAGATCTGTAACAAAGTGTGATTTAAATTGATGATACTATAAAATAATGTTCTAAAAATTCCTTTGACTAAAATACCTGGTGATGGTAAAAATTATGTTATAGATAAGTTTGTTTAATTGTCTTGGGGTGGTTTTTCACAAGATGAAATAAGGATCTTTGCTCAGGGGAGCATGGCTTGGAAATTTATTGTATTTATTCCTTGCTTAATTGAAACATCATTGAATTTTCATAAGTCTATTCTTGCATTTCATTCGTTATTATTTTCTAACCCCTTTTTTGGCACTTATTTTCTAAATTCAATGGATAACTTTTCCTGCCAAATATGTAATTATTTTCATTTTCACCAGTAGAAAAAGGAAATGCCGTTATTCCTTTATCTTTGAACTTTCTCGATTCCGACTCTTGTAAATCGCGTTATCCTAAACATTAGATTAACTTTGACCTCAGGCTCCAGCGTTGGGATTTCGATCGCAGAAAAAGACGTTGCATACCATCTAATCTCCTCGTCACATCTATAGTGTTAAGTTCCGCAGAGTCAGCGATTGGCCAACGGGATAGTGGATTTAGGTGGTAGTTGTATCATAAACAATACATTATTTCCAGGTACACATAATATGCGTAGTGCGTATGGATTTGACACTTGAACCAGTCCACATGGGTTCAATACCCAAAATATATGTATCATTAATGCGAAAAACTCTTCGCTCTCCCTAAAAAGTTCCCAGCCCATATATAGATGTACACAAAAACCCTCCACAAATTACACAAGTGTTTAAAAGTTAAGCATAATCAGTAACGAGCCCATGCCGCTTGATAGGAACGTCAGACGGATTGCTGAACAAACGGAAACTGAATCACAACCCGTATGTCACACAACTTGTCCAAAAGAACTGTGTCAGTAAGATTCTGATAGCTAAAGTGCACCTTTGACAACAACTAACAATACTTGGCAATGTCTTCCACAACAATATATGCTGATAATAGGGTGCATGGTTACCCCTAACGGTCACACATACTACGCAGCGACGTCTATCAGATGGTCCAAGAGCTCTTGGGGCATCGATCCCATTCCTCCGAAAGGGAAATACAAAGAAATTGGAGGGTCCTTGGTGGACGCTGACGGGATGCAATTCACCTCCCCAAAGCATCCCAGGAATGTCCTAGAGGATTCAGATCCACAAACATCGCAGGCTAGTCCATCCGATGAATGTCTTCCCTGTCAGAAATTCATCCACCAGAGCAGCGCGGAGCTGTCGGACATTATCTTCCATTAAGAGGAAGTCTGGACCAACCCCACCTCGAGTCGAACATGTGGTCTCTGTATCTCATCCCTGTATCTCCGAGCATTATTAGTGACCTTAGGACCTCCCATGAAGATGTATAGGTCCGTACGGCCATTCAACATGATGCCACCTCACACCATGACGCCACCACTACCATACAGGTCGCGTTCCACGATGTTCCAGTGGTTGTATTGGGTCCCCCGTTCTCTCCTGATTAATGTGGGAAGGGAATCGTTCTAAAAAAAGAGCACACGCCTCCATTCATTCATGGTCCTGTTTCGACGTTGACGGTTCCACAGTAAGCAGGCCCGTCTCTGTGAGCGGGACGCACATCGCGGGGCGACTGGCAAACATCCCTGCTGTTAAGAACCTCTTGTACAGTGTTTGCCGGGAAACGGCAACCCCTGAGATGGCTGCAAGCTCTGCCGACAATTGTTTTGCAAGAGCACTCCGATTTCGTCGGGCGGTTAAGACCAGATATCGGTCCTGCTGTGGGGTGTTTACTCTTGGTCGATCTGATACTGGCCTACGACTAACATCTCCTGTGTCTCAAAATCGTCTCCAAAGCCTGGAAATGACACTTTAAGGCACATTCAAAGGATACGGTGATTTCGCTCTCTGTCTGGCCTGGATCCAGTTGGCCGAGTATTCTACCCTTCAAAACGGGTTCAAATAACGTCGTTGGGCCATTATGTTGTCACGTTATCCACGAGGCTATACTCCGCCCACTATAACAGGGCAAACACGACATAGGGAATATTCGGCGCAGGCACTGGCTGAGTTTACCTTGCGGTTACGCCGCTAGTAAAAGCAAGGAATACTCCTTTCCTTTACAGAGCGAACACGTAAGGTTGGTAGGTGCATATATAATAAGATTTGCGGTCTATTTGGTGTTGCCCTGCTTATTCATAACTTATGCTGAAAGTTTGGACACTAGTGTACATTCCCAGAGCAGATCATTTGGATGTGCACTAAAACCCTCTTCTATAAAAACTCCGGAGCATATCAGTTTGATGTGTACAAACCCCTCTCCCTAAAATTTTCACAGTACTTATCATATGGATGTGAAGGTAACTCCTCTCTATAACATTCGCAGAACATCTATTGATTGATGTACAAATCACAATAAACATAACATTCGCGGAATATAACATTTGGAATCGTGTCTAACCTCCACTCCCTGTCAAATTCCCAGAATAATTCATTCTGATAGATGATAAATCCTCTCCCTATGTTTCTTCACTTGAATCCATTCATACCATGCTTCAAATATTATGTGAAGGTGCCTCCCGGCGACTAAGTATATACAGGTTGTCTCTTAAACCTTCTCTAACAAATGAAAGCTGAGCACTATTTGCGAACATCTATTTTAGGGTAATACATTAATTCTCTTTCTTCATTACGACGTAAATATCAGTGGATTTACCTTTTATTCGCAGGTACAGTACTCTCGATTATCCGGCAAAATGAGCAGGGTGAATGGCATGGATAGTCCAAAAGCATGTGCTTATTATTTATTTTAAGTAAACAGTCCCTTATAAAGTAGGCTATAGTACAATTATTACGATAAGTACCCCCACATTATAGTGCTGTCTGTAATAGTTCTCTGCTTGCTTACCTCAGGACGTATTTTGCGTGCGGTAATAATATCATCATATTCAAACCCTCTTTGTCCAATATAATCTATACACTGAAGAGCCATCTTACTGAATGACAATTTTTTTTACAGTTTTTGATCAGTCAAGCGGATCCGTCAATGGCATGCAGACAGGAGTTACCTTCCAGCAACCCTGAAACAAGCCTGTCTCCAACTCCTAATAAAACTTACAGTTCGCTAACAAAACAAGTCTGGACAAAGCATGAAGTCGTGCAACGTTACAAAAAGACGCACTAAATATAACTTTCCTCCACCGGGACTACACTGGAATAAATATGTACGAAAAATACAGGGATAACACTTCAAAAATATGTACAAATAATTTTTCAAACGTATTCAATTTACAGTAGAGTTTGAAAAACTGATATAGTTGTAATGTATACCGTATTCTCAATAAGTTTTAAATAAGGGGAAAACGCGCATGGTTAATCCGCAAACCAGATAATCCAGAGTGTACTGTACATCACAAAGTAAATTTGTTTACGCTTAATTCCATGAATGTGACTGATGGCCACTATAGACTATGAAATTTTAAACTGACTCGTATACTGAATGACAAATCATATCAATGCTACCGGTCGAACTGTATTAGAATATGAGTTTTCAATTCACCCAAACACTTTTAGTGAATTCTGCTTCATATGAAAACGCACAGGTTGTTCTGGCTATCCGGCGAGAATTCTGTTTCAAATGCCCTGCACACTGATTGAGTGATTCACAAGAAATATGGCATTTGCCTGTTGCCAATAAAATTGGTTATATCTTAAGATACTCTTTCAAAAACCCTGTTTTGAATGTAGTAGTCATGTATTCAGGATACACACGTGCCTCATTAGACCAATCTTTCGTGCAAACTCTTTTCCAACATATAGGCCTATCACTTAAACGTAGCCTTTTCTAGTAAGAATGAAGATATGTTTCAACAAGGATACATATGAACTATGGTATAACATACCCTCTTGAATTAAAATGTGCCTCATGAATAACCTGCTTTCTAACAAACCTCTTTCAGCTTGTATTTCGTAAATTTTCTTCAGTCCGCAATAACGCATTATTTGTAATTCAACTCATTTTACATAACATGAATATAACGTCTGGCCACTAACAATTAAAGTGTGCTTCTCGAAGTCTTCCTTCGTACTTTTCACCACATGTACCACTTCAATATGGCTTTATCCCCAATAAATGAATTATAATCCGTACTGCTTTTGGCAGGTATGAATTAACACATGTGTCGTTATACACCCAATAAAGTAAAAACAGCTCCGCATGTACTCTCTGGTTATTGTTTCAGCCCACTATGAAATAGTAGGTGTCTCTTCAAGGACCCTAACCCAGAAAAGTAGCTCCATACGTACTGCAGGAAAAGGGCTGTAAGCTGCTATTAATATGCAGGTATGTCTCAAAAGATATTTTCATAGCAGAGTTTTCTTCACATGTGCTACTCAAATGCGCATGTTCAATCTTCCTATTAGAGAAAAAAAAAACAGCCAATCTCCACATGCACCTTAAGAATGCGCATTTTAACCTTTATGGATCAGCATATTTGTTATCAAGAAATCCTTAAGAGTAAAGAATGCAGCGCATTTACTACATGATTAGGACTTTACACCTTACTGTATACAAATGTGTCTTTTCAAATGTGGTATGAAAGTAAAGTTCTTTCCACATGTACTACCTGTATATGGTTTGTTACCACTATGAATAAGCGTGTGTGTGTTCAAATTTGCATTCCGACTAAAGTTTGCTCTGCACGTACTACATGCGTATAGCTTTTTACTACTATGAATGACCATCTGTAAGCTTAAACTTCCGTTCCAACTAAATATCTTTTCAGATCCAGTATATTAATATGGTTTGATACCACTACTAATAACCTTGATCATCCTATGCTACGTGATTATGGCATATCATTAATAATGAGCATGTGTGTCTTCAAACTTCCCTTCTCGGTTAAGTTTGATCCTCATGTTAATGCACTATGAAGGAGTATATGACTCTTCAAATCCCTATTCTGAGTGAAGTTCATTCATGTCCTACATAAATACGGCTTTAATCCACTATGATAAAGGAGGTGTGTCTTCACATCTCCATTCTTAGTAAAGTTAGATCCGCATATGCTACAAGAATAATACATTACACTGCTATGAGTAAGCATGTGTGTCTATAAATCTGTATTCATCGTAAAGTTCTTTCCGCATGTGATACTTGAATATGCCCCTAAACCACTATGATTCTGCAGTATTTATGTAGGACATACAAAATGAACTTGACTCTTCAAATGTCTAGTCAACGTAATGCTTTTCCACAGGTGCCACTGGAATGTGGCATTACACCACTATGACTGAGCTTGTATCGCTTTAAATCTGTATTCAGAGTAAAGTTCTTTCCGGATGTGCTACATGGATATGGCATTACACCACTATGAGTGAGCACGGTGTCCACAGAATTTTCAATGTCAATTTTCCTGACTTGTCCTGACCATTTTTCAAGAAAATTCCTGACTCGTAAAGTCATCGTAATATCGGAAAAAAGGTTTATTAAGCAAACAAATGTTATTTTTTAAATTTGCTGCCTTCACCATCCTCCTAGCTGCCCAACGCTCGCCTCTTTATTCATTTAAAATACAAAATAATAGTACATTATGCAACGAGCCTATAATGGCAATAATTAAGACACGAGTATGTTTATAAAACGAGCGTATCTGAGTTTTATAATTCCACTACGAGTGTCTTAATTACCATTATAGGCGAGTTACATACGACTGTTTATATGAGTTGCATACGACTGTTTATATACTGAACAGTGCGCATGAGACGCAGAGAATGCCTTGCATTTGACCAAGGCCTCCTCGATTACCTTACTTTGACACTAGGCCACGCAGTGAAATTTAAATTAGAAGGCCGTGGAACTCAGAGCAGGCGCGCTTCTATCCTTATCTAATGGGTCAATCAACTGTGTTTTGAGCTCTGATTGGTGGAAGAAACTGTTTCATAATGAGCCTCATTGTCGTGAAGTTTTCTGACATAAGTCAGGGTCGAACATAAAGTATATTATAATGTAATAATACATAAATCAAAGTACTGTGCTCGGCGTGCAGGACAGTTGTTCAATGCATAATACATATGCCTCAAAAACAATCTCTTTACAGAATGCATTCCTGTTTGTAGGGCTCCATTGCCAACGTGAAGGCAGCAAACACCAAGGTTAACGAGTTGTTTGCCATCTACATTATCTACTATTATTTGGTCACTGAACTTTTTCATGAAACTCAAATTTACATTCGGTCCATCCATAGACACCTGTAATATACTCTTCCTAGCAAGAAAACCTCTAAAATGTATTGAGCTGTTGCATGTCCCATAAAGATCATTTTGAAATATATGGTGTTAACTTTATTGATGTTGATGTCAAGTAAACGCAAAAAGAGGGCTATCTGACGTAGTTGAACAACTTTGTTCAATGCCTCATCAAAACAGATAACATT
Organism: Meconema thalassinum; assembly: GCA_946902985.2. Classification (NCBI taxonomy): domain Eukaryota; kingdom Metazoa; phylum Arthropoda; class Insecta; order Orthoptera; family Tettigoniidae; genus Meconema; species Meconema thalassinum. The sequence goes on along the minus strand of OX336397.1, from coordinate 27,911,717 downwards.
ATCACATAAGAGAATTCCTTCTTGCAGTAAATTATGAAAGTATGGACCTAATCCATATTGATGACATATGAACATTTCGTCTTCCCCAATTTAAATTTTGTTGCAATTGCACTATCAGAAAACATTTCCCTGGAGGTTTCTGAAATATTTTCTCAAGAATTAAGAGAATTTATTTTGGATGACATAAAGGGCCCACTTTATTTCGGCACTTGTGACTTCATCTTTATAACAGAAAGATTCTACAGACGTCACAGTTCCTGAGGCAGAACATGAAGAAGTTAATATGTTTCATATAAAATTTCTGACTTTCTAATACTTTTCGCCGTTTTTTTTACACTTTTTCCTGACTTTTCCTGCCCAAAAACAAAATTTCTGCCTGTGGACTCCATGGTGAGCAAATGTCGCCTCAAAATTGTATTAAGGGAAAAGTCCGTTCTGCATGAGCTACATGACTATGGCTGTACATCACTATGAGTGAGCACGTGTCTCGTTAAATGACTTTCCGTAGTTTAGTTCTTTCCGCATCTGCTACATGTATATGGCCTTATACCAATATGATTTAGCATGTGTTTCTTCAAATTTCTACTTAATTTGAAGCCATTTCCACAAGTGCTACAGGAATGTAGATTTACACCACTATGAGTGACAATGTGTTACCTCAAATATCCCTTGTCAAAGAAGTTGGTTCCGCATGTGGTACATGAATACGGCTGTACACCCTTATGAGTAAGCATATGTCGCTTAAAAACTCCATACAGAGTAAAGTTAATTCCGCATGTGCTACATGAATATGGTCATACACTATTATGACTATGTGTCGCTTTAAAAATGTAATCACATTAAAGTTTGCTCCGCATTTGAAGCATGAATATGGCTTTACTCCGCTATGAGTGATCATAAGTCCCTTTGCTTCTGCATTCAGAGTAATGCTCTTTCCGCAAGTTCTACATGAATATGGCTTTACACCAGTTTGAATCAGCACGTGCGTCTTCACATTTCCATTCCTTTTAAAGCTTTTTCCACATATGCTACATGATTGCGGCTTTACTCTAGTATGAATCAGCATGTGCATCTTCAAATTTCCTTTCCTTATAAAGCTTTTTCCACATGTGCTACATGAATGGGGTTTTACACGAGTATGAATTAGCGTGTGGTTCTTCAAATATCTCTTCTCAAGAAAGTTTCTTCCGCATGTGCTGCATAAATAGGACTTTGGAGCGTTATCAGTTGGGATTTGTTTCCTTATGTGACTGCAGGCTGCCATGTTCCTGTTACCATTTTGAAAATGTGAGGCTCCAGGGGTATAATTTGTAAGGGTATTCTCCGACCTGTGGAACATAGTACTGGAAATAGAAAATATCCATTGAAGCAATGTAGGTAAGTAGCCACTAACATTATAACATAAAACATCAGATACGACGTACAATTACTCATAATTATACAATTACATTCAGTGACCAAAATAATTTATAATTATATTACGCAACTGTGGACAAATATTATAAATCCTTAATGTGAAGCATCAATCATCGCTTGAAGAAGGTAATTAGTTATCCAAATAAATTATTAATTTTTAACACAATTTCGCATAATCATACAATGATTTTTATCTCTTCTTACAAATTGAAAGTGGTATTCCGCACACCGAACATCGCACAGTTCACACACACATTAATCAAAAAGACCATGAAGTCTCTTATTAATCCAGAACGCATGATGTAATCCATGACGTTCAAACATGGCAACAACATGTCTCTACTCGTAAATAGTCCGAGTCCAGTGACAATTCGTCATCGCGCCAGCGCTGCAAAATTACAACCAAATGTCTGCTCATTTTGTTCTCGTCTTCTTATAGTATCTTGGAAAGTGGTCGTCGATGACAGAAAAATATTCTACTTCTGATCTCTTGTATCAGGTTGTCTTCAATAGTTAGTACATATACGTGTCTCGATGGAGTGAATTTCGAGACTCCAAGTGTTGTCCTGAGGAAAGAGGGCTTTTCATTCTCTAGAGTTTCTATACTCACTTTTAATTCATCCCATATAAGTTCAATTCCATTAGACAAAACCAGTATTAATTCCATTTTAATGAGTTCCATTGAGGTAGTCAGGGATAAATTTTCGGGTTTTGTAATGTCTTTCATAGCTCAAATTGCTGCTACAGTTTTGTCTCTAACAAGAAAAGAGTAGGTGGCCCTTGCAGTTTGAAGCCAAATGCCCAGATATATGAACAGATTCATAACGGCAAATTTGTTTTGCTCCTAGGTATAATTGAACTTGTAATGCTTTTCTTCCTCCCTATCTGAACGTCATATGGTATGCCTTTTTTAGTTATAATTGTAAACTTATTTTCCATTACCAATTCCGAGAGTCTATCGATCGCATCTTAGACGTCTTTCAGGATTGATGCTCCTATGACAATGTCATCAACATACGTGTATACAACGATCTTGTTATCAATCCCATGAGTGACGCTTGTCACACGGGACTCATGTGGTCACCCTGTAGTACACTGTTTGTTTTGGTCATGACACTGGATGTTGTAACGCTATCATCTATGACCTCTCGTGTCAGATAATATGTCTCTGATGATTATGGCAACATAGATATCCCGTCCGGTAAATCGCTCTAATTTCGTAATAAGTACTTCCCTAGCCAGTAAGTCGAAAGCCTTATTAAAGTCTATGAAAACAGCGAATAATGTTCCCTATTCATTTATTAAGACATTATCTATGTCAGTCAATAAATTCCTTACTGTATGGAGAGTTGATCTTCCCCTTCTAAAGCCAAATTGAAAGTCCGGAATGTAGGTATCAACCAACTCGGTCAATCTATTACTGAGGATTTTAGTGAAAACTTTGGAACCGTTGTTCTCTAGTACGATACCTCGATAGGAGTGGGGATCTTCTGTGTTACCTTTCCTATTTTAGAGAATATTAACTTCGGAGTACCTCAAGCACTGTGGCATATCTCCTTTCTCTAAACATTTGTTGACAGGGAATTATGTAATCTAATATAATTTGTCTCAGGGTTAAGGAATAACACCCATTACTATGTGGGTTCAATCGTGTTGGCCGATTGAATAGCATTTAATTTCGCTACGTAAGATGATACAGAGAGAGATCTAACTAGTGTAAAGTTAATTAGTGCAACTTTCAGCAGTACCATAACTATGCACCTTTTCCTCAAATTTGAGGAACCGAGCGCGTTTCTACTCTTCAATGATGAAGTATCATGCAGTCTGAATACATATTATACAAGCAATGTCGGAGATCTTGGAGTAAGAGTTATTCTGGATAAACGTGATATTCCTTCTCCTGCACGAAAATATAATATTGTGCAGGGGGCAAGGTTAATAACATTCACATACGGCTGTTATTTTCTATCACTCATTACAGGGAAATGTTTTCATTGATATGCTTTTCCTGTAACGAGTAGACAAGAAATTTGCGTTGAAAAAAAAAGGCTGTACGAGGACATCACGATTAATTCATTGAAAAGGGCAACTGATTACCAAATAACTAGCAATGTGTCCGCAAATTCAAGTGACACAAATTAATTCACATATAATTCACTATAGAATGACCATTCTGGTTAGTTGGAATATACAGGCCACATGACTTCATAAGGGTTATTATACTTCACTGTTGAATACATTACAGATGATGGATAGCAGTATTTAGGGCTACACCGATTGTGTGGAGATGATTGATTTACTTGAACTGAGCAGTCAACTTTCTGGCTGGCACTTTTTCTTTTAAACGTTCACTTTTCTCAACACAACGACTTAATCCTCTTCCTCGGAAGTAGTATTACAAACTTTCGACCTGAATTTCAATCCAGCTAGATCTTAGTATGTAAAAAGTATTTATAAATTAATTTCCGGTGCCAAAGACATGGATTTATCAGTTTCTGGCTTATATTAACGTTAGTTCGTTATTAGTGAAAGAAGAGTGCATCATTAATTATTTTCATAAAGAAATGACGTTGCCTTTACAATAAAACATTCTGAGTCATGCTTTTCATCCTTGTGTCGTGGATTAAAGAATTGCCTACTTCTAGTGATTATTTTCTCTGTGGATGCGAATGGTTGATGGCTTGACCTGGAATACATGTTTTGTGGGGACGTGTTCGACTGGAAGTGTTCACATCCAGATGATTCGGTTTCAGCGTAAACTATTTCTTATTTATTTACGGGGTTATGTTATCAAATTTATCCCCCGTGGTGGTAATAAGCTGTAATAACCTCTTACTGAATGAGCCAAATCGTCGTGTTCAGTTAGCCACAGGAGAGTTAGTGAGACGGGCGCAGCACATTCCTCCCTCAACTCCTTTAAAAACTACACCACTAGTGAGTTGCCAGTCTTCTGGTATTAGCAAGTGAGTGAATGTAAATTAGAGTCCACCTGTATAATGAATTTGAGTTGTAATAACATGCTAAGTTATTACAAAGAAACTGTGATTCATATAAGTTTAATGTTTATAGAATGTCTAGGAGTATTACATAAATGTTCCTACTGTCGGGTGGCTACTATGCAAATTGTAGAGGGGAATTGTTGTATTATGGGCTATTTCTATGGAGTTTTACTTTATAATTTTAAGTCTTTAAGTTGTTAATATTTATTTTACAGCTTGGCTACTGTGCAACTTGGTCTATTCATGGTGCTGTTAGATGTGATTAAACGTCTAGCGGTCACGCCCCTTTATCTAACACACGCGGTCGCGCGACGTTCTGCTGGTATTAGCAAGTCCTAAGGGTTTTCTTTTCAATTGTGAGTTTATTTATCACATTCAATGGCAATATGACTGGCTTTGAGGTTGATCGAACATGTAATTGACACACAGAGGTGTAAATATAAATACAATTATTCAATAAAAATCTATAATTGCTCCGACAACGGTGGTGGCAAAAATGAAGACGCACTATATGACAGATAGTGTTGTGTGTGGATGTTGGGGGGAGAATGAGCAACTGGGCTATCAATAGTGAATGAAATGTGTTAAAAATAAGGAAATACTATGATAAATACTAACATTTTGTTTCGGGCGGTCGGCAAAAAAAAATAAAAATTGCACTTTCGGTCGCGCGCGACAGTAGTCTACCGCTCGACTGCGCCCTTAGCACTTTGATGAACAACTGAGCGAAAAAAAGTCGCCATCAAGAACTGCTACTCCTCTGTCATCTAGCGAAGGATATCGTAGCTTAAGAATACATTTGCCTTTTGCGCACTTTGTAACGATCAGAGGAGCTCTATGCGCGTTCTTTTCAATTGGACGGTAATCTACCACCGGCACGACCGGATGAAGGTTAACCATCGCTAGAATCCTCAATCCTCACGCCGTCATTTTGTTTTGTGGGCTGTTTGTACATGGGTTGGTTTTTTAGTTTTGGCACCTTAGTTATAACTAGATTAATAACTCACTTAGATGGTTCCAAGTTTCACAGGCCCTCGACGTAGTCCCCACCGTTGCGTACAACGGGTTCCCAGCGATGCGGAAGTCGTTGGATCCCGATGGCACTGCCCAATCTATTGATGGTACGAAGAGAACGCTCGGCAGCCTGCTTAACGTCTTCAATGGTACGGAAGCGCTGCCATACTGTTCCCCGAGGGCAAACCGTTAATGCGGCGTACTATTAATCGTTTCTGCAAGACCATCGCCGAGGAGCTCAGAGAAGGAAACGGCGCCACCACATGGTTATACCGCCCATCGTTCTGCATGACAATGCTAAGGCACACACAGCAGGCGTTGTGTCGGCATTGTTGGACCGCTGGGGCTGGGAGGTCCTCTATCACCCCCCATATTCACCCGACATCAGTCCCTGCGACTATGATCTCATCCCGAAGATGAAGATGATAATGACGTTAAGCAGGCTGCAGAGCGCTCTCTTCGTACCATCAATAGATTGGGCAGTGCCAACGGGATCCAACGACTTCCACATCGCTGGGAACACGTTGTATGCAACGGTGGGGACTACATCGAGGGCCTGTGAAACTAATAATAATGTTAATATAATAATGTTATTGGTTTTACGTCCCTTTTAACTACACTGGCTTTTAGAGACGCCGGGGTGCCGGAATTTTTCCCCGAAGGGGATCTTTAACGTGCCAGTAAATGTACTGACACGGCTCCCTCGCATTTGCGCACCCTCAAATGCCAGCTGATTGCGCCAGGTTTCGAACCTGCAACCTTGGGCTCAGCAAGCGAAAACGTTACCCCTGAGCCACGCAGCCAGACCGGCCTGTGAAACCTGGAACCATCTAAGTGAGTTGTTAATCCAGTTATACCTAAGATGACAAAACTAAAAAACCAACCCATTTATGTTCAATATCATGGTGCCTTGAATTTTTGTATATTATTTTGCAGATTGCACCTGTGCAACTTGGTATAGAAAACCCGGGTTCGATTCCTGGATCTGTTAGTATGAGCGCAGGTGCTTTCTGTGTTGTATTATAGGGAATTGTGTTTTTGTTACAAGTGAGCAATACAATTCTTCTGTGTTCTATCATAGGGACTTGTGTTTTCTGTTACAAGTGAACACTGCTATTCTTCTGTGTTCTATTATAGGGATTTGTGTTTTTTTGTTACAAGCGAGCCATTCAAATAAACTAAGTTCTATTATAGGGATTGTAGTAGATGTTTTTGGAGAGTTCTGGCACCCCCTCCTCCACACCCTCCTCACGAGATGGCGACCATATGATATTTTGTGAAGCAAAAAGGCTAGAGACTTGTACGAGGTTTCAAATTATTCGGGCGGACACCCCCTTTCCTATGAACAACTTATCTCCACCCCAAAATAAAACCTACCCCTACTGGGGGGTTAAAGAGAAATTGTTTAGTAAACGTTGCTTTGCACATGCAACATGCATGCAGTTTAATGCTATGATGAAATTAAACGTTGTTGCACATGAAAAACATGTATAGTCCTGGATGCCACTATGATTTAATATTTTCGTTTTTTGTTTTACGCATGAGCACTTGGGGTTTTTGTAAGAGGGTAGGCTTTTTAAATAATGATTTCGGGATGTGTTATATTAATAAAAAATTGAACCAAGAGATCGAAAACAAATAGGTCATGCGCTTCTTAATATCTCATAAACCAATAAGGCAAGAGACTTGTACGAGGTATCAAATGACTGAGGATGACGCCCTCTTTTTGAATGTATTTTTGAAATTTTGACAACCGGAACTAAACTAAATCAAACCGGAACCGAACTAAACCGGGATTTAACCAAACCGGTGAGTGGATGTGTTCCAGAACAGGGGCTAATGCATACACCCCAGTACACGGGGTGCATGCAAATATCCTATGCAGTTTTTTTTATGGAGGATGAGATAAGCCTGTGATGTATGATTTTAAACAAGTCAACTCCTGCAGTGTATGACGTCACGTGAAGCAGGTGTTACAACCGGATGCAAGGTCAGTGCTAGGTTAAGAAAGTGTGTGAAACATAATTCTTGCTGACGTAGAATGTCAGCGAGAAAAGAACTGGCCACCGGATGCAAGGTTTAGTGTTACAAAATAGCAAGTTTGCGAAACATGATTCTTGCAGACGCAGGATATTAGTAAAACATGAACTTGCCACCGGATGTAAGGTGTTGTGTTACAGGATGCAGGTGGGTGAAACTTGATTCATTCAGACGTATGATATCACGTGATGTAGGTGTTTATTATTGACCATGAGGAATGTAACATTGGCAGATATTTGAGGCGACGCAGGTGCCCACATGACATAGGTGTGTTTGTGGTATAAAAGGCTAGGGAGCGGGAACACCTTTCTCACTTTGTACTTGAATCTCGTGGACGACAGTTGACATCATGTTATCTCTACAGCTTACCTGTGTGTTGGAAGACGACTTGAAAATACATAATTAGTTTCGTAAATGTTCTCTTATAAAATCATATTTAGTTGGTTATAAGCGCTTTATTAAGTTCTAACGTTTACCACTAGGTGTCAGTGGCAGGGACGTTTAGTTGCTTAAGTTGGAACTACTCGAGAATTGTGTGAAGCTAAATTTGTTGGTTAGATTTGATTTGAGCGTGGCGCTCTATGGAAGTGAAACTTGGACTATTGGTGCAGCACAAAAGAGAAGATTTGAATCATTTGAAATGTGGTGTTACAGGAGAATGATGAAGATCAGATTGATAGGCTTACAAACGAAGAAGTATTAAGACGAGTGGGAGAGGAGAGATGTTTCTGGCGACTGCTAATGAATAGAAGGGATAGGTTGGTAGGACACATACTAAGACACCCAGGAATAGCAAGCTTAGTTATGGAAGGAAGGGTCGAGGACAAGAACTGTAGGGGTAGATCAAGGTTACAATATGTTAAACAGATTCCCTCGGATGTAGGGTGTGGTAGCTATGTAGAGATGAATCGATTAGCTCAGGACAGGGAGGCATGGACAGCTGCATCAAACCAGTCAAATGACTGAAGACTCAAACAACAAACAGATTTGATTAACGCTCTATCAAGTTCCAATGTTCACCGCTAGATGTCAGTGACAGTGGTATATAGTAACCCTCAGTTAGAACTACATGAAATGAGACTTGCTAGGAGTACACAGATGATCGTTTTAAATACCCTGCTATGACCATTGACTGGACTGTAATTAAACTATTTATATTTTACTTTGTTTTATCTTTTATTAACATTTATGATTTCTTTCTTTTATAGGTAATTTGGAAAGTGATCACTATGTTCAAGAGTGGTGACTGTAAGAATCAGTTCTCAAGACCTGACAACCTTCAACGCCGTGCAAATGCTAAGCATAACTTTAACTGTTTGTGTGCAGTAATTGTACTACCACATTTAACAGACAGGATAATCTTGCACGTCATGCTAATTTAATGCATGTTAGTCAGCACCTTTTTCATGTTCAGTTTGTGAACTTGGTTTTTCTGGTATAAAGCGATATCAATCCCACATGGTTGAAGTACATGGAGAACAACATTAATTAAGAATTAAGAAACCTTCAACTAGCACGGAACCTCTGAATGATTGCAATGTTCAAAAGCGTAAACGTTCTCATGATTGTGAAAATAGTTGTACAACAAAATGAATGCAGAATAGTGAACCTTTGATATCGCATTGTGATGTATATAATATTGATGTGCCTTTTTAAATGATGCATGGCCATTTTCGCAGTATTAATCATAAAAACAATGCTTGCCATGAAAAAATTCTGAGAATATTCAGCAAATTAGTAGAGCGTTTAAAAGTCGAATTGCTTGTTACAGACTTCATAGTAAAGAAAAAACTCAATGTATTGAAACATTTTTACAGAATGTTCAACCTAGTGTGTTTGGCTTGGTAGATAATGTTTTAGTAGAGCATAAAACATTCAAAATGAATTTGGAACTCTTTGGACTCTATGTAAAAACTGGGAGTGAAGGTGAAATTACGGATATCAAATCCTTTAATACAAAAAACGTAATTGTTAGTGAATCAACTAACATCAGTAATATGTACCAAGATATTGCAAGTGCTATCGTTGTGAAAAGTGAAGAGTTCCAGTAAAGGGAGTCAGGCTGGGCGTTGGTTGAAGTACTTTATTTAGAAACCAACATGAATAATATAATCCCCTTCGAGCATCATCATACATTGATTTACCTGCATGGATCAAGCGAAAGAAAGCTGTTGTGAACGTAATGAATAGTGACCATGCATGTTTTGCATGGGCTGTAACCTCAGCTCTCCATCTAGCAGAGAAGCTGTGGAGAGAACATCATCTTATCCTCACTATTTCTCAGTTTTCGATTTAAAAGAAATGGAATTTCCTATGGAGATAAAAGACATTAAACGTTTTGAAGAGCTGAACAATGTAAGTATTAATGCTTATGAAATTGAAAACAAGAGTATAGTAGGTCCACTATATTATACTAAGGAAAAAAAGGATGCTCATATTAATTTACTATACATAGCTGAAGGTGAAAATGCCCACTATTGCTGGATAAAACATTTAAGTATACTTGTTGGTAGTCAGATATCAAAACACAATGGTAAAAAGTGGTTATGTGATGGTTGTTTACTATATTTTAGAAAAGAGGATCAACTGGCACAACATCAAAAATAGGGTTGTAATCTTGTTTTTACGGTATTACCTACTCCTGGAAATAACAATCTAAAATTTAAGGACTTTGAGAAGCAGCTTCAAGTACCATTTGTCATATATGCTGGCATTGATGCTTTGTTAAAACCTTTTAATACATGTCCATCGAATCCAACCAAACCTTTTACCAACACCACTCACATTCATGAACCATTTAGCTTTGCATATTATATTAAATGTAGCTATGATGACTCGTTAAATAAGTTTGAGCTCTATAGAAGACCTGATGAACCAAAAGTTTTTATGGAAAGACTTGAAAAAATGCCATCCGTATATCCTCTATTTTAAATACCTTCATTCCAATGGAGCCACTAACATCATCACAGCAAATGAGCCTTGAAATTTAAACTAATTGTTTTATATGTGGTGAATGTTTTTATACAGATAGGGTTCGCGATCATGACCATTTAACAGGAAAATATCGAGGTGCTGCTCACCAAGAATGTAATTTAAAGTATAGAGTAACAAAATTCATTCCAGTCATTCTACATAACGGTAGCAAATATGATAACCACTTTATCGTTAAAGAATTTGGAGCTTCAGATGTGAAAATTGATGTGATTGCAAATAATAAGGAACAATACATATCGTTCACAAAATACATCAAAACTTACACAAAAAGAAAGATAAAACTGCGATTTTTAGATTCATTCCGCTTTATGCCAATGCCAAGTAGTCTTGATAAGCTTGCTAGTAATTTAAAATCAGATCAGTTTCATGAAATTCAACGCGTCTTTCCTAAAGAAGATGATTTTAATTTGATTCGTCAAAAAGGTATATTCCCTTATGAATATAATAACTGTATGGAACGTCTTGAGGAGTGTTCTTTGCCACCAAAACAAGAATTTTACAGTTCCTTAAACACAAGTCATATCAGTGATCAGGAATATTTACATGCACAACGTGTATGGGCACAGTTTGACATTCAAACTTTAGGAGAAGTTTCAGGAATATATTTAAAGACAGATGTGTTGTTATTAGCAGATGTTTTTAAAAATTTTCGGAATGTTTGTATGAAAACTTACGACCTTGATCCTTGTCAGTATTTTACTTCTCCTGGGTTAAGTTTCAGTTCAATGTTGGAAAAAACGAAAGTAAATTTAGAATTGATGACTGATATAGACATGATTAATTTTATAAAATCATCAATTCGAGGTGGATTAAGCCAATGTAGTGGACGGTATTCTAAAGCAAATAATAAATACATGCCTAGCTACAACCCTTGTGAAGAGTCAAAGTATATTGTCTACCTCGATGCAAATAACCAATATGGTTGTGCTATGAGTCAATATCTACCACTGAAAGATTTTCGCTGGCTGACACAACTTGAAATTGATGCCTTACACTCTAAATGATAACGATGATATAGGATATATTTTAGAGGTAAATCTCGAGTACCCTAAAGAGTTACATGATGATCATAATGATTTACCATTTTGTCCTGAGAATATGAAATCTCCGTACATCACATCACAAACAAAAATGTTAATTGCTAATGTGAATGATAAATGTAAATATGTAATACATTATCAAAACTTGAAACAGTGTCCACAGCATGGATTGAAATTAACTAAAATTCATCGCGTATTACAATTCTGTCAGTCAGCATGGCTCAAGTCATATATTGATATGAACAATAATTTAAGAACACTGTCAACAAACGCTTTTGAAAAAGATTTTTATAAACTCATGAATAATAGTGTTTTTGGAAAGACTATGGAGAATATTTATAAGCGAGTTAATGTAAAGCTGATAACAAAGTGAGAGAATAATGGTAAAAGGTTTGGTGCGAGCAACTTAATAAGCAAGCCTAACTTTCATAGCTGTTCAATTATTCATAAGGATTTAGTTGTAATACAAATGAATCGCCTTAAAGTAACCTACAACAAACCCGTTTACTCTATGTGGGTTACACCATTCTGGAATTGTCAAAAAAACTTATGTATGAATTTTACTATGATTTTGTAAAGAAAAACTATCATGATAATGCTAAATTACTCTATACAGACACAGATTCCTTTATTTATGAGTTTAAAACTGATGATTTTTATGAGGATATCAAAACTGAGCTAAATAGGTTTGATACAAGTGAATATCCCAAGGTTAATATTTACCATTTACCTCTTGAAAACTAAAAGGTTCTTGGTAAATTTAAGGATGAAAGTGCTGGTGTTGTTATAGACACATTTGTAGGCGTAAAATCTAAATCATATAGCTATATGACAATTGATGATGTAGTAATAAAAAAATTAAAAGGAGTAAAGGAGAATTTTTTTAGTAAAGAGTTAGATATAAGTGATTATAAGAACTGTATAGTCAGTAACCCACCTATATTATATAAGAAAATGTGTGTATTTAGAAGTAAAAATCATCAGCTGTATACTAATTTGTTGAACAAAGTGGTTTTAAGTAATGAAGACAACAAACGATTCATTATACCCAGCTCATTTGATACTCTTACTTGGGGAAACAGTCGCATTGACGACTATTGCTTTACTTAAGTTTGATGTTCACTGTATTGTATTATTTGTAGTAGTAGGTTTATATTGTAATATATTTGTAAAAACTGTAAGTATAATGTATAATGTTACTCTATTCTAGTTTAGTACAAAAAAGGACATTAGTAATACATTTTAGTGTAAAATGTTTGCTTTTATATTACGGAAAAGATTTTAAAAAATGTACAGAATGTGTGAAGCCTCCGTGGCTTAGGCGGCAGCACGCCAGCCTCTCACCGCTGGGTCCGTGGGTCAAATCCCGGTCACTCCATGTGAGATCTGTGCTGGACAGAACGGAGGCAGACAGGTTTTTCTCCACGTACTCCGGTTTTCCCTGTCATAATTTCATTCCCGCAACACTCTCCACTATCATTTCATTTCATCTGTCATTCATTTAATCATTGCCCCAGAGGAGTGCGTCAGGCCTCGGCAGCCGGCACAGTTCATATCCTCGCCGCTAGATGGGGGCTTCATTCATTCCATTCCTGACCCGGTTGGAGACTGGAAGCAGGCTGTGGATTTTCATTTCACAGAATGTGTGAACTAAGCAAGGGGAATGTAAAAATGTAAGGTGGAAATTGTAAATATACATGTGAGAAAAAATGAAATGGCTATCACCATTTTTGCAATTAAAAGACATTGTGATCTGGTAAACCTTGTTTTTATTTCACTATAAATAGGGCTTTACAAAATAGAATACAAAGAAATACCAATTCCTCAATTCTTTTCATTGTTCAATAACTTTCCTTTTATAGCACTCATTACAATGAGGGCTGAGCCTGTTTACAGGCATGCAAGTGCTGAAACCGCCGGATTAGCTTACTGGGATTGCTCCAGTAAATAAATTTAACAAATGATTTTTTAGGGGTAAACAAAGCATTAGCATTATCATCATTATTATCATCTTCATCATTATCATCATAGCCATTATCATCATCTTCATCATCATCATCATCATTATAATCATCATCATTATTACTATATAGTCTTTTTGATCCTTTTGCAATACCACACTTTGCACAGTCTGTGTTGCCTTTGATAGTGGAAGGTTGTCAGGTCTTGAGAACTGTTTCTTACAGTCACCACACTTGAACATAATGATCACTTTCCAAATTACATATAAAAGAAAGAAATCATAAATGTTAATAAAATATAAACAAAGTAAAATATAAATAGTTTAATTTCAGTCCAGTCAATGGTCATAGCATGGTATTTAAATCGATCATCTGTGAACTCCTAGCAAGTCTCATTTCATGTAGTTCTAACTGGGGTTACTATATACCACTGTCACTGACACCTAGCGGTGAACATTGGAACTTGATAGAGCGTTAGTCAAATCTGTTTGTTGTTTGAGTCTTCAGTCTTTTTGACTGGTTTGATGCAGCTGTCCATGCCTCCCTGTCCTGAGCTAATCGATTCATCTCTACATAGCTACCACACCCTACATCCGAGGGAATCTGTTTAACATATTGTAACCTTGGTCTACCCCTACAGTTCTTGTCCCGACCCTTCCTTCCATAACTAAGCTTGCTATTCCTGGGTGTCTTAGTATGTGTCCTACCAACCTATCTCTTCTATTCATTAGCAGTCACCAGAAACATCTCTCTTCTCCCACTCGTCTTAATACCTCTTCGTTTGTAACCCTATCTACCCATCTGATCTTCATCATTCTCCTGTAACATCCCCATTTCAAATGCTTCAATTCTTCTCTTTTCTGCTGCACCAATAGTCCAAGTTTCTCTTCCATAGAGCGCCACGCTCGAATCAAATCTAACCAACAAATTTAGCTTCACACAATAATTGAGTAGTTCCAACTTAAGATACTAAACACCACTGCCACTGACACCTAGTGGTAAACGTTAGAACTTAATAAAGCGCTTATAACCAACTAAATATGATTTTATAAGAGAACATTTACCAAAGTAATTATGTATTTTCAAGTCCTCTTCCAACACACAGGTAAGCTGTAGAGATAACACGATGTCAACTGTCGTTCACGAGATTCAAGTACAAAATGAGAAAGGTCTTCCCCCTCCCTAGCCTTTTATACCACAAACACACCTATGTTATACGTGCGCCTGCGTCGCCTCAAATATCTGCCAATGTTACATTTCTCATGGTCGATAATAAACACCTACATCACGTGATATCATACGTCTGAAAGAATCAAGTTTCACCCACCTGCATCCTGTAACACAACACCTTACATCCGGTGGCAAGTTCATGTTTTACTTATATCCTGCGTCTGCAAGAATCATGTTTCGCAAACTTGCTATTTTGTAACACTAAACCTTGCATCCGGTGGCGAGTTCTTTTCTCGCTGACATTCTACGTCAGCAAGAATTATGTATCACACACTTTCTTAACCTAGCGCTGACCTTGCATCCGGTTGTAACACCTGCTTCACGTGACGTCATACACTGCAGGAGTTGACTTGTTTAAAATCATACATCACAGGCTTATCTCATCCTCCATAAAAATCTGCATAGGATATTTGCATGTGCCCCGTGTACTTGGTGTATGCATTAGCCTCTGCTCTGGAACATATCCACTCACCGGTTTGGTTAAATCCCGGTTTAGTTCGGTTCCGGTTCGGTTTAGTTCAGTTCCGGTTGCCAAAATTTCAAAAATATATTCAAAAAGAGGGCGTCAACCTGAGTCATTTGGCACCTCGTACAAGTCTCTTGCATTATTGGTGCATGAGATATTAGTTTTCGATCTCTTGTTTCAATTTTTTTAAATATAACTCATCCCAAAATCATTATTTAAAAATCCTACCCTCTAACAAAAAAAACCAAGTGCAAATGCGTAAAACAAAAACCAAAAATGTTAAATCATAGTGGCATCCAGGACTATACATTTTTTTCATGTGCAACAACGTTTAATTTCATCATAGCATTAAACTGCATGCATGTAGCATGTGCAAAGCAAAGTTTACTAAACAATTTCTCTTTAACCCCTCCAGTAGGGGTAGGTTTCATTTTGGTGTGGAGATAAGTTGTTCATAGGAAAGGGGGTGCCCGCCCGAGCAATTTGACACCTCGTACAGGTCTCTAGCCCTTTTGCTTCACAAAATATCACGTGATCGCCATCTCGTGAGGAGGGTGAGGAGGAGGTGCCAGAACTCTCCAAAAACATCTACTGATTGTGTTTTTTGCAGCAACCGAGCAATGCTAATAAACTATGTTCTATCATAGGGACTTGTACTTTTTTTTTACAGACGCATATATGTCAAAACATCCAAAAGTCGAAAGTTAGTATGAATAGAGAACAAGCCGTCTTGCACTCACTGCTATGTGGCCATTTTGTCTAAGTTATGACTGTGCAAGTAAATAAAAGTTGAAAGTTAGTATGTATTCACAACACGCTTTATTGCATTCATTGTTAGATTTGGCTAGGTGTTGCAGTCTGTGACAGGTATAAAATGGAAGCCCTAATGTTGGGATTTCTAATGTTCTGCAAGCTACTGAGATAGGTAATTGCTTCTTGTAGAGAGAGAGTTTATGCATTATGGCTAACTTATCAACCTCACTCTGTGAAAAATGTGGTAGAGCATTCTCTCGAGATTCAAGTAGAAAAAAACATACATTTATGTGGGACCTTTTATCGGTGTAAAAATGCAGGCGTCTTGTGGTCACTAAAACCTAACAAGCGTAGAAGGTGCGAGCCTACAAAGAATGCTCTTCTGTCAAGAGTTCATGATAGCGAGAGAGTTGTGGTCTATGAATCGGCGTTTATAGACCGAATGCGATCTTACTTTATTCGAATTGGAACTTGTGAAGATGCAGAAGAGGAAGTGAAAGAGCGGGTAATTAAGCTTATAAAATAAAGATGATTTTATGCTCAAATGTTTGTTTATCAACGTGCACGAGGAGGTGCCTGATCGAGCTTTAAAAACGAAGAATGAGGCTGTTTTTAAGGGAACGGATCTACATACATTTGTTAACAAACAGTATAAGAAAATAATATGAAATGAAAGGTAGTGTGTGGTCACTGTTGGGTTAGAATAAACAAGTATAACCCTCTGAGATGAAGTACATACCTACAACTCCCTAAAGAAATTAGCGCTAAGAAAAAATAAAATAAAAAAATGATGACTGGTGTTTCGTCTTTGTAATGCTGTCAACATTTATTGAAAGGGATGCTGATTGTGTTTGCAACTACAAAGGTTTGCAAGATAAATATGACTTTTCGGATATCACATTCCCCATGGCTATTCATTCTATTAAACATACCCCACGGATATCCATTCTATTAAACATTCCCCATGGCTTGTGTATATTAAGGCTTTCACGCCAGGATTACTACATAAATAATTCATTTTTTGGGCTAGTGCCGTGTGTATTTAAATTTCAACCAATTTAAATACACACGGCACTAGCCCAAAAAATGAATTATTTATGTAGTTCCCCATGGCTATTCATTCTATTAAACATTCCCCATGGCTATTCGTTCTATTAAGAATTTCCAAAAAAAGAATAATATTTCTGTCAACGTCCCCTGTTTAGATTATAAACTCAACGTTATGCCGTAAAAGGTTGTTGATGAAGAGTAAGTAATCTATAGCAATCTGTTGTACATTACCAACAATAAAGGCTTAGTACATTTATGTCTGCATAAATACTTTATCGGCCTAGTCCGCAGTGAACTAACGAAACACCATAATGTCTCGTCAATATGCATGCGCTGCATTTCGCATATCGATGACCAGCACGGACTAAGTGCTACAAGAACATAAAATGTATTGTCTTGACCAACTATTGCTCGTGTAAAAAATACACGATGGCAGTTTCAAATTGTGTTTTAGAGATGTTCACCATAAGGTTGAAGTTCCTTACGTGGCTTATGCCGACTTTTAATGCCTCTAGAAACTTGTTCAAACTTGTCCGCCTAGGGACGAAGCGAGTTGGAATATCCCCTATCCGGAACATGAACTCATGAGCTTTAGTGCGTGTTTTAAAAGCAGATTGCTCAATCGAAGCCATACAATTCGGTTTACCTAGAGAACCGAAACTATACCGTGAAACTAATGCAGTCAAGGAGTTCATGAATTATTTAACAAGCTAGGCTCGCACAATATGTTTTGTGCATGAAGAAAAACAGTCTTTGTACGTGACAAAGGAGCAAGAACGCGTATTCCTAGCGGCTAAGTCTTGTTGCATATGTGGAAAAGAATTTCATCATTAAAATAATTACCAAGTGAGAGACCACTGTCACATCACCGGGGAACACCCTGGCTGTGCACATAACAATTGCAATTTGAAATGTAAACAAGTCACATTCTTACCCGTGTTTATACATTATCTCCAGAATTATGATATGCATTTTATTGTAAGAGAGCTATGTTCAACACCTGGGAAAGTGACAGCTATTCAGAACACTAGTGAAAAGTACATTTCCGCCACGAAATATATTCAAGATGAATCTGTGCGAATCTCGGCTGTCCACCAAGGGACAATCTGCCACCAGTAGTCGCCGGATCAGGAAGGTATTGCTTCCTCTGCCGCAACCAAATTACCACTCGTTATGTGAATTGTTTGATCATCGACACTCTCGAAGTTATCGTCGGCAAAAAACGCATGTGCTGTGAATTTTGGCCAATCAGCCCAACGGAGAAGCCATCGACTTGGTACCTTGATGGATCTCTGGTTCGGAAGAGTACAAAAATGAGGAAATGGTCACTATTACAGAGGTAGTCGTGCACACCCCAGTATAGCAGGGGGACCAGCGCACGATTGCACAAGGTGTTGTCGTCAAATGAAAAAATGCCGTGTGCCATTGAGAAGTACGTAGGTTCCCCTCTGTTCAACAAACTCATGTCCAGCCACCTGATAAATCTCTCAAATTCTCTCCCTCTACCGCTAGAGGTAGCGGAGCCCCTGATGGTGTTGTGGGCATTAAAGTCTCTCAGAGGGTGAAAAAGAGGGGGAAGCTGAGAGACCAGATCCACCAGCTGGTTGAAATCCAATTGAGAATCCGGTGGGATATACACATTACATACCGCTGCCATTACTGGCAAGTACGAACTGCTACTAGCTGATTATGCAGCGGCACATCTTCACACTAAAGACGCTAGCGTGAGCGAGAATAAAAACGCCACCAGCAGCTAAGGTAACGTAACTCAGCGATATGTCGAGAATTGCAACTATAGTTCCATTGTAACAGTGCTATAGTGTGGACTCGTAACAGTGATATAGTGTGGACTTAAGTAGAAGTGATATTCTACTTACGCTTGACCGTTTGCCACCCATCTCTAGGCGGAGATGATAGGAGAGGAGAGAAAACATCCGAAGATGAAGATGAAAGAAGGAGCGCTCTTACGTGGCACACGGTACTCGTCGGTCCTAAAGTGTCACGTCCCGACCATATTTATTTTTTGACCGGCGCCTACACCTATTCCAAGAAGTAGGTGGACCCTTCCCCACAGACACCAGTTCCTTGCTAAAAATGGCCGCTCCTGGTAGTGGGAACGGGAATGCCAGCGGATGGGTGAGCAGCCTTGTCCGTAGGAGATGTAGAAGAGTGGCTTCCTTGGCAGTTAGGTCAAATCGGGAAAGGTGTACACCTCATGTGATCCCTTGCCACACACTCTACACACGGCCTTGGCAGTTCACGAGGCAGAAACATGCCCGAATTTCAGGCATTGATAGCAGTGCATAGGTGGGGGGATGTACGGTCGCAGTGGTACGATGTGACCTTCAACTGCTTAGGTAAAACATCACCCTCAAATTGGAGCGCTGGTATCGAACCTGTCCTCTCCAATCTTTCGGGTAATGCACCTTATCTTGGCGACGCCTCTCTCTAATGGAGAATAAAAGCGCTGGTATCGACCCTGACCTCTCCAATCTTTCGGGTAACGCACCTTATCATGGCGACACCTCTCTCTAATGGAGAATAAAAGCGCTGGTATCGAACCTGTCCTCTCCAATCTTTCGGGTAATGCACCTTATCTTGGAGACGCCTCTCTCTAATGGAGAATAAAAGCGCTGGTATCGACCCTGTCCTCTCCAATCTTTCAGGTAATGCACCTTATCTTGGCGACGCCTCTCTCTAATGGAGAATAAAAGCGCTGGTATCGAACCTGTCCTCTCCAATCTTTCGGGTAACGAACCTTATCTTGGAGACGCCTCTCGCTAATGGAGAATAAAAGCGCTGGTATCGACCATGTCCTCTCCAATCTTTCGGGTAACGAACCTTATCTTGGAGACGCCTCTCTCTAATGGACAATAAAAGCGCTGTTATCGACCCTGTCCTCTCCAATCTTTCGGGTAATTCACCTTATCTTGGCGACGCCTCTCTCTAATGGAGAATAAAAGCACTGGTATCGACCCTGTCCTCTCCAATATTTGGGGTAATGCAGCTTATCTTGGCGACGCCTCTCTCTAATGGAGAATAAAAGCGCTGGTATCGACCCTGTCCTCTCCAATCTTTCGGGTAATGCACCTTATCTTGGCGACGCCTCTCTTCTCAGATCCCACAACAATTCCGCGTCAATATTATGGGCCCACGATGGAAAGTAACTCATTCAGAGTTTCATGTTTTGGGACTTGAAGGGGAATTTCGCCGAAGCGCGTGCATTCCAGCAATAATTCGGTTTGCCTACGGTCAACGGTGTGCGGCAAGAACTGCCCGTTCTGGAGCCTGGAAATCCTGTAAAGATTTCCAAATTTCCCCTCGATTTTCTCGGAAAATATTACGGGTTACACCAGTTTAAAATCACTCCCGTCTGTCCTGGTAGCAACCAGGTAGCGAGTCGATTTGTCAACGGGGAAACGTGCGTTATAAGTTTCATACCAAGGTGAATTCCCCAAGGTGTATACACCTTGAGATTGATCCGACACTCAAGAGATGGTTTTTTAAGGGGATGGGTAGATTATTGGCTGAGGAATAACCTAACCACCATGGGAAGATGATAAATAAAAGGAGGTGGGTTTCGGACTGGAGAAAAAGGATAGAAAAATAGGAGGAGAGTCCCACAAAAGTTGTAAATTTAACCTTAAGTGCACTTGGAGTCGGTTGCCACCGCAAATCCGCTCTCTGATACCTAAAGTGGGTAAGGACTTGGTCGAAGCTGACGGGAACCGCAGCTAGGACTTGGGCGGTTTGCCAGAGAAAGGCTTTAGCATATTCCCCCTCAAGCATGCATATGCCTACTATGGGGAAGGGTGATGGTCTGGCAAGACTGAGAGTAAGAGATTTATTGTATGTCTGTTCAAAGAAATTCGTTTTTGCAAAGTAATTCGAAGAATGCCAATAATTTGAATCAAGTTTGGTATTTCCAGTTTTCGAAGTTATAGAGTTCCTGAAAAAGCGACCAAGTGCTTCCAGGAAGGATAGTGATAAAAAATTATACCTTGGGGAGTAATTTTGGTAAGTGAACCAAAGGTTGCATTTGGAAATGGCTAAGCTTTTACTCAGCAAGGAGCCGGCTAAAAGTTTAGACAAAGAGAAACACTTATCTTTTGGAAAACCAACCATAAGTTTTCGGAGAGGATCTCCACAAGCAGGTAGCTGGCGTAGCGAGCTTTACTTGCCTTACTGGCCAGTTAGAATTAGCTATTAAAGCTAAGAGAAACTTTAACGAGATTACCACTAAGAGTTCTTGCTCAAATGCAACGAGTGGTGAAAACCCTATCAATAGATTTAATGGCATTGAGTAGGGAGGGCCAAGGAAGACAGGATCTTGCCTAACCGTTGTACTAGAAAAATGAAAAAGCGAAAAGAAACGCTTAATTTATTTAACAATTCAAAAGAAGTTGATAACTTTAACAAATATATATTTTCAATTTGTTTAACAATTTTTGGGGTCACAGACCTCAGAAAACATTTGACGTTTGCTCCAGGCAATTAACAATTCTTTAGGTTTCAAACCTTATATATGTACTAAAATCTTTGTAAGATTAAAAAAAGGCAAATGAAGTGATTAAAGTTTAAACATTAAATTGAGTACAAGGAGTGTACTTTAAGAAATTCCTGAGAGAATATTCTAGAGAGAGTGACAACTTCGAAAATAACAATAAGATAAACATGAAGAATAAGATAGAAGTTCCTATAACTTCTTATATTTAAGCTGAATTACTGTTTCTTATTATACAAATAAGGGCAGGTCACTTACTGTGAAACCTGAAGAGAAAATCAAAAGGAAGGTTCTCGACCTCCTATGTTTAAGTAGGAATCACGAGCCAAATGGAGCAGTTTCCCTTTCGTGAGACCTAGAAATAACTCACTCAAGAGTTGAAAGAATTGTTTTCCCTGATTATAAGGTAGAAACAATGTAAGCTTGAACCGTGTATAAAACACGTAGTTATGCAGAAATTAATTAATGATAAACAAGCAAGATGGAAGGGCACTTCGTTAGAGTGACACCTTATTGGAAATGATCCAGAGTTATAATTTTATTAATATGGTTTGTTAGTAGAAGGTTTAGGAAAGATCAATTGGGATTGAGGATAAATGTTCATGGCCTTATTTAATGTAAACGGACGATCGCGACGCGGTAGAAAAGTTGAACAAGCACTAGTTATCACTATAGTCTTTTGAATAGATGGAAAATTCCCTGTAGTAACACGAAAGTTTATGGCAAAGAAAGTTATTGCAGTGATGAAAGAGGACTGGTTGCACTAGATAGGCTAAAGTCTATTGCTTGAGAAAGTTGTGCCATAGAACATTCCAACGGTGGAAGAAAATTCGCTATTGAGCTTTAATTCAGAAGTGAGATTCTTCAATTTTAAATAGTATTCTCACAAGTGAGTGAAAAATACATGACGGCAGGACTTGTAGATAAAGTACAGAATCTGGAAGGTTCCAGAACGATCTTAATAGAAGAATGGGGCCAAAGTTAATCCAGCGGAGGAACTAGCTTGGTGATTTATAGACAGCGGGTATTAGATAATATCCCACGTAGTGAGAAGATTTCTCATTTAAATAGCTTAAGAAAAGCTACTTTCTATTAAGGTTGGCTTAGACAGACAAAAGCTCAACATGGCAAATCCCGCGAAGAATGATTTTTGCCCCAAATAAGTAATCTCACGCTGTCTATAAAATATCGTTAAAAGCATGTAGAAGTTAAAATCGATGAAGATGAAGTTAAAACTTGAGGTAGGCACTTATCTTTGTTGCATGGCGAAGGTGAAGTTCCCAATGACGGATACTTAATGTGCCAACATGGCGTAGAACGTAGAGAGTGTCTCTTGGTTTGAGGAGACTGGCTCTAGTTGAGCCTTGACTGACCGAGTCAACTGCCGACATACAAGTGAGACCCACTCAGCGAAGCGCGGAGGGACCAAGGAAGGGAGAAGAGTGGGGGTAGGAGACAAAAGGAATACATATCAGAATAGACAACTTATCAAAAATAAATGTTCTTCTAGATGAATGGTCTTCAAAGAGTTGATAGCAGGCGATACTAGCACAGCATGGTGAGTGAAAAAGTAGACGAAGTTCTCTTGATCACGGAGATAATAGCTGGCGATAGCAACGAGAACTGGTGGCCAGATGGAGAAGGAAGTCCTCTTGCACCAGGAAGAATTGAGGAGTTTCAGAGATTCGCTGCTAGATGACGCTAGGTGGGTCATGGAAGATATATATCTATAACAGACTCACAATGACATAAGAGATATGACCATCAAAGAGAAAATAGAAGATCACTGTTGGTGTTTGATAAAAAGGAAGGAAAGAACATGCAAAGAGCATTAAAAAAATTATATTCTCTCGTACCGTGTATTCCAAGAATACACCAGGGGAACATCGTTAGATGATTTTTAGACCGCTTAAGGGTCATCCCGTTATCATTCTCCCCGAATGCCACCTACTCCGAAAGCGGACCATCACTGTGGAAGATACCTATCCAAGGCAATACCTATTTGGCGATAGTTGGTATTGCCCGAAGTCCTAGTGCCTTACACAGAACCATACCGCTCGGCATGCACAGTGATTAATTCGGCGCAAGTTTTTGGCCGTGCAGGGATCTCTGTTGTGAGGCGGATACAACTGCAAGGGTACATGGCGCACCCACATGTCGGGATGGGGTATACTGTCTAGGCTTTCTGGCCAGATGGCCAAGTTGTTGACCCTTCTTCAAACAGAATGCACGATTATTTCAAAGGGTCAAACGAAAATAGGAACTAGAAATGGAAATAGACCTTTGAAAAGGCCCCTCTATTTGTCACCTTTAACGACAGGCACAACATACCGTGGGTGTATTCTAATCCGCACCCACATGGGGGATTCCACAATAAACTTGTGTATGTAAAATATTTCATTAATATATAACTTTATTACACACTTATTCGAAGACGTAGAGTGAAAAGCCTAAATGTAGTCCACCAGAGAAGTTTTTAACCTCACGTAATGATTATTGCTTAATCCCCAATTAGAAGGAGATTGGACAATATTAAAGAAGTTACGACGTCAAGAATCGAACTAGTCATGATATGATTATTGCTGCTAATTTTTTTTTCGAGAGACAAGACTCTTTATTGTATATTTTATTACAAGCAAGTCAGATACGGAGTTTGACACGTTAATCCATTTGAAATTCGTCGGCAAGGGGAGATTCTTGTTGTGTCGCGGACAAACCTGTTTCTACCGAGCGGCGAGTGAGGATAAGCTCACACGTGCAGAGAAATACATTGAGGGGATGACGTGTGATCGTCTCAATGTCAAACGGAACGAAGTTGCACGAGGGGATGAAATGGAAAGGGAAATCACATGACTCGATTGACCAATTGGAATATTATATTAGTTAATTACTTAAATGACCCTTTTAATTACTCTAACGAGATGAATCCTAGAGAGAGATACCAGGTACGATGTAGAAAATTATGACACATTTTTCTATGATTTCAAAATTGAGAATAGATTTCCTAATTCGGCAGAAGAATTTATTTAATAAATTTCAGCGGAAATTCGAGTGCCAAATTTCTAGAAGACGTCATCACCTGAATATGGGGAGATTATTCCTTTCTGAAATGTCCGGAGAGACAGATGTATCTTTACCTCGCCAATTTTGAGTGCGCTATAGCGAGTGTTACTCCGGCCAAGCATTACGAGACCGGAGGAACGTTATAGTGTGAATTGGACATTATAGAAGTAATGTATTCAAAGTGATTGACTTAAGTGAAATTTATATGAACAATTCTACGATGTATTTGCAACATTTTATTCCAAAATTTAACATTTGTTTTGTGAAATTGAGGTTGGTCAGCGACGTATTCTTGCAAGTAGACGATTGTATAGAATATTCTCCAACACCAGAAACTACGTGGACATACGTATTGACATTATAATTCAACAATACTTGGGAAGCATTGTTACACTTCGCCAAGCCATACAACAATCGGCTACGATAATCTAAGATACGGCATTCCATAGACATTTACAAAATCCACAAAATTCTACCAGATGTATTTATCGATTTTCAAAAATGGAACTTCAGAAATTCAGGTTAAGGGGGATTAATACAACACATTTTGAGAACGTTGAGATGAGTCAGTAAACTACTATGATTTGGGAAACTGGATAATTAAACACCGCATGAATGAGAGGAGCGATATAAAAATTCCAAATTACGTATGCTGTAAGAAGTTGTACGGGACTTCGGATTCGAGTCCAGACAGTCGAGGAACGTAGATGGGAGAAGGCGAGACCCGATCCGATGCTGCTTTAACATCCAGGGGCAGGCGAATGCAGAGATGGAGACATCGAAGCGGGAGCCGCAGGAAAACGTCTTATATCAAACCGTCTGTAATTAGCCTATTCCAGCAGTTTTTAGCTAAGGTAGACGAAGACATCCTTCATTATTCTAGTAATTGTTGTAAATTCGATACTTGGTTTTAGATTAGATTTTCTTTGAATTTTTGCGTATTTTTTAAGATTTATTGCCCTTGGAGATTTTTTTGTATTTGTTGGAAGCATTTTCGCCGTATTTGATGCAGTATTTGCAATTGCCAGTTATTCTGAGAAGAGAATTGAGCTTTTAGCATTGTTGGATAGATATTAGTATTTTACAGGATTGTTCATTGTAGCTGATGAGGATAGAAAGTAGAGACTTTAGGCCTATGTGAATTTAGGTACAAGTTATGAAGCCAGGCGTTGTTTTGCAGATCGTTAATGATGATCTATGTGTCATATTGTCATGAATTATACTGTATTTGAGACATGATGTAGTCATGATTGTTACCTAGAAGCTTGACTATTCACTTAAGGTGAAAATGCTACATTGAACAATTGTCGTTTAATACATTGCTATTATTAACAATCTATGATTGACAAGAATGAGGAGATGATGTATGTATTTGAGCACAGTAATCCGTAGGGAGCTGGATATTTTTAAGTTACATGGAGTTGCAACAGTTATTGAAATCTTTAAGTGAATAAGCTGTGGAACATAATGGTTATTGAAAGTAGTTTTGGTATGATATTGTGAAACATTTCTACACAAGTTTTTTTGTGTAGTTTGTGAAGTTTAATACACAACGAGGGGATTAGTTGTGTGGAAGACACAGTATGCTTCCAATGTTAAGGCTGTATTGTGAATAGGATGCTATTTAACGCACGATCCATGTTGGACTGGTCAAGAAACTTCGCTTATTGGAAAGGTTTTTCGGCAGTGTGACGATGACATGTACCGTAAATGTGTTGAGGAATGGAATGTGAAGATATATACCACATGTTGATAAGGTAAAGCCATTATTAGGAAGGTTACATTAATATTCAATGTGAGGGGTGTAGATGCAAAACTCACATTCTCCACTTTTCTAAACTTTCAGAAAAAGGTGAAAAACTGTTTTATGTTGAAGGCCATGGTATTGTGATTTATTTTTTTCTCTTACAAGTTTGTTTCAATATGAACTGTTTGCCCTTACTGCAAAGCTATGTTTTAAGAGGGCTCTTTTGTAATTTACATTAAAATTTGGACAATGTGAGTTTTGAAACAAATTGTGGTCAAATGGGAGTTTTGCAACAAACTTTCATGGATAATGTTAGTTTTGAAGCAGAACGGGTTAACTTTGAAAGCACACCAAGACAAATATCGTGGGTTAGTATGCTGTTATAGGTTGGGTTAGCAAAACAGGAAATATAAAAACATTAAGAAATGAACACATAAGATGTTAGAAACTTTAGTAGACTACAGGTTTTACACATTGATTACACTGACTTCTTCAATCGCCTCAGAAACTGGTTCCTCTTCTTCAGTGTCATCAGCCCCATCAAAAATGCTTTTGTAAAATAGCAACTCCTCGTTATCTCTCCAATGGTCCCCGTAATGTTTTGTTCACAAGTTGTTGACATCAACCTTCTTAGTTTCTTTTGTTGTGTCTGACGCAGGAATAACTTTAGGACTCGTGTTAAAATGCAGTTTCCCTGGCTTGGCTAGAGATTTGGACGCTCCAAGGTCTAACTTGTACGTGTACTCTCCCCTAACAAGTACGTTCCTCATTTTAGTTCTTGTCAGAACAATCCTCCTGCAGGTCCCAAGTTGAAAGTGAAATTGCGCCGGTTTCTTCATAAATGTCTCTTTTTCTTTTTTCCAGTCCAACACTTGACAGTCAATGCCAACTTTAACAACTTTAGAATGTTCACTAATAATAGCAATGTACTCTGATGGTTTGTAAATCACTTCTTTCTTCCTTGTAGACTTTTCTATTACCCCAAACACTCGGCTGGTGGCAGAAAGCTGTGACCGGTTATAGGAAAATTAAGCTCCACTGTTTTTACATTTTTCGTCGAAAGTTTCGAAAGCCAGCGGTAAGCCATGGCCAGGACAATGGCATTTTTGTTTTGGCCTCCACATCCGTCTCACACTAATATCACAGTAGTAATAGGGCTTTCCATTTCTGTTGCTATGAGTGTATCAAAAACGAACGAAGCAATTTTGTTCGATCCTTTGCCAAACTCGTTTTCTGTCCAAAAGTAGGCTGTCACATTTTCTGGAGTCAGTTAACTTTTTGAATCTCTCTTAACCACGGTGAAATTATGAAGGTTATTTTTTCTACTGTAGAATGTGGCTTGGTCAGGTAGTTTTGGCAGGGGTGAAGTTTTTTGGCAATCATAACTAAAAGTTACAATTTTTGGGTCAGTGCATTTGAGTGATATATAAAAAGCCTTAGCACGTAAAGTATGCAAACGTTTTGCAGTGATAATCTGTTGTTTTCCTCACCTGGACCTGCATGTTTTAATCGTTCATCTAACTGGAGGCAAGAAGAGCAAACATCCACCCTAGGTGAGCCAAAGCCAAGATTGTAGTTTTTGTTAAAATAGATCTAAAGTACCACTGTGTTACTTTCAAACCACTCTGACCCTCTGTGAGTGAACGGTTATACATTTTCCACAATTTTTTAATGTTCAACTCAGCAGAAAAATATTTCCTGCCCGTGTGTTTGGCACAGTGGTGAGGCTCTGAACATTTGAATTTATTTATAAAATTCATTACATTCTCTTTCTTTGGCAAATATTTAGTGGAAACCCTGTCACCTCCCCTGTTTTCTTTGCTAAGCTGCGCGGTTTCTCGGAAACGACTCAAAATACCATTTACTAGAAATCGTGAAATATTGAGAACACGTATGAATGTGTTAAGACATACTGGAACCATGGATTTGTCTTTCGAGCCTGTAAAGTATTTGGTCCTCAGTGGTTGTCTTTTGTAGCGTCCAGACGTTGGTCTTCTTCTTTTAACTTCTACTGATGAGGTAAACTTCAGAATAAAGTCATCTTGGTACACTTTATCTTTTTGGGAGTAGAAGTTTTCATGAAACCGTCGAATGTCTTGTAAAGGAACCGTTGTGCACTTAAATTGCCCCCCATTGTGGTTACTAGTTGGGAATCCCGGCAAACCTTTCGCTGAATACCAAAAAATAAAAATATTATTAGTTGTTTCATATTCCAATCCTGACAATATTTTCCTTGGTTCTAGTTTATTAAAAGTTATACAAGGCCATAAATCTAACCTCGCTACAGCTACAAAACTAACCTTGCTAATTGGGATTTCTTTCGTGTCCACTTCTCAGGAGTCTTTTTCTTCTTCCTGGTATGACCAGTTGATGGCTGAACTATTTCCTCCATTGTGCAGTAACTAGTACGAACCAATGAGCCGTAATATTACAATATTTATTAATTAGAAACTTGCTGCGTAAACTGAGAGGCTAATGCTACGAGTGAGGTAAACAAAACATCAACAGATTGAAGACAATCTCATGATGCACTGGGCGCACCACATGCTCTCAGATTGGTTGGAATGGAGAGTGTGAATTTTGCTGCAAAACATCTGTTGGATAATGTGACACCATTTTCAGTATTATTTCTCAGTCGGATAATGTGAGTTTTGGTTCCAAAAACTATCGCAGTTCGATGCGCCTTTACAAGACGAACATGGTGATATGCATAACTCAATACCTTAAAAAATTGGAGAATGTGAGTTTTGCATCTACACCCCTCATGTAAAGACCGCTGATTATTTGATTAAGATAGATAACTTTTGCATTCGAGGTGTGATGAAAAATAGATAACGTCACGAGAATTTATCATATTATTATTATTATTAACTATTTTGACATTTTAGGATTGCTAAGCTTAACTGCTTGGATAATTAAGCCAGGATGTAACTAGTATGAAATGGAATAGCGAGAAGTGAAAGTGATATGAGAAAAGTGTTTTCTCTTCGGAGATAAAAGGACATTAGATGAATGTGAGTTAACTGATGTAAGTAATGAGTTTGTCAAAATATTTATGTAAAATTTGTATATACTAGACAGGGTATTCTTATTTTCTTTTGTGTTTAGAATTAGTTATATTGAAAGTGGGACTGGTAGGAGCCAATGTATACATTTACATCAATTTAATGTTTTTATGTTAGTGAACAAACAGGGTGTAATACATTGTATAGATATTTTTATTTTAGAATCGGAGGAAATTTTAATAATATTTTCTCTATCATTGAAACTCCTAGAAGTGATAAGTTGTTTCTCAAGCTTGTAATTTTATAATGACAAGGTTATTGGGCTTATTTTAAATAATTTCACTTCAATTTATCTTATATCAGTCCAAGTCAGACAAGATTAGGAGTGATGTTTTATTTTCACTCTTCTAGTAGTTTCAAGTTGATAAATTTGCAGGCACATTTTGTTTTGCTCATCCTATTTATAGAAAATCCGTCTTATATTTGCAGCAGTTAGTCAGATGATGTGCTATGGATAATAAGCGCCAACTTTTCCCATCTAAACCCGTTGCTACGCGAGGTTCTAAGAATCTCACTCTCCATCTGTAGTGAGTATATCTATCCCTGTAAATAAATCCATAGCACAACATCGTTTCCATCTTTAAGAATTCCTTGTGAGGTTTGCCTAGCCGGGGACTTCAATGTATCTGCAATCATTCTCCATCCTGGCGGCAAACGCTTCTTAATAACCTACAAATATTACGACATTGTAGAGGAAGGTTATTTTTCTTGCCGGCTTTACTTCCCCTCAGAATAATGTTATGCTCTTAAATATCCCACGACTACGGCCAGATTTGAACCGGAACGACGCGACGCCGAGGAAGCTAGAGAAGCGCAGCGACGTGCACAGTAAACTCACCCCGTAGTTCGGTAGAATCAGCAGAGTTTGTAATGCTATCTGGAATATTAATGTAGACACAGCGATAAATGTGGTAAGGCAGGTTTAGCATTATTTCAACTTGCGCTCAGAACCATCTCTTCTTAAAGGCAGCACAATTTTCAGTGTGGCTCCATAAGCTGTTCATTTTACCTAAGAAATGAGGGTGGTTTAACTGGTAAAAACATACTTTAAAAGGTGGTGTCTTTTTTGACACATCTCAGTCATTCATGAGCCACCTTGAACGCGATGCTCCTAATTTATTTCTGTCTCGTTTGTTGATTAATATCGTTTACATTTTGGGCTAAAAGGGATATGGGGAACTGCAGTTCCTTTTTGGAAAATGTGCTTGGCTTCTGGTCTTTCGATCTCTTAGTAAGCGCGTAGAAACTGGGTTTGTGAATAAAACCTATGTGGTTGCATGTTAACTACGGTGTCACTTGGAACTTAAGGGGAAGCCAAAACGTCTGCCCCCTGGAAAATATGTTTATCCTCAGTAATACAAGTGCATAGTCCCAACTTAAAGGCAGTAGAGATAATTCACAACCCACCTGGCTGGTAAATTAATTTTAACAAATATAGAGCTCCTAAAAATATTTTCACTGTCAACAAGATATGCAACATGTGAAGCTAAAGAGAGCGTATTAAATACGTAAATATGAGTGACAAAATTCAAAGACCAGACCACCAACTTAACCCGTTTCTGCATGATTTTTTTTGACATAAACTAATTAAGATCGGAACCAAATGCTGTTTATAGTGTATTTCTACAGTATTTTAATGAAATTTGTTTAAAACAGAGCGTAACATGGATAATAGAGCATGTGCCATATATGGCACGCTAGGCAGATTATACAATATAATTATGTATGTGAAATAAATTACAACACTGTTCTTTCTCTGTAGTTTGTTTGCCTCCACTGCCTTATTTAGTATGATATGGTACAATAATCACTATTGCATAGTTGATGAACATGGTGTGGGGACGACCTGTCAGTCTTCAGCAACACAGTGTTTCTGTTTCTTATCAAGAACCATGGCCACCAAATGGTTTATCCCACCATACCTGATTATGCAGATAGACCCTGGGGAGTTCCTAGGATGACCTGGTCCTCTGGGTAGTGTTGGGTTCGATGTCAGGTAGTATTGCGCAATATATCTTCTAAATTGTAGCTGACGCAGAGCAACCTCCGTTTTCAATGGACACGTCTATCAACCACGTCAATGTATGCCACCACCACTTCTTCTCTGGGATGTGTATTTTATACTTTCCAATGTTTTCGTACATTTGGTCAGTTCCACCCATATGCTGCTTATATTTTCCAAATGCACATGGCCAAGGGGCAACGATTCTCTTTTTCTTCCCTGTTTAGAGTACCGAAACGCGCCAGAAATTGTGACAGAAGAGTTGTC
This sequence comes from Meconema thalassinum, assembly GCA_946902985.2. Lineage (NCBI taxonomy): Eukaryota > Metazoa > Arthropoda > Insecta > Orthoptera > Tettigoniidae > Meconema > Meconema thalassinum. The sequence goes on along the minus strand of OX336397.1, from coordinate 27,880,106 downwards.
CTGCCATCGTATGACGATTGTTCCATTCACCTCACTACTCCTGTACTCATAGTAACCCATATGTTCCTTCCTAACTCTTTGCTTCGACGGGGTCACTTCACTGTTTTTGGGGATGCGATTGTAGCGGATTGTTCCTATACCACCATATCCTCGGTCTCATAACTGAGTTTGTAACCCAGCAGAGGTGTTATTTTGTCAAAATAGCACCTGAATCCAAGGGGCTTCACTTTCTCTGATAACTCGTCTGCAATTTGAATCAAGGGCTCCGTAGCTTTACGGGAAACCTTCAAGTATTGTTGATTTTTACAAGGATTTTGCTCTAGGTACACTACACAATTTACAAGGTGCCCTTGGGTACTACTCAAAACCATACCTTGTACCCAAATCTAACAAGCCAGTCTTTTAGGAATTGTTTACAGCCATGTCTGACAAAATATATTATCATGCATTCGTCATGAGGCCGGTTTTGCTCTGGATAATACTTGGAAATAAATTTCAGTTTTAGAGCGTCTGTGAGTGGCCGTAGTTTCCACAACTTCTTCTTTCTTCGAATGAGCCAATTGAACTACATTTTATCACAATAATAATTATTATTTGTACAGTACCGTATAAGACGCGTCCCATAAGAAGGTATGCTTTTACCAAATTTGGTAAAGATCCGATGATTAGTTTGGTCATAATTTAATTTTAAGTTTTGACCATTTGGGTGGCCGCCATTACGTTTTGGTAAAGATGGCGGCAATATAATACATGCCACTGAGGAGCCCTTTGATAGTGCTACCTCTGTACCAAATGTCCTTCATTTCCATCTTATTACTCCTCTGGTGTCCATGTACAGCCAAACTAAACCTATCGAAAAGTAAAGTGACTGATCTGCCTAGTGTGCCATATATGGCACGGCTATACATGTTTGTAAATAGCTCAGTCAAGTATGAACAATCAGACAAAGCATCATAATGCACTGAAACGTTGGACTTCACGGTGCGTAGCATGAAAAGAAAGTTCCGCAGAATAATTTATATTGCTCATATACCATTTTTGTGAATTCATTTCTTTTCATCAAGGCGCGCACTTCTCACTTCAATAATACAATGCTATTACAAAGCACGCAGCTGATAGGTAATGACAGTTGAGTCACACAGTATATGCAACAAGTAAGTGCAACCAAAAACTGAAAAATAAAATTCTCTTAATTCCAAGTGATAATCGTACCAAAATTGCAGCGTGCCATATATGGCACGCTAGGCTGAAACGGGTTAAAATGCTTCACCAGTGAAATTTAAATATGATAACATGTTTTTGTACTTGATAACAATGTTAATAAGCCTTACATTTAATTACATAGTTAGACTTAATTTATTAACCCTTAGATACACGCTAAGCGGCACTCAGTGCCGCTTTTTTGCAAAATTTTGTTTGACGTGGCAACCATTTACGAGTTCTGTGAGAACACCCGCTATATCCTTTGTTCGACATGTGCTGCAGGGGAGGGGGTAGGTTCGGAGCCTGTCTGGTTCCCAGTCGATCTGAGACAGGTTGTCAAAGTGCAAGGTGCGCGAATGCGTGTAACAACTGGCTGGAATCGGCGTTGTGAAATAATGTAAGTATTTAACTTATTTTACCTTTGTTGTTTCTTTCTATGCTTCTATCATTATTATCGATGTCAGCACATAGTCTGCAAGCTTGCCTTCTTTTTATAGGTCTCTGTCATGGCTGTCAACAACAGGAGATTGAGAGGTTGCTCTAAGTACTTGATGAGAAAGAAGGGTCTCTGGATGAAGAGGATCTATTCGATTTTTAAAAGTCCTAGTGCGGAGTTATTTTGTGTATTTAGGCACTGTTTATTATTTCATACTGTAAATTAGCAGAAAGTGTCCTTTTCCAAGCCAAGAATCTAAGTTTATAGGCCTACACGATCTGAAAATCAGTTTTACTTTTACTCTAGTGTATTTCTTGAGCTTGTTGAGCATCAGGTATAATGTCTTGTAATATGAGCCTGAAAAAAGGGCAATCTCAATCCAATAATTCTCAATATCTCTATTGTGTGTGAAAATTATTATTTTTTCTTCTTTGTCCAATTAATGTTTATAAGAATGTTTAATTAAAATCCCGTGTAAACCACACTCGGTACAGCCACTGTCAGCGCCAAGATTCGAACCTCCATTCTCCTGACTTTATGCAGCTCTCCATTGTAATCGTAGTGAGTGATTAAATGTTGCGGGTTACGCCACATGGTTATAACATAGTTATTAACCCTTAGATACACGCTAAATATGTCCTTATCCCATCCTTCCTAGTAATATATTTTATTAATAAGAATTTCGTACATACTGATAAGATTTTTTCAGTGTATTCTTATAGGTTCTGTATAATTCTCCATACAAATCAATTTTAGCCGTTTAGCATGTCACCAAATTACGAAAAAGAATGAAAAAATATATTGCAGCATAGAATGCCGCTAGCGTGTACGAATGTTGGTGAAAGAGATGAGTGTAGCTAAGGGTTAATTAGAGTTATGTTACCTATTCTTTCTGCATTCTTACTTTTGATCTCTCCTGTCGTTTGCATTTCTCTTGCTCATATGCTGCACATAACCTCTTCTTTACACTTTTCTCTGGCACATTAAGGCTAGGAACAGCATTTTTCTTTAGTTTTCTAACCATTCGGCTATTGTCAATCGGAAGAACCTCTAAAATATGCAAGTTTACAAAGAGCGGATTACATTCTATATACGGCACAGAAGTATTAGGCTACAAGTTTATCGGTGTTTTTGATGTAACTGAATCCTTCTGAATACTAATTAGAGACAATAACTATCAATAGTGAACAGAACAATCAACAGTACCGGTACTTACGCTGTGGAAAGAAGTCGTCTTCACAAAAATGCAGACTGCACACTGTTATGTAACTTGTAACACGTCGAAGCCCATCTTTCTCTCTGAACTTTTTGTACAGGAAAGTAGTGAAGAAATTTCTTACCCGCATTATACGATTTGCAACCGTATACAGAGCAGTGCCCCCTTGAATTTAACTTTTTATCTATCTGTTCGATAATATCTTTAGCCTTCACTTCTAATTCACCCTTGATTTCATCTCTAATTTCCTGTTTCACAACCTGAATACTTTGCTATAGTACCTCATACTTCTTACTCAACCCTTCATTTACTTTAACCACACTGTCTAGTTTTACATTATTCTCTTCCAGCTTCTGATTTATATTACTCATATCCTCTCTCATCTCTTGACTACTCTTATCTAAATTCTCACCTAAATCACTATTCAATTCCTTCCTACTTTCCAAATTATCTTTCTTACTCTCTTCCAAATTTTGATTTAGCCTACACATATCTTCTTTCATCTCCTTATATTTTTAGCCTATTTTCAATTTTGAAAAAATAGGATTATGAGATTACCTTTTGTCCGTGTGTGTGTGCGTGTGTGTGATTCGTGTGTGTGTGTCCCCCTAATAAAATCTAAACGGCTGGAGCGATTACAATGAAACTCGGTAAGTTCATAGCACTATTCCCTGCGACCCCGACCGTGCCCTTCAAATTTTGTTACGACTCACCAATCCAACATGGCAGCTGTGCGAAATATTTCACCAGCATTCAATATCTCCGAAACTATTACCGATATTACCCTGACATTTTGTATGGTGATAAAGGGAACAACTATAAGTTCACTTATGTGACCTTTGAAAATCTGGTAACAACTAAACGAACATGGCGGCCAAGCGAAGTTGCGACTTTTAAATAGACGTTTTTCGCGATTTAACCAACCAAACGCAATGAAACTTGGTACAGTATATGTTTATATACATTGCAATGCACCGACATCTAACTTCGTTCAATTGTTTACATAACCACAAGATGGCGGATGTGTGAAATATTTCACCGGCATTCCATATCTGTGAAACTATTAGCGGTATCTCCCTGAAATCTTTTACGGAGATAAAGGGCACTACAGAAGTCCATCTATAAGACTTTCAGAAACCGGTTAACTACAAAACGAACATGGCAGCCAAGCGAAATTGAAAATTTTAAATAGATCTTTCTCGCGATTTAATGTTCCAAACGCACTGAAATCTGGTACAGGAAATATTTATACACATTGTAATGCACTGGTATCTAATTTAGTTCAATTGTTTACATAACCTCAAGATGGCGGATGTGCGAATTTTAAAATTAAGTTTTTATTTCTTGTGATGTAGTCATGCGATCGAATTGAAAGTTTGAATATTGAACCTACGCAATAATTTTCCTTTAATGGTACATGACTCTATGGCCTATACATTTAACAATTCAACATGGCGACCATCCAAAATATTTAGTCGACTCTGAATATCTACGAATCTATTATAGCAATCAAACTGAATTTCTTAATGTTCATAGGGGCTATGAACTTAAGTTCACCTATAGGACTTCAAATAACTTGGTGTTCACAAATCCAACATGGAGGCGACGCGAAATATAAAAATTCACGTGGACGTTTCTCGCAATTTAACCATCCGAGTGTAGTGAAACTTGGAACAGTAAATCCTTATACGAATGGTAATCCACTGGCATCTAATTTATTTCAATTGTTTCCATAACCTCAAGATGGCAGCTGTGCGAAATTTTAAAATCTCCTTGTTACTTCTTGTGTCCTAATCATGCGATTGTAGTTTGAATACTACACGTACACAATAATCTGCATGTAACAGTACATAACTCTAGGACCTACATATATAAAATCCAACATGGCGACCATCCGAAATTTTTAGTCGGTTCTCAATATCGACGAATCTATTACAGCAATCAAACTAAAATTGTGTATGTTGCTTGAGGCAATTAACATAAGTAGGATATATGAAAATAGGCTGTATAGTTCTTCACGGAACTACTTGTTTATTCATCTCCCTCAAGATATCAGCTAATGAAATTTCATGGACTTCTAAGGACTTCTGTTTCTCCTGACTACCACTAGTCTCAGGATGTACCTCTGTATTCGTCTCAAGATTTACCTCTGTATTCATGTCAGGACTAACCTCAGGAACATTCTCCTCATTACTCTCAAGATTTACCTCCGACATCTTGGTATTATTATCTACGCTCTCAACATCGCTACCGCTATCAACCTCCTTATAATTAACTTTCTCGACTTTATTCCTACTTCTCAACTGCCTCTGTTCCTCCTCCGACATCTCGAAGTACACCGTATAACAATTGCCCTTCCAAAATTCCACTTCACTTCACTGTCCCCCAAAAGCACTGACAATTTGCACTGAAATTATACACTCCTCTCCTAAATACCGAACGGTTTTCGTGTCCTACTTTGTGGCGCCAAATGTAACATTTTTAAAAGTCCTTAATGCTGTGGTGACAAATGTAATGGTTCTAATAAACAAACATGCTAATAAGAATAAATATACACTGTGGTGTGACCTTACCTGTGATAGTATAATATAATAAATTGTTGAGCGCCAGATTCCTATTTAAGATAGAGAATCGAAATTTAATGAATATATCCTCGGCAGTCAGCAGTAGAGTCGAGACCACTTACCCCTGGTCGTAGTGTAACTTAGTTGACTAACCATTCAGTATTTATTTATAAGTAGTTAAATTTGCCTATAGTATGTGCTAACTACAAGAAAAGTTACAGTCATGAAGTTAAAGAAATAATTTATTGACTCAAGAACAAAATACTAATAGTTACAAAAAAGAATTTAATTTACCAACTGCAGTTTAATTATTTAAAAGAAAATGAACATTTAAAATACTTGAATAAAAAAGCTTGACTCTAAATTGCAAATGGAGACGGAAGTAATAATTGTTTATGCTCACCAACTTGCAGCTTTGCCATATTGAATATTATAACAGATAACCTTGATGTTCCTTCTCATATTTCTAAAAAAATGTTGTAGTATGTCATTTGATACTGTTTAACATAACCAAGTCCGTTGCGACTTGTAGATTGATTGTAAAACTGATATGTAAGTCAGTGCGGACTGATACGTATCTTGGGTAGACATCACGCTGTATGGTTTGAAGTCGGAAGTCGAATATTGGCTCAGCTCATTAGCTAAGACCCTCAGTTGACGCTCTCCTCTTGTGGTCAGAACAATTGTTCACTAATGACTTGTCGTTTCTTAATAATTGTGTAGACGCGGGTTACAGCTTATAACCTCCTTGTCACGTGGTGTCCCAGCTTCCCTCTCTTCATAGTCAAGTCACCCCTTCTACCTGGGTCTCGTCCATTCATGACTCCCTGCTTGCACCAACAGTAGAATCTTCCTGTACTAGTGACGTATCTTGTTGCACCAGATATCGTAATATAATGTCTTCTTCCTTCCAGAAGGAACTCGATGGTCCGCACGTGATTCTTAGTCATTGTGGGTTTTTAAGACCCCGGGACAATGGCTACCTGCCGTTGTGAAATAACTACTACGTCGTTCTGTATGTGACACATAGGGTTGGTCCTTATTGCCAATCTTGTTGCAATATACAATACTTCGTCTCTTTACAAGTAAATGTTAATAAAAATCTTTCTGACTATGATAATAAAACCTGATTGACTGTAATAAGTTAAAGGAAACTGCTTACACAAATATGACTTAAAAATTATCTCATTGATGTACTAATTAATAAGAATAATAAATATGAAAATAAATGCGTAACCCTTTAAATATAATAGCTACGGGATCGAATCGTTACACTATATACGGCACAGAAGTATTAGGCTACAAGTTTATCGGTGTTTTTGATGTAACTGAATCCTTCTGAATACTAATTAGAGACAATAACTATCAATAGTGAACAGAACAATCAACAGTACCGGTACTTACGCTGTGGAAAGAAGTCGTCTTCACAAAAATGCAGACTGCACACTGTTATGTAACGTGTAACACGTTTTTCCAATTGACAGCGTCGAAGCCCATCTTTCTCTCTGAACTTTTTGTACAGGAAAGTAGTGAAGAAATTTTTCACCCGCTTTATGCGATTTGCAACCGTATACAGAGCAGTACCCCCTTGAATTTGACAATTTCCTTTCTGTTTCCATGACGACGTCAAAGCTTCACCATGTAAATAAAACTCACCTGTCACTATGTTACAGCTTCAACATTCTACCACGTAGCTGCGCCATCCAACTTTTCTGACGTCATATTGACGTCAACATACCGTAATAAAACAAGTTATCCCTACACACCCAAGTAAACGTGGCTACAAGTCGCAAACTTCCTAAATGAATCAACGACAACATCAAACTATTTATCAAACTGGGAAACTTGATTCAGCGATAGAAGAGAGTATTGGTGTTGGACCCTAAGTGATACCACAAATGTTCCGTGTCTTGAGTTTGGTGAAGTCCTTCTTAGATGATAGCGTTCTGTCAAGAGTTACACCCAGTGTAAACAGTGCATACTGCTATAGCTCAGTGGATCAGTGGCAGTTTGATTCCCGGCGGTGCTCGTAAAAGATCTCTCGTATCACATTTGATGATTACAAGTCAAAATTGATTATATCTTGGCGACAGACTACCCAACACTGTTCCGGTTTCACTGCGACGAAATTGGGGATTAGATCACCCAGCTACAAAGACGTATAACAGGTAGCTTCGGCTGTACGATAATTAATGTAATAATAATAATAATAATCTCTATGTATAATTCCCCATTTCACGGGATCGGAGACGAGATGAGGAGAATCATTTCAAAGGGGCTGACAGTGGGATGCGAACCATTACCTTTGTACGATAACGCACGTATCCGTTTTTGGTCAACCATGACAGCAACAGGTATAATAGTAATATAGCTTATTATCGTTATTTTGAACAGTCTGAATGGTGGAAAGTGTTTTGAATTGTATTTACTATATTGTATTCTCCGGAAGTTTATAACTAGGCCCACCGTACATTATGTATCTAAAATACTTTTTTTTGGAGTATCTTGTATCTAAAATACATTTTGCCAAACTCTGACTGTGAAGACTAAACTAGTGAGTTTGTAATTGCGGTGGGATTTGGGCAGGAAGCGGCTGTGGCCTTCAGTAATGTACTATCCCGGCATTTGGATGGAGTAGGAGCGGAAAGCACGGAAAACCACTTCCAGGATGGCTGAGTTGTGCCTCACGAGCCCTCAGACCAGAATTCAATATCTTGGGTGACCCTGGAATCAAACCCGGGTCTCCGCGGTAACAGCCAAGAAAGAAAGCCACTACGCAACGAGGCGGACAGGTGCGGTACCGGTTTGGCTGGGCTTCTTATATTCCATGGTCCAAATCGCAGTTCCCTAAGGAGAAACAAAGAACACGGGTAGGTAATTTGTGCATAAGGGTTTTAGTGGAAGTATCCGGGAAAGAAGATGCCTATTAAGGTATAAAGTTTTAAGGTGGTATTTATGTGGCACTAAGGGAGTTGTAGGTTGCAACAACAACAATAGTGCACGGCATTTTTAGTGAGAATAAATGGCTCAAAACGCAATGATTGGTTTTATCTCACTTGGCAGCAGAATCACTTGCTACGTGGTATAAAATACATGCGACGGGAGACGATGTTGTTGTTGTTTGAGTCTTCAGTCTTTTGACTGGTTTGATGCAGCTCTCCATGCCTCCCTGTCCTGAGCTAATCGTTTCATTTCTACATAGCTACCACACCTTACATCCGAGGCAATCTGTTTAACATATTCTAACCTTGGTCTACCCCTACAGTTCTTATCCTCGACCCTTCCTTCCATAACTAAGCTTGCTATTCCTGGGTGTCTTAGTATGTGTCCTACTAACCTATCTCTTCTCTTCATTAGCAGTCGCCAGAAATATCTCGCCTCTCCCACTCGCCTTAATACCTCTTCGTTTGTAACCCTATCTACCCATCTGATCTTCATCATTCTCCTGTAACACCACATTTCAAATGCTTCAATTCTCCTCTTTTCTGCTGCACCAATAGTCCAAGTTTCACTTCCATAGAGCGCCACGCTCCAGACAAAGGCTTTCAAAAATGACTTCCTAATACCTAAATCTATATTCGATGTCAACAGATTCCTTTTTTGTAGAAAGGCTTTCCTTGCCTGAGCCAACCTACTTTTTATATCCTCTTTGCTTCGTCCATCACTGGTTATTCTGCTTCCTAAGTAACAGAAGTCTCCTACTTCCTTCAGCTTTTCACCGGCCAATTTGATCTCCATAGAGGTTTCTGATTTATTTCGGCTGCATTCCAGTATTTTTGTTTTACATTTATTAATTTTCATCATGAATTCCTTCCGAAAGACGGAATCCATACCATTCAAAAACTCATTCAAATCCTCAGGCTTGTCGGCCAAGATGACGATGTCATCAGCAAATCTCAGAGTAGAAATTATTTCTCCTTGAATCTTCACTCCCACTTTAAATTTTTCTCCAATTTCCTTCATTGCTTGTTCAATGTAAAGATTGAAAAGTATGGGTGATAAGTTGCAGCCTTGCCTTACACCTTTCTGAATACCAGCTTCTCTCTCATGTCCTTCAGCTCGAATGACTGCTGTCTGGTTTCTGTGTAGATTGTATATCACCCTCCTATCCCTGTACTTTATTCCAATCGATTTCAAAATGTCAAACAATTTAGTCCAATCAACGTTATCAAAAGCCTTTTCTAAGTCTACAAAAGCCATGAACGTTCTCTTATCTTTCCTTATTCTACCTTCCAAAATTAGCCTAAGACTTAGTACAGCTTCCCTTGTTCCTACATTTCTCCTGAAACCAAACTGGTCTTCACCCAACTCCGTTTCTATCTGGCTTTCAATCCTCTTGTAAATTATTCTAGACAGGATCTTTGAAGCATGAGTAATCAAGCTGATTGTACGGTAATCTTCACATCTGTCAGCTCCCACTTTCTTTGGTATAGGGATGATAACATTCTTCTTGAAATCAGGGGCTACCTCACCTGTCTCATAAATCCTACACACCAAGTGAAATAACCTGATCAGACCTTCAACTCCTATGCAGCGTAGCAACTCAATCGGTATATCATCTATGCCTGGTGCTTTGTTGCTGCCCAAGTCCTCTAATGCTCTGTCAAATTCTGATCTCAATATTAAATCTCCTTTTGCATCCTCATCAATTTCCTCCTCCCTTTCCATTACATGATTCTCGATCTCCTTTCCCTTATACAAGCAGTCTATGTAAGCTTTCCATCTCTCAACCTTATCTTCCCTATCTGTCAGAGGCTTTCCATTTGTGTCCCTAATATTACAGCACTTAGTCTTCTTTTCCCCAAAAGTATTCTTAATCCTTCGATAAGCTGTGTCTACTCTTCCTAATTTCAGACAATTTTCTATACCTGCACATTTCTCTTTCAACCATTCTTCTTTCGCTTCCTTGCACTTCTTGTTAACCTCATTTCTCAGACGTCTGTATTCTGCTTTCCCCTTTTCATCTCTTAGATTCTTGTGTTTCCGACTTTCACCCATCAATTCTAGTATATCCTGAGTGATCCATGGTTTTCTACCTATTCTTTCTTTCCTACCAATGTTTTCTTTTGAGGATTTTGTTATTTCATTCTTCAAAAGTGCCCATTCGTCTGCAATTGAAGTTTGTTTAGGGGTTTTGATTAGTCCTTCCTTTGTACTCTTCTTGAATCTTTCGTTTACATCCTTTACGTTCAGTCTGTCTATTGCCCACCTTTTTGGCTTTTGACTTTTCTTCAGTTTCTTCAACTTTAATCTGCATTTCATTACAACCAGATTGTGGTCAGAGTTTATGTCAGCACCAGGATATGTTTTACAATCCAAAATCTGGTTTCGAAACCTCTGCTTGACCATAATGAAGTCGATTCGGTAACGCCCTGTATCTCCTGGTCTCTTCCATGTGTATATTCTTCTATTGTGGTTATTGAATAAGGTGTTAGCTATGACCAGCTCATGTTCGGTGCAGAATTCCATCAGCCTGCTTCCTCGATCATTCCTTTCACCTAATCCGAAATCTCCTACTATCTTCCCTTCTCTCCCTTTTCCTACCACAGCATTCCAATCTCCCATTACTATAACATTTTCATCACCTTTGATATACCTCAGAATGTCATCTATTTCTTCGTAGACCTTTTCAACATCCTCATCATCAGCTTGGCTGGTAGGCATATAGACTTTTACCACTGTGGTGCACGTAGGTTTAGTATTGATTTTTGCTACAATAATCCGTTCACTGTATTGCTCATAATATTCCACCCGCTGTCCAAATTTCCTACTCAATATGAGACCAACCCCTGCTTGGCCATTGTTTGATTTAGTGCTAAGGACCCTATAGTCTCCTGACCAAAAGTCCTGCTCTTCCTGCCAGCGCATTTCACTAATCCCAACCAAATCCAACCTCAACCTATCCATTTCCCTTTCTAAGGTTTCTAACTTTCCACTTCCTAGCAGACTTCTAACATTCCACGCTCCGATCCGTAGAATGTCAGATTTCCTCTTTGTCACTTCTGTGATGTTAACCCCCTCTCGAGTAGTCCCCACCCGGAGATCCGAACGGGGGACTAGTTTACCTCCGGATTGAAATTTTACAAGGGAGGAGGCCATCATCACATGTAATTATGCATAGAGAGGTGCATATCCTCGGGAATAGCATTACGGCTGTAGTTTCCCGTTGCTTTCAGCCGTGCAGCAGGACGCAGTGTAGCCATTAGTTGGCTTATATTATCAATATCTTAACCGTCTATAAGACTAGTAAAGAATTGATTTATTCTGAAAGGCTGCTACTCCCTTTCAGAATAAGTAAAGAGCAATTCTACTAGAAAATACTAACCTTCTACTAACAATTAAATACCAAAATTCTACTAACGAAAAAAATACTAAAGTTTCACCAACAAACAAATACTACCACTAAAACAGTCTGTCACCAGGCCCACTCACATGCACCCTCACCAGACACACTCACACAACACAGTCTAATAGAACAATGACATATATCTAATAAACAAATTAACTTCATACTTACAACTAAAACTAACTACATACTTACTGTACTGTAATTTGAATTGACAATAATTACAAGAGAGTGAATCTACTGGTGAATAACCTTTAAACAAAAGCCAATGTAAGCCATTTATTTAGGGCTTGCGAATTAATGGACATCAGCCCAGGTTCTTGAATGTATGTGGCATCTATAGGTAAAGCACTGCGCGGATATCCGCAAAATGTTTCACCATGAGGATATAGTTTGCATGGCTGTGCGGATAGCGGATAAGCAGCGGATAATGTTAGAAGAAAATTTGCGGATGGTTTTTACAGTCCAGCCGCCAAGTGTCCTGCTCTGACATTTCTCACGAGGGAGGGAGACAGCGTTGCCGGTTCTGTACCGCGAAATATATAACAACGTGGGCTACATAACATATAAGATGCGTAATCCTTCAATATTTTCCAGGCTTGCTGTTTTTATGTACTCTACCCACAGCTTTCCTGTGCGAGATTTCTGGCTCATTGAGAAAATGTGTCATGAAGTGACTCTTTGAGACGTTGATGGCAAGTGGTTTACTAGAAAAGCATTCAAATTTGGAGGGTTTGCTCTTCATAAAAATTTAAAAAAAAGATATTTTGCCCCTGTTCGAGCGTTTTTGCCAAAGGGCCTTAAGAGTGTTCAAAATTGAACGTTTAAAATCAATCCTCAAACCTTTGTAGTCCTATTCCCGCACATATTCACGGATCGTCTCCGTGGCGTAGTCGCTAGCGCGTTGGTGTGGTGAATTGAAGGTTTCGAGTTCGAGTCAGACCTATAACGGTTGCGTCGGGGGAAAGGAGTTTTTCCATTTTGAAACTAATCATAAACTATTTGCGATCAACGATGGCGCAGGAGCATCTGAACAGTTTTGCTAATCTGTCAATCGAATGTGAAACGGCCAAACAATTAGAAATGAACGATCTAATCAGCACTTTTGCCCTAGTAAAGGCTCGCAAAGCGCCTTTTACATAAATAAAAAGCTCTAAATTCTAAACAAAAACAGTTTAAAAAATGCCTGCCTTGTAAACCATGTTATTTCTCGAACAAAGGGGCCGTTCAGCTCATATTTATCGGTGAGAGTGGACTTATAGCACTTTTAGTAGTTTAGTATATGAAAAACTGTATAGTCGTAGAAATGTTGAAATATGTAAACGTGATTGCGTATTATTATTAATTATGTGCGTTTGGATAAGAAATCAAGCACATGCTTCGTTTTCCGTAATATATTATTTATGCCAAAAAAATCACCAGTGTTAGCTCATTATATTAGGTTTCCATTGATATTGCTTGTTGCTTTTATCTGATCAGGTGATTCCTAGATCCAATTTTATGCTTATCCTATTTGTTGAGGTTTGTTTAGAAACTAGAAATGTAATAAAATGAGTTTTAACTAGCCTAAAATTGATTTTTTTTAAACATCACTCTCCGTACAACACAGCCACTTACAGTCTAAAATTTGCATTTACTAACTCCGCCCCCCTCCCAATCCCCGCGAACTCGTGCCTACTGGGCCCCGTGCACATTCTCGCGCCAGGTCCCGCACACCCTTGCGACGGCCCTGCATATAAACCAGTTTCAATTCTATTAACATTTCAATATGTTGAAAAAAGGAGAGTGGTAAAAATTTATTTTGTGAAATTCTCCTAAACTCGGTCCGATGGACGGATGGATATTTATTGTCATAAAAATCACTGCACAAATAGAAATGAACGTTTACATAACTATTCCTGTGCTACATGTAACATTCACCAAGTAATGGTGTGCTTGACTGCGAATGATGAGACGATGAGGTGTCTCTATTAGATGAAAACACACTGGCACGGAGGGGCACGGTTAGCTGAGTGAAACAGCTTGTCAAAATTCATCCAGTATATATAAGAAAGTTCGAAGATTCCGCCAGACGACGGCAGTTAGGCATCTTGCCTTACAACCAGCCAGGGAACATATACGTCACTTGGCGGACATCACATCAGTCCCTGTGTAATCAATGTCTGTTCATGAGCGGTATTGGTAATGCTTATAGTGTAAGGATCGTATTTTGAGGAGAAGTTACAGTACATGGTGATACTTTATTTCCTTCCCGCATTATTTTACTTGCGTTACGGTGAAATGAGTAGATATAAATCTAATTGTGCCGTTCCACAGTGCAATAATGTTGCTTACAAGACTCATGACGTAGTTTACCATCGTTTCGCCAAAAACCAGGAATTTCAACGTAAGTGGCTATCGCAGTGCAACCGAGCGGACTTCTTAAATGCACTCAATGCACGTATATGTTCAGTACATTTCCTTCCCGAGGACTACGAGTGAGATTTGAAAAATGAATTATTGGGTCTGCCATTAAGTAAGATATTGAAATCAGACACGGTTCCATCTCAACTGGCCTGGAGATAAATTTGAATATCCTGTAGCAGGGGCCAGCAACATAGGAGATTAGGTACGATATAATTTATTATTGATGTTTAGCACCATCTTCTCTACAGTTGCATTGTTCGTTACTTCTATATTATACATTTTTATTAGGCCATTATCGTTGGGCATGTTTGAGAGTTTTAAAATGGAATAACTTTTTATAATAAATCTACGAATTGAAGTTAAAGTGGTAGTGCAACTTCACGTGTGTGCAGTAGGAGTAGGGTCTTGCTATTGTTCTCTAGGGGCGGGGAAATGCAGTATATTAGGTGCGGGTCTGTTGTAATGATGTGAGTAGCATTAGCGCATTAATGAGAATCACCTTTAAATAAGAGCGTTATTGATTAAGCTGTGGATTAATGCGTATATATCTTGCATGAACTGTTGTTCTAGGTTCTTTCCCTCTATAGGTTTTAACAGACCGGGGACTCCGCTGTGACACAAGGTCAGTGCGGAAGAGGGTTCTAACAACATTGTATTCGTCATCCCCAAAGGAAAGAAAACTCGACAAGGAAACCAACACAGACGTAATCACCGACCCTGTCATATTAATGAAAGAACAAGAAATTTAAAAATTACGGAAAGAAATGGAGTTCTTAAAGGGGAACAAGTAGTTCCGTGAAGAACTATACAGCCTATTTTCATATATAATACTCATGTTAATTGTCTCTATCAACATACAAAATTTAAGTTTGAAGGTTGTGATAGATTCCTAGACATTGTGAACCGTCTAAATATTTCAGATGGTTGCCAGGTTGGATTTTATGTACTGTTACATGAAGATTATTGTGTACACGTGGCATTCAAACTTCAATCGCATGATTAGAACACAAGAAGTAAGAACGATATTTAAAAATTTCACACAGCTGCCATCTTGTGGTTATGGAAACAATTGAAATAAAATAGATGCTAGTGGATCAACATTTATATAAGCATACAACGTGCAAAGTTTCACTGCACTCGGATGGTTAAATCGCGAGAAACGTCCATTTAAATATGTATACATCGCGTCGCCGCCATGTTTGATTTGTGCTCACGAGGGGACTGAAAGACCTATAGGTGAACTTATGTTCATAGCTTCTATGAACATAAAACATTTCAGCTTGATTGCTGTAAAAGATTCGTAGATATTGAGAAACGTCTAAATATTGCCGATGCTCGCCATTTTGGATTGTTATATGTATAGGCCATAGAGTTATGTACCATTAAAGGAAAATTATTGCGTAGGTTCATTACTCAAACTTTCACTTCGATCGCATGATTACGACTCAAGATATAAAATCTTAATTTTAAAATTTCGCACAGCCGCCATCGAGGTTATGTAAAAAATTGGACTAAATTAGATGCCACTGAATTACAGTATGTATAATTATTTACTGTACCACATTTCACTGCACTCAGAGAGTTAAATCACAAGAAAATTCTATTAAAATATTTCAAATACGCTTGCCCGCCATGTTCGTTGTTTTACCTGGCACGTTAATGAAAGTTACATAGATAAACTTGTATCAGTGCCCTTTATTAGCGTACAAATTTTCAGGGTAATATCTGTAATAGTTTCGGAGATATAGAATACCAGTGAAATATTTCGCACAGCCGCCATTTTGAGGTTCTGTAAACAATTGAACTAAATTAGACGCCAGTGCATTACAATGTGTATAAACATTTACTGTACCAAGTTTCATTACGTTTGGATGGTAAAATCACGAGAAAAGTCGATTTAAAAGTCTCAACTTCGCTTCACCGCCATGTTGGTATTGTAGTTACCAGGTTTTTGAAAGTCTCATAGGCAAACTTCTAGTAGTGCCCTTTATCACCGTACACAATTTCAGGGTGATATCGGTAATAGTTTCAGAGATACTGAATGCTGGTGAGAAATTTCGCACAGCCGCCATGTTGGATTGGTGCGACACAATACAATTTTAAGGGCACGGTCGAGGTCACCCAGAATGGTGCTTTGAACTTACCGAGTTTCATTGAAATCTCTCCATCCGTTTAGACGTTATTAGGGGGGACACACACATATCACACACACACGCACACACAGACACACGGACAAAAGCCTTTTTTTTTTTTTTCAAAAATGAAAATAGGTTTAAATGTTGCCCTGGTGGAAAAAGAATGCTATCCTGGTGCAGAAGAATGCTGCTCTCAAGTAAGTTAAACCTAAAGGACATGTGGTATCCTGGTGCAGAAGAATGCTGCTCTCAAGTAAGTTAAACGTAAAGGACATGTGGTATCCTGGTGCAGAAGAATGCTGCTCTCAAGTAAGTTAAACCTATAGGACATGTGGTATCCTGGTGCAGAAGAATGCTGCCCTCAAGTAAGTTAAACGTAAAGGACATATGGTATCCTGGTGCAGAAGAATGCTGCTCTCAAGTAAGTTAAACCTAAAGGACATGTGGTATCCTGGTGCAGAAGAATGCTGCTCTCAAGTAAGTTAAACCTAAAGGACATATGGTATCCAGTGCAGAAGAATGCTGCCCTCAATTAAGTTAAACCTAAAGGACATGTGGTATCCAGTGCAGAAGAATGCTGCTCTCAAGTAAGTGAAACGTAAAGAACATGTGGTATCCAGTGCAGAAGAATGCTGCTCTCAAAAGTTAAACCTAAAGGACATGTGGTATCCAGTGCAGAAGAATGCTGCTCTCAAAAGTAAAACCTAAAGGACATATGGTATCCTGGTGCAGAAGAATGCTGCTCTCAAGTAAGTTAAACCTAAAGGACATGTGGTATCCAGTGCAGAAGAATGCTGCTCTCAAAAGTTAAACCTAAATGACATGTGGTATCCTGGTGCAGAAGAATGCTGCTCTCAAGTAAGTTAAGCCTAAAGGACATGTGGTATCCAGGTGCAGAAGAATGCTGCTCTCAAGTAAGTTAAACCTAAAGGACATGTGGTATCCTGGTGCAGAAGAATGCTGCTCTCAAGTAAGTTAAACCTAAAGGACATGTGGTATCCTGGTGCAGAAGAATGCTGCTCTCAAGTAAGTTAAACCTAAAGGCCATGTGGTATCCTGGTGCAGAAGAATGCTGCTCTCAAGTAAGTTAAACCTAAAGGCCATGTGGTATCCTGGTGCAGAAGAATGCTGCTCTCAAGTAAGTTAAACCTAAAGGACATGTGGTATCCTGGTGCAGAAGAATGCTGCTCTCAAGTAAGTTAAACCTAAAGGACATGTGGTATCCTGGTGCAGAAGAATGCTGCTCTCATGTAAGTTAAACCTAAAGGACATGTGGTATCCTGGTGCAGAAGAATGCTGCTCTCAAGTAAGTTAAACCTAAAGGACGTGTGGTATCCTGGTGCAGATGAATGCTGCTCTCAAGTAAGTTAAACGTAAAGGACATGTGGTATCCTGGTGCAGAAGAATGCTGCTCTCAAGTAAGTTAAACCTAAAGGACATGTGGTATCCTGGTGCAGAAGAATGCTGCTCTCAAGTAAGTTAAACCTAAAGGACATGTGGTATCCTGGTGCAGAAGAATGCTGCTCTCAAGTAAGTTAAACCTAAAGGACATGTGGTATCCTGGTGCAGAAGAATGCTGCTCTCAAGTAAGTTAAACCTAAAGGACATATGGTATCCTGGTGCAGAAGAATGCTGCTCTCAAGTAAGTTAAACCTAAAGGACGTGTGGTATCCAGGTGAAGAAGAATGCTGCTCTCAAGTAAGTTAAACCTAAAGGACATGTGGTATCCTGGTGCAGAAGAATGCTGCTCTCAAGTAAGTTAAACCTAGAGGACATGTGGTATCCTGGTGCAGAAGAATGCTGCTCTCAAGTAAGTTAAACCTAAAGGACATGTGGTATCCTGGTGCAGAAGAATGCTGCCCTCAAGTAAGTTAAACCTAAAGGACATGTGGTATCCTGGTGCAGAAGAATGCTGCTCTCAAGTAAGTTAAACCTAAAGGACATGTGGTATCCTGGTGCAGAAGAATGCTGCTCTCAAGTAAGTTAAACCTAAAGGACATATGGTATCCTGGTGCAGAAGAATGCTGCTCTCAAGTAAGTTAAACCTAAAGGACATGTGGTATCCTGGTGCAGAAGAATGCTGCTCTCAAGTAAGTTAAACGCAAAGGACATGTGGTATCCTGGTGCAGAAGAATGCTGCTCTCAAGTAAGTTAAAGCTAAAGGACATGTGGTATCCTGGTGCAGAAGAATGCTGCTCTCAAGTAAGTTAAACCTAAAGGAAATGTGGTATCCTGGTGCAGAAGAATGCTGCTCTCAAGTAAGTTAAACCTAAAGGACATGTGGTATCCTGGTGCAGGAGAATGCTGCTCTCAAGTAAGTTAAACCTAAAGGACATATGCTATCCTGGTGCAGGAGAATGCTGCTCTCAAGTAAGTTAAACCTAAAGGACATGTGGTATCCTGGTGCAGAAGAATGCTGCTCTCAAGTAAGTTAAACCTAAAGGACATATGGTATCCTGGTGCAGAAGAATGCTGCTCTCAAGAAAGTTAAACCTAAAGGACATGTGGTATCCTGGTGCAGAAGAATGCTGCTCTCAATTAAGTTAAACGTAAAGGACATGTGGTATCCTGGTGCAGAAGAATGCTGCTCTCAAGTAAGTTAAACCTAAAGGACATATGGTATCCTGGTGCAGGAGAATGCTGCTCTCAAGTAAGTTAAACCTAAAGGACATATGGTATCCAGGTGCAGAAGAATGCTGCTCTCAAGTAAGTTAAACCGAAAGGACATGTGGTATCCTGGTGCAGAAGAATGCTGCTCTCAAGTAAGTTAAACCTAAAGGACATGTGGTATCCTGGTGCAGAAGAATGCTGCTCTCAAGTAAGTTAAACCTAAAGGACATATGCTATCCTGGTGCAGAAGAATGCTGCTCTCAAGTAAGTTAAACCTAAAGGACATGTGGTATCCTGGTGCAGAAGAATGCTGCTCTCAAGTAAGTTAAACCTAAGGGACATGTGG
Source organism: Meconema thalassinum (assembly GCA_946902985.2). NCBI lineage: Eukaryota > Metazoa > Arthropoda > Insecta > Orthoptera > Tettigoniidae > Meconema > Meconema thalassinum. The sequence goes on along the minus strand of OX336397.1, from coordinate 27,860,844 downwards.
TATCCTGGTGCAGAAGAATGCTGCTCTCAAGTAAGTTAAACCTAAAGGACATGTGGTATCCTGGTGCAGAAGAATGCTGCTCTCAAGAAAGTTAAACCTGAAGGACATGTGGTATCCTGGTGCAGATGAATGCTGCTCTCAAGTAAGTTAAACCTAAAGGACATGTGGTATCCTGGTGCAGAAGAATGCTGCTCTCAAGTAAGTTAAACGTAAAGGACATGTGGTATCCTGGTGCAGAAGAATGCTGCTCTCAAGTAAGTTAAACCTAAAGGACATGTGGTATCCTGGTGCAGATGAATGCTGCTCTCAAGTAAGTTAAACGTAAAGGACATGTGGTATCCTGGTGCAGAAGAATGCTGCTCTCAAGTAAGTTAAACCTAAAGGACATATGCTATCCTGGTGCAGAAGAATGCTGCTCTCAAGTAAGTTAATCCTAAAGGACATGTGGTATCCTGGTGCAGGAGAATGCTGCTCTCAAGTAAGTTAATCCTAAAGGACATGTGGTATCCTGGTGCAGAAGAATGCTGCTCTCAAGTAAGTTAAACCTAAAGGACATGTGGTATCCTGGTGCAGAAGAATGCTGCTCTCAAGTAAGTTAAACCTAAAGGACATGTGGTATCCTACAGAAGGTCGCATTGCTGCATAAAGCAAGTGATAGACAAAGAAGTAAATGATATTTTGTTACAATGCTTTACATCTGGCCAAATTCGCTGTTTACTGAGAATGAAAAACATGCGTTAAATGGGGTCCTAAAGACATCGCGAATGCGTGCTTGAGAAATAGGAAATACCGATGAACTCTCCAAAAATGGACAAGACAGTTCAAGTGTAGACCGGGCATCTTAACCGAAGTGCTTGCTTTAATGAAAGCTAGGTCGTAAACTTTCAAACCTTTCGAAGCACTGGCTGTTTTAAGTTTCGATGAAATGAACATCGACCGTAGCGTGAGTTACGACTCATCCGATGATGTGATACTTGGGCCTCATAAGAACGTTCAGGGGGCGAAGATTCCCAGCTTATTTTCGCCATGGAAACAACCTGTGTACTATGACTATGATGATTGTCACGTGACAAGCACACTGTTACAATCCATAATCCGTGAGGTACAGTAGAAGGAACTGGAGTGCGAGTTGTGGCTGTCACTTGTGATACGAGGGGCAAAAATGCGATGGTGTGGAAAGAACTGGGGGTATCCTATATCAAGGCGCACAGTACCCTGCAGACAATAATAGGAAAGTGTAACGTCCCTCACTTGTTAAAACTGCTCCGAAATCACTTCCTAGGTGAAGGAATTACTCTACCCGACGGAAGAACTGTCACGAAAGAATTGATAGAAGACCTCCTGGAACATCAGAGAGGTGATCTAACAATCACACACTATAGTTCTCAAGCCCACCTGACTGTTAGTGGACGTGCTCGCCAAAATGTAAGATCGTCTGCACAGCTCTTGTCCCGCCGGAGTTCCGAAGCTGTGAATTACATTCTAAACCAAGACCACGAAGGAATTATTATTGAATAATTAACGATGAGTTCTAGATTCCCCAAGGATGAGAAGGCTCCCCTTAGAGGTGGTTATGGACTCAATCACATAAGCCAGGAGAACACCTAAAGAAGCTTCCTAGAAATTCGTTCCCCATGCGCCTAGGGAAGAGAAGCGGCCTTCTCCCATTTCAAAATGGGTTCTTAATGCCAATAAACTCTCTTTTTGGACTTTTTCTAGATCTCAAAAGCATTGGTGTGACCTATATTTTGACCTCAAGACTAAATCAAGACTGCCTCGAAATTTTTTTACTTGTCTTCGCGGCCTTGGTGCATTCTATAACAACCCTACGCCTTTCGAAGTAAAGAACCGAATACGCCTCCTAATATTAACAGGGAATGCGAACGAGATGCCTTGGTCCGGAGGAGTCTCTGTTGCTGAAAATGCAAGTGAACCTGGTTCCTCTTCTGACTGCATAGTAGAAGAAACAACAGAAGAATTCGAGAAGTTCCTCTCAAGAGTACGGTACTCAGTGATAGGCACTGTACTTGGTGAGTATTCAGGCGATGGAAGTGAAGAACAGTTGCTTCAAGATATCAACCTCGACCATGGCAATTCAACATGCCGCAATGAGGATGTGACATCGCAGGTTTTATTGCCTTCAAATGCAAAAACATTGACAGTTCTTTAGGAATTGTAGCTGAAAAATGTCCTATTGTTGAAACACTAACTGCTGAACATGACTGGATTACCGTACTATCATTTCTAAAGGAGGGTTCTGTACTCCAACACCAGAAGGGATGATTGCAATAACGAAGTTTGAAGTAATTTTTGCTTCCTTCCACGGGTAACAGTATTTTAAGTCCAACAAGGTGATGGAAACCCTAACATCTATCATACAGACTAAATTCCCAGAAGTCAACAGGAACATTATTGCCTTGTATGTGCGAACAAGGACTTTCATTCGAATAAGGCACCTGAACAAAATGTCGAAGTGGGAAAGAATGAAGAAAAATGCAGCAAGGAAGAACCTGCTCTGGATAGTATTATCTTCAGGACTGAAGGTTTAGACGTTCAGCCACGTTATAACGTAAGTTGATCGTCTTTTGTGATTAACTTAGCGTCTGTTTAGTAAAAGTTTGGAATAATACGAAATTCTTGGATGAATATCAACCCACTAAGTTACTGTTTGAACGAGAAGCATGAAAACTGTAAACATTATTCACAGTCCAACAATCAAACAGATAATTACACACATCAAAAAAAGTTTTGCATCACCTCGGTTCCCAGATCTCCGGCATATAGACGTTGACTGTGTATATTGTATCCAAGATACAGTCCCTTTGACTGTTCATAGATGTCACTAAAACTGCTCAAAGATGTAAACAACCATGCATGAGCAGGGCCTATTAGACGGAGGGGGTACGACAGCCGATCAGTTCCAGTCATTCCACCAGGACGAAGGTACGCTGCTCATGTTGTCTGTAGTTCTACCATGCCTAGAAGGTCAATACCGCAGTTCGATCGCGTCCGCATTGTTACTTTGTGTCAAGAAGGGCTCTCAACAAGGGAAGTTTCCAGGCGTCTCAGAGTGAACCAAAGCGATGTTGTTCGGACATGGAGGAGGTACAGAGATACAGGAACTGTCGATGACAGGCCTCACTCAGGCCGCCCAAGGGCTACTACTGTAGTGGATGACCGCTACTTACGGATTGCCGCTCGGAGGAACCCTGACAGCAATGCCACCATGTTGAATAATGCGTTTCGTTCAGCCACAGGACGTCGTGTTTCAACTCAAACTGTGCGCAATAGGCTGCATGATGCGCAACTTCACTCCCGACGTCCATGGCGAGGTCCAGCTTTGCAACCCCGACACCATGCAGCGCGGTACAGATGGGCCCAACAACATGCTGAATGGACCCCACGGAATTGGCATCACGTTCTCTTCACCGATGAGTGTCGCATATGCCTTCAACCAGACAATCGTCGGAGACGTGTTTGGAGGCACCCTGGTCAGGCTGAACGTCTTAGACACACTGTCCAGCGAGTGCAGCAAGGTGGTGGTTCCCTGATGTTTTGGGGTGGCATTATGTGGGGCCGACGTACGCCACTGGTGGTCATGGAAGGCTCCGAAACGGCTTTACGATACCTGAATGACATCCTCCGACCCATAGTGCAACCATATCGGCAGAATATTGGAGAGGCATTTGTCTTCATGGACGACAATTCTCGACCTCATCGTGCACATCTTGGGAATGCGTTCCTTCAAGATAACGACATCGCTCGACTACAGTGGCCAGCATGTTCGCCAGACATGAACCCTATCGAACATGCCTGGGATATGTTGAAAAGGTCTGTTTATGGACGTCTTGACCCACCAACCACTCTGAGAGATTTACGCCGAATTGTCGTTGAGGAGTGGGACAATTTGGACCAACAGTGTCTTGATGAACTTGTGGATAGTATGCCACGACGAATACAGGCATGCATCAATGCAAGAGGACGTGCTACTGGGTATTAGAGGTAGTGGTGTGTACTGCAATCTGGACCACAAATGCTGAAAGTCTAGCTGTATGATGGTACAACATGCAATGTGTGGGTCTCATGAGCAATAAAACGAGCTGAAATGTTGTTTGAGTTGATCTCTATTCCCTTTGTATTTAAAGGTTCCGGAACTCTTGGAACCGAGGTGATGCAAAACTTTTTTTGATGTGTGTACATGACACACGGTAAAACAATACATGATAGACTAAAAGAAACATGATTTTGTTCAGCCTTGTCGATACACACAGTTACATGGGCAATTACAATAGATTCATTTCAAAGACTTGGTCATTTAGCCCCGTGCACTAAGGTGTTTGCAGGATTTGTCTGATAATCTGTTTCATTGTGGTGTCTGCTGTAGTCCGTGTATTTGTAATTCATGTGAGGATTGGGAAGGAGGCGGTCGCGGACTGAAGTAGACGTGAGAAACCACGGAAAACTATTTCCGGGATGGGTGAGATGGGAGCCGAACCCTCCTCTTCACAGTGTTGCCTCACGAGGCTGAGTGTACCCCGTTACAGCCCACAGACCAGAATTACATTTCTTGGCAGAGCTGGGAATCGAACCCGCACCTCCGGGCCGACAGCCAAGAATGCCAGCCACTTCATTAAGGTACCTTAGTGTTTCATAATTAGCTTAATTCATAAAGACCTCTTTTGTAGAGGTGTAATATTATCGAAAGAGTAAAAAAAGCGTATTTATAGAACGGACTTAGGTTATTATAATATTGTTAACTATGTTACTCTAAATACTAATGGAGCCTCTTTCTTTTTTATAGTTAAAATATTGATATTTTTGTGTGGCCTCCGTAGAGCCCTGGTGTAGGACTCCCAAGCTGACAGCCGTAGGCAGCCGGTGCATTAAATATTGAACATGCCTTATTAAATTTTACTGCAAGGCTGGCAGATTATCTGCCTGATGATTATTCAATGTCTTTCTATCGAAAGTAAAAGCTTTTTTTTAGGTCAGTTGACTTTTGGTTAACGTTGGAATATGTATTTATTAAGTTTTGTCATTTGTCTCCAGGCCATCTATATATATAAAGCTCAATGTTTGTCTGTCTGTCTGTCTGTCTGTTATGTATACAAATCCACACCGTTTCACCGATCTGAACCAAAATTTGTATACTTGCCCTTCGGATCCCTGCGGGTAACCCTGTCCACTTGAAATTTCCGACAGTCCACCCCATTCCCTGCATTTAGGCCCTTTGTCCCAAATCTACACCGTTTCACCGATCTCAACCAAAATTTGTATACTTACCCTATGTAACCCTGTGAATATCACTGTCCACTTAAAATTTCGGACAGACCACCCCATTTCCTGCATTTAGGCCCTTTGGCAAACTTCTACACCGTTTCACCGATCCGAACCAAAATTTGTATACTTACCCTTTGCAACCCTGCGGGTAACCCTGTCCACTTGAAATTTCGGACAGACCAACCCAATCTCTGCATTTAGGCCCTTTGGTCCAAATCTACACCGTTTTACCGATCAGAACCAAAATGTGTATAGTTACCCTTTGCAACCCTGCGGGTAACCCTGTCCACTTGAAATTTCGGACAGTCCAACCCAATCTCTGCATTTAGGCCCTTTGGTCCAAATCCACACCGTTTCACCGATCAGAACCAAAATTTGTATACTTACCCTTTGGTACCCTGCGAGTAACACTGTCTGCTTGAAATTGCGGACAGACCACTCCATTCCCGGAAAGTGGACAGGGTCCGTCCCAAAGGCAATGGAAAAAAGGGGTAAAACCGGACCCGCTCGGGAAGCCTTCAGGGTTGCCAGCTCCTGAACTCACCAGTCATGAGCCCTTGAGGATGTAGCACTATCCAGGGTGCACCAGGGCTACACACACCCTGCCTCCTTGAGGGTCTTGAGCAGAAGATATGAGATATTAAGAAAAGAATGAGTCTATCAGGAATGATTAGACAAGGGCCAATTAAGGCGGGAAAGTGAAAGAGTCGCTAGGCCTCTGATAACCTGATACCATCGGGGTCGGAAGAGAACAAGAGTTTGACCAAGGGAGGCTGACAGGAAAGAGAACTGAAAGGTGCCCGGCACCAGTAAGTAGAAGCAATGCCGGACTCAGCTGGGGTCCCGTGGTCGCAAACCCACGTCCCACAAGTTGTGACCCTGGTGGGTGGAGGGGGGAAGAGGGGGCAGGGGTGAGAATAGCTTGCTCATTCATCGCGAGGTGACATGAGAAATATGTCCAGACCCCGCCGTGTTACCTGTTATTGCTGACTATGCTGATGTTCATACAGGGTCTTTGCTCAAACCGCTGTAGTGTTACGAAAGAATGAGTGATTCACCGGTCAATGTGAATAGGACCGGGAACCCCCACGAACGTCTGTCATCATATATCGTCATCATCTGCGATATTCTCAGCTACGTGCAGCTTGGACCCGAGCAGTACTCGATAAGCTCTTTCACTACACGCAGCGAGTATAGGCCTAAGCCAGAATATAACGTTCAGACTTTGGAAGATATCGAAGGTAGTAATCTGAATTACCTATATCAGATTTAAAATTACACCATGTTCGTTTAGTAGTCATTTTTCATTACCTTATTATTATCATAAGGGCAAATGACCTAGATGTTACACCCTTTATACCACTAATCACCACACACAATAAGTCTTCATCGCCTGTGAATTTTGAAATATTTCTATCACGGTAGTTTGTAAGTTTGTCGTGTCAATTCAACAGTAGTTTTCATTACCATCCTCATCAAAAGGGCAAATGACCTAGATGTTACGTCCATTATACTACTAAGTAACACCACAGTCTTCATCGCCTGTGATTTTTAAAATGTGTATTTCCATTAGTATGTAAGTTTGATATATCCGTTCAGTAGTAGTCGTCTTCATTATCATCCTCATCAATGGGGCAAATGACCTAGATGTTACGTCCATTATACTACTAAGCAACACCAGAGTCTACCTAGCCTGTGATTTTAAAAATGTGTATTTCCTTTAGTTTGTAAGTTTGATATACCCGTTCAGTAGTAATCGTCTTCATTATCATCCTCATCAAAGGGCCAAATGACCTAGATGTTACGTCTATTATACTACTAAGCATACCAGAGTCTACCTAGCCTGTGATTTTAAAAATATGTATTTCCATTAGTTTGTAAGTTTGATATACCCGTTCAGTAGTAGTAGTCTTCATTATCATCCTCATCAAAGGGGCAAATGACCTAGATGTTACGTCCATTATACTACTAAGCAACACCAGAGTCTACCTAGCCTGTGATTTTAAAAATACGTATTTCCATTAGTTTGTAAGTTTGATATACCCGTTCAGCAGTAGTCTTCATTGTGATCCTCATCAAAAGGGCAAATGACCTCTCATTCCTTTAAAGTATCAATTATTCCCATTCGTTGATAAGTTACATGTGCCAGTAGTCGCTTCTATGTTCATCATCACTATGTAGAAGATGTTTTGCGTCAGAAGAAAAGACAACTGGATGCTCAGGAACTGGAAGCTTCTCTTTGAGGAATTGCTTCAGACATTTATCGTACAGTTTAAACTTTAACAAGACGAAACTTTTAACCAGATAGCGATCTAAGTGGGAGCTCTTTGGCAAAAAATAATAAAGTCTTTCCCGAAATGTGAGTCCTAAAAATAACTTTTTCTATTATTTGCTAATTTTCATATGTCAGTTATGTAGTAATTTTCAATATCATCCTGATCAGTAGGGCAAATTACCTAGATGTTACGCCCTCAACGTCATTTGGGGTAAATGTCCTAGATTTTAAGTCCATTATATTTCTAATCACCACATAAAGTCTTCTGCGACTGAGATGTCACGAATTCTGGGACCGCTAACGACATATCTCGACTCGGACTGAATACAAATATCACGAGAATGATCATTATTTTACAGAGCCTTCCCATAGTGACTTAAGTATAAACATTGTCACTGGGTTTGATAATGTAAGAAATGAATACATAAATAAATATAATTTATGACGTTGAGTGTTAAGGAGACTGAAATATTATCATCTTTCCACGGGGCGAAGCCGGGTACTACTGCTAGTAAGAATATAAAATAATAACTGATGTGTTTTTCTATTGTGTTAGAAATGCATTCGTAATCGTACAATTTCCCTTTAGTCATGTTCCGTACCGGTATGTGTCCTGATAAATTTATAAGTGCGTTGCTAGCAATATCGTCACCGTGCATTTGATGTACCACGTGGCGAAATACTCTAGTCTGAATATTTCTACTTCCGTGTAGGGATATTTGAAATACTCTCTGCAGACGTGACTAAATATAATATTAAATATAGGCTACGTCTTAAACCGGAGCTTTGCTAAGACATGTTCGTGCCTGTGTAGATCAATTTCCAATATTTAACTGTCTAGGATACACGGTTTCAGACTGTACCTGGGAACTTTATATGAGGATATTATATTCAAGATACGCGGTAACAGTATTTATAAGTTCGTAAGGATAAATACATCTCTCAGTCCCTTCCGTTCAATGTCTGTTCAATGAGGGAGGATTGATGTGTCTCTTTTGAAGTGGCTTCCTTGTAACACGAGGCGAAATAATTGTCTTGTATTTTCCAAGATCCACTGTATCCAGTTACTGTCTATTTCTTAATACTCGCGCAGTATCTTCTGTTTACTTCCACTTTGATAGGTTTGTAATGTAATTTTGCGTCGGACAATCCCGCCTGCCCCATCAAATTGTGTTAAGGTTTGTGTGTAGCTTACTTAGGAATAGAGAAACCAATTATAAGGCGCTTCATTTCACTGCTCCACAAGCTGGCACCAGTAATTCTTCATTGTATCGCAATTAGAGTCACTAATATTTTGCTCGATATTCTGCCCTAAGTTATATCATAAAAAGGCGAGCGTCATTGTCGAATTAGTTTTTCCGTTAGCCTCTTCTTCTCACTGTGCACCTGGAGGGATATATTCACATTAACTTACCAGTGACCTAACTTGCATGAGTCGGAGTGCTGAAAATATCTCATTTGATGTGTTATATATGATAAATATTCGGCATACTTGTATAAGTACGGCTCCTAATATTTCTCGAGTGCACTTTGTGTGTTCTAGTTTGCTGAATATCATGGAGCAACAACCAATCATTAAGAGAGAGCCTGAATGGTTGTCTGATACTGACGAAGTCCTTAATATTGTAAGTTGTATTTAATTTGCATATTGTGTAACTTAACATGTGCAAGCCAAGGGACTGTTATTCTGTCTGTATGTTTTACATTGGTTCATACTTTTATGATACCTTCTAGGATTCTAGGACTGCATATAGCAATCTGCTGGATGAGTCTGGTGGTCTATTTGAATACGCAAGCAAGGATATCAAAGTGGAAAACCAAATACAGGTGATCATAGGTTCTTATAGTCATGTACATAATTTTATCACAATTTGAACGTTTTGATTATTGGGTGTTGCTTTTTATTTTAGCAGCTAGCAGTTGCTGATGTTATTGTATTCATAATGCAGGTTCACGCTACTGAAACCCTGGGCTCTATTGTAAGTGTAGAGTACATCATTTGCAGAGATAATTTGCTAATTTATTGCTAATTCAGCTGGCTCCCTTGTCTCTATTGGTGATGAAGTCCTCAACACAAGCTGTGCTAAGTGTAGGTTATTTATTGAAATTGCAAGCAAAAATCCATCTTTCTAGACTTCAAGCAGTTAAAGGGGATGTAAACTTAACTGTTTGAAAATCTGAGGGGCATGTTCATTGAACCTAAACCAGAAGAAGATAACAGGTTCTGTTTTTGAGAATACCATGTAAATTGTCCTAGCTGTGATTGTCAATATGACTTTGTTGGACCGATAACACACTCCGCTGTTAGGTTAGCTGTGGCTGTCATTATATCGTTGGTCCACCCTTCATGACAGCCTCCAATGGTATGTAAACTTGTGTAAAGCAAAAATTGTTAGGTTAGATTTCGTCAGAACGCTCTATCAAAGTTCCAACGTTCACCACTAGGTATCATAGATATCTGGTGGCGAAAGTTGGAACTACTTGAAATTGAACGGAACTTGTAGCTCGCTCTTTAGGGTGTCCGCTGGAAGCAGCTACAGACTCAGGCGAGCCGAACATGTCCTCGGACACTCCCGGCACTAAAAGCCATACGATAAATAAATAAATAACATATTGGTAATTTGATGGTGCCAGTATTTCTCGGAGCTTTGAATAGGAGGGGAGGAGGGGGGAATGTTAGTGGTTCGTCTTGTACTGGCTTATAGTCACCGTCTGAAAAAAACTAGAGATGGTCTATTGCTGTGTGCCTCAACCATTATCACAATGCAGTCGGCAATATCGTTCAAAAAAACTCTTTAACCATTGTTGCCTATAAAAATATTCATATCCCATATTTGTCACCACATTGCCTGATCTCGACAATGTCAAAGGACCATGAATAATGTCTTAAATGTGAATTGATATGAAATTTCAAGTTGCTGCCACTTCTTAGGAATGTATTTATCGTTCGTGTTAAAATCCTCCCCGCCTTGAGTATCCTTGATATGAATATTGCTTTAATCTGGTCACAAGAGGCTAAAACAAACAACGATTGATACGAGATTTCAGAACAGTGCATTTTTCAACTTTGCTTGTGTTTATTATCATTATATGGTAACTCTAAGTAACTGCATCTTCGCCGCAATGTCGCAACACTCACAATGCTTGTGGCAATATGCTAGGCCTACGTTTTGTGAGTGTATAACAACTGAAATGTTTTCAGATGTTAACTCCACGAAAACTGTCACTGTTGAGGAAAGAAAACTATTAATGGGACGCTGATTCACCCTCAGATTGTCATTTTAATCCTTGATTCTTTCAATGCAAGTTTTGAAGGAACATATTTGTAATTCAAGTCATTTCTTTGCAGGACGACACAGACCATGAAACCAATATTAAAATTGAAGAAACTTCTATTCCGGAGATCGTTCCATTCAAAACAGAAACACAATCTTTAGATCAAAAAGAGGTAAGCATCTTAATATATTTTTACAAGACATCTCCTCATCATGTAATAGCATTAAGGGATTAAGAGGTTTTTTTTTGGTGTTGATTGCAAACAGAAGCGTTTGGTTGAGAGGTGTTGATTTGTACAGCAGGCACAATACTAGGGAAATAATATATTGCGGGAAGCTACCGGATGTTTGGCCTAATCACCTTGTATTAGATGCCCACTCTGGACTTGAAGTCTAGGTATGAACCTTATTTAGGATATGTTATATTCTGGTAGAGATCTTCCCATGAATGCTACAGAGAGGAGGTAGGTTTGATGCCCCTCATGAGTGATCGTCTGTCCTTTTTCACTTCAACTCCGGGCATTTGCTGGAATGGTTCTAAATTATGACAGTGAGAACCTCCTTCCCAATCTTGAGCATTGCCGAAACATGTAGTTGACTGTAAGTATGAAGATAATAAATAATTGAAGATGTCTTGATAGTAAAAGAATGTTCTTGAACCATCCGGAGAAAGTAATTGCTAATATGTAACTCCTCTTCCTTTTACTTGTAAGTACTAAGAAATCTTTCCTTCTTGCCATATTTCTTGGTTCTTATAGTTTTTAAGTTATGTTTCCTTTAACCCTCAGTGGGAAACAAGATAAACATATTAGCTTATGCTGATGACATAACACTCATGGCAGAAAGCGAATACGATCTAAAAATACTCACAGAAACCCTTATTGAAGAAGCCAAGGAGGTAGGTCTAATGATAAATGAACAAAAAACAAAATATCTAGTTGTAGGAAGGAATGCAGCACAAGTACAAAACCCCTTAACAGTTGCTTCATACCCTTTTCACAGATGTACTGAGTTCAGATATCTGGGGATTATCATAGACCAGAATAATATGGAAGAAACAGAAATAAAATCAAGAATTCTCAGTGGCAACAAAAGCTACTGGTCTCTGCAAAATCTTTTAAAGAGTAAAATTATATCTAGAAAAACTAAAGTGAGAATTTATAAAAGCATTATACTTCCTGTTGTCATGTATGGCTCAGAAACCTGGGTATTGTTCAAGCAAACTGAAAGGAAATTAGTACCTTTTGAAAATAGAATACTACGACGCATTTTCGGACCGATAGTAGAAAATGGCCAGTGGAGAATTAGAACAAATAAGGAGTTGCGGGATCTCTACAAAGAACCAAATATCGTGGCCCTTGCCAAAATCCAAAGAATGCGCTGAGCCGGTCATGTACATAGAAGAAGTAGAGAATTGAATTTAAGGGCAGTTTTGGAAGGTGTACCCAGAGGAAGGCGACCATTGGGACGACCAAGACTTCGCTGGTGGGACCAAGTTCAAAAAGATATGAGAAAAATCGGGAGTCACGGAGGGCATAATGGATGATCGAGAAAGATGGCGCCGTGCTGTTGGCGAGGCCAAAAACCTGCTTAGGTTTGAGTGGCCATCTAGGTAAGGTAAGGTATTCCCATTTGAAAGGTGTTAGGGAGTAAATGAAGTGTATGTGTTTGTGGCGGGGATTTTGCATTCGAATGACCTTTTGTCAAGCCCGTAAGTGTTAATACGCTCTTAAATATACAGTAGTAATGAGGTATCGTTCAAGCATTATCCTGCATGTAAGAATCTCGATGCACACAGGAACTATAAAGATTGGATTCAGTCCCAGTATGCAGCAAAGAATCCAGTTTTCAATTAGTACCTACTGCAATCTCATCATTGGCCTGTATCTTTACTACAAACTGTGAGTTCCCTTGCAGTAGCAGAACTATTATTAATAGCAGCGGTATTGGTGTTTCATACTCTACAATAGACTCCCTCTGGAGGGATTTAATTGACTTACCATGACTTCTTTTGGAACAATTGTATAATAAATTGCAGTGATTTGTTAAATTAAGTCTTGTGTAATATTTTAGAAGTTGATTGATTTATGCCTGTATTCTCAAAATTTATGCTGGTGCAAATATTGGCAGTCAAGTTGCTTGTTACTCAATGTTGCTTGCTCGTGTTGGATCCTAGGACCTCTTATAATCTTAGGCTAAAAATTTTAACATAAATGTTTTGTCCTCAATTCTTATATCAATTACGTCTTCAGTAAAGCATTTTCCTTCGCTTCAAGATTGACTTAAAAGGAGATAGTTTATTATAAGTTACAGAATTTGAGGTTATAACCACTTATGTGTATAATGTTCATCCCCAGCAGTAGGATGTGAATGACAGTACGAAAGTCCATCAGCGAATATATCTCCACTTCAGTGGACCAGTGCAGTAAAAGTACACGGTGTGTTATTTATATAAAAGTATAAGCATAGAAATAAATTATTCCATCTTATCCCTAGGGTGTGGAAGAAGAAACCCAGGAAGGAGACAGTGTCGGAAGGGGAAGTCCCTTCAATGAGTAAGTGTTCAACACACAAATTATTTGATTTATCGCTTTAAATGTGCATAACTGTAAGTTTTGGATTTGAATATGATTTGTTTGCAATGTCAGATGCGTCTCTCAGTGTTTGTGTCTCATGAAGTAGATATTGATATTAACTTTTTATTTAGCAGCCCACAAATTGTCCATTCTCGTTCAGTGTTCTCACTGTCGGGGTATATTTAAGAAACGTATGTCAGTCTGTTGATGGGAGCTATTTCTGTCTTGTGTAAATTTATCTGGAGGACATACACATGACGCAGTGATAATAATGTGAATGTGAGGAAAATCCATTGCTTCAAACTTCCCCACTGTGTCCTGAGCCCCATACGATTCTTCTGTAATCCGAACCCGAAACGAAATGTGTAAACTGATTCCTCGTTACTCTAAGTTACTACAAGGAAAATACATTTCAACGAATACAACTAGTGATAAAACCAAGGAGAATTTTAGAAATTCGCCATGTATGAACATATACAAAAAGTTGATGCTGTTTTTTTTCTTGGATAACACTTCATAGCTTGTGAGAACACGGAATGATATCCCAGTGTTTGGTAAGCACCATGAAATTTCCCAGTGGTGGTTATTGGGTATCTTGTTCCGGTAGAACAGTACACATTGGGTAGGGACGAGTACATTGGGTAGGCAGGACTGGTACAGATTTACACATTGGGTAGACAAGTCTTGTAAAGGCGTACATATTTGGTAAACAGGACTTCTAGAGTAGTTGACACGACTTATGGAGAAGTACACAGTCTAGATGTTCAACTATTTAACATTCATCAGCTGAGCGGATACGAAACCCAGAGGCCAGGAGCTAATGCTGGAATTACTCGCCTCTCTTCCTTTGCTATTTTAGCCTTGGTCACTACCCCTGTTTCTCAAATTTGGGATATTTTCTCTCTGGGCAAGTAGTTACAGAGTTGCTGCGTCAACCTTGTGGCTCTAGCCCAATAATGTTGTACTATGTCGCTCTCCTTGCCATTATTGTCGGGTTTCTGGTTCCTCCGACTAGTATTTTGCGCTGCAAGTTAAGAAACATGGTCTTGACCACCTCGGAATCTCAGCTTGACGAGGAGCAAGTTGTCTGCTTGAGGTTTGTGAACTGCAAAGCCGATATCAAAACTCCTCTAAGCCCTGTCGGCTCGGATAGTGTACGGTACTTATTACTTTTGTTACGTGCAAATAAATCACAGATATTGCCTGAACAATGTTTGTAGTCTGTTTGGATCGTACACTTAATAAAATTAAAGACTCTACAGGGCTGATTGCAGACTTAATATTTTAATACCAACATATAATACGGTTTGTTAAGTTGGGGTTTTATATTATTATTTTAAAGTGGGGTTTTTACCCTAAACTATGAAACAATACTCACTCAAAACTCTGAGGCATTAATATGTTTGAGTTTGCCCTAAGCAATAATAAATTATATATATAAGTTTTAATGTAACCAAACGGCCAAGGAAAAGGAGTTATAGTTGAAATGGAACAATAGAACATATGTGAACATTTCCACTAAGTACTGTCCCCGTTTACCTGGATAGTAGGCTGTCAGATATCCGCCCCCTCAATCGGATTGCCAATTATCAATCGCACCGGCATAGCTACATCAATAAAAATGGCACTGACAGATACTATCGAGATAAGAGCACAGAAGTTCACAGGAAATCATTGTGGAACACACCAAAATGGACGGGGGTTCATACTTACCGTTACTTACCTCTTAATTATCTCGGGGTTTGAGTTGACAACAGGATCACTAAAGTCTGTTCACACAATAACCTCCACCATGACATTTAAAAATGAACCATAGACGAAGACGAGAACTTTGAACTGTACAAAAGCTTTATTTCTAAAAAAGGGTATGATTTTGATAACACAACAAAATCAACGTGGCTATCAGTAGCCCAAGTCAATCTGACTACGTCCTCCAGTAGGACTTGCAAAAATTATCATACAACATGATATAAAACATTTTAGCTCCCAAGAGCTCCAAATAACGTAATATTCATAACACTATTGGATTGGAAAAGGACGTCAGGGTGTGACATATATAGAGCATTTGGTTTCCTTTTAATAAACATGAGAATGGTATTTATAGTCGCAAGGCCAGAGTGCGGACGACCTCACACTGATAACCAGATGTTGGCCCAGCTGCGAGCTACCCTCGAACCTGTTGCATACTGGTCAAATGCACTCCCTTCTCACATGCTATGTTACGTAAGAATACAGCTTGTTCTCTCAAGCTTTTAAATGTCTACAAGACAACTCACATTAATATTTACGCAAATCTTTCAAGTACTTTGCTCACGTCCTATTGGATCATTATGTTAATTCCTTAAACTTGTTAAGTTCAATCCAAATGTTTAATTAGCTCTTAAATGTTTATAACAAAATCACATAAATTATTTATAACAATTAGAAATTGTTTATAATATTTGTCAAAGACAATAAAAATATTATAAGCACGCCTTCAACATCACTCTCGTTCCATATTATTTTCAAAAATATTTACAGCAATCATTTACAATATTAACATTTAAATTGTTTAAATTATTAATTTAAGAAATACATTAACCACATGTTCATTCGGTTGGTAATTTTCATAATCGTGTTTAATATAATCGACCAATGAAGGTTAGTTATACATGTTAATGTCACAATCTGGTTTAATAAAGGTTTTAATAATGATTTGTGACGGCAACCTTTATTCAAAATCTTATCTCAAATTCTTTCAAAACTCGTGTCAATTATAACAGTAATTCACTTGATTAATTTTCAACGAACTATGACAATCTTACTCCAGCGGAAAATCCTTCGCTAACAAGTTAATGCACAAACTGCATTAAAAATATGCCCAAAATTCATCATATATTAATCTATATGGCATTAAACTTCCACATAACTTACAAAACTTCCACAAATAATTCTTTAACATTAATTCCTGTGGGAACTTCCTTCATATTCAAGGGCATTATACCTCAGCGACTTTCAACACGCGCTGCACTAGCGATTATACATTCATAGTTCCACTTAAAAAAATTTATAATCATTAATTGTTTCAAAACTGTTTTTTTTATTTAACCTTCGTGGATTTCATTCATGAACCGAAATGAAGTCAAAACTTGCCAATCACAAACAAATTTAATAGTGAATACGCTTATATACGCCTGTCTGGTCTATCAAAATTTAAGATTAACATCTTAAAAGAAATTGTAGTATAAAAATACTATCATCAAATAAAGTGCGACTAAAATGCAAAGTAGTCGAATAGAATCCAATTAGACTGGGGAATGCAAACATCGTTATATAACTCTCTAATTGAGAAAAACTCCTAACAAAAGTTCTCGACTTTAATGCATTCAATAATTCATTATTAAAGTTACTCTTTCACAAAAGTGTCTATGATGCAATGTTCATTCATAACTGACGATAAATGTGTGTGTTGCAATCAATTCAAATAACGACTAGTATTTCCAAGATCGTCGACAACGTAAGAGATTTTAACGCTCTAAAATCATTTAAATGTTCTTCCTTCTTGATGATGACAGAAAATTGGTCAAAGTAATTAAACTGGGGTAGAATTACTTTAATAAAATGACACGCTGTCTGAATTTAAATCTGCCATAAAAATCATTAACTTACAGTCAAATCGTGACTACAAAAATATTAATTACTGAAAATTCTAAATATCAGTCTCAACTGATTCAAAATCGTTATCTATGCCCATGACATAACAATGTCTTAATAAATCGTCGAAAAAGGCATAACTCATCAAGGTGTACTGAGAATAAGAATCTCAACAAGAAAATAGGGCAAAATACATGAGGATAAAAATATGGGAAAAATGGTTGCTCAAACATCATTAATAAACTCAAATACAATAAACGTTCACGACTACCTTATCTGCCGATTGACGTTCCAGAGGAAAATTCCCCAAAGAAGACTGCTGATGGATCCATTTCACCAAGTTAAAGTTGAGCTCCATCCTCGAAATAGGAAATAGCACCCTCGGAGAATCGAACTGCTTCCTTCTCCGGAAATCGCTCTGCTCCTCGAAGACGAATAGACATCCTTCCGGCAATAGTCTTCTTTGTGAGTCGGGACATCCCTGACCTCTCTTGAAAAATTCCCTGAAGTTCCAGTAGACAATCGCCATGAAGTTTTGTAGAAATTTCCGAAGAAATTATTCATATTCGGAGTATGAAATTGTTTCTATGGCTGTTCGATGGTATTCAGCCTTTAATTACGAAACATGGGTGTAGATGGTATTCACCGCATGTTCGCTTGTGTGGAATAGCAATTAGCGAAGTTCCATGTCGCTATCTTACTCCGTTGAAATATGTCCCAATTGCAATAAGCCCTTTAGCCTTCCATCTGCTCTTCGGTTGTAGTGTTAGAAGAACAAACTGCCGTATTCAATTGCTCCATTATACTGTATCGTTCTGTAACCAAGCAATCTGAAGTCTTTCTATTCCACTCGCAGCGTCAGCCGTTGCGTTGATTCTGGCTATACAAAAGTGCTTCTCTTGTGGCGAGATAATCACTTTTGTCAGTCGTATAAAACTGCTAATATCTTTTAAACTAATCGGTCGAAATTGTTCAGCTTTTCTCTATTACTTTATGAAGCACAGCACAATACAATTAGCTTATCGGTGACCGCTAACTGTTCGAAGCTAAACTTGTAGAAGCTTTCTAAGGTCCGTTTCAACTTCACCTAGTTTGACTTGGATCTCGTTAATATAGTGGCCTCGCCACGCGTTATAAAGACAATTCTTTTCACTGCTGTTCACTTCGACGTCTCACTATAATGAATGTATAAGAAAAGAACTTTCACAAATAGACTTCGATGATCTGAGAATGAGATCTCAGAATAATCGGAGAACGAAAGAGGCTCCTCTCTTCTGCGCAAGCCCTTTTATTAACTTCACGAGGGGCGTTTCCATCCCTTCCAAAGCGTGATACTGCGTCATCGCTAAAACTTCCAACTTCGTTAATACATGACGTATTTTCAAAATTCAAAAACTGAAAATAAATTTCACCAAAATTCCAAATCAATGCCTTTACTGCAAATGGATTTCCACAATTCTGCATTCCAAAAGTAATAAAAATACCATAGTTTCAGCAATCTCCGTCTTCCTTTAAACTATCGTTGATTGGTTCATGCCTCTCCTCCAATAGCATAGTTTCTTCCTCAGCAGAATTCCTCGTTTCCTGCGACTGCGTCGTACATCTTGGAACATTCTCGACTAAATGCTGACGTCACTGAGAATCTCAGCTCAAGTAGCCTGCTGGCATAACATTTGCGTCATCCGTGCTTACGTCATGACTACCCACGTCATAACTATGACAACCATAACTCTCCTTATAATTTCAATATAGCCACCGTGGTCTCTACATAATTCAATTACGGGGGCATTCTCCTCTCACCACGTTTTAAAAACAGTTGCAAATTGTTTTTAAACTCAGTGTTACAAGTATCTCAACTCTCTTGAACACGAAATTGAATTATTACTGGCTTACTCTAGTATGATATTTCCCCTATGTTCCTTAATCATAAATCTGGGTTGTGTGTGGTTAATGTATTCTTTCCTCTCTAATTCCTCTTCTGACCAGTATTTCTATTTTCTAAGTTCTGCCGGCTCGTAGAAGGTCCAGGATCGATTACAACATCCTGCCTTTTCTTTTGATTGTCAGCTTCTTTATCCCTTAATTCTTTTAAGTATTGCTGGCTTTCCTTCTCTCTTTGCTGATACTGATCGGGTGTCATAACCTGACCTTGAGTATTCTGGTTTCTATTTTGGTTTTGGTTATTCCTATTATAGTTACGGTTATACCCATTATTGTTGTAATATCTGCCTCTTCCATTGTAGTTTCCTCGGTTGTAGTTCCAACCTCTTCTCTGTTGATACGGTCGGTAACCTTGTGATCTGTAATTTCTAAACTGATTATTCCTGTGAGGACCTACATTGTCAGTTTTCTCCTCCTCTGGCTTGTCAGTTTGTTGGACTTGGTCCATATATACCGTATTGATTTCTTTAAACTCCTGCCTTTGACCTTTCTGGACTACGTTAGGCATTGGGCTTGTGTAGTCTAACCTTCTCAGTAATTCATCCATGCTGGATAAATCCCTGATGTTGGACGAAATTATAAGTCTCCTCACCTCAACTGGCAGCATACGAGAAATCGCATCTATTAGTTGCTCCGTGGACAATGGGGGTTGCAAAAATCTCAAGCGGGACAACTGACTCGTAAAGAAATCAGCGTACCTCGTTGGAAGAGTACCTGAGTATTTTCTTGAATACACCTCCGCTCTTAACGAATTCTGCGCTTCTATAGACCAAAATCGCTTGATTAATGCCTCTGCAAACTCGTCAAAGTTACTGAATGTGTATCTAAATGCGCGAAACCATTCAAGGGGTCCTCCAATCAGATATCTCTCTACTATCTTCATCTCTCTCTCTCTGGGAATGTGAGCTTCGATGAAATAATCTTTGAGATTCCTTACATACTCTATAGGTGTCAAACTATCAGTGTTACTGAATTTTTGTGGTTTGTCTTCGAAATTCCTAATGACCGTCACGTTCCTCGGATATGAATCCGGATAGTTTTTCCCACTATCTCGGTAGTTCCACTCAGGTTCCATATTCCTCTCGTCATCCTCCTCTCTGAATCTGGATACACGTTCTTCAGGAGTCACGTCTCTCTCTTCTGGCTCTAGGTTATGTCTTCTAGCATAATTCCTATTCAATTCGCAAGCTAAGCCTTCTGTATCCTTGTCGGTGATTTCTGTTAAGACTTTCTTGATAATCTCTTCTTTGTAGTTCTCCATTAAACTAGCCTCTCCTAACTTCAAATTTTTCAGTTTACTCGTCGTTTCATTTACGTCAGAGACAACCTTATGAATTTGATCCTCTAATGTAGATTTTAAAGTTTGCATATCCTGATCTAGTTGTGTTCTATCGTCAACTTGTTTTTCGGATAGCGAATTTATCCTGACGCTTAAATCTTTCCTAATCTGTACTACTTCATTGTTAATTTCTATCTGCGTACTGGCAAGTTTTCTTTCAATCCTTTCCTGAATTTGGGTTACATGTTCCCCACTTGACTTATTCCACTCGTCTTTCCATACCGCTACGTTTGCTGTTAACATTTCTGCTATGTCTACTTCGATATCCTCTTTTAATACTCTATTGTGGTCTAATACCTGGGTTCTCATGACCTCTACATCATACTTCAACTCTGCTAAAGACGTAGTTGTTCTAACTGATTCATCGACTAACCTAGTCGCTAATGCAGTTATATTACGCGTACAAAGAGTTTTTGAGTTTTCGATTTCTTCCCTGACTTTATTTACATCAGTTTGGACTTTAGTCATATCTACGAAAACTGTGTTGACCTCTACCTGAATCTTAGTTATGTCACTTTGCACCTCAGTTATATCCGCACGAATGTTATTAATGTCTACCTGAACATTGGATACATCAGTTCTAGCTTTTTGAATTTCTTTTTGGACTTCCTCGACCTTGTCTTGGACAGTCGCAACATCATTTTTGACAACAACAACTTCGGCTCTAGCACAAGAAATATCCCCTCGGACATTAGCTACATCTAGATTTAACATTGTAAGGTTTTTCTGTACCTTAGACACATCAAATTTAACATCATCAACATTTTTATGCACATTAGATACATCTGTGCGGATGTCACTTACAGTATTCTCAATTCCTTGGGTATTAATCTGTAAACGCCACATATTCTCCTCTAAATTAGCAGTACTAGTTTGGATACCTTTCAAACTTTCACCCATGCTAGCTTTCAAATTACTAGCATTCTCCTCCATTCTTGCATTCAAATTAGCAGACAAATTACTAACATTCTCCTCCATTCTTGCATTCAAATTGGCAGACAAATTACTATTATTCTCCTTCATGCTTTCATTCAGCATCTGCTTCATACTGCGATTCATGTTAGCAGACATCTCCTCTAACATTTTCTTCAAACTTTCATCTGCCATTACAATATTATTCAAAAATGGACTGCTGTAGGGACATACATCAAAAGAGCAAAATAACAACATTTGAGCAACACTTTTCACCATATATAATTTTGATCAATTTTCTGTCTTAAATCTAACTTATAACTACCTTATAATTAACCTTCGAAGATACTTCATGTTGAAACAAACTCAAGCACATGTTCAAATTTCTTTGGCTCATTTTAAAATATCCTAACACAAATAATTTACATTTACAATCCAAATAATTTAATTTTATCTTTAATATGACTAAAATGTCATAAGCCGGTCAAATAAAATAAGATTCCAGATTATAGGCGATTTTTCTAAGTTTCCAGCCTATTTAACCTTTCTCAAGTTGTATAAGATCTGATCTTTTCTGAGTGTAATTTTCCTAATACAATACAACATTTAATTCCTATATAATCACACTCTCAAATACTACAATTGGCCTAGACATCTAACAAAGAATCAACCTCTTTATTTGAGTCTAATCGAACCTCACGTTTTAGGTTTGCCACTCTTTCTGGCGTTCAACCTGGTAATCCAGTTTTGTCGAACAGGCCCCACGTATTAGGGTCGCCAATCTTTCTATTGTTCAACCTGGTAATCCATTGTTGTTGAACATGCCCCACACGTTGACTGCGCCAATCTTTCTGTCCCCGTTTACCTGGATAGTAGGCTGTCAGATATCCGCCCCCTCAATCGGATTGCCAATTATCAATCGCACCGGCATAGCTACATCAATAAAAATGGCACTGACAGATACTATCGAGATAAGAGCACAGAAGTTCACAGGAAATCATTGTGGAACACACCAAAATGGACGGGGGTTCATACTTACCGTTACTTACCTCTTAATTATCTCGGGGTTTGAGTTGACAACAGGATCACTAAAGTCTGTTCACACAATAACCTCCACCATGACATTTAAAAATGAACCATAGACGAAGACGAGAACTTTGAACTGTACAAAAGCTTTATTTCTAAAAAAGGGTATGATTTTGATAACACAACAAAATCAACGTGGCTATCAGTAGCCCAAGTCAATCTGACTACGTCCTCCAGTAGGACTTGCAAAAATTATCATACAACATGATATAAAACATTTTAGCTCCCAAGAGCTCCAAATAACGTAATATTCATAACACTATTGGATTGGAAAAGGACGTCAGGGTGTGACATATATAGAGCATTTGGTTTCCTTTTAATAAACATGAGAATGGTATTTATAGTCGCAAGGCCAGAGTGCGGACGACCTCACACTGATAACCAGATGTTGGCCCAGCTGCGAGCTACCCTCGAACCTGTTGCATACTGGTCAAATGCACTCCCTTCTCACATGCTATGTTACGTAAGAATACAGCTTGTTCTCTCAAGCTTTTAAATGTCTACAAGACAACTCACATTAATATTTACGCAAATCTTTCAAGTACTTTGCTCACGTCCTATTGGATCATTATGTTAATTCCTTAAACTTGTTAAGTTCAATCCAAATGTTTAATTAGCTCTTAAATGTTTATAACAAAATCACATAAATTATTTATAACAATTAGAAATTGTTTATAATATTTGTCAAAGACAATAAAAATATTATAAGCACGCCTTCAACATCACTCTCGTTCCATATTATTTTCAAAAATATTTACAGCAATCATTTACAATATTAACATTTAAATTGTTTAAATTATTAATTTAAGAAATACATTAACCACATGTTCATTCGGTTGGTAATTTTCATAATCGTGTTTAATATAATCGACCAATGAAGGTTAGTTATACATGTTAATGTCACAATCTGGTTTAATAAAGGTTTTAATAATGATTTGTGACGGCAACCTTCATTCAAAATCTTATCTCAAATTCTTTCAAAACTCGTGTCAATTATAACAGTAATTCACTTGATTAATTTTCAACGAACTATGACAATCTTACTCCAGCGGAAAATCCTTCGCTAACAAGTTAATGCACAAACTGCATTAAAAATATGCTCAAAATTCATCATATATTAATCTATATGGCATTAAACTTCCACATAACTTACAAAACTTCCACAAATAATTCTTTAACATTAATTCCTGTGGGAACTTCCTTCATATTCAAGGGCATTATACCTCAGCGACTTTCAACACGCGCTGCACTAGCGATTATACATTCATAGTTCCACTTAAAAATTTTTATAATCATTAATTGTT
This sequence comes from Meconema thalassinum, assembly GCA_946902985.2. NCBI lineage: Eukaryota > Metazoa > Arthropoda > Insecta > Orthoptera > Tettigoniidae > Meconema > Meconema thalassinum. The sequence continues at coordinate 27,837,223 of OX336397.1, read as the reverse complement.
TCAAAACTGTTTTTTTATTTATTTAACCTTCGTGGATTTCATTCATGAACCGAAATGAAGTCAAAACTTGCCAATCACAAACAAATTTAATAGTGAATACGCTTATATACGCCTGTCTGGTCTATCAAAATTTAAGATTAACATCTTAAAAGAAATTGTAGTATAAAAATACTATCATCAAATAAAGTGCGACTAAAATGCAAAGTAGTCGAATAGAATCCAATTAGACTGGGGAATGCAAACATCGTTATATAACTCTCTAATTGAGAAAAACTCCTAACAAAAGTTCTCGACTTTAATGCATTCAATAATTCATTATTAAAGTTACTCTTTCACAAAAGTGTCTATGATGCAATGTTCATTCATAACTGACGATAAATGTCTGTGTTGCAATCAATTCAAATAACGACTAGTATTTCCAAGATCGTCGACAACGTAAGAGATTTTAACGCTCTAAAATCATTTAAATGTTCTTCCTTCTTGATGATGACAGAAAATTGGTCAAAGTAATTAAACTGGGGTAGAATTACTTTAATAAAATGACACGCTGTCTGAATTTAAATCTGCCATAAAAATCATTAACTTACAGTCAAATCGTGACTACAAAAATATTAATTACTGAAAATTCTAAATATCAGTCTCAACTGATTCAAAATCGTTAACTATGCCCATGACATAACAATGTCTTAATAAATCGTCGAAAAAGGCATAACTCATCAAGGTGTACTGAGAATAAGAATCTCAACAAGAAAATAGGGCAAAATACATGAGGATAAAAATATGGGAAAAATGGTTGCTCAAACATCATTAATAAACTCAAATACAATAAACGTTCACGACTACCTTATCTGCCGATTGACGTTCCAGAGGAAAATTCCCCAAAGAAGACTGCTGATGGATCCATTTCACCAAGTTAAAGTTGAGCTCCATCCTCGAAATAGGAAATAGCACCCTCGGAGAATCGAACTGCTTCCTTCTCCGGAAATCGCTTTGCTCCTCGAAGACGAATAGACATCCTTCCGGCAATAATCTTCTTTGTGAGTCGGGACATCCCTGACCTCTCTTGAAAAATTCCCTGAAGTTCCAGTAGGCAATCGCCATGAAGTTTTGTAGAAATTTCCGAAGAAATTATTCATATTCGGAGTATGAAATTGTTTCTATGGCTGTTCGATGGTATTCAGCCTTTAATTACGAAACATGGGTGTAGATGGTATTCACCGCATGTTCGCTTGTGTGGAATAGCAATTAGCGAAGTTCCATGTCGCTATCTTACTCCGTTGAAATATGTCCCAATTGCAATAAGCCCTTTAGCCTTCCATCTGCTCTTCGGTTGTAGTGTTAGAAGAACAAACTGCCGTATTCAATTGCTCCATTATACTGTATCGTTCTGTAACCAAGCAATCTGAAGTCTTTCTATTCCACTCGCAGCGTCAGCCGTTGCGTTGATTCTGGCTATACAAAAGTGCTTCTCTTGTGGCGAGATAATCACTTTTGTCAGTCGTATAAAACTGCTAATATCTTTTAAACTAATCGGTCGAAATTGTTCAGCTTTTCTCTATTACTTTATGAAGCACAGCACAATACAATTAGCTTATCGGTGACCGCTAACTGTTCGAAGCTAAACTTGTAGAAGCTTTCTAAGGTCCGTTTCAACTTCACCTAGTTTGACTTGGATCTCGTTAATATAGTGGCCTCGCCACGCGTTATAAAGACAATTCTTTTCACTGCTGTTCACTTCGACGTCTCACTATAATGAATGTATAAGAAAAGAACTTTCACAAATAGACTTCGATGATCTGAGAATGAGATCTCAGAATAATCGGAGAACGAAAGAGGCTCCTCTCTTCTGCGCAAGCCCTTTTATTAACTTCACGAGGGGCGTTTCCATCCCTTCCAAAGCGTGATACTGCGTCATCGCTAAAACTTCCAACTTCGTTAATACATGACGGATTTTCAAAATTCAAAAACTGAAAATAAATTTCACCAAAATTCCAAATCAATGCCTTTACTGCAAAAGGATTTCCACAATTCTGCATTCCAAAAGTAATAAAAATACCATAGTTTCAGCAATCTCCGTCTTCCTTTAAACTATCGTTGATTGGTTCATGCCTCTCCTCCAATAGCATAGTTTCTTCCTCAGCAGAATTCCTCGTTTCCTGCGACTGCGTCGTACATCTTGGAACATTCTCGACTAAATGCTGACGTCACTGAGAATCTCAGCTCAAGTAGCCTGCTGGCATAACATTTGCGTCATCCGTGCTTACGTCATGACTACCCACGTCATAACTATGACAACCATAACTCTCCTTATAATTTCAATATAGCCACCGTGGTCTTTACATAATTCAATTACGGGGGCAGTACTTTTGCACTGTCACTCTTTACATAAGATACGCACAAATGTACATACATAAAGACTTCTATGTACAGTACAATGTTTTATACATTTAATCTAATCTTTTCTATAGTCGATGATTGAGTAAATCCTCTTATGACATTTAGTTCGGTGGTATTTGTCACAATGTTCGTTGCATAGTACGAATACACATGCATTGTTTGTTTCGTGAAATTTGCCATTTCTACATAATCTTGTAATGATAGCCGTGCACTGAAAGTCTGGTTAGCACCGATCACAGTTCTTGGTTCGCTTATGCCTATTTCCTGTCGATCATGGCGTCAGTAGCGAAAATATCTTCGGGTATTTCTTTTGTTTTTTCATTCCTTAGCTCTATTCAATGAGATAGTTGCTTTTTGTGTGGTAGGAGCAGCTTCAGTTTCAGGTCTCTATGTAGAGCGGTTCCCTTGCCAGTTCATATACCAGTCTGGACTTGGTCGTTCTCGCTACTCCCAGAGCTCTCTTCAAATATCTATATCTAGATTTGATTTTCTCAAGGTTGGTCAGGTCCGTTAGGGTTAGTCTTTCCTATATTAGTTCAATACCGAATGTTATAACTGGAGATATTTTGGCATGAAATAGGGTAATGGCCGATTGTAGTGAGAGTTTGGTGATGTTTTTGATTTCATACATTCCTCTGATGGCGACAGCAGCTCTTTCTTGCTTATGGACCCTTAATGAGATGCATGTGATCTGGAGTGTAATCCCTAAGTATTTAAAGGTATTATATTTTTTGATGTCGTTATCTCCATCTTCGCGATGGATACTATCATAAGCTTTTTGGAAATCAACGAATGTGATCACTAAATCTTTGCTCCTAATCCTGTGACGTTTTATAATCCATTTGAGACTGATAATTTGATCTGGACAGCTTCGTCCAGGACGGAAACCACCCTGATATTCACCAAGTTCAATTATCAAGTTGTTCGTGAATTCTGGAATATAAAATCTTTGAAAAAATCTTATACGTGACATCCAGGAACGATATTCCTCGATAATTGCTAGGATCTGATTATCTCCCTTTTTGTGTATGGGGTGTATAATTGCAATATTCCACTCTTCAGGCAATTTTTCTGTATTCCAAATGTCAATAAGATGTTTATGTAGTTATGAATAGTCTGTACATTAGCATTTTTCCAAAGTTCTGCTACTACTTTATTCTATTCTCTCCTGCCGCTTTAAAATTATTAAGTGAATCAATCGCTGTACGCACTTCATCGTAAACAGTGCTCCCGAGGAGGGCCTGGGCCCTTCATGGGCTGTAGCGCCCCCGCGTTTTGTTTTTTAGTGTACATTGTGTGAACTAAGTGGATTACAAGTACGGGTCGAGAATTTATTAAATGTTTGTTAAGGGGAGGAGCATTAAGCCATTGTGCTGAGAAAGTGAACGTTCAGAATAAATTGTGCCAGTTAAAATGTCGGACGCTAGAGGGGAGGTATGTCGAGAGTTTGATAAGTGTGCTCTGTGTTGTGTGGTTCTTAAAGGGTGTACATTATAACAGACCATACTATCTGTACCATGTGCTTTTTGCTTTAATAACAATAATAATAATAATAATGTCGTATGGCCTCGGCGGCCGGGTGCAAGCTTTATTAATTGACACCCAGAGGGCAGCTTGCGTGTCGAATTTAATGCTCAATGGAGCGCTATGAATGTCAAGGTGGTTAGATATCTAAGCTCATTGACGCTATACCGCTTTCTAGTAGAGAAATGAGGAACTTTGTGTTGGCGGGAAATCCAGAGATTAATTTTGCCATTATGAACACGGCCTACTGAATTCAAATGGGTTCTTTAGCATGCCCACGACGTATGCCATGAGTATCGTGATATTTGTATGCTTTCAAAAATCACTTACCATGGCCAGGAGCGAACCTGCAAGTCTGGGGTTGGTAGTCCGACACTATAACCACACACCCACCGTGGCAAGCCTTTGTTCCTTTAAAGTCCAGGTAAATCATTCATCTCTGCACAATCGGTGTAGCCCAAAATAGTGCTATCCATTCATCCGGAAGGTTTTCAAATGTGAAGTATGATAGCCCTTATGTTTATAAATTGTTTACTAGGCAATATGGCTAATATATAGCGGATTAAAGTCCAATACATTTGTGTTACTTCAACCAACAAGCACATCGCAATATGGCTAATATATAGCGGATTAAAATCCAATACATTTGTGTCACTTCAACCAACAAGCACATCGCTAGTTACTTGACCTTATAATGAATTAATTGTGTTGTCCTCGAACAGACGTAATCCGTCATTGGATCTCGTTAAAGGAAAAGCATGTGAATGAATGACAACATTCCACTGCAAGAAGTGAAAGAAATGCAAGTTGAATGCTTGTATTTAAGAATATAAAGTTGCTCCCGATTTTTACTTATCCACCCAAACTGCTGAGCCGTATTCCAAGATTGGCCACTCCAGGGTCAAATATCCTAATTCTTTTGTGGTAGAGCTGCTGCCTTGTAATACCCACATCTCAAAATGAAGTGATTTGTACGCTTTGGAGACGAAACAATCCACATGGGTACTCTATTTCATATCATTCCTTACATGGATGTCCAAGTATTTGCACGAGTCTTCTTCTACAAGTAATTTCGAGCCGATATTATATTGAAAATCGTGCCTTCGCCCTCTTCCTATTCTCCTGAGACTTCATTTACTCGTATTTATCTCTATTTTGTTGTCAAACGTCCATATATGAACCTGATTGAGATCAGTTTGTAACTGAGCGTTGTCTTGTGAGCTATGAATGTTTAGGTATATTAAACAATCATCCGCAAACAATCAGCAGTCACTTCGAATGTCATTCGGTAGGTCGTTAATAAGTGCCAGAAATAACAGCGGCCCAATTACACTACCCTGAGGGACACCTGCCGTAATCAAAATGTCCTCCGAGAATACATTGCCTATTTTAAACTTTTGCGACCGACCAGTCAAGAACTCTCGAATTCATAAAATTACTCTTTTGTCAATCTTAATTGCCGCTAGCCCCTGTCTAGCGAGTCGTTAATGTCCCGAAAGAGTGATAACATTCGGCTCTCGCATGAGTAATGTACCCGAAATGATGAAGATTGCCAAAATCCGAAGAATAAAAAGATAAACCAGGATCGTAGCAACTTGTGGTCCCCGGCTAAAAAACACAAAGAACTACTGACAAAAACATCAGGAAGGGTATAGTTATCCTACATGGTGCTATAAGACGAACTACAGGTTCGATTAGGACATCACGAAAAATTTGAGAGTGAGAAACCCTTCTAACTCTCGAGGATTGGGTAAATCGTGAGTCCAAGAGTCCTATCTCCACTGTAGCACAATACAACCCTAAATAAATGCAAATAAGAAAAACCAAACTTAGATAAGACACCAGCCACACGCAAATATGAGCCTGTATACCTTTATTTACTCAAGACGGACAACTACAAAATAAATGACACCTAAAGACTGCTTGTAGTCGCTCAGTAAAAATCAAAATCAAACTAGATTGCCAATTAGAGCAATAATTATTAACTTGAATCAGTAAATTAGACTTCAATCGACCTATACACTAATTTAAGGAGTAAAGGAAAAATATTTAAACCTTACCCTGCTTAAAATAAAATAAAATTAGCGATGGCGTTTCGCTATTACAAAACATGTTCGAACTCTATACAAGACTCCTTATATCTTCCAACCCTCTTTCAAATTATTTAAAAAAAGTTAAACCAATGCCGAAATTAATAATAATAATAATAATAATATTTTGCAAAAATATTAACTATCTGTTTACATTCATCGTCGCTATTTATTTTACAGTTATAAATCCTTGGATTCAAGCTTTAAACCAAGCTTTGAATCAAGCCTTGAATCAAACCACCAAATTTTTGTAAAAAAAATTATTATAGTTGTAAATGAGCTTTAACAACCCGTGCGATAAAGCCTAGATCAGTGCCGTGCTCCAGGCCAGTGCTCCGAGCGCCTTGGTGGAAGGTTTTGGTTGTGGTGGGAGGAGCTTGGCTGGTTGAGCACGCGCCGCGCCGAATTGAGCAATGTTTGGCTCAACGTATATATGTGAGTGTTTCTTTTTGGTTCTTAAGCTTACCAAAAGTAAACATCGTGCCACGATGAGCGATAGAAACTTGCGCAATTGTTTACGAATAGCTGTGTCCAGAAATATTGTACCCACTTTGGAGAAGATTGTTTCCTCCAAAAACGACGGGGCAAAGGTCTCTCAAGGACTGTATTATCTGTTCAAATTGGTCAAGTGTTGTTGAATTTTCCTCTCTAATAGGCTATGCTCACATTTCAGTTTGAAATAAATCACAATATTCTTTACTTAATTTCTTGCGTTCGTTTCCTGCACATTCCATACATTGGAGTGCTATTCGATTTGTATATGCGGTATATTTTTTAATGGCAAAACAGACCTATCAATATGATGTCAACAATCCCACAAAAGCCGTCGACCGCACGACTGTACGTACGAATCTAGTCAGCGCGATCCGAACATCGTCCGTCTGTCTCCTTGCTGCCACAGTGTAGTGGTGGTAGGAGAAGGAGCGCTAGCCTGACTGCCCAGTGCTCTCCTTTGCGCAATGGCTGGGTGGCCCTGGCCTAGATGATATTTATGTCCGCACCATAATTTATTGTTTTCCTTTTCAAATAGAAATTCTCACATGAATAAATTTATCTTAGCTTGATACCGTACAATTATGAAATTGTCTTATTTTTTACCACGAACTTCGATCAGTGAATCAGTAAAATGAGGATCTGAACAACATCATTTCTCCGAAAAGAACAGCTTAACGGGATAGCCACCCCGAACTATCACTCCAAAATTGAAGAACAATTCTTCCAAAATACAAGTATATCACCAACAATATAAGAATCACATCGACGACAAAAATAGCACAATATCAACCTCAAAATATTACAGAACTTGTGGAACAATGCCAAACAAGCACATTGCCACGCCCCTCAACAACAACGAATGCAAAAACCAAGCTGGACTATCATTCTACAGCCTTCCATTAATCTGCTCACGGTTCAACTTACAATCCAGCTTCAAAACACGATAAACTTCGACAAAGATCCATTGTTCACGTTCAGACAATATAATTATGCTCAACTATAATTTCGCTTTACTGTTCACTTCACGATGATCTCCAAATAATGCAGTATTTTGCAATTGGATTCGTAATTAACTGTATTAGCTCTATCATTAATGGATCTATAATGCCATAAGTGCATTTCGACTTCATCTCCAAACTCAAATGTTGCCGGAATATTTTATTCCAACTCGTTCACAAATGTTTAAGTACCATGAATACATTATCCACATCCTAATATATATCTCCACTGAGATTTATAACAAATATTTCTAAACACAAAATATTACATAATGCTCCACCTCAACATATTTTCCATATTTTCTTGAAGTCGCGTCAGATCTCGTAATTCAGAACAGCTAACCGCTCACAAACAATCGTCACCCAATGCGCCGATGAAAATTTAACAAAATTAATTTAAACCGCAAGTTCCAATTATTTTGGAAATTCCAAATATTCCGGATGTCACCAATATTCCAAATATCACCATAACAATTCGAAATTCCAAAAATGCATTTAAGTATAATCAACACTTGAAATATGAAAAACATTACGAAGCTAAGTTCAAAATTCCAAATGCAAACTGAAATTCCACAAATAAACATCTTTATATATATAACTCTTCGACACGTGTGTATGTCACTGAACTCCTCCTAAATGGCTGGACCGATTTTGGTGAAATGTTTCATGTATATTAGAGTGGGTCCCTGTATAGTTTAGATTCACAGTTTGACACTGTAGGTGGAATGAACACAATTTTAGAACCACAATTTACACATAAGTTTAGAACTACAATATACAGTCAAAAACAGTCGTCATGGAAACCACTAGCCTTCGTGAAATATGAAGTCTTTGGACTGTTTGTCTCTGCACGTTAGAGCACCTGGTTGCAACTTAAGCAACTACCGCCATACCTCACTCTCCGCCCCTGGCGTAAAGTTATGTTTTGTACCATAGGTGGCGGTGATGTCGAATTCTTCTGTTTGCCTCTGCACATTAGAGCGTTTCACAAAGTCCCGTATGCGTTCATATACCATTCATCCTTGGCGGATATTGAGTACACTCCAAGGAAGGTTTCTGGCTTAATAAATCAATTTTACAATAGGTAGCGCACGAGTACATTCAACAAATGAGCAACGACGCGCGAAAGGTTTCAAAAAAGTCCCGAATGTGTTAATATACCATTCGTCCGATAGCGATGAAACTTGGGTGAGATGTTGTGTACACTCCAGGGAAGGCTTTTAGCTTCGTAAATCTATTTTACAATGGGTAGCGCACGAATTGATTCAACAAATGAGCGACGACGCGCGAAGCGATTGTACAAAGTCCCGTATGCGTTCATATACCATTCGTCCGATAGCGATGAAACTTGGATGGGATGTTGTGTACAGTCCAGGGAAGGCTTCTGGCTTAGTAAATCCATTTTACAATAGGTAGCGCACTACTAGATTCAACAAATGATCGACGACGCGCGAAGCGTTTCAACAAAATCCCGTATAAGTTATATACTGTGCCCGAAATCACCTACCATCACCTGTTGAATCCCACGAAGACAACCGGATCGTTGAACCTGAAAACCCCGGCTAAAAATCCCCCAAGTCCTACCAACATGTGAATGGGGAAATAGGGACACAATTATATCTAACAAGATGGCATTATGTAAGACCAATGCCAAAATTGCACAATAGCTCAGAGAACAAGAGATTTCCACGAATGGAGCACCTCGGGAGAGTGGACTATTCCGAAATACCCAGCGATGGCCCTCCTAATACTACCTTCCATCACCTGTTGAAAGCATCACTTGGAAGAACTTTAAAATGACATTGAATTTATTCAGAAAAAAGGTATAACATCCTAACATTCCTTGTGAAAGGAGTGAATTACCCCTCAAAATTAGGGTATGATATTAAATGCCAGTGACAAATACTGGTAGAGCCCATAACTATGGCAAGAAATCAGGTGTTCATAATGACACACATATATCACCCAAAAAAAAACTGAATATTTGTTAACAATTGTTCGTCGACGATGTAATACTAAAATCAGCGCAGCTATCATTTTTATCAGATTTCAATCTTATCAACAATAAATTACATATTTACATTTTATACATTTCATCGATTTACACCTAATGTGTAAATTATTTACAAGGAAGAATTTTTTGAGACTTGATTCGACCTTCCAATTCGAAATTTACTTGTCAAAGATTATGTATAGTGTTTCTCACTAACGAACAATCAAGTTAATTATAAGTGGGGATATGTTTATCCATGAAAAAATGTACTCCTATGAATAATATTATGAATCTGTTAACAATCATAATTACTTTACTGGGTTAATTCCATTAACATAATGGCATTCATGACGCAGTGTTCTACTCAGTTCAGAAATATCTCAAGGTGCTTATCAAACACAGATGCCACCCAAAAACATCTGGTTCCAAAATTCCATAAAAGGATTGACCTTACTAAAGCTCAAAGTGAAAAATCACACAATCAAAAAATGTGCTCTCACTGGCACGATTCCACAACATTAATTACACTCAACAGTGTATCCAAAAATCACTCTAACAGCATTTATCAAAATAATGCTCGACGAAGAGTGCACCTCCATACTGGTGACCCTATACCAAAAAGATCCTATAACTTAGCTTCACTGCTCCTGAGTGCTGCACAAAATACTTCACATACAACGTGAACATGAATACTGCAGTAAATAACACTTGTGTCGAAAGTCAGAAATGTCAAAGAGAATGACCCTATTGATAATTAAGCTTTGCCTCACAATATTTATTACAAAGATTTTTAATAATACTCGAGACTTCCTTGAAGTCTGGACTAGGATTTATTAATTACTGACTATAGATTGTGGCCAATTAGCTCTTCCAATAATGATATGGCAATACTACCTACAGCATGAATCCAGTAAATTGCTGAATATTTAAGTCCTGTTGATTCATTAGGCTGCATTGATAATCTCTCTCTCTATAGAGAAGAATGACGTCTTCCAGAAAGAAAATAAGTCATGCTATCCTCTGATCCAAATTCAGAAAAATTTCTATGTCCAAATGACATCAGAGAAAATATATTTCCTAATGTAATTTCACTATATAACATGACTTCTTCAAGCAGAAAATCAATTGCATCATCATAGCATACGTCTAAATGTATCAAAGACACTTTCATAAACCTGTCAAAAATATCAAATTGCTCCAGTGCACGAAAATAAGAAAGTGCATTAATCACGAAATAGTTCCTATCCCGATCAAAAATATAGATCATCTACTATGATGATTCTTCACGAAAAATGAAAATGTGCATTAACTACTCTAGTAAAAGTACTGGAATCAAATATAGTTACCAAACTACACAATTGGATGCATTTGGTTATCCCAAATCAAAATCCAGATTGGCCAAGGAGTCAGAGACGATAGAGCATCGAACCTAAACTCCTGTCCAACCATGCTAAAATTTAATGAAACTATGGCAACCTAGCCACTACTTATTAGGTTGAAAGTGTTCTACCATCTGCCAGGCTTCGTAGCGACGATCAAAAAAGGATAGTATCATGTCGTATTAATTTACTATGCACCTCACCAAGACATAATACACCTCCGTGGGCTTTCTGGGTGTCGAGCCTTGGACCTCCTTACTGCGACCAGGCTCCAAGCCCCGTCCACGCGGTCGCTTCACGCACGAAATGTCCTTGCGAACAAAGTCCACGTATTCGCGTCTCCCGACAGAAAATATTAACCGTATGCGGCAACTGAAAGATTTACGATGGAGATGTGAAAAGCATGTTCTCTAAAGATTGATCCATCTTATGCGAGAATAGCCTGTGCCTGAAACCCTTGTAGAATGTGGCTGCCTCTGGTAACATCTGCCACGCCGTGAGAGCAGTGCTTATGTCGAGAATTAGCCTCGAATATTAATAATCACAAAGTACTGTTCATTTCTCCCCCTTGACCCCTGCATTTTAAACATGTCACTTGGGAAGAATGTAGTTCCTATACACATGCCGTGTATATCGTGAAAGCTGTTCGTAGCTTCTAAATTCAGCAAAAGTTTAATGCACTCTGGTCTAACACAAGTGCTCTATAATGGCGGCTCGGACCTCGTGCTCATATATCAATCCGCCCCCATACTGCACATTGCAAATGACCTTGCTCCACATGCTTGGGAGACGAAGATGACACTAACATTTATCGTACTGCATACTTTTACAAAGTACAGATCACCGTGTAATATTACAACAGAGTCCGTTACTCCACGTATATTTGTACTGTTTCACTCGGCTAACAACTAGCACTCCCGTAAAATATTCCTCAAAAGGGAAACATGTTGCGTTCTGACTTGTGGAAGAGAGTTGCTCCTTCATGGGCATTCTGCCCCCTCCACTCTGGCGTGTCATAGTTCAAAACCCTTCGCTAGGATTGTCATGAATTCGCATATTTTAATAATTAATTACTTCTTAGAATGTTGTGAATACTTGCATACACTTTCTAGTATTCGAAGTCATTCGATATCGTTTCCAATGCGCAAATCACTCTAGTTTACTCCAAAACATTATAATATTTGTTTTCAAGTCTTGTGACGTCATCGATACCTGAACCAATAATATAATTTCTTCTCCATTACTATCCGGCTTTCGTCGACGCCCGTAACAAATCGGCTACCCTCGAGTGACCCACATCTGAAGTGTAATGGCCGCTCACCATATGGTCTCCAGATCAGTACCGTAAGAGGGTTGTCAGCTCGTGGCTCACGGGCCATGAATTAATGGTACAATACCATTCATCGATTGCGATGAAACTTTGATGAGTTGTTGTGTATACTTACTTGAAGGTTTCTAACTTAGTAAATCCATTTCACAGAAGGTAGCGCACGAGTAGATTCAACAAATGTGTGACAGCACACGATTCGTTTAAACAAAATCCTGTATGCGTTCATATACCATTCGTCCGATTACGATGAACCTTGGGTGAGATGTTGCGAGTAGGATATAAAGGCCAGTTCTGGGGCAGGGTTTAATGCGCAAGATGGCGGCCGCGCGCAACCCCCTATGTTATTCTTATGGAGGGAGAGTCATTGCTGGGGCAGGGGCTAATGCGCAAAATGGCCGTCACGCCCTGAGACTGTGAATGACGTCACAGGGAGAGGTCGGCCGTGTAGTTGCTAAATGGAATATTTATTATTATTATTATTATTATTATTATTATTATTATTATTATTGGGTAATTATTGACTGATCGTGTACAATCAAGACCAGCCTTATATTGTCCACCTCTTGGTGTAGTGGCTAGCATTCTTGGCGGTCATTCCTGAGGTTCGAATCCCGGCTCTGCCAAGAAATTTAACTTCTGGTCTCAGGAGTGGAACGGGGTACACTCAGCCTTGTGAGGCAAAACTGACAGGAGCTGGCTTTTGATTCATACCTCAGCCATTCTGCCTAACCCAACTTCACCTAACCTAACCTAACCTAACTTCAAAGTCAGAGCAAATATGAGAGCAAATGTGAGAGCACACATAATAAACTAAGTTATAACCTAACCTAACCTAACTTAACCGAACCTAACCTAACTTAAAAGTGCGAGCAAAAACAAAGTGAGAGCAAAAAATGTGAGCAAAAAAGTGAGAGCAAATGTGAGAGCACAAATAATAAACTTAGTTATAACAAAACCTAACCTAACATAACCTAACCTAACTTAACCTAACCCACAGAAACCTCATTTAAAGGTTTTAGATTTTACATTTTAACATTCTAGATTTTTGATTTTATCATTTTACATTTATTAGATTATACATTTTACATTTTAAATTTAAGATTTTTTGATTTTAGATTTTACATTTTACGAAAAGAGTAAACTACAAGGTCACATACCTAACCTCACCAAACCTAACTTTACCAAACCTAACTTAAGCTAATCCAAAGTATATAAGTGCACATGCAACTGTCCTTATGCTAGTCTTATACGCTACTGTACAACATGATCACTACCCCAACCGGGTTTTTTTTTCATGTTGTTGTTTACACATTTGTCAATTTTCCAATTTCCCATTTTCAGTTTTTTTAAATGTCAGTTTTAAGTTCTTCAATTTCATAATATTGAAACATGGATTTTGCATTTTGTTGTTTACACATTTATCAATTTCACAATTTCCCAATTACAGTTTTTAAAATGTCAGTTTAAAGTATTTCAATTTCATGATATAGAAACATGGATTTCCCAATTTGTTTTTTACACATTTGTCAATTTACCAAATTCCCATTTACAGTTTTTAAAATTTCAGTTTAATGTTTTTTCTATTTTGCCAATATGGAAACATGGATTTTCCAATTTGTGTTTTACATGTTCACTTTGCATTAGGAGCGGAGAGAGGCGGGTAGTAATTAACAAGTAGTTCCGTGAAGAACTATACAGCCTATTTTCATATATCCTACTTATGTTAATTGCCACTATTTAACATACAAAATTTCAGTTTGATTGCTGTAATAGATTCGTAGATATTGAGAACCGACTAAATATTTCGGATGGTCGCCATGTTGGATTTTATATATGTAGGTTCTAGAGTTATGTACTGTTACATGCTGATTATTGTGAACGTGTAGTATTCAAACTTCAATCGCATAATTAGGACACAAGAAAAAACAAGGAGATTTACAAATTTTTCACAGCTGCCATCTTGAGGTTATGGAAACAATTGAAATAAATTAGATGCCAGTGGATTAACATTCGGATAAAGATTACTGTACCATGTTTCACTGCACGCGGATGGTTAAATTGCGAGAAACGTTCATGTGAATATTTATAATTCGCGTCACCGCCATGTTGGATTTGTGATCACCAGGTTATTTAAAGTCCTATAGGTGAACTTAAGTTCATAGCCCCTATGAACATTAAAAAATGCAGTTTGATTGCTAAAATAGATTCGTAGATATTCAGTATCGTCTAAATATTTCGGATGGTCGCCATGTTGGATTGTTAAATGTATAGGCCGTAGAGTCGTGTACCATTAAAGGAAAATTATTGCCTAGGTTCATTATTCAAACTTTCACTTCGATCGCATGACTACATCACAAGAAATAAAAACTTAATTTTAAAATTCGCACTGCCGCCATCTTGAGGTTATGTAAACAATTGAACTAAATTAGATACCAGTGGATTACAATGTGTATAAATATTTCCTGTACCAGGTTTCAGTGCGCTTGGAACATTAAATCGCGAGAAAGGTCTATTTAAAATGTTCAAATTCGCTTGGCTGCCATGTTCGTTTTGTAGTTAACCGGTTTTTGAGAATCTTATAGATGGACTTCCAGTAGTGCCCTTTATCTCAGTACAAAATTTTAGGGAGATACCGTTAATAGTTTCAGAGATATAGAATGCCGGTGAAATATTTCGCACATCCGCCATCTTGTGATTATGTAAACAATTGAACGAAGTTAGATGTCGGTGCATTACAATGTATATAAACATATACTGTACCAAGTTTCATTGCGTTTGGTTGGTCAAATCTCGAGAAACGTCTATTTAAAAGTCGCAAATTCGCTTGGCCGCCATGTTCGTTTTGTAGTTACCAGGTTTTCAAAAGTCACATAAGTGAACTTATAGTACTTCCCTCTATCACCATAGAAAATATCAGGGTAATATCAGTAATAGTTTCGGAGATATTGAATGCTGGTGAAATATTTCGCACAGCCGCCATGTTGGATTGGTGAATCGTAACAAAATTTGAAGGGCACGGTCGAGGTCGCCGGGAATAGTGCTATGAACTTTCCGAGTTTCATTGAAATCGCTCCTGCCGTTTAGATTTTATTAGGGGGGGACACACACACGAATCACACACACACACACACACACACACACACACACACACACGCACACACACACACGGACAAAAGGTGATCTCATAAGCCTATTTTTTCAAAATTGAAAATAGGCTAAAAATGTACAAGCAGTGTCCACACAATATTTTTTAATTTAAATACATGTACACTATTTACACATAATACATTTTTATATATATTATTTTTGTTATAAATTGTACAGTTGTTTTTATATTTTTACTATTTTATTTATATTTTGATTATGATTTCCATTTTTTCTTTTTTTCTTTTTCTATTTTTGTAGTGCTATTGTTTTAATTTTTTAAATTGTTCTGTTTTATGTATTTGCTAGGCTCATGCAGAGGATTTTGATATTCAAAACTTAACTCTTTAAGCATGGTCAATGATTGAGTAATGACCATAGGCATATGTACCTATACCATTAGCATCAATCACTCTTTTATCATCACCAGGACACAAAGCAATTTTGTTTAGTCTTATAGATGATATGTCATGTTGTTAAGATGCGATAATGTTCATTGGTATTCTTTTTACATTGTTTTTCATGACACAATCCTTATAATCTTGAAAGCGTATACAATTTTTGACAACACCTCTGTTAATACCTTTAATCTTTTTGATTTCTTTACCATTTATGTCTAAAGCATACATTTTAGCTCTAAGTCCAACAAATGCTTTTATAACTTGTCCACAAGCCTCGTCTTTAAATTTTCCCAACGTTTTCTTGTTTGATGTAGAGTAACATATGTGATTAGTAGGATAATCTGATGTGTCCAGGTGTTGTTGGAAATCCAACTTGTCTTTATATACATCTGGGGTGTTAACCAAATATATGAACGAGTCAGTATCCATATACATGAGTTTAAGATTGTTCATTCCATAATAGGGTAGCAGGACATCATATTGGTGGGAATACATTAGAGTTTTTGAAATATCGTGTATACACATTCCAATATATATCGGCTTATTGAATACAATGTTACGTTTAGCCATGTGGAAAGCAGCTAGGTTAGGACCATAAATTGTTCTGTCAATAAATGTCGGCTTTGCTATTAGCTTTTCTGCCTTTTTGCTGTCAGTCACAAGACGTATGTCTATTCTTTTACGGATATTTTCCATTGTTTTTCCAAAAATGGCATTGTTGAATAATTTGTACAGATTTTTCTCAAAATCATTTTGGCTTGTTTTCGAAGGTTGTTATTAAAATCAACGCATGCCTTTAACCAAGGTCTTTGCTTAAACTTTAACACACGATGAATTTTTATCAATTTTATTCCATGATCTAAAGCCTGTTTTAATGCCATGTAGTAAACAACATATCTCCTTCGATTTCCAAGATGAGGAATTAGTTTTTTCAGAGACGAATCCTTAGGTTGTGTACACTCTGGTAGGAAAGGTAAATCGTTGTGTAGATCATGAAGGTCAGATGGGTAATCAACATCAACGTTTAGAATGTATCCCACAGGATCGTCTTCCGTTAGTTTTTCAAGATCAACAGTATCTGGAGAAACCCACTGAAATCCACCATAAGGAAGGGAGTGGCACATAGCCCACCCATATTTGTTGTTGGCACCATCGTAGGTTATAAACTGCGATGGTTTCTCAGAATCATAGGTTTCCATGTATTTATTGTTAGTTTCAGCATACCGATGAGACACCTGGCATATGCCTCCACGTATTCCAGACTCGATTAGAAGAATCTGATCGTAATCCTGTAGCAATTCCAGTTCAATTCCTGTGTAAAGAAGCATTGCCTCGAAACTTAAACCAGGCGAAGTAAAAAAATCTCAGCATCCACTCGGTGTGTTTCAAGTGTTTTGTTTCTAAACGTTCCAAAGCTGTCTGCAAGAGGGAGTACATCTGAATTTAGGTAGAGGTCACTATATTCCCCTAGAGTTTTAATGTTGAACTGATTCCACACATTTTTGGCATGTTCATAAACTTCTTGACTAACATCTTCTTGACCTAATTTGTTAAAGAATACCTCTTTTGGAGGTAAATAATTTTCACTTAACTTCCCCCATGAATCAATGTAGTCATAACAAAATACCCCTTTACGAGTCATGAGCATTGCATTTTCTTTTCCAAAGTACTTGCCTGTTTCAGGGTATGATGTTAAGTTGGAAACTAAGTTTTCCAAACTACTCGGCATTAACCGAAACGTGTCCACAAATCGAAGCTTAACATTTCCTACATATTTGGTGAAGGAAATGTACTTTTCTTTGGAGTTAGCGATAACATCCACTCTCTCAGTAGTACATCCCAATTGCTTTACAATGAAATCTGCGTCGTAGCCACTCATATTATGTAGAATCACAGGAACGCGGTTACGTGTTTAACACCTCAAATTACAGTTATCGTGAGCACTTCCACGGTATTTCCCTGTAATATGGCAGTGGTCTCGAACTTTCCAGTCCTCTTGGTTAAATGATTTTTGACACAAATAACAGGTTTCAGAACATTGAGACTCTGCTTCTTGATCCTGAGTTAAGGCCTTTGGAACATTTGAGCTGTAAAGGCGATCAATTTCATTAGCTATTGAGATCAAACAGTCCATAAACTTTTCTGCAGCGTCAGGTCCACGATAAATAACAGGTTGGCTTGAAAGATTTGTATGTATGTGTTCATGGCCGCCGCCCGAGCAACGCCGTGTGCGTTAGAAACCGCCTTACCCCCCCTACTGCAGTTTTAGTCCTAGAGGCTTGAAATTTATTTTGGTGGTAAATGGGATCAGGGCCATTCATTTACGTCAAACAAATTTTTTGTAAACTCTTTAGTTTCTAAAATATAAAAATTTCAACATTGTTTTTTTTTCAAAAATGTAAAAATAAAAGAGTTTTATTATAAAAAATAAAGGGCATAGAGAGCATTCTTTTGTGCCCGTAGAACACTTTTTAGAATGTGTTTTTATGAAGAATCGCCTACTTTCCCCAATTGAACTTTTTTTCATTTTTGTCATACAGACCTGGAACTTGGTTTACAGGTAGACGGGATAGAGACTTTCATTTATGTTAAACAAACTTTTTTTGTAGAATTGCTAGTTTCCAAAATAGTGACCATTTCTTCAAAGTTCATTTTCTTTTGTCCTAGAAACTTGACATTTGGTATGGTGCTAGAGAAGGTAAAGACCATTGATTTATGTCAAACAAACTTTTTTGTAGAATTTCTAATTTTGGAAATATAGCCCATTTTCCAAATGTATTTTTGTTCTAGAGACCTGAGACTTAGTGTAGGGGTAGAGGGGGTAAAGACCACTGATTTACGTCAGACAAACGTTTTTGTAAAATTAGTTGTTTGTTGTTTGAGTCTTCAGTCTTTTGACTGGTTTGATGCAGCAGTCCATGCCTCCCTGTCCTGAGCTAATCGTTTCATCTCTACATAGCTCCGACACCCTACATCCGAGGCAATCTGTTTAACATATTCTAACCTTGGTCTACCCCTACAGTTTTTGTCCTCGACCCTTCCTTCCATAACTAAGCTTGCTATTCCCGGGTGTCTTAGTATGTGTCCTACCAACCTATCTCTTCTCTTCATTAGCAGTCGCCAGAAACATCTCTCCTCTCCCACTCGTCTTAATACCTCTTTGTTTGTAACCCTATCTACCCATCTGATCTTCATCATTCTCCTGTAACACCACATTTCAAATGCTTCAATTCTCCTCTTTTCTGCTGCACCAATAGTCCAAGTTTCACTTCCATAGAGCGCCACGCTCCAGACAAAGGCTTTCAAAAATGACTTCATAATACCTAAATCTATATTCGATGTCAGCAGATTCCTTTTTTGTAGAAATGCTTTCTTTGCCTGAGCCAACCTACTTTTAATATCCTCTTTGCTTCGTCCTTCACTGGTTATTCTACTTCCTAAGTAACAGAAGTATCCTACTTCCTTCAGCTTTTCACCTGCCAATTTGATCTCCATAGAGGTTCCTGATTTATTTCGGCTGCATTCCAGTATTTTTGTTTTACATTTATTAATTTTCATCATGAATTCTTTCCGTAAGACGGAGTCCATACCATTCAAAAACTCATTCAAATACTCAGGCTTGTCGGCCAAGATGACGATGTCATCAGCAAATCTCAGAGTTGAAATTATTTCTCCTTGAATCTTCACTCCCACTTTAAATTTTTCTCTAATTTCCTTCATTGCTTGTTCAATGTAAAGATTGAAAAGTATGGGTGATAAGTTGCAGCCTTGCCTTACACCTTTCTGAATACCAGCTTCTCTCTCATGTCCTTCAACTCGAATGACTGCTGTCTGGTTTCTGTATAGATTGTATATCACCCTCCTATCCCTGTACTTTATTCCAATCGATTTCAAAATGTCAAACAATTTAGTCCAATCAACGTTATCAAAAGCCTTTTCTAAGTCTACAAAAGCCATGAACGTTCTCTTATCTTTCCTTATTCTACCTTCCAAAATCAGCCTAAGACTTAGTACAGCTTCCCTTGTTCCTACATTTCTCCTGAAACCAAACTGGTCTTCACCCAACTCCGTTTCTATCTGGCTTTCAATCCTCTTGTAAATTATTCTAGACATGATCTTTGAAGCATGAGTAATCAAGCTGATTGTACGGTAATCTTCACATCTGTCAGCTCCCACTTTCTTTGGTATAGGGATGATTACATTCTTCTTGAAATCAGGGGGTACCTCACCTGTCTCATAAATCCTACACACCAAGTGAAATAACCTGATCAGACCTTCATCTCCTATGCAGCGTAGCAACTCAATCGGTATATCATCTATGCCTGGTGCTTTGTTCCTGCTTAAGTCTTCCAAAGCTCTATCAAATTCTGAACTCAATATTAAATCTCCTTTCGCATCCTCATCAATTTCCTCCTCCCTTTCCATTACATGATTCTCAATCTCCTTTCCCTTATACAAACTCCCTATGTAAGCTTTCCATCTCTCAACCTTTTCTTCCCTATCTGTTAGAGGCTTTCCATTTGTGTCCTTAATATTACAGCACTTAGTCTTCTTTTCCCCAAAAGTATTCTTAATCCTTCGATAAGCTGTGTCTACTTTTCCTAATTTCAGACAACTTTTTATACCTGCACATTTCTCTTTCAACCATTCTTCTTTCCCTTCCTTGCACTTCTTGTTAACCTCATTTCTCAGACGTCTGTATTCTGCTTTCCCCTTTTCATCTCTTACATTCTTGTGTTTCCGCCTTTCATCCATCAATTCTAGTATATCCTGAGTGATCCACGGTTTTCTACCTGTTCTTTCTTTCCTACCAATGTTTTCTTCTGCGGATTTTGTTAGTTCATTCTTCAAAAGTGCCCATTCGTCTGTAATTGAAGTTTGTTTAGGGTTTTTCATTAGTCCTTCCTTTATACTCTTCTTGAATCTTTCGTTTACATCCTTCTCTTTCAGTCTGTCTATTGCCCACCTTTTTGGCTTTTGACTTTTCTTCAGTTTCTTCAACTTTAATCTGCATTTCATTACAACCAGATTGTGATCAGAGTTTATGTCAGCACCAGGATATGTTTTACAATCCAAAATCTGGTTTCGAAACCTCTGTTTGACCATAATGAAGTCGATTTGGTAACGCCCTGTATCTCCTGGTCTCATCCATGTGTATATTCTTCTATTGTGGTTATTGAATAAGGTGTTAGCTATGATCAACTCATGCTCGGTGCAGAATTCTACCAGCCTGCTTCCTCGATCATTCCTTTCACCTAATCCGAAATCTCCTACTATCTTCCCTTCTCTCCCATTTCCTACCACAGCATTCCAATCTCCCATTACTATAACATTTTCATCACCCTTGATATACCTCAGAATTTCGTCTATTTCTTCGTAGACCTTTTCAACATCCTCATCATCAGTTTGACTGGTAGGCATATAGACTTGTACCACTGTGGTGCAGGTAGGTTTAATATTGATTTTTGCTACAATAATCCGTTCACTATATTGCTCATAATATTCCACCCGCTGTCCAAGTTTCCTACTCAATATGAGGCCAACCCCTGCTTGGCCATTGTTTGATTTAGTGCTAATGACCCTATAGTCTCCTGACCAAAACTCCTGTTCTTCCTGCCAGCGCATTTCACTAATCCCAACCAAATCCAACCTCAACCTATCCATTTCCCTTTCTAAGTTTTCTAACCTTCCACTTCCTAGCAGACTTCTAACATTCCACGCTCCGATCCGTAGAATGTCAGATTTCCTCTTTGTCACTTCTGTGATGTTAACCCCCTCTCGAGTAGTCCCCACCCGGAGATCCGAACGGGGGACTAGTTTACCTCCGGATTGAAATTTTACAAGGGAGGAGGCCATCATCACATGTAATTATGCATAGAGAGGTGCATATCCTCGGGAATAGCATACGGCTGTGGTTTCCCGTTGCTTTCAGCCGTGCAGCAGGACGCAGTGTAGCCATTATTTGGCTTATATTATCAATATCTTAACCGTCTATAAGACTAGTAAAGAATTGATTTATTCTGAAAGGCTGCTACTCCCTTTCAGAATAAGTAAAGAGCAATTCTACTAACAAAAATACTAACCTTCTACCGTACTAACAATTAAATACCAATATTCTACTAACAAACAAAAAAAAAACGAAATTTCCACCAACAACAAATACTACCACTAAAACAGTCTGTCACCAGGCACACTCACATGCACCCTCACACATCACAGTCTACTGAAACAATGAACTATAAGGAACTAATAAACAATGCAACTGCTACCAGACACACTCACACACCACAGTCTAATAGAACAATGACATATATCTAATAGAGAGACTAACTACCTACTTACAACTAAAACTAACTACTTTTATTTGTATTTTTAATTTTTTCTGTGTGTTATTTTAGTAAGACTTCAAAACTGTTGGAAACTATTTTGTAGAAATGCTATTCTGTTTATTTAGTAAAGAATTCATTTAAATCATAAATATGAACGCTCTAGGTCTTGTACATACTGTTTATAGTATGGAAGTAAAGTTAATTGCTCTCCTGGATGCATTATCATTCTCCAGGCCATTGTTCCACCCAACAATAGCTACTCCCTGACACGATGCTGCCTCCCGCAGAAATATGGCCGCGCCACCAGTTTCGATCAGAGCCACTGACAACATCTTCAGGCCTCATATTCGTTTCTGAATTGCACAAGAACAACCGAGGATATGGCTGTATTGATCTTTTCTTACGCCAACAAGTGGCTAAAGAAAAAAGAATAAAACATTGCATTGTTGACGATAGCGATGACACGCACGCGGGAAACAGCATCATGGCAAAGAATCGCCATTGCTAAGTGAAAATCACATGAAGAATGGTAATGCATACACGCTAAAATATTACAATCATTCTCCAAAATTCATTAAAAAACATTCAAGCCTCAAAAGAATTCAAAAACACTGCAATTTCGACCTCCCCCGTTAAATGATGCTGATTCTCCCGCCTAGCATCCCGTCAGTCACCTTAGCACTCCCGCTCTCCCCACACGCGAGCGAAGTCGCACAAAACTGCCGGGCCAACATTGCCATGTATAGGGAGCAAACAAATGGATGAAAAACCGTCCCAACTGCGCGGTTCGAAGCAAGTAAAAACACCAATTAAATTGATTGATCAAGGCGCAAAGCAATCCTCTGCTGAACAAGAAAAGAAAAGGTATCTAGGCCTGCATTTAGTGGAGAAACAAGAGAGAAAACTCAGCAAATGCGATAGTCCACGAGAAGCCGCCATTGAAAGTGAAAGTGACAACCCTCACCTCGCATGCGAGCAGTGCACACGCCGGCCGAGCTAACAGCAGATTTAATGGGAAAATATTCTAACTCGAGAAAGAAACGAGATTTATTTGGTTTCGGTGGCAAAATTAAAATTCTTATTTGGAACAGCCACAGAAGATGAAGTTATTGCAAATTACGAACACATAGAAACAATGGAAAAGGATAATTTAGAATTTATGAGAATTGCATCAGAGCAATTATTAGTATTAATATCGACTATTGTTACAATGAACACAACTTTAAGAGACGTGTCATTTAATGAAAGGAAGTTAAAAGAAGCTTTGAAAATTTTAAACAGTAACATGACAACACAGAATAGAGAATTAAAAAAGGAACTTTATACTCTCGTATTAAATGAATTAATTAAACAAATTGAACGTGGAACAGAGGAATGTCAACACACATTTGACTTATTAATAGATGTATACTTACATGCTCAGGATAGTGTTCTCCAACCACAGATAATTACAATTCAAAAGGTAAGAGAAGTTCTGAATCAACAAGCGATGCTAGAGTCGACAATGTTCCCTCCCTTCACTCCTTCCGAATTCCTATCATTAATTCAATCAACTATTTACACCCAAGGGCAATATCTAGTGTATGCAGTTAAAATACCTTTGGTATTAGAAACAAAATTTGTGTTACATAAGGTAATACCTTTCCCTGTATTAATGAAATCAAACTCAACTACTAAAGTGTTAAATGTTAAAAAAGAATATATCTTTGTGGATATGTTGAATGAAAAATATGGACATATTACTCAATATGAACTTGATAAATGTCTTCAGCCTAACAACTTAAAGTATGTGTGTGCAGAAATTACGCCAATAGTCACATACATCCCTAATACGGATTTTGTATCTACATTACTGCACCCTAATACTTTGCAAATTCCAGATACTTGTGTATTTAATTACTTACCTTTAAAGGAAATTATATGGTTACCTCTTTATAGAAGTAATTCATGGCTATATGTAGCACCAAAATGGAATTATTCACAACTGTTTGTCAAAACGGTGGAAAACATTCAGATAGATTACATGGAAGAGGCATACTTACCTTAAGAAAGGATTGCAAAGGATTAGGTAGTAAAACTACTTTATTTCCATTTTCACATCATGAAATGAATTTAACCAAGGATGACATATTCCCATTCATTGACGTAAACATTGATTGTTGCCTATCCCTTCCAGACCAAGAAATAATAAAGGATGTCCCATTAGACCTACCTTTATCCAATATAATGTCATCAGTAGATGATTTAAGAACAGCAAGCTTTACAATAGATGAGGTAAATAAATTTATTGATGAACAAAAACTTAGAGAGGAACAGAGATCCTATCCATGGAAAAGAATTGGTACTGCATGGTATACATATGTATTATCACTTCTCTTATTTATAGGTATATGGTTATGTGGATGCTGCTGTTGTTCAAGTTGTAGAAAATGTAGTTTTGGGTTAATTAATCAATGTTCCCCTAAGAAATGGTGGAACGATGATGATGATGATAATTGTTGTTTTAAGGGGCCTAACATCGAGGTTATCGGCCCCTAATGATCTGGGTGATAGCGAAAATGATAATGAAATGGAAACCAGAACAAAATTATCTGAGACGGAAAACACGTACAAAAAGGAACTCAGATGGAAACAACTCACAATATGGTCTTACAAAAGGGAATTTAGAACGAAAAGTTGCACAAAAAGAATAGATTGAAAAAAGACCCACAAGACGTAGGCGAGATTCAAAATACGTACAAAATGCAATGTAGCGTCGAAATACTTACAAAATGCAACTGAACTGGTGATTTTCTCATCAATCGGCAAACAATATGAATGAATCTTGCCAGTTTTCATCTAAATTATTGTTTCTGAAAAGGAACTGTGCTATTTCAAGATAAGTGGTATTGTTATTGTCTGTAATTTGATACCATATGGATTTGTGAATTTTTTAAATTTTGCTGGATATTGACTCCAATATTTTATAACAGACTACTAAAATTGTATCCATCTAATCTTGACTAACAATTAGTTTGTTTTATAATTTGTTCAATATTGATGTATCAAAGAGTAATAAAATATATAAGTACTAAATTCTGCCATTTGAATATGATGGCATAGTTTGAGGAAAAGAAATAAATCACTGCATGTATCAATTAGGGCAGTATGTCTCAACACAAATGCATTTTACACTTGGATATGCCTTTGGGCTTATCAGTTGATATGGCACACCTTACGAAGATTCTGGCCAGTAGGTACTAATTGGGGCTCTAGGTTGTCCGAATTAATGAAAGTCCAAATTAAACAAAACCTATGAAATGAGCCAAGGTACTGTACATACTTAAACACTCCATGTAGGAAAAATGACATGCACAGTACAGTATTTTTAATGTTTAATGTTTTATTATGCAAGATATAATGCAATACATAATGCCCTACAAAATACAGAATATGGCAGTTGTAGACTGATGGAAGGCAGTGTGAGTGAAGGTTGCCACACATGCACACTCAACAATAGAATGAAAGAGGATGCGGGTGAATTACGTCAAGCAGGTCAACAACCTGCCACTAGCTGTGGCACAAACAGTGCAGTTTACAACATAGCGCTGGGATAATGGGGTCTGGATTAATTAGGATTTACTGTACTTAGAAGACCAACCGCCTGACTAAAGCAATGCCAATGTGCTGTGAGAGATAAATCCTCACTATGGCTAAATATTATTTTCTTTTTGTATGTTGAAGTTACAATATGTTCCCTTCACTCACAGAACTCAGTCCTCATAATGGTCACCCTTTATTTGTGTTTCAAAAAAGGAATGAATCTTTACACAAAGTGCATAGTAATAATTTTATTGGTTTAGTGCCCCTATTAAATACTGAGGCTTTTAGAGACGCCGGGGTGCCGGAATTTTGTTCAATATTGATATATCAAAGAGTAATAAAATATATAAGATCTGTCATTTGAATATGATGTCATAGTTTGAGGAAAAGAAATAAATTACTCTATGTATCAATTAGGGCAGTATGTCTCAACACAATGCTAGCATTTTGCCCTTGGAAATGCCTTTGGGCTTATCAGTTGATATGGTACACCTTACGAAGATTCTACTGACATGGCTCCCCCTCAAATGGTCTGTCTATTAGATATATGTCGTTGTTCTATTGGACTGTGGTGTGTGAGTGTGTCTGGTAGCAGTTGCATTGTTTATTAGTTCTAGTTCATTGTTTCAGTAGACTGTGATGTGTGAGGGTGCATGTGAGTGTGCCGGGTGACAGACTGTTTTAGTGGTAGTAATTGTTGTTGGTGGAACTTTAGTATTTTTTTCGTTAGTAGAATTTTGGTATTTAATTGTTAGTACGGTAGAAGGTTAGTATTTTTGTTTAGTAGAATTGCTCTTTACTTATTCTGAAAGGGAGTAGCAGCCTTTCAGAATAAATCAATTCTTTACTAGTCTTATAGACGGTTAAGATATTGATAATATAAGCCAAATAATGGCTACACTGCGTCCTGCTGCACGGCTGAAAGCAACGGGAAACTACAGCCGTATGCTATTCCCGAGGATATGCACCTCTCTATGCATAATTACATGTGATGATGGCCTCCTCCCTTGTAAAATTTCAATCCGGAGGTAAACTAGTCCCCCGTTCGGATCTCCGGGTGGGGACTACTCGAGAGGGGGTTAACATCACAGAAGTGACAAAGAGGAAATCTGACATTCTACGGATCGGAGCGTGGAATGTTAGAAGTCTGCTAGGAAGTGGAAGGTTAGAAAACTTAGAAAGGGAAATGGATAGGTTGAGGTTGGATTTGGTTGGGATTAGTGAAATGCGCAGGCAAGAAGAACAGGACTTTTGGTCAGGAGACTATAGGGTCATTAGCACTAAATCAAACAATGGCCAAGCAGGGGTTGGCCTCATATTGAGTAGGAAACTTGGACAGCGGGTGGAATATTATGAACAATATAGTGAACGGATTATTGTAGCAAAAATCAATACTAAACCTACGTGCACCACAGTGGTACAAGTCTATATGCCTACCAGTCAAGCTGATGATGAGGATGTTGAAAAGGTCTACGAAGAAATAGACGAAATTCTGAGGTATATCAAGGGTGATGAAAATGTTATAGTAATGGGAGATTGGAATGCTGTGGTAGGAAAAGGGAGAGAAGGGAAAATAGTAGGGGATTTCGGATTAGGTGAAAGGAATGATCGAGGAAGCAGGCTGGTAGAATTCTGCACCGAGCATGAGTTGGTCATAGCTAACACCTTATTCAATAACCACAATAGAAGAATATACACATGGATGAGACCAGGAGATACAGGGCGTTACCAAATCGACTTCATTATGGTCAAGCAGAGGTTTCGAAACCAGATTTTGGATTGTAAAGCATATCCTGGTGCTGACATAAACTCTGACCACAATCTGGTCGTAATGAAATGCAGATTAAAGTTGAAGAAACTGAAGAAAAGTCAAAAACCAAAAAGGTGGGCAATAGACAGACTGAAAGAGAAGGATGTAAACGAAAGATTCAAGAAGAGTATAAAGGAAGGACTAATGAAAAACCCTAAACAAACTTCAATTGCAGACGAATGGGCACTTTTGAAGAATGAAATAACAAAATCCGCAGAAGAAAACATTGGTAGGAAAGAAAGAATAGGTAGAAAACCGTGGATCACTCAGGATATACTAGAATTGATGGATGAAAGGCGGAAACACAAGAATGTAAGAGATGAGAAGGGGAAAGCAGAATACAGACGTCTGAGAAATGAGGTTAACAAGAAGTGCAAGGAAGCGAAAGAGGAATGGTTGAAAGAGAAATGTGCAGGTATAGAAAATTGTCTGAAATTAGGTAAAGTAGACGCAGCTTATCGAAGGATTAAGAATACTTTTGGGGAAAAGAAGACTAAGTGCTGTAATATTAAGGACACAAATGGAAAGCCTCTAACAGATAGGGAAGAAAAGGTTGAGAGATGGAAAGCTTACATAGAGAGTTTGTATCAGGGAAAGGAGATTGAGAATCATATAATGGAAAGGGAGGAGGAAATTGATGAGGATGCGAAAGGAGATTTAATATTGAGATCAGAATTTGATAGAGCTTTGGAAGACTTAAGCAGGAACAAAGCACCAGGCATAGATGATATACCGATTGAGTTGCTACGCTGCATAGGAGATGAAGGTCTGATCAGGTTATTTCACTTGGTGTGTAGGATTTATGAGACAGGTGAGGTACCCCCTGATTTCAAGAAGAATGTAATCATCCCTATACCAAAGAAAGTGGGAGCTGACAGATGTGAAGATTACCGTACAATCAGCTTGATTACTCATGCTTCAAAGATCCTGTCTAGGATAATTTACAAGAGGATTGAAAGCCAGATAGAAACGGAGTTGGGTGAAGACCAGTTTGGTTTCAGGAGAAATGTAGGAACAAGGGAAGCTGTACTAAGTCTTAGGCTGATTTTGGAAGGTAGAATAAGGAAAGATAAGAGAACGTTCATGGCTTTTGTAGACTTAGAAAAGGCTTTTGATAACGTTGATTGGACTAAATTGTTTGACCTTTTGAAATCGATTGGAATAAAGTACAGGGATAGGAGGGTGATATACAATCTATACAGAAACCAGACAGCAGTCATTCGAGTTGAAGGACATGAGAGAGAAGCTGGTATTCAGAAAGGGGTAAGGCAAGGCTGCAACTTATCACCCATACTTTTCAATCTTTACATTGAACAAGCAATGAAGGAAATTAGAGAAAAATTTAAAGTGGGAGTGAAGATTCAAGGAGAAATAATTTCAACTCTGAGATTTGCTGATGAAATAGTCATCTTGGCCGACAAGCCTGAGGATTTGAATGAGTTTTTGAATGGTATGGACTCCGTCTTACAGAAAGAATTCATGATGAAAATTAATAAATGTAAAACAAAAATACTGGAATGCAGCCGAAATAAATCAGAAACCTCTATGGAGATCAAATTGACAGGTGAAAAGCTGAAGGAAGTAGAAGACTTCTGTTACTTAGGAAGTAGAATAACCAGTGATGGACGAAGCAAAGAGGATATAAAAAGTAGGTTGGCTCAGGCAAAGAAAGCTTTTCTACAAAATGGGAATCTGCTGACATCGAATATAGATTTAGGTATTAGGAAGTCATTTTTGAAAGCCTTTGTCTGGAGCGTGGCGCTCTATGGAAGTGAAACTTGGACTATTGGTGCAGCAGAAAAGAGGAGAATAGAAGCATTTGAAATGTGGTGTTACAGGAGAATGATGAAGATCAGATGGGTAGATAGGGTTACAAACATAGAGGTATTAAGACGAGTGGGAGAGGAGAGATGTTTCTGGCGACTGCTAATGAAGAGAAGAGATAGGTTGGTAGGACACATACTAAGACACCCAGGAATAGCAAGCTTAGTTATGGAAGGAAGGGTCGAGGACAAGAACTGTAGGGGTAGACCAAGGTTAGAATATGTTAAACAGATAGCCTCAGATGTAGGGTGTGGTAGTTATGTAGTGATGAAACGATTAGCTCAGGACAGGGAGGCATGGACAGCTGCATCAAACCAGTCAAAAGACTGAAGACTCAAACAACAACAACAACAAAATGCAAATGAGATCGGAAATACGAACAAAATGCAATTGAGGTTCAAAAAACTTACAAAATGCAATTGAAATTGAAAATACACAATGCAATTCAGATTTAAATAGGCCCTATCCCAGTTCCAATCCAAATTATTCACAAAGTGCAATCGAAATTCAAAATACTTACAAAATGCAATTGAAATTGAAAATGCTTACAAAATGTACGGTGATTCTAACGACTCATGTGGATTGACAATACTTACAAAATGCAATTTAGATTGAAAATACTTGACAAAATGTAATTTAGATTCAAAACACCCACACAATGCAATTGAGAATCAAAATATGTGCAAAATGCCCACCAAACAAAATGCAATTTAGATTCAAAATTCGTGCGAAATGCGGCGTTGGTAGAAAATTCTTACAAAATGCAATTGAAATTCAAAATACTCAGTAAAAGGCCCGGGCACATGCATTGAAAGACTTACTAAAAAGCAATTTAGATTGTCAATCTTTACAAAGGCGGCTTCGGTGGCGTAGTTGGTAGCATGCTGAGCTTCTATGCCCAAGATAGCGGGTTCAAACCCGGCCGAAGCCGTCGGATTTTTAAGAGCGTTAAAAATCCCTCAGTATGCCTTCCTTCGGAGGGGAAGTAAAGCCGGCGGTCCCATGTCATAGATTTATGGCATGTTAAAGATCTTTCCACTAATTACACCTGTGTGAAACTAAATTGGATAGGTTAAGAATGTAAACAACGCTCTTAGGTTGCTACGTTCGTTGCCAAGAGCCGACTGCGGTGACGTCTAGTAGCTAGTTCTGAACTAGGCCTAGTAGTCGTTGACGGTGGCGCTTGGCGGCAAAAGTAGGAACTATTTGAAAATTCAAAGTTGCAGTCCCTACTTGAATTAAAAAAACAGATACACACACTAATACAGTCATCACAATTAACACCGGTTATCAGACAGATTCTACACACACCCAAAGTACACGGGGCTACATGACCGCGTTGTCGCAGCCCCTAAACTAAGGAACCAACCAACCAACCAATCTTTACAAAATGCAATTGAGGTTGAAAACAATCGCGAGATGTAATTTAGATCGAAAAAAAATACAAAAAGCAACATAGATTAAAAATGCCTTAAAAAATCGCCAGAAGGGAATTTAGATACACAGTGAACCAAGTAACAAAAAACAGTGCGGGAATCTTAAAGAGAAAAGTAAATATAATGAAAAGGGAGGAGAGGAGAGGGGAGAGAGGAGAAGGTCCGTCCCAAAGGGAAGGGACAAAAGGGGAAAACGGACCCAGCTCAGGAATCCCTCGGGGTCGCCAACTCCCGAACTCACCAGCCGTGAGCCCCTGAGGGTGTAGCATTAGCTAGGGTGCACCAGAAGTGGTGGGGCTACATACACCCTCCCTCCTTAAGGGCCTTGAGCACAAGGCAGGAGGTAAAAGGAAAAGAAAAAGAAGGCTGCCCCTCACAGAAGGAGGGTATCAGGAAAGATGAGACAAGGGCCAATTAAGGCGGGAAAGGAAGAGACTCCCTAGGCCTCGGATACCCTAATACCGTCGGGGTCGGAAGAGAACAAGAGTTGACCAAGTGAGGTCGACAGGAAAGAAGACGGAGAGGAGCCCGGCCACAAGTAAGTGGAAGCAATGCCGGACTCAGCTGGGGCCCCGTGGTCGCCAACCCACGCCCACTATAAGTGAGCCCCTGGGAGAAAATGGTGGAACGATTCTCATCAATTTTGCACTAAAATCACTGTTCATAATGTAAACAAATTTAATATTTCAAAAGTCCCAGAGAGGCAAAGTTTAATGACTATACCAAATCTAACTGATGTAATTGTAAATCGACCAACACGATCTGAGTCAATACGTTCCTTGTCTTCAGCTCCAGAATTATCAGAGTTGCAAGAAACTAATGTAGATGAACCTACGGATCAACCTTTAAGGAGGTCCAACAGACTTAAAAAGAGAGAATTTTGGTCGATATACAAAAATTAAGATATTTATAATCTGTAATTTTTGTCTTAAAGAGGGGAGGTGTAGCATAATTTCACCCGTCCTCATTGAGAGTAATTAGTAATGACCTAGTATTATTATTATTATTATTATTATTACAGGTCTAAGTAGTGAAACCACTCTTCAGTGCAAGTTACTGCTACTATGAAGCAAGGCTGATAGTCATATCGCTCGAGGCAAGCATATGTACTTAGGACAGGAGGCCTTGGCTAATATTGTGCCGCTTTATAAACAGGAACTTTCCAAAGAGGTATTCATCTCCGGTTCATATTTAACTAACCTTAAGGCCAGCTAGATAATTTGTCACTGATTTACAACAACAAGTAATTTCCAAGTAATCGAGGTCAGGGAGTGCCCTGTAGACTTACTGTAATCAACAAGAGTAATATATAAGATACTAGAATATTATGCTCAATGTCTTTTGTGAATTAACACATCGCTACTACACACAACTGTACCATCTTTGAAGGCTTGACTTGAAATATCTACTTGTGGAAATAAATCTATCATCTTTACTCTTCGACTTCTAATTCTTTCAACGTCTCGTGGTGGTAGGCTCTTGCCAAGGCAGAGCCCTTACTCAACTACTCTTTCGAAAAGTCATAACATCCAAAATTAAATCAAGTGTCACGGCTGGCTACGCGACAAACACTGGAAGATCATCAGAGGCTCGTTACAAAGCTCGTATAAAATAACATGAACTATTTCACCCATGCCACAACAAAGAAAATCACAAAACAGGTCATCATAAGAGGATTACCTATTGACACCACCACTGAGGAAATCCAACAGGACTTAGAAGCCAACAAATTCATCATCTCCCACGTCAGGCAACTAACACGGCTGTCCAAGCAAACCACATCAGGGCTAATTCCCACAAGACATCCCGCCACTATTTCTCGTCACGTACGAACCAATGCCCAACAATAAAACACTACACCAACGCACATACCTAATCTGCCATAACATCAAAATAGAGGATTACAAGCCCCGCACAACTGACACCTATTTCCCCCAATG
This sequence comes from Meconema thalassinum, assembly GCA_946902985.2. Classification (NCBI taxonomy): domain Eukaryota; kingdom Metazoa; phylum Arthropoda; class Insecta; order Orthoptera; family Tettigoniidae; genus Meconema; species Meconema thalassinum. Next base: position 27,804,551 of record OX336397.1, on the reverse strand, counting down.
CCACAAATGCCAAAGGCTACTGCGCACTCCCAACAAGGTGTGTAAAATGCGCAGGCCCTCATACTGGCTCACAATGCACAATTGCCAAGAATGAAGAAGTGAAATGTGCACTCTGCAGCGAGAACCACTTCGCGTCCTCAAAAGAATGCTCTGTTTACAAAAGGAAACTTGAAATCAAAAACTCACGCCCAGGCACAACACTTAACAACACCGCTCCCAAGGAAAACACCGATCCCCCCTCCCCCTCCTCAAAGGACACAGGCCACCGCCAATCTCACCAAAAGACACGTGGCAATAACCCACTACCATCAGTCTGGGTCCTGGAGACCTCTAACAGGTACCAAACGCTCCAACAGGGTGAGGATCCGATTCCCAACTTCACCTAACACTCCAGCAATATCAACAGACATGAGTTCCCAACAATACAGGAAGCCAACAAAAGCAAAACTAGCAAGAATGGTCCCCAGACAAAACAAGCACAAAAAAAGCTAGCCACAGTACAAACAAGCAACCGGGAAGGCCCCTCCTACGCAATACTGACATCCACACCCAACACAGCCAACAATGCAACCACAACAAACGAGCCAAAAATCGCCCAAGTCACCACTGCTACCAACACCAACTGATTCAAAACCCTGCAACACCAAAAGGGCCTATAACACAAACTCCGACACCCACTTGCCCACCAGCCAATCCGGCGCCCACCCAGCGACGCCTACAATTCCATAAAATGCCAATCCCGACAGCCATACCTAACACATTGCAATTTGTTATAGTAACCATCCAATACATTTTCCAAGATACTACAGAACAGCTTATCAAACTCATCACACGCCTAATCACAGCGCAAAAATATGATGATGATAATTGTTGTTTTAAGGGGCCTAACATCTAGGTAATCGGCCCCTTATGATCTGGGTGATAGCGAAAATGATAATGAAACGGAAACCAGAACGAAAATTAAGTGAGACGGAAAATACTTACAAAAAGGAACTCAGATTGAAACAACTCACAAAATGTTCTTACAAAAGGGAATTTAGAACGAAAAGATTCACAAAAGGAATAGATTGAAAAAGACCAACAAAATGAAGGCTAGGTTCAAAATACGTACAAAATGCAATGGAGCGTCGAAATACCCACAAAATGCAATTGAAATTCAAAATACTTACAAAATGCAAATTAGATCGAAATTACGTACAAAATGCAATTGAGGTTCATAATACTTACAAAATGCAATTGAAATTGAAAATACACGATGCAATTCAGATTGGAATATCCCACTTCCAATCCAAATTATTCACAAAGTGCAATGGAAATCCAAAATACTTACAAAATGCAATTGAAGTTGAAAATGCTTACAAAATGTACGGTAGATTTAAACGACTCATGTGGATTGACAATACTTACAAAATGCAATTTAGATTGAAAATACTTGACAAAATGTAATTTAGATTCAAAATACCCACAAAATGCAATTAGATGTTAGTAGTACAGTTCGCTAGACTCCAAATATTGCATCATCATGACCAGAAATTGCGTAATCCTGATGACGTTATGGGATGACGTCATGGGTCCTTAGAGCGAGCACGTGGTCCAGGAGCGAGCATGTGCAGTGCACGTGTTAGCGTGGGAAGAGGTTGACCTTTTGGATTGTTTGTGCGATGGTGATAAAAAGTTAATGGGTGTTGACGTCATGGAGGATGTTTATTAGGATGCTAACTGTCATCTGACACCCATGCGAGTGTGAGCACCAAAACAAAAGGTCATTCGCGGGTAGTGGGGTAGTGTATGTTCTCTTGCAAGTCGCGTGTGTGCTTGAATACGTATGGCTATGTTGGGAAAATGTTTGGTGGTGGGCGAGGACTAGGGTTGAGTGACGGTTCGTTTAAATGCTATTTTTCCCGCTCTATTTGATGGTGAGGTATTTTTTTAAAATGGGTGGAATTTGGAAACGCAATTTGAGGTAAACGTGCTTTTTTGACATTTTGGCGAATTTAATGAGCTTGTAAGGCTAGAACGATGTGTTATTTAGGAATGGTGTGACGTCCTCTTTGCTATGAATGTGTGTCGGTATATACAGTATATATTTTAAAATTGTTGTTTTTTGAAATTGGTGCTATTTTGGAAACGGTGAAGATGAGAGAAAAGTTTGTTTGACGTCAATGAAAGGTGCCTATGCCCTCTAGGCTGACAGCAAGTTTGAAGTGTGTAGGACAAAACAAAATGATAGCCTACTTTCTGGCGAACATTGGCGATGATTCGCGAACGCATGGTCGGATTTGAGCATATAGGGTGTCGTAGGACCTGTGGTGAACCACCCCTTGCTATGGACGGGAGTATATCCACCCCAAAATAAATCTACCCTTACCCGGAGGTTAAGTAGTGGTTATTTTTGTATGCATGCGCACTTGAGGACTTTTGTAAGAGAGCGGAATTTTTAAATGATTCTTTATAGATGAGGCTTTTTAAAAAATTTATTAAAAAAAACAAAAAACTAATAGGTCATTCGCTTTTTAGTATCTCGCTAACCAATAATTAGATTTAAACATATGGGGTGTCGTAGGACTCGTAGTAAATTCTCCTTTTGTATGAATGAGGTATGTCAACCCCCAAAATAAAAACTACCCTTACCTGGGGTGAAAGAGCAATTTTTGTATGTATGCACACCGGTGGCTTTTGTCAAAAGGGCGTAACTACACATTTGCTAATATTTTATGAACCCCTGATGGGATTTTGCCATAGGCAGTAACCTAGCACTTGGGGTGACGCCTCGTTTTTGAAAGTATGATTCATTTTTTTTTGTCCAAAGGGCCTAACTACACTTTTGTTAATATCTCGTGAACCAATCATGCTAGGGACTTGTATGAGGGGTCCTAGCACTTGGGGCGACGTCCCCCTTTGTGGGGTGAAACTACCCCCCAAAATTGAAAACTCAATATCTTGGAAACTATGAACCCTAAAATTAGGCGTGATAGCTTTAAAAATAGGTGATGACATAGGCTTTTACCTGGTTTGGTCATTTCACCCCTAAAACAGTAAATAGTCATGTTATGGGGAAAAACGTGTTAAACACCTAAAAATGATAAATGAAACTAAGATCTTTTGTTTTTGATGAAAAATAGCAGGGGGTGAAAACTACCCCCAAATTGAAAAATCGATACCTTGGAAACTAAGAACCGTAAAATTATGTGTAATAGCTTAAAAAATTCGTTGTGACATAGGCTTTTACCTGGATAGATGATGTCACCCCTAAAACAGTAAATAGTGATTTTACAGTGGGGAAAAAGGTCTTAAACGGGTAAAAATGATAATTGAACCTAAGATCTTTTGTTTTTGATGAAAAATAGCAGGGGGGTGAAAACTACCCCCAAATTGAAAAATCGATACCTTGGAAACTAAGAACCGTAAAATTATGTGTAATAGCTTAAAAAATTCGTTGTGACATAGGCTTTTACCTGGATAGATGATGTCACCCCTAAAACAGTAAATAGTGATTTTACAGTGGGGAAAAAGGTCTTAAACGGGTAAAAATGATAATTGAACCTAAGATCTTTTGTTTTTGATGAAAAATAGCAGGGGGGTGAAAACTACCCCCAAATTGAAAAATCGATACCTTGGAAACTAAGAACCGTAAAATTATGTGTAATAGCTTAAAAATTCGTTGTGACATAGGCTTTTACCTGGATAGATGATGTCACCCCTAAAACAGTAAATAGTGATTTTACAGTGGGGAAAAAGGTCTTAAACGGGTAAAAATGATAATTGAACCTAAGATCTTTTGTTTTTGATGAAAAATAACAGGGGGGTGAAAACTACCCCCAAATTGAAAAATCGATACCTTGGAAACTAAGAACCGTAAAATTATTTGTAACAGCTTAAAAAATTGGTTGTGACATAGGCTTTTACCTGGATAGATGATGTCACTCCTAAAACAGTAAATAGTGATTTTAAAGTGGGGAATAAAGTCTTAAACGGGTAAAAATGATAATTGAACCTAAGATCTTTTGTTTTTCATGAAAAATAGTAGAGGGGTGAAAACTACCCTCAAATTGAAAAAATCGATATCTTGCAAACTAAGAACCCTAAAATTAGGTTTGATAGTTGAAAAATAGGTGATGACATACGCTTTTACCTCGATAGATTATTTCACTCATAAAACAGGGAATAGTAATGTTACATGAGAAAAAGGTATTAAACACTTAAAAGCATAAGAGTTTTTTGAAACCGTGTTTTAATGAATGAGTGTTTGGAGGATGACAGCTTGCTAATTATTATTATTATTATTATTATTATTATTATTTTATTATTATTAGGTAATTATGGATTAATGTGTTTATAGCTAATGATTAAGGCTACAGAGTTGTATCAGGTGTTGTACAAATCAGGGTGGCCAAACCGTTGCCATTCCCCATGAATATACCCAAAAGAGCCAAAACGTTAAGGTTATCGACCTGAGATTTTATAAAACTAATTATCGGAGAGGGTGAAGTAAGGTGTTGTTTTGGACTGACAGTGGCTAACCCTTTCCCATGATTTATGAATTGACCCAAAATGTTTTACCTGACAAGACTGAGTGTACCTGTTGCAGCCTTTAGAAAATCGAACCCGGACCTGTGTGGTGACAGTCAAATTATATTAATGATGCTTTTTAACAAACACACTCTTGCATACTATCGCTGGGTTGAATCTGCACAGAGACACTGGCTTTGTTTGTGTAATGAGTCTTGGTGATAAGAACACGGCGCTCTTGCCAGCAAGTTTCATATTACTCGTCTGCTTGATAGTGGACGTGATTCGCACCGTGTTAACGTACATGACTTGATAATTGTTAGGTAAGGGTTGACAAGGCTCAATGAACCTTATTGCAACCTTAAGATGAAAATGAATTTCTTGGTATAGTCGGGGTTGCAAGCCAAGGCCTTAGGGTAGACAACCAACTATGTTAATCACTACACTGTGAGATGGTCAAATGATAATGTAACAGAACATATAGAAAAGTTTTATGTAGTTTAACGAATTGACTAAGAGCCATACCATGAGAGGTATAGGTAATTGAAATTGAATCCTTAGCTGTTGACCCTACTACATGTAAGCTATAGCAATGCCCGCCTATAAGCTATCATGTTAGAAAAAGAAATTTATGGGTTGTTTTAAACGGAGAATGATTGTGTTTACTGTGAAACACACATCTGAATTTAAATATAGTTTGTCCTACATGATGTTTGAACTCTCTTTTTATTTATACTTTAGACAAACGCTAACATAGTTGTAATTCAGAAGCCATGGGCTGCCTCCTTTCCAATCCTACACCGTACACTGAAGTTAAAGTTAATAATGATCACGTTACAGGCAGCCAGTTTCAAAGCCATGAGAAATAAGTGAACAAAGTATAAAATACTTGACCCAGTCGGGAAATCAACATGGTGTTGTTTCAAACAAAAGATAAGCGTTCTATAAACTTGACCACCAAGCTGTCCTATCGACCCCTAATTGTTTGGCTGATGGTGAAAAATAAAATTAAATGTAAACTATAACTAAAACAAACTACACATTTATAACTAGAAAAATGAAATGTAAGACAAAAGGATAACAGGACAAATAAAGGACAGAAGGAATAAATAATGCCCCTCAACCCTCAAGAATGTGGATTGATGGACTTGAAAGGAAGGAGAGCCATAAAAGGTAGATATGAAAGTAAAAGAGGAGAGGGTCCCGCTCCAGAGGTAATCGATAAAAAGGAGGAAAACTGGGCCCAGCTCAGGAATCCCTTGTGGTCGCCAACTTCCAAACTCATCAGCCGTAAGCCCCTGAGGGTGTAGGCATATCCAGGGTGCACCACAAGTGGTGGGGCTACATACACCCTACCTTTAGTGTGGCTTGTGCAATAGGCAGGAAATAACATAAAAATTTAAAGAAGGCTGCCTCCTCACACAAGGAGGGTATCAGAAAAAATAAACAAGGGTCAATTAAGTCGGAAAATAAAGAGACTCCCTAAGTCTTGGATAGCCTAATAATGTCGGAGTCGGTAGAGAACAAGAGTTGACCAAGTGTGGTCGACAGGAAAGAAGACAGACAGGAGCCTAGCACAAGTCAGTGGGAACAATGACGGACTCAGCTGGGGCTCCATGGTCGTCAACCTACATTCCACTAGATGAAAGCCCTTGTTTGGGGGTGGTGGAAAATAAACAGCTCTTTTGTTTTAAATCACTGGCTTTAAGGACGGTAACAAATGGCATGCCATTATAATGCGATACTGGTCCTAGGGATATGCAAAATTGTATTAGATACTCAGCTAATAATAGTGTACATGACCCCTTATTATTTTCCCTAATTACAGTACATGGGAATGATGACCATGATTTCCAAGCCCCTAAGTAAGACAAAAACATATTATTTCCATTCCCAAACAGTTGGGGTGAGGTGAGGTGAGTTTTCTAAACGTCAAACACATGTGGTTTTCCACTTTTACTCCAGGTAAATGCCATGTTTGCCCACAGACAAGTGCAAAGAAAATCGAAACATGTTATGTTTGGATCAATTCCTTACCTACATGACAACATGTACTTGAAATAACAAGTAATGAGCATTCTATGTTAACAATAGTGAGATGCTTGCAAACTGCCAATGCTTAGAGCTCATTAGCGGCTTCTAAGGGAGGCAAGGAGTACACTTACTTGAAAAACTAACAAGAGGAGTGTTCGATTTTCCCACAACACCCAATCTGAAAGTAAATATAAATGACTATGCACTTAAGTCCATAACCACCTCCTTACCATTCCTACCCTTCATAGTCAAAGGCACACATTAATACAGCCATCACAGTGACAGAGGTTATTTTTAAAATATCTAAATATCTGAGATTTATCTTGAAATTGACCAGAATTTTGTAAAATCCACTAAATTTACAGCAAATTTAGCAAATTCCACCAAATTTCAGCAAAATCCAACAAATCACTACCAGATTTATTGAAATGCCATTGAATTATTAAAGAATGGTTTGAACTAGCTCAAATTTATATAAAATTACCCGAATATTGATGAAAATTCACCAAATTCTACCAAATTTAGCCAAGAGGTCTACAAAGCATGAAATTTAACCATTTTTTTAAAATTCACAACATATACTCGAAAATTCTATAATATTCCCTTTACGTGTATGCTTTTTTAGGTGTTGTTTCGTTTCCCACACTCCCTGCAGACGAATACCTGAACATGACTTTCTGCTAGACTAGGAGCTCCACATTCGACATGATAGCTGAGTTTCATCTCCCATAAACTCGTCTCTGAGGTGGGTGCGAGAAAAGGCATCCAGCTGTAAAAACCACACCCTCACATAGACTTTCATAACTTCTTACGTTGAGGTTCATAACACTACGTTGAATGATTTATCGGTTTCCTTTTCACAATTCCTGTCTATACTTTCCTCTTGAAGGTTGCAAGATGCTTGCAAGGTTCCTAAAATGCAATTCAATTTAATAAATACCTTAAGATGGTTTGATTTGTTTAATGATATGGTGTTAATACTATTTTTAGGTCTTGACTGGCTTTGCAATAAGAATTGACCAACCAAACATGAGTTACCTATGAGGGAAACATTTTGGCCACTATGTTGGCTATTGACCAGTGAGTTTAGCTGTTTATCATTTTTTTAAATCATAAACAACAGAGGCTTAAACGTATAGATAAACCGTGTGACCATGTTTGTTAAACAAGACATTATACCAGAGACAATTAGGATACTTATGTAGAGTTTACCAAAAATAATGTTGTGTAACAGTAAATGCTAGTCAACAAACAGTTATACACTTCTAAAAAAATCATCATACAATACCTGAGAGCTCTTCTAAAATTATTGATGTGTAACATGATTCCACTAACTTGCTATGTATTTTTTGGCTTGGGGGTGATTTTCAAGAAATGCAAATGGAACTGAAATGCAATACAAACGATGAGCGCGCCTGGTGGCTGAAATTGATACCACGACGTACTGTCGGTTATGTAGCTATGTGGAATGTATATCAAATATGGTTTACTTAAAGGTTTGGTGGTCCCATTAAAGGTATTCCTACAATAAATGATTTTCAAGTTGTCGTTCTGTGACGTGAAAATATTTATTATATGATATTTGCTAACAGGATATGCCACTGGAATTATTTTACAAGTAGTTATTTTAATGACAACAGAGTTCACTGTTAATAACGGAGAGCCCTATGTGGAATGTAGGATAACATGTAACATAATATACGTGATATGTCACAACTGTAAGGCTTGTGATTTTTAAAGATGCCTTTATACCTATATTAATCACCCAGTTTACAAGACTGATAACAGTAATGCTACGGAAAATCATAACAAACCAAAAAATGTGCATTGAAAAACCAAAAAAGTGGTTGAGCAAATATACAGTCAACATACAAAGAAAACAAGAAATATATACAAACTGTGTTAATTAATTTAATTCAAATATATATATATTTTTACAATAGGTACACACACACACACACACACACAGAGAGAATACAGCTCTTTTTTTGTTCATGTTGTCCTGCTACAGTTTTTAAATATAACACTTGCTGAACATTATTTTAGGGGATGGAGGTGTTGCTACGTTGACCAATTACACAATAATACCAGCTTTACGAAGTTCATCTTCTATTTTTAACAGCTCTTCCTCATAACCAATATGACCAGCCTGTTTACAGGCATGCAAGAGCTGTAGACGTTCGACTAATATATTAGGATCGTTCCATTTGCTATTTTTTATGAATGGTTTCAAATACTCGGGAAGCAGTCCATCATTTTCACCATCAACATCATTATTATCCTCATCATTATAATCATCTTCATAATGATCATCATCATCCTCATCATCTTTACCATCATAATTTCCACCTGTGTCCACAGTCTGTTCAATGGTTTGAGTTCCCTTTGATAGTGTTGAAAGCTTCTTTTTAGATGTACTAGAGTGCTTCAACATTATGTTATTATTATCACCATCACCATCCTTTTCATCTTCCCCAACCAACTTCTTGATGGGGTATGTTGTCTCTGATAGAGTTGAGGGCTTTTGAGATGTGTGTGTGTGTCTGATCATGGGTTTTACTGGAGGTCTTAAAGGTTTCTCATTAAACAACTCGCTAACAGCATGAGTGCGTTGTAGTGTATTAAACCCGAGGTTAATATTATCTTGAGCAGCACTATTTTTTACTTGGACTTGGTTTTTTGCTTCGGTTTGAGTTTTCCTTACATTTACACTAGCATGATTATTAAGTTTACAATCATGACTGTTTGAAGAAAGTATGTCCAATTCTCTTGTCTTAAGCATTCCTCGACACTGTTTCGATCGTTGCTTTGAACAGCGCCAAATAACAGTTCCATTTTTATTGCTTCGTTTCACAATATATGAATATCCTTTATAGTATGCATAAGGCTTACCATACCTAGTCACTGATACTTCCATATCAACTGTCAAGCATAAACTAATTTCTAGTAAAGACAACTTGGTAATAACAACAATAGATTAATGTGGGAGCATATATAGATGCAAAAAGAGGGAGCAAAAGTGGGGGTAAAAAGTGTCAGCGAAAGTGGGAGCAAATGTGGGAGCAAAAACTGTGAGCAAAAAGTGGGAGCATATATGGGATGAAATGTGGGAGCAAAGCAAATATAAAAAGTGGGAGCAAATATGCTAACAAATATGTCAACAAATATGCCGGCAAAAGTAAATACACAATTCAAGATAGTTGAAAGTGCAAAGAAAATATGGAAGCAAATATGAGAGCCAATGCAGTGTTTTTCTAAAACAACTAAGCATAACAAACTTAGTCATAACCTAACCTGCCCCAACCTCACCTAACTTAACTTCACCTATCCTAACCTAACCTAACCTACCCTAAACTAACCTAACTTCACCTATCTTAACCTAACCTAGCCTAACTTAACCTAACCTAACCTCACCTAACCTAACCTCACCTAACCTAACGTAACCCAACTTCACCTAACCTAACCTCAGCTAACCCAACTTCCCCTAACCTAACCTAACTTCACCTAACCTAACTTGACCCAACTTTACCAAACCTAACCTATCATAAATTCACCTAACCTAACTTTACCTAACCTCACCCAACCTAACCTTTCAACTCTCAGATCAAAATTAAATTCTGGGCATAGCCGAGTTGGAACCCATGACCTCAGGGATAACACCAATGTATACTAACCACAACATCGCGAGATGGGCAAATTATCACGCTACACAACACAAAAATAAAAGTTTCCTGTAGTGGAATTCATTGGCTGACAACCATAGTTGGGAATTCAAACCCAATACTTCAGGACTTTTGTTATGAACATTATCAGAAATATTATTCCATTTACATTTTGCTGCTGCTTATAATTATAAGAGTTGGCATTAATATGGGATCAAAAAGTGGGAGAAAAAAGTGGGAGCCAATATGGGAGCAAAAGTGGGAGCAAAAGTGGGAGCAAATGGGGGAGCCAATATGGGAGCAAATGTGGGAGCAAATCAGCTCACCTCGGATATCACCAGTGAGTGCTCATATCCACCGCTAGGTAGCGGAAACACACTTTGCGTGTTGTATGTAATTATCTTACTAAGTTTGACTGCATGCAAAACGTGCTTGTATAAGCTGTGCATATAATTTTAATATACAATTAACACTAATTGTTCAGAACTAACATGTATAGCCTTTTCTAGGGTATCCTTAGCAAGAAAGACTGACTAACCCAGGAGTGTAAAGCCTTGCCATATTCAGTAAGCACCTGTTGCCGCTTCCATATTTTCTTTGCACTTTCAACTATCTTGAAAGTTGAAATTTTCTCTTTAGATGATCTGGTAGATGTTCCCACTCTAGACGAATTCGTTGTGGTTCATATATAGTCAAGCCTTACAGTTGTGACATATCACGTATATTATGTTACATGTTATCCTACATTCCACATAGGGCTCTCCGTTATTAACAGTGAACTCTGTTGTCATTAAAATAACTACTTGTAAAATAATTCCAGTGGCATATCCTGTTAGCAAATATCATATAATAAATATTTTCACGTCACAGAACGACAACTTGAAAATCATTTATTGTAGGAATACCTTTAATGGGACCACCAAACCTTTAAGTAAACCATATTTGATATACATTCCACATAGCTACATAACCGACAGTACGTCGTGGTATCAATTTCAGCCACCAGGCGCGCTCATCGTTTGTATTGCATTTCAGTTCCATTTGCATTTCTTGAAAATCACCCCCAAGCCAAAAAATACATAGCAAGTTAGTGGAATCATGTTACACATCAATAATTTTAGAAGAGCTCTCAGGTATTGTATGATGATTTTTTTAGAAGTGTATAACTGTTTGTTGACTAGCATTTACTGTTACACAACATTATTTTTGGTAAACTCTACATAAGTATCCTAATTGTCTCTGGTATAATGTCTTGTTTAACAAACATGGTCACACGGTTTATCTATACGTTTAAGCCTCTGTTGTTTATGATTTAAAAAAATGATAAACAGCTAAACTCACTGGTCAATAGCCAACATAGTGGCCAAAATGTTTCCCTCATAGGTAACTCATGTTTGGTTAGTCAATTCTTATTGCAAAGCCAGTCAAGACCTAAAAATAGTATTAACACCATATCATTAAACAAATCAAACCATCTTAAGGTATTTATTAAATTGAATTGCATTTTAGGAACCTTGCAAGCATCTTGCAACCTTCAAGAGGAAAGTATAGACAGGAATTGTGAAAAGGAAACCGATAAATCATTCAACGTAGTGTTATGAACCTCAACGTAAGAAGTTATGAAAGTCTATGTGAGGGTGTGGTTTTTACAGCTGGATGCCTTTTCTCGCACCCACCTCAGAGACGAGTTTATGGGAGATGAAACTCAGCTATCATGTCGAATGTGGAGCTCCTAGTCTAGCAGAAAGTCATGTTCAGGTATTCGTCTGCAGGGAGTGTTGGAAACGAAACAACACCTAAAAAAGCATACACGTAAAGGGAATATTATAGAATTTTCGAGTATATGTTGTGAATTAAAAAAAATGGTTACATTTCATGCTTTGTAGACCTCTTGGCTAAATTTGGTAGAATTTGGTGAATTTTCATCAATATTCGGGTAATTTTATATAAATTTGAGCTAGTTCAAACCATTCTTTAATAATTCAATGGCATTTCAATAAATCTGGTAGTGATTTGTTGGATTTTGCTGAAATTTGGTGGAATTTGCTAAATTTGCGGTAAATTTAGTGGATTTTACAAAATTCTGGTCAATTTCAAGATAAATCTCAGATATTTAGATATTTTAAAAATAACCTCTGTCACTGTGATGGCTGTATTAATGTGTGCCTTTGACTATGAAGGGTAGGAATGGTAAGGAGGTGGTTATGGACTTAAGTGCATAGTCATTTATATTTACTTTCAGATTGGGTGTTGTGGGAAAATCGAACACTCCTCTTGTTAGTTTTTCAAGTAAGTGTACTCCTTGCCTCCCTTAGAAGCCGCTAATGAGCTCTAAGCATTGGCAGTTTGCAAGCATCTCACTATTGTTAACATAGAATGCTCATTACTTGTTATTTCAAGTACATGTTGTCATGTAGGTAAGGAATTGATCCAAACATAACATGTTTCGATTTTCTTTGCACTTGTCTGTGGGCAAACATGGCATTTACCTGGAGTAAAAGTGGAAAACCACATGTGTTTGACGTTTAGAAAACTCACCTCACCTCACCCCAACTGTTTGGGAATGGAAATAATATGTTTTTGTCTTACTTAGGGGCTTGGAAATCATGGTCATCATTCCCATGTACTGTAATTAGGGAAAATAATAAGGGGTCATGTACACTATTATTAGCTGAGTATCTAATACAATTTTGCATATCCCTAGGACCAGTATCGCATTATAATGGCATGCCATTTGTTACCGTCCTTAAAGCCAGTGATTTAAAACAAAAGAGCTGTTTATTTTCCACCACCCCCAAACAAGGGCTTTCATCTAGTGGAATGTAGGTTGACGACCATGGAGCCCCAGCTGAGTCCGTCATTGTTCCCACTGACTTGTGCTAGGCTCCTGTCTGTCTTCTTTCCTGTCGACCACACTTGGTCAACTCTTGTTCTCTACCGACTCCGACATTATTAGGCTATCCAAGACTTAGGGAGTCTCTTTATTTTCCGACTTAATTGACCCTTGTTTATTTTTTCTGATACCCTCCTTGTGTGAGGAGGCAGCCTTCTTTAAATTTTTATGTTATTTCCTGCCTATTGCACAAGCCACACTAAAGGTAGGGTGTATGTAGCCCCACCACTTGTGGTGCACCCTGGATATGCCTACACCCTCAGGGGCTTACGGCTGATGAGTTTGGAAGTTGGCGACCACAAGGGATTCCTGAGCTGGGCCCAGTTTTCCTCCTTTTTATCGATTACCTCTGGAGCGGGACCCTCTCCTCTTTTACTTTCATATCTACCTTTTATGGCTCTCCTTCCTTTCAAGTCCATCAATCCACATTCTTGAGGGTTGAGGGGCATTATTTATTCCTTCTGTCCTTTATTTGTCCTGTTATCCTTTTGTCTTACATTTCATTTTTCTAGTTATAAATGTGTAGTTTGTTTTAGTTATAGTTTACATTTAATTTTATTTTTCACCATCAGCCAAACAATTAGGGGTCGATAGGACAGCTTGGTGGTCAAGTTTATAGAACGCTTATCTTTTGTTTGAAACAACACCATGTTGATTTCCCGACTGGGTCAAGTATTTTATACTTTGTTCACTTATTTCTCATGGCTTTGAAACTGGCTGCCTGTAACGTGATCATTATTAACTTTAACTTCAGTGTACGGTGTAGGATTGGAAAGGAGGCAGCCCATGGCTTCTGAATTACAACTATGTTAGCGTTTGTCTAAAGTATAAATAAAAAGAGAGTTCAAACATCATGTAGGACAAACTATTTTTAAATTCAGATGTGTGTTTCACAGTAAACACAATCATTCTCCGTTTAAAACAACCCATAAATTTCTTTTTCTAACATGATAGCTTATAGGCGGGCATTGCTATAGCTTACATGTAGTAGGGTCAACAGCTAAGGATTCAATTTCAATTACCTATACCTCTCATGGTATGGCTCTTAGTCAATTCGTTAAACTACATAAAACTTTTCTATATGTTCTGTTACATTATCATTTGACCATCTCACAGTGTAGTGATTAACATAGTTGGTTGTCTACCCTAAGGCCTTGGCTTGCAACCCCGACTATACCAAGAAATTCATTTTCATCTTAAGGTTGCAATAAGGTTCATTGAGCCTTGTCAACCTTTACCTAACAATTATCAAGTCATGTACGTTAACACGGTGCGAATCACGTCCACTATCAAGCAGACGAGTAATATGAAACTTGCTGGCAAGAGCGCCGTGTTCTTATCACCAAGACTCATTACACAAACAAAGCCAGTGTCTCTGTGCAGATTCAACCCAGCGATAGTATGCAAGAGTGTGTTTGTTAAAAAGCATCATTAATATAACTTGACTGTCACCACACAGGTCCGGGTTCGATTTTCTAAAGGCTGCAACAGGTACACTCAGTCTTGTCAGGTAAAACATTTTGGGTCAATTCATAAATCATGGGAAAGGGTTAGCCACTGTCAGTCCAAAACAACACCTTACTTCACCCTCTCCGATAATTAGTTTTATAAAATCTCAGGCCGATAACCTTAACGTTTTGGCTCTTTTGGGTATATTCATGGGGAATGGCAACGGTTTGGCCACCCTGATTTGTACAACACCTGATACAACTCTGTAGCCTTAATCATTAGCTATAAACACATTAATCCATAATTACCTAATAATAATAAAAATAATAATAATAATAATAATAATAATTATAATAATAATAATTAGCAAGCTGTCATCCTCCAAACACTCATTCATTAAAGCACGGTTTCAAAAAACTCTTATGCTTTTAAGTGTTTAATACCTTTTTCTAATGTAACATTACTATTCCCTGTTTTATGAGTGAAATAATCTATCGAGGTAAAAGCGTACGTCATCACCTATTTTTCAACTATCAAACCTAATTTTAGGGTTCTTAGTTTGCAAGATATCGATTTTTTCAATTTGAGGGTAGTTTTCACCCCTCTACTATTTTTCATGAAAAACAAAAGATCTTAGGTTCAATTATCATTTTTACCCGTTTAAGACTTAGTCCCCACTTTAAAATCACTATTTACTGTTTTAGGAGTGACATCATCTATCCAGGTAAAAGCCTATGTCACAACCAATTTTTTAAGCTATTACTAATAATTTTACGGTTCATAGTTTCCAAGGTATCGATTTTTCAATTTGGGGGTAGTTTTCACCCCCCTGCTATTTTTCATCAAAAACAAAAGATCTTAGGTTCAATTATCATTTTTACCCGTTTAAGACCTTTTTCCCCACTGTAAAATCACTATTTACTGTTTTAGGGGTGACATCATCTATCCAGGTAAAAGCCTATGTCACAACGAATTTTTAAGCTATTACACATAATTTTACGGTTCTTAGTTTCCAAGGTATCGATTTTTCAATTTGGGGGTAGTTTTCACCCCTTGCTATTTTTCATCAAAAACAAAAGATCTTAGGTTCAATTATCATTTTTACCCGTTTAAGACCTTTTCCCCACTGTAAAATCACTATTTACTGTTTTAGGGGTGACATCATCTATCCAGGTAAAAGCCTATGTCACAACGAATTTTTTAAGCTATTACACATAATTTTACGGTTCTTAGTTTCCAAGGTGTCGATTTTTCAATTTGGGGGTAGTTTTCACCCCCCTGCTATTTTTCATCAAAAACAAAAGATCTTAGTTTCATTTATCATTTTTAGGTGTTTAACACGTTTTTTCCCCATAACATGACTATTTACTGTTTTAGGGGTGAAATGACCAAACCAGGTAAAAGCCTATGTCATCACCTATTTTTAAAGCTATCACGCCTAATTTTAGTGTTCATAGTTTCCAAGATATTGAGTTTTCAATTTTGGGGGGTAGTTTCACCCCACAAAGGGGGACGTCGCCCCAAGTGCTAGGACCCCTCATACAAGTCCCTAGCATGATTGGTTCACGAGATATTAACAAAAGTGTAGTTAGGCCCTTTTGACAAAAAAAATGAATCATACTTTCAAAAACGAGGCGTCACCCCAAGTGCTAGGTTACTGCCTATGGCAAAATCCCATCAGGGGTTCATAAAATATTAGCAAATGTGTAGTTACGCCCTTTTGACAAAAGCCACCGGTGTGCATACATACAAAAATTGCTCTTTCACCCCAGGTAAGGGTAGTTTTTATTTTGGGGGTTGACATACCTCATTCATACAAAAGGAGAATTTACTACGAGTCCTACGACACCCCATATGTTTAAATCGCATTATTGGTTAGCGAGATACTAAAAAGCGAATGACCTATTAGTTTTTTGTTTTTTTAATAAATTTTTTAAAAAGCCTCATCTATAAAGAATCATTTAAAAATTCCGCTCTCTTACAAAAGTCCTCAAGTGCGCATGCATACAAAAATAACCACTACTTAACCTCCGGGTAAGGGTAGATTTATTTTGGGGTGGATATACTCCCGTCCATAGCAAGGGGTGGTTCACCACAAGTCCTACGACACCCTATATGCTCAAATCCGACCATGCGTTCGCGAATCATCGCCAATGTTCGCCAGAAAGTAGGCTATCATTTTGTTTTGTCCTACATACTTCAAACTTGCTGTCAGCCTAGAGGACATAGGCACCTTTCATTGACGTCAAACAAACTTTTCTCTCATCTTCACCGTTTCCAAAATAGCACCAATTTCAAAAAACAACAATTTTAAAATATATACAGTATATACCGACACACATTCATAGCAAAGAGGACGTTACACCATTCCTAAATAACACATCGTTCTAGCCTTCCAAGCTCATTAAATTCGCCAAAATGTCAAAAAAGCACGTTTACCTCAAATTGCGTTTCCAAATTCCACCCATTTTAAAAAATTACCTCACCATCAAATAGAGCGGGAAAAATAGCATTTAAACGAACCGTCACTCAACCCTAGTCCTCGCCCACCACCAAACATTTTCCCAACATAGCCATACGTATTCAAGCACACACGCGACTTGCAAGAGAACATACACTACCCCACTACCCGCGAATGACCTTTTGTTTTGGTGCTCACACTCGCATGGGTGTCAGATGACAGTTAGCATCCTAATAAACATCCTCCATGACGTCAACACCCATTAACTTTTTATCACCATCGCACAAACAAGCCAAAAGGTCAACCTCTTCCCACGCTAACACGTGCACTGCACATGCTCGCTCCTGGACCACGTGCTCGCTCTAAGGACCCATGACGTCATCCCATGACGTCATCAGGATTACGCAATTTCTGGTCATGATGATGCAATATTTGGAGTCTAGCGAACTGTACTACTGATGATGATGATGATAATTGTTGTTTTAAGGGGCCTAACATCTAGGTTATCGGCCCCTGATGGTTTGGGTGATCGTGAAGATGAAAATGAAAAGCGAACTTAAAACTAAAACTAACTACTAACCTACAAACTAGAAGAAGAAATGGAAAAATAAAGGAGAGTAAGGCAAATAAAAGGACAGAAGGGAAAGAAATGCCCTCAACCCTCGGAGAAGGCGGATTGAGGGACTTGGAAGGCAGGAGAGCCATGAAAGGCATATAGGAAAGTGAAAGAGGAGAGGGTCCGCCCCAAAGGTAAGGGACAAAAGGGGAAAACGGACCAAGCTCAGGAATCCCTCGGGGTCGCCAACTCCCGAACTCACCAGCCGTGAGCCCCTGAGGGTGTAGCATTATCTAGGGTGCACCAGAAGTGGTGGGGCTACATACACCCTGCCTCCTTAAGGGCCTAGAGCACAAGGCAGGAGGTAAAAGGAAGAGAAAAAGAAGGCTGACCCCTCGCAGAAGGAGGGTATCAGAAAAGATGAGACAAGGGCCAATTAAGGCGGGAAAGGAAGAGACTCCCTAGGCCTCGGATACCCTAATACCGTCGGGGTCAGAAGAGAACAAGAGTTGACCAAGTGAGGTCGACAGGAAAGAAGACAGAGAGGAGCCCGGCACAAGTAAGTGGAAGCAATGCCGGACTCAGCTGGGGCCCCGTGGTCGCCAACCCACGCCCACATAATGTGAGCCCCTGGGGGAAAAATGCAATTAAGAATCAAAATATGTGCAAAATGCCCACCAAAAAAAATGCAATTTAGATTCAAAATTCGTGCGAAATGCGGTTTTGGTTGAAAATACTTACAAAAAAAGCAATTGAAATTCAAAATTCTCACTAAAAGGCCCGGCTACCTGCATTGAAAGACTTACCAAAAAGCAATTTAGATTGTCAATCTTTACAAAATGCAATTGAAGTTGAAAACAATCGCGAGATGTAATTTAGATCTTAAACTTACAAAATGCAGCGTAGATTAAAAATACCTTAAAAAATCGCTAAAAGGGAATTTAGATACACGGTGAACCAAGTAACAAAAACAGTGCGGGAATCTTAAAGAGAAAGGAAATATAATGAAAAGAGGAGAGGAGAGGGGAGAGAGGAGAGGGTCCGACCCAAAGGTAAGGGACAATAGGGGAAGACGGACCCTGCTCAGGAATCCCTCGGGGTCGCCAACTCCCGAACTCACCAGCCGTGAGCCCCTGAGGGTGTAGCATTATCTAGGGTGCACCAGAAGGGGTGGGGCTACATACACCCGGCCTCCTTAAGGGCCTTGAGCACAAGGCAGGAGGTAAAAGGAAAAGAAAAAGAAGGCTGACCCCTCACAGAAGGAGGGTATCAGGAAAGATGAGACAAGGGCCAATTAAGGCTGGAATCTGAAAGACTCCCTAGGCTTCGGATACCCTAATTCCGTCGGGGTCGGAAGAGAACAAGAGTTGACCAAGTGAGGTCGACAGGAAAGAAGACGGAGAGGAGTCCGGCACAAGTAAGTGGAAGCAATGCCGGACTCAGCTGGGGTCCCGTGGTCGCCAACCCACGTCCCACTAGATGTGAGCCCCTGAGGGACACAGCGCAAACAACACTCACACAGACAATAGGACAACAACAATGGGTATAAAAAGTCTCAAAATATGCTCTTGGAACGCAGACGGAGACTTGAACTCCAACAATTCCTCGCAGATAACAATATTGATATCTTACTAGTCCAAGAAACAAAATTCAAAATTCAAGAAAACTACTAGGTACACGCTCAAAAACTACTCAATATACTGAACAGACAGACAGACGGAGATAAACTCGGAGGGGGAACACTCATAGCCATACGCAAGATTATCTCACACAATGAACAACGCGTACCCCCCCCCCCCCCTAATCAACATTGAAGCCACAGTCATAACAATAGACATCGCAAACACGCAATACACAATATCAGCCTACAACCCTTCACAGAAGAAAATAGAATTCACAGACCTAGATACAGTCCTGGACCACGACCATGTGATAGTGGCCGGGGACTTGAACTGTAATCACGGAAACTGGAATAGTACTAAAACAAACAACAATGGCAGACGACTCAACAATCTCAACATTAACAACAATTACTTCGTCATAGCACCAAGAGAGTCAACACACTACACACGACACAGGGATGGGACCGTAGGCGACGGCGACGTCCTAGACGTAGCACTAGTCAAGGATATCCCATTCAACATACACATAGAATTAATTCACGCTCTCACCTCAGACCAATTGCCTGTAATTTACACAATAAGAGCTGGCATTCAACACATGAACACAAGGAAACTCATTAACACAAAACGCAAAGCGTGGGACAAGTACAAGGAGCAGTTGGACCTCCTACTGCCCAGCAAAATGCCAACAATCGACATTACACAACAATTAGAAGACCACATCACATTCTTCACACAACTGCTGATAACGGCAGCCAAAGCCAGCTCATTACCCCTAACTCAAACCACTTTCTCACTTAAACAATTAATACAGGACAAGAATACAGCGCACAACACCTAACTCAGAACGCGAACAATGCAGGCAAAAATAGAGTACAACAGACTACACTCAAAAACTAAACGAGAACTCAACAAACACTCAAATCAAACATGGAACAACAAACTTAAACACATAACCCCAATGACAAAGACCATCACTCCCTATGGAAGGCTACCAAAATTTTCGCCAAACAAAACCTCAAAACCCCTCCCCTGCCGAACAACAATAGAGAACCAGTCACGTCCAACATAGACAAAGCAGAACTACTAGCCTCTACACTACACCAACAATTCCAACCCAACAATTACAACAATGAAGTCCTCAACAATGTAACTAACTACATGCTCACACCCAATACAGCCGCAGTTACCGAAATCACACCAAAAGAGATCAATAACATCATCAAAATACTCAACAACAACAAGGCACCAGGAGCAGCCGAATTACATAACATAATGATAAAAACCCTCACTCACACAGGCCTTCTCCATGTTGTTGTTTGAGTCTTCAGTATTTTGACTAGTTTGATGCAGCTCTTCATGCCTCCCTGTCCTGTGCTAATCGTTTCATCTCTACATAGTACCACGCCCTACATCCCAGACAATCTGTTTAACATATTCTAACCTTGGTCTACCCCTACAATTCTTGTCCTCAACACTTCCTTCCATCACTAAGCTTGCTATTCCTGGGTGTCTAGTATGTGTCCTACTAACCTATCTCTTCTCTTCATTAGCAGTCGCCATAAATATCTCTCCTCTCCCACTCGTCTTAATTCCTCTTCGTTTGTAACCTTATCTACCCATCTGATCTTCATCATTCTCCTGTAACACCACATTTCAAATGCTTCAATTCTCCTCTTTTCTGCTGCACCAATAGTCCAAGTTTCACTTCCATAGAACGCCACGCTCCAGACAAAGGATTTCAAAAATGATGCTGAGCTTTCAAAAATGACTTCCTAATACCTAAATCTATGTTTGATGTCAACAGATTCCTTTTCTGTAGAAATGCTTTCTTTGCCTGAGCCAACCTACTTTTTATATCCTCTTTGCTTCGTCCATCACTGGTTATTTTACTTCCTAAGTAAGAGAAGTCTCCTACTTCCTTCAGCTTTTCACCTGCCAATTTGATGTCCATAGAGGTTTCTGATTTATTTCGGCTGCATTCCAGTACTTTTGTTTTACATTTATTAATTTCCATCATGTATTTTTTTAAACGGAGTCCATACCATTCAAAAACTCATTCAAATCCTCAGGTGTGTCGGCCAAGATAACGATGTCATCCGCAAATCTCAGAGTTGAAATTATTTCTCCTTGAATCTTCACTTCCACTTTAAATTTTTCTACAATTCCCTTCATTGCTTGTTCAATGTAAAGATTGAAAAGTATGGGTGGTAAGTTGCAGCCTTGTCTTACAACTTTCTGAATTCCAGCTTCTCGCTCCTGTCCTTCAGTTCGAATGACTGCTGTCTGGTTTCTGTATAGATTGTATATGACCCTCCTATCCCTGTACTTTATTCCAATCGTTTTCAAAATGTCAAACAATTTAGTCTAATGAACGTTATCAAAAGCCTTTTCTAAGTCTACAAATGCCATAAACGTTCTCTTATCTTTCCTTATTCTACCTTCCAAAATCAGCCTAAGACTTAGTACAGCTTCCCTTGTTCCTAAATTTCTCCTGAAACCAAACTGATCCAACTCCGTTTCTATCTGGCATCCTCTTGTAAATTATTCTAGACAGGATCTTTGAAGCATGAGTAATCAAGCTGATTGTACGGTAATCTTCACTTCTGTCAGCTCCCAATTTCTCTGGTATAGGGATAATAACATTCTTCTTGAAATCAGGGGGTACCTCACCTGTCTCATAAATCCTACACACCAAGTGAAATAACCTGATCAGGCCTTTATCACCTATGCAGCGTAGCAACTCAATCGGTATATCATCTATGCCTAGTGCTTTGTTCCTGCTTAAGTCCTCCAATGCTCTGTCAAATTCTGATCTCAATATTAAATCTCCTTTTGCATTCTCATCAATTTCCTCTTCTCTTTCCATTACTTGATTCTCAATCTCCCTTCCCTTATACAAACACTCTATGTAAGCTTTCCCTCAACCTTTTCTTCCCTGTCTGTTAGGGGCTTTCCATTTGTGTCCTTAATATTACAGCACTTAAGTCTTCTTTTCCCCAAAAGTATTCTTAATCCTTCGATAAGCTGTGACTACTTTTCCTAATTTCAGACAATTTTCTGTACCTGCACATTTCTCTTTCATCCATTCTTCTTTCGCTTCCTTGCTCTTCTTGTTAACCTCATATCTCAGACGTCTGTATTCCTCCATATCACTCATATATTCAACAACATTCTCAAGCTCGAACACTACCCCCAACAATGGAAAACAGCAAAGATCCTATGCTTCCCAAACCAGGCAAAAATCACCGATTACCTTCCAACTACAGACCGATCAGCCTCTTAAGCATACTCTCGAAAGTGTTCGAACGAGTTATCTACAACAGAATCTTCCCCTACATCAACACCCATCTCATTCCAGAGCAATTCGGCTTCAGGAAACAACACTCAACAGAACATGAACTACTAAGAGTCACTGAATACATCACATACGGGTTTCAACACAAACAAGGAACACTAGCCATCGTCCTAGACTACAAACAGGCATTTGACAGGGTCATACACAACACACTAATACAGAAACTCATTGCATTTAACATCCCATCAACGTACATCAAACTCATTAAACACTACTTTACAAACCGCACATTCTCTGTCAATATACTAAACAAAACTCAACATCCAGAAATATATCAGCCGGCGTCCCGCAGGGCTGTATACTAGGTCCGATCCTGTTCCTAGTATACATTAATGATATTACCTAGATCACACGACTCCACAACAGCAATCTTCGCAGGCGTCACCGCTATCTTGGCGAAATCCAGGAACCCTGAAAACAGCAAAACGTCGTCTGCAAGCACACGTGACACGACTCAAACCCTGGCTCACCAAAAACCAAATACAAGTAAACCTC
Source organism: Meconema thalassinum (assembly GCA_946902985.2). Lineage (NCBI taxonomy): Eukaryota > Metazoa > Arthropoda > Insecta > Orthoptera > Tettigoniidae > Meconema > Meconema thalassinum. The sequence goes on along the minus strand of OX336397.1, from coordinate 27,781,512 downwards.
ACCAAAACACAAATACTACACTTTACATGGAGACAAGCCCACTCAGCCACGCCAATACAACTATTCAACACAGACATAACAAACGCTAACACCTACCTAGGCAATACAGTCGATAGCAAACTCACACTCAAACAACACCTGAAAATCACAATTCCAACAACTAAAGCCGCAATCCTCTCTCTTTACCCCCTCAACTCCAAGAACATATTACTCACATACATAGCACTTATTCGCCCAGTAATCACTTACGCCTACCCAGCTATAGGCTTCCAACCAGCCAGCCACATACAACTCCAATACACACAAAATTGGCTACTAAGACTGGCATTCAAACAGATCACTAACGAAACATCCATTACAGACAGACACAAAACACTAAAAATGCCATATCGACTCGACTACCTAACACACACAACTAGAACATTCTACAACAAAGTATACACGCACGAAAACCCACTCATCAGGCAACTAGGCAGATACAATTCTGACCCTCACAGAACACGCGAACGACACCCAAGCATGCCTTCATCATCCGCTAAATGCTTGAAAACCCACCATAAACCCCCACCATAACCAAGAAACTTCAGACAAGGTCAAAACTCTGTCCGATGACCACACTAAAAACGACTAAAAACTCTATTGAATCAGCACATAACAACTGACTACCACTCAAGCAACACACAAATTAGCGACAAAAAATAATATGCCTATATCTTCCATAATTGGCGCCAACACCTATAGTCAAAATTAGTAATTTTGGAAATATAACCCCATTTTCAAAATTTTTATTTTTTTGTCCTTGAGACCTGGGACTTGGTGTGAGGATAGAGGGGATAAATACCATTGATTTACGTCAGACAAACGTTTTTTTTAAATTCCTAATTTTGGAAATAAAGCCCCATTTTCAAAATTTTATTTTTGTTGTCCTAGAGACCTGGGACTTGGTACGGCGGTAGAGGGGGCCAAGGCCTTTCATTTATGTCAAACAAACATTTTTGTAAACCTTTTAATTTTGGAAATATAACCCATTTTGGAAATATGTTTTGGAAAATTTGAAAAATACACAATTTTTTGGATTGAGAGTGGTATAGAGATAGGTGTTTGAGTTAACATATGTCTTTTTAGGATTTTCAGTTTAATGATATAGCCTACTTTCCAAATATTTTTTGAATAATTTGAAAAATACACTATTTTTTGACTAGGCATGGGATAGAGGTAAGATGTAAGAGTTGAGAGTCATTGATGAACCTTAGGATTATTTTTTTTTGTAATTTTGTGTGTCGTTGTTGTTTTTGTTGCTGCTTACAAACATGGCTGTCAGCATTATGCAGCCATAAAAAGGACTGACATACTTTCCAAGACCAAATAAGCCCCAACAAGCAAGAGCAAATATGAGAGAGCTAATGCAAAAGCCAACAAAAGCCAACAAGAGCCCACAAAAGCCAACAAAAAAGCCAACAAAAATCTTACAAACAAAAAAAAAGCCATGTAGCATGCTGGTAGTTGAATGAGTTGTCATATTGACTGATAGGTAGCAGGCTGGTAGTTGAGGAGTATTGATATCGACCGCTAGATAGCATGCTGGTCGTTTAGTGAGTGAGTGTTGAAATGGAGCGCTAGGTAGCAAGCTGGCCATTCAAGTAGTTCTCATAGTCACCGCTAGATAGCGGAAACATACTTTGTGTGTCGCATGCAGCTATTTAACAAAGTTTTACCTCATGAAAAACGTGCTTGTATAAGCTTTGTATAAAAATTGAATATACAATTAACTACTAAGTGTTCAGAACTAACATGTATAGCCTTGTGTAGGGAATATTGGGGTCCTTAGCAAGAAAGAGTGTCTAACACACATGAGTGTACAGCCTTTTGATATGCAGTATGTACCTGATAACCTTGAGTAGGCTATAAGAATATTTTCAGTTGACTACTACCTGTCACAGTGTTTACATTGTGAAAGACCGTTGAAACAACCAGTCTTTAGCCTTGTCATAAGCAGTGAGCAGCTGTTACCCGTAACTAGGGGTATATTAGAAGACCCTTAGCAAGAATATCATCAGTTGACTACCACTACTGACAGTGACCACATCGTGAAAGACTGTCAAAACAACTATTGTGCAGCCTTGTACTACACAGTAAGTAGCTGTTGATCTTGACTATTGTATATTAGAGAACCCTTAGCAAGTATATAGTCAGTTGACTACTACTTGTTACAGTGTTCACATCGTGAAAGACCGTCTCACTGTCCAGTCTACAGCCTTGTCATACGCTGTAAAGAGCTGTTGGTCTAGACTAGGGGTATATTAGAGGACCCTTAACAAGAATATCACCAGTTGACTACTACCTCTCTCGGTGTTCACATCGTGAAAGACCGTCTCACCGACCAACCTCTAGCCCTGTGTTACGCAGTAAGCAGCTGTTTGCAGAAATCAACATTCATGATGGAAGAACCCATTCCTAGCTATATGTGTGAACAGTGTGGAAAAACTTTTCTTCGGGGCTATGATAGAAAGCGTCATGAAGTTTCGTGTGGGGAATTTCATGAGTGTAAAACGTGTGGCAGTAAATTCATCAATGCCTACAATGGACGTCGGCATGAAGAATGTTATAATGTTTTGTCGGCAGCTAAAAGACAAAAAGCAGAGCCTACAAAACATTACCTACTGTCATTGGCCCCTGACAAAAACGGACTTATTGAATATGAGACATCTTTTGAAGGTCGACTTAAATCCTATTTCATACGTTGTGATACGTGTATGGATTTAAATTCATACCTTAAAGAGTCCAAACAGCAAATAATACCAGCTATGCAAAAAGAACTAGCAATGCACAAGTCGATCAAAGTTAATCTAGTGACTGAATGTAGATTCATTCATACGTCCACCAACGAAATTACAGATCGGGCTTTTATAACACGAAATCAGGCTCTATTTTTGGAAACAGACTTAGGTAGTTTCTTGGAAACACAATTTACAAAGTTAACTACTGAAATGGAAGAATCTGAGCTAAAAGGCAGTAATTGGGCTTTGTTAGCAGTGGAAGGAGTAAGATTGAAAATAAATAAGTACAATCCATTGCGTGGAAGCACATATATTACATTACCAGCAGCTATTACAAGCAAGAAAAGACTGCATTAATCCTCAAAACGTGAAGGACGAGAGGTGTTTTATGTATGCCATTTTAGCAAAACTGGTTAAAACTGATGCTAAACGCGTTAGTAAATACAAGAATCTGGAAAACAAGTACGATTTTTCAGTAATATAATTTCCTACGTCGCTAGCTGACATTCCCAAATTTGAAAAAGCCAACGATATATCCATTAATGTATTTGGATTGGAAGAAGACAGTAAACTGTTCCCTCTAAAGAGTGTGGATCAAGAACTGCAAGACCATCGCGACCTCTTTCTGCTAAGTTCATCATCCGGGCAGAACCACTACGTCTTTATCAAAGATTTTGATAAACTAGTAGCACATCAGATTACCCACCGTGAACATAAGATATATACATGTAAACGGTGTTTTACTCACTTTGATCATCAATATGGACAACAAGGAATGGAAAAATTAAAAGAACATAGAGCTTTGTGTGTCCAGCATGACATTGCTAGGGTTGAAATGCCTATTAAAAACCCCATTGTCAAATTCTTAAATGTTGAAAAAAGACTGAGAATACCTTACGTTATCTATGCAGATTTCGAAAGTATACTCTTACCATATCAAACATGTTTACCCAATCCTGAAGCAAGTTATTCAGTGCCATACCAGAGTCATGTTCCTATGAGCTTTGGTATATACGTTAAAACCTCACCCACTGTGGAACACATAAATACAAATCTTCCAAGCCAACCTGTTATTTATCGTGGACCTGACGCTGCAGAAAAGTTTATGGACTGTTTGATCTCAATAGCTAATGAAATTGATCGCCTTTACAGCTTAAATGTTCCCAAGGCCTTAACTCAGGATCAAGAAGCAGAGTTCCAATGTTCTGAAACCTGTTATTTGTGTCAAAAACCATTTACTCAAGAGGACTGGAAAGTTCGAGACCACTGCCATATTACAGGGGAATACCGTGGAAGTGCTCACAATAACTGTAATTTGAGGTGTAAAATACGTAACCGCGTTCCTGTGTTTCTACATAATATGAGTGGCTACGACGCAAATTTCATTGTAAAGCAATTGGGATGTACTACTGAGAGAGTGGATGTTATCGCTAACTCCAAAGAAAAGTATATTTCCTTCACCAAATATGTAGGAAATATTAAGCTTCGATTTGTGGACACGTTTCGATTAACGCCGAGTAGTTTGGAAAACTTAGTTTCCAACTTAACATCATACCCTGAATCAGGCAAGTACTTTGGAAAAGAAAATGCAATGCTCATGACTCCTAAAGGGGTATTTTGTTATGACTACATTGATTCATGGGGAAAGTTAAGTGAAAAGTGTTTACCTCGAAAAGAGGTATTCTTTAACAAATTAAGTTAAGAAGATGTTAGTCAAGGAAACTATGAATATGCCAAAAATGTGTGGAATCAGCTCAACATAAAAACTCTAGGGGAATATAGTGACCTCTACCTAACTTCAGATGTACTCCTTCTTGCAGACAGCATTGAAACATTTAGAAACAAAACACTAGAAACACACCGAGTGGATGCTGCACACTTTTTTTTTCCTTCGCCTGGTTTAAGTTTCGAGGCAATGCACCTTTTCACAGGAATTGAACTGGAATTGCTAAAGGATTACGATCAGATTCTTCTAATCGAGTCTGGAATACGTGGAGGCATATGCCAGGTGTCTCATCGGTATGCTGAAGTTAACAATAAATACATGGAAACCTATGATTCTCTGAAACCATCGCAGTTTATAACCTATGATGATGCCAACAACCAATATGGGTGGGCTATATGCCACTCCCTTCCTTATGGTGGATTTCAGTGGGCATCTCCAGATGCTGTTGATCTAGAAAAACTAATGGAAGACGATCCTGTGGGATACATTCTAGTCGTTGATGTTGATTACCCATCTGACCTTCATGATCTACACAACGATTTACCTTTCCTACCAGAGTGTACACAACATAAGGATTCGTCTCTGAGAAAACTAATTCCTCATCTTGGAAATCGAAGACAATCTGTTGTTCACTACATGGCATTAAAACAGGCTTTATATCATGGAATAAAATTGATAAAATGCATCTTGTGTTAAAGTTTAAGCAAAGACCTTGGTTAAAGGCATACGTTGATTTTAATAACAACCTTCGAAAACAAGCCAAAAATGATTTTGAGAAAAATCTGTACAAATTATTCAACAATGCCATTTTTGGAAAAACAATGAAAAATATCCGTAAAAGAATAGACATACGTCTTGTGACTGACAGCAAAAATGCAGAAAAGCTAATAGCAAAGCCGACATTTATTGACAGAACAATGTATGGTCCTAACCTTGCTGCTTTCCACATGGCTAAACGTAACATTGTATTCAATAAGCCTATATATATTGGAATGTGTATACTGGTTATTTCAAAAACTCTAATGTATTCCCACCAATATGATGTCCTGCTACCCTATTATGGAATGAACAATTTTAAACTCATGTATATGGATACCGACTCGTTCATTTATTTGGTTAACACCCCAGATGTATATCAAGACAAGTTGGATTTCCTAGATCACCTGGACACATCAGATTATCCTACTAATCACATATGTTACTCTACATCAAACAAGAAAACTCTGGGGGAAATTTAAAGACGAGGCTTGTGGACAAATTATAAAAGCATTTGTAGGACTTAGAGCTAAAATGTACGCTTTAGACATAAATGGTAAATAAATCAAAAAGATTTAAGATATTAACAGAGGTGTTGTCAAAAATTGTATAAGCTTTCAAGATTATAAGGATTGTGTCATGAAAAACAATGTAAAAAGAATACCAATGAACATTATCGCATCTTAACAACATGACATATTATCTATAAGACTAAACAAAATTGCTTTGTGTCCTGGTGATGATAAAAGAGTGATTGATGCTGATGGTATAGGTACTCATGCCTCATTACTCAATCATTGACCATGCTTAAAGAGTTAAGTTTTGAATATCAAAATCATCTGCATGAGCCTAGCAAATACATAAAAAAGAACAATTTAAAAAATTAAAACAATAGGACTACAAAAATAGAAAGACACAAAAAGAAAAAAATGGTATTCATAATCAAATATAAAATAAAATAGAAAACAAAATAAAAACAACTGTACAATTTATAACAAAAAAGAATATACATAAAAATGTATTATGTGTAAATAGTGTACACATATTTAAAATAAAAAATATTGTATGGTTTCTGCTTGTACATTTTTAATTACTACCCGCCTCTCTCCACTCCTAATGCAGAATGAACATGTAGAACACAAATTGGAAAATCCATGTTTCCATATTGGCAAAATAGAAAAAACATTAAACTGAAATTTTAAAAACTGTAAATGGGAATTTGGTAAATTGACAAATGTGTAAAAAACAAATTGGGAAATCCATGTTTCAATATCATGAAATTGAAAAGCTTTAAACTGACATTTTAAAAACTGTAATTGGGAAATTGTGAAATTGATAAATGTTTAAACAACAAAATGCAAAATCCATGTTTCCATATTATGAAATTGAAGAACTTAAAACTGACATAAAAAAAACTGAAAAAGGGAAATTGGAAAATTGACAAATGTGTAAACAACAAAATGAAAAAAAAAATACCCGGTTGGGGTAGTGATCATGTTGTACAGTAGCCTATAAGACTAGCATAAGGATAGTTGCATGTGCCCTTATATACTTTGTGTATGTGCATTATTCTTTGGATTAGCTTAAGTTAGGTTTGGTAAAGTTAGGTTTGGTGAGGTTAGGTATGTGACCTTGTAGTTTACTCTTTTCGAAAAATGTAAAATCTAAAATCAAAAAATCTTAAATTTAAAATGTAAAATGTATAATCTAAAAAATGTAAAATGATAAAATCAAAACTCTAGAATGTTAAAATGTAAAATCTAAAACCTTTTAATGAGGTTTCTGTGGGTTAGGTTAAGTTAGGTTAGGTTATGTTATAACTAAGTTTATTATTTGTGCTCTCACATTTGCTCTTCCTTTTTTGCTCACACTTTTTGCTCTCACTTTTTTTGCTCGCACTTTTAAGTTAGGTTAAGTTAGGTTAGGTTAGGTTAGGTTAGGTCAAGTGAAGTTGGGTTAGGCAGAATGGCTGAGGTATGAATCGAAAGCCAGCTCCTGTCAGTTTTGCCTCACATGGCTGAGTGTACCCCGTTCCACTCCTGAGACCAGAAATTAAATTTCTTGGCAGAGCCGGGATTCGAACCTCAGGAATGACCGCCAAGAATGCTAGCCACTACACCAAGAGGTGGACAATATAAGGCTGGTCTTGATTGTACACGATCAATCAATAATTACCTAATAATATGAAGAAGAATAAGAATAATAAATGTTCCATTTAGCAACTACACGGCCGACCTCTCCCTGTGACGTCATTCACAGTCTCAGGGCGTGGCGTCCTTTTTGCGCTTTAGTCCCTGCCCCAGCAATGACTCTCCCTCCATAAGAATAACATAGGGGTTGCGCGCGGCCGCCATCTTGCGCATTAGCCCCTGCCCCAGAACCGGCCTTTATATCCTACTGTTGCGTACGCCCTAAGGAAGGTTTATGGCTTAATAAATCCATTTTAGAATATGTAGCGCACGAGTAGAGTCAACAAATAGTGACGGCACGCGAATCGTTTCAACAAAGTAGCGTATGCGTTCATATATCATTCATCTGATTGCGATGACACTTTGGTGAATTGTTTTGTAAACTCGAGGAAAGGTTTCTGGCTTAGTAAGTATATTTTACAATAGGTAGCGCACGAGTAGACTTAAAAAATGAGCGACTGCACGCGAATCGTTTCAACAAAGTCCTGTATGACTTTCATATACCATTTATCCGATGGCGATGGAACTTTGGTGAATCGTTGTGAACACTCCAGGAAGGGTTTATGGCTTAGTGCATGCACTTTACAATAGGTAGCGCACGAGTAGATTCAACAAATGAGCGACGGCATGCGAATCGTTTCAACAAAGTCCCGTATGCATTCATATACCATTCATCTGATTCTATGAAACTTCGTTGAGTACACTCCAGGGAAGGTTTCAGGCTTAGTAAATCTATTTTATAATAGGTAGCGCATGAGTATATTCAACAAAGGAGTGATGGCACGCGAATCGTATAAACGAAATCCCGTATGCGTTCATATGCCATTCATCTGATTGCGATGAATCTATGATGAGTTGTTGTGTACATGCCAGGGAAGGACTTCAACTTAGTAAATCCATTTTACAATATTGGTTTTGCACGAGAAGATGTAACGAATGATTGATGGCGCGTGAAGCGTTTCAACAAAATCCCGAATGCGTTCATATACTATTCATCGATTGCGATGAAACGTTGAAGAGTTGTTTTGTACACTTACGTGAAGCTTTCTAACTTAGTATATCCATTTCACAGTTGGTAGTGAACGAGTAGATTCAACAAATGAGTGACAGCGCACGAATCATTTAAACAAAATCCCGTATGCGTCATATGTCATCCGATTGCGATGCAACTTTGGTGAGTTTTTGTGCACGTTCCCACGAATGTTTCTAGCTTAGTAAATACATTTCACGATAGTTTAGAGGCAGTTAACGGAAATTGAAAAAAATATTTTAAATCCAAAAGCACTTCAAGAAACAAAATTATATTGTCAACACTTTCTTTGATTGGCATTGCAACGCATGCCGGGTACAATTTGTTTAAGTGTAAATTTTAAGTAATATCAAAATATGACGAAAATAATTAACTGATTTTCAAGTAAAAATATATAAATTCTACATCCAGGTAATGAAAATGTTACTTCATGTATTTTCAAAGCATGCTTACATTCAAATACTACGTAAATGGATTCCTTCTACCTTTAGCTGCACGGCTGCCGTCTAACTGTGATCCTGATTCCCTTCTGAGGAAGACTGGAATAATGTTGGGATCGCACCATTCCTGCATATTCCCAGATCGACGTACTCGCACCAGACACCGGCGTGTAGAACAGGAAAATGTTCCCTTAGAACCACGTTCCCGAAAACTCATCACCTCCTTTGGTCTGCATTCTCGGGTTCGATTCCGCTCTCTGACTTTCCTTCATCTTCTCAGATTGCGACAACTGCGTGTTGTAATCAGAATCGCCAAAATCCATCGTAGTAACTTGTAGTGTGCATTTGCGTCTTATCTGCTGTATTTTAAACATGGCCACGACTTTCAGGCTCCTTCCCGTGTTCAGTTACGTTACGTCAAATGCCTTCTGCATCTTGCATGTCACATCCCCTCAGTTAATTTAGAAATCCATTATATCAATTCCAACATAGTTCCACAGCATCTCTCCCACTTCCACTTTGTTAATGTTCATTATAACACCACTGAATGTAAGCATCATGGCTAATTTGACGATATCTCCTCACTATTTTGGTTATTCATTCATGTTATTACATTTCCATAGTCCACTGACTGTTATCTGCTCCCCCATTTGCACGATAAAATGTCCGATCAACGGCCGACACTTTCACTTTCCGAAAAGGAACAATTTCTAGTGTAAATCCTTGGTCACAGTTCACATTACACACATTTATCCACAATATTTACTGGCACAATATCCTTTACAGCTCGTTAAAATACTTCTTCTCCGAGATACAACACTTCGCTAACATGTCCACAAATTTGCTTGTGCACAGAAACACTCCCGCACGATTATAAAGTTCAATCCCGACATCACTACATTCGTCTTAGCTTTACCGATACAAACTGCCGGCTGTCAGTAAGCAAACTGCCGTACATTCAGCATGCCCGGAAAAAGCACTTGAGAATCACATATCACCCCGCCGCAAACGTCTCAGAGACTTCGACTCCGAAAATGGCGACTTTCTCCACAGACTGCGTGCTCTTCCGAACATATAATTGACTGTCTCAATATCCAATTCCAAATAGAAAATGTCCCAATAATTCTCATTATGGAATTTCCCATCGTTCAACTGCACAAACTTCCTTTAAAAACTCTTGTTATTAAAACATGAGTAATTTCCTTTTTACTGGTCTGCCTGTCATGGAACATCCATGGTCTCGCGTCATAATTGTGCGGGTAGCCGGCTGCACCTTGTTCGATACCATATGTATTACGAAGCCTCACTTCTATTGGGTCTTCATCCCCGAATCATCTGACCTTCACCGGCATTTCATGCTCTTTGAATACCTTGTTCTTCCTTCCACTCCTATGTTTAAGTATCAAAAATCGACATACCATCCTTCTTCTTCGATCTGACAGACACGCAAATTATACCACAATAAGATTCGGGTACAGTACTTAACTTGTAAAGCGGGCCCTTAATAAAATCGGCTGTAGCCTTCTTTAAGTCATTAGTCCCAACATTCAGGAGCAATACTTTAACTGTGTCACAATCTTCTATTGGCACTTCTTCAACTTGATGGGCGAGCTGGTCAATGTTTATTCCCGGATAGCACATCACTTTCTTGCCCGCATTCCTCGATATATCCCCGCTCCACTTAATCATCGCATCACCCTTTATTAGTACGTCATTGTTAACAGTTTGCTCCTGCTTGCCCTCTGCCACACTGATCCCAGTAGCAAGCGGTCGAGTCACATCCTGTTTCTTGTGATTCATGGAGCTTTGTTATAAGTTCCTGTATTATATTATCCCTTGCTTTGATTTGCGTCCTCAAACAGTCCAGTGTATCACATACTTTACAAAACCAATTCCCAACATCACAATTCTCCTTCTTGACCTTAATACAGCCGAAGTGAAAGCATGGCATCATCCAAGGATGGAGATAGGTTGAAGAAACACTGAAGTCCCTTGCTAGGCAAACCTCAGTTTAACGCTGACAAGTTGCTCATTTAAGCCATTCTTAAATATGGAAATGGTGTTGTACTATGGATTCATCTACTGGGATAGATATACTCACTACAGATGGAGAGTGAGATTCTTAGAATCTAGTCTAGCAACGGATTTAGATGGGAAAATTGGGCGTCTATTATCCATAGCACATCATCTGGCTAACTGCTACAAATATAAGACGTATTTTCTATAATAAGGACGAGCAAAACAAAATGTGCCTGCAATTGTATTATCTAGAAACAACTGAACAGTGAATATAAAACAACACTCCTAATCCTGTCTGACTTCGACTGAAATAAAATAAATTACACTGAAATGATTAAAAAATAAGGTCAATATCCTTGTCATTATAAAATTACAGGCTTGAAAAACAAATTATCACTTCTAGGAGTTTCAATGATAGAGAAAATATTAAAATTCGCTCCGATTCTAAAGTAAAAATATCTATACAATTTTTGAACACCCTGTTTGTTTACTAAATTTAAAACATTAAATAGATTTAAATTTATACATTGACTCCTATCAGTCCCACTTTCAAAATAACTAATTCTAAACACACACGAAAATAAGAATACCCTGTCTAGTATATTTAAATTTTACATAAATATTTTCACAAAAATATTACTTACATCAGTTAACTCACATTCATCGAATGTCCTTTTATCTCCGTAGAGAGAACACTTCCTTCATATCAATGATTTATTATCACTTTCTCTTCTCGCTATTCCGTTTCATACTCGTTACATCCTGGCTTAATTATCCTAGCAGTTAAGCTTAGCAATCGTAGAATGTCAAAATAGTTAATAATAATGATATGATAAATTCTCGTGACGTTATCTATTTTTCATCACACCTCGAATGCAAAAGTTATCAACCTTAATCAAATAAGCAGCTGTCTTTATATTGAATATTAATGTAACCTTCCTAATAATGGCTTTACCTTATCAACATGTGGTATATATCTTCATATTCCATTCCTCATCACAATTACGGTACATATCATCGTCACACTGCGGAAAAACCTTTACAATAAACGAAGTTTCTTGACCAGTCGAACATGGATCGTGCTTTAAATAGCATCCTATTCACAATACAACCTTACCTTTGGAAACATACTGTGTCTTCCACGCCTTAAAATAATGCACACAACTAATCTTCTCGTTGTGTAATAAACTTCGCAAACTACACAAAAAACCTTGTGTATAAATATTTCACCATATCATACCAAAACTACTTCCAATAACCATAATGTTCCATAGCTTATTCACTTAAATATTTCATTAACTGTTGCAACTCCATATAATTTAAAAATATCCAGTTCCCAACGGATTACTGTGATAAAATACATATATCATCTCCTTATTCTTGTCAATCATAGATTGTTAATAATAACAATGTATTACTCGACAAATGTTCAATGTAGCATTTTCACCTTAAGTGAATAGTAAAGCTTCTAGCTAGTAATCATGACTACATCATGTCTCAAATACAGTGTCTCAAATAACAACCGTCAAGAATTTTAACTATTTAGGGTTAATTTTCCAGACGGCAGGAACTTCTTTCACAATGCATGTGAGAAACAGAGCGACTGCTGCACTAATAGCTATGAACAACATACAGCATTTACATAAACTATCTTTAGTTACTGCTATGAAGCTCTTTGTTTCCACACTGACACCTATTTTAACCTACGGTCTGGAACAGATCTGGCCTCATCTGACCACAACCAACTTAAAGGAAATAGAGCAAGTAAAGTCTATCTTCCTAAAGAAAGCATTGTGTGTATCGAAATTTACTCCGTCCCGGCTAATGTATGAGCTGTCGGCAGAGCCATTCTGTATTGAGCAAATCAGACTACAAATGCAGCTTCCGTCTAGCGCTGCCTATCAGGAACTTCTTGCGGAATTTCATTTAAAAAAGAAAGAAATATGGTTGGACTTCTATGGGACAGAAGCGATGTTATCATCTGACTGGAAGAGAGCAGACTACGATTTACGACACACTGTGACGCGTTTCGCAGTCCATGGATTTCACTTCAGGATATGCGGAAGAAAAGACTTTCACACTCCAAATGCAGCTACACACATATGTGAATTGTGTAGCGAGCCCTGTGACCTATATCATGCGGCATACTGTATAATAAGATTGAATTCTCTGACGCAATTTTGTAGCGACTGACAGTTCCTACGTTGTATTTTTTACTTTTTCATTGGCCATTGGCTGCATTAAAACTATTATTAAATACAGTGTAATTCATGACTATATGGCAAATAGATCATCTTTATCGATCTGCAAAACAACGTCTGAAAATAGGATTATCACCCTAGCAAAGTCCTCTCTTCACAACTTGTACCTAAATTCACACAGGCCTGAAGTCTATCCTCATCAGCTACAATGAAACATCCTGTAAAATACTAATATCTATCCTACAATGCTAAACGCTCAATTCTCTTCTCAGAATAACTGGCTGTTGCAAATACTGCATCAAATACGACGAATATGCCATAATAATGCTTGCAAAATAGCATCATCATAAAAATGCTTCCAACAAATACGAAAAATCTCCAACGGTAATAAATCTCAAATAATACGCAAAAATTCAAAGAAAATCTAATCCAAAACCAAGTCTCGTATTTACAGCAGTTACTACCATAAAGCAGAATTAGGAGAAGGATAGAAGGAGGGTTGAGGATAGAACAACATGGCTTCAGAGCAGGAAGGTCCACATTGGATTTGATTTTTGCTGTGAGGCAGTAACAAGAACAGCACTATGAGTATGGAACATCTACTGATGGCCTTCCTGGACATTGAGAAAGCATATGATAGTGTATGCAGAAACAAAGTATGGATGTCCCTGGAGGAAAAAGGAGTAGAAAAATCGACTATACGGAGGATAAAGGAGATGTACAAGGGAAGCGTGAGCTGGGAGGAGAGAGATCGGACTGGTTGGATCAGAGAAACGGCCTGAAACAAGGAAGTGCACTGTCACCGTTACTTTTCATTGTGGTGATGTATGAAATAATGACCCGAGTGGCACAAGTAATTGGGGAAGAAAAGATGAAAGCAATGGTGTTTGCAGATGATTTGATGATTTGGGGAAACGAGGAGGATGTACAGAAACAGTCGGACGTGTGGGAAGGAATAATACAAGGATATGGGATGAAACTTAGCATTAATAAGACTGAGATGGTGATCACAACAAGGAAGAAGGGAAGAACCACAACGGGAATAACAATCGGCGGGGAACAGCTGAAGTGAGTGGAGTGTTTCAAGTATCTGGGAAGCCTAATATTAGATAATGGACGAAACGATGGAGGAAAAAATGATTCGGGGAGACAGGCAGAAGCATTCCGGAGGAGTGTGAGAAGCATGATATGGAGCAAGGATGTCCCTCAGAAGAGCAAAAACATCATATATCGCACGTAGTATGTCCCAATCCTGACGTATGCCTCGGAGACCTAGGTTACGAAAGGAAAGGAAACAGAGCAAAATACAGGCCAGTGATATGAGGTTCTTGAGAAGCAGTATCGGAGCTACAAAGATGGATAGAATTAGAAATGAGAGGACCAGAGAATTAATGAAGGAGGAACCATTACAGGATGGTATAGAGAAATCTAGACTAAGACGGTATGGACATGTAAAACGAATGGAGGAGAAGAGTATACCCAGGAGGATAAACGGGACGAAGTGGGAAGAAAAGAGACCGAGAGGAAGACCGAGAGACAGGTGGCTGAATGGGGTGGAAGAAAGCGTGAAGAAGAGAGGAGAAGACTGGCCGAAGGTGGAGGCTGAGAGATGGTTGGAAGATAGAGTACGTTGGAGAGGCTTGTGTTCCAAACAGACCCGGCTAGTGGCTGGAAACTGTGCAAGATGATGATGACTAAAATAATGAAAAATGTCTTCTTCTAGCTTAACTGCAAACTGTTGGAATAGGCTCATTATACACGGGTTGATATAAGACTTTTACCTGCGGCTCCCGCTTCGATGTCTCCATCTCTGTATTCGCCTGCCCCTGGATGTTAAAGCAGCATCTGATCGGATCTCGCCTTCTCCCATCGCCGTTCCTCGACTGTCTGGACTAGAATTTGAAGTCCTGTACAACTTCTTTCAGCATACGTCCGTCTCGAAGTCATGCTCCGTCAAGTTTATTCAGCGTAGATTCTAGAAGATTTCCCGTGCTATTCCAATTTTGGATGTAATTTGGAAATTTTAATAGCACTCCTAGAGCCTCCGTGGCTTAGGCGGCAGCACGCCGGCCTCTCGCCGCTGGGTCCGTGGTTCAAAACTCTATGTGAGATCTGTGCTGGCCAAACGGAGGCAGACAGGTTTTTCTCCGGGTACTCCGGTTTTCCCTGTCACAATGTCATTCCAGCAACACTCTCCATTATCATTTAATTTCATCTGTCATTCATTTAATCATTGCCCCAGAGGAGTGCGACAGGCATCGGCAGCCGACACACTTCATATCCTCGCCGCTAGATGGGGGCTTCATTCATTCCATTCCTGACCCGGTCGGAGACTTGAAGCAGACTGTGGACTTTCAATAGCACTCCTCTCATCATGGTGTGTTCAGTTATCCAGTTTCCCAAATCCAAGTAGTTTACTGACTGATCTCAACGTTCTCAAAATGTGTTGTAATCGTCCCTCTTAACTTGAATTTCTGAAGTTCCATTTTTCAAAATCGATAAATACATCTCGTAGAATTTTGTAGATTTTGTAAATGTCTATGGAATGCCGTATCGTAGCAGATTGTTGTATGGCTTGGCGAAGTGTAACAATGCTTCCTAAGTATTGTTGAAATATAATTTCAATACGTATGTCCACATAGTTTCTGGTTTTGGAGAATATTCTATACAGTCGTCTACTTGCACGAATACGTTGCTGAGCAACTTCAATTTCACAAAACAAATGATAAATTTTTGAATAAAATGTTGCGAAATACATCGAAGAATTGTTCATATAAATGTCAATATAAAGTTGGTCACTTTGAATACATTACTTCTATAATGTTCAATTCACACTATAACGTTCCCCCGGTCTCGTAATGCTTGGCTGGAATAACACTCGCTATAGCGGTCAAATTCAATTTCTCGCGCACTCAAAATTGGCGAGGTAAAAATACATCTGTCTCTCCGGACATATCAGATAGGAATAATCTGCCCATATTCCGGTGATGGCGTCCTCTAGAAATTTGGCACTTGAATTCCCGCTGAAATTTATTAAACAACTTCTTCTGCCGAATTAGGAACTCTATTCTTAGTTTTGAAAACATAGAAAAATGTGTCATAATTTTCTACATCGAACCTGGTATCTCTCTCCTGGATTCATTTTGTTAGAGTATTTACAAGAGTTATTGAAGTAATTCACCAATATAATATTACAATTGATCAATCAAGTCATGTGATTTCCCTTTCCATTTCATCGCTGTGTGCTACTTCTTGCCGATCACACGTCATCCCCTAAATGTCTTTCTCTGCACGTGTTAGCTTGTCCTTACTCGCCGCTCGGTAGAAACAGGTTTGTCCGCGACAAAACAAGAATCTCCTCTTGCCGACGAATTTCAAATGGATTAACGTGTCAAACTCCGTCTATGACTTGCTTTTTATAAAAATATACAATAACAAGTCTTCTCTCTCGTAACAAATTGTAGCAGCAATAATCATAATTATATCATGACTAGTTCGATTCTTGACGTCGTAACTTCTTTAATAATGGTCCAATCTCCTTCTAATTGGGGATTTAGCAATAAACATGTCCACAGATGCCAAAAGTGACTTCGCAAAAGAAAATATTGTGGTCAGTACCCATATTGTTATGGGTGTTATTCCCTAAACCCGAAGCACATTACGTGAGGTTAGAAACTTCTCTGATGGACTACGGTACATTTAGGCTTTTAACTCGACGTCTTCGAATAAGTGTGATATAAAATTATATATTAATGGAATGTTTTACATACACAAGTTTATTGTGGAATCCTCCATGTGGGTGCGGATTAGAATACACCCACGGTATTTTCAGCCTGTCGTAGGAGGCGACTAATAGGGCAGACAAGACTGGCTGACATATCTGACTTTGATTTGGAAGACCCCTGTGGTTGAGGAAGGCAGAATTCATCCACGGTATCCCCTGCCTGTCGTTAAAGGTGACAAATGGAGGGGCCTTTTCAAAGGTCTATTTCGATTTCCAGTTCCAATTTTCGTTTTACCCTTTGAAATAATCGTGCATTCTGCTTGGAGAAAGGTCACCAACTCGGCCATTTGGCCAGAAAGCCTAGGCGGTATACCCCATGCCGACAGGTGGGTGCGCCATGTACCCTTGAAGTGGTATCCGCCTCAAAACAGAGATCCCTGCACGGCTGAATACGTGCGCCGAAAAGATCACTGTGCATGCCGAGGGCTATATGCCTGTTTAAGTCACTAGGACCTCGGGCAATGCTTACTATCACCAGGTAGGTATTGCCTTGGCTGGGTGGCGCCCACAGTGATGGTCCTCTTTCGGAGTAGGTGGCATCTGGGAAGGATGATAACGGGATGAGCCATAAGCGATATAAAAATCATCCGACGGTGGCCCCCTTAAAATGTCATCTCTTGATTGTCGGATCAATCCCGAGGTGTATTTCATGGTGTATACAACTGGGGAATTCTCCTTGGGATGAAACTTTTAACGCACGTTTCGCCGTTGACAAGTCGACTCGCTACCTGGTCGCTACCAGGACAGACGGGAGTGATTTTAAACTGGTGTAACCCATAATATTTTCCGAGGACACCGAACGGACATTTGGAGATCTTAACGGGATTTCCAGGCTACGGAATGGGCAGCAATTGCTTTACACCGTTGACCGTAGACAAACCGAATTGTTGCTGGAATGCACGCGATTCGGCGAAATTCCCGTTCAGGTCCAAAACATGAAACTCGGAATGAGTTACTTTCCATCGTGAGCCCATAATAGTGACGCGGAATTGATGCGGGATCTGGGAAGAGAGGCGTCACCATGATAAGGTGCATTGCCCGAAAGATTGGAGAGGACAGGGTCGATACCAGCGCTTTTATTCTCCATTTCGAGGATGATGTTGTACCTAAGCAGGTGAAGGTCACATCGTACCACTGCGATGTTTGACCGTACATCTCTCCTCCTATGCACTGATATCAATACCTGAAATTTGGGCATGTTTCTGCCTGGTGAACTGCCAAGGCCATGTGTGGAGTGTGTGGCAGGGGGCAAATGAGGTTGTGAGGTGTACTTCTCTCCCGATTTGTCCTAACTTCCAAGGAAGCCACTCTTCACTATCGAAGCTGTGCCCTGAGTTCTGTAAAGAAGCCAAGTTTCAAAATATAAGGACTCTTGATTCGCTTTCATGTCAAGAGATACCGTGTTATGAATACTCCCAAATTTCTGGTATCGTTTGCTAATACAACGACGCCCTCTATCGTCTCTGCCGCTCGAGTTCCGAGAGTTGTGCCATCGAGGTCAGTATTTTCAATAGTTCTAGACCAGTAAAAATTGTCAGCCCGATGAAGGTCTCACAACCTTCTTCGGCCCCTGAAAAGAAGGCGCCGGTTATGCCAACTAAACCGGCTCAATCGGAGATGTCCCTTCTTCTCTGAAACAGTTGACCAAGAACTCTTCCCGGGCTAAAAGGAGGGAAGAAAAATCCCACCTGATATCATAAAGGTACAGGAGAAGAAGGAGACGGTGCGCCGCCGTCTCTCTCTCCCCCTCGAGCCAATGGGATGACAGCAGTATCTGCACCGCCGTCTCTCTCTCGCCCTCCAGCCAATGGGATGACAGCAGTATCTGCACCACCGTCTCTCTCTCGCCCTCCAGCCAATGAGATGACAGCAGTATCTGCTCCGCCGTCTCTCTGTCGCCCTCCAGTCAATGGGATGACAGCAGTATCTGCACCGCCGTCTCTCTCTCGCCCTGCAGCCAATGGGATGACAGCAGTATCTGCACCGCCGTCTCTCTGTCGCCCTGCAGCCAATGGGATGACAGCAGTATCTGCACCGCCGTCTCTCTCTAGCCCTCCAGCCAATGGGATGACAGCAGTATCTGCACCACCGTCTCTCTGTCGCCCTCCAACCAATGGGATGACAGCAGTATCTGCACCGCCGCCTCTCTCTCGCCCTGCAGCCAATGGGATGACTGCAGTATCTGTACCGCCGTCTCTGTCGCCCTGCAGCCAATGGGATGACAGCAGTATCTGCACCGCCGTCTCTCTCTCTCGCCCTGCAGCCAATGGGATGACAGCAGTATCTGCACCGCCAGCTCTCTCTCGCCCTCCAGCCAATGGGATGACAGCAGTATCTGCACCGCCGTCTCTCTCTCGCCCTGCAGCCAATGGGATGACAGCAGTATCAGCACCGCCGTCTCTGTCGCCCTCCAGCCAATGGGATGACAGCAGTATATGCACCGCCGTCTCTCTCTCGCCCTCCAGCCAATGGTATGACAGCAGTATCTGCACCGCCGTCTCTCCCTCGCTCTCCAGCCAATGGAATGACAGCAGTATATGCACCGCCGTCTCTCTGTCGCACTCCAGCCAATGGGATGACAGCAGTATCTGCACCGCCGTCTCTCTCTCGCCCTCCAGCCAATGGGATGACAGCAGTATCTGCACCGCCGTCTCTCTCTCTCGCACTGCAGCCAATGGGATGACAGCAGTATCTGCACCGCCGTCTCTCTCTGTCGACCTGCAGCCAATGGGATGACAGCAGTATCTGCACCGCCGTCTCTCTCTGTCGCCCTGCAGCCAATGGGATGACAGCAGTATCTGCACCGACGTCTCTCTGTCGCCCTGCAGCCAATGGGATGACAGCAGTATCTGCACCGCCGTCTCTCTCTCGCCCTCCAGCCAATGGGATGACAGCAGTATCTACACCACCGTCTCTCTGTCGCCCTCCAACCAATGGGATGACAGCAGTATCTGCACCGCCGTCTCTCTCTCGCCCTGCAGCCAATGGGATAACTGCAGTATCTGCACCGCCGTCTCTGTCGCCCTGCAGCCAATGGGATGACAGCAGTATCTGCACCGCCGTCTCTCTCTCTCGCCCTGCAGCCGATGGGATGACAGCAGTATCTGCACCGCCAGCTCTCTCTCGCCCTCCAGCCAATCGGATGACAGCAGTATCTGCACCGCCGTCTCTCTCTCGCCCTGCAGCCAATGGGATGACAGCAGTATCTGCACCGCCGTCTCTGTCGCCCTCCAGCCAATGGGATGACAGCAGTATCTGCACCGCCGTCTCTCTCTCGCCCTCCAGCGAATGGGATGACAGCAGTATCAGCACCGCCGTCTCTCTCTCGCCCTCCAGCCAATGGGATGACAGCAGTATATGCACCGCCGTCTCTGTCGCCCTCCAGCCAATGGGATGACAGCAGTATCTGCACTGCCGTCTCTCTCTCGCCCTCCAGCCAATGGGATGACAGCAGTATCTGCACCGCCGTCTCTCTCTCTCGCCCTGCAGCCAATGGGATGACAGCAGTATCTGCACCGCCGTCTCTCTCTCGCCCTCCAGCCAATGGGATGACAACAGTATCTGCACCGCCGTCTCTCTCTCTCGCCCTGCAGCCAATGGGATGACAGCAGTATCTGCACCGCCGTCTCTGTCGCCCTCCAGCCAATGGGATGACAGCAGTATCTGCACCGCCGTCTCTCTCTCGCCCTCCAGCCAATGGGATGACAGCAGTATCTGCACCGCCGTCTCTCTCTCGCCCTCCAGCCAATGGGATGACAGCAGTATCTGCACCGCTCTCTCTCTCTCACCCTCCAGGCAATGGGATGACAGCAGTATCTGCACCGCCGTCTCTCTCTCGCCCTGCAGCCAATGGGATGACTGCAGTATCTGCACCGCCAGCTCTCTCTCGCCCTTCAGCCAATGGGATGACAGCAGTATCTGCACCGCCGTCTCTCTCTCGCCCTCCAGCCAATGGGATGACAGCAGTATCTGCACCGCCGTCTCTCTCTCGCCCTCCAGCCAATGGGATGACAGCAGTATATGCACCGCCGTCTCTCTGTCGCCCTCCAGCCAATGGGATGACAGCAGTATCTGCACCGCCGTCTCTCTCTCGCCCTCCAGCCAATGGGATGACAGCAGTATCTGCACCGCCGTCTCTCTCTCTCGCCCTGCAGCCAATGGGATGACAGCAGTATCTGCACCGCCGTCTCTGTCGCCCTCCAGCCAATGGGATGACAGCAGTATCTGCACCGCCGTCTCTCGCCCTCCAGCCAATGGGATGACAGCAGTATCTGCACCGCCGTCTCTCTCTCGCCCTCCAGCCAATGGGATGACAGCAGTATCTGCACCGCCGTCTCTCTGTCGCCCTCCAGCCAATGGGATGACAGCAATATCTGCACCGCCGTCTCTCTCTCGCCCTCCACCCAATGGGCTGACAGCAGTATCAGCACCGCCGTCTCTGTCGCCCTGCAGCCAATGGGATGACAGCAGTATCTGCACCGCCGTCTCTCTCCCCTGCAGCCAATGGGATGACAGCAGTATCTGCATCACCGTCTCTCTCTCGCCCTGCAGCCAATAGGATAACAGCAGTATCTGCACCGCCGTCTTTCTCTCGCCCTCCAGCCAATGGGATGACAGCAGTATCTGCACCGCCGTCTCTCTGTCGCCCTCCAGCCAATTGGATGACAGCAGTATCTGTACCGCCGTCTCTCTCTCGCCCTCCAGCCAATGGGATGACAGCAGTATCTGCATCACCGTCTCTCTCTCGCCCTGCAGCCAATGGGATGACAGCAGTATCTGCATCACCGTCTCTCTCTCGCCCTGCAACCAATGGGATGACAGCAGTATCTGCATCACCGTCTCTCTGACGCCCTCCAGCCAATGGGATGACAGGAGTATCAGCACCGCCGTCTCTCTGTCGCCCTCCAGCCAATGGGCTGGCAGTATCTGCATCACCGTCTCTCTCTCGCCCTGCAGCCAATGGGATGACACCAGTATCTGCATCACCGTCTCTCTCTCGCCCTGCAGCCAATGGGATGACAGCAGTATCTGCATCACCGTCTCTCTCTCGCCCTGCAGCCAATGGGATGATAGCAGTATCTGCATCACCGTCTCTCTGTCGCCCTCCAGCCAATGGGATGACAGCCGTATCTGCACCGCCGTCTCTCTCGCCCTGCAGCCAATGGGATGACAGCAGTATCTGCACCGCCGTCTCTCTGTCGCCCTCCAGCCAATGGGCTGACATCAGTATCTGCACCGCCGTCTCTGTCGCCCTCCAGCCAATGGGATGACGGCAGTATCTGCATCACCGTCTCTCTCTCGCCCTGTTGCCAATGGGATGACAGCAGTATCTGCATCACCGTCTCTCTGTCGACCTCCAGCCAATGGGATGAGAGCAGTATCTGCACCGCCGTCTCTCTCGCCTTACAGCCAATGGGATGACAGCAGTATCTGCACCGCCGTCTCTCTGTCGCCCTCCAGCCAATGGGCTGACAGCAGTATCTGCACCGCTGTCTCTGTCGCCCTCCAGCCAATGGGATGACAGCAGTATCTGCACCGCCGTCTCTCTCGCCCTGCAGCCAATGGGATGCCAGCAGTATCTGCACCGCCGTCTCTCTGTCGCCCTGCAGCCAATGGGCTGACAGCAGTATCTGCACCGCCGTCTCTGTCGCCCTGCAGCCAGTGGGCTGACAGCAGTATCTGCATCACCGTCTCTCTCTCGCCCTCCAGTCAATGGGATGACAGCAGTACCTGTACCGCCGTCTCTCTCTCGCCCTCCAGCCAATGGGATGACAGCAGTATCTGCACCGCCGTCTCTGTCGCCCTCCAGCCAATGGGCTGACAGCAGTATCTGCAGCGCCGTCTCTGTCGCCCTGCAGCCAATGGGCTGACAGCAGTATCTGCATCACCGTCTCTCTCTCGCCCTCCAGTCAATGGGATGACAGCAGTATCTGTACCGCCGTCTCTCTCTCGCCCTCCAGCCAATGGGGTGACAGCAGTATCTGCATCACCGTCTCTCTCTCGCCCTGCAGCCAATGGGATGACAGCAGTATCTGCATCACCGTCTCTCTCTCGCCCTGCAGCCAATGGGATGACAGCAGTATCTGCATCACCGTCTCTCTCTCGCCCTGCAGCCAATGGGATGATAGCAGTATCTGCATCACCGTCTCTCTGTCGCCCTCCAGCCAATGGGATGACAGCCGTATCTGCACCGCCGTCTCTCTCGCCCTGCAGCCAATGGGATGACAGCAGTATCTGCACCGCCGTCTCTCTGTCCCCCTCCAGCCAATGGGCTGACAGCAGTATCTGCACCGCCGTCTCTGTCTCCCTCCAGCCAATGGGATGACAGCAGTATCTGCACCGCCGTCTCTCTCGCCCTGCAGCCAATGGGATGCCAGCAGTATCTGCACCGCCTTCTCTCTGTCGCCCTGCAGCCCATGAGCTGACAGCAGTATCTGCACCGCCGTCTATGTCGCCCTGCAGCCAATGGGATGACATCAGTATCTGCATCACCGTCTCTCTCTCTCTCGCCCTGCAGCCAATGGGATGACAGCAGTATCTGCATCTCCGTCTATGTCGCCCTGCAGCCAATGGGATGCCAGCAGTATCTGTACCGCCGTCTCTCTGTCGCCCTGCAGCCAATGGGCTGACAGCAGTATCTGCACCGCCGTCTCTGTCGCCCTGCAGCCAATGGGCTGACAGCAGTATCTGCATCACCGTCTCTCTCTCGCCCTCCAGTCAATGGGATGACAGCAGTACCTGTACCGCCGTCTCACTCTCGCCCTCCAGCCAATGGGATGACAGCAGTATCTGCACCGCCGTCTCTGTCGCCCTCCAGCCAATGGGCTGACAGCAGTATCTGCAGCGCCGTCTCTGTCGCCCTGCAGCCAATGGGCTGACAGCAGTATCTGCATCACCGTCTCTCTCTCGCCCTCCAGTCAATGGGATGACAGCAGTATCTGTACCGCTGTCTCTCTCTCGCCCTCCAGCCAATGGGATGACAGCAGTATCTGCATCACCGTCTCTCTCTCGCCCTGCAGCCAATGGGATGACAGCAGTATCTGCATCACCGTCTCTCTCTCGCCCTGCAACCAATGGGCTGACAGCATTATCTGCATCACCGTCTCTCTGTCGCCCTCCAGCCAATGGAATGACAGCAGTATCAGCACCGCCGTCTCTCTGTCGCCCTCCAGCCAATGGGCTGACAGCAGTATCTGCATCACCGTCTCTCTCTCGCCCTGCAGCCAATGGGATGACAGCCGTATCTGCACCGCCGTCTCTGTCGCCCTGCAGCCAATGGGATGACGGCAGTATCTGAATCACCGTCTCTCTCGCCCTGCAGCCAATGGGATGACAGCAGTATCTGCATCACCGTCTCTCTGTCGCCCTCCAGCCAATGGGATGACTGAAGTATCTGCACCGCCGTCTCTCTCGCCCTGCAGCCAATGGGATGACAGCAGTATCTGCACCGCCGTCTCTCTGTCGCCCTCCAGCCAATGGGCTGACAGCAGTATCTGCACCGCCGTCTCTGTCGCCCTCCAGCCAATGGAATGACAGCAGTATCTGCACCGCCGTCTCTCTCGCCCTGCAGCCAATGGGATGCCAGCAGTATCTGCACCGCCGTCTCTCTGTCGCCCTGCAGCCAATGGGCTGACAGCAGTATCAGCACCGCCGTCTCTGTCGCCCTGCAGCAAATGGGATGCTAGCAGTATCTGCACCGCCGTCTCTCTGTCGCCCTGCAGCCAATGGGCTGACAGCAGTATCTGCACCGTCGTCTCTGTCGCCCTGCAGCCAATGGGATGACAGCAGTATCTGCACCGCCGTCTCTCTCTCTCGCCCTGCAGCCGATGGGATGACAGCAGTATCTGCACCGCCAGCTCTCTCTCGCCCTCCAGCCAATGGGATGACAGCAGTATCTACACCGCCGTCTCTCTCTCGCCCTGCAGCCAATGGGATGACAGCAGTATCTGCACCGCCGTCTCTGTCGCCCTCCAGCCAATGGGATGACAGCAGTATCTGCACCGCCGTCTCTCTCTCGCCCTCCAGCGAATGGGATGACAGCAGTATCAGCACCGCCGTCTCTATCTCGCCCTCCAGCCAATGGGATGACAGCAGTATATGCACCGCCGTCTCTGTCGCCCTCCAGCCAATGGGATGACAGCAGTATCTGCACTGCCGTCTCTCTCTCGCCCTCCAGCCAATGGGATGACAGCAGTATCTGCACCGCCGTCTCTCTCTCTCGCCCTGCAGCCAATGGGATGACAGCAGTATCTGCACCGCCGTCTCTCTCTCGCCCTCCAGCCAATGGGATGACAACAGTATCTGCACCGCCGTCTCTGTCTCTCGCCCTGCAGCCAATGGGATGACAGCAGTATCTGCACCGCCGTCTCTGTCGCCCTCCAGCCAATGGGATGACAGCAGTATCTGCACCGCCGTCTCTCTCTCGCCCTCCAGCCAATGGGATGACAGCAGTATCTGCACCGCCGTCTCTCTCTCGCCCTCCAGCCAATGGGATGACAGCAGTATCTGCACCGCTCTCTCTCTCTCACCCTCCAGGCAATGGGATGACAGCAGTATCTGCACCGCCGTCTCTCTCTCGCCCTGCAGCCAATGAGATGACTGCAGTATCTGCACCGCCAGCTCTCTCTCGCCCTTCAGCCAATGGGATGACAGCAGTATCTGCACCGCCGTCTCTCTCTCGCCCTCCAGCCAATGGGATGACAGCAGTATCTGCACCGCCGTCTCTCTCTCGCCCTCCAGCCAATGGGATGACAGCAGTATATGCACCGCCGTCTCTCTGTCGCCCTCCAGCCAATGGGATGACAGCAGTATCTGCACCGCCGTCTCTCTCTCGCCCTCCAGCCAATGGGATGACAGCAGTATCTGCACCGCCGTCTCTCTCTCTCGCCCTGCAGCCAATGGGATGACAGCAGTATCTGCACCGCCGTCTCTGTCGCCCTCCAGCCAATGGGATGACAGCAGTATCTGCACCGCCGTCTCTCGCCCTCCAGCCAATGGGATGACAGCAGTATCTGCACCGCCGTCTCTCTCTCGCCCTCCAGCCAATGGGATGACAGCAGTATCTGCACCGCCGTCTCTCTGTCGCCCTCCAGCCAATGGGATGACAGCAATATCTGCACCGCCGTCTCTCTCTCGCCCTCCACCCAATGGGCTGACAGCAGTATCAGCACCGCCGTCTCTGTCGCCCTGCAGCCAATGGGATGACAGCAGTATCTGCACCGCCGTCTCTCTCCCCTGCAGCCAATGGGATGACAGCAGTATCTGCATCACCGTCTCTCTCTCGCCCTGCAGCCAATAGGATAACAGCAGTATCTGCACCGCCGTCTTTCTCTCGCCCTCCAGCCAATGGGATGACAGCAGTATCTGCACCGCCGTCTCTCTGTCGCCCTCCAGCCAATTGGATGACAGCAGTATCTGTACCGCCGTCTCTCTCTCGCCCTCCAGCCAATGGGATGACAGCAGTATCTGCATCACCGTCTCTCTCTCGCCCTGCAGCCAATGGGATGACAGCAGTATCTGCATCACCGTCTCTCTCTCGCCCTGCAACCAATGGGATGACAGCAGTATCTGCATCACCGTCTCTCTGACGCCCTCCAGCCAATGGGATGACAGGAGTATCAGCACCGCCGTCTCTCTGTCGCCCTCCAGCCAATGGGCTGGCAGTATCTGCATCACCGTCTCTCTCTCGCCCTGCAGCCAATGGGATGACACCAGTATCTGCATCACCGTCTCTCTCTCGCCCTGCAGCCAATGGGATGACAGCAGTATCTGCATCACCGTCTCTCTCTCGCCCTGCAGCCAATGGGATGATAGCAGTATCTGCATCACCGTCTCTCTGTCGCCCTCCAGCCAATGGGATGACAGCCGTATCTGCACCGCCGTCTCTCTCGCCCTGCAGCCAATGGGATGACAGCAGTATCTGCACCGCCGTCTCTCTGTCGCCCTCCAGCCAATGGGCTGACATCAGTATCTGCACCGCCGTCTCTGTCGCCCTCCAGCCAATGGGATGACGGCAGTATCTGCATCACCGTCTCTCTCTCGCCCTGTTGCCAATGGGATGACAGCAGTATCTGCATCACCGTCTCTCTGTCGACCTCCAGCCAATGGGATGAGAGCAGTATCTGCACCGCCGTCTCTCTCGCCTTACAGCCAATGGGATGACAGCAGTATCTGCACCGCCGTCTCTCTGTCGCCCTCCAGCCAATGGGCTGACAGCAGTATCTGCACCGCTGTCTCTGTCGCCCTCCAGCCAATGGGATGACAGCAGTATCTGCACCGCCGTCTCTCTCGCCCTGCAGCCAATGGGATGCCAGCAGTATCTGCACCGCCGTCTCTCTGTCGCCCTGCAGCCAATGGGCTGACAGCAGTATCTGCACCGCCGTCTCTGTCGCCCTGCAGCCAGTGGGCTGACAGCAGTATCTGCATCACCGTCTCTCTCTCGCCCTCCAGTCAATGGGATGACAGCAGTACCTGTACCGCCGTCTCTCTCTCGCCCTCCAGCCAATGGGATGACAGCAGTATCTGCACCGCCGTCTCTGTCGCCCTCCAGCCAATGGGCTGACAGCAGTATCTGCAGCGCCGTCTCTGTCGCCCTGCAGCCAATGGGCTGACAGCAGTATCTGCATCACCGTCTCTCTCTCGCCCTCCAGTCAATGGGATGACAGCAGTATCTGTACCGCCGTCTCTCTCTCGCCCTCCAGCCAATGGGGTGACAGCAGTATCTGCATCACCGTCTCTCTCTCGCCCTGCAGCCAATGGGATGACAGCAGTATCTGCATCACCGTCTCTCTCTCGCCCTGCAGCCAATGGGATGACAGCAGTATCTGCATCACCGTCTCTCTCTCGCCCTGCAGCCAATGGGATGATAGCAGTATCTGCATCACCGTCTCTCTGTCGCCCTCCAGCCAATGGGATGACAGCCGTATCTGCACCGCCGTCTCTCTCGCCCTGCAGCCAATGGGATGACAGCAGTATCTGCACCGCCGTCTCTCTGTCCCCCTCCAGCCAATGGGCTGACAGCAGTATCTGCACCGCCGTCTCTGTCTCCCTCCAGCCAATGGGATGACAGCAGTATCTGCACCGCCGTCTCTCTCGCCCTGCAGCCAATGGGATGCCAGCAGTATCTGCACCGCCTTCTCTCTGTCGCCCTGCAGCCCATGAGCTGACAGCAGTATCTGCACCGCCGTCTATGTCGCCCTGCAGCCAATGGGATGACATCAGTATCTGCATCACCGTCTCTCTCTCTCTCGCCCTGCAGCCAATGGGATGACAGCAGTATCTGCATCTCCGTCTATGTCGCCCTGCAGCCAATGGGATGCCAGCAGTATCTGTACCGCCGTCTCTCTGTCGCCCTGCAGCCAATGGGCTGACAGCAGTATCTGCACCGCCGTCTCTGTCGCCCTGCAGCCAATGGGCTGACAGCAGTATCTGCATCACCGTCTCTCTCTCGCCCTCCAGTCAATGGGATGACAGCAGTACCTGTACCGCCGTCTCTCTCTCGCCCTCCAGCCAATGGGATGACAGCAGTATCTGCACCGCCGTCTCTGTCGCCCTCCAGCCAATGGGCTGACAGCAGTATCTGCAGCGCCGTCTCTGTCGCCCTGCAGCCAATGGGCTGACAGCAGTATCTGCATCACCGTCTCTCTCTCGCCCTCCAGTCAATGGGATGACAGCAGTATCTGTACCGCTGTCTCTCTCTCGCCCTCCAGCCAATGGGATGACAGCAGTATCTGCATCACCGTCTCTCTCTCGCCCTGCAGCCAATGGGATGACAGCAGTATCTGCATCACCGTCTCTCTCTCGCCCTGCAACCAATGGGCTGACAGCATTATCTGCATCACCGTCTCTCTGTCGCCCTCCAGCCAATGGAATGACAGCAGTATCAGCACCGCCGTCTCTCTGTCGCCCTCCAGCCAATGGGCTGACAGCAGTATCTGCATCACCGTCTCTCTCTCGCCCTGCAGCCAATGGGATGACAGCCGTATCTGCACCGCCGTCTCTGTCGCCCTGCAGCCAATGGGATGACGGCAGTATCTGCATCACCGTCTCTCTCGCCCTGCAGCCAATGGGATGACAGCAGTATCTGCATCACCGTCTCTCTGTCGCCCTCCAGCCAATGGGATGACTGAAGTATCTGCACCGCCGTCTCTCTCGCCCTGCAGCCAATGGGATGACAGCAGTATCTGCACCGCCGTCTCTCTGTCGCCCTCCAGCCAATGGGCTGACAGCAGTATCTGCACCGCCGTCTCTGTCGCCCTCCAGCCAATGGAATGACAGCAGTATCTGCACCGCCGTCTCTCTCGCCCTGCAGCCAATGGGATGCCAGCAGTATCTGCACCGCCGTCTCTCTGTCGCCCTGCAGCCAATGGGCTGACAGCAGTATCAGCACCGCCGTCTCTGTCGCCCTGCAGCAAATGGGATGCTAGCAGTATCTGCACCGCCGTCTCTCTGTCGCCCTGCAGCCAATGGGCTGACAGCAGTATCTGCACCGCCGTCTCTGTCGCCCTGCAGCCAATGGGCTGATAGCAGTATCTGCATCACCGTCTCTCTCTCGCAGTATCTGCACCGCATATTAGTGTTTGCATTCGAAATTCTTTACAGAAATAACCTATCTTCCACAGATCGGCGAACATCTTAACAAGAGATAATTATTCCTGTGGAACTAACTTCGCGAACAGAAGCCTTTTGAAAAGACACATGTTAATTCATAGAGGTCTAAAGCCGTATTCCTGTGGTACATGTGGAGCAAAATTTACTCACAAATGGAATTTGATAAAACACACGCTAATCCACAGTGGTCAAAAGCCTCCTTCCTGTGGTACATGCGGAGCATACTTTGCTGAAAAAGGTAGTTTGAAAAAGCACATGTTACTCCACAGTTGCCTAAAGCCATATTCCTGAGGTATATGCGGAGCAAGCTTTAGGCAGAGAGGACTCGTGAAGACACTCATGATAATCCATAGTGGTGTAAGGCCTTATTCCTGTGTTACATGCGGAGCAAACTTTACACGGAGAGGCAATTTGAAGACTCACATTGTAACTCATAGTGGTCTAAAGCCATATTCGGAGCAAACTTTAGACAGAGAGGCCATTTGAAAGGACACATGATAATCCATAGTGGTCTAAAGCCATATACCTGTGGTACATGTGGATCTAACTTTACACAGAGAGGCCATTTGAAGACACACATTGAAACACATAGTGGTCTATAGCCATATTCCTGTGATACATGTGGAGCAAACTTTAAGCATAAACGCAGTTTGGAAAGACACATGATAATCCATAGTTGTCCTACGCCACATTCCCGTGGTTAATGCTCAGCAAACTTTGCGCTTCAATGAAGTTTGAAGTCAAACGTGTTTATCCATAGTGGTCTTAGGCCATACTCGTGTGCTACTTGCGGAGCAACCTTTATTTGGAAAAGCGGTTTGAAGAAACATATCTAGTACAGAGAGTTTAGTTTGTATGTATCGGAGACCCTCGCTTGCCCGCTCGCCCGCGTCGCGAGCCTGTCTCCCGCCACGCATTTTGCCGTTATGCGGCGCCGGCACTGCACTGAGTCATTGAGTATAGGAATTTGTACTTGCCTAGTTCACAGCTGGTGCTGAAAATATTCGCCATTCACTGCTACACATCGCTGGCACCTTTTTATGCAACTGGCATTTACTCTCTGAAGTTCCTCAGCACCGATTGACTGTATTTCAGCTGTAATATAGTCTTTAAGCTCATTTATTGTGTGAGGGTTTCTCGCATACACTTTATTTTTAAGCGTCCCCCACAAATAAAAGTCACATCGTGATAAGTCTGGGCTTCGCGGGGGCCACACATTCCGACTTATAATCCTCGTACCGAAAATGCGACGCAATTCTGTCATGGATGCTTCGGCAGTGTGAGCAGTGGCAGACTCTTGTTGAAAGTAATTGAATCGGTGAGTCGTGAAGGGAACTAATTACGCATTGAGTAGTTTCTGGTAAATTGATAAAAACTGTTTGAGTATTACAGTTTTATAAATTTCATGTACTTTAATTTTCCAACTAGTGCAGAACGGACCACTGAGTATAAGTTACATTTGCCATTGTGTATTTTAATAGTTATAAACTAGACATGAGTGTATTGTACTTAGTGCCTCTTAATTCTGAATGAGATTATGACAAAAATTGGCGTTTTATATATTATGTTATTGTTATTTTTTCAACTTATAACATTAATTGCAACTGCTGAAACACAACTGTACACACATTTGACATCATCATCATCAATGTTACAGGCATTTGTGGTAGGCCATTGCAGAAGTCTTTCATAAAATGCCTGTATGTCATCGTCGGGTAGAGTGTATTAAGTCAGTTTCTTAAGATCAACAATCTTGTTACCGGGTGAGTTAGCCGAGGTCGTTGCGGCATGACTGTTGGCAGTCGCTCACATCCGGGAGGCGAGGAGGTTCGAATCCCCCCGCCGGCAACCTTGAAGATGGTCTTCTGTGGTTTCCCATCTTCCTTCCAGGCAAATGCCGGGGATGGTCCCTAACTATAGGCCACAGCCGCTACATTCCAACTCCTCGACCCTCCCATCCAACATTCCTCCCCAAAGGTACTTGTAGCTCACCCATTGGGTGTCCGTCTCGAAGCAGCTACAAAACTGGCGAGCCGAACATGTCCTCGGACACTCCCGGCACTGAAAGCCATACGCTAAAAAAAAAATCTTGTTATTATTAATAGGAACGTTCCCAATTCTATAGCACTGTTGAAGGCTGCCGAACAGAGTTCTTGGCTCAGGACGTGCACCTGGTTGCTTTAGCTCGAATGTATGGTGCACACAGCTGTTTATGAATGGGTAAGCTCGTGTAGTCCCAATGTGTTTCCTTGAGTATTCAAACTGCTTAAAAGATGTTGGTGTAAAGGACTGCTTTTGGTTTCTTGGTACAGCACGGGAATAGGATTCATTTGAAAGACATTGTTTTTGTACAAAGATGGCCACCATTGATTGAAGTCAAGGATTTCATCTCCTTGCACCATAACTACTGCTTTGATCTGTTTGTTTTTAGCTATTATGGCCACATACTCCTTAGGGATGTAAACTCTGTCATGTTTCTTTATAGCACGTTTCATCATGCCGAACGTTGTATTACAATCGAGGAAAGAATGCCCTCTGACAGGAAAACGATGAACAACATCGTCAAACCTTCCAGATTCTGTCAATCCTAAGCAGAAACGAATGACAGTATGATTTCTGTTTTGTCCAGGGCATGCATCAGAGAATAGATGTAACGTTTTGGCACTGCCAGGAACATAGTTTTCAATATAATGGTACAAGAACGTACACACTTCATTAGCACCTTTCTTCGCATCTCCTTCGGTGTACAAGTAAATAACAGAACTGTTGTCCTTCAGATTTGTTACACAAAAAACGAACACAGATAACTGTCTCAAGTAAAACACTTTTTGCACTGGGATGCATGGGACAGACAAGTTCTGCATATAGTCGAAGACTAGTCCACACACCGTGTCATCCCTGGCAGCTAGTTCTCTACACTTCTGTAGCTCATTGTAAAACTTCTGGCTTCTTCGTTTGTGAATGTCCAGTTCACCCTGTGCCACACGTTTAACTGATTCAGACAGATGAGGTGGTTTCAATTTGGTTTGTA
This sequence comes from Meconema thalassinum, assembly GCA_946902985.2. NCBI lineage: Eukaryota > Metazoa > Arthropoda > Insecta > Orthoptera > Tettigoniidae > Meconema > Meconema thalassinum. Next base: position 27,748,950 of record OX336397.1, on the reverse strand, counting down.
GCTCTTCACACGTGCTGCACACATCAATTTGTGCTCTCCCAAACTTTAAATTAAAATTGGCATTGAAGTATGATAAAGAAAAGCTATATTAAACTGTCGTTCCAGGATGAGACATTTTGAAGAGGTTGTACATGGTCTTCACATTTAATTCAGAGTGCAGATATTTGACTTCTTTTCCTCCGTAGTGTGAAGTTTTAACAGGGAATGAACTTATGTGATCATAAATATCTTTGCAGATATCTCCTGGAATTGCATGGGTCTTCTTGTTGTAACCCCTGCCATCTTCTGGTCTGGAGCCTGAGATTAAAAGAGAACCTAACCTGAAAACCCCCTTCTGTGATATACAGTGAAGGTTTATAAAAGCCTTTCTGCAAATTTCTATGCGGTTTGAGTTATGCAGTACATAGAACTTAAAGCTTGCTCTTCTTAGTTTTGAATGTTCTGCATGATCGGAACGGCGTTTAATGTCAAAAGCCTCCATGAGCCGTTGTAGATGAAGGTCTTGCTCACTTTTGTTGTCCAAATCATGAAATTTCGAGAGAATGACAATTTGATCATTTTCTGTGAACTTCAGGTAACACTGCCGGAGTTTGCACTCACATATTGGAATAATGATTTTTGTCATCAATTAGTTTTCCTGAACAACTAGTGTAGGCTTGTCCTTTCACTATCTTTTCTTTCCTTATATTACACTTCCACTTTTCAGGTCTTCTCTTTCGCTTCTTACCTCTTTCTAGAATATATAGCTCATCTTGTGCTTATTCAAGCTCCATAGTTTTGCTACTTAATTCCAGAAAACCTTGAAAAATACTACTTGACACACAATGAACTCTGCTACGTACAAACTGCGCAGATAGATATCGTATTTCCTTTGTCACGCAACCTTCAGCACTGCACCATGGAGCCACTATCACGTCAGCTGGCGCAACGTTTGGAATTGAACGGAACTAAATGCAGCAGTTAGTTCCTTTCTTCACCAACTCTAAAGAAGAGGTTATGCATTACAACCATACACAGTTACCGTAGCTAGTTCCTTTCATCACCAATCGATGCACCGACCTCGAAAATATACTATCCGATGTATAACTCATTTTACCCAAAAATGTCAGTTAGTGCCTTTCACGACTCAGCGATTCAATTTGACAATCGCTCTCCGTAAGTCAGTTCGTAAAAAAATTGGGTGAGGATCACATTGAAGTACAAATTCCTATACTCAATGACTCAGTGCGACGCTTGTGCCGCATAACGGTAAAGTGCCTGGCGGCAGACAGGCTCGCCCCGCGGACGAGCGGGCAAGCGAGGGTCTCCGATACATACAAACTAAACTCTCTGTAGATAGTGGTCTAAAACACAACTCTTGTGCTCCACCCCGGGCTGCTTCTACTGTGCAAAGCGTTTTGCAGAATCATTTGATGATCCAATATAGGCTAAAGCCACATTCATGTGATACATGCAGGGCAAACTTTACTCTGAAAGGTCATTTAACCCTCCCTTGGTACACCTCAGTTACTCTTCTTCCTACGGTACACCAGGGTCAGAGACACCCTGCGTGAAAAATCTTTAAAAAGATAATACCTGTTATTCCCATTTTATTAAATTAAGCCAAATGATTACAATATACTGAACTAATTTGAACAGTGCTTGGCAAGATTATTATCTAATACTTTTTAATAAAATCTATTTCTGCTTAATTGCTGCTGACCAATTAACATTTATTAGCCTCAAAATAAATACAAGTCAATACAATACAAAAGTCAATACAAAGACAACTGGAAGGACACCAAAGATAAATGTATTAAACTACTATCATACCAAGGTCACTAATAGGGCAGTCTGTGACATCACAGATTAACTCAATTTCAGTTTTACTCGGGACTTACTGTACGTATTTCTATGTCCTATTCCTCTGAGTTTTCACAGATATTTCCCCCGTGCTCTAGGCAGTACGGCTTGCTACATTAGAGCGGGAAAATCGTGTTTTCTTATCCTTTGCAAAGGGGCAGAAGTAATATCTTCTCTTAGACACTTCTGACGCTGAAGTCAGTAAGCATGATCCACTGGTAGACACATCCTATCCAAGAACCTGACGAATTCTTGAATTCATGTGGACTTGCATTTCAGGCACGCAAATTCTGTTCAGTAGGTGCTTTCGGCATAATCTTACGGAAGAGTTTTCAAGAATTCCCGCCTCGTGTTCTTTGGGTTGTTCTTCCATTCGTGATTGGTCAGGACGAACAGTATCATTGCATTAATACCTGCGTGATCCATGATAACAAACTAGAAGCGATGCGGTCACGTGTTAGTTCCTCTTGCCACAGTATAGGTGTTACACAACTTGTCATAGGTATCCGTGCCACCTTTAGTTATGTTATAAGTCATTATCATTGTCGGTATTCCAGAGTTCTCATCCACAGAGTCATCACGGTGATTAGATGGAAGTAACAGCAATAGTTTTAGCCGACTTCTCACATTTTGTAAAAATGAGGAAAAAGTAGTCTTATGAGATCGATTCCGAAAAATACTCGTCTGTCTGACTGTCTGTCTGTCTGTGTGTGTGTGTGTCCCTATCAACTGCCAAACGGCTGCAGCTATCAAACCGAATTTAGTGTGAGTGAAGATATATATCTGAATATCTCAAGGCCAACGACAGTTATATTTTCTCCTTGTCAAATGCCTTTTTGTCAGAAAACTGGGAAGAATATCCCTCATGTTCTTTCTCAAAGTTTCAAGAGTTGTAAGCTGGTACTCATTCAGCATTCTATCAGCAGTAGGTACAGATGATAACCAATTATCGTACGATCCATGCTCTGTTGCACATATCTTACGAACATATTATTCAGGAACAGATTCATTTCGTTCCTTCTGAACAGCACCAAAATATAGTAGGTCTTACTATCATTCATCATATCTACCCCAAACACTAACTAGTTGCTCATTAATTGTAAGGAAATCGTGAGGACAATAGTACTGTTTGCAGGCAGAAATGAAAGTTTCCCATAAGGGTGCGAATTTGTCAGTCATCCGTCTTTCATTTCTGCTTGCTTTATCATCAAATCTTAGACAACACAGGAACCGAGAACGTTTGAGACGCATTGTTGCTCTAAATGTATTGAGCCCGTCAGACGAGCTGTGAGGATCGTCACTAACCGAAATGACTACCCGGACAACTCATCGTCCGAATCAACATGCCGATGAGGTTTGGATATACTTCTTATAGGTCAGTGCGCACGAGACGCAAGATCGCTGGGCGATCTGGGCAGACAAGGTAAACGTCAAGAATGACCCAAGAAGTACATCACAGAAACACTTAAGCTACAAAATAATAACATCCAGACTTATGTAAACTCAGGTAAAATTTATTTTAAAAAATAACAAACACCTAGCCTAGTTCGGAGGGTTTGTTTCGGGCTAATCCCGCAAGTTAATAAAAAAAGAAAATAAAGGGCCAAGAATCCCACACTGATTGAAGTCTAAAACCTTCGCAAAAGATCTATAATACATAGGAACAACAATATGAAAGCTAGGGTAGTGGCACGTTAAGTAGACCCTACACAAATGAAATGGGTTACTATGAAAAAATTAGAAGTTAAATTAACAATAAGCAAGCAAAAAGAATTTATGACGGTACCACTCCCAAATTTACATTTAACTAATTTAATGAATCTACTGTAGCTAAGTCCTAACGTTACAACAAAATATTTACGGTGTATTTCTACCGTAACAAACAAACATTTACATCAAAAGCTATACGATAACCAGCAATAAAAACACTCCTTACAAACTAAGGGTACAAAGGGTTATCATACAATATAACACTCAAAGATATAAATAAACACAGCACCCAAGTATATTCTTATTAACCCTGCCTACACGCTAGAATACTGTTTGTATTCAAGGGTCATCTAATTATGTGATTATGGTGGCAACGGCGTGATCAAAATCACGACTTAGGTCACCTGAGCGTCGTGCGCCACCAGGTAAGAACTTCTGGTTCGTACACAGCTCTGTCGTCTCAAAAATCGAGTACAAAAGTCTAAAAGTCATTTCCCGTTCGAAATGGAAAACATCCAAATATAATCGCCCAGCGAGTGCAATGTAGAGGATCAAGATTAAATTCACAGTCATGTTTATTTAGCATTTGTATATAATAATTCGATATTTATTATTATTAGGAGCACGGTTTATGTTTGTCGTAGATTTATGACGAATTGCTGGTGATTCTATGGACACCTAGCTATAACAACGTGAAGTCTACTGATAGATCATTCACTTGCAAACATCTACTCATCAGCCGGCACACAATAACACGAGTTGACAAGACGCGGTTGCAAAAATACTGTTAGGGGCGCACAGCTCTCCTAATACAGTCTTCAGGCTAATCCTGGTAAGAATGGTCGCAGAGATAGCTCTGTACGACAGTGCGTTCCATGCACTCAACTACAATACATTAAAAGCCCTCGAACAGTGTGTCATAATCACCTCTAAATAATCGACAACATGGGCTTCCTACATAAATTATACACTCTCAAACAGTGCTGAAATGAAGTTCGCTTTTAATAGCGATCGAAAACAAGTTACATGCACGTCTCATGACGTCAACAAAATCATCTGATACCTCCTACAAAAACTGCTGGCCTTGACCTAGGGAATGGCTACATTCTCCAAACGGTAAAACAATCTCGATGCGTACGCATCTGTCAAACAGTATGAAGTAGTCTCCCAAAGAGAGCGTAGTGTACCATGTGTAAAGAAACCCGTTGTAACTGGTGTTAGCCAAAGCACTCGGCAGTCCAATTGTGAATCGTGCTGGTCTAAATATTATAGCAAACAACTATATAACACTCGTGTGCTACATAAAAATACGGAGTATAGTTCGGAAGGAATGTCGTGACGCTTCAAGGTCGAGCAGCAGGGGGAGGACAGACAAGTTTCCTGCCACGCATTAAGGGTGGGGGGAGAAGTTGTCCCAGTGGCGCTGATAACTTCGCAAGTGTGTATGCTGTACACTCGCAAGTGCAACTATTTTGAATGTGGTTTAAATATTTGTCGTGATATTAAAATTATTTTTAGAATTATGTAATCCTGGAATATTTTTGTAATACCGTATATCTACTCTTTAGTCAGAAACATGGCAGAAAGATAGATTTGTGGGAAGATCATTCACAGCCAGGCAAGAGAGCTTATTTGCAATATATATGACTCTATGAAACTAGAATCGGAAGAAGGGACAATTTTATTGAAAGAATGGCAAAAACGAGATGCTGAAGCAACCGGAATATTCCGCTGCTCAGAGCATATTTAAAAAAATAACAATTTGGAGGCTGAAAAATCTTTGTCAACGCCGCGTAAAAACCGCCCGAAGGAAAGAGTTAAAACGGAAATAGATTACTTTGACAAATGCGTAATTAGAAGAACTATTAATGAATTCCATGTAACACATGGTCAACGTCCAACGTTACGAGCTTTATTACCAATTTTAAAGGAGAACATTGACTTTGAACTTTCTAAATGGGCCCTTAGTCAAGTAATGGAAACTTTAGGTTTTAGGTGGAAGAAATCGTGTGACAATAGGAAAATTCTGATAGAAAAATCCAACATAAGGAAAAAGTGACTAGCCTATTTGAGGTCAATCAAACAGTACCGGAGTGTCAAACGACCCATAGTGTATATGGATGAAACATAATTATATACACTCTTCTTTTTCCTAACAATAATGCTAAACATCTGCAATAAGTATGTATTGGGGAGCGTGATGGCGCAGTGGCTTTGCGGCTAATCTTTCACCCGGACGGCCGGGATTCGAATCCCGGTGATAGCGGAATGGAATTTTCACCTGAAAAATCACTTGTTGTCTGGAAGGGCATCCGGCCTTAAATCCCCGGCCAAATCCAAAATGAGTCTGGTTGGCTTCGACAACTCCAATTCATTGGGAAAAGCCGAAGAACGTTTATCTGCAAGAAGTATGTACGAAGTGTTGTAACTGAATTTATTTCAAATTTATATGTCACTGCTTTATATTAAAATAATATCTATTAAGTTATATTCTTTGCCGATATATTGTTGCAATAAGTACTTTTATATCGTTTAAGATATTTTATACAGTCATGTCCGATGAATGATTGATTACACGGGACGGCGAAAACAAGCAGTGACCAGGTGTGCGCTGACCGCTATTTTTCTTTTCTGTTTAACAACCCGCAGACGGAAATCTATTCGTCCCACAAACAAGAACTTTTTCTAACATGAAAATTCAACTCATTGCCTCAAACTTTTACGCTTACACAATTTATTTAGCCCAAAAATACGAAAATGTAACGCATACTAACTTTTTAATGCCCTTTAGATCATTTAATAAATAGGATAAACTTTGAAAGCATCATTACATGTTCATCAATTATTAATTATAGCTTTGTTTTTCATATTTTGCATCCCAGATTCCTGTTCTATAAATTTGCGAAGTTTCAGAATTTTATGTTCATTTCAAGTGGTCTAATTCTAGGTGTAACCGAAGTGCTCAATTGGTGCACTTACTCTGTAGTTCATTCGAAGCAGCTTTAACCTTCTGGCTCCCTACTCCACAACCCCCACCACTTACGCTGCAACTTGACCTTGAAGAGTCACTACATTCCTTCCAAACAATACCATGATGATTCGCGTTAAAAACTTCCAAACAACAGTTTCACGAAGATGTTCCACTTCACGTGGAGTGCTTTGAGTCGACAAAGGTATGTCACTCATCTGATATGTACATTCTTCCAATACAAAAACTTTGCGAGTACATAGCTTGACACAAATTAATATATAACCAATATGACAATCTTACAAACTGCTAAGATGTCTGAAATGATACGGAAGGTATCGGGGTTCAATGCTCTGCAAGCATATTTAATATAATTCCCCTTGATCTTACTTCAAAGCTTCACATGTACTGTAAATATAAATGTGATGACTACAGTCGGTCATCAACCGATACGTTATACATGAAAACAGTGGCGTCGTGGAAGTGTCGCGGAAAGGGTAACAACAAAAATGACTAATGAACGGTTATCCATCCTTCCTAAAGAAATCTGACCCACATGAGGGGTCGACCAAACCAAATCCAAGGGATCTGTGGTCATGTTTAGCAAAAATATAAGGACTTTACGTCCTGCTGACACATCCAGAATGCACCAAAAAGGTGACTAACTCTCACTGTAAAGGAAAATCAAATCTAACTAGGAAAATCCTGTTAAGCTGGTTATCAAAGGATTTCGGTTAATTTACTACATTCTAATCTACCACAGCTAAACCCGTACAAGAAAGAGAAGTTATAGACTCACATACTATTCACCTCATGTAAATTCCATCATAATGGAGGTGTTTCCAAGGCCTGGGCGGTTGCAATGGTATCCAGACCAAACTCCTGGGTTCGAGACTCCTTCGCTAAAGTCTTCTTCTGCGTCTATCAGTTGGATTCGCGTACAAGGTCTCCTCCCTGTCGTTAGCTGATGGGTTGATGGACATCGCCTCTCCATGTCCCTCGTGGTTGTAATCACGTTCTCCTGCCATGACGAAGTTTCCTCTTCGGATATTCCTCTCACATAGATGGGGCCTACTCCATTACACTAATGGATAGCATTTGAGTAATGATGTACACGTGGCTTACGTCGTAATGGCTCATCATGTTAGATCTCACACGTGTTTTTCACAGAATTTATAAGATTAAGCACAGTAGAACAATATGGCTCACTGGCTTTACGCAAATTATTGCAGACTTGGTTATCAAGAATGGCTCTCACTGTCTGCTTCACTGATTTTAAGTAACACATGTGGTGTTAAAAATCTCAGATCTTATAGCAGTGAAATCGTTAATTAACATTAGAATCCTGCACAAAAAATCACTTCACTGAGTGCGTCGATAATGATTTTAATAGTATTGTGCCTGTTCCCACATGGTGATTGCAGATTACTAATTATGTTACAATATGTCTGGTCCTTGGTGGACTTAGGTTTTGTGTGGCCCACGTGTTAAAATGTGGTGTTACTGATGGCCAAAATATATCCACGGAAATCTGATACAATTTCCACACTTTTCACTTGTGCACTTGAAGATCGTCAGTACAGTAAATTAAGCATTTACTGTAAGAATTCTGATAGCAACTTGCACTTGATGGTTGACGATTTTTCTTACCACATGGATGAATTACCAAGTTCAGCATCCCACAGACGGATATGTAGCCTCGTCTCACACGGACGGTAATAATAACTAATTTCACTTTCGTCGCACAGCACGCAATGGTGCAAAACTTAACTGAAAAATATTCACGACGATTGTCGGTTTTAATAATACTTCCTCACCCTGCGGGTGGACTTTGTGTTTCTTCGTCTACACGACGGACAGTTCCAGCACGTTTAGCAAGGACGGCTGCTTGGTAGTCTGCGAGCATGGTCTCGCTTGCTGTGTCCAGGTAAATTACCTTTACCGAAAAGATGAATTTGGAAACATAGCAATGTTTACCTTATGCAGAATGACGACGTGGAATGTTCTGAGACTTTTAAAATCAACATGTGTAATAATGGGTGCTCAGAAAAATTATTCAAGGTGAGTGTCCAGAATCAAGACACTATCCCTTCCTTATGACATGCCGCGCCCTGCATCAGGGCACGTTCAGTGACAAATTATGGCATGTTCATAGACATTAGCAGAAGTATCACCGAGTAATGAGCTCAGGCGGGCTCAGTATCTATACTGAATTCATCAGACCACAGCTCATCAAGATTTACTTTGCTGGATTTTAGAACTCCCGCCCCACTATTGCACTTATTTAAATTTGGTCAGTAAGCTGGAGAAGCTATGTTCAGAACCTTATAACTTGCTACGCTGGATCTCCTCGTTTGTTCTCGTATATTTCGTCACTGCTTAGTATTAACATAGACTCATAAGGTGATTTCATTTGCTTTGCCTCGCTTTTTCACACCAGGGAAATGAGTCACGATGTTATAGTCGGTGGGTGGCAGCTCCAGTTTTACCTTTAATAGATGGACCACGCACAGTCAGTTGCTTCTTCACTGGCACTGTCTTCAACCAATTCTTCATAGTTATTTACTTCTTCACATTCAGGGTCAAGCGAAAAAAAATTCCATCATCACAATGTTTGAATTCTACCTCTCTTTCTGTTGATTCAAGTAACTATTCAGAAATTGTATTTATTGACGTCATTTTACACAGCGCACTCATATTTAATTTGGCATAGATAGCTAAAGGTAGTTAAAGTGCTAGGAACTAAAAAGTCACGCCCACGGTACACCTGGGTCTCCATGACCCTGTCAACAAGTTTTAACAATGCTACGTGAATGTAATTTTCTTTACAATAATGAAACATATTCTCCCTTCCAGAGTAACTCTCGTACTGAATTGTCATAAAATTCCCATCACTTGGAATCACAGCGCTCATGCACCAAGCGAACAAAATATACACAGGGTTTCGGAGACCCTGGTGTACCAAAGAAAGAAGAAGCAAATGTAGATTCATTCAGCTGTAAAGCCATATTCTTGTGCTACCTAAGGAGCAAAGTTTTATAACATAGGTGCCCTAAAGGAACACTTGATTATTCATACTAGTCTAAAGCAATAGTAATGAAGTACGTGTGGAGGTTTTTGTTTTTTCACAAAGCAGGCTTTCGGACTCTGGGGAGCCTGAACTCATCGTGCGGGGAAAGTCGCAGTTCCCCAATACCGTTAACCGATTGAGACCCAAATCTATCACACACATTGGAACTATCAATTTTCAACCTCTTTTTAAGACCGGAAAACTCAAGCAATTGACCGATATCCTGAATAAACCTAAAATTTCAATGACAGCAGTCCAAGAAACCAGATTTACTGATGATGTGGCTTTTGAGACAGAATGTTAGAGAGTAATTAAGGGGAAGCCGGCGTCTAAGAATACACATGGCTCTAGCGTTTTTGGAACAGCCTTTTTAATAAGACGTGATGTGATGGATTCTGTCATCGGATTCACATCAGCTAGCGAACGTATCTCCGTATTATCTCTCGGATGCGGCAACAAGGGATACTCTATTGTAAATGCAAATGCTCCAGTTAATGATGACAACAAGAAGAACCCCGAAAAGGTTCACAGTTGCTGGCAGTTGCTCGAAGACGAGAGAAGTAAGATCCCCGATCACCACGTCAAGTTTCTGGTAGGTGGCTTCAATGCTCAACTGGGGAAAGAACGACAGTACCAAGACATACTGGGGCCATATACAGCACCTAGACGAACCAATACCAGCGGCAAACGCTTAATTGAACTGTGTAGGTTGTACCAATTGAAGATCATGTCCGCAGTTTTTCCTAGAAAGGCAAGATACCAGACCACCTGGCAGTCACCAAACACTGCTATGGGATCATTTCAAATCGATCGCGTTGCAATCAGCGTAAAGAGTAGGAAAGAGATCATGACTGTCAGAGATCGAAAAGCTTGTAATGTTGACTCTGACCATTTCTTCACACAAATTAAGACCAGATTACTACCTAAACGAAAGATACCTCCTACCATAAATCCATCAAGGATTGATCCTCAATTCTTTATGGAGAATAAAGAACGCTTTAAAACTGTCATCATGCAAAATAAAATGAAAGATTGGAACCACCTGAGGTCCACTATATGCAAAGCGACCAATAATCTCGGACAACCTCGAAGGAAGCGACGCCATAGGTCGTGGAATTCTGAATGTGACCTCGCAGCTGATGAGCGTGCTGCAGCTTGGATGAAGTGGAACTCAACAAAACGACAAGAAGATTGGGAGAATTTCACAGAGGTGCGGAAACAGTCGCGCAAGACCATAAGGCGTGAGAAGAGATCTTACGATAGGTCAAGACTGGAAAAGTTGGATGAAGAATTTAAAATGTATAACACCAGAAACTTTTATCAGGTTTGCAAAGAGGAACTCTCGGGGTATAAACCACAATGCCTTCACTTTAAGAATACAGCCGGGGAGTGGGCACCAGCAACCGCGAGAACGTGGAACTTTTGGCAAACTACTTTGAACAATTGCTTAGTTACGAAGAGCCAACGGACAGATTGCCTGTTGAAGTTCCTTCAGAGATACACCTGCCATCTAACCCACCAACTTTGCAGCAAGTTGCTAATGCCATCAACCATATTAAGAACTACAAGGCACCCGGGGAAGTTGTAATCATTGCAGAAGCCCTGAAGGCAGGTGGAAATACGATCGCAGAGGCCCTACACCAGATCTTAATCGAATGTTGGGAGACTGGCAGGATCCCTGATGACTGGAAATCAGCTATCATACACCCTTTACAAAAGAAAGGCGATCACACTTATGTCAACAACTACCGGGGGATATCTCTGCTGTCAATAGCATACAAAATGCTCTCCAGGATTTTACTGGAAAATGTAGAAAGTCAATGTGATCAAACAATTGGTGAATATCAAGGAGGATTTTCGCGTGGAAGGTCCTGTACCGAGCAGATCTTCAATCTGAAAACCATTCTTCAACTAAAACAAGTAAGGAATACGAACATCACTGTGGTTTTCGTCGACTTCTCAAAAGCTTATGATTCCATCGACCCCCAGACACTCTTCTCAATACTCCAAGAACGAGGTGTGGATTATAACACACGCACCATCCTCAAACAGACTCTCATGGATACAACCTCTAAGATGAAGTTCAGAGGAGAACTATTTCGGAGTTTCAAGATAGAAGTCGGAGTACGACAGGGTGATGGCCTCTCGCCCATTCTGTTTAATCTGATGCTTGATAAAGTCATCAAGACCTGGGAATGCACATTGAGGAATCTAGGAATCAAACCAGTTGCCATTGGAGCTGGAACCCGAAGAATCGAGATCAGGTGCCTGGCCTTCGCAGATGACATTGCAATCTTAGCCAACAACTCTAAGGATGCAGGCTTAGCTGTCCAAGCCCTGCATGATATAGCGGCGAAGTCTGAATTACAGATATCTTACGATAAGACAATGTACTTTGAGAATCGGCACTCCGGAAACACCCCTTTGACGACCATACATGGAACGATTGGAAGAGTCAGTCGCTTTCCTTATCTTGGTGAATGGGTCCACCCCAATGGTAGAGATGGCACCTCCATCTTAGCAAGACGTACCAAACTCAACGCAGCATACCAACTATCCCACAATTTGTACAACAAGAAATGCATTTCGAGGAATGCTAAGATCTGTCACTACAGAACTGCTGTCAGACCACAGTTTCTGTATGCCGCAGAGACCCTCTTGATGAACAGAAAAGGCACCATGGATGACCTGGAGAAAACCGAAAGACGTATCCTCAGGAAAAACCATGGCCCGAGATTACTCCCAGATGGAACCTGCCGTTTGAAATCTAATTCTGGCCTGTATCGAGAGTTAGAATCAGCCAATACCAGTATGCGACGTAGGAGGCTAAAGTTCTACGGGTACCTACAACGAATGAACAGCAACAGGCTTACCAAGAAGATCGTCTCCTTGGTTAAAAGCTACAAGACTGGAAGCCTGTGGCTCAATGAAGTACTAAAAGACTTGGATTCAACTGGAATTGCTGACCTTGATGTAGAGGATCGTTCTAAATTTTGTGCTATGGTAGAAGCTTTGACCCCACCACCTAGAGTCCCAAAATGTCGGAAGCACTTTTCTCAGGAGAGAAAGGAGAAATTATCAACAGGGCTCAAGATATATTGGGAACGGTAAAGAGCATCGAAGAACTAGTCATAAACGCCCCGTAGTGGGCTTAAATCAATAATAATAATAGTTTGAATACAGTCATGTTTATCCATATTATAAAGCCACATATAAATTAAAACACCGCGTGTTGACAAAAGCCAGTAGAAAGGAATGTTATTCTTAGTTCAGGCAGAATCATTAAAAGTCCCTCCCCAGCAGGGAGACGGGACGGGCATCTTTTGTAGGGTGAAGCCACTGGCATGCAATACATTTAGTTTTGAGCTAAAGTTTGGGTCTCAAGAGAGAAAGCAGAGGAGGTTTGAAATATTTAGTACGCATTTATTTCGAAGTTAAAGGAAAGAAAATTTGAAACATTGTTAATTCTAACAGCTGGGAAATACATCAATAGAGCCCACTGCGTCATCATCAGCCAGATTATCGAGTTGCTCGAGTATTTCAAAAGTAGTCAAACTTCGCGAAGCCCTGAAAAACCACACGCAACCATGTAATATACAGCATGAAGGACAACATTGAAAAGTAACGAAGTGCTATGACATTTGCCCACCGGGTCGTTAACGACCCACTCAAATTTTACAATCAATAAAGGAATGGTTATGACTCAACAGAGAACATTTTCTATATAGATACCTAATATGGATATACTTTTATCCAAACCAATCATTGAACTATATATATCATTCCATTTGTGAACGATACTTATATTTGTCATCAGTACTGCATCCTCTGTGGAACGCGGATGAGAGCATGCATTTATAAACAAATAAACCACACACACATTGTTGTCGTGAATGGCACAAAGACTTCGAGGTACTAACAACAATGCGTAAGGAAATACTGTGGAGCATTATTGTAATAATTCAGACATTGTACGGAACAGGAGTGGGGGATATACGCCCAAGGGTCGTTAATGAGCCGGCGGGCATATAAGGGTTAACGCATACGGGACTTTATTGTTGTGATTCGCACGCCGTTACGCATTTAATGAATCTATTCGTGAGCTACCAACTGTGAAATAGACTAGCTAAATTGTCAGAAACATTCACTGGTGTGTACACACCAACGTTTCAAAGTTGCATTGTAATCGGATGAATGGTATTTGAACGCGCCGTCACCCATTTGTTGTATCTACTCGTGCACCACCTATTGTAAAATGGACATAGCGGGCTCATGGTGATGATCCAGCATGGAGTTCCGTGGCAAAACCCCACAAAAGACACGGCATAAACCCAGAAAAATTGCTGAGATTTAATTCACGGGTATGAAATCCAATATACCATCGTTTTGGAAGCCTTTATATGGGACTGGGGGTGGGGGTGAAAGGCTCCTTGAGCTTTAAGCTCTCGCAGTTAAGACGTGCACGTGCGCTTCATAAGAAGGGAGGCAGTGCAGAGTTCGCTACTCCTGTGGGGGTCCGGGCGTGTTTACCAAGAGCCTGCTGATAAGTCAGATTGGTGTTCTTAGGCGAAACCCCACACAAGACACGGCATAAACCCAGAAACATTGCTGAGTTTTAATTCTCGGGCCGTGAAAGCCATTATAACAACCTTTATTCTATTTTGGAAACAGTTTCCTTCTAATAAGTTTTCCATAGAGTTCATCACACATGTTTCAACTGTAGTACTCTTATGTATTTTTATTAGTTTAGTTTTAATTTGTATCAATGTTCAAATGTTAATGAATGTAATTCATTTTATAGGATATCATGTAAACTAATGGTTAAATTTTTCTAAGCCATTGTCTTCTGCGTCACAAAGATTCTCTGAGGACCACGGGGAATCAACATTTGTTGGCTTTTGTTTTAGTCCAGTATTCCTGTACACTCTACCAATGATTGTGATTACGTTGCTTGGATCATATATGGTGGTTATACCTTGTCTCTTAATACTCTAAACTCCGTATTAGTGCCAGTTTCTTGCTTATAGTTCCGTCTATTAAATTCGGCGATCCTAATAATTCTTTCTCAGTCTAATTGTACCAATATGATCTAGTTGATTGGTCCTTCAGGCATGTATGATAATTTTAAGTTAATCTGTTTGGGTCCATTCTTTCTAAGTGGCCCATGAATTTGATTCGTTGCAGATGTATTGTGGTTGTGGGTTTGGATATGTATATATTTCTACGTTTGGTTTTGGAAGATAAACTCAATCTTAAGTTCTCGATTGAAATGTTCACGTTCTTTCACCTCCAATTGTCCGTTATCTGTTTTGTATTGAAGAGTGAGTGCTTCTGAAGAATAGAGAGCTGTATTTTCCAAAGATGAAATATGAAGTTTCGGCGCCTCTGGGAAAACAAACAGTTGACGACTAGATCGCACGCAAGGCTTGTTGCCATGGAAACCATACACCACTGCCAAGTTGAATTATACTATTTGTTTGGTTTCCTCCAGTGTGCTGCGTTTCATAATCTGTTGTTTTTATGAGTTATAATTGTTTCGAATTAATTAGTTATTTACTTTTACGTATAGGATTTATAATTATAATTCATTAATGCCCTTTATGTATTTATTTATCACGTTGATGAAGTGACTAAAAGCACTGACATGAGAATACCCGGCTTCCACTGCCATTTCAATCCCATGATCTGGGCTCAAGTTTAGCAATACGTTGCGGCTAACAATAAAGCATTTAATTTGACAGAGGTTGAATAACTTATTGGGCAAGTGAAAGCAGAGAACTGGACGAAAGTGGTATCGCACTTGGAAAGAGTGTTAAGTGAAGCTCGGTGTGGACGAGCTCATTATTTCCCTCGGCGATTCGTCATCCTCCAGTGTGGGCTCCAGTGACGGGGACAGCAATGATGATGATATGGAGGGGATAGGGTTAATAGACCACACATTGAGCGCATATTTGGGTGTTCTTTGTGTCTTGAAACATATTCTACAGGAAATATAAATAGCTAAATATCACGGAAACAATCACGTGTTGTCGTTTCACTTTGAATACTTCTGCTTTATGATAGTATTCGTGATTTTGCAATTCTTTACACTATTTTAGGCCTCTCCTCAATTGACGGGCTAATATTTTATTTTACACCGAACACTTTTAATCATTCCCTTGTTTAAGATTTTTGGAACCCATCTGAGTAAAAATGTAATAACGGTGCTAATGATATTATGAGCATGAGGAAAAGAGTGGGAGTGTGGCGAGTGGCACACGTGGCAACGCTGCCTTCAGTTCAACGGTCCTCCGCCGAACTGTCAGATTCCAACTCTGGATAAAACACCTATAACTACTTCTGTATAGAGTCAGATTTTCATTTTCAGGAAATACTCTCTCTATTGTAAGTATTTTTTGGTTAACTGAGATGCTCTCCCCACTTTTGAACTCCTGTTCAAAGCATTTCATTTATAAGTTTTGCAATAATTGTGCTTTTATGCTAACGATGACTCCAATAATGTGTCGAAAACATGTAACATTACATGTTAAGTACTAAGAGGCGTCTTACTAAAACATAACGGAAGTCAATACGTATAACCAACCCCTCGTGTTGGTGGAGCCTGATCTACTGTCTTACGCACAGGAAGAATGCGGGAAATATGAAACAATAAGAAGAATGAAAGGCTACAGCAGTCTTATGAAGCAAATTAAAAGTTCCAACACTCACAGGTGAGAACTTCTGGACTATAGATTAGTATCAAATTACCAGTGTGGAGCTAACATGCTCATATTTTAAGTTATTATTATCACGAAATTTGTTATAATTATTGTTTCCTTATGCAATGGACCCTTCAATACAAAATGAAATGTTCTTGACTATCGCCCAGGAGGTCCGGGTTCTATTCCCGACTCTGCCAAGGAATGTTAATTATGGTAGTGAAAATAATGGAGAGAGGAGATGGTCTGTCCCACAGTGACTTGAAGGAGGGGGAGTGGGAATCTAACCCGTGAACTTCGGGATCGTCAACTTCTGATCTTGCTAGCCGCAAGGATGTGACTTATCCAGAACGCTTTACAGTGAGCAGGAGATACCGTGAAAGGAGATGAGAGGAGGTGTAGGGTATCAGGCTAGAAAAGACAAGGAAAATGATGGTTTCGGATACCTCTGACCCTCGGGGTCGGAAGAGTACAAGTTTTGACCAGGGGAGGTCGACAGGAGTGATGAAGCAAAGGAGATAATGTATTGCACCCGAATTCCTCTAGGTCACAGTCCCAAATCCGCGCAGATGGAAAAAGGATCGTAGGGATGTCAATACCCGGCTATGAATTGAACATGTCCTACCGGACTAATGACTAAGGAACCCTGAACACACATAACGCACATCTAACTATACTACCAACCAGTTGCATACAGAACAGCGTAAGAAAAATAAAAAATATAGAGCACTAATGAGCAAATCGACTCTCGGGTAATTGAGGTAAATGTGTCCATAGACTGTCTGCATCTAGCTAGCGGTATCGTTATCGCGTAATTAAGCATTGAACTAAGAATCAGCTCTATAAAAACGTAGCAAGTGTATAAAAACGCTTGCCATTTATTAACTAAAAATGACGGTACATAAATGTCCCTAACACTGTTGAAAGATAAAATAAAAACACTCAAAATAAAATAGCTGCCCTTCTCCAGGCTTAATATAACTAGAATATGAGTCTCTTGTGCATCACACACAAATTATGTGAAAATAATAACTTTCCTTGAAAGATGTTGCAAAAACAACATTATTACAATGCTGTAGTTCTACTTCACTTTAACGTTCAACGTCGTTAAAGTCTCCGCAATATAGCAATATCGCGTCAAATCTACAAATCAGAATAAAATAATTAATAATAATAATAATAATACTGTTTATACACACATATATACACTATCGCGTCCTGCACGATTTCTATATATTTGTCTCCAATAAATGTGAATTTCTGTTACAAACAGTTAAGTTCATGACTATTACCTAAATATACAAATCCGGTATTTAATAATTAATAATATTACAAACTTGCGACGCATGACTTTCAGATAAGCTTCCAAAATAAAATTATAAGTGTGCATGTCATTAACCCTCATTGCTCACACTTGAGATTCTCCAAAATACATATTATGGCTTTAATTAACTAAGACATAGTATTTCACATCCTTCCATCATAAATTCTTTATCTCACACACTTCATAAACATTTTATCGCGTCCTTATTACTCTTCTTTCGACATAATTGCTTGTCGTATATATTCTCCTCTTAGCACTTTTACAAACTTCTAATACTTTCAACAAAGTAAGATATTCAGAATTCCTACTAGATATTACGAATGTAACACGATTCATGAATTCACTGCTCCTCCTCCGACATAATCTTCTATCGATTATACAATTCCGTGCTAATTTTCATCTATACATCTCTCACAAAATATTACCGCAAATCTCTTCACATTCTCGCTTCCATAAATCATGCCGTATTTCTTCTCGTTGCTTTAAATACATTCCTGTTACAATTTCTAGCCTTGCTCTGAATCTTAAGTCTGCTCGCGTTTGTCATTCAAATAACAATATCTTTACGTCCCGTCTCTCCTTACAATAGATACTTAATATCCTTCCTTTCATTTTACAAGGTCTTTTCATAACACATATTGGTCTACAATACCTTATAATTTCATTTTCATCATTCAGCTATGCCTTTAAAATACGCATACTGTTCTTACGTTCAAATCAATCTTCTGGGTTTTACAATATCATCTTCTCAGACAGTGGAGTTCCTTCAATGCCAATATTGAATACTCCTGTCAATAATTACTGTTTTATACATCATAATTTCGTTCCTGAGACGAATTAGCTTCATATACCTAGGATCATCTTGTCCTCTCTTTCTCTTGTATCACATGTACAAATTTACGCTTGACAAAACTCATGACTACTTTCTCTCCACTGTTACAATATTTATTTAACATACTTATTACCATTTCTCTGATGTTACAACAATATCAATTTGACATACTTTTTACCGTTTTTTTGATGTTACAACAATATCTACGAAATATACTTTGTTATCGAAAAGGATTTATCTTCAAGCAAAATTCTAAGCGTTCTAATAAACTGAAAATATAATTACAGTGTCGAATATCATCAATAAACGTTCAAGATACGTCCAAATGACGTATGAAGATTTCTACCAAAAATTTCTAAATTCTAGACAAAATAATAACATGGGCTATGAATATAAGATATGGTGTTGTTCATTATACTGGAATATCGTGTACAAGTTCTAACTTCATAGGTGTGTAAAATTGCACTTGTCTACCTTCAAAACTGTGGCTGATGGTAAGATCTGAAGATGTTGGTATCTGTGGAATTCCTCCCACGCACCTTCGGGAATGTGACACTTGCCTGCCATCCGGTCTGCATGAGTCACGCCACTTCCGTGTAGACCGCTGGGTTTGTTATACATCAATGGGGTGAGTAAAACCGGTAATCAGCTGGGACTCGACAGGCAGTCTCCCCCCGTCCGTGCCGTTGACCTCGCTCCTCCGCAGCGTTTCACTCTTCTCGGTCCGATGACCTAGATACTCCTCACGCTTCATTTTTGGGTCCATCTTCTTTTGCCCATATCTGGATGTTCTTGGATGTCGGTAGTATTGCAATGTGCTTTCATAACACGAGAAATCACCTTAGCTTGTGCATTTCTCTCCACTGTAGTAGATTGGTGCGTTTATTCGAACGAACTGCAGATGTTGACGCAGCTCGCTCCCATTAGTTATGTTGTCATGGTCATATCTGGATCTCGCTTGTTAGTACAGCTCTACTTTCCCTTCATAGTGGAAGAATTAAAACATTCTCCTTCCTTCAAAATAATAAGTAGTCGTAATCTCTCCCCTTCGACCTAATTCTTTATACATCTTGTATAGTGTGATGTGTTTCTTCCTTGAAGTATGACAATGCCTTTGGCTTCTCTTCTGCGTGGTCTTGCGTTGTAAGTTTCGATGTACTGCTACAAAATATAGTTTCACGACTTATATCTCTCGTTGTTTCTGCTAAATACTTCTTCTCAATTGTATCATCAGCTTATTCATACTTGTTGTTCCATATTTCTACTATATTTCATCATCTTGGAGTCTAATATTTTCCAAGTCTTTATCACTTATAGATTAGAGAGTGATTCGTTGTACGTGTTGTCTCCTTGAATGTTCAGATAGAAAGAGCCTCGTTACTTGGCGTTCGCTAGCCTCCTCCGTTCGATTTCCCTCGTAAATTCACTGAACTAGCCTCACTCCGCTCTGAAAATTCACTCGCTCGCTTATATCTCCTCTCTCAATTATTCAATTTAATTCCCGTCTTACCATTTAAATTCCTTTTTCCTTCCTGATGAATTTGATATGTCACAATCCTTTATAATATTATAATAATATATTTAATATTTATCAGTTCCTCTGTAATCAATCTTTTATCTGATTGGCTGTCGACTCTTTATGGCGCGCGCCGATCACGCATCGTCCCCACTTCTCTCTCCTCTGGCTCGCGTTCGACCTCTGCTTATCCTTGCCATGTGCCCTCGTATCAAAAACAGGTTTCTCGCAGCTAACACTGATAAAACTGTACACTATGCTGGACTTGTCTCAATTCATTTATGCTCGGTTAAAATGTATCAAGTAATAAAATTTCCATTCGTTCTCCAAATACAAATATGTCTTCTGACTAAAATTTTACCAATGGCTTGTTGATGCATAATCTCTCTTCCTGAGTGTAAATAAAAATCATAAAATGCCATTTGGTCCGACTTTTACTCCACAGATGCCATAATGACAGAAGAATGGAAACAAGCTAATTACGAGCTACGACACGTAATAACGCGTTACGCCACCCATGGATTTCATTATAGATGTTGCAAAACCAAGAATTTCCACCAACACAATGAAGACTGTGTATGTGACCTGTGCAACGATCATTGTGAAAGGTACCACGCACAAAACTGCAAAGTGAGGACAACCTCAATAACAAGACTGGCATTAGCATAATCGATCATTTGTACAAATATGTATTTGCACATTGTGCGCTTTTCTTTTAATAATAAATAAGAATCATAGCTTGAAAATTTTATACACTATTTTCCTCCGATGCTCTCGGTTCGTACCTCGTCTGATATTGTCTTGACTAGACCTAATTTCGAGCGCATAATGTGTGAGCCCTTGATTGTTCTCGTCAAGCCCATAACGTTTCTGGTAACGAACCGTCTGTCACGTAACTTCGGTTTTCCCCAAAGTAACGTCAGTCATTGAAAGGTATAAAATGTGGTCTTCGATCCTGCTGGTTCGGGCTAATGTCAAGAACCACTGGACGGTTTTGTTGAGGTTTCTACCATCTAATAAAGCAGGTTTATGGACAGAAACATTCAACAACGAGCAATGGAAGCTAAGCAGTAACTATTTTAGTGAAGCAAGTCGATAGAAAAATGTACGTCCTTCCACATTTTATGAATAGAATTGATTTTCATTTGGTGAACCCGAGTGATCCCAATTACATTGGACTATAAGTAACAATCACCTTAAATAAATACCTTTGTACACGCTTACTAAAACAGTTCTCACGTAGATTGACTTGTTCTATAAGTGAGGAGCTGGCGATTGAAGAGAGTTTTGTCACCAAAAATCACATTTTGAGATGTTGGTATTATTTTAAAAGTACCTTACTCTTTTGCATTTCAAACTGGTCCAGAAATGTCCCTTAATTACTGGTTAAATATAGGGAAGCAATGAGAAAGAGTTTAGTTCACCACACCTGCTCAATTAGAAAAGGTTCGATCATAACCAGCCAATCACAGGATATCTTATCATAGTATCCATGGTAACCGCTACCCATGAAGCTTTGAGTTTGTTGCTGTTTGAAAGCATTTGTAATTGAGTCGTTGTGAGTTCAATGTGTGTTTTGGTGAATGAGTCTTTGACTCTGGGTGAAGGGAACGGTGGCTCGAGGAAAAGTTGAGTTAATCGCTGTAAACAAGAAGAGAAAGCGGCTACAACTCATACAATCCCCGCTCAAGGTGGATTACTTGGAAATATTTACCATCCAACGACTGTTCCTATGTAAGAAAACAATTAATATCTGATCCTAATAAAGATGTAAACGCTTTGTTTTATAAAAACCTGTCAAGAGGAGGAGGTCTAAGACTTCAGGTACGGTAACAAGCAATGGCCAAACAATTGTTCACTTGAGTACACGTTGATTGAGAAAAACGGCAAATTCCTTAGAGTTTGCAAAGTAAAATCTTAATAGGCGGCATGCTAATAAAACCCAAAAGAATTCGTTACATTGTTGTTCCTACCCTAAAGGAGACTGTATCACCGAAAGAAAAGGGGAGGAGGTCGAAAGATCTCGAACGTCAGCCAAAATGAAACAGCTTGTGAAGGTTTATACTTAGAATTTCTGGGTTAAGAGTGCACATTATTCAAGACATAAATCAAAGCTTATTTACCGCGATTCTAATTTAAACAAAACAAAGTTGTGGGAAATGTGCAATGATACTCGAGTTGAAATTGGCAACGAAAAGTGTCTATGTCTCGAATTATTATTCAATAGTTAAATATTCCATTCAGATGTTTGTAGTTACTGCTGTAAAATGAAACATTTCATTACGACAAGAACAGATCAAGTTAAGAAAAGGACTGAATACATGGCAAGTAAAAGACTTTTCAGTCTTAGTGCATCAACGTTAAATAATTTAATGAAAACAGAGGATATGATTCTGCATCAATGTGCTTCGATGTAAAGCAAATTCAGCCTCTTCCAAATTCTTCCCTACAAGAGGCATACTATTGCTGGCAAGTGAGGTTGTATGGTATATGTATTGTTAAAATCTATGGGAATAATCCAAAATTTTATTTATGGATGGATGTTCGAGCCAGAATTGGCTTTATCGAAAATTCCTCTGCTCTGTTACATCAAATTGTAGGCCTGCAATTAACTGAGACTTCTGCAAGTATTAGACTGTTCTTTCATGGGTGTAGCGCTCATAAGAAATGTTGTTTTGCGTACGCTTATGCATTTTTTGTAGAAATCAAATTCTAAAGTGAATACGTTTCACATATATTCCCCGTACGAAACCACAGCTTTTAACCTGCTGGTCGGGTGTTTGGTCAGGTTGATAAGCAACTGGTTAATCAACCAACCATTATTCATAAAGCCTTTCTTCGTCTTATCCCAATTATTTGAGGTCGCCGGAGCCAACCAGGCTCATTTTTTGTTTTGGCTGGGGATTTACGGCCGGATGCCCTGCCTGATGCCACGTGATTTTTCAGGTGAAAATTGCACCCCGTTGTCACTGGGATTTGAACTCGGGCCGTCCATGAGAAAGACGAGCAGCTAAGCCACTGCGCCATCACACTCCCTATAAAGCAGTGGGAGTGATTAAACTGCTTGGGGAAGACTGGAAACTGCATGACACCGATGGCCTTTCTTCGAAACAACAAGGCTGCTTCTGGCATCTAGTGGGTATTTCAGATTGCAAAGTAAGTCTTATAAAAAGGAAGTGGTCATTGAAAAGAAAAAAATGCAAGATAAATTCATTCTAAAATTTACATTTGAGTCTGAGACCGAACCATGGCAAATCCTTCAGAAGAATGATTGGTCTGCAGATAGAAAATCTGTCTCAGTCAAACTAGAACACTTTGATATTTTTCACAACCTATATCTGACAAACAAGAAAGTTATTGACATGCTTCTGTAACATGTCTACGGAGTGGATTGGAAGAACGACGACACCACAAATAGAACCTATACATCGTCACAAACCATGCCAATGAAGATGTAGAAGATACAGGACTTCATGTTCAGAACCAGTGGCAAGGTAGACTTATCCTGAAACAGCCTACTTTCGCTATTTTTAGACAATGGAAATTAAGTTACGAGATCTACACGGGCAAAACATTCCGTGTGTCGGTTTGTGTGTATGTGTGTGTGTGTGTCATGTAAACACGAAGATACCGAATTGCTTCAGAGCAAAGGACATGTTTAATATCATCGCCAACCCAAGTAAAACAAAATTGCAGCCACCCAAATCTTTACAGCTAAAATGTAATAACAACTAAACTGATTTACTGAGATTTACCAAACTATTGCAAAACATAAAATTGTATACCATTTCGAGACGGCAACCAGGCGTGTAATGGAGGCATCAAAATCCATAACAGATGGTCCAATGAAGCAATGTTCACAGTATTTAGCAATCAGATAGTTTTATTGGAGGACTTTCTGTAATAAACAAGACGAGTACATAAGATAGCATATTGCGCGCTGCTGCCATCTTGAAACTATAAAATATAAATAATTTACTCTCAACACTTAAGAATAACTGTGGTAAATGTTTGTGACAAATTAAAACCGTGTATGTGGCCTTGTATGGCCAACAAAAAACAACAGACTCTCCATACATCCAAGATGGTGGTTGCACAAACTATTAGAACATAAAAATCGAAAACTCAGAATGAAATTGGGTAATTATGCGAATCTTGCCAAGAGGTGAGTATTGCATCTTCTTCTTCTGCTTAGCACTTATCCCGCTGAGTTGCAGGGTCTGCACTTTCCTTTCCACTTGCAGCGGTCTTGTGCATCTTCAGGAGAGACTTAGCCACTTGCAGTGTGGTCGCCCTCGTGGTCTGCGGCCCTCAGGACTGATGTTTAAGGCTCTTCTCGCAAGAACCGCTTCTGCGTAGTGCCACTGCCATCGTAATGTCCAGGCCGTCAGGCAGCGGCCATTACCATGTGATCAGCTGATCGACCGAGTCGGAGATATAACGGCCATTTGCTTAAATATGTCTCGTTTGTTGTGTGCTGTTTACACATTTTAATTAGTGCCCGAGTGAAAAGCAATACGTAAGAACGCTACTACTTACGTCATCCAGAATGAGGATTATTCCGTTTGTTTCCTGAAGCAAATGTTCATTTTGTAGGTAGGTTATTAGCCTATAGGCCTATCTATAAAATGTTGCAGGCATGTTGCATGTTGTGGTTCAGTTAGAAACTTTGCATCGCTTATTTTCGACTAATGCAGGCTTTTTGGATGGTAATACAATATGCTACTTGTTCATTGTAACAATTATTCCTGCCCAGGTCCCTGGCATGCCGAAAAGTTGTGTTACCGGTTGCGAAAGCAATTAGTATGATGGAGGTGATTAGGTTATCTGCCTTGTTTTTTCTTCCCAGCCGACGAAAATTTAAGAAAGCAATGGAAACATAAAATTCCTAGAAAAGATTTGCGCATTACAGGGAACACAAGAATGGCCTGTGCATTGATTACAGTTAAAGATAGGTTACGTTGTGCAGCATGAGCCACGAGTAGGTATTTTAGAATGTGATCAGTTGAATAGCCTAGAATTTATGTAGACATGTAGGCCTATAGTAGATAGATAGGCTTCATTAGTTATTAATTTTTCTGTACTGTAGCTTACTCCATAAGAGGTTAAACTCTAGTGCTGGTATCACAACAGTAGCTCAATACTGACTGAAATTATGACACTTAGATTAGGATATGCGGTAAAACTTTTGGAGAGGTATTCCTTTGTATCAAATTTTAAGTAAAACTTTTTTTAACTACTGAAATTAACGATTAACATTTTTCTGCTGGTCAAGTAGTACCGCAGTGAATTGGTACATACAAATTTATGCGAAGAAGTGGGTCTTATTTTTCTGACAGGAGACCGAGGGGCACATAGTGTTTTTATACTTAATTGTGTTTATTCGAAGAATATCATGTTTTGTGAACGTCATTCATTTTTGTGAGAAGAAATGAAGTTGGACAACAGTGATAGCATTAGTTTTTTTGTGGAATCCTCAGTAACGTGACATTGACCTTTTGAAATTTAACCATTTTTCTGACAGGCCAAGGGGGATAACGGTTATGTTGTACAAGATATACTTATTTGAAGAAGATCCTCATTAAAGTAACAGTGGCTTTTGGCCCCAATTACTTTGGTTAGTGCATAAATATACAAAAATTCAAAAGTATATTTTTATATCTGGATTTTGCTGGTATTGTTTAGAGAGGATGAATAATTTTCATACCTTTGTTTTACTGACTGTCAAGAATGGCAGATTTCTTACTTAGCCTTTTTTCTCATGCAAGTCCAGAAGTGAATAGCTAGTATTTTTGTAATGTTATTCTGTTTTACTGGTGAGTAAAGATACTGGCAGTTTTTGTGCGTGAGATCCAGGAAGGAAGTTACCTTCTCTGTTGATTTATTTCTGATAAACCAGGTCTAGAAATGAATATTTCTGTTGCTACCGTATATAATGATTTTGGGGGCAGATTGTTCAAGAAGGCAGTAAGGGGTGGTCGGGGCTGGTTATATAAAAAAAAAGGGAAAATAAAGTACAGAATTAGAGATGAACATAATTTGGTATCTTATCCTTGAAAGAGAGATTCTGTAGTTTTCTCGAATGTTATAACTTAAGCTCAGTTCGAGGGTTTTTCTGGCAGTATGTACAGAAAGGTGTACCTGTCTATGTAATATTTCTGTGGGTACTTAGATTTATTTTTATTAAAAAACAAACTGTTCCTGCAAATTGTTTTGTGTATTGAAATATTCGAATATTTCCTTCCTTCAATCCCGAGTTTAGCCATATGCTATTTATCGACGTTGTGGTACATCTTGAGTAACTGTTTCAATGCCTCTTTTTATTGATATAACATTTACAGGACGTCAAAGTGCTGCAATTTTGCCCTGTCTGTATGAATCAACGTCCTAGTAAGTTCACAGATGATGTACCATTTTGTTCTCTCGTAAAATGCCCGCTACAACGGCAGGATTCGAACTAGTGAAGCGATAATTAGGCCTATTTAGTGGTAACTTATCTAACTCCCAGTGAACTCCAAATAGTATTAAAATGTTCCTATAAATATGAATTTATATTCGCTTTGGAGTGACTGCGAGTGAAAGGAGCCGTCTGACTTGCTGTACCGACCCTAAGCGTGACGTCACTACAGGAACCTTGCGGCCTGGTAGTGGTAGTGCGTGGTCATACCAACGGTTCTCTGCCATAAGAGGTCATAATTGCGTTGATCAAGAGATTATCACATTGAATAAAGCGCAAAGCGGACATTTGGAATTTTCAAAGATATTACAAAACTTCGGTATCCTATAATTTTAATTATGACATTTTATAAAACAAAAACATATAATTTTCAACATGGCGGCTGGGCGTAATATTAAAACTCAGGTGCCCTTGACTCTGTAGAAAATTTGTTTCATTCGGTTTCATCGTGTAAATGAGCTTTGATTTATGTCTTGAATAGTGAGCAGGCAAGTGCTGCCCAAACCTCAAGAAAAAAATGAAAATCACAAACATTACCATCCCAAGGAAAAATACGCACATAAAATAAAATATGACATAGAGATGGCTTCTGTGCCAAAGAGGAATATTAACTCGACCACGGGGACCGAGAGTGATAACGCCTTGGTGACAATGGGAGAATGCGGCAATGAATCCCACCTTGGTCGTCCTAAAGATTGTATTCGAGGTTTCCCATTTCCATAACCTGCATATAAACATAATACATACAGCCCACTTTGTCCTAAGCGCATAGGGATAGTTATAACTCTTGTCCTTATCAGGGAGTATACTTGTAGTAGCTTGTTGATCCAACGTAGTGCATCAAACGTTGTATTAAGGGGCGGAACAGTGAGGTTATCAAACCCTGTTTTATAGTATTTTCCTTATTTCCAATCATTACGGTACTTCCTTGTTTGTTGTTGTTTCTTTTGAGGGACTTGGACATCGTGGTCGTTTAGCCTCGTGTACTTGAGTGTGTGTAATTTTGTCTGATAACCTGTGGTAATGTGGTGGCTGTATTATTGAGAGTAATTAAGGTGAGGATTAGCAGGGAGGCGGCTTTTGCTTTAAGGTAGGAACCTTCCCGGCATTCTCCTGAAGTAGATTTGTTAAACCACGGAAAACCACTTCTATGATATCAGAACTGGTAATCAAACACGGACCTCAGGTATGACAGCCAAGAATCCTAGCCACTGCACCACGAGCCGCCGAAAATAAGTAAGGCAGTTGTTATTTGCCTGATAACCTGTGGTTGTGTGGTATCTGTAGTAGTTTGCCTGGCTGTATTTATTATGGTATAGAAAAGAGCAGATACCCTGGGAACATTACGCCATTTGGCTAGAAAACACCACACTGAGGATGACCTCTGTCAGTGCCAGAAGTAGGAACTTGAATCTCTTAAATAGCCTGGGATAATTGTCTACGTTAAGAACGGATAATAATAATAATAATAATAATAATAATAATAATAAGTATGTCTATCTCTTAATATTCTCGTTTCAACGAGTTGGGGATAATATGTAGTAATATTTCATCATTGTGGAGGGTGATTTAACGGCCAGATGCCCTCACTGACGCCCACCTCATGAGAGGAGTTCATAAGAGATGAAATGAGTGGAGGAGAATCTAACCAGGCTATGCCTTTGAAGGAGGCGGCTGTGGCTTATTAAAAGGTGCCGTCCTGGCATTTGCTTGTAGTTGAAAATGGGCGGTGCGGTTCGAGTCCACGTCTTTCAAAGTGTGAAAGAAACTTGGCCCCAGCAATAATAATAGTGATAATTATATTTGTCCCAACCTCTCTAGGCCAGGATAACCAGAAACCTGACGAGATTTCAATATTTATTTGCTTTTTAATGTGTAGTCAATTGAACTGCGGTGTTCCTTGGTCCCTTTGTTCAGATTTCTTTCATCGGCACTGCATGATCTCAGAGGGTCGTCCTGAATGATACGCCTCACATTTTGCCTGTACTATCGCAGTAAGAAGGCATTCCTTGCGCTAGTAGATAAGATCTCACATGCACCCGACCCCTCTAGGTTGGTCAATTCTAGGTGGCCTTATTTTGATGTATGGCATTTCATAACATCCTAAGGCCATTCAATTGACTATGTCTCAAGAATGTTACTTATGTCGCTACCAAATTCTCCGTAGGTTAGATGAATGGATGTTTTGATAGAAGCATACTGATCTGTATATAAATGGAAGTGAGATGTGTAGTGAAATAGACATCAGTACAGGAACAGCCGCAAATCAGCTCAGTCAACACGACCGCAGTGTTAACTCAGTTAAATTTCAGTGTTTAACCTAAGCAACTACAAATGCTCATCAATAAATTAAAAAAATTGAGAAGTATCGGTAGTAGGTGAGTAGTAGCGATCTAAAGCCCCTCATCTTATTTGTTCCCGACTGTACATTCTCAGCCATGTTAAATAATTAATATCTGGTGAACCCATGGTCGGAGTTTGACGAAAGAGGTGTTGTTGGACTTGGGGTGACGTCCTCTTTCCTATGAAAGACATGTACTATAAAAAATGACAATTTTTGTTTTTGAAAGTAGGCGATATTTTTAAAACCAAACATTGTAAAAAGTGTTATATAGGCCTGAAAGAAAAGTCTCAATGTCCTTTATCGTTGGAACAAAACTCTTTTTTTTTATTATTTTTCCAAAAACATTGCATTTTGAAGTTCTTATATTTTAAAAACTAGGAAGTTATCTTTTTGACTCTGAGAGTCGCACATTCCTTCCGTGTTGACTGATTTATATCAGGAACAAAGTTCCAATTGGTTCCGCCTCGTCAATACTATTTATAAAAATTTCGTGATACAATCACATGTCTTTTAACTCATGGTACATGTTTCGACGTCTAAAACATATTGACGTCGTCATCAGCCTATTTTAATTGGGCAGCACTTAAACATTCACTGAGTATACTGGATGTACTTAAAAATCGTACACAAAAAGACACACAGATCACTTAAAGTGTACACTGTAACACATTAAAAATTATTAATATATTTTCTTATGTTAAAAGTGCATTAAAACCCTCAACCAGGCTTGACAGTCTTTCTTGGTTTATTTCATGTCCTGTTTTACGCAAGGGGTGACCATTCCCAACCGGAAAGAAATAAAACTATGTGTGAGAAAATGATAGTGGTAGATAAAATAAAACGTTAGAAAATACCCGTAAATGTTATGTATAAACTTACGATGTAATACGGCAATGAGTTAACAGAGTCGTGCTGAGTCAGACGGAGACGGTGCTATACTGAAACGGTGTGTCAACGTGGAAGCGACCAGCAAGACGGTAGGGGGGAAGGAGCAGATGGGTGAGAGTTCAGGAGTGGGGGGGGGGGGGGGTAGTAGGTTTAGGGGAAGGTGACACGGAACAACGGTTGTGGATTTATTTCTAAGGTGGTTTACATTTTGTACTGTAATTGATTAACTATTCATAGAGTACGTTGTTGTTTTCGAAATTAGTCTCATTAGGATTAATAAGGGGGGGGGGGCAGTCCTTTGGACTAAATCGATTTCAATATCTTCTAAGATGTTCATTGTAGTTCCTTTATTTGCGTGATGTAAGATTCTCATGTCGTTGTTAATGTCTGTGAACCCATGTTTAGTATATTTCATATGATTTGCCATCGCGGAAAATTTGTTGTATTTAATGGCATTAAAATGCTCACCATATCTTGTTCTAAATGACCTACCTGTTTGTCCACAATAGTTGGCGTCGCATTTTGTACATTTCAACAGATATACACCTGATATACTGAACTTGTTCTCTGAGTCAAAGAGGGTAGAGTGGGAGGAATTGACGGAAAATTGTGATATGGGAAGGAGTAGCCAAGAAGCTTGGACACATATCAAACGCCTAAGTAATGACCCCTCACAGGCGAATATGCATGTGCATGTCCGAGCTGATCGAATAGCTCACCAGCTCATACAAAATGGGAAAACACCTTACACAACCAGGCCTGGTAGGAAGACACTTCAGAGACAACGTAACTATGAAACCAATATTTTGCTACAAACCTTTACTCAGGCTGAGCTAGATCTTGTCCGGGGTAAATGCAAAAATGGCAAAGCTGCTGGACTCGATGATATACGAGTGGAACAGTTTAATAATTTAGGGCCGATAACAAAGGGAGCTTTTTAACAAATGTGTCCAGTCTTGTAGATTCCTGAACTATGGAGGAAAGCCAAAGTTATAGCTATTCGCAAGCCAGGCAAGGACTAGAATGATCCAAAACGTTATAGCCCTATATCTCTGTTATGTTATCTCTATAAAGTCCTTGAAAGACTCATCCTTCATAGATAAAGGGAGAAACTAGAGAAATCTTTATTCCACAGCAGGCTGGATTCAGATCGGGGAAGAGTTGCACATTTCAAGTGATGAAATTAACACAGCATATCGAAGATGGTTTTGAAAGGAACGAGATCACAGGAGCTGTATTTATAGATCTTACTGCGGCGTATGACACAGTTAATCACTGACGGCTTCTTATGAAACTGTATGATGCCTCCAAAGATTATCAACTAACCTGTTTCTTGTGGAAGGTACTTGAAAACAGAAGGTTCTTTGTCGAATTTCAGGGGAGAAGAAGCAGACGGAGATCGCAGAAAAATGGATTACCCCAGGAAAGTGGGCTTGCTCCTGCGTTGTTTAATATCTATACTAATGATCAGCCACTACCAGAGGGAACACAGAGTTTCATCTATGCAGATGACTGTGCCATCACTGCCCAAGCTGACTGTTTTGATAATGTAGAACAGAAGTTGTCCAAGGCATTAATGGAATTGTCTGCTCACTATAGGGAGAACCAATTGAGACCAAATCCCAGGAAAACACAGACTTGTGCTTTCCACCTTAAAAACAGACAGGCAGCTAGAACCCTCAAAATTGACTGGGAAGGATCCACGCTGGAGCATTTTTCGTTTCCAAAATATCTAGGAATTACCCTTGACCGCGCTCTCACTTACAGGAAGCACTGTCTGAACACCAGGCAAAAAGTGGCAGCCAGAAATAACATCATAAGGAAGTTAACAGGCACAACAGGGGGAGCACATCCTCTTCTCTTGCGTTATGTTACTCCGCCGGAGAATACGCAAGCCCAGTATGGTACAAATCCAGTCATGCCAAAATGGTTGATGTTGCCCTTAACGATACTTGTCGTATTATTACTGGGTGCCTTAAGCCCACTTCACTGGACAAGCTGTACACCCTTGCTGGTATCTCACCCCCTGACATGCGCCGAGGGGTAGCGGCGAAAAATGAGAAAACAAGGGCAGAAACGTCTGAAGCCCATCCTCTGTTTGGATATCGACCTGCAAAACCCCGACTCAAATCTAGGAAAATATTCCTCATAACAACAGAAGCTCTTGTCGGGACTTCACAACAATCCCGAACACATTTGTGGCGTGCAAGGTTCTACAGACCTGGACATTTGTTTCTACCCTCTGAAAAACTACCAGCCGGTTTCGCAGAGAAATGGAGTGCATGGATATCACTCAATAGACTTCGGTCGGGTGCCACAAGATGTCACTCAATGTGGAGTCACCGTCTTGTGAATGTGGAACAACGCAGACGTCCTACCATCTGCTTCAGTGCAGTCAGTGCCCAACAACTTGTACGCTAGAGGACCTGTTATATGCAACACCTAATGCCATAGAGGTCGCCAACTTCTGGGCGGCTATAGTTTGAACAAATTGAAATGTAAAATTTTGTATATAATATTATGTAGTCGATTAATTGTATATTCAATTTCACACTGTAAGTGTTTCTGACACGAATGAATTCACTAGTATTGAATAAAATATTATTATTGTTTGTGTTAAAAGTTCTATATGCCTTTCTTAGTCCACACTTTTTGAAAATATTTGAAATGCTATAAGTTTTGGTGCTGAAATAAGTGAATGTCGCGTATTTGGGCTGCTCTTTCTGTTCTGGCGTTAGGCGGGTGACCGGTTTGTTTTTAAGCTTGCTGATAATATTGTTGACAAACAGTGATGTGAATCCGTTTACCTTGGCAATCTGTTTAATAGTTTTTATTTATTCATTTAGATCTGTTTTGTCTAAAGGAAGGGAAAAGGCTCTGTTGATCATACTATAAAAGGCGGCTTTCTTTTGGTTGCCGGGTGGTTAGAGTCTTTTGTTATTGTCGTGTGGGTCTGGGTTGGCTTTCAAAAAACTTTATAGGTTAATCTGTTATTATTCAAACAAACGGTAGTGTCAAAGAAGTTGATTATACTGTTTACGATTGATTCAGGGGTGAATTGTATGATTTAATCCAAACCGTTTAATTTTTGCATGAGTCCTTCTATGTTCAAAATATTATCATCGATTATTTCGTTCTTCCCCAATAATGTATACCGTCAATTGTGCCTACAATTTCTTCGTGTTCCAGATGTTCAAGATATAAAGTTAGCTACTAAACCAGATAGCGGAGATCCCATTGAGAGCCCCTCTTTTTGCTTGAAGATCCTATTGTTAAAAGTGAAAAAAAAAAAACCAATTGTGAGTGTGAATTTTAATAGCGTCATGAATTCCTTAATTTCTACTTTTGACAATATACCGTTGTTAAACAAATTTTGTTTAATGACTTTGAGCGATGGTATAATTGGGATGTTTGTGTACATATATTTCACATCTACGCTATGCATAGAGTGTTTGGTCATTAAGGTAAGTTTCATGGTTTCTTCGCAGAAATTGAGCGCGTTTTTCAGGGATTTATTTCCTTAAAAAATGTAATGTCTTTCAAGGAAATGCTGACAAAATTTGGCGGTTCTGTAAAGGGGACTGTTTCTGAAATTAATAGCAGGCCTTATTGGAATTCCTTCTTTATGAATTTCCGGGAGGGCTTTCAAAGTTGGTAATCCCGAGTTCATATTGGTTAAATTATTAGTTCGTTTTTCATTGGTAATAAATATGGAGGTTTTCAAAATAGGTTTTCAATTTTCTCTGTATAGATTGGGTGGGGTCTTTTTTAACCTCTTCAAAGCTTGAGCTGCCGAGGAAATTGTGGGTGTTGTTGACATAATCCTCCTTATCTATCAGCACGACCTTGTTACCCTTATCCCCTTTAGTAACAATTACATCGCTATTGTTTATATTCTCTTTTATTTTTTAAAATTTTATTTAGATTCGAATTCTTGTTGCATTTTGTATTAGTGTTGATTATTTTTGGAATTTCTTCGTTAGTCGTGTACCTGACTTATTTTTGTTCATCAAGAGTGAGCCTACGTATGGCTGTTTCTGCTTCCACTATTAAAGTGGTTAGCGTTCTATCATTGAGGTCACATTCCCGGTTGTGTTTGGGCCCCCTGCCTAGAATGTCGAGTTCATTATCGTCAAATGGAACACTTGATAACGTTTTGATAGGTGAAGAAAATTGCACTGGGGTATACTGCCGGTTGTTAACTTGTTCATTCGCATTCCTGACTTTTTTGATTTTATTTTGTAGGTTTCGGAATTTATTTTCTAGCGACTGTACTTTCTTATTGATTTTCGTGAAAAAGATTTGATTTACAGTGAATGAATATCTATCCCAGTCCTTCCTACTGGATCGATTTGAAGCTTGTAGGTGTGCAAATAAAGTTTGTTTGTTTTTAAGATTGTTCTTCTTGATATATAGAAAGTTAATTTCTCTTCGAAAACTCTACTATTTACTATTCTCTGTGTTCTGGCTTCGTATTTATTTAATGGACCCATTTTCTGGTAAGATTTAAAATGTGACGGGGTTATGTTATGTTTTCTGCATTTCTTTAAAAACGTGATATTCTTGTCAGTGCTGAGGTGTTATAGACTAACGGAGTAAATAATATAATTGTGAAAAAATCTGACTCTTTAGAAAGTTTAATTAAAACCCCCTTAGCTTAACAATTGTAAATACTGTTGTACATAAGAGTTATACAATAATCCTAAGTGAGCAGATCGCTTGATGAACGAAACTAGTCTTCCAATTGAGCCCCCATTTTAAGTGAGAAGTGTTTTATCAAGTATACATTTAGGCTCGAAGGTATTGTGCTAATCAAATGATACCAAATGAATCTACCCTTAGAAATAACTATTAACTTTCATTGCACGCTTCTGTCGTGGATTTGATACGATCTGCATATCGATATAGGTAGTAACATAGGGTAAACTGGGCAAATATGGGCACTATGGTAATATGGGCATATTTAAGAAATTGCCCATATTTCACGCAAAGGATATGAGTAGGCGCATGCGCTCTGACTCGCAGGTAATGCTGAGGCATCATGGCTGCTGTGTGAGTTGAACGTTTCCTTGTATGGATAGGAACGGAAAAGAGCAAGTTTCTAGGTAAGTAAACAAGTCAACTCTTCCAAAATCATGTTATTATAATGTCTTGGTTAATTGAATTGAGGCACTACACACAATATCAGATTATTTGTGAAGGATTTGTGTTACGCGTGGCTTTCAAGGTTCGTGTAGCATAAGCTGATGCGAGAGGCCACGCTCTTGGGGGGGAATTTCTTCCGTGTAGTGCCAACTTCTGAAAAGTGCCACTGCGGTAATATGGGCATTTTATTTACTTGAGGTGTACTTAGTGAGATTTATTTTTCATTACTTTTACAACAATCTTTGTTATTATGCTAATTAATTATTATAGCATGTCGTTTCACAAAAATTACAGTAATACATTTTTAATGTTGTGGTGTATGAAGCCATATTTTCAGTGTTTAGTGCTTTTCAGTCGGTCAACACGAATGTACCCAAAAGATATGGGTTATGCCCTGATCCTGAAATAAATTACATGTTTTGTTTTATTAACATTCTTAATGTTTTAAATTTTAATTTAGGCTACTCTTTTTCCAGATTATGATGCGAAATCGGGATGAACGAGCGGGTATCCGCCAAAAAGGGGATAAAGAGGATATGTCTCGTGCTGTAATAGCTGTAAGAAACGGTGATTGTAACCAGTTACAAGCATCTAGGACTTATAATGTGCCTAGACAAGCTTTGCATTGGTATTGGTAGAAAGATGAATTCGAGGTGCTGAAGCTCGGCCGTAAACCGGAGATGGGGATTGAAGCAGAGAGTGAGTTGGAAAGTTACCTGATTCTGCATCAACAATGTGGGTTAGGACTCACTAGGACAGAACTAAGGATTCTGGCTTTTGACTTTTTGGAAAGACTTGGTGTAAATCACAGATTTAACAAGGCAAGCAAAATTGCAGGATGGGAATGGATGTATTTATTTCTAAGGAGACATCCAAGACTCCCTGTTCGAAAGGAAGAGAATATCTCTATAAATCGGGCACTAAGTATGAATAGAGGTAGTGTAGGGGAATTTGTTGACATTCTTGAGCAAAAAATGACAGATCTGAATCTGCTAAATAAAATGGATAGAATATTTAATGCTGACGAGTCCGGACTCCAAATGAACACGAGGGTTCGCCATGTTTTCTTGTGATAAAGGAATAGAGAACATTCACTCAATCAGCCCTAAAGAAAGGAAAGCAAGGAAGGAAGCTTGTAGTTTAACGTGACCGTTAATCTTGAGATCATGAGCCACGGGACCTCCTTTTTTTACGTGGAGTCCGAACCACAGGACATGGCATTTCACTTCGAAAATCTCACATGCATTGACCGGGAATCGAACCCGGACCGCCTTGGTGAGAGGCATACAGCTAGACCGCTGAGCCACCACGCCCCAAAGAAAGGGGAGAAACTGTGACAGTCCTCGCATGCTGCAATGCCATTGGATATTTCATGCCACCCACTGTAATGGGCAGCACGCAGAATACCGGGGAGTTACGTGTACACTAGCGACAGTGGCTATACCCCCAAACACAGATATATTCTCTGATTTCATCAAACAGTTCATTTCTTTCCTCAATATAAGTCAAGCTGCTCCAGGAATACGTGTTGTTGACGGGCATGATTCTCACAGTAGAAATTTGGAAATGCTTCAGCACTGTGTTAACAATGGTCTGTCGCTCTTGTGCTTGCCTCCTCGTACTACTCATTGGTTACAGCCGACAGATAGGTCATTCATCAAACTGCTAAAGAAATGGTTCTACGAAGAAGCGTCTATTTTTGTGAGACGCTATGGTCGCTCATTTACGAAAATTGAATTCTGCTCAATCTTGCGCAAGGCTTGGATGAAATGAGATACGGCTGCGACTGCTGTAAATGGATTCCAAGCAACCGGAATTTGGCCTCTAAATACGGCTGAGATCCCAGACAGCGCTTATATTGAGGACGCACTGTCTAACAATGGTGAAAATCTGATACAACCCATCGATAAAATGCCCGCTGAAGCACTGCTTGGTCGATCATCAAACTCAAATTCAGGGCCACCCTCAGAGCCTGTTCCCAGCGTATCTACGCTTCTCTCATCTTCCCTTTCTTATCTTGGACCATCCTCGGTTCCTACATCTGTTCCATCCTAGACGACAGGGAGAGCTGCAACAATTCTTCAGGAAATTAGTCCAGTTCCAAAACTGAAGACGACGACTAGTAACCGGGAAAGACGTAAGTGTACTGAAAGAGAACTTACAAGTGAAGAAAGTCTAGCTTCAGCGCAGAAAAGAGCTATCGAGGGACCCAGTAGGGGAACTAAGCCTAATGCCATAATGAACAACCAAGTTTCCTCTATTTGTCCGGTTCGTAAGGGGAACTATTATGATGAAAATGAAGGACAGAAGTGTTGTGGATCCTGTTCTAAGTGGTTCCATGAGGAATGCGTTCAGATGAAAGTAGATTCTTTCCATTGTGAAGAGTGTTGTGTATGTTTTGTTTCTGCCTCAGAGTGCTCTCATATGACGAGTTGTGACGAGTCAATATTGTTTTTCTTTGTAACACATAATTTGGCAAGTTTTATGTTGATTACATTATCTAACTCAACATAAGCGATTCCTAGATTAAAACTTCTACAACACAAAATGAATTTATCCAGGCCAGTTGCTCTAATTATCCTTTAATTGCGTATGCCCATATTCCCATGAAATGTGCCCATATCACCCTAAGAGTTTGGCAAATATGGGCATTTACGGGGTTTGCTGCGATGCTGTACAGTACGAAAACCGTTATGAGTTTGAGGTTGCTTTATGCTTTGTTAGAATGGGAAAGGCTGCAAGTTATCAAGGTTTAATTTCCAGGAGAATGGAAGTCATTTTAGTGGTCCTTGTTATTTGATAAAAGTTTTGGTGCCCATATTTGCCAAGTTTGCTCACAGTATCTCCTACCTTTTGCTCAAGGCCCTCAAGGAGGCAGGGTGTGTATAGCCCCATCCTGGATAGTGCTACACACTCAGGGGCTCACAGTATCTCCTACCTCCTTCTCAAGGCCCTCAACGAGGAAGGGTGTGTATAGCCCTACCTTGGATATTGCTACACCCTCAAGTGCTCACAGTATCTCCTACCTTCTGCTCAAGGCCCTCAAGGAGGCAGGGTGTGTGTAGCCCCACCCTGGATAGTTCTACACTCTCAAGTGCTCACAGTATCTCCTACCTTTTGCTCAAGGCCCTCAACGAGGAAGGGTGTGTATAGCCCTACCTTGGATAGTGCTACTCCCTCAAGTGCTCACAGTATCTCCTACCTTCTGCTCAAGGCCCTCAAGTAGGCAGGGTGTGTGTAGCCCCACCCTGGATAGTGCTACACTCTCAAGTGCTCACAGTATCTCCTACCTTTTGCTCAAGGCCCTCAACGAGGAAGGGTGTGTATAGCCCTACCTTGGATAGTGCTACTCCCTCAAGTGCTCACAGTATCTCCTACCTTCTGCTCAAGTCCCTCAAGTAGGCAGGGTGTGTGTAGCCCCACCCTGGATAGTGCTACACTCTCAAGTGCTCACAGTATCTCCTACCTTTTGCTCAAGGCCCTCAACGAGGAAGGGTGTGTATAGCCCCACCCTGGATAGTGCTACTCCGTCAAGTGCTCACAGTATCTCCTACCTTTTGCTCAAGGCCCTCAAGGAGGCAGGGAGTGTGTAGCCCTACCATGGATAGTGCAATACCCTCAAGGGCTCACAGTATCTCCTATATTCTGGTCAAGGCTCTCAAGGAGGCAGGGTGTGTATAGCCCCACCCTGGATAGTGCTACACCCTCAAGGGTTCATGGTGGGTGGGCTCAGGAATTGATGATCCCGAGGGTTTCCTGAGCTGAATCCGTTTTCCTTTTTTTTTCAATTTACTTTGGGGCGGACACTCTTCTCTTTTCCCTTTCCGGCCTGCCTTTCACGGCTCAACTACTTTGGGAGTTCCTCGAGGGTCGAGGGCATTTATTTTCTTACTTCTTTGTTTTCCCTTATTGCTTTTTGTCTGTCCTTTTCTCCTTCTCCTAATTAGCTCGCCACGGTGGGTGAGTGGTTATCATGGGCGCCAGCAGGATATTTTCCAGGAGGGGGGGGGGGGGCAAGTTATAATTTGCATTTCATTATCCTCCCCATTCGCGTTTCATTTCTCACTTGCTTCGTGACTGGTCTGAAACCGTTGGTTACTTTATAGCAAGATTGGGGGGAATGTTTTGTTTTTAGTTCACAGTTTTTCTCCATGGAAGTTCGCGGTTTTTCTTTTGTGATTCATTCTCATAATATTCAGTTCTTAAAAACAGGTAAAATAGAGTGGTATCGTCATACATCGACAATAATATAATAACCAAGTAGTATATTAAAATGCTAATGTATAATCCAGCTGGCCTATTTTCAAAATACGGTAACTGGAGGACATAATATCAGATATTTCCAAATTACTGAATTAAATTAAACTGTGGAAATATCCCTGCACATGAATCTGCGTAATAATTCAAATAGCACTGTTTCGAAATATCCAGTTTGTACTGGCCGTTACAGTTCACTCTTCTTCTATCAGGAATACTTCACATTGCTCTTCTTAGCATAATAAATGTTGTGCGAAGTGAAAAATTCCTATTGTTCGTTTCTTGTATTTGTGACGCCCATGGTTTTAGCAAATTTTCGTTTTAGAAAGAAAATATTTCATTTGATTAGGCTATTGCTGTCCATTAAGTAAAATATATAAAACTCACTATATCATGAACTTAGTCGCTTTGATAACGACAAACATCGCAGGATCATTTAACTATTACACATTCGTACTTAAGAATGCCACATAAATGTTCCTTGAGTTAAGAGTCTGCCAATGTCTGTTCTGTAATTTTCTTCTCTCACAAGCCCAGCATTATCAATCCCCCCTTGAACTATGGCTTTATCACCTAATTGGTCTATATTGAATTGTAACTTCCAGTCGGTCAATACGACTATGAGTCCTATTACAGTAAATTAGGATTAAATTAGCTTCTGCGCTCGTATAAGTAGGCTACATGTTGCGCATCGAAAATTGCCTTGCAAGAAGATTCCATTGGAATCATATAGCCTATAACATTACGAAGTCTATCAATATTGAATTCACCATTTAGTCTCTACTGATCTACCGTCTACATTCGATTGAGAGTGCGCATCTCAGTTGCTTTGATAACGGCACAAAAACACCGCAGAACTATTTAACTTTTAGACAGTAAATTGCTTCGATCGTAGACGATTTGACACTACAGGTTAAGAATCTACAACAGTGGTAAATTGCTGTTCATTTGTAGCAATAATTGCTCTGTTCTCAAGAAATGGACCACAGTACTATGGCACACCTTGAAGAGAAATATACGGCATTTCGCAGTACAATAACGATCGCAGTAAGGCAGAACGACGCAAATTTAGACGAGTGTGCAACCAGTAGCGTAGCCAGGATCGACCAATGGGGGGGGTGTTTATAGGTGGTTCTCAAGCCAAATCTACAAGCATTTCGTCTCGCGGCGTAGCTGTGCTCGTCAAATGTGCACCATGGTCGCGAGGGCAGCTGTGGTAAGTACGGATATCGTAGGTTCGAATCCCGGCGCTGACAGCGGTTATCCTGAGTGTGTTTATCCCCGGGTTTTACAACACTCCCTACAGGATATTGCCGGGATATTGCCTTGCTCAAGTCCCGGAGCGTCTACTCCATCCCTGTCCCAAATACATTTACACACACAACTACAATCATCACAGCAATACAGGTTGTCAGACAGCTTCAACACACTCCCAACTTAAGGGGCTGATGACCAAGGTGTCTCAAGCACCTCAAATGAATTAACAACAACTCTACAAGTATTTCCATCTCTCTATGAGATATTATTACACAAGAAAAGTTTCATGTATTTTGATCCCAAATTTTTCGAGTAATACAGTATGCTCAAAGGACAAAAACAAATCAGTTCTTAA
The DNA here is from genome assembly GCA_946902985.2 of Meconema thalassinum. Classification (NCBI taxonomy): domain Eukaryota; kingdom Metazoa; phylum Arthropoda; class Insecta; order Orthoptera; family Tettigoniidae; genus Meconema; species Meconema thalassinum. The sequence continues at coordinate 27,708,287 of OX336397.1, read as the reverse complement.
AAAAATTAAGTTAATTTTTGACTAAAATGTCTCACTAGCTATAAGTTATTTCGCGGGGGAAAAGTTAGATTGGCAACCCTGGGGGGACGGAGTTGTATTACCACAGTTTAAAATACACAGTCGCGAAGCTCGCTGCGCAACGAAATTGCATCCTCTTTGTAGGTGAAGCGACACTAGCGCTCGCGGCGGCCAGCAAGCTGGCAACTGCCTTGAGCACGATATTCGCGGGACTGATGATTTCACTTTTGCAAGGGGTTTTTGAATTTTAACTCACCTGAGGGATTATTTCCATTGTGAAAATAAGTCACGTTAAATCACCAACTACTACAGAAAAAAGCCACAATGTTGATGTACTCACACTTTTAATTCATAGAAACATAAAATGAATGCTCTGTTTTTATTAGTTCAGTCCTCTATAAGTATCCGTAGGTACAGTTGTATGGCGTATTTAATGAGTCTTATGCAGAATTCATAGTCCATACTAGTTATAAATTCAAGTACTTGTTTTAATGATAGTCGCTGGGAGCTCTAAATAAAACCAAGTCCAAGATTCCTGGATGTAACGGGAAATTTTTAAATCCACTGAATGGATTTTGATGCGGTTTTCACCATTCAGTAAAGAATTTCTCGAGGATGGTTTCCGTACGAAAACATTCATTTATGACCAACGGAATCCGAGCAGTAACGATTTCAGTGAATCGGGTCGAAGGAAAACTTGCCGTCCTTGCGCCATTTAAGCTTACGCTGGGTAAACCATTAAAAATATCCAGATACTATGAGCGTAAGAATTGGTCAGCATGACAAGTTCTACAAAGAAGTTCCCGACAGCAGACCTTTATCTATAATACATGGCCAACTATAAGTGATTTTACGTTTTAATTTCTTCCAACAATCTCCATTCAGTGGAAATTTAAATTACTAGAGCGAGTTTACGAGCAAGCCCATCACCCCAGCTTCGGCCAGCATTAACTGTCGAGTCGTGTCGAGTTAAGACTTCAGAGAAGAGTAGACTATACGTGTTTGGATTTTCGCTGTTCACCTCGGCTTTTCTGAATTGCGTCTGAGACCTACCGTCCGTGCGCCTTTTAAGCTTACACTGAGTGAGCCCTTTAAGATACCAGGCGAAGCCGGGGCGGGTTGATAGTATGGATATAATATAATATCAAATTCTTAACCGTATAAAAGCTAGTTATTCCGTAAAATTGAGTAACATTATAGTTAATTAGTAAAAATACCAGTGTGATTTGTGAAACGAAACGGTCTTAAATGGCCAATTGTAGTTACTTCGTATTTTATCTGTGGGTTTAACCTTTCATTCCTGAATTTGACAAAATAATACAATGCCAATTTTACAAAATATCGGCAATAACAATTGTGTACCGTACCTTCGCAGCAGCCATGTGGGAGACCAGGTATTTCATAAGAGAATTAACAAACAATGTACCCCATCTAAGTTTGTGAGCATTATTCTGACGACATAAATTGGCTTGCTTCCAAAGGATTCGAGAATAAGTTTATATTATTGTACAACATTTTTATTCATTATATCAGCTCTCTGACTATTAAAATCCATTTTCTACATCTGACAATTAAAGTGTCGGCACGCGTTTGAGATGACATCTTTTACGTTTACTTAGCCTACCGTATGTTTTCTTTATTTTCAAAATGCATAGATATTTATATTTGATTTGCACCAAATGGCCATAGCAGGGCATTTTTTCATGAACACCCGTAGGTTCCCCATTTCAATGTCAAGTAGTTCCAACTTAAGCTACCAGACGTCACTGTCACTGAAACCCAACGGCGTACGTTTGAACCTGATAGAGCGTGTCTAACCCAATAGCCTACAAATTTTGGCTACACACTACCAATTGTAGTTGTAAGTTCTTTTACGTGCCATAAATCTATGACATGGGCCCGACGACTTCGACGGGGTTTGAACCCGCAAACTTGGGCATAGCAGTTCAGCTTGCTACCGACCACGCCACCAAAGCCAAGCATAGATATCCTACCGAGACATGCTTCTGATTTATAACCGACTGGCTCCGTGGCGCAGCGGTAACGTTCTCGCCTGCTGTTCCCAAGATTGCAGGATCTAGTCCTGGCGCAGTCATCTGGCATTTAAGGGTGCATAAATGCGAGGGAACCATGTCTGTAGATTTACTGGCACGTTAAAGATCCCCTTCAGGGCAAACTTCCGGCACCCCGGTGTCTCTAAAAGCCACAGTAGCTAAAAGGGACCAAAAACCAATAACATTATTATTGATTTATAAGCAGTTAAAGACCTAGTTCCGTTGTTTGATTGAAAAGCTTTATAATACTTTCTACTGACTATCCCAATTAATTGTGGTCGCCGGAGCCAATGAGGCTCATTTTGGTTTTGGCCGGGGATTTAAGGCCGGATGCCCTTCCTGACGCCACGTAATATTTCAGGTGAAAATTCCACCCCACTGTCACCGGGATTAGAACTCCGGCCGTCCGGGTGATTGACGAGCAGCTAAGCCACTGCACCATCACGCTCCCTTTGAAAAGCTTTATAATACTAGTCTACAATCCATAGATCAAATCTTACCTTTTAGGGACCTTTGGAAAATCGGGTGTCATCTTGCTATTTGAACAGTCTGACTTCCCAGTCGGTCAACACGAATACACCCAATTAGATTGGGCGAGGAGTAACAATTAATTTCCCTGTGTAATTCATAATACAATAATTATTTATATATTTAATAAAACGCTTCTAATGCAACGCCCCCCCCCCCCCTTTATGCGAGAAGTGTTTTATTAAGTGTATAAACGATTCATGTATTTTTATTTCAGGCATTAGGAGATAAATTGCCACTGCCCACCTAATCTAATTGGGTACCGTACATTCGTGTTGACCGACTGAAAAGCGATCATATAGGTTACTTAGCATCACTAAAATATTGCTTCTAATATTCGATCTGTTTATTTAACTGCATATCTCATCTTGTAAAGCATATGTTAAATTAAAGACATAACCTTTACACAATGCTCACATACAGTAAATCCACAACAATAGCATACACCAACATAGCGCAGTCGGCACATTCTTGCTGGCTGCATGAGAGCTTTATTGCCTCGCGGTAGAAAAATATGAGTCAAGCTTCGCGATCTGTAGGTAGACTGTGGTTATACGTTGTCATGAAGACGTGTGTAGCCACAAACGGGGACCCGGGCTGAAAGGCGACAAGAGTACATTACCACAGACACAAATCACAACTTGCCGATTTTCCGATGGGGGGGGGTTCTAACCCCCCCCTAACCCCCCTTACCTACGCCACTGTGTACAACACAGTCTGGCCCGTATTTAGGGCTCCTGAAGCCCCTGGGGGAAAAAGATAAAAATAAAAATTTTTTGCTACCCCCGACTTAAAATATCTAGATTTATTAAAGTGTCCTTAACGTTTCTTCAATGAGCGTGTATTTAACTATGAGTGGCAGACACTGTAAATATGTGTTTACTAAAATTACAAATTGAAAGAAAAGAAGTAACTTAGTTCCGTGAAGAACTAAAGCCAATTTTCATATAATTTACTTATGATAATTGCCGCTATCAACATACAAAATTTCAGTTTGATTGCTGCAATAGATTCGTAGATATTGAGAACCGACTATATATTGTGGATGGTCGCCATGTTGGATTTTTATATATGTAGGTCTTAGAGTTATATACTGTTACATGAAGATTATTGTGTACGTGCAGTATTGAAACTTCAATCGCATGATTATTACACAAGAAGTAAAAACGAGTTTTTAAAATTTCGCACAGCTGCCATCTTGTGGTTATGGAAACAATTGACATAAATTAGATGCCAGTGGATTAACATTTGTATGAGGATTTACTGTATCAAGTGTCACTGCACTCGGATGGTTAAATTGCGATAAACATCCATGAGAATATTTATACTTCGCGTCGCCGCCATGTTGGATTTGTGATCACCAGGTTATTGAATGTTCTATAGGTGAACTTATGTCCATAGCCCATATGAACATAACTAAGTTCAGTTTGATTGCTGTCATAGATTCGTAAATACTGTGATCTGTCTAAATATTTCGGATGGTCGCCATGTTGGATTGTTATATGTATAGGCCATAGAGTCATGTACCATTAAAGGAAAATTATTGCGTAGGTTCATTATTCAAACTTTCACTTCGATCGCATGATTACGACTCAAGAAATAAAAACTTAATTATAAAATTCGCACAGCCGCCATCTTGAGGTTATATAAACAATTGAACTAAATTAGATACCAGTGGATTGCAATGTGTTTAATCATTTGCTGTACCAAGTTTCATTGTGATTGGATAATTAAATCGCGAGAAAAGTCTATTTAAAACTTTCAACTTCGATCGGCCACCGTGTTCGTTTTGTAGGTAACCGTTTTTTAAGGTCTCAATAGATGAACTTCCAGCAGTACCCTTTATCTCCGTACAATATTTCAGGGTGATACCGGTAATTGTTACAGAGATATAAAATGCCAGTGAAATATTTCGCACTGCTGCCATTTTGAGTTTATGTAAACAATTGAACGAAGTTAGATGTCGATGCATTACAATGTGTATAAATATATACTGTACCCAGTTTCATTGCGTTTGGCTGTTTAAATCACGAGAAACGTCTATTAAAATGTCAACTTCGCTTGGCCGCCATGTTGGTCTTGTAGTTACCAGTTTTTCAAGGGTCACATAGGTAAACTTTTAGTAGTTTCCTTCATCACCGTAAAAATTCCAGGGTGATATCGGTAATAGTTTCGGAGATTGAATTCTTGTCAAATATTTCGCACAGTCGCCATGTTGGATTGGTGAGACGTAAGAAAATTTGAAGGGCACGGTCGGGGTCGTCCGGAATAGTGCTATGAACTCACCGAGTTTTATTGAAATCACTCCAGCCGTTTAGAAGTTATTAGGGGGACACACACACGCACACACAGACACACGGACAAAAGGTGATCTCATAAGCCTATTTTTTCATGCATGAAAATAGGCTTAAAATCTGAATACAAAGAATTTACATTTAAATTTTAAGATATATCATACACAATCAATGCAAAAAAAAAAAAAGGGTGATTTATCCGTGGTCGTTACGGCGTGGCTGCAGGCAGTTGCTCACATCCAGGAGGCGAGGTGGTTCAAATCCCCCCGCCGGCAACCTTGTGGATGGTCTTCTGTGGTTTCCCATCTTCCTTCTAGTCAAATGTCGCTAACTATAGGCCACAGCCGGTACCTTCCAATTCCTCGTCCTTACATTCACACATTCCTCCCCAGACAACGCTCCACACGCAACGGTACTTGTAGCTCCCCCCCCCATGGTGTCCTCATAGAAGCAGCTACAAAGTATGTCGAGCCGGACATATCCTCGGACACTCCCGGCATCAAACGCCATACGTAAAGAAATAACACCAATTATTTTAATAACAAGGGGATTCCTTCCTGCCTTGTCATTTGCAAACAAGATTAGGATTTCATTAGTAGAATTTCACTTTTAAGTCAGATTCAAAAACAAGAACACGAAATGACTAACACAATTCCGTTTTGTGTTTTCTTAAATAATCATCATTGCAAATGTGTGACAGTGAATGTTTATCTTGTGTGTGTGTGTGTGTGTGTGTGTGTGGAGGGGGTAAACTTTAACAACTTGGCGTTCAATGCTCAAGTGGTTTTGTCCAGTTTTCCAGATTTTTTTCCGCCCCTAAAAACCTGCCGCCCTGGGCAGCTGCCCTGTTTGTTCCCACGTAATTACGGACCTGAATTCAGTAAATGACCCTAAATTGTAAGCGTGAACTTAAGGGACCAGTGTTTTACTAGTAAGCAAAGAAAATCTCGTTTAGGGGCTGAAATTCGCTATCGGTGTAGCAATGTAGAAAAATATCTCCAGAAAATGCTTTGTTATCGTCAACGCCAAGTGAGGTAGCGAAAGTAGAAGGCTAGCCTGCCTAACCACTTTTGATAGTGTAGGGGAAACATACGGTACTTACACTAGGCATAACCATATTGAAAAATGGAGCTATGTTTCCATTGGTGGTCTAGTTCATGACATCATTAGAACCATATATTTTTGAATATAAATAAATATTACCGGTATGTCAGCAACATTAAGGAAGTTTTCTATTGTGACATTCGTCAGTTGATTATCAGAAACTTCAATTTATGAAATAAACTGGTGACAATGACCAATCGAACATCAACCTTCTCGGAATTCCAATTTTAGGGGGAGGGGGAGGGGAAACGACCCCACTTTGCCCCTGCCTGCGGGCGCCCATGTCCGTTAGGAGAAACAAAGAACACGGGAAGGTACAATCGTACAATCTTCCTTTAGTCGTGTTCCGTACCGGTTTGTGTCACCGTGTATTTGATGTACCTCGTGGCGAAAAACTCAAGTCTAAGAATTTCTACTTCCGTATAGTGATATTTGAAATACTCTCTACAGACGTGACTAAATATAATAATAAATATGGGTCTTACAACCGTAGTTCTGCTAAGACATGTTAGTGCCCTGTGGAGATCAATTTCCAATATATAATTGTCTAGGGAGCCTCCGTGGCTTAGGCGGCAGCACGCCGGCCTCTCACCGCTGGGTCCGTGGTTCAAATCCCGGTCACTCCATGTGAGGTCTGTGCTGGACAAAACGGAGGCAGACAGGTATTTCTCCGGGTACTCCGGTTTTCCCTGTCACTATTTCATTCCAGCAACACTCTCCACTATCATTTCATTTCATCAGTCATTCATTTAATCATTGCCCCAGAGGAGTGCGACAGGCTTCGGCAGCCGGCACACTTCATGTCCTCGCCGCTAGATGGGGGCTTCATTCATTCCATTCCTGACCCGGTCGGAGACTGGAAGCAGGCTGTGGATTTTCTTTTTCAATTGTCTAGGATACACAGGTTTAAGACTGTAAATGGGAACTTTATATGATGATATAATATTCATGTTACCCGGTAACAGTATTTATAAGTTTGTAAGGATAAATACCCTATATCTTTCAGGCCCTTACGTACAATGTCTGTTCAAAGAGGGAGGATAGATGTATCTCTTTTGAAGTGGCTTCCATGTAACAAGAGGCGAAACTATTGTCTTGTATTTTCTGATATTCTCTGTATCCAGTTACCGCCTATTTGTTAATACTCGTGCAGTAACTTGAGTTTACTTCCACTTTGATAGGTTTGTATAGTAATTTAGCGTCGGACAATCCCGCCCGCCCCATCAAATTGTGTTAAGGTTTGTGTGTAGCCTACTTAGGAATAGAGAAACCAATTATTAGACGCCTCATTTCAAAAGCTGGCACCAGTAATTCCTCATGGTATCGCAATTATAGTCACTAATATTATGCTCAATATTCTACCCTAAGTTATATCGTATAAAGGCGATCGTCATTGTCGAGTAAGTTATACCGTTAGCCTCTCCTTCTCACTCTGCAGCTGGAGGGATATATTCACATTCACTTACCAGTGACCTAACATGCATTCGGAGTTATGAAAATATCTCATTTGATGTGGTATATATGATAATTATTCAGCGTACTTGTATAAGTACGGCTCGTAATAATTCTCGAGTGCACTTTGTGTGTTCTAGTTTGCTGAACATCATGGAGCAACAACCAATCATTAAGAATGAGCCTGAATGGTTGTCTGATACTGACGAAGTCCCTAATATTGTAAGTTGAATTTAATTTGCATATTGTGTAACATAACATGTGCATGACAGGGACTGTTATTCTGACTGTATGTTTTACATTGGTTCTTACCTTTATGATACCTCCTAGGATTCAAGGACTACACATAGCAATCTGCTGGATGAGTCAGGTGGCCTATTTGAAGATGAAAGCAAGGTTATCAAAGTGGAAAACGAAATACAGGTGATCATTGGTTCTTATAGTAATGTGCATGAATTTATCATAATTTGAACATTTTGATTATTCAGTGTTGTTACTTATTTTAGTGGCTGACAGTTGCTGATGTTATTGTATTCATAATGCAGGTTCACTCTCAGGCTCTCTTGGTCCTATTGTAGGTGAAGTGTACACCACAAGCTGTGCTAACAGTAGCTTATTTATTGCTATTGCAGGTTCACTCTACTGGCTCCATTGTTCCTATTGTAGGTGAAGTGTACACCACACGGTGTGTTAACAGTAGCTTATTTATTGGTAATGCAGGTTCACTCTACTGGCTCCCTTGTTCCTATTGTAGGTGAAGTGTCCAACACGTACTGTGCTAACAGTAGCGTATTTATTGCTAATGCAGGTGCATTCTACTGGCTCCCTTGTTCCTATTGTAGGTGAAGTGTACACCACAAGCTGTGCTAACAGTAGCTTATTTATTGCTAATGCTGGTGCACTCTACTGGCTCCCTTGTTTCTATTGTAGGTGAAGTGTACAACACATACTGTGCTAACAGTAGCTTATTTATTGCTAATGCAGGTTCAATCTACTGGCTCCCTTGTTCCTATTGTAGGTGAAGTGTACATCACATGCTGTGCTAACAGTAGCATATTTATTGCTAATGCTGGTGCACTCTACTGGCTCCCTTGTTTCTATTGTAGGTGAAGTGTACAACACATGCTGTGCTAACAGTAGCTTATTTATTGCTAATGCTTGTTAACTCCACTGGCTCCCTTGTTCCTATTGTAGGTGAAGTGTACAACACATACTGTGCTAACAGTAGCATATTTATTGCTAATGCTGGTGCACTCTACTGGCTCCCTTGTAGGTGAAGTGTACAACACATGCTGTGTTAACAGTAGCTTATTTATTGCTAATGCTGGTGCACTCTACTGGCTCCCTGGGCCCTATTGTAGGTGAAGTGTACACCACATGGTGTGCTAACAGTAGCTTATTTATTGGTAATGCAGATTCACACTACTGGCTCCCTTGTTCCTATTGTAGGTGAAGTGTACAACACATGCTGTGCCAACAGTAGCTTATTTATTGCTAATGCTGGTTCACTCTACTGGCTCCCTTGTTCCTATTGTAGGTGAAGTGTACAACACATGCTGTGCTAACAGTAGCTTATTTATTGCTAATGTAGGTTCACTCTACAGGCTCCCTTGTTCCTATTGTAGGTGAAGTGTACATCACATACTGTGCTAACAGTAGCGTATTTATTGCTGATGCTGGTGCACTCTACTGGCTCCCTTGTTCTATTGTAGGTGAAGTTTAATTCACATGCTGTGCTAACAGTAGCTTATTTATTGCTAATGCAGATTCACTCTACTGGCTCCCTTGTTCCTATTGTAGGTGAAGTGTACAACACATGCTGTGCTAACAGTAGCGTATTTATTGCTCATGCTGGTGCACTCTACAGGCTCCCTTGTTCCTATTATAGGTGAAGTGTACAACACATACTGTGCTAACGGTAGCGTATTTATTGCTGATGCTGGTGCACTCTACTGGCTCCCTTGTTCTATTGTAGGTGAAGTTTACACCACATGCTGTGCTAACAGTAGCTTATTTATTGCTATTGCAGATTCACACTTCTAGCTCCCTTGTTCCTATTGTAGGTGAAGTGTACAACACATGCTGTGCTAACAGTAGCATATTTATTGCTAATGCATGTTCACTCTACTGGCTCCCTTGTTCTTATTGTAGGTGAACTGTACACCACATGCTGTGCTAACAGTAGCGTATTTATTGCTGATGCTGGTGCACTCTACTGGTTCCCTTGTTCCTATTGTAGGTGAAGTGTACACCACAAGCTGTGCCAACAGTAGCTTATTTATTGCTAATGGAGGTTCACTCGACTGGCTCCCTTGTTCCTATTGTAGGTGAAGTGTACAACACATGCTGTGCTAACAGTAGCTTATTTATTGCTAATGCATGTTCACTCTACTGGCTCCCTTGTTCTTATTGTAGGTGAACTGTACACCACATGCTGTGCTAACAGTAGCTTATTTATTGATAATGTAGGTTCATTCTACTGGCTCACTTGTTCCTATTGTAGGTGATGTGTACACCACATGCTGTGCCAACAATAGCTTATTTATTGCTAATGCATGTTCACTCTACTGGCTCCCTTGTTCCTATTGTAGGTGAAGTGCACACCAAATGCTGTGCTAACAGTAGCTTATTTATTGCTAACGCATGTTCACTCTACTGGCTCCCTTGTTCCTATTGTAGGTGAAGTGTACAGCACATGCCGTGCTAACAGTAGCTTATTTATTGCTAATGCATGTTCACTCTACTGGCTTCCTTGTTCCTATTGTAGGTGAAGTGTACAACACATGCTGTGCTAACAGTAGCTTATTTATTCCTAATGGAAGTTAACTCTGCTGGCATAATTGTTAGTGTTTGAAACACAGCCTCAATGATAACAGTTTGGGGCAATAATCCATCTTTCAAAACTTCAAGCAGTTAAAGGGGACGTAAATTTAACTGTTTAAATATCTAGGTGTAAGTTCATACTACCTAAACCCGTGGAAGTTAGCGGGTTCGATTCTTTGAGAATTACCTTGTAAATTGTCCTAGAGTGAGATTGTCAATATGACTTTGTTCGGCCGTTGATGACACACTCTGCTGTTAGCTGTGACTGTCAATATATCGTTGATCCACCCTTCTTGACATCCTCCAATGGGACACACATATTTTTGATATGATTGTCAGGATCTGCCAGTTTTTCTCGGAGCATTGAATGGGGGAGGAAAATGTTTAAAGTAAGGTTTGGACTGGCACACTAGAGATGCTCTATTGCTGTGTTCCTCAGCCATTATTAGACTGCAGTCGGCAATTTCGTCCATAAAAGCTCTTTAGCTGTTGCCTATAAAAATATTCATATTCTATATTTGTTACCACATTGCCTAATCTCGACAAAGGGCCATGAATTATGTCTTATACGTGAATTGGTAAGACATTTCAAGTACCTGCCACTTCTTAGGAATGTATTTATCGTTCGTGTTAAAATCCTCCCTGCCTTGAGTATCCTTGATATGAATATTGCTTTAATCTTGTCTCAAGAGGGTAAAACAAACAACGATTGGTACGAGATTTTAGAACACAAAATGTTTCAACTTTGCTTGTGTTTATTATCATTATAGGGTAACTCTACGTAACTGCATCTTCGCCGCAATGTCGTATCAATCACTTAATGCTAGTGACATTATGCTAGTCCTACGGTTTGTGAGTGTATAACAATTGAAATGTTTTTGGATGTTAACTCCACAAAAACCGTCGCTATTGACTTAAGAAGACTATTAATGGGAGGCTGATTCACCCTCAGTTTGTCAATTCCTGGAATCTTTCAATGCATGTTTTCAAGGAACATATTTGTAAATCAAGTCATTTCTTTGCAGGACGATTCAGACCTTGAATCCGAAATTAAAATTGAGGAAACTTCTATTCCGGAGATTGTTCCTTGCCGGAAAACAGAAACACCATCTTTAGATCCTAGTGAGGTAAGTATCTTCAAGCCTCTCTACAAGACATCTCCTTATCACGTAATAGCATTTAGGGATTAAGAGTTGTGTTATCTCAATTGTGTTTTTGACCAACGGAAGCTATTGGTTGTTAGGTTGTGTTTTGTACAGCAAGCACAATCCTTGTTGATGGAAAGATGGCGAATTAAATTATCTGTCCCATACGAAACTCCACCCGCGACTGCTGGCTTTTAGCGATGTTCTGAGCTCATTGTCATTGGGAAATAGTATATTGCGTGAAGCTAACAGATGTTTGGCCTAATCACCTTGTATTAGTTGCCCGCCGTGGACTTGTAGTCTAGATGATGCAATTTATTTAGGATATCTTATATTTTGTTAGAGATCTTCCCATGAATGCTACAGAGAGGAGGTGGGTTTGACGCCCCTCATGAGTGGTCATCTGTTCTTTTTCACTTGAACTCCGGGCAATTGCTGGAATGGTTCTAAATTATGACAATGAGAACCTCCTTCCCAATCTTGAGCATTGCCGAAACATGTAGTGACTGTAGGCATGAAGATGATAAATAATTGAAGATAAGACTTGAAAGTAAAATAATGTTCTTGAACCATCCGGAGAAAGTAATTGCTAATACCAAACTCCTCTTACTTTTACTTGTAAGTACTAAGAAATCTTTCCTTCTTACCATATTTCCTATTTCTTATAGTTTTTAGTTTTTAAGTTATGTTTTCTTTAACCCTCAGTATTCCCATTTGAAAGGTGTTAGGGAGAATATGAAATGTATGTGCATGTGGCGGGGATTTTGCATTCGAATGAACTTTTGTCCAGCCTATAGGTGTTAATAAGCTCTTAAATATAGTAATGAGGTATCGTCCAAGCATTATCCTGCATATAAAAATCTCGATCCATACAGGAACTATAAAGATTGGATTCAGTCCCAGTATGCAGCAAAGAATCGAGTTTTCACTTAGTACCTACTCCAATCTCTTCAAATACCTGTATCTCTACTACAAACTGTGAGTTCCCTTACAGTAGCAGACCTATAATTCTTGTTGTTACAAGCAGCGGTATTGGTATTACATACTCCACAATAGACTCACTCTAGAGCGATTTAAGCGACATACTATGACTTCTTTTGAAACATTTGTATAATAAATTGCAGGGATTTGTTAAATGAAGTCTTGTATAATATTTTAAAAGTTGATTGATTAATGCCTGTATTCTCAAAATTTATCCTGGTGCAAATATTGGCAGACAAGTTGCTTGTTACTCAATGTTGCTTGCTCGTGTTGGATCCTAGGACCTCTTATAATCTTAAGGCTAAAAATGTTAACATAAATGCTCATTTGTCCTTAATTCTTATGTCAAGTACGTCTTCTGTAAAGCATTTTCCTTTGCTTCAGGATTCACTTAAAAGGAGATAGTTTATTATATAGGTTATAACCACTTATGTGTATAATGTTCATCCCCAGCAGTAGGATGTGAATGACATTACGGATATATCTGCTCTTCAGCGGACCAGTCAGTAAAGGTGCATGGTGTGTTATTTATGTAAAAGTATGAGCATAGAAATACATTATTCCATCTTATCCGTAGGATGTGGAAGAAGAAACTGAGGAACACGAAAGTGTCGGCAGGGGAAATCACTTCAATGAGTAAGTGTTCATCACACAAAATACAAGATTTATCGCTTTAAATGTGCTTAACTGTAAGTTTTGGATTTGAATATGATTTGTTTGCAATGTCAGATGTGTCTATCATTTGTTTATATTATTATTTTAAAGTGGGTGTTACCTTAAACTACGAAACAAAACTCACTCAAAACTTTGTAGCATTATTAAGTCTGAGTTTGAGTGTGCCCTAAGCAATATTAATTTATATATATATATATGTAAGTTTTATTGCAGCCAAACGGCCAAGGAAAAGGAGTTACAGTTGAAATGGAACAATAGAACATATGTGAACATTTCCACGAAGTACATCTGCACTGTCACTCTATACATAAGATACGCACAAATGTGCATATAAAAGACTTATATTCTATGTACAGTACAATGTTTGATACATTTAGATCTAATCTTTGCTATAGTCGATGATTGACTTAATCCTCTTATGACATTTAGTTAGGGGGTATTTTTCACAATGTTTGTTGCAGGGTACGCATACACATCATTGTTTGTTTCGTGAAATTTGTCATTTCTACATCTCTTGTGGTGATAGCCGTGCACTGAAAGTCTGGTTAGCACCGATCACAGTTCTTGGTTCGCTTTTGCCCATTTCCTGACGATGATGCCGTCAGTAGCGTAAAAGATTTCGGGTATTTCTTTTGTTTTTTGTTTCCTTAGCTCTATTAATTGAGATACTTGCTTGGTGTGTGGTAGGAGCAGCTTGAGTTTCAGGTCCTCTATGTAGAGCTGTTCCCTTGCCAGTTCATATACCAGTCTGGAATTGGTCGTTCTTGCTACTCCTAGAGCTCTCTTCAAATATCTAGATTTGATTTTCTCAAGGTTGATAAGGTGCGTTAGGGTATGTCTTTCCCATGTTATTTTAATACCGTATGTTATAACTGGAGATATTTTTGCATGGAATAGGGTAATGGTCGTTTGTAGTGAGAGTTTGGTGATGTTTTTGATTTCATACATTCCTCTGATGGCGGCAGCAGCTCTTTCTTGAATATGGACCCTGAATGAGTTGCATGAAGTCTGGAGTGTAATCCCTAAGAATTTAAAGGTATTAACTTTTTTGATGTCGTCATCTCCGAGTTTTACCTCGTCATTTGTTGCTAGTTTTCCTCCTTTCCGAAATACCATGTGGACCGTCTTACTGTAGTTAATAAACATTTTGTTTTCTTCCGCCCAAGTGTTGAGAGCATCCAGGGTGTCTTGTAGTTCCGACATGTTAGATGAACCCAGGGCCATATCATCTGCCTACTTATATAATGACACTGATTTGGTGTTTTCTATCATTTTAGTAATATCTGCTGTGGCGATGTTGAACAGTATAGGGCTCATTGGGTCCCCCTGTAGTACGCCGTTCGTTTGCGCGATTACTTTCGAAGTTGCCTCTCCGTCTCGTAAATAATAATAAATTATTAAATTATACACGCCTAATTAATTAATAGTGTGGAAATTCGCGAGATACCTTTTGAAGTTGAAAGTTTAGCACTCGCAATAAAATGGGAAAAGCCAAAACATCCGTATCATCATCATCATCTTGCACAGTTTCCAGCCACTGGCCGGGTCTGTTTGGAACACAAGCCTCTCCAACGTCTTCTGTCTTCCCACCATCTCTCAGCCTCCACCCTTGTCCAGTCTTCTCCTCTCTTCTTCACGCTTTCTTCCACCCCCTTCAGCCACCTGTCTCTCGGTCTTCCCCTCGGTCTCTTTCCTTCCCACTTCGTCTCATGTACTCTCCTGGGTATCCTCTTCTCCTCCATTCGTTTTACATGTCCATACCATCTAAGTCTAGATTTCTCTATACCATCCTGAAATGGTTCCTCCTTCATTAATTCTCTGGTCCTCTCATTTCTTATTCTGTCCATCTTTGTAGCTCCAATACTGCTTCTCAAGAACCTCATCTCACTGGCCTGTATTTTGCTCTTCTCCCTTCCTTTCATAACCCAGGTCTCCGAGGCATACGTCAGGATAGGGACATAGTACGTCCGATATATGATCTTTTTGCTGTTCTGAGGGACATCCTTGCTCCATAACATGCTTCTCACACTCCTCCGAAATGCTTCTGCCTGCCTCCCCCGCTCATTTATTTCTCTATCGTTTCTTCCATTATCTTGTATCAGGCTTCCCAGACACTTAAAACTCTCCACTTTCTTCAGCTGTTCCCCACCAATTGTTATTCCCGTTGTGGTTCTTTCCTTCTTCCTTGTTGTGATCACCATCTCACTCTTATTTATGCTAAATTTCATCCCATATCCTTGTATTATTCCTTCCCACACGTCCAAATGTTCCTGTACCTCCTCCTCCTCCTTGTTTCCCCAAATCATCAAATCATCTGCAAACACCATTTCTTTCATCTTTCCGTCCCCAATTACTTGTGCCACTCGGGTCATTATGTCATCCATCACCACAATGAAAAGTAACGGTGACAGTGCACTTCCTTGTTTCAGGCCGTTTCTTTGTTCCAACCAGTCAGATCTCTCTCCTCCCACTTTCACACAGCTCACGCTTCCCTTGTACATCTCCTTTATCCTCTTTATAGTCCATTTCTCTACTCCTCTATCCTCCAGGGACTTCCATACTTTGTTTCTGCATACACTGTCATATGCTTTCTCAATGTCCAGGAAGGCCATCAGTAGATCTGTTCCATACTCATAGTGCTGTTCTTGTAACTGCCTTACAGCAAAAATCAAATCCACTGTGGACCTTCCTGCTCTGAAGCCATGTTGTTCTTCCCTCATCCCTCCTTCTATCCTTGTCCTAATTCTCTTTTCCAAAACTTTCTCGAAGATCTTTGCACAATGACTCATCAGTGTTATTCCCCGATAGTTTCTGCAATCTGTTCTACTACCTTTCTTGAAGATCGGGACAATGATTCCTTTTTTCCAGTCCTCTGGGGTCTTCCTTTCCTTCCATGCTGTCCTCATCACTCGGTACAGCCACTGTATCCCCACCTCTCCTGCTGCTCTCACCATCTCCACACTCAACTCATCCACACCCGGTGCCTTCCCTCCTTTCATCTTGTTCACTGCATCTTCCACTTCTTTCCATGTTAAGTCCTTTTCTGTTTGCAGTTCGTCTTCCTCTTCCCCGATTTCTTCCTCCTCACCATCTTTTCCATTTGGGTTCAGAAGTTCTTCAAAATATTCTTTCCACATTTTCTTCAGTTCTTCCCTATTTTCTATCTCTTGTCCCCTTTTGTTCACCATTCTAACATAATCCGTAGGATCCTTTCCGCCTCTTATCCGTATAAAGATGGTAAATATAAAATCAACGGTGAGGATTAGCCCAAAGCACTGCAGTTAGTTCTTCCGGGTCAAGACATCAATCTTTGGCATCCACTTACAGTCAAAACCACAGCAACTAAGCTATCACATTACTCCACGGCACAAGTATAAAATGCAAGTCTGACAAATTTTAATTGTAGAGGATACGTTATTTCTTCCAGAATTATTAATAATTTATAATACATGTCTAAATTTATTGCCCTATGCTATAACATGCAAAGGGACTTCTCGACCACCGTGCACAATCGCTTTTATCCGAAAGATCGGTTAATCCAAAATCTCCGACATATAAAACAGTATTGTCTATATAATATATATTGACTGCACGAACACCACATCATTGAAGAGTAGAAACGGCCCCAGTTCCTCGTATTTAAAGGAATAGTTGCAGAGTAATGCAACTGCTGAATTTGCACTAGTTAACTATTCACTAGTTAGAACTCTTGATCGCGAAGGTATTATTCCGTTTCCCTTTATCATCTTACATAGCGAAATAAAATGTGTTTCAGACGGTCAACACGATTGTACTGTACCCGAAAAGGTGCTCGAGCATGCTCCGTACTTTAATATATTAATATTATACAGTATATAATATAATAATTCCCCGGCGGCAAATTGCACAAATACAGAAAATTACCAACAATGACATCAAACAAAATATACACGATTCGCAATTCAGGAACTAAAGTAATTACATCGTAGTATTTACACACAATTTCACTCTCCTCTTCAAGACATCAATATGTTTGGGGACAGGCTCTAAGACTGAGGCAGGTAATGAGTTCCAATTATCAATAACATGACTAATGAAAAAAATGTCATCGCAAAATCTATAATTACGCCGTCAACTTCCCTGTCGAGTAATTCTTTAATGTACTGAAAGAGTGATAACTTTTGGCTGTCACATGAGTACCCTTGTCTAAATCCGTATTGTCTCCCGTTAAGCCATGGTAACTTTCCCCACTGTTCTCTTAAGTAATCATAAATTGAGTAGCCCAAATGCAAAGGCCGCTAAGTGCACTTTTTGTCGATTTTGAATTGAGCATACCGTCACGTTCGTATTTTAACAGCCTAAACGATGGAGTAAGTTTCAGGGTGCATATCCCGCCCAAAACCATTGAAAATGGCCAACAAAGATCGCATTCGTTTGCATACTCCGCTAAATGCATGTTGGCTACGGTTGCAAAGCCAGTTTAATGTTCCACGTGTCCAAAGACCGCTAAGTTCCATAAGTACGGCGTCTGTCTTGCCACATACGGCTGCAAAACGTGCTAACTGGTACAAGAACTACCAATATTCCTTCCACAGAATTTCTTTACAATAAATAATTATTTATTTCGATAGGGAAGGATAGTTTCGTGTTTCAGATTTGAGTTGGCTGCACTATCGAGGAAGCGTACGAAACAATGGCATGCTGTCTTGTCGAAATACACCGTTTAAAAGCACATTTGGTCGACAGGTTGTTTTGTTGGTTGTGGGCATTTCAAGCCAGGAAAATGAGGGATCTTGTTGATTTAAGTGGAGCAGTTATAGCATTTGTTGACTGTATTACTGTTTTGGATGTTCCAAATACGGAGGGAAGAACAGAAACGGCAGAAGTAGTGGGAGAAATAGTGCAAGTTGAAGTAGTTTAACCCGTTAATATTGGAGTTGAGAACAACTTCTTACGTCTGGTTAGAACACCAACATGCCAAAGGATCAAACCAAATAGCGTCGACACTTCTTCACAAACTGGCCAGCATAAATGTTTAAGGTGCAAAATATTTCGGTTATTCTCTGATGGCTGTGGGTGTCAGAACAAAAACAAGACTATGATCATCATGCTATCTCACTGGGTACTGCTAGAAGCTCCCGCATGTCTAGAGGAAATACAGCTATGGTTGCCAAATGTGGGCCGCTCTTTTATCTCACCTGACAGAGTTTTTGGAAATATTTAACGGCAACTTGGCAAAGTGAGTGTTTTTTAAAATCCTTCCGGATACATCAAGCACATTGAGAAATTTGCGATAGTAGCTCGCCTGGAACAAGATGAATGTTCTGTTAGGGATTAGAAAGCGTATATGGATGGCATGGTTAAAAAAATCCATGTAGTAAGCTTTTCCAATTCCAAAAAGCGAAGAAAATCGTGTTCGGAATTATTGGCAAAACAAAAAAAAACAACATGTCTGGTCCGAGGGGAGCCGTTATAAAATTTTGAGGTTGGTGAGGGAAAGTGCCTCATGAAAACTGAAACGATTATTAACAAACATCCGGGTCCCTCGCCAATTCAAGTAGGTGTTGCACTCAAAGAAACTTAACTACAAGACGTCTGACGGCTTTTAGAGCTGTATTTCGGTGAAAACTGGCCAGCGAATGGCAACCTAAAATTCTTCAGTGAGGTCTTCCAGGAGCAAGAACCCATTCGCAACAAAATCGTCCGACCTCAAGAGGAAGAAGACGAAGAACCAGCACATTTTGAGCTGAGGATGACCTGACGTAACTTAAGTGCCATATTTTCTTGTTTTGTACACTTTCAGAATTTGTACATTTTTATGCTGTCTAAATGACGTTGCACAGTGTTTAAGATGTATTTTTTTTTTACAAATAATTGTCTTTTTATGGCACCCGACGTGGTCTATTTTTTCAAATTATATTTTTCCTAATAAACCAAATTTAAACTAAAATAGTTCTTTATTAAAAATCTCTTCCAAGTGGCATTTGTAAAAAAATAGCGGGTTTTGCAACCTAAGTTTCATAAACGACTCTCGCCGTCACGGGTGCAAATGTCGTTAACTGCACAATACGTGTGCAAAAACCGGTAAGTTAATATTTTAATTTATGTTTTAGGACAGAAGATCCAACCGTAGATTTCACAGATTTTAACTGAATAATAAATGTTTTTTTTGTTGATTTTCAGGGGTAAGAAATATGGTATTAGCTTAAATAGTTTGGTCGTAGCAGTTTTTCTTCATATACTCGGTTTCGTTTATAATGCACTTAGCGGCCTTTGCAAACGGACTACTCATAATAAGGTAATAATAATATCGTATCGCCTCGGTGCCGGGTGCAAGCTTTGTAATTTGACACCCAGAGGGAAGCTTGCATGTCGAATTTCGTTGTTGCTTGAATCACTATGAAAGTCAAGGAGGTAACATATCTAAGCTCCTTGAACTCTATAGCGCTTTCTAGTAGAGAAATGGGGAACTTTGTGTTGGCGGAAACTCCCGAGATTTATTTTGCCATTATGAACACGGCCTACTGAATTCAAATGGGTTCTTTGACATGCCAACATCCTATGACATGCGTGTCGTATTTTTGCCGCCTTTCAAAAATCACTTACCACGGCCAGGAGCGAACCTGCAATCTAGGGGTTAGTGCTCCATCAGTTTACGTATGATGGATGTGAGGCTAGTAGGCAGTTTTCCATTAACAATCTGTTCCCTCCCTTAAATATTGGAACTATTGTAGCTCTTTTCCAGGCTTCGGGTACTTGTGTGTTATTGATACATTAAACAGCACCCCGAAGTATCGCCCAAAGAATTTATCTCCTAGTTTTAGCTCATCTCCACAAATATTGTCTGGGTCTTGCGATATATTTCTACGTAGCTTTTTCATTCTTGCTAGAATCGACGCTTGGTTTATTCGGAAAGGTTGGCTATCAGTATCATTGTTAAGGTACAACACACAGCTATGAAATTTATTAAACACCTTACCATACCATATGTTTAATTCATAAGCGATTGCCTGTTTCTCAGTAATTAATTCACCATCTCCGGACATTATCATAGACGTTTGGAATTTCCTTTCCGCCTTCTAACGTAACTATAACATATTTTCCACCCGTCACCCCCTACCCCAAGTAAGTTTTGCTTGTAATTATCATGAGCAGCCTTCTTTTTGAGGACTTGCTCTCTTGATAATAATTTAAACTTCTGCATAAGCTCGTAACTATCGTGTCGTTTCTTCTTCTTTTTTTGTTTCACCCTCTTTCGGGTATGTTGAATCTATCATTTCCCTGTACGCTGTTCTTTCCGTAGAGCACAGTACATCTTCAGTCATTCGGATCTTCTTTTCCTCTCTTCTGCCGAGATAATGGGTTTGGAATTTAGTGTAACTCTGTCTTGGAACCTTATATTTTCGTCTTTAGTAATTAATTTGTCTGTTCGATCGAGTAATGACGTTTCTATCAATTTCAATTCTACTAGGTCTTTTTCAATTTATTTGAACCAGTTAGGTTTTGTTTTACGACTTTGGAAAAAGTCAAAGATTTGTTTCGTTAATCTATTAGAATCCATTCTCAGAAGATAACCGTAAAAATTTATCCTCCTTTTTCGCATGGTATCTGAGAGTCTTTCAATTTTCTGGTAGAGAGTTTCATTTCTATTGTATATAATCTTGTTGTACTGAAATTTTGGTCCTATAATTTTTCTTAAAATTTTCCTTTCCTTCAGCTCGAGTTTTTCCATTTGGCCCTTAAAATTTATAGTTGGTGTTTCTGCTGCGTGCACTGCTCCTGGCTTAATCACTGTCTTGTAATGTTCAATTTTGGACCCCCATGAAAGGGATTTTTATTGTATGTATCTTTGGTTAATTGGAAGGCCAGTTCAAGCTTATTTTTCCTGGATTCCATTGCTTTACGTTCCCCAGCATTCCAACTAATCCATTCTCCGGGATATTTGAATTCTTGTACTATTTCAATTTTTTGTTCTATAACTTTGAAGTATTTACGAGGGTGTTTGTTGTTCGTCATGATCTTGTTTTTTTTTCGAAAGAGATGTAAAGACCTACTTTAGCTGCTTGTTTCTCTAGTTCCAATGTTTCAGCCACCAAGGCTATATCATCTGCAAAAGCTATACAATTGGTTTTAAGGTTCTTCTTTTTGCAACCCAGTCTTATTCCACTCTTTATATTCGTGTTCCATTCTCTGACTACTTTCTCAAGCGCATAGTTGAACAACAACGGAGAGAGCCCACCACCTTGTCGTACTCACGTTTTTTTTTCGAAGGGTTCGGATATTTCACCCATGAATTTAACTTTCGAAAATGTATTTGTGATAGTCTCATTTATGATTTTTTTTCCAAAACCAATTCTCCCAGTACTAATAAAAGACATTCTTCATCAATCGAATCATACGCTTTTTTGAAATCAATGAAGGAGATTACGTACGTTTTTGCCCTTGAATTTTGGTATGCCATAATGTTTTTGAGGTTTAGTATTTGTTCAGAGCATGACCTACCCTTTCTGAAACCTCCCTGGTATTCTCCAAGTTGTGGGTTCAATTGTGGCTCTACCCTGTTTTAAAGGACTTTAGATATAATCTTGTATGTTACATCCAGCAACGATACTCCTATATAATAGTTTGGGTCCGTTTTCAAGCCTTTCTTGTGAATAGGGTGGATGAGGGCTGTTTTCCACTCTACAGGGATCGTTTCTTCTTTCCAGATTTGATCGAAAAAACATTGAAGGGATGTAATTGCATTTTTGTCAGCTTTTTTCCATAGTTCGGCCACTATTTGGTTTTCTCCAGACGCTTTGTTGTTTCTTAATTCTGAAATGATCTTTTGTAATTCTTCCGTTGTCGGTGGTTCTGAGTATGGCCTTTGAAAGTTATTTGGGGTGAATTGAAATTTTTCGAGGATGGGTTCACAATTCAAAAGTTTCTCGAAGTATTCTGCTAGTATCTTACAATTGTCCATGTTATTATGAGCGATAGCCCCATTTCATCTCGGAAGTGAAGGGTTGGTGGTCTGTTCCTTGATAATCTTTGCTTGAAAGTTCTGTAGAAGATTCTCGTGTTGTTTCTGGTAAATTCTTCATCAATTTGGAGGGGATTTTTGTTTTCATGCGCTTTCTTAACCCTTTTTATGTTTTTATTAACCAATTTCCTAACCCTAAGAAAATCTACTCTGCTTTCTTCTGTTTTCTGTGATTGCCATTTTTGCCATTCTTGTTTTCTTGTTTCAATGTGTGCATCACATTCCAGAGACCACCAGGCATGCTTTCTAATTTTTATTTGAGGTGCTACCTTTTCAGCTTCAGTAAGTATGTTTTCCCTGATAATCTCCCAACTTTGTGTCTGAATTGTTTCCGTTGCTTTTGTCAAGTCATCTGAACTTAATATTTTTTCCGTTCTGTACTTCCGACCTTCTATTGGCTTCATGGTGCATTTCCTATTTGGGATGACTTTTAAACTTAATTTTAGAAAGGCGGTGGTCCGAATCCAAGTTTGCACCCCGGAGTACCCGAATATTCAGGATTTCTTTGTGGAAGATCTTCTTGATTGCCACATGATCAAGTTCAAATTCCCCTAAATTGGGATTTGGGGATACCCATGTTTTTGTTTTCGTGGTAGTTTCTTGAAAGCTGTAGATTTAAGAAGTAAATTATGTGCCTGGCAAAGTTTTATTAGCCTGATGCCATTTCTGTTTGTTCTGTTGTGGGCAGGATAATCTCCCACGATTTTCTTATAGATATTTTCTTTACCAATCTGTGCATTTAAATCTTCAAGATGGATGATGATGTGTTTATCTGGAATTTTCTGAATAAGGTCATCTAATTGATCCCAAAAGGTCTCCACTTTTTCTTTGTTTTTCCTATTATCTTCATTTATAGGGACAAGCGCATTGATAATTGTGTAGATTTTGTTTGTGCTTTTGAATGAAAGACTGGAGAGTCTTTCAGATCGGGATTCAAAGTCAACTATGGAATTAATTATTTTTTTGTCGATTATAAAGGCTGTTCCAAGGTGTGGTACATTTTTCATCACTCTCGTTCCTACTTTCCCCTTGTACATCCTAAAACGTTCGGAATCGAACTCATCTGTACCTATGTATCTTGATTCCTGACTGGCTGTTATGAGTATATTGTGGCTCCTTAGTGTATCCGTTAGAAGTTTGAGTTTTCCAGCTTTTAACAAAGAGTTTACATTAAAAGTTGCTAAGTACGTTGGCTTTCTATGTTGAAATTTGGATGAGATTCCAAGACAGTCCGACTTGTGTTTATTCTTGTGTAACGATGCAGACTCCTCAGAATCCGAATGTCTGCTGACGTACTGGCGTACGGTGGATCGTCCGCCTGGGGTGAATTGTTTGACATTACACACTTCCATGATTATAATTTTTATAATAAGCGTTCGTTAATTTCTTTTTGTGTCCCCTGATTCCCCTGTGTAACATTCAGGATCCGGGTTTTGCTTCAGTAATTTAAACGACACGAAGTTTTCAATAGCACGATCTAATATATTTAGAAAATTATCCCAAAATATATTTATATGACACTCCTCCGACGCCCATCTTGCAAATGACTCATTCATGTAATCCTGAAATTTACTCTGATCTGCTCTGCTGAATTGACATATTTTAACTGATTCTCCGGAGTCAATCAAGTATTAAAGTGTCACTATGTCTAATATTTAGCTGAACTACGGACTGGTCACTAATTCCAGGAACATTCATCCTCCTAATATACAGCGCCACAGGTCGTACTAAATAAACATCTAAGGAATTATTCCCTCTCGTGGGGAAATCAACCACCTGGGTGAAACCCCCCTCCCTAACTAGCTTGTTTGCTGCAAGTTGAGCATGGCTACCTCTAGTTGAATCACCGGACCAGATCAAGTTTGGAAGATTCTAATCCCCGGCAATTATAACATTCATTTCCATAGCTTTACCCGCACAGATGATGTCATAAAGGGTATCCTGTTGCAAGAAGTTGCCCTTGGGTGCTCGATACGCCCCTATCACCTGAAGAGAGTTTAACTGTGCTTTCTACACATAACAGATCATGATCCCTATTGGCCCATTTTAAGCAACTTTCCATGTCCCTACGATCACAAATAAATAAACCAGCACCTCTCTTACCTTGGTCTCTTCTGTACATTACGTAAGTACCCTGAATTATTTCATTACTATTTACATCCTCATATAACCATGATTCAGTAGCTATGACAACGTCCGGTGAATATGTCTCTACTAGATTCCAAAATTCTATTATTGTATTCCCTATAGTCTGACAATTAACTTGCAGCAATTTTAGAGTGTTACCTCCATTTCAAAGTTTTTCCAATCGCTTCTCCCAATCATGACGGCTGTCTCCCTCCGGTCCAACTCCGCACGAATGCCGACAGGATTCGATGACTCTCTCGTGCAATTTCCACAGGTTGTAGGCGCCTCGTCGATTCAAATGTAGCCCATCTCGAGCGAAGTCACGGTCCCCGATCCAGCAGTCAGCGTCCACATAAACAAGTTCTAATTGCGCGCACACCCAGTCCATGCGATCATTAACGGAAATATCTCGCCAGAGTGGGACATCACCTCGCCGCACAATGCCACTCAACCCAATTTTCGCGTTCCTAAACTTATTTCTGGCTTTCGCACTTAAGTCGTAAAGCTGGCCCATAATAAAATTGGCTGTGGCCTTCTTCTTTAAGTCATTCGTCCCGACATGGAAAATCAATACTTTAATTGTGTCACATTCTTCTATTGGCACTTCTTCAACTTGATGGGCGAGCTGGTCAATTATTATTCCCGGATATCACATCATTTTCTTGCCCGCTATCCCCGATATATCCCCGCTCCACCTAATCATCGAATCACCCATTATGAGTACGTCATTGTTAACAGTTTATTTCCTGCTCGCCCTCTGCCATACTGATCCCAGTAGAGAGCAGCTTAGTCACATCCTTCACCGCTTCTTCTGATTCATGAAGCTTTGTTATAAGTTCCTGTATTATTTGATCCCTTGCTTTGATATGCATTCTCAAGCACATACTTTACGACAGCAATTACCAACATCACAATCCTCCTTCTTGACCTTAATACAGCCGAAGTGAAACCATGTCATTATCCAAGGATGGAGAATGATTGCAGAAACACTGAAGTCCCCGGCTAGGCAAACCTCAGTCTAACGCTGACAAGTTGCTCGTTTAGGACATTCTTAAAGAAGGAAATAATGTTGTAATATGGATTTATCTACTGGGATAGATATGCCATACTCATTACCGATGGAGAGTGAGATTCATAGAACGTCAGGTAGCAACGGGTTAAGATGGGAAAAGTGGGCGATTATTATCCATAGCACATCATCTGAGTAACTGCTAGAAATATGAGACGTATCTCTTATATAAAACCAAGTGTTCTGACTGACTGACTTACTGATTCACTGACTCATCATCGCCCAACCAAAACTATTAAAATTAGAAACATGACATTTTGGGGATATGTTCGGTGTAAGTTGAAAACGCCCACTAAGGAAGGATTTTGGATATTCAGGTTCTAATGGGGTGTTAAGGGGATACACCTGCATTTCATTGAATAACAATATCTCCGGCTTGGTTCCATTGAGGGATGTGATACTCGGTATATAAACTCATCATTAAAAATAAGAAGACATGTGTCTGAGGATTTTTCGGTGTGGTGTATATTATGAGGTGAAAGGGGTGAAAAGTGGGGGTTGAAGGATTCCTAACGGAGCGTGTATCTCTTAAACGACATGAGGAGTTTGAAACTCAGCGGGAAAAAATCAACTTAATAAATACGTAAATAGGTGTATGACCGTTTTTTCATAAATCCAATTTAAGGGGCCCATGGGGAGGTGTGAAATTCTGGGGAAAAAAAAACAGGAATGAAAGTGACCTAACTGATTGACTGACAGACTCACTCATCAAACTCAGAAAAAAAAACTGCTTAAAAATAAGTAAATAGGTGTTCGACAATTTTTTTCATAAACCCAATTTAGGGGTTCATGGGGAGGGGTGAAATTCTGAAAAAAGAAAATTGAAAGAAAACGTCCTGGCTCACTCACCATCGCCCAGCCAAAATTATTGAAGTTAGAAACATGACATTTTGGGGATATGATCGTTGTATGTCAAAACCGTACACTAAGGGAGGATTTTCGGATATTCAGGTTCTAAAGGGGTCTTAAGGGGGTTAAACCTGCATTTTATGGAATAACAATATCTCACGAGTGGTTTCATTTGTGGATGTGATACTCGGCATATAAACTAATCATTAAAAATAAGCAGACATGTGTCAAAAGGTTTTTCGATGTGGTTGTATATTATAAGGTGAAAGGGGTGAAAAGTGGGGGTTGAAGGATTCTTAACGGAGCGTGTATCTCTTAAACGACATAGGCGAGAAGTTTGAAACTCAGCGGAAAAAAATCAGCTTAAAATTAAGTAAATCGGTGTTCGACCGTTTTTTTTCATAAATTCAATTTAAGGGGCCAATGGGGAGGGGTGAAATTCTGGAAAAAAGAAAGGTGAGAAAGTGTCTTAACTGACTGACTAACTCACACACTCATCAAACTCAAGGGAAAAAATACAGCTTAAAAATATATTTATAGGTGTTCGAGCGTTTCTTCATAAATCCAATTTAAGGGGCTCATGGGGAGGGGTAAAATTCTGGTAAAAATAATGGAATGAAAATGAACTGACTCACCTACTCATCATCGCCCAGCGAAAACTATTGAAGTTGGAAACATAAAATTTTGGGAATATGTTCGTTGTATGTCGAAAACGTCAACTATGGAAGGATTTTTGTTTATTCGGGTTCTGATGAGGTGTAAAGGGGATAAACGTGCATTTTATTGAATAACGATATCTCATGAGTTGTTTCTTTGGGGATGTGATATTCGGCATATAAACTAATCATTACAAATAAGCAGACATATGTCTAAGAGTTTATCGATGTGGTGTATATTATGTGGTGAAAGGGGTGAAAATTGGGGGTTGAAGGATTCTTAACGGAGCGTGTATCTCTTAAACGACATAGGCGAGAAGTTTGAAATTCAGCGAAAAAAAACACCTTAAAATATTAATAACTAGGTGTTTGACCGTTTTTTTTTTCATAAATCCAATTTAAGGGGCCTTTGGAGAGGGGTGAAATTCTGAAAAAAAAAAAAAAAAAACCAGGAATGAAAGTGTTCTAACTGATTAACTCATCAAACTTAGGGGGAAAGAACAGATTAAAAATAAGTAAATAGGTGTTCGACCGTTTTTTTTCAAATATCCAATTCAAGAAGTTCATGAGAGGGGTGAAATTCTGAAATATAAATGAAAGAAAATGTCCTGACTTACTCACTCACTCATCATCGCCCAGCCAAAATTATTGAAGTTAGAAACATGAAATTTTGGGGTTATGTTCGTTGTATGTCGAACCGTCCACTAAGGAAGGATTTTTGGATATTTAGGTTCTAAAGGGGTGTTAAGGGTGTAGACCTACATTTAATTGAATAACAATATCTCCCGATTGATTTCCTTGGGGGATGCGATACTCGGCATATAAACTCATCATTCAGAATAAGAAGGCACATGTCTGAGGGTTTTACGATGTAGTGTATATTATGAGGTGTATGTGTGAAAAGTGGGGGTTGACGGATTCCTAACGGAGCAAGTATCTCCTAAAAGTCAGAGGCATAAAGTATGAAACTCAGGGGGAAATATCAGCTTGAAAAATAAGTAAATAGGTGGTCGACCGTTTTTTCATAAATCCAATTTAAGGGGCCCATGCGGAGGAGTGAAATTCTGGGGAAAGAAGTCCACTAAGGAAGGATTTTTGGATATTCACTCATCATCCCCCAGTCAAACCTATTGCAGTTAGAAACTTGAAATTTTGGGGATATGTTCGTTGTATGTCGAAAACGTCCACTAAGGATGGATTTTTGGATATTCAAGTTCTGAACGGTTGTTAAGGGGGTTAAACTTGCATTTCATTGATTAACAATATCTCACGAGTTGTTTCATTTGGGGATGTGATATTCGGCTTATAAATTAATCAATGAAAATAAGCAGATATATGTCTAAGGGTTTATCGATGTGGTGTATATTATGAGGTGAAAGGGGTGAAAATTGGGGGTTGGAGGATTCTTATCGAAGCGTGTATCTCTCAAACGACATTAGCGAGAAGTTTGAAATTCAACGGAAAAAACCAGCTTATAAAATAAGTAAATAGATGTTCTACCATTTTTTTTATAAATCCCATTTATGGGGTTCATGGGGAGGGGTGAAATTCTCAAAAATAAATGAAACAAAATGTTTTGACTGACTCACTCACTCATCATCGCCCAGCCAAAATTATTTAAGTTAGAAACATGGAATTTTGGGGATATGTTCGTTGTATGTTGAAAACGTCCACTAAGGAAAGATTTTTTGATATTCAGGTTCTAAAGGGGTGTTAAGGGGGTAAATGTGCATTTCATTGAATAACAATATCTCACGAGTGGTTTCATTTGGGGATGAGATACTTGGCATATTCGTAAACTAATCATTAAAAATAAGCTGACACATGTCTAATGGTTTTCTGATGTGGTGTATATTATGAGTGAAAGGGGTGAAAAGTGGGGGTTGAAGGATCCCTAACGGAGCGTACATCTCTTAAACGACATAGGCGAGGAGTTTGAAACTCAGAGGAAATCAATCAGCTTAATAATAAATAAAAAAATAATTAAATAAATAGGTGTTCGACTGTTTTTTCATAAATCTATTTTAAGGGGCCCATGGGGAGGGGTGAAATTCTGGAAGAAAAACGTCCATTAAGGAAGGATTTTTGGATATTCACTCTCATCGACCAACCAAAACTATTAAAGTTAGAAGAATTATATTTTGGGGATATGTTTGTTGTGTGTCGAAAACGTCTTCTAAGGAGGGATTTTTGGATATTCAGGTTAACGGGGTTAAACCTGCATTTCATTGAATAACAATATGACACGACTATGACGCAAGCATGCCGCGGGTACTTGCTAGTATTGTATAAAAAGGACGAGCAAAAAAAGAAACGTGCCCGTGAATTAATTAACTAAAAAAACTACAGTAGTGGAAATAAAACAACACTCCTAATCCTGTCTGACACTTTGACTGAAATAAAATTAATTAAACTGAAATTAATTTAAAATAAGGTCTATAATATTGTCATTATAGAATTACAAGGTTTAAAAACAACTTTTCAATTCTAGGAGTTTCAAAGAAAAAGTAAATATCATTAAAATTCACTCTCGTCATAAAATAAAAATATCTATACAATTTTTAACACCCTGTTTGTTCACTAAATTAAAAATATTAAATAGATGTAAATTTATACATTGACTCTATCAGTCCTACTTTCAATCTAACTAATTCTAAACATCATCATCATCTGCCAGTCAAGTATTAGGCCATGTGGCCTGTTATGGTTTCATTCCATCTTTTAGCTGGACGTCCAATATATCGTTCCGCCTTTGGTTGGTATCATACAATCTGCTTTGGGACTCATTCCCTAGGCATTCTGTTAACGTGGTCTCTCCAGTTCTTCCTATAGGTTCCTATGAAGTTTAATACAGGTTCTGTCTTTAGTTCTTTTCATCTCGCCCTCATTCCTTTCGTGGTCCCACGTGTGTATCCTACTGTGCGTCTCATAAACTTCATCTCAGCAGCAGTGATCCTAGTTTCATCTGGTTTTCGGATTGTACATGCTTCACTTCTAACCATAAACGAAAATAAAGATACCCTCTCTAGTATATTCAAATTTCTACAAATTTCACAAACATCATACTTACATCAGTTAACTCACGTTCATCGAATGTCCTTTTTACTCCGTAGAGAAAACAATTCTCTCATATCACTGAGTTAATATCACTGTCACTTCTTGCTATTCCGTTTCATGCATGTTACATCCTGGTTTAAATATCCAAGCGGTTAAGCTTAGCAATCGTAAAATGTCAAAACAGTTAATAATAATAGTAATAATAATATGACCAATTCTCGTGAACGTTATCTAATTTTATCACATCTCGAATGCATCAAGCTATCAATCTTAATCAATTAAGCAGCTGTTTTACACTGAATATTAATGTAGCCTTCCTAATAATGATTTTAATTTATCAGCATGTGGTATAAATCTCCACATTCCGTTCCTGATCACATTTACGATACATATCATCGCCACACTGCGGAAAACCTTTACAATGAACTAAGTTTCTTGAATCGTCCAACATGGATCGTGCTTTAAATAGCATCCTATTCACAATACAACCTTAACTTTGGAAGCATACTGTGTCTTCCACACCTTAAAATAATGCACGCAACTAATCTTCTCGTTGTGTATTAAACTTCACAAACTACACAAAAACATTGTGCATAAATATTGCACCATATCATACCAAAAAGACTTCTAATGTTCCACAGCTTATTCCCTTGAAAATTTCAATAACTGTTGCAACTCCATGTAACTAAATATATCCAGCTCCCAATTGATTACTGCGCTAAAATACATATATCATCTCCTCATTCTTGTCTATCACAGATTGTTATTAATAACAATGTATTATACAACAAATGATTTCATAAAAACATCGTCAGGGTTCAGCATTATCACCTTAAGTGAATAGTCAAGCTTCTAGCTAACCATCATGACTACATCATGTCTCAAATACAGTATAATTCATGACTATATTGTTTTAGATCCCTTAGTTGGGGGTGGTTAGATCTAAAACGTATGTGTTAATGTACCAATTTATAAGGTGATGCCTAGGATGGGATAGCTTCCCGTAGCTGGGTAAGCTTACCAGTGTAGAGTGTTGTTTGGTGTGTAGATGCTAGGGGATGCTCCTATAAAGACGTAAGTGTAACTCGGGGGATGAACCTCTGTGTACAGGTTAATGTACTAGCCTCTCAGCTGGTTGGAGAGAGTTATATAACCGACGTGCGTGCGTCAGCTATGTTGGCGGCTCGCTGCTTAGGCAGTCGGGCCGCTGCGGGAAGTACAATGAGGCTTGAGCTAGCAACTATTTGGCTACTATTGTCACTGTCAATCGTGACGGGAATCAGGAAGGGCGTTAGGACGTAAAGAGGCGTGTAATTAGTAAGACAAGTGTAGTGTACTGACCAAGTATTTATTGGTCAGTGAATATGAGATTGTAAGTCCCTTTTAGGGGAGTGTAATAAATGTTATAAGTTTAAGTGTACAAGTTTGTGGATGGAGGTTACAAAATATAGGATCTCTGAACACTTCACTGATGCTCACCTGGTGATAGCAGCCTGCAGAGCCTCCGGCGACACGCACTGTATGACAGATAATAGAGAGGCCCTGTCCCCATTAAGGTCTTCCTTCTTATAGGTTTTGCTGCTGTACTGTCAGCATTCCATTCGCATAGCTGCCCCAGTTAGTTATAGTGTAGATGTTATGAGTGTGATGCAAGTGTTTGGCAAGCCTTCCAAGCTGGTCGGCCGCCCTTGCTGTATAAAAGATACTGTTCTGGACTTATGAGATTTGCCAGTTAGGGGTGGTTTTGATAGATGATGGAGGGTGGCTTCCAGGGGGTGCAGCCCCCTGGGGGCTTGTACAAGCCTCTTCCTCTGTTTAGTTCGCGTCCCCGCGAACGGGAATGGAACGTGGAGTTGGGGTGTCGATGTAGTAGGCCGTAGTGGAATCTTCCTTGTATCTGATCTTCGTTTCTTCTGTTCCGTGTAGAGGTAGGGATGTCGTGTTGATGTATCGATGTCGTGTAGGTGTGAGATCAGCTCGTGTTCAGAGGGGCGGGTTTTGGGATATACGTATACATTTGACATTTTAAAACAGTGCCTGAGAGAAAAAAATTGACATTTGCAGTATATAAAGTTCCCCCAAAAAATATATGGTTTTAAACATTATGTAATATATTGTTGTGCAGGGAGGAAAAAACCCAGGGCTGGACGGGTGATTGTGCCGTCCGGCTCTGTCTTGGGGAAAAAATTGCTCCCTGCAATGAGAAAGATAGAAGAAGTAGAAAAATAGGTGTTCCAAGGTATACGTTAGGGGAAATATTTAAAATATGTTTATTGTTTTGGGATAAAACGGAACACCTTCACAAATTTGGGCATTAGTAGAAAGAAAATGAAAAGAAACAAATCATAATCATTGTGTACATGTGTGTGACAAAAATATGTGTATTCACAATGTGTGGCATCATAATTTTGTGTGTAGTGCCTTTGAACAATATTACCGTATTTTGTATTACATTATATTACATTATATACTTGTATCTATCTATCTTAATTATTAATTATGCTATACCTAGATGGCCGTGTCTATTGTAACTTGCGTGCACGCTACCCTTTGTATTTATGTGCCGTCCCACGGCTAATCCTGTCCGGCCGTTTCCCGGTGTAGTTTAGTGGTCGTGCCGCTGATATATACCCCTACTTTGTGAATCATTCTCTGTGGGCGAATGCCTTCACACTTGACAGTGAGAGTCGCCACCACAGATCGGTTGCGCCCTCATTGCCGTGTGTTGCGTCTCATCTTTGACGCTTTATGTTCTTTGTTTATGTTGATCTGTCAGCAAGCCTGATACCCCACAGGTATCAACCCTGCTGTTCAGATTTCTGGAGTGTAGCTGTAAAAAAATGGAGGTGCATGTGTTGGGTTGTGTGAAGATGAATACAAATTACGAATACAAATTAGTGCGTAAAGGTGGTACACAATAATATCATGGCACAAATAACATGCTGCTGCTGTATGGCAGTGAAATCATTGTCACCAGTGCCATATTCCTGGTGACGACGCCTGAAAAATGGAGAGGTTAAAAAACATATGAATGTTGCATATTCTTTATGTCGGCTCCTGTGTCAGTGTGTTCACTGGCTGAAGCTCTTTTTCCCCTGAAAAAAAATAGCATGATTAGTGTTAACCTGTGGCCATTATTAATATCATGTTCTCTTTACACATGATTGTTTTACTTGATGTATGATCGGGCTTATCCTACACGGTGCCGTAATATTGTTTCTTACTCTCAAAGTGTTTATATTAGTCTTAGTTAACCTAGTTAATCTAACTTAATGTATTACCGGGCTTACCCTGAGGACGGGTTTGTCAGTCATCAGGTGCCGAGATATTCTACCTTAATCTAAAAAAAAATTGCCTTAATTATAAAACTATGCTGTATATACATGCCGAGTGGACCTTATTCTAAAGCCGAAATGTGCTGTGCCCTATTTTAGCAACAGCGCTGGTTGAATTTGCTTATATCTAAGTGACCTAAAAATGGCACTGTAACTTAAATACTAAAATTTAGATGGAGGCTGTCCGTTCGATTTCTCTCGCGGGGGTGCCCTTGTAGTACATTGTTGGGACCGGAACCCAACAATGCCTCGTAGTCCCCTCCGTCTTAATCCTAATTGTCGACGTCTATGCTAGTGCTTATTAACTAGTATTAATATAGTCGCAGGCGGCTTACGGTGCCACTAAGCAAACCGCCTCGCCCGCTGTATTTGCCTGCTCTTTGCCGTTGCCTTTGCATATGTTGTCGTTGTTGGGTCGCCCACTTTAACCCCTGTGAGTTGCTCGCGATGCTCCTCGTTTAATGCCCTTGGCTGCCCGCTGCGTCGCCATTTATGTGGGCATTGGACATCGTCCAATGGCATAATATCATCTTCGCCCTTATTGGCCGTAATAGTATCTTTTTCGCCCTGATTGGCAGTAATAGTATCCTCTTCGCCCTTGTTGGCAGTAATAATATTCTCTTCGCCCTTATTGGCAGTAATAGCATCTTCTTCGCCCTGATTGGCAGTAATAGTATTTCACTCCTGCGCATAGGAGTCTTGCTTCTCGCTCTAGAAGCCCTACTTACTTATATTTAACTAAAAGTCTAGTCCTAATTTGGTCGTCCCTTGGGTCCTCTCTTGAGTCCGGTGCGGAGTTGGCTATCTCTCCCCCCGTTCGTCAAAAGTCTCCCCAGCAGGTCTTGGCTTCGATGACCGTGGCACATAGTGGGTGTAACATCTCTTCGTCCTAGGGGCAGGCTAGGCACACCTAGGATTCCGAAGTTTGCCCGTGCCGGGCCATGAATGCCTCAACCTTACGTAGTTCGTCTTTTTGGTCTAGTCGTTAAGTTAACTAGGGTAAGGCTCATCATCGCCTTACCCAGCTCTGCTCCTGTGTGGTGCCTTTGGCCTTCTGCTTACGTCGTTATCACCAATCAGCGTGTTATCAGATTCCTTTTGTGTTATCTATATATATAAAAATATAGTGTAACCTGTAAATAATTTGCTGTGTGATTAATGTAAATTGTTTTAAGTGTTTTGGGGTTGTAGAATCTTCTAAGTGCATAGACTACTTTAGGCCTCCTGTTGCTACGTCGGATTTCCAGCGATAATGCCTTGTTACTTCTCTTGCAGGCGTTAGTAGGGTTTATGGCGTTAGGTTCCCTGTTATTGGGATCCGGGGGGAGTTATTTGTAGAGTAGGCTGAAAGCATGGTAGGAAGGGGGTTGCGCATCTTTGGGCTCCCTGTTAATGGTGGCCTTGAGCCGATAATGCTATCAGGATGCTTCTACAGTGAGTGGACGGGGGTAGGTATTTCCCGGGTTTGCAAAAATTCTAAGAAAGTGTCATGCAGGTTTAATAATAATAACCCTCAGTATGTGGACGGGATATTCCATGCATGTATCTGGATATGAGGCGTATCCGCACTCATGTAAGGATAGGTATAGGGTGAAGCGTAATAATACTATGTCCCTTTCATGCGGGATTATTTAATAAAAAGAATTGTTAATATAAATTTGGCCTCATCTCTTGCTTAGAGATGTGCATTACACTTAATTGTCGTTTTCCGACACACCCCTAATACTCGGGTGTTAGCATTGAGGTCCAGGGCGTAGTGAGCCCTCTCTTTAAACGCATGAAGTCTATCAACCCCGATGTATATTTTGTTATGTAGTGTAGCTGTTTTTATCGTGTCTGTATGTCTGTGTTGGCTAATGCTGTAAGTAGGAAGGTTATGGAAGGGGAGTATGGTAGTAAAATGGTAGCCTGTGGGTGGTATATTGGTAATCCCGCTGGGATTGTCCACCTATGCTCCTGTCATCCTCCCTTGGTCCATGTCTGCTTTCTATCCGCTTCTTGGGATAGTAAAGTGTGGTGACGCTGTGACGTCATGGCCTAATCTGGTCTCCCATTTGTAGTGTTAATGTAGCACGTGATCGTAGTGTGCCTGGCCATGTCCTGATTGCCTGTAATGATTTTTTTTAGAAATAAAGTCGAGAAAAGAAGTTATTAGGGGGAGGTCTTGTTCCCTCAGAGCCCCTGTCTGTATTCGCCCCTGCTCAGTGAGCGCGTGTGTGTGGGACTATGTTCCGCTACATCATGCGGGCGGGAGGCCTCTTATCGGCTAAGTCCTATCGTATATCGCGTGTCTGAGTGTCAGATGGCGCGTGCAACTTGTCAACATCTTTGTAGATATGTCCCTGTGGCCCTAAGATAAGTCCGGCTTATTATGTCTGTACATTGCTAAATGTCACAACTGTTGTAGCAGTGCTGAAAAATGTATGGCATTATAATTGGTTTGTGTTTGTGATTCCATGGTCACTTCCGATATAACAATAGTGTCTGTCGACGGCAGTGTTGCAGTGCAGCGGAATCTGCAAGTCAGTATTTCGTCATGTTATGTTTTCATTTGTTTGTGTACATGAAGTCTTGACATTGCGTATGTCGCTGTCGGAGCGTGACTTTTTGCCAGTATGTGAGTGTTGTCACTGGTTGAGATTCCGGGAGTGCCAGTGTGTCAATCCGTCCTGTTTTTGCTAGTACTGTTGTGTGGACACTATTCCATAAGACCTTTGCCTTGCGAAATTTCTATACCTCTGTCTGGGAAATCTATTTTCTATGTCAGGTGTAATCGAAATTTTTCCATGGTGTTTGGCCGGAGGAAATGTGGTATTAACTGTTTATGTATTTGTATGGGCCAATTTCGGTGTAATTGGGAGTCTGGATAGTTGTTTTCCACGGTGTCCGAATTTTACTGGGCATTTGGACCCGCAATTTCATGTAATTCTCTGTGTTCTATGTCTGCGTTGTCTGTTGGTTTTGAGCGCCCCTTGTATGTATTTTGATTGTGTTTTTCGTACCAAAAATACCATTGGTTAGTTTGTTTTTGGCACGCGTGTATTGTGTGATCGTGAGTTCGGACCCGGCTTGCTGTAAGGACCTGGTATGACGATATCTGTGCTGTATATACCATGGCACATGTATCGTGTATTTGAAATGCGCAGATGAAAATACGCATTCCTGTGAAGAGTATGTGTCTTTTTGAATTCTCCTCGTAGTGTAATTTGGGGAGTTATGGGGTTCTGGACTTGGCGTGAATGAATGTGTATTTCCCAGCTCCGCCTGGAGTGCTCTTAGTCCGTCTGTGCCAGCAAAGGTCGCCCACGCGGAGTGTGTTATCGCTGAGTGTGACAGTATTGAATTACAATGGCGTGAGCACTCACTTGTTACTTGTCTGGCTCTGTTCATGTTTCCAGCACGTGTATGTGTGTGAATTTGATTGCCCGTTTTCTTGTTGTGATCATGGCTTTCCGCCATGTAAAGGAACCTTCCACTGAATACATTCGTGTCCCCAAGCTTTGTGTTAATGTAGCGTGGGTCGAATATATCCCTATTAATGGTACTAAATGTCGTTATGCACGAGTGTCTCCGGGCCGCTAGTCGCGTGTTTGGTGACTAGGTGTCGGAGGTGATTTTATTGTTTTCCGCGTATGAATACCTGCTAGTGTAATTGTCCCTACTTTCCTATCCTGCAACTGGATAGCTACCCGACCTTACATTCCTGGTATTCAGAAGGTTGCGGGTTTGAGACCGTCTTTAACCAGGGTGGTTATTCCTGTTGCCATTCGGGCTTGTGTCCTTGGGACAGTTTGGCAGTGTATTACTGTTATGTGGCAATGTAAATTGACTGTGTGTCTTCCAAAATTAAGTAATGGTGTTTCCCCCTTGAGCTGTGAGTGTTACCCCATGGTGTTTTTATGTCTAGTTTGCGCGTTGTTAAGGAGGACGAGAAAAATTCATGTTATAGGCATTGTAGTGTATCAGGTATGCTTATGGATTAAGTACATACAGTTCAACTTGGATAACTTTCCTTCCACGGGATTAGTGAAAGAGGCGAAAAGGAAAAAAAAGAGTTATGCAACGATCCGAATTAAGAGAGCTCTTTGAATAGAGTAGAGAAAATATATTGTATCTCGTCTGCACAATGCTTTATGCTTATTAAAGCGGGTTGCCATGCGGCGGTCGTAAATAATGTCAAAATGTTGAAAAATGAAAGGTAGGACCTGAGTGTACTATGCACCTAAATGGCGACGTTAGTACGACGGTAATCTAGTTACGTCTCAGGGAAAATCTACCATTTTTGAAAAATAGTTTGAGATTCTTGATTCTTGCATACGCTTAGGGCTCTCGGCCATCACAAGAGAATCTATCAAACTGTGGGGCCGGAACACAGAACACCTTAGCCATTTCTACTTAGAAAGGCCTGCCTAAGCTCTATGCTGTGGTTCGTTGCCTAGGCTGTGTTCGGAATAGCTCTTTCCGGCCTTAAGCCGCGTGGCCCGACTGATTGGCTTCCGCTTGGCTTTGCATATTAGAAACTTTACGTTAACCAAGTTATAATGTGGACCAACTATGATCAATAACCATTGATGGCCTGAAAAAAAAATGCTAGGGGCCAAAAAAAACAAGAAGAATTTTGAATGATACATTTTTGATTTAGCCATGTTCCCATGTATATACATAAAAAATGTGCAGTTTTTGTTTGTGAGTCTCTATGTGTCTATTATCGTATTTCTCACGTGTAAACGAGCCTACGTGTATTTATAATAGTGGTGCAAGTGATATTGGTTTATTTTGTACTCCTGGTGAAAGTCGTTATCCCCGTCCGAGCGTCCTTGGTCTGAAAGGTGAATACTTTCGCCCTGTTACTAGGGCATAGGCCCCTGAAACCCATTGAGGCGCTTCTTTGCCATTTTCTGGCGGTTTTTTCTAGCAAAGTAAGTCTGGGCCTACTTTCACCGTAGCGCCTGGCTGTTGGTTTGAGTGTGCCTGTGTTCGAGGGACTAATTGCGCTCTGCGCTACCCTAGTAGAGTTTACGGGGGTGTGTGTATTTTTCACTGACCGGTCTCGGGGGGTAGGTAATAAGACCTTTCTTATACCCCGTGTACTGTGTGTTAGCGCCTGGTCAGAGTGTGCGGGTGTGTGTTGTGCACCCTGAGGGCCTGAAGGCAACACCCTCTTATGCATTCGCACCTGGGGTACGAATGTCAGTGCCCGCTTTCGTCCTGACAAAATTGCCCTTTGAACTAGCGGTAAAGGCCGTTTGATTGCTTGTGTTTGCCCTGGCGATGTAGTGGCGTGTAGTCTGACCGCTTTTTGGCCTGTGGCCACGGTAGACTCCTGCCCTTGTGTTTGCCTATTTGTGTAGGTGTGTGTGGGCTTAATGTGCTGTGGGGCGGACTCTACGTCCTCAGCCCATGACATGGTTACCTCCCGTTTTCTCCCTGTTATGTCATGTGTGCCGGAGAGTCCTGGCTTCAACTCCCTCTCGTTCGTCCGTTCCGAGGGGATTGGCGTAGGTTCTGCTCCTCGGTTTGGCAAAATTGCCTTCCGAACCGGAGCTGAAGGACGTGTATTTATGTAACTTGGGTCCCGCAGTGTGCTGGAGTCTAACCTGGCCGTCTTCTGGACTGTGGCCACGGTGAACTCCTTCCCATGTGTTGCAGTACGTGGCGAGAGGGACATCCTCGCAAATTGCCAAGTTAGCGTATCTACGCTTATGTCCTCTCTCGGCTGGGCTGGCGGCCCTGCCATGAACTCAAAAATGGCCTTGTTGGCCTGGGTTTCTCGGTAATCAGCCTAAATTTTGAACGTGTTTTCGTGCGGATGGGATAGTGTGCTACCATCTGTGTGTGGTTATGTATGTGTGCCGAGTGTGGATCTCCGTATGTGTCCACGTCTGTACTTGCACTCGTGGTCCTGGCGTCGAGTTAGCCATTGCGTGCGTAGTCAGGCCCGTGTGCCTAGTGGACCTGTATGCCCTATTGTCAGATTGTAGCGTGGATGTCCAAATGTCATGCAAGTGTCTCTCATGCCCGCCCCTTCGTTCGTTTCGCCGCCGATCGCGGGTTTCATCCCTTATCGGAGCATGTGATCCTGCTGTCGGCCCAGTTGGGTCTCTATAATCCCGGTAGTGTGTCCGTCTGTAGGCCCTCGCCCGCTCTTCCCTTCTGTGTCTTCCTTTGTCCGTCCTGGTAGTTTGTTCTACTGTCCTTTTCGGTTACTTTGGGGTGGGTAGTCCCGTTCCTCCCTGTATTGGTGTTGGGGGGACATGTCTCCGGTCTCGCCCGTTCTCTGCCCTATTGGGCTTCCGGGCCGGTTCCGGTAATTGTTTGTGTGTGGGTGTCTGCTCCCGCAATGTGTTGGAGGGTGGTCTGTCCGATTTCTGGCCTATTGTTGCCTCCCTCCCCTTTGTGTTGTTGGTGACTTAGGTGGACATTCGTGCAAATTGCTGCGTTAATGTGCCCACGCCGATGTCGTTTGTGTGCTTTGTGAGTTTTCCAGCTGCCAGCTCAAAATGAATGTTAGTGCCTTGAAGCTCTATAAATTCGCCCCAAAGCTCGGCGTAATCGTTCGTGAGCTCTTTGGCTTGGTCAGCTACCTTCGTGTTCTGTGTTCGTGCCCTGTGGTGGTCCTCCCTCAGTCTGTAGTATTGTTGTGTCAATTCATCATGTCTTTTATGTAGCCGCCAGTGTGTAATATTTAATTGTGTGCTAATTGTGGCTATTCGAGCCCTGATGTCCCGTGACTCCCTACTAGAGGTCTGCGGGCTAGTGAGTGCCCTCATAATCGGCCCATAATGCATCCGTGTGAGCTTTTGCACTTTTCGTAAGCGGTCCTGCTCGGCCCTAATTCTGCTATGGGCTGCTATGATCCCCTGGTATAAGTCAATGTTCCTCAGCGTGGCCTGTCGTGTATGTGAGTTCATGCTTGTATATTATGTTGAGGACGAAGAGAAAGAAAAAAAAATTTGGTTGGGGGTTGTTAATAATGCCACGAGTCCCCGTGTAAAAAAGGGGGGAAGAGAAAAATTTCTCTCGTGTAGCTAGGGGAAGGAAAAAATAATGCCTTCTATAAAAAAAAATCACCTTTTTCGCTTGACTGCGTACGGTACGGGCCGTTTTGTCCACGAGAACTCGTTGTATGAGCCCTTTGTTTACTGTGTGTGGTACCCGGCCTCCACCAATCTGTTTTAGATCCCTTAGTTGGGGGTGGTTAGATCTAAAACGTATGTGTTAATGTACCAATTTATAAGGTGATGCCTAGGATGGGATAGCTTCCCGTAGCTGGGTAAGCTTACCAGTGTAGAGTGTTGTTTGGTGTGTAGATGCTAGGGGATGCTCCTATAAAGACGTAAGTGCAACTCGGGGGATGAACCTCTGTGTACAGGTTAATGTACTAGCCTCTCAGCTGGTTGGAGAGAGTTATATAACCGACGTGCGTGCGTCAGCTATGTTGGTGGCTCGCTGCTTAGGCAGTCGGGCCGCTGCGGGAAGTACAATGAGGCTTGAGCTAGCAACTATTTGGCTACTATTGTCACTGTCAATCGTGACGGGAATCAGGAAGGGCGTTAGGACGTAAAGAGGCGTGTAATTAGTAATACAAGTGTAGTGTACTGACCAAGTATTTATTGGTCAGTGAATATGAGATTGTAAGTCCCTTTTAGGGGAGTGTAATAAATGTTATAAGTTTAAGTGTACAAGTTTGTGGATGGAGGTTACAAAATATAGGATCTCTGAACACTTCACTGATGCTCACCTGGTGATAGCAGCCTGCAGAGCCTCCGGCGAC
The DNA here is from genome assembly GCA_946902985.2 of Meconema thalassinum. Classification (NCBI taxonomy): domain Eukaryota; kingdom Metazoa; phylum Arthropoda; class Insecta; order Orthoptera; family Tettigoniidae; genus Meconema; species Meconema thalassinum. The sequence continues at coordinate 27,667,345 of OX336397.1, read as the reverse complement.
TCGCACTGTATGACAGATAATAGAGAGGCCCTGTCCCCATTAAGGTCTTCCTTCTTATAGGTTTTGCTGCTGTACTGTCAGCATTCCATTCGCATAGCTGCCCCAGTTAGTTATAGTGTAGATGTTATGAGTGTGATGCAAGTGTTTGGCAAGCCTTCCAAGCTGGTCGGCCGCCCTTTCTGTATAAAAGATACTGTTCTGGACTTATGAGATTTTCCAGTTAGGGGTGGTTTTGATAGATGATGGAGGGGGGCTTCCAGGGGGTGCAGCCCCCTGGGGGCTTGTACAATATGATACATAGATCATCTTCTTAGTTCTGCAAAGCTATGTCTGAAAATAGGACCATCATCCTAGCAAAGTCCTGGCTTCACAACTCCTACCTAAATTCACATCTACCTGAAGTCCGACTTACTATCCTCATCAGCTACAATGAAAAATCCTGTAAAAAACTAATATCTATCCAACAATGCTAAAAGTTCATTTCTCTTCTCAGAATACCTGACAATTGCAAATACTGCATCAAATACGACGAATATGCCATAATAATGCTTCCAACAAATAGGGAAAAATCTCCAACGGGAATAAATCTTAAAAAAAACTGATTCAAAACCTAATCTAGAATTTACACTAACAGGAATCTAAATCTAACACAAAAATCGATATAAAAATATTCGTCACTGATAACTTGACATGTTCCTACATCTACTAGAATAAGGAAAAAGTCTTCGTCTACCTGAGCTGCAAACTGCTGGAATAGGCTCATTTTACCCGGGTTGATATATGACTCGTTCCTGCGGCTCCCGGTTTCATGTCTCCATCTCTGCATTCGCCTGCCCCTGGATGATAAAACAACATCGGATCGGATCTTGCCTCCTCCTTTCTCCATTCCTCGGCCGTTTGGGCTGGAATCTGAAGCCCTGTTTAACTACTTTCAGCATCGCTTTCTCCCTTCTCCATTCCTCGACTGTTTGGGCTGGAATCTGAAGCACCGTACAACTACTTTCAGCATCGCCTTCTCCCTTCTCCATTCCTCGACTGTTTGGGCTGGAATCTGAAGCCCTGTACAACTACTTTCAGCATCGCCTTCTCCCTTCTCCAGTCCTCGACTGTTTGGGCTGGAATCTGAAGCCCCGTACAACTACTTTCAGCATCGCCGTCTCCCTTCTCCATTCCTCGACTGTTTGGGCTGGAATCTGAAGCCCTGTACAGCAACATTCAGCATCGCCTTCTCCCTTCTCCATTCTTCGACTGTTTGGGCTGGAATCTGAAGCCCCGTACAACTACTATCAGCATCGCCGTCTCCCTTCTCCATTCCTCGACTGTTTGGGCTGGAATCTGAAGCCCTGTACAGCTACTTTCAGCATCGCCGTCTCCCTTCTCCATTCCTCGACTGTTTGGGCTGGAATCTGAAGCCCTGTACAACTGCTTTCAGCATCGCCATCTCCCTTCTCCATTCCTCGACTGTTTGGGCTGGAATCTGAAGCCCTGTACAGCTACTTTCAGCATACGAGTCGAAGTCATGCTTCGTCCAGTTTATTCAGCGTAGATTCTACAAGATCTCTCGTACTATTCCAATTTTGAATGTAATTTGGAAGTGTTAAGTCACTCCTCTCATTCATACGGTGTTCAATTATCCAGTTTACCAAATCATAGTAGTTTACTGACTCATCTCAATGTTCTCAAAATGTGTTGTATAATCATCCCTTTTAACTTGAATTTCTGAAGTTCCGTTCTTCAAAATCGATGAATATATTTCGTAAAATTTTGTAAATGTTTATGGAATGCCGTATCGTAGCTAATCGTAGCAGATTGTTGTATAGCTTGGTGAAGTGTAACAGTGCTTCCCATGTATTGTTGAAATTTAATTTCAATACGTATGTCCTCATAGTTAATGGTTTCTGGTGTTGGAGAATATTCTAAACAGTCTTCTACTTGCACGTCGCTGAGTAACTTCAATTTCACAAAACAAATGTTCAATTTTGCAATAAAGTGTTGTGAAATACATGGAAGAATTGTTCATATAATTTTCAATTAAATCGATCTCTTTGAATACATTACTTCTATAATGTTCAATTCACACTATAATGTACCTCCACTCTCGTAATGCTTGGCCGGAATAACACTCGCTATAGCGGTCAAATTCAATTTCTCGCGCACTCAATATTGGCGAGCTCACAATACATCTGTCTCTCCGGACATTTCAGAAAGGAATAATCTCCCCATATTATGGAGACAGCGTCGTCTAGAAATGTGGCTCTCGACTTCTCGCTCAAATTCATTAAACGACTTCTTCTGTCGAATTAGGACCTCTGTTCTCAATTTTGAAAACATAGAATAATGTGTTATTTTTTCTACGTCGAAATTGGTATCTCTCTTGGATTCATCTGGTTAGAGTAATTGCAAAAGTCACTGAAGTAATTAACCAATATAATATTCCAAGTGGTCAATTGAGTGATGGGATTTCTCTTTCCATTTCTCGCCTCGTGCTGCTTCCTGCCGTTTGACAGTGAGCCGATCACACGTCATCCCCTCAATGTCTTTCTCTGCACGTGGAAGCTCGTCCTCACTCGCCGCTCGGTAGAAGCAGGTTTGTCGGCGATTCAAAAGAAGAAACTCCCCTTGCCGACAAACGTCAAATGGATTGACGTGTCAAACACCGACTCTGGCTTGCTTTTAATTAAAGTATACAATAACAAGTCTTCTCTCTCGTAACAAATTGTAGCAGTAATAATCATATCATGACTATTTCGATTCTTGACATCGTAACTTCTTTAATAATGGTCCAACTTACTTCAAATAAGAGATTTAGCAATAAACATGTCCACAGATGCCAAAAGTGACTTCGCAAAAGCAAATAATTGTGGTCAGTACCCATATTGTTATGGGTGTTATTCCCTAAACCTGAAGCACATTACGTGAGGTTAGATACTTCTCTGATGCAATACATTTAGGCTTTTAACTCTACTTTCGAATAAGTGTGTAGTAAAATTATATATTAATAGAATGTTTTTCATACACAAGATTATTATATACTTACCCGGGATCCCCCATGTGGGTGCGGGTTAGAATACACCCACGGTATGTTCTGTCTATCGAAGGAGGCGACTAATCGGACCGACACGACCGGCTGACATAACTGACTTTGATTTGGATGCGGAGGGAAGAATTCATGCACGGTACCCCCTGCCTGTCGTTAAAAGAGACTAATAGAGGGGCCTTTTCAAAGGTCGATTTCGATTTCCAGTTCCAATTTTCGTTTGACCCTTTGAAATAATCGTGCATTCTGTTTGGAGAAGGGTCACCAACTTGGTCATTTGGTCAGAAAGCCTAGACTGTATACCCCATCCCGACAGGCGGGTGCGCCATGTACCCTTGGAGTGGTATCCGCCTCACAACACTGCCAAATACTTGCGCCGAATAAATCACTGTGCATGCTAAGGGGTATGTGCCTGTTTAAGGCACTAGGAACTCGGGCAATACTTACTATCGCCAGGTAGGTATTGCCTTGGCTGGGTATCTTCCACAGTGATGGTCCTCTTTCGAAGTAGGTGGCATTCGGGGAGGATGATAACGGGATGACCCATAAGCGGTCTAAAAAATCATCCGACGGTGGCTCTCTTAAAAAGCGATCTCTTGATTGTCGGATCAATAAAGGTGACTCTCAAGGTGTATACACCTGGGAAATTCACCTTGGGATGAAACTTTTAACGCACGTTTCCCTGATGACGAGTCGACTCGCTACCTGGTCGCTACCAGCACAGACGGGAGTGATGTTAAACTGGTATAACCCATAATACTTTCTTAGGACACCGAGGGGAAATTTGGAGATCTTTACGTGATTTCCAGGCTCCGGAACGGGCATGTCTTGCTCTACACCGTTGACAGTAGGCAACCCGAATTGTTGCTGGAATGCACGCGATTCGGCGAAATTCCCGTTCAGGTCCCTAAACATGAAACTTAGAATGAGTTACTTTCCATCGTGAGCCCATAATAGTGACGCTGAATTGTTGCGGGATCTGGGAAGAGGGGCGTCGACAAGATAAGGTGCATTACCCGAAAGATTGGAGAGGACAGGATCGATACCAGCGCTTTTATTCTCCATTTTGAGGGTGATGTTCTGCCTAAGCAGGTGAAGGTCACATCGTACCACTGCGATGTTTGACCTTACATCCCTCCACCTATGCATTGCTATCAATGCCTGAAATTCAAGGCATGTTTCTGCCTGGTGAACTGCCAAGGCCATGTGTAGAGTGTGTGGCAAGGGGACACATGAGGTTGAGAGGTGTACACCTCTCCCGATTTGTCCTAACTTCCAAGGAAGCCACTCTTCACTATCGAAGCAGTTCCCTGAGTTCTGTAAAGAAGCCAAGATTCAAAATATAAGGACTCTTGATTCGCTTTCATGTCAAGAGATACCGTGTTATGAATACTCCCAAATTTCTGGTATCGTTTGCTAATACAACGACGCCCTCTATTATCTCTGCCGCTCGAGTTCCGAGAGTTGTGCCATCGACGTCCGTATTTTCAGCAGTTCTAGACCAGTAAAAATTGTTATGCCAACTAAACCGGCGCAATCGGAGAAGAAGTCCCCTTCTTCTCTGAAACGGTTGACCAAAGAGTCTTCCCGGGCTAGTGGATGAAAGAAGAATCCCACCTGATATCATAAAGGTAGCAGAGAAGAAGGAGACGGTGCGCCTCCGTCTCTCTCTCGCCCTGCAGCCAATGGGATGACAGCAGTATCTGCTCCCCCGACCATTAAGGTTACGATGCCGAGAGAAGTCAAGCCCGTTCGTGTGGAGGAACTCCCCTATAGGAAGAAATCTTTACCGGCGGATACGAGAGAAACGGTTCAACGCCGTCACTCTACATCTCCTACTGACAAGGCTGCTCACCTATCCGCAGGCCATCCCGTTCCCACTACCAGGAGCGGCCATGTTTAGCAAGGAACTGGTGTCTGTGGGGAAGGGTCCACCTACTTCTTTGAATAGACGTAGACAACGGTCACATAATATAAATGGTCTAGAAGGGTTGGAGACGGACACCTAGTCTTCGGACAGGGAGAGAGCCCCTCGACACCGCTCTTGCTCTTCCCCAAGAGCGAGACCGAATCAGACCGACGAGTACTGCGTGCCTCGTAAGAGCGCTCCCTCTTTCATCTTCATCTTCGGATGTTTTCTCTCCTCTCCTATAATCTCCACCTAGAAATGGGTGGCAAACGGTCAAGCGTAAGTAGAATATCACTTCTACTTAAGTCATATAGCACTGTTACAATGGAACTATAGTCGCTATTCTCGACATATCGCTGAGTTAGGTCAACTAATATCTTCGTTCTCGGCAACAATTGTCTGTCTTCAGGAATCCAGGTTTCATCCTGGACATGAGACTACAATACATCACTTCAAACTCATCTCTGAGACAGGGTTGACGAAACCTTAGCCGCTGGTGGCGATTTCACTCTCGTCCACTCTAGCGTCTTTAGTGAAGAAGTGCCGCTGCGTAATTAGCTAGAAGCAGTTGCAGTTCATACTTGCCAGTAATGGCATCGGTATGTAACGCCTACCTCACACTGGATTCTCAATAGGATTACAACCAGCTGGTGGATCTAGTCTCCCAGCTTCCCCCTCCTTTTCTCCCTCTGGAAGACTTTAATGCCCACAGCACCATCAGGGGCTCCGCTACTTCTAGCGGTAGAGGGAGAGATTTTGAGAGATTGATCAGGCGGCTGGACCTGTGTTTGTTGAATACAGGGGAACCTACGCACTTCTCTATTGCACATGGCTCAAATGGAAAAAGATGCCTAAATACCTAAAGGCAAAACTTTATGAGACAGTTGTACGTCCGGCAGCAATTTATTGGGCAGAATCCCGCCCAATGGCAAGAAAACGTGAACAGGCTCTGCACACGATGGAGATGAAGATGCTCCGTTGGACATTTGGACTGACTAGATATGACCATGTCAGAAATACAGATGTTCGACAACAATTAGGGAAGCTCGTCTCCGTTGGCATGGTCATGTTATAAGAATGCCGGACGACTCTGTCGCCAAAGTGGACTCAGGTGGAATGCGACCACGCGGACGACCTGTGAAGCGTTGGATCGACAACATTAAGACGGATATGCACGATGTTGGCTTACAACCTGCAGATGTCAACGACAGTAAAAAGTGGAGAAGATGTAGTAGAGCAGCGGACCCCATACTGGGATAAACGCTAGGAAACAATAATAAGAAGAAGACATCACCTTGTGCAGTCGTGCACTGGTTCCCCTGCTATACTGGGGTGTGCACGACGACCTCTGTAATAGTTACCATTTCCTCATTATTGTACTCTTCCGAACCAGAGAGCCTTCAAAGTACTGTATCCGTTTAAACCATTTGAGCTGCTTGTCGAATCCGAAGATCAACTGGATTGCAGAATCTCGAGGTCCCCGGCTAATACACCTGAAAATCCTATCAACAAGAGCTAAATGGGGGATGCACACTTCCAAAGATCATGGTTTGGTTATGCAGAACTGAGTGGGTAAACTGAATAAACGAAGAGGACGAGAAACTTGCCATTCTCGGTTAAGTGGGCGTAAGTAGTGGTTACAAAACTAACGAATTAAATTTATTAAAAGAATAATTTAAAAATTTAAGTTAACAAATAATCCGTAAATGTTTACATATGATCCGTAAAGTGATTATTTAAAATTATCCAATAATCAGACAATAAAATAAAGTCCAACTGACGTTAGAAGTGCTTCACTTCTCATAAAAAATAAATAAATAAAATCAATCAGCTGTTAGCACAACTACACTTAAATTCACACTCTCTCTCATAATAAAATCTGAACAAATATTGTTGTTAATACAACCAATGTCTTCCAATGACATTCCTCCTTACTGTTACATAACCATCCATTTATAGTAATAATGAAAATTATTTAACACTGATCTATCATAAGATCACTTCTGTACAAAAATAAACATCCTTGATGTAGTCGTCAAACATCACTCCTCTTAATGGTTTACACGTTTAAAATATTTTAATAAATTGAAGAAAAGTTTAATTATCTCTTAAAACTCTCTAAATTATTAAATTATTAATAATAATTGAAGTTATTATTAAATGTTTAAATAAAAAGATATTAATATTTTCTGAATATTAATTAAAGTTTGCAAAATATTCATCAATGTATTGCAGCTCGCGATGGGCACATCCTGTATTGATTGATATCCAAACTTGCGGTCGGAGGGACCTGAAAGTGTAATCATCCAATCACAACCGAACAGTCGTCCTGCATGATCAATTGCAGCAATGTAGCACCACTCCTTCTGGGTGTTGCAATTTCCATTTTCTTCAGTGTATTTTCATGATAAAATTCTTTTCCACATATGCAACAAGCCATAGCCGCGTTCTTGCTCCCCTGTGACGTTCAAAGACAGTTTTTCTTCATGCACAAAGCTTAATGTGCGAGCCAAGCTTGTTAAATAATTAATTATCTCCTTGACTGCAATAGGTCCACTGTATAGTTTATTCTCTCTAGGTGAACCGAATTGTATAGCTTGGATTAAGGAATCTGCTTTTTAAAATATACACTAAAGCTCGAGGGTTTCAGTTCCTGATAGGAGATATTCCAAATCGCTTCGTCCCCAGGTGGACAAGATTGAACAGGTTTCACGAGGCATTCAAAGTCGGCATAAGCCACGAATGGAACTTCAACCTTATGGTGCACATCTCTTAAACACAATTTGAAACTGCCATCGTGTAATTTTTACACGTTCAATTTGTTGGTCAAGACAGTACATTTTATGGTCTGCTAGTTTCTCGGCAGCACTTCGCCCGTGCTGGCCATCGAAACAGAAAAGCACCGCATGCATATAGCCGAGACATTGTTTTTCTTGTTTATATAAGTTTTCTTAGCGCTAACTTCTTCCGGGAGTTGTAGGTATGTACTTCATCTCAGAGGGTTATACTTGTTAATTCTAACCCGCAGACCATCTACGCCCAACAGAGACCACCTTCTACCTTTCATTACAGATTCACGCAATTCCGGGACTATTTTTATAAACTGTTAACACATTTATTTAGATCCGTTCCCTTAAACACAGCCACATTCTTCATTTTAAAAGCTCGATCACGTACCTCCTTGTGCACGTTGATAAACAAACATTGGAGCATAACATTCATCTTTATTGGATTATGGAAAATGAGTTCTCTTTGTATAAGCTTAATTACCCGCTCTTTCACTTCCTCAAGATATGCTTCCGCATAATCACAGGTCTCACATCGAATAAAATAATATCGCATCGGTCTGTAAATGCCGATTCATTGACCGCAACTCCCTCGCGATCAGGACCTCTAGACAGAAGAGCATTCTCTGTAGGCTCGCACCTTCTACGCTTGTTAGGTTTTAGTGACCACAAGACTCCTGCTTTTTTACACTGATAAAGGGTGCCGCATGAATGCATGTGGCTTTTCCTACTTGATTCTCTAGTGATAGCATAAAACGCTCTCTCTATAAGAAGCAATTACCTATCTCAGTAGCTTGCTGAACATTAGCAATCCCAACATTAGGGCCTCCATTTTATACCTGTCACAGATTGCCACACCTAGCCAAATCTAACAGTGAGTGCAATAAAGCATGTTGTGTATACATACCTACTTTCAACTTTTATTTACTTGCACAGTCATTACTTAGACAATATGACCACACAGCAGTGAGTGCAAGACAGCTTGTTCTGTATACATACTAACTTTCGACTTTTGGATGTTTTGACATCACTGCACCTGTAAAAGATATAATACAAGTCCTTATAATAGAACAAAGTTTATTAGCGTTGATCGCTTGTAACTAAAAGTTTAAGTTCCTATGACAGAACACAGAGTAATAACATTGCTCGGTTGGCCCCCCAAAATACAAGCCCCAACAATAGAACTTAAATAATTTGCATTGCTCGGTTGTAACAAAAAGTACAAGTCCCTATTGTAAAAACTTGGTTTTTTAGCATTGCTCGCTTGCCTCCTTTAATAGAACACGTAGTAGTAATATTCCGCCATATTTACTTTTCTTAATACCAATTCTCAGAATTAGCACAATTGTTCACTTAAGTTGTAATTGTTTATAACATTTCCTACTGTTTATAAAACGTTGTAATTGTAACATTTCTCATTGTTTATAATAATAATTTTATAATTCTATATACATTTGCAATTGATCAACATTTTAAATTGTTTATAACATTTTGTAATTTGTCAATGTTTGGTTAGTTCACTGCGGACTAGGCCAATAAAGTATTTATGTAAACATAGTGTCCTAAGCCTTTATTTTTGGTAATGTACAACAGATTGCTATAGTTTGTTAACACTTCATCAACAACCTTTGACGGCATAACGTCGTGTTTATAATAAAAACAGGAAAGGTTTACAGAATTATTATTATGTTTTTAATATTTTTTTTATAGAATGAATAGCCAAGGGGAATGTTTAATAGAATGAATAGCCATGGGGAATGTTTAATAGAATGAATAGCCATGGGGAATGTTTAATAGAATGAATAGCCATGGGGAATGTTTAATAGAATGAATAGCCGTGGGGAATGTGATATCCGAAAAGTCTTATTTATCTTGCAAACCTTTGTTATTGCAAACATAATCAGCATCCCTTTCAATAAATATTGACAGCATTGTACAGAAGAAACACAAGTAATCATTGTTTATACATTTTTGAAATTGTTTATAACATTTCTAATTGATTATAAAATTTGTAATTTAGATTAGCAACATTCGTTAACATGGACAATTGTTTATAACATTAGCATTCATTTTATCAAAGGTTTATAATATTAATATTGGCAATGTATTATAACTTTAGCATTTATTTGGTTGACAAAAAATATTTATTAGAACTTAAATTGTTTCTAGCATAATCATCTAGATTTAGATTTGGTAATTCTTCACTACCATTGACAGTTGTTAATATCATAACATTTATTTTTACAATTGTTTATAATTAAATATATTGGCAATACATTGCCGATTGAAAGGGCGATGTTTAACTTCTCCTGACAGCCTAAAGCTGTCCACTATGCGTACTACTACATTATTAAGAAATGAGGAATTTCTTATCAATGCGGCTTGGTCCCTAGTTACATTAGTCCTTCATCGTAAAATACCACTTCATGGTCTCTGCCCTCTAAGGCAATTATTTACGCATACAACAATATATGGAGTTGATATAAATATTCTGAATTTTTGAACGTAGATTTTTGGGCACCTTATCAATAAAAACACACTGATCACAAGATACTTTTTTATTGTTTCCCTAACACACATCAATCACATTCATGTAACACTTCTTCTCACGCTAGTCGGAAACATACAGGGTGTCCCACCTAACTCTGCGACCTCAAATATTATCGAAATGAAACAAGATGTGCACAATCTACTGGCGCAGAAATGTACCCACGTCAGGGGTCACACCTAACTCTGCGACCTCAAATATTATCGAAATGAAACAAGATGTGAACAATCTACTGGCGCAGAAATGTAGCCACGTCAGGGGTCACACAATGGGAGGATAATATAACAAGATGTGAACAATCTACTGGCGCAGAAATGTACCCACGTCAGGGGTCACACAATGGGAGGATAATATAACAAGATGTGAACAATCTACTGGCGCAGAAATGTACCCACGTCAGGGGTCACACCTAACTCTGCGACCTCAAATATTATCGAAATGAAACAAGATGTGAACAATCTACTGGCGCAGAAATGTACCCACGTCAGGGGGTCACACAATGGGAGGATAATATAACAAGATGTGAACAATCTACTGGCGCAGAAATGTAGCCACGTCAGGGGTCACACAATGGGAGGATAATATAACAATATCACTTTCAACGCAAAGTTACCTTTTTAAATGGAACATACGTGTTTTTTTTAGCAAAATCCAAAGTAAACAAACAATTATTGATAACAGAATTGGTTTCACTTCTCTAAACCTCGTACCTTCTGAAATAACTACGTTGTAGAGGATGGTAAAGGGGACCCTGTTCGTGACGTTTAACAACAGTGTAGTGCACGCCGTTGGCCTACACACAGCTGGATTGTTTGCATCGCTGTACTAAAAACATTCAGGAAACAAGACACTAACATTACAGCTGCACTTCTCAGTGAACTCGTGGCTCCTGGTCTGGTCGTCTGTACTTCTGTCCGTGTGAATGAGGTAAAGACCAATGTTACTGTTCCTACGAATCTTATGTTTATGTTCGCAGATACTTTGATATTTGGAACCCTATTTTCTTGAATGCTTTGTGCCAGAATAATTTTGTGGTAAGCGGCCATTTTGCGTGTCTGTACATTTGCAGAGGTAGCACTCCCGGTGCAAATCGCGAGTTTCCAGCGCTCAGGTGCATAGTGGTCCGAAGTTAACCAAGATATAGAACAAACCTTTCACGTACGCTAACTGGAAGTGACGAAACACCAAAGATGGCAGACAACAGAGCCGACCTTTGCGACATCTGTCGTAAATTAGTTGAGAATGATGAAAATGCTGTTTAGAGTGAAGGATGTTCTTTCTACCTCTTTGGTCTGTTGTTTCGTCTAGTACATACCAGAATGCCGGCCTTCAGTAATGAAGAAAAGCTAGACATTATGTTACTTTACGGCGAATGTCACAGAAATGCAACAACAGCTGTGACATTGTATGCTGAACGCTACCCAGATCGACGGCGTCCGTCGCCTCGTACCATTGCCATTATGTGCAGAAGTCTCTCAGAAACAGGAAGTCGGGCTCCAAGAAAACGTCAACGTACGAACAGAGCAACTAAAACCAGTAACAAAATCGCTGTTCTGGCTGCTGTAGCTCACAATCCGCACGTGAGTTTACGACCAATTGCACACTGTTCTGGAATAAGCTACTCTAGTGTTAGCAGAATTTTGCACGGTCATAAATTTCATCCTTATGATACGTCACTGCACCAGAAACTGTACAGGAATGACATTGAAGCCCGCATTGCATTCTGTTATTTTGCATTGCAGCAGTTGCACGATAATAACGCATTCCTAAGGGATGTCATGTTTACGGATGAAGCTTCGTTCACAAACCATGGCAGTGTGAATTTGAGAAACATGCACTACTGGTCCGTGGAAATCCCCCACTGGCTTCGCGAGGTTGCTAACCAACGACAGTGGAGTATCAATGTTTGGCGTGGTATCATTGGCAACCGTACTGTAAGTCCCTATTTTTATCATTTCTTCAAGACACGTTACCCTTTCTCATGGAGGACGTGGGATTGGAAACTCGTGTATCAATGTGGTTCCAACATGACAGTCCGAACCAAATTGCTACAGGATACTACTTGGAGTGGGATAAGTATTTCCAAGCCATCCAAGGATTCTGTATTGTTTTCACAAGAAGACAAGACAAAGAAGAAGCCCTTCTGCTGGAAATGCCACTGGATGCGGGTTTGCAGTAAAGAGTAGATAGAGAGTAGTGTGTTTTGGACAGTTCAAGGCCCGCCTCCACCTCCCCACCTCACAAGATGGCGGCGGCCCGATATCTCTCGAACGCATGGTCGTATTTTGACGAATGAGGTGTCATTGAACTCGGGCTGACACCCCCTTTCCAATGGATAACATATTTCAACCCCAAAAATAAAACCTACCCCTACTAGAGGGTGAAATTTTATTTTTTTAGAGAATCTCTCTTTCCAACTGCAACATGTGAGAGTTTGAATGTTAATATGGAATGAAACGTTGTTCTACATAAAGTGCATGTGTTCGGTGGATAGCCACTATGAATTAACATGCTTGTTTTTTTTACGCATGCCCACTCATAGGTTTGGTAAGAGGGCGGGCTTTTTAACAGATGGTGGCTGTAGTGTAACCTAACCCAACCTAACGGGTCCTTGTTGACAGGTCGTTGTTGGCGGGTCATTTTTGACAAGTCATTGTTGACAGGTCCTTGTTGGCAAGTCATTGATGACAGGTCGTTGTCCTTGTGGACGAGTCCTTGTGGACAAGTCCTTGTTGACAGGTCATTGTTGGCAGGTCATTGTTGACGGGTCCTTGTTGACGAGTCCATGTGGAAGGGGTCCTTGTGGACAGGTCATTGTTGACGGGTCCCTGTGGACGGGTCCTTGTGGACAGGTCATTGTTGACGGGTCCCTGTGGACGGGTCCTTGTTGACTGATCCCTTTGGACCGGTCCCTTTGGACCGGTCCCTTTGGACTGACCCCTAATGATATGATGAAATTAAACGTTGTTCCACATGAAACGCATGTGAAGAGCCGATTGCTACTATGAATTAACATGTTTGTTTTCTGTTTTTACGCATGCGCACTTGGGGTTTTCGTAAGAGGGCGGACTTTTTAAATAATGATTTATAGATGAGTTATTTAAAAAAATAACCAAACGATCCAAAACTAATAGGTCATTGGCTTTTTAATATCTCATGAACCAATAAAGCCTAGGGACTTGTATGAGGGGTCGTTGGACTTGGTATGACGCCCCGTTCTTCAATGTATTTTTGATTTTTGTCAAAAGGGCCTAAGTACACTTCTGTTAATATCTTGTGAACCAATAAGGCTTGGGACTTGTATGAGGGGTCGTAGCACATGGGATGACATTCCCTTTTTAAATGTATTTTTTGAAATTTTTACAAGGGGCCTAACTACACTTTTGTTGATATTTCCTGAACCCATTATGGGATTTTGACCTGTGAGGTGTCGTTGGACTTGTATTTTTGACATTTTAACAAAGGGCCTAACTACACTTTTGTTAATATCTCGCGAACCTATAATAAGGCTAGGGACTTGTATGTGGGGTCCTAGCACTCGGGGTGACGCTCTGTTTTTAAATATATTTTTAATGTTTGTCAAAAGGGCCTAACTGCACTGTTGTTAATATCTCGATAACTAATAATGGGAGAGAGTCAAGTGAGGTGTTATAATACTAAGGAAGGCCAACCCTTTCCCATGACCAACGAATTTACCCCAAATATTCAAAACAACAAGGACATTGACCTGAGATTATATAAACTAATACTCGGACATCGACATGTGAGGTGTCATAGGACTTAGAATGGTCAACTCTTTTCCATGACCAATGAATTTACCTAAAATATCCAAAATATTAAGGTCATTGACCTGAGATTTTATAAATTAATAATTGGATACGGACATGTGAGTTGTTTACCGTGAGTGATGAAACATAGCTAGGTAGAGAAAGAACTAGTGTAGGCTACATGTATGGTGACTGACAAGTCTTTCACTATTGGAACTAGTTTTCAGATCAGACTGTAGTAAAGAGAGAGTATAGGTTGCAGGCATGGGTTGATAAATGACAAACGGTGTATACAAAATCGGATTTATTGATTCAAGAATTAAGAGTAGACTATCTTTAATTGATTGGTTAAAGAGGATAGCTAATGAAACAAAATGGTGACTACATTGAACTAAACTGAACCAAGCTGAATCAAATCCAACCAAACCGAACCAAACCTAATCGAAAACAAGCCAAGGGTTTAAGTGTAAAACTTGTGGGTGGATGTGATCATTGGTAATGTCAAAAAGGAAAGGGATAACGCTCTACCTATAGAGGTTAAGGTAAAGCTAAGCTAGTGCATGGTGCTAATGCACGCACCCAAGTACATGAACTTCACACAACTATCCTGTGCAGTTTTTATGGGTTGACTTTTAAAATTTGCTCAGTGGTTACTGGGGCAAGATGGTCGCTACACACAACAAGCTTTAAATACCTGAGGCTAATAATCTATACACACACACACACACTTGTTCTAAACTAAACTGTCTTGCTGGCAGAGCTCACACAGTAGGCAAATGACAGAAATGCTTGGCTAACAGAAATACAATCATTTTCGGTTGTCTAATGTTACCAGCTAAACATTACGTGCTATAGTGGTGAGCACATATGCCTCTTTCACTGGACATCTTTACTCGATTTCTAGCTCTAAGGTCTAGAACGAATCAAACTAAGAAAAAAGGGTATGGTGACGCAGTGGTTAAACTGTTAGCCTTTCACTAAGGTAGACTAGGGTTTGATTTTAGGTTAATATGCATGTCATAAACAAACAAATAAAAGCAGAGATAATGTTTAAAACTGATTACACTTATCTCTTTTCAAATTATTACTTAGATTACAAATACAAACGTGGACTGGGTTTGACATACAGTTAATGCTTCCTATCACACACTAGACTGTATGAAAGCCAAACAAGCAAAAGGCGTAGGTACAGCAGTGGTAAAATCGCTATGTGTAGAGAAATACCTAACGGTTTTATGAACTGGCAAAGGTATGTCGCATAAACAGTACAGAATACAATCCAGTAACCATAATTTTTATATCGTGGACAAGAGAAAACATATATATATAGAGAGATATATAGAAAGCTTGTGTGTGTGTGTGGGTAGCATTGGTTGTTTGACCAGAGAAAATACGGTGAGGTAGGGTGGGGAGAGGGAGAATTAGCACTTATATATGAATGGAAAATATATTTTTTTCAATCGTTTTGTTTTTTCAAATGCAGTGGTAGATAGCCGTTTTTTTTGTAAAACATTCTTACTTGCAGTAGTAATAAGCCTCTATGGTTCCGCTAACACATAGATAGACTGTATTATTGCCATGGTCAAGCACTCACATTAAGATCATTTACAAAATCATAAAAAGAAAAATAAAAAATCTTGTTTTGGAAATATCGTTTTTCAACATACACAAAATAAATATATACAAAATTTGGAAACGGCAAAATGGAAAATCCATGTTTCCATATAGACAAAATTTAAAAACCTTAAACGGACATTTAAGAAAATCTATGCAAATGGGAAATTGACAAATGTGTAAATATAAAAATGGAAAAATCCATGTTTCCATATCATGAAATTAAAAAAAATCAAACTGTCATTTAAAAAAATGCAAATGGAAAATTGACAAATTGCAATGTGTGAAATGTGAAATTGAACAAATGGCTATCATTATTTTAAAAAAACAAGTAGTTCCGTGAAGAACTATACAGCCTATTTTCATATATCCTGCTCATGTTAATTGCCTCTATCAACATACAAAAGTAGTGGAGTGAGGCGGTTTCCAAGCCACTCCAGAACCCTCCTTGCCCCACTACTAAGCCTCAGCCATGTTAAATATCTCTCCGACGCGTGGTCCGATTTTGACAAATGAGGTGTCGTTGGACTCGGGCTGACGTCTTCTTTGCTATGGACCACTCGTTATATTTTTGATTTTTTTTGATTTTTTCGTTTTCGAAAATAGGCGATAGTTTGAACACTAAACATGATAGAACGTTGTGCCATGGCTCAAACGAATGGTCTTTATGACCTTTATTTTCTATAATAAAACTTTTTTACTTTTTATGCTTTTTTGAAAACACTCGAATTTTGAAAATCCTATATTTTGGAAACTAGGAAGTTTACAAAAAGGTTTGTTTCATGTAAATCAATGATCCCTACCCCCTCTACCCCCCAAATAAATGTCAAGTTTCTAGGATGAAAACCTGTAGTAGTGTGGTAAGGGGGGAGCTGTCCACTAACTTATTGAACCCTCCTCGTATTTGCCCCGAAGCTGATATCTCGCTAACCAATGGTCGGATTTGAACATACAGGGTGTCCTAGCATTCGTAGTGATGCCCCCTACTTTCCTATAGGCTCTTTATTTAATTAAACGACCAAAACTAAAAGGTCATGTGCTTTTAATATCTCACGAACCAATAACGCTAGAGGCGTGTTCGACAGGTCCAAGGACTCGGGGTGACGTCCTCTCTGCTATGGACCACTCGTTATAATTTTTAATAAAATTGGAAACTCGATTTAGGGGTAAACACGTCTTTTTTGTGATTTTGCCGATATCTCACGAACCAATCATGCTAGAGGTGTTTTCGACAGGTCCAAGGACTCGGGGTGATGTCCTCTTTGCTATGGACCACTCATTGTAATTTAAAAAAAATTGAAACTCGATTTTGGGGGAAACACGTGTTTTTGTGATTTTTGTCGATATTTCACGAACCAATAACGCTATAGACGTGTACGAGGTGTCCTAGGACTCGGGCTAACGCCCCCTTTCAAATGTGGTAGATATTCTTTCCCAAAAGATAATTCACAAAGGGCCTAACGCCATACATGTTGAAATAACGTTTTCTTTTTCTTTACCTGTTTATAATGTCCATGAAGCGTGGTGGTTGAGAGAGACGATACGGCTGGGTGTGTTTGTGTTTCAACGAACCTGTCGCTAACCACAAGGACCATGCTTAATAGAACAATCGCTATTTCGGCGGGTCGATGTATGACAGAGCGAGGGTGTGTTTTTCTGATATTTTACCTTTAACGTGTAAACGGTGAAGAGAACTTGGTTCTATGTTGGTCGAAGCGAGTAGAGAAAACAAACTTGCCGAGGAGCAGGAGGTGAATGTCATTTGAGCTTATTGGAAGGCGCTGATCTGACTTGACAACAAGTGCAATGGAAAATGACCAAGACGCTTGAAGGTGAAATAATCTGACCATCGTGGTGGCAGGGGAGTGTGAAATGCATGCACACACATGTGTGAAACCACATGTACGCTAAACAAGTTACATCCTGTTTTGCTTCGTACGTGACAGAATGCAAGTTCATGTGAAATTTGATCTACCACTGGTGTTCGCCTGGGACGTTAGCTGTCCACGTGCGCGATAACTGTTAACAAGTTACATCCTGTTTTGCTTCGTACGTGACAAAATGCAAGTTCATGTGAAATTTGATTCGCCACAGGTGTTCACTTTGGGCGTTAGCTGTCCACGTGACCGATAACAGAATGTTCAAAGCGTGGGAAAAATGATTATACATGCAACGTAGCATATATAAAGACATGTCGTTATCATTTCCAGTCTCACTTGGGTGGACTACCTTTGAACACACTGCGTTGCATGAAACCCCTGGTCTTGTTTAACAGTTTTGGTGTTGGTGGAAAATACTTAACCTTGTTGTGGGGTAGGTATTTATTTGTATATTTATTCATTTATACATTTATTGATTAATATATATATTTACAAGCAATTATTTATTGATTAGGTAATTAATGATTTTATTTATTTGTTTGCAGATAACCGGCATACCTTACATGTCTGAGGGAGAAGAAACCATTGCACTTTTGAGCCCACTAGAAGGGAAGAGCAACAAGTCACTGCAAGTAAAGGTGAGATGATTTTTTTTAAACTAAATTGTTTAATTTTTTTGTTTTATGTTTTATTTTATGAAATGTATGTATTAACCTGAATTTAGGTATTTATAGCGGTTTATTTTATTTGTTT
Source organism: Meconema thalassinum (assembly GCA_946902985.2). NCBI lineage: Eukaryota > Metazoa > Arthropoda > Insecta > Orthoptera > Tettigoniidae > Meconema > Meconema thalassinum. The sequence goes on along the minus strand of OX336397.1, from coordinate 27,649,051 downwards.
TTAGAAACTTGGAAAGAATAGACTTACCGCCGTAGCAGTCGCTGAAAAAAACCAGAAACGCACTAAAGCGAAACCACTGCCAAAGAGTGAACTGTTTAAAACTCAGGTAAGTCCAACTTAAAAATGCTATTCCATTTTACCACTACTGAAAATTCGTAGACAAAAAAAATTCATTACCTGTACATGACTGGGACAATGATTGCTTTCTTGATTAATGGCTATGTTGTTGTTGTTGACTGGGAAAAGTACAAGGCCATGTTGGATTTTCTAAAAATAAAAATAATACATTTAATTTATGGGTGGTTCCCTATGGACTCAACGAATATCCACAGGTTTGAACAGGATAATGTGAACAAAATGACATGACATTCATTTTTGTTTATATATTGGTTAAAGGGAGGGTGGGGGAATGTAAATGACTGTAGCTTTATAAAAAAAAGAAAATAAGTACATGGGTTACTGTTAGTGCCAACATACAGTTTATTTTTAATGGTGTTTTGATATATTAATGCCAATTAACGTTAACGTTTTATTTACAAGTATTGATTGATTGATTGATTGATTGATTGAGTGATGGGTTATTTTGTTTGCTTTTAGATGTCGTCATGTGCCATTAACGTAATGAACAGACAGTGAACAAGCATGCATTACGCTTTAAAGTACTCTGTGCTCTTGTGCAATGTTAATAACTTACAATAAGAAAAAGTTTTATTATAACACATGGCGTTAGTACCAAATACAACAAGTGAGCAAGTTGGTTTACCCCGTGGGTTAAATTTAAAATCAGAACATGATCGATGGTTAACATTTGAATCCTGGCCTGTAGGCTTTTTGTCGACGCATGAACTTGCAAAAGCCGGTTTTTTTTTACTTGAACCGAGAAGATGTGGTGCGCTGTGTGTTTTGTCGTATTGAACTTTCACACTGGGAAGAAGGGGATGATCCCTTTAGAGACCATTTGCGATGGTCTCCTCACTGTCCTTACATGCTTGGAAAGCAAGTGGGTAACCTACCCATGCATTCATTTTACCGAACCACAAGGCCTTTGGCCGCTACTTACGTTGCTGAATCACAAATAAATAATAATAATGATGTATTACCAGCCAACGGTAGTGTCGATATATGTGGTCCATATGCCATAGACAGTGTTGAATTGGCGTGTGCTTTTGAAAAATTGGGAGTTTGCAAGACTAAAGCACTAGCACACCCAGAGTACAGCTCTGTTGAAAAACGTTTCGAATCTTATAAAAATGTTTGGCCATTAATATTAAAACACCTTACCAAACAGCTAAGTGAAGCTGGATTTTTTTATACTGGTGAAGGGGATAAAACAGTATGTTTTTATTGTGGATTTGCTTTAAAGGATTGGCAAATGACTGATGACCCTTTTGTGCAACACGCTCGTTGGTTACCAAACTGTAAATACATGGTGTTGCTTAAAGGTCAGGAATTTGTGAACACTATTCGTAAAGAAAAAGTGATTGCAGACAAGACATAAAAGTTCCTTTAGAGTTAGAGCACGCGGAGCAAATACATAAGGCTGAAAGAAAAGACTTGTGTTACGAACAGATACAAAAGTGTGACCAACAATTATGTAAAATTTGTTATCAAGATGAACTAGGTGTTGTATTTTTACACTGTGAACACATGTTAGCCTGTGTCAAATGTGCATTAAAACTTAACACTTGTGCTATATGCAGAAAAGTAGTATCTGCTACAGTTAGGGCATTTCTTGCATAACTAGTATAATTTATTCTCCATGCATAGTGCAAAATCTCTAATTGCACAATATTATTAAAGCTGTTTTAGAGTGTAATAGATATGCTTTTGTTTTGTTTATAGACTACTACAATGAATGTTTTGAATGCTGTGGGACAATCATGTGGCTTAGAGACAAAGAAGCTCAGCGAATTGCCAACGCATATTCCATTCCGCATTATCAAGATTCGGAAATTGAAAACAGCATATGGTTATCGTGTACTTTGTGTATGTGAAAACTTTGAGACATTTCTGCCTATACGGTTTAATGATATGTCGGAGAGTGTTTTTGATGAAGTCAATAATGCTGTGCAACCTGTACACTTAATTTATGAAGGTTTTAAAAACAATAGGTGCATGGTTCGTTTTAATTAAATAAATAAATAATGTGAAATAATAATGGAAAATATAAGTAATGACAATATACTGAAAAAGAAAGAAAATATGTGTATAGAATAGTAATGTTTTAGTGTTTAGTGTTGTCTTTAAAAATATTATGATGAAACCAAAAGAAATGTATATAAAGTTTGTAAATAAATGCAAAATGATGTTACAATGCTGTTTTATTTTATACAAAGTTAGTATATTTAACATTGCAGAGTATACATGATTATGACAATAAATGCACACTGAATACAAGCCTTTCTCACTTTACAATAGTCTGTTATAGTTTTAAACACAAGGCTTGTTGTAGATCATTTTATAGCAATGTCCATTCAATGTTGTTTTCGAAAAGTGGGGAAGCCGCAATGGTTGTATTGCCATAAAAACCTTATGGCTATTACTATTTAGTCACTTTGATCCCCTTGCATATCAAGAGCAGATGACCTAGTTGTTCCACTCTTTAAAACGCCAACAACAACAACAACAACAACACTACCTCTTGCATAGTTTGTAATGTTGATGGCACTTGCGACGTGGGAGATGGATTAAAATAACTTTGAGAACAGGGGTTAAACATTGATCATTAAACAAAGCACTATTTTGAGTAGCAATATGGTTTTCTTGATTTTTGTCGACGGCAACTGTGTTTCATGCGGTACACTACATTGATGATCTCTGACACTTAAAACCTCACTATTTTTACTTTTTAGGTCACCACGACAATGTTTGGAACGTTGCTTTGAACAACGCCAAATAACAGTTCCATTTTTATTGGTTCGTTTCACAATATATGAATATCCTTTATAGTATGCGTAAGGCTTACCATACCTAGTCACTGATACTTCCATATCAACTGTCAAGCATAGACTAAGCTCTAGTAAAGTCAACTTGGTAATAAGAATACTAGTTTAATGTGAGAGCAAATATGTATCCAAAGAGTTCAGGTAAAAGTGAAAGCAAATAAGCAAATATTAGAAACAAGAGTTGGGGTAAAAGTGGTCGCAAAGTGGTAAACCCATTACACAATAATTTCAGCATGACGAAGCTCTTGTTCAATTTCTTTGATTTCCCAATCGTGACCGATATGCCCAGCTTGTCGTAAAGCATGCAATTGTCGAAGCCGTTGAATTAGCTTACTGGGTTTGTTCCAGTATACAAATTTAACAAATGGATTTTTAGGTGTAAACAAAGCATTACCATTATCATGATCATTATCATCATCATCATTATCATCATCATGATCACCATTATCATCATGACCATCATCACTGTTACTATATAGTCCTTTTTGATCCTCTTGCAATACCACTTTATTTATAGTCTGAGTTGATTTTGATAGTGTTGAAGGTCTCTTGGACGTTGACAACTGTCCTAACATGACGTTTTGAGGACATGATAAGTCCTTTTGAACAAACACTGCACTATCTTTAGCCGCAATATCGTTTTCTTGAACTTGCTTTTTAGCATTTTGATAATTGTTTGTAAACAGTAAGCGTGGTTCGTTTCGAGCACTACATTGATGAACACTCACACTTAAAACCTTTCCATTTTTACTTTTCAGATTGCCTCGACATTTTGTTGACCTCTCTTTTGAGCATCGCCAGAATATTATTCCATTCACATTCTGGCGATTATAGTTATAGGAGTAGCCTTGATAGAGTGCACGTAGCCTACCTTTGTTGGTTGTAATAAGTTCCATAGTAGTAACTGACCTGTCAGTACGATGTCCACACTACAAAGGTTACAACTGTTTTTCTGATGGAGTGACCTACCATAAGCTTATATATTGGCTTATGTGTTGGCTTTTTTGTGTTGGCTTTTTGTGTTGGCTTTTCGTGTTGGCTTTTGTGTTGGCTTATGTGTTGGCTTTTTGTGTTGGCTTTTTGTGTTGGCTTTTCGTGTTGGCTTTTGTGTTGGCTGTTCGTGTTGGCTTTTTGTGTTGGCTTTTCGTGTTGGCTTTTGTGTTGGCTTTTCGTGTTGGCTTTTTGTGTTGGCTTTTCGTGTTGGCATTTCGTGTCGGCTTTTCGTGTTGGCTTTTTTGTATCGGCCTTTCATGTTGGCTTTTTGTATTGGCTTTTCGTGTTGGCTTTTGTTGGCATTTCGTGTTGGCTTTTCATGTTGGCTTTTTTGTATTGGCCTTTTATGTTGGCTTTTTGTATTGGCTTTTCGTGTTGGCTTTTTGTGTGGGCTTTTTGTGTTGGCTTTAGTATTGGTTTTTGTATTGGCTTATTTGACAAGTTATTTGTGTCAATGTATTTAGTGGATTTTTTTCTTGGTGTTGGAAAGTAGTTGAAAGAGAGGGAATATTTAAAGACTTAACCTCAGTTCACTAACCTAACCTAACCTAACCTAACCTAATTTTACCTAACCTAACTTAACCTTTCAACTCTCAGATGTTAATTAAATTCTGTGCATAGTCGAGTTGGAACCCAAGACCTCAGGGGTAAAAAAACAATTATTTTTGACGGCTTATTTTGGTAACTTATTTTAATGGCTAACCTAACTTTACCTAACCTAACCTAACCTCAGCTCACTTTGGATATTACTAGTAAGTGTTCATATCCTCTGCTAGGTAGCATGCTAGTAGTACAGGTAGTGCTCATATTTACCGCTAGGTAGCGGAAACATACTTTGCATGTTGCATGTGACACTTGTGAAGTTTAACCACATGCAAGACGTGCTTGTATAAGTTCTCTATTTAAACTCAATATACAATTAACCACTAAATGTTCAGAACTAACATGTATAGCCATGTTTAGGGTATATAGGAGACCCTTAGCAAGAAAGGCTGTCTAACCCACGAGTGTATAGCCTTGTCATACGCAGTAAGCACCTGTTGGCAGAAAACAACAACAACAACAACAATTTGAGAAAGCCAACAACATATTCATTAATGTATTTAAAGGAAACAGTTTTTGTTGGCTTTCTCAAATTGTTGTTGTTGTTGTTGTTTTCTGCCAACAGGTGCTTACTGCGTATGACAAGGCTGTACACTCGTGGGTTAGACAGCCTTTCTTGCTAAGGGTCTCCTATATACCCTAAACATGGCTATACATGTTAGTTCTGAACATTTAGTGGTTAATTGTATATTGAGTTTAAATAGAGAACTTATACAAGCACGTCTTGCATGTGGTTAAACTTCACAAGTGTCACATGCAACATGCAAAGTATGTTTCCGCTACCTAGCGGTAAATATGAGCACTACCTGTACTACTAGCATGCTACCTAGCAGAGGATATGAACACTTACTAGTAATATCCAAAGTGAGCTGAGGTTAGGTTAGGTTAGGTAAAGTTAGGTTAGCCATTAAAATAAGTTACCAAAATAAGCCGTCAAAAATAATTGTTTTTTCACCCCTGAGGTCTTGGGTTCCAACTCGACTATGCACAGAATTTAATTAATATCTGAGAGTTGAAAGGTTAGGTTAGGTTTGGTAAAATTAGGTTAGGTTAGGTTAGGTTAGTGAACTGAGGTTAAGTCTTTAAATATTCCCTCTCTTTCAACTACTTTCCAACACCAAGAAAAAATCCACTAAATACATTGACACAAATAACTTGTCAAATAAGCCAATACAAAAGCCAATACTAAAGCCAACACAAAAAGCCCACACAAAAAGCCAACACGAAAAGCCAATACAAAAAGCCAACATAAAAGGCCAATACAAAAAAGCCAACATGAAAAGCCAACACGAAATGCCAACAAAAGCCAACACGAAAAGCCAATACAAAAAGCCAACATGAAAGGCCAATGCAAAAAAGCCAACACGAAAAGCCAACACGAAATGCCAACACGAAAAGCCAACACAAAAAGCCAACACGAAAAGCCAACACAAAAGCCAACACGAAAAGCCAACACAAAAAGCCAACACGAAAAGCCAACACAAAAGCCAACACGAATAGCCAACACAAAATGCCAACACAAAAAGCCAACACATAAGCCAACACAAAAGCCAACACGAAAAGCCAACACAAAAAGCCAACACAAAAAAGCCAACACATAAGCCAATATATAAGCTTATGGTAGGTCACTCCATCAGCAAAACAGTTGTAACCTTTGTAGTGTGGACATCGTACTGACAGGTCAGTTACTACTATGGAACTTATTACAACCAACAAAGGTAGGCTACGTGCACTCTATCAAGGCTACTCCTATAACTGTAATCGCCAGAATGTGAATGGAATAATATTCTGACGATGCTCAAAAGAGAGGTCAACAAAATGTCGAGGCAATCTGAAAAGTAAAAATGGAAAGGTTTTAAGTGTGAGTGTTCATCAATGTAGTGCTCGAAACGAACCACGCTTACTGTTTACAAACAATTATCAAAATGCTAAAAAGCAAGTTCAAGAAAACGATATTGCGGCTAAAGATAGTGCAGTGTTTGTTCAAAAGGACTTATCATGTCCTCAAAACGTCATGTTAGGACAGTTGTCAACGTCCAAGAAACCTTCAACACTATCAAAATCAACTCAGACTATAAATAAAGTGGTATTGCAAGAGGATCACAAAGGACTATATAGTAACAGTGATGCTGGTCATGATGATAATGGTGATCATGATGATGATAATGATGATGATGATAATGATCATGATAATGGTAATGCTTTGTTTACACCTAAAAATCCATTTGTTAAATTTGTATACTGGAACAAACCTAGTAAGCTAATTCAACGGCTTCGACAATTGCATGCTTTACGACAAGCTGGACATATCGGTCACGATTGGGAAATCAAAGAAATTGAACAAGAGCTTCGTCATGCTGAAATTATTGTGTAATGGGTCTACCACTTTGCGACCACTTTTACCCCAACTCTTGTTTCTAATATTTGCTTATTTGCTTTCACTTTTACCTGAACTCTTTGGATCCATATTTGCTCTCACATTAAACTAGTATTCTTATTACCAAGTTGACTTTACTAGAGCTTAGTCTATGCTTGACAGTTGATATGGAAGTATCAGTGACTAGGTAAGGTAAGCCTTACGCATACTATAAAGGATATTCATATATTGTGAAACGAACCAATAAAAATGGAACTGTTATTTGGCGTTGTTCAAAGCAACGTTCCAAACATTGTCGTGGTGATCTAAAAAGTAAAAATAGTGAGGTTTTAAGTGTCAGTGATCATCAATGTAGTGTACCGCATGAAACACAGTTGCCGTCGACAAAAAATCAAGAAAACCATATTGCTACTCAAAATAGTGCTTTGTTTAATGATCAATGTTTAACCCCTGTTCTCAAAGTTATTTTAATCCATCTTCCACGTCGCAAGTGCCATCAACATTACAAACTATGCAAGAGGTAGTGTTGTTGTTGTTGTTGTTGGCGTTTTAAAGAGTGGAACAACTAGGTCATCTGCTCTTGATATGCAAGGGGATCAAAGTGACTAAATAGTAATAGCCATAAGGTTTTTATGTCAATACAACCATTGCGGCTTCCCCACTTTTCGAAAACAACATTGAATGGACATTGCTATAAAATGATCTACAACAAGCCCTGTGTTTAAAACTATAACAGACTATTGTAAAGTGAGAAAGGCTTGTATTCAGTGTGCATTTATTGTCATAATCATGTATACTCTGCAATGTTAAATATACTAACTTTGTATAAAATAAAACAGCATTGTAACATCATTTTGCATTTATTTACAAACTTTATATACTTTTTGTTTGGTTTCATCATAATATTTTTAAAGACAACACTAAACACTAAAACATTACTATTCTATACACATATTTTCTTTCTTTTTCAGTATATTGTCATTACTTATATTTTCCATTATTATTTCACATTATTTATTTATTTAATTAAAACGAACCATGCACCTATTGTTTTTAAAACCTTCATAAATTAAGTGTACAGGTTGCACAGCATTATTGACTTCATCAAAAACACTCTCCGACATATCATTAAACCGTATAGGCAGAAATGTCTCAAAGTTTTCACATACACAAAGTACACGATAACCATATGCTGTTTTCAATTTCCGAATCTTGATAATGTGGAATGGAATATGCGTTGGCAATTCGCTCAGCTTCTTTGTCTCTAAGCCACATGATTGTCCCACAGCATTCAAAACATTCATTGTAGTAGTCTATAAACAAAACAAAAGCATATCTATTACACTCTAAAACAGCTTTAATAATATTGTGCAATTAGAGATTTTGCACTATGCATGGCGAATAAATTATACTAGTTATGCAAGAAATGCCCTAACTGTAGCAGATACTACTTTTCTGCATATAGCACAAGTGTTAAGTTCTAATGCACACTTGACACAGGCTAACATGTGTTCACAGTGTAAAAATACAACACCTAGTTCATCTTGATAACAAATTTTACATAATTGTTGGTCACACTTTTGTATCTGTTCGTAACACAAGTCTTTTCTTTCAGCCTTATGTATTTGCTCCGCGTGCTCTAACTCTAAAGGCACTTTTATGTCTTGTGCTGCAATCACTTTTTCTTTACGAATAGTTGTCACAAATTCCTGACCTTTAAGCAACACCATGTATTTACAGTTTGGTAACCAACGAGCGTGTTGCACAAAAGTGTCATCAGTCATTTGCCAATCCTTTAAAGCAAATCCACAATAAAAACATACTGTTTTATCCCCTTCACCAGTATAAAAAAAATCCAGCTTCACTTAGCTGTTTGGTAAGGTGTTTTAATATTAATGGCCAAACATTTTTATAAGATTCGAAACGTTTTTCAACAGAGCTGTACTCTGGGTGTGCTAGTGCTTTAGTCTTGCAAACTCCCAATTTTTCAAAAGCACACGCCGATTCAACACTGTCTATGGCATATGGACCACATATATCGACACTACCGTTGGCTGATAATACATCATTATTATTATTTATTTGTGATTCAGCAACGCAAGTAGCGGCCAAAGGCCTTGTGGTTCGGTAAAATGAATGCATGGGTAGGTTACCCACTTGCTTTCCAAGCATGTAAGGACAGTGAGGAGACCATCGCAAATGGTCTCTAAAGGGATCATCCCCTTCTTCCCAGTGTGAAAGTTCAATACGACAAAACACACAGCGCACCACATCTTCTCGGTTCAAGTAAAAAAAACTGGCTTTTGCAAGTTCATGCGTCGACAAAAAGCCTACAGGCCAGGATTCAAATGTTAACCATCGATCATGTTCTGATTTTAAATTTAACCCACGGGGTAAACCAACTTGCTCACTTGTTGTATTTGGTACTAACGCCATGTGTTATAATAAAACTTTTTCTTATTGTAAGTTATTAACATTGCACAAGAGCACAGAGTACTTTAAAGCGTAATGCATGCTTGTTCACTGTCTGTTCATTACGTTAATGGCACTTGACGACATCTAAAAGCAAACAAAATAACCCATCACTCAATCAATCAATCAATCAATCAATCAATCAATCAATCAATACTTGTAAATAAAACGTTAACGTTAATTGGCATTAATATATCAAAACACCATTAAAAATAAACTGTATGTTGGCACTAACAGTAACCCATGTACTTATTTTCTTTTTTTATAAAGCTACAGTCATTTACATTCCCCCACCCTCCCTTTAACCAATATATAAACAAAAATGAATGTCATGTCATTTTGTTCACATTATCCTGTTCAAACCTGTGGATATTCGTTGAGTCCATAGGGAACCACCCATAAATTAAATGTATTATTTTTATTTTTAGAAAATCCAACATGGCCTTGTACTTTTTCCAGTCAACAACAACAACATAGCCATTAATCAAGAAAGCAATCATTGTCCCAGTCATGTACAGGTAATGCATTTTTTTTGTCTACGAATTTTCAGTAGTGGTAAAATGGAATAGCATTTTTAAGTTGGACTTACCTGAGTTTTAAACAGTTCACTCTTTGGCAGTGGTTTCGCTTTAGTGCGTTTCTGGTTTTTTTCAGCGACTGCTACGGCGGTAAGTCTATTCTTTCCAAGTTTCTAAAAATAAATAAAATAAACCGCTATAAATACCTAAATTCAGGTTAATACATACATTTCATAAAATAAAACATAAAACAAAAAAATTAAACAATTTAGTTTAAAAAAAATCATCTCACCTTTACTTGCAGCGACTTGTTGCTCTTCCCTTCTAGTGGGCTCAAAAGTGCAATGGTTTCTTCTCCCTCAGACATGTAAGGTATGCCGGTTATCTGCAAACAAATAAATAAAATCATTAATTACCTAATCAATAAATAATTGCTTGTAAATATATATATTAATCAATAAATGTATAAATGAATAAATATATAAATAAATACCTACCCCACAACAAGGTTAAGTATTTTCCACCAACACCAAAACTGTTAAACAAGACCAGGGGTTTCATGCAACGCAGTGTGTTCAAAGGTAGTCCACCCAAGTGAGAGTGGAAATGATAACGACATGTCTTTATATATGCTGCGTTGCATGTATAATCATTTTTTCCCACGCTTTGAACATTCTGTTATCGGTCACGTGGACAGCTAACGCCCAAAGTGAACACCTGTGGCGAATCAAATTTCACATGAACTTGCATTTTGTCACGTACGAAGCAAAACAGGATGTAACTTGTTAACAGTTATCGCGCACGTGGACAGCTAACGTCCCAGGCGAACACCTGTGGTAGATCAAATTTCACATGAACTTGCATTCTGTCACGTACGAAGCAAAACAGGATGTAACTTGTTTAGCGTACATGTGGTTTCACACATGTGTGTGCATGCATTTCACACTCCCCTGCCACCACGATGGTCAGATTATTTCACCTTCAAGCGTCTTGAACATTTTCCATTGCACTTGTTGTCAAGTCAGATCAGCGCCTTCCAATAAGCTCAAATGACATTCACCTCCTGCTCCTCGGCAAGTTTGTTATCTCTACTCGCTTCGACCAACATAGAACCAAGTTCTCATCACCGTTTACACGTTAAAGGTAAAATATCAGAAAAACGCACCCTCGCTCTGTTATACATCGACCCGCCGAAATAGCGATTGTTCTATTAAGCATGGTCCTTGTGGTTAGCGACAGGTTCGTTGAAACACACACACACCCAGCCGTATCGTCTCTCTCAACCACCACGCTTCATGGACATTATAAACAGGTAAAGAAAAAGAAAACGTTATTTCAACATGTATGGCGTTAGGCCCTTTGTGAATTATCTTTTTGGAACAAATATCTACCAAATTTGAAAGGGGGCGTTAGCCCGAGTCCTAGGACACCTCGTACACGTCTATAGCGTTATTGGTTCGTGAAATATCGACAAAAATCACAAAAAACACGTGTTTACCCCAAAATCGAGTTCAATTTTTTTAAAAAATTACAATGAGTGGTCCAGAGCAAAGAGGACATCACCCCGAGTCCTTGGACCTGTCGAACACATCTCTAGCATGATTGGTTCGTGAGATATCGGCAAAATCACAAAAAAGACGTGTTTACCCCAAAATCGAGTTTCCAATTTTATTAAAATTTATAACGAGTGGTCCATAGCAGAGAGGACGTCACCCCGAGTCCTTGGACCTGTCGAACACGCCTCTAGCGTTATTGGTTCGTGAGATATTAAAAGCACATGACCTTTTAGTTTTGGTCGTTTAATTAAATAAAGAGCCTATAGGAAAGTAGGGGGCATCACTACGAATGCTAGGACACCCTGTATGTTCAAATCCGATCATTGGTTAGCGAGATATCAGCTTCGGGGCAAATACGAGGAGGGTTCAATAAGTTAGTGGACAGCTCCCCCCTTACCACACTACTACAGGTTTTCATCCTAGAGACTTGACATTTATTTGGGGGGGGTAGAGGGGGTAGGGATCATTGATTTACATGAAACAAACTTTTTTGTAAACTTCCTAGTTTCCAAAATATAGGATTTTCAAAATTCAAGTGTTTTCAAAAAAGCATAAAAAGTAAAAAAGTTTTATTATAGAAAATAAAGGTCATAAAGACCATTCGTTTGAGCCATGGCACAACGGTCTATCATGTTTAGTGTTCAAACTATCGCCTATTTTCGAAAACGAAAAAATAAAAAAATAAAAAATATAACGAGTGGTCCATAGCAAAGAAGACGTCAGCCCGAGTCCAACGACACCTCATTTGTCAAAATCGGACCACGCGTTCGAGAGATATTTAACATGGCTTAGGCTTAGTAGTGGGGCAAGGAGGGTTCTGGAGTGGCTTGGAAACCGCCTCAATCCACTACTTACAAAGTTTCAGTTTAATTGCTGTAACAGATTCGTAGATATTGAGAACCATCTAAATATTTCAGATGGTCGCCAGGTTGGATTTTTATTTACTAATACATTAAGATTATGGTGTACGTGTGGTATTCAAACTTCAATCGCATGATTAGAACACAAGAAGCAAAAACGAGATTTTAAAATTACGCACAGCAGCCATCTTGTGATTATGCAAACAATTGAAATAAATTAGATGCCAGTGGATCAACATTTGTATAAGCATTTAACGTGCAACGTTTCACGGCACACGGATAGTTAATTCGCGAGAAACGTCCATTTAAATATTTATACTTCGCGTCGCCGCCATGCTGGATTTGTGCTCACCAGGTTACTGAAAGTCCTATAGGTGGACATATGTTCATAGTCTTTATGAACATAAAAAAAATCAGTTTGGTTGCTGTAAAAGATTCATAGATATTGAGAACCGTTAAATATTTCGGAAGCTCGCCATTTAGGATTGTTATATGTATAGGCCATAGAGTTATCTACCATTCAAGGACAATTATTGCCTAGCTTCATTATTCAAACTTTCACTTCGATCGCATGATTACGACACAAGAAATAAAAACTTAATTTTAAAATTTCGCACAGCCGCCATCTTGAGGTTATGTAAACAATTGAATTGAATTAGATGACAGTGCATTACAATCTGCAAAATCATTTACTGTACCACATTTCACTGCGCTCAGAGAGTTAAATCACGAGAAAAGTCTATTAAAATATTTCAAATTCGCTTGGTCGCCATGTTCGTTTTGTACTTGACAGGTTTATGAAATATACATAGGTTAACTTGTATCAGTACTCTTTATCACAGTACAAAATTTCAGGGTGATATCTGTAATAGTTTCGGAGATATAGAATGTCAGTGAAATATTTCGCACAGCCGCCATTTTGAGGTTATGCAAACAATTGAACTAAATTAGACTCCAGTGCATTACAATGTGTATAAACATTTGCTGTACCAACTTTCATTACGTTTGGATAGTTAAATCGCGAGATACGTCTATTTAAAAGTCTCAACTTCGCTTGACCGCCATGTTGGTTTTGTAGTTACCAGGTTTTAGGAAGTCTCATAGGTAAACTTTCAGTAGTGCCCTTTATCACCGTACACAATTTCAGGACGATATGGGTAATAGTTTCGGAGATATTGAATGCTAGTGAAATATTTCGCACAGCCACCATGTTGGATTGGTGAGACGTAACAAAATTTGAAGTGCACGGTCGAGGTCGCCGGGAATAGTGCTATGAACTTACCGAGTTTCATCGAAATCGCTCGAGCCGTTTAGATTTTATTAGGGGGACGCACACACACACCTCACACACACACACACGGACAAAAGGTGATCTCATAAGCCTATTTTTTCAAAATTGAAAATAGGCTAAAAAAAAAGAACATGTTGCTCTATGGTTGAGGTGTGAATCAAACCCTCTCTACTTATTTGGACCACCCGAGACTGAGTAGACTAGTTTTAGTTGTCATACCACTTTTAAAAGTTTCTGTTAAATCTAGGAATTGAACCCAAGAGCTTGTAGGGGAGATCCAAGGTTATAATATGTTAAACAGATAGCCTTGAATGTAGGATGTGGAAGCTATATAGAGATGAGACGTTTCGCTCGGGGCAGGGAGGCATGGAGATCTGCATCAAACCAGTCAAAAGACTGACGACTCAAACAACAACATGTAGAGCTCACCAAAATAATGTTGTGTAACGGTAAATGTTAGTCAACGAACAGTAATGCATTACTAAAACCCATGACACGATACCTAAGAGCTTTTCTAAAATTATTTTAAAATGCCTTTAACCCTATATTAAACACCCAGTTCACAAGACTCATAACTGCAATGTTATGGCCAAACAAAACAAAATCTATATTTCATAACAAACAAGTGGTTTAGTCAATGTATACTGGAAAAAGTTTTATAAACACTCAAGTCCACAAAAATAATTAAATTAGTAACTGTCAGGTTGACTGAGTGGTTATGGTGTTTGACTTAATTTCAAATTTTCTGTACAAGAAAGCAAGGGTTCGAATCCCTTACCTGATGGCTTGACCACACTGTATTATTGTGTACTCGGTACACAAACCATAGATAGAGTGTATTGTTTAAGGTCACTCTCTTTGCGAACATAGTCAGAGACTGTTGATGGTTAACAATTGCATTAATAGTGGGACACAGGGATAGCAATTAAGAAAAACAGACAATACCCATACACTATTTTTATTTATTTAATGTAAGTACTTGTACAGTAGTTATATACAAACTACAACTCTCTTTTGTCTATTACTATCTAGTCCTTTTCGATCCACTTGCATATCAAGGGCAGATGACTTTGTAGTTCAGCCCCTTAAAACAACAACACTACTTCTTGCATAGTCTGTGATGTTGATGACTCTTGAGGCGTGGAAGATGGATACAACATAACTTTTACAACAGGGGTTAAACGTTGCTCAACAAACAATGCACTATTTTGAGTAGCAACATCTTTCTCTTGTACTAACTTTTTAGCATTCTGATGATTTTTTGTCAACACCATCAGTGTTTTGTCTGGAGCACTACATTGATGATCACTCACACTTAAAACCACACCATTTCTACTTTTCATATTGCCTCGACATCTTGTCGACCTCTGGTTTGAGCATCGCCAGAATATTATTCCTTTCACATTTTGTCGTCTATAGTTATAAGAGTAGCATTTATAGAGTACACGTTGTTTACCTCGGTTAGTTGTAGTAAGTTCCATAGTAGTAACTAACCTGTTAGTATGATTTGCACACTACAAATGTTATCTCTGTTCTGGTAATAGAATTATTTAGCGTTGGCTTTTATATTTAATATGTACAGTTTAAAGTGATAGAAAAGTGGTAGAAACGTGGTAGCAAAGTGGTAGACAATTGGTAACATAGTGGTATAAAAGTGGTAGCAAAATGGTAGAAAAGTGGTAGAAAAGTGGCAGAAAAGTAGTAGAAAAGTGGTAGAAAAGTGGCAGAAAAGTAGTAGAAAAGTGGTAGCAAAGTGGTAGAAAAGTGGTAGCAAACTAGAAAGGTGGTAGCAAAGTGGTAGCAAAGTGGTAGAAAATATTACATGTATTGTTAAGAAATAGTTTAAGCGGTTACATGGATTCATTACACTATAATTTTAGCATCACGAAGCTCATTTTCTATATCCAAAAGTTCTTCCTCATATTTAGTATGACCAGCCTGTTTACAGGTATGCAAGTACTGAAGCCGCTGGATTAGCTTACTGGGATTGTTCCAGTAAACAAATTTAACAAATGATTTTTTTGGGTGTAAACCTTTATCATCATTATCATCATCATCATCATAATCATCATCATCATCATGGTTATCATCATCAATATAATTATCATCAATATAATCATCATCACTATTAATATCTAATCCTTTTTGTTCATCTTGCAATGCAACATCCTTTGGCATAGTTTGTGTTGTCTTTGATAGTGTTAGAGGTTTCTTAGACATTAACGACTGTCCTAACATGTCTTTTTCAGGAGATAATAAATGCTCTTTAACAAACAAAGCACTATCTTGAGCCACACTATTTTTTTCTTGGTCTTGCTTTTTTACCTTGGTTAGAGTATTTTGTCCATTTAAATGAGTATTATTTTGAGATTTACAATGATGATCGATTGAAATAAGTATGTTGGAGCCTTTTGTCTTAATCATTCTTCGACACTTTTAGATCGTTGTTTCGAACAGCACCAAATAACAGTTCCATTTTATTAGTTCTTTTTACAATATATGCATATCCTTTATAGTAAGCACATGGCTTACCATAGCTAGTCGTTGATACTTCCATGTCAACTGTTAAGCATAAACTAATCTCTAGTAAATTTAACTCGATAATAAAAATGATAGTTTGTAGTATGTGCAGTTTAAAGTAAGAGCAAAAGTGAGAGTCAAATGGTAGAAAAGTGTTAGCAAAGTGGTGGAAGAGTGGTAGCAGTTTATAGTAGTCATGATCTTTTTTACAAGAATGTGATTTGAGTAAATGTAATTTCTAAACCTTAGCAGTGAGTAGTCAGTTAGTCTTGATTCAGACAAGCGTAAACAGTTCTCCAATGAATCAGAGATCAAGATTTTCATTATGAAACAGTTGTGTAACCAATTAGGTATCGGTACTTGATAGCTTCACACATGAACAAAAATTCCAACATATCTGATATGAATTACATGATTTGAAAGTTGACAAGGAATATCCAATCAACCATTGTAGTTACAATGTCAAACACACAAAGACAAAATCAGCATGAACTTTTAAGTTACAGGAAAATTCTATGAAATAGACTATGCAGGAAATTTGGAAATACACATCAGAAGTTTGCAATACCATCCTTCTAGCCTATATACATTATCGACATGGAAAGTGTGCACTGCCCCTAACATTAAACCAATTTATCAATAACACAAGTCAACGATCAAAACATTTTGTGTTGAGTCTATCATTTAATGCATATATTCTGTCTACATTGAACAGTAACAAAAAACGCCATTCATAATTAATTAAGTTTGCTTTAATTCTTAATGAAATGATAAATACATATTTAAAGTTTTGGCTGACTGTTCAGGGTGAATCGGCTTTGAACACATAAGAGAGGGAATATTTTAAGACTTAACCTCAGCTCACCTAGCATAATCTAAATTTACCTAACCTAACCTTGTCATATAGGTAAGAAACGGGTCAAGCTATGCTTTCGACTACCAAGTTTCAGCTACTTTTCAAGGTTACTCTCCTGAACATTGCCGGAGACTGCTGATAAACACCTATGTTCCCACCGCGGCGACGCGAAACGACTTACATGACGCGCTTCCCCCTTTTCATTGATCCCTGTTGATTTGTCCCTTTGGACTGGTCCCTGTTGACTAGCCCCTTTGGACGGGCCCTTTTTGAATGGAGTCATTTTTGACGGGTCCCTGTGGACAGGTCCTTTTGGCTGATCCTTTTGGACCGGACCCTTTGACATAATTTGGATAATTGCATGGGCCAGTCCATAGGTACCAGTCCAAACGGACCGGTCCAAAGGGATCAGCCAAAAGGACCTGTCCACAGGGACCCGTCAAAAATGACTCCATTCAAAAAGGGCCCGTCCAAAGGGGCTAGTAAACAGGGACCAGTCCAAAGGGACAAATCAACAGGGATCAATGAAAAGGGGTAAGCGCGTCATGTAAGTCGTTGCGCGCCGCCGCCGTGGGAACATAGGTGTTTATCAGCAGTCTCCGGCAATGTTCGGGAGAGTTACCTTGAAAAGTAGCTGAAACTCGGTAGTCGAAAGCATAGCATGACCCGTTTCTTACCTATATGACAAGGTTAGGTTAGGTAAATTTAGGTTATGTTAGGTGAGCTGAGGTTAAGTCTTAAAATATTCCCTCTCTTATGTGTTCAAAGCCGATTCTCCCTGAACAGTCAGCCAAAAATTTAAATATGTATTTATCATTACATTAAGAATTAAAGCAAACTTAATTAATTATGAATGGCGTTTTTTGTTACTGTCCAATGTAGACAGAATATATGCATTAAATGATAGACTCAATACAAAATGTTTTGATTGTTGACTTGTGTTATTGATAAATTGATTTAATGTTAGGGGCAGTGCACACTTTCCATGTCGATAATTTATATAGGCTAGAAGGATGGTGTTGCAAACATCTGATGTGTATTTCCAAATTTCCTGCATAGTCTATTTCATAGAATTTTCCTGTAACTTAAAAGTTCATGCTGATTTTGTCTTTGTGTGTTTGACATTGTAACTACAATGGTTGATTGGATATTCTTTGTCAACTTTCAAATCATGTAATTCATGTCAGATATGTTGGAATTTTTGTTCATGTGTGAAGCTATCAAGTACCGATACCTAATTGGTTACACAACTGTTTCGTAATGAAAATCTTGATCTCTGATTCATTGGAGAACTGTTTACGCTTGTCTGAACCAAGACTAACTGACTACTCACTGCTAAGGTTTAGAAATTACATTTACTCAAATCACATTCTTGTAAAAAAGATCATGACTACTATAAACTGCTACAACTCTTCCACCACTTTGCTAACACTTTTCTACCATTTGACTCTCACTTTTGCTCTTACTTTAAACTGCACATACTACAAACTATCATTTTTATTATCGAGTTAACTTTACTAGAGATTAGTTTATGCTTAACAGTTGACATGGAAGAATCAACGACTAGCTATGGTAAGCCACGTGCTTACTATAAAGGATATGCATATATTGTAAAAAGAACTAATAAAAATGGAACTGTTATTTGGTGCTGTTCGAAACAACGATCTAAAAAGTGTCGAAGAATGATTAAGACAAAAGGCTCCAACATACTTATTTCAATCGATCATCATTGTAAATCTCAAAATAATACTCATTTAAATTGACAAAATACTCTAACCAAGGTAAAAAGCAAGACCAAGAAAAAAATAGTGTGGCTCAAGATAGTGCTTTGTTTGTTAAAAAGCATTTATTATCTCCTGAAAAAGACATGTTAGGACAGTCGTTAACGTCTAAGAAACCTCTAACACTATCAAAGACAACACAAACTATGCCAAAGGTTGTTGCATTGCAAGATGAACAAAAAGGATTAGATATTAATAGTGATGATGATTATATTGATGATAATTATATTTGACACGGTGGTGGGCAGGGTGGATGGGCCTACTTACTTTTTCTGAGAGGTCCGCATTGCTTCCACAGCAAAATCACCTCCAGATGACATGCCCCAACAGAAGAACACCAAAAGGGGTGGAAGGAAAGTGGAGAAGAGGGGAAGGCACAGGCTCGACTACAGACACCCCCCAATAACCAACAGAACTGCTGCCGACGAAATAATGCCTCAACAGTTGCTTAAAAATTTAAAATAAAATGTAATTATCAGATGGATGCAAGAAAAAAAAGAAAAAAATTTAAAAAAAGGAAGAAACTCTATGGCCAAGGCACCCTCTGAAGATGCACGTGGCTTAAGGCCAAAATAAGACAATCATCTTAGAAAACTACATAAGGCTTTACATGCTTGCTTGCTGAACCAAAACGAAAACATTAAATTAAAAAAAAAATTATTATGCCCAAACGATAAAAAAAAAGGAATACAGGTATTACCAAATGAGAAAGGCTTGATAAATTACAAAGGCACGCAATACCGACTCGACATGCAGAGATCAATTCCACGATGAATCGAAAAATTAAAATTAAATTAATAAAATAAAAACTGGATCAAATAACACATCCACAATTTGCAAGACGGAGAAAAACTCGGGAACACTCACAAAACACAACGTTAATCCAAGAAGATTAACAAAAAACATATTAAGCTAACACCACAACACGTTTGAGTTTCCCGGTCGGCGCCAAGAGACTATACTCTCAAGACCAGAATGCACTCGGGCCAAACAAAAAACAAACATGGCCACCAAATAGATGACCGCATGTCCGATCGAATTACGGTAAACAATTAGCATAATTTAATTTTAAAATCACCAGAGAGAAATAAAAAGGAGGAAGGAATTACGCCTTAACGCTATTGACATGAGACATATTAGCCTGCACGGATCGTAAAATAAATTAATAATAGGGCAATTCCAAGGACTGCCAAAAACTAAATAAATAAATATTTACAACGTAAAATAAACTAGAAGCGTGTCTCCAGAAGGTACAGAAAAACAATTTTTTTTCATATCAGGTAACGTTGACAAACAGAAATATTAGGCCTATAAAACAAATAAGGTACAGAATTAAAACATTACTATAAGACGATATCGGAGCCCCATAACAATAATAAACATAAATGTATAATGCAACGTTCCTTACATCCTTCCTAAGTGGAGACACAATAATAATAAAATAATTAACACACAATTTTTAAAATATTATACGGCACTAAATGTGCTTCAAAAATGGCTAACCCGGCACATGCGTCGTTTAGATGACAAGCACTCGTTCGCATCCAGTTGCGATTCTACATCACTTTCATCTTCCAGGCGAGAGGAAGAAATTAAATTCTTATGTATTCAGGCGTTTCTTTTTCTTGAATATATATTCATTTTTCGTAAAAGCTAGGGGCCACAGCCCCCAGCACACGGAGCGATACTCTTAGACCAGCAGCCGGCTTGTTATCTTGACGACAGACAATCAATCTCACAAGATGGCGGAGAATCACAAGTCAAAAACAGCATTGCATTCATGTTAAAGTAATTGTCCAATCACGGCTTGACACATCATGCAACAATGTGATTATTATGTAATTAATTTGGCGGTATCATGTATATACAGTCTTTTGTTCCATGACGCAGAACACAATAGCCCTCAAATACGTCTCGCTTAGGATGACACCAGAAGGCACCCTAAACACACTCTAGCGGTTGAGAAGGAACCACGGATAGAAGCGCCGAAGTCCGACAGAAGCTGCCATCTCGTGTTCATAATCGGAACCAAGCGATCAGGCGGTCGTTTCCAAGGTCGTGAAGTCACATATAGGGAAGATACATATTTAAAAACGTTGGTACGGGCATTGCACGTAACAGTCTCCCTCCCTTAAGCGTGAACACCGTTCACGAATATGCCTAGGCATAGGCAGTACACCATAACTAGTCGATTCACCAAGCATGTTTCCAGAAGATAATGTTCACCAGTTAACTCCAATTGATGGACGAAACCGCATCGTTTTGGTTAGGAAGAGTGCATGGTCAGATTATCAGTGAAGGGATAATTGATCACCTCGCAAACCACTTAGTTAACAGCTTCACTGTGTCCATAAGTCTCCAGAAACGCGAACACCAGCACCAGCAGTGCTTTCATAGTCCGAGACACGTTAGGTAAATTTTCAAAAGGTCCAATGTTGTTAGCTTTAGACGACGTAGGTGGAAGCAATGTGCCAATTATCATGCGACGCGTGGGCAGCCATTTACAAAATAGAAGTTAATCTTATTTCAAAAAATAAAGGTTTACAGAAATTACTAATTCTTAATACATTTTACAAATGAGAAACAAGTTTGAATTTATATGAAGAAAAAATCCTGACCATGCCCTAGATCCGTGCTTACAAAATTTCATTAACAAGTTTCCCTTTTTACAGACTATTAGTACCTTTCTATAATATGCGAGTTGAATGACTATACTTTTAGCAGGAGCTACGGTAGAGGAATGACCACTCAAATTCCCAAGGAAACAGGTATACAAGATCACCATGAGTTAGGTCTCCCACCGAGTCCAACTTACATGCTAGCATCTTTTATGAAAACATCAAAATTAGTTTCAATTTTACAATTTACCATTAAATGGGAATTACCCAACAGTTACAAGTTGTATCCAACTAGAGTTTTTAAACCCAATTAAATTCAAAATTCCAGAAGGAACAGATGCCTGAAGGCTTCAATGAAGGTTAGGGATACTCTACATTATACAAAATCAGTTTACAAAATTTATGGTAGCATTTCCTCATTACAATTCTCTCCACCTCGTTTTATGTGCGAGAGATGCACTCTGGATATTTTGTTGGCCTTAGGGTTTCGAATAAGAAGAGTAATTAAGCTGACATGTATGCCTCTACATTTGTTGGTTCGTGACCGCACGCATTGCTTGGCACGGGGACAATGAGGAATACAAACGCAGTTACCGTAACGACAAAAACGAAGAGGAAATGGCAGCGCAGAAAACAAAACACCAACACACTAACATTGGGAACGAAATTGAGGTTCGACACCAGATGACTATACAGCCGAAATCCGCCTGGGTGAGAAAAATCCAACATAAAAAGAACTAAGTTCAACAGTACACGACGTACAATGAGGTTTCCTCGTTCAGGTTTAAGACACGAACACGTACAACCCAAGGATGCCTAACATGGCCCGAAAATACGGTTAGATGAGAAAACAAGCCGCTCTTGTTGAAAGACGAGGCTAACAGGGAACACTAACGCACCATTCCTAACGATTTAATCAGAAAAAAAATATTACCAGTCAAAGTCAGAAAATTTTACTTAAGTTATAGTGGCTGATGACCGTGATTGCCATAGCATGAACTAAACAGTAGGCCTATGTTATTTACAGTTAGCATGAGGCAACTGATGACCCTGATTTCCAGCAACAACAGATTACTGGCTTAAAATGCAAAACAAGCTGACTTACAGAAGCTGATGACCACAATTTCCAACAGAAATTTAACCCCAGTAAATTTTGAAGACCCTATATTAATTAATTAAGCAGAAAAGCACATTACATTATGGCTGTTCACGAACTGAGACCTCATATTCACAACAACGTATTCATCGCACACATACTCAAATAACAGCGATACATAATTTTTACCACCCTCAAAAATAATTCCCATTAATACTCAAATATGCAAGTTATGTAGTCGTAGAGATATCATAACACAAACAAATACAATTAAAACACAATACCCTTAAAATTACATTAAGTTACATGACACATACTTGCATGTCATCGAACAGACCAGTCCCATACCAAGCCAGTTCGGATCGTGCAAGCCCTATATACAACCTGCCCAGGGATCAAACCAAGAAAGAATCCCATACTTCTAATTCCTAGCTAACCCCAGACAGTAGATATCTCCACGTAAAACAGACCTACATATTATACTTAGTTCAACATTACAAGGAAAGCAACTAATAAAAACACGATCCTAGGCTTACTTTTGCAAACACAACAATGCCTGAATTACCCCACCCTACAAATCTAAATCAAAATCTAACGTTAACACATACACCCAGACACGATTTGCACAACATACCCACTTATCCCAGAACGATTGCAGCATAACGTAAGTGTATGAACAAAAAAATATAAATCGCACACTGCGATAAAAACATCTCAAAACAAACACTTACCTTGAATGAGTTTGGGAAGAATTTCTAGCCAAATAATAGTGACATGCACGTTAAATGTGCCTTCTGGCACCACAATAGGGACATAGGGAGGGCAGATTTCCATAGTTTAGCCCTTTTAATCGGACTTCACTTTGCCACAACACCAGTAGGCGTGATAGTTGCATAATAAAAATATCACGAGGACAGCATATCACCACAGAATATCATGCAAAGAAACATACAGGAACACGACAGTCTTCTTAAACACCGACACTGCCTCGACACCTGAAATTCGACAAATAAAATCATGCACAACGTTGCTCAGGTCTGCAGAAGTCATCGCTAGCTTGGCTCGAGAACAGGAAGCTAAATTACAATAAATTGCTGCGAACAACGTGGCGAACAGCTTCAGACAGGGCTCCTCGAGGTCTTCACTAGCAGCATGTAGGCTATCAGAAAATCAAGCAACCCACATTTCCCATGCCAAGAACACATGCCAGTCACTCACCCAGCTTCTTTTTCAGTGGGGATGTTGCATTACAAACAGGATAAAAACCAGCACAGACATATCGTTTAGAACAGGTCACTTACATATCACCACATGGATATTCAGAGGCAAACATGAAATCAAACAAACGACAAGGATTAGCAAAACATATCATCAAGTGCACTGGCATGACAGATCCCATCAACAACCGCTCCATCAGCATCAGAAGGGTCCATAAAACGAGCCTGCGGGAATGGGGGAGGGGATAGTTGCAGAAGCGAACACGAGCTCGGTCTGCTACCAAAATGACACGGTGGTGGGCAGGGTGGATGGGCCTACTTACCTTTTCTGAGAGGTCCGCATTGCTTCCACAGCAAAATCACCTCCAGATGACATGCCCCAACAGAAGAACACCAAAAGGGGTGGAAGGAAAGTGGAGAAGAGGGGAAGGCACAGGCTCGACTACAGACACCCCCCAATAACCAACAGAACTGCTGCCGACGAAATAATGCCACAACAGTTGCTTAAAAATTTAAAATAAAATTTAATTATCAGATGAATGCAAGAAAAAAAAAAGAAAAAATTAACAATTTTTTTAAAAGGAAGAAACTCTATGGCCAAGGCACCCTCTGAAGATGCACGTGGCTTAAGGCCAAAATAAGACAATTATCTTAGAAAACTACATAAGGCTTTACATGCTTGCTTGCTGAACCAGAACAAAAACATTAAATTAAAAAAAAACGCCCAAACGATAAAAAAAGGAATACAGGTATTACCAAATGAGAAAGGCTTGATAAATTACTAAGGCACGTAATACCGACTCGACATGCAGAGATCAATGCCACGATGAATCGAAAAATTAAAATTAAATTAATAAAATAAAAACTGGATCAAATAACACATCCACAATTTGCAAGACGGAGAAAAACTCGGGAACACTCACAAAACACAACGTTAAACCAAGAAGATTAACAAAAAACATATTAAGCTAACACCACAACACGTTTGAGTTTCCCGGTCGGCGCCAAGAGACTACACTCTCAAGACCAGAATGCACTCGGGCCAAACAAAAAACAAACATGGCCACCAAATAGATGACCGCATGTCCGATCGAATTAAGGCAAACAATTAGCATAATTTAATGTTAAAATCACCAGAGAGAAATAAAAAGGAGGAAGGAATTACGCCTTAACGCTATTGACATGAGACATATTAGCCTGCACGGATCGTAAAATAAATTAATAATAGGGCAATTCCAAGGACTGCCAAAAACTAAATAAATAAATATTTACAACGTAAAATAAACTAGAAGCGTGTCTCCAGAAGGTACAGAAAAACAATTTTTTTTCATATCAGGTAACGTTGACAAACAGAAATATTAGGCCGATAAAACAAATAAGGTACAGAATTAAAACATTACTATAAGACGATATCGGAGCCCCATAACAATAATAAACATAAATGTATAATGCAACGTACCTTACATCCTTCCTAAGTGGAGACACAATAATAATAAAATAATTAACACACAATTTTTAAAATATTATACGGCACTAAATGTGCTTCAAAAATGGCTAACCCGGCACATGCGTCGTTTAGATGACAAGCACTCGTTCGCATCCAGTTGCGATTCTACATCACTTTCATCTTCCAGGCGAGAGGAAGAAATTAAATTCTTATGTAGCACAGGCGTTTCTTTTTCTTGAATATATATTCATTTTTCGTAAAAGCTAGGGGCCACAGCCCCCAGCACACGGAGCGATACTCTTAGACCAGCAGCCGGCTTGTTATCTTGACGACAGACAATCAATCTCACATGATGGCGGAGAATCACAAGTCAAAAACAACATTGCATTCATGTTAAAGTAATTGTCCAATCACGGCTTGACACATCATGCAACAATGTGATTATTATGTAATTAATTTGGCGGTATCATGTATATACAGTCTTTTGTTCCATGACGCAGAACACAATAGCCCTCAAATACGTCTCGCTTAGGATGACACCAGAAGGCAACCCAAACACACTCTAGCGGTTGAGAAGGAACCACGGCTAGAAGCGCCGAAGTCCGACAGAAGCTGCCATTTCGTGTTCATAATCGGAACCAAGCGATCAGGCGGTCGTTTCAAAGTTCGTGAAGTCACATATAGGGAAGATACATATTTAAAAACGTTGGTACGGGCATTGCACGTAACAATATTGATGATGATAACCATGATGATGATGATGATTTTGATGATGATGATGATGATGATGATGATGATGATAATGGTTTACACCCAAAAAAATCATTTGTTAAATTTGTTTACTGGAACAATCCCAGTAAGCTAATCCAGCGGCTTCAGAACTTTCATACCTGTAAACAGGCTGGTCATACTAAATATGAGGAAGAACTTTTGGATATAGAAAATGAGCTTCGTGATGCTAAAATTATAGTGTAATGAATCCATGTAACCGCTTAAACTATTTCTTAACAATACATGTAATATTTTCTACCACTTTGCTACCACTTTGCTACCACTTTTCTAGTTTGCTGCCACTTTTCTACCACTTTGCTACCACTTTTCTACTACTTTTCTGCCACTTTTCTACCACTTTTCTAGTTTGCTACCACTTTTCTTCCACTTTGCTACCACTTTTCTGCTACTTTTCTGCCACTTTTCTACCACTTTGCTACCACTTTTCTACCACTATGTTACCAATTGTCTATCACTTTGCTACCACGTTTCTACCACTTTTCTATCACTTTAAACTGTACATATTAAATATAAAAGCCAACGCTAAATAATTCTATTACCAGAACAGAGATAACATTTGTAGTGTGCAAAACATACTAACAGGTTAGTTACTACTATGGAACATACTACAACTAACGGAGGAAAACAACTTGTACTCTATAAATGCTACTCTTATAACTATAGACGACAAAATGTGAAAGGAATAATATTCTGGCGATGCTCAAAACAGAGGTCGACAAGATGTCGAGGCAATATGAAAAGTAGAAATGGTGTGGTTTTAAGTGTGAGTGATCATCAATGTAGTGCTCCAGACAAAACACTGATGGTGTTGACAAAAAATCATCAGAATGCTAAAAAGTTAGTACAAGAGAAAGATGTTGCTACTCAAAATAGTGCATTGTTTGTTGACCAACGTTTAACCCCTGTTGTAAAAGTTATGTTGTATCCATCTTCCACGCCTCAAGAGTCATCAACATCACAGACTATGCAAGAAGTAGTGTTGTTGTTGTTTTGAGGGGCTGAACTACAAAGTCATCTGCCCTTGATATGCAAGTGGATCGAAAAGGACTAGATAGTAATAGACAAAAGAGAGTTGTAGTTTGTATATAACTATTGTACAAGTACTTACATTAAATAAATAAAAATAGTGTATGGGTATTGTCTGTTTTTCTTAATTGCTATCCCTGTGTCCCACTATTAATGCAATTGTTAACCATCAACAGTCTCTGACTATGTTCGCAAAGAGAGTGACCTTAAACAATACACTCTATCTATGGTTTGTGTACCGAGTACACAATAATACAGTGTGGTCAAGCCATCAGGTAAGGGATTCGAACCCTTGCTTTCTTGTACAGAAAATTTGAAATTAAGTCAAACACCATAACCACTCGGTCAACCTGACAGTTACTAATTTAATTATTTTTGTGGACTTGAGTGTTTATAAAACTTTTTCCAGTATACATTGACTAAACCACTTGTTTGTTTTGAAATATAGATTTTGTTTTGTTTGGCCATAACATTGCAGTTATGAGTCTTGTGAACTGGGTGTTTAATATAGGGTTAAAGGCATTTTAAAATAATTTTAGAAAAGCTCTTAGGTATCGTGTCATGGGTTTTAGTAATGCATTACTGTTCGTTGACTTACATTTACCGTTACACAACATTATTTTGGTGAGCTCTACATGTTGTTGTTTGAGTCGTCAGTCTTTTGACTGGTTTGATGCAGATCTCCATGCCTCCCTGCCCCGAGCGAAACGTCTCATCTCTATAAACCTACCACACCCTACATTCAAGGCTATCTGTTTAACATATTATAATCTTGGATCTCCCCTACAAGCTCTTGGGTTCAATTCCTAGTTTTAACACAA
The DNA here is from genome assembly GCA_946902985.2 of Meconema thalassinum. Taxonomy (NCBI): domain Eukaryota; kingdom Metazoa; phylum Arthropoda; class Insecta; order Orthoptera; family Tettigoniidae; genus Meconema; species Meconema thalassinum. Next base: position 27,621,262 of record OX336397.1, on the reverse strand, counting down.
TCTTTTAAAAGTGGTATGACAACTAAAACTAGTCTACTCAGTCTCGGGAGGTCCAAATAAGTAGAGAGGGTTTGATTCACACCTCAACCACGGAGCAACATGTTCTTTTTTTTTAAATAATGATAGCCATTTGTTCAATTTCACATTTCACACATTGCAATTTGTCAATTTTCCATTTGCATTTTTTTAAATGACAGTTTGATGTTTTTCAATTTCATGATATGGAAACATGGCTTTTTCCATTTTCATATTTACACATTTGTCAATTTTCCATTTGCATATATTTTCTTAAACGTCCGTTTAAGGTTTTTAAATTTTGTCTATATGGAAACATGGATTTTGCATTTTGCTGTTTACAAATTTTTTATATATTTATTTTGTGTATGTTGAAAAACGATATTTCCAAAACAAGATTTTTTATTTTTCATTTTATGATTTTGTAAATGATCTTAATGTGAGTGCTTGACCATGGCAATAATACAGTCTATCTATGTGTTAGCGGAACCATAGAGTCTTATTACTACTGCAAGTAAGAATGTTTTACAAAATAACGACTATCTACCACTGCATTTGAAAAACAAAACGATTGAAAAAAATATCTATTTTCCATTCATATATAAGTGCTAATTCTCCCTCTCCCCACCCTACCTCACCGTATTTTCTCTGGTCAAACAACCAATGCTACCCACACATACACAAGCTTTCTATATATATATATCTATATATATGTTTTCTCTTGTCCACAAGATAAAAATTATGGTTGCTGGATTGTATCCTGCACTGTTTATGCGACATACCTTTGCCAGTTCATAAAACCGTTAGGTATTTATCTACACATAGCGATTTTACCACTGCTCTACCAACGCCTTTTGCTTGTTTGGCTTTCATACAGTCTAGTATGTGATAGGAAGCATTAACTGTATGTCAAACCCAGTCCACGTTTGTATTTGTAATCTAAGTAATAATTTGAAAAGAGATAAGTGTAATCAGTTTTAAACATTATCTCTGCTTTTATTTGTTTGTTTATGACATGCATATTAACCTAAAATCAAACCCTAGTCTACCTTAGTGAAAGGCTAACAGTTTAACCATTGCGTCACCATACCCTTTTTTCTTAGTTTGATTCGTTCTAGACCTTAGAGCTAGAAATCGAGTAAAGATGTCCAGTGAAAGAGGCATATGTGCTCACCACTATAGCACGTAATGTTTAGCTGGTAACATTAGACAACCGAAAATGATTGTATTTCTGTTAGCCAAGCATTTCTGTCATTTGCCTACTGTGTGAGCTCTGCCAGCAAGACAGTTTAGTTTAGAACAAGTGTGAGTGTGTATATAGATTATTAGCCTCAGGTATTTAAAGCTTGTTGTGTGTAGCGACCATCTTGCCCCAGGAACCACTGAGCAAGTTTTAACAGTCAACCCATAAAAACTGCATAGGATAGTTGTGTGAGGTTCATGTACTTGGGTGTGTGCATTAGCACCATGCACTAGCTTTACCTTACCCTCTATAGGTAGAACGTTATCCCTTTCCTTTTTGACATTACCAATGACCATATCCACCCACAAGTTTTACACTTAAACCCTTGGCTTGTTTTCGATTAGGTTTGGTTCGGTTTGGTTGGGTTTGATTCAGCTTGGTTCAGTTTAGTTCAATGTAGTCACCATTTTGTTTCATTAGCTATCCTCCTTAACCAATCAATTAAAGTTAGTCTACTCTTAATTCTTGAATCAATAAATCCGATTTTGTATACACCGTTTGTCATTTATTAACCCATGCCTGCAACCTATACTCTCTCTTTACTACAGTCTGATCTGAAAACAAGTTCCAATAGTGAAAGACTTGTCAGTCACCATACATGTAGCCTACACTAGTTCTTTCTCTACCTAGCTATGTTTCATCACTCACGGTAAACAACTCACATGTCCATATCCAATTATTAATTTATAAAATCTCAGGTCAATGACCTTAATATTTTGGATATTTTAGGTAAATTCATTGGTCATAGGAAAGAGTTGACCATTCTAAGTCCTATGACACCTCACATGTCGATATCCGAGTATTAGTTTATATAATCTCAGGTCAATGTCCTTGTTGATTTGAATATTTGGTGTAAATTCGTTGGTCATGGGAAAGGGTTGGCCTTCCTTAGTATTATAACACCTCACTTGACTCTCTCCCATTATTAAATATCGAGATATTAACAACAGTGCAGTTAGGCCCTTTTGACAAACATTAAATATATATTTAAAAACAGAGCGTCACCCCGAGTGCTAGGACCCCACATACAAGTCCCTAGCCTTATTGGTTCGCGAGATATTAACAAAAGAGGAGTTAGGCCCTTTGTTACAATGTCAAAAATACATTCAAAAAGAGAGTGTCTTCCCAAGTCCAACGACACCTCACAGGTCAAAATCCCATCATGGGTTCAGGAGATATCAACAAGAGTGTAGTTAGGCCCCTTGTAAAAATTTCAAAAAATACATTTAAAAAGGGAATGTCATCCCATGTGCTACGACCCCTCATACAAGTCCCTAGCCTTATTGGTTCACAAGATATTAACAAAAGTGTACTTAGGCCCTTTTGACAAAAATCAAAAATACATTGAAAAACGGGGCGTCGTACCAAGTCCAACGACCCCTCATACAAGTCCCTAGCTTTATTGGTTCATGAGATATTAAAAAGCCAATGACCTATTCGTATTGGATCTTTTGGTTATTTTTTTTTAAATAACTCATCTATAAATCATTATTTAAAAAGTCCGCCCTCTTACAAAAACCCCAAGTGCGCATGCGTAAAAAAAGAAAACAAACATGTTAATTCATAGTAGCAATCGGCTCTTCACATGCGTTTCATGTGGAACAACGTTTAATTTCATCATATCATTAGGGGTCAGTCCAAAGGGACCGGTCCAAAGGGATCAGTCAACAAGGACCCGTCCACAGGGACCCGTCAACAATGACCTGTCCACAAGGACCCGTCCACAGGGACTCGTCAACAAGGACCCGTCAACAATGACCTGTCAACAATGACCTGTCAACAAGGACTTGTCCACAAGGACTCGTCCACAAGGACAATGACCTGTCATCAATGACTTGTCAACAAGGACCTGTCAACAATGACCTGTCAAAAATGACCCGCCAACAATGACCTGTCAACAAGGACCCGTTAGGTTGGGTTAGGTTACACTACAGCCACCATCTGTTAAAAAGCCCGCCCTCTTACCAAACCTATGAGTGGACATGCGTAAAAACAAAGAACAAGCATGTTAATTCATAGTGGCTATCCACCGAACACATGCACTTTATGTAGAACAACGTTTCATTCCATATTAACATTCAAACTCTCACATGTTGCAGTTGGAAAGAGAGATTCTCTAAAAAGATTCTACAGGGGACTGGTTCGTTGACTCTGGTGCTACTAAGCATATGAGTTCAAGCAAGACTGCGATTTTGAACTTCACTGCTGGGCCTATTTTGGAGATCAGTACAGCAAACAACCAAAAGTTGTATGGCCAAGGATCTGGTAATGTAAATGTTCAATTAGAAAATGCTATTTCAAAAGCCTTTTCCTATGTAGAATATGTTCCAGGATTCTCTGCTAATCTGTTATCTGTGTGTGCTGCTATTCAAAAGGGTTATTTTGTGGTATTCACCGGCAATACTTGAGAAGCTTACGACAGTGAAAACATTGCTGCTACAGGTAATGTAGCACTGACTGCAAGTAATGTGGGGGTGTTTACCAAGTAAATGCCCTGGGTGCTCAAGCTAATATTTGTACAGAGGACTCAGATCATTTATGGCATAAATGACTGTGCCTTCCTAACAACCACAGCATGAAGTTGATAGGAGAAGTCTCACTCATGGAATTAATTTATGAGATAATGGCTTTAAAATGTTTTTCATGTGCTGATGGTGAAAAAGCTAGACAACCATTTAAGTCAAGTAAGAGTAAAACAGTATGTAAAAATACTCAAATCTTTATCAGTCAGATTTATGTGGGGCAATGCCAGTTTTATCTTGGAGTAATGCTCTATATTTCTTGACCTTCATTGATGATCATTCTATAAAGGTTTTCTGTGTATTTTCTTGCTAAGAAAAGCGATGTTTTGGGTAACTTTTTTCATTTCAAGACACGGGTCGGGAGTCAGAGTGAAAGACCTATTAAGGTTATATGCTCTGATAATGGTGGTTAGTTTTGTGGCAAAGCTTTTGAGAGACTACTTAAATCAGAAGGCATTGAGCATCAAACAACAGCTAGCTATTGTCCACAGCATGAATAGAACGTAACTTGATAAATGTAGAGCCAGTCTAAACGCATGTGGGCTGACACAATAAATACAGCAGCCTATCTTGCAAACAGGTCCCCAACCAGAAAAATCCCAGGTAAAGTTCCAGAGGAGATCTGGACTGGTAAAAAGATCAATATGGAGCATCTAAGAATTTTTGGTTGTGTAGCACAAGTTCATGTCTCAGACCAAAGGAGAAACAGGTTGGATCCTAAAAGTGAAAAACACATTTTCTGTGGCGATTGTGAGGACAGTAAAGCCTCTAGATTCATGCATTCCGTTACTCGTACAGTAGCGGCTAATCAGGTGACGCTTGCGCACCATCTAGCGACAGAGAGTAGAAATAACAGTAGACCAAGACAATGGCATTTCCTTATTTAAATAAGAAAAAATAATGTCTATTTTACGCGGTAGATTACTGTCCAGTTGAAAAGAACGCGCGTAGAGCTCTTCTGATCGTTACAAAGTGCGCAAAAGGCAAATGTATTCTCATGGTACGATATGCTTCGCTAGATGACAGAGGTTTTCGCTCAGTTGTTTATCAAAGTGCTAAGGGCGCAGTCGAGCAGCAGACTACCTTCGCGTGCGACCGGAAGTGCATTTGTTTTGCCGACCACCCAAAACAAAATGTGAGTATTTATCATTGTATTTCCTCATTTCTAACACATTCCATTCACTATGGATAGACAGTTGCTCATTCTCCCCCCAACATCCACACACAACACTATATTTTAAACTGTCATATAGTGCTTCTTCACTTTTGCCTCTATCGTTGTCGCTCATATTATGGATTTTTAGCCTACTTTTCACATTTTGCAAAAATGAGGAAAAAGTAGAATTATGAGATAAGGCAAATGTGTGTCTGTCTGTCCATCTGTCTGTCCGTCTGGCTGGCTGTGTGTGTGTGTGTCCCCCCTTATCAACTCCTAAACGGCTGTAGCAATCGAAACAAAATTTGGTAGGAATAAAGATCTATACCTGAATATCTCACGGCTATATTAGAAAATGATGTCAGTACTACAAACTGCTGAAAAATCGCAATTGAAATTTGAGCTCCATGTTGGATATCTTGGAAGGTATGAATAGGAGCTATTTCAAAATTGGCACACGTATAGATAATACTATTGCAGTTTAATTTCCAGGAGGGCCATACATGGCAGTGTTGCCAAAGTGATTATAAGCCTGCTGATAGTTCCACATTTTAAATGCATATAACTTCTACACTATCAATTGGATTTCAACCAAATTTCGTATGTGCTATGTGTACATAAACAGATATGACTGAGTGTATTCTTAAGAGCCACCAGGGCTGCCAACTGTTAATAAATGCTTTCTTTTTTATACAATTACCCATATATCAGAAAGTATGAAAGCTGACAGCTTTAAACTATGCACACGAATAGTACCTGACATTCTATATTAACTTGGAGTAACTTATATACACAGTGCTACCAACATGATTCTAAGCCTGCTAAGAGGTCCAACTTTAAATACATGTAACATATATACTCTCATTTGGATTTCAACCAAATTTCGTGTGTGCTATGTGTACCATAACAGATATGACTATGCCGATTCTTAAGAGTAACCCGTGCTGCCAACTGTTAATAAATACTGTCTCTATTTTTGTTACCCAAATATCAATATATCAGAAAGTATGCAAGCCAATAGCTCTAGACTTTGCACACGTATACTACCTGGCATACTAGATTAATTTGGAGTAACTAATATAGGCCTACGCCAGTGCTGCCAACATGATTCTAAGCCTGCTGATAGGTAACTTCTGTACTAACTAATGGATTTCATACAAAATTGATACAAAATAGATCATATTATTTCAGATTATGTCATTGATGCCAACATGATTTTAGGCGCTGTTAGATCCAATGTTTAACTGCATGTAACGTCCATGCTATCCATTGGACTTCAACCCAATTTTGTATTCTGTACCTTAAGAGATGGAACTAAGAATATATTCAGTCACCAGGGCTGCCAACTGTAGTTCTCTATTAGGTTACATTATGCCAGGTATACAGTATTTCGAACCAATTAGAAATTTCGATACTGCCAACTTAATTTCGTCATGATTCTAGATAGATCCATATAGATTAATCATTGGCATGAATCTTAAATTTTAAGAAACGTAGGCTCTTTAGTTCGTCACGGAACTTCTTGTTTATTGAGTAAATGTTTCTATATTTACACCTCTTTATGTCAATTACATGTTCGATCATCCTCAAAGCCAGTCATATTGCCATTGAAAGTGAAAGAGAAACTCACAATAAGAAAAACAAAACAAAACAAAACGGGCGGACGGTAGATTACCGCGACCGCGTGTATTACATAAAGGGACGTGAACGCAAGAAGGTTAATCACATCTACTATAGTAAAACTGAAGGGAACCTATTCCTGGTGTAAAAATCTTAAACTACTATGCAATCAGCAAAATAAAATGCAAGCTTGCCCCCAAAATGTACAAAGCACCCCGTTCTAGCCCTCACGCCAACAGCACCAAGAATCGTCCAATTTGCAGAGTAGCCAACCTGTAAAATAAATAGTAACAACTTAAAAACTTAAAACAAAAAAGTAAAACTCCCTAGGATATAGAACATAGAAATAGCCCATAACACAACATTTCCTCTCTAAAATTTGCACATTAGCCACCGGCCAGAAGGACATTTTTGTATTAAACGTTCTATTCCCTGATATTCTATAAACCTTAAACTTTAATGAACCACAGTTTTCTGGAAATAACTTAACATAATATTACAACTCAAATTCATTAGCCTATACAAATGAACACTAATTTACATTCACCCACTTGCTAATACCAACAGAGTGGCAACTGACTAGTGGTGTATTTTATAAACGAGTTGAGGGAGGAATGTACTGCGCCCGTCTCACTAACACTCCTGTGGCTAACTGAACACTTATGACGATTTGGCTCATTCAGTAAGTGGTTATTACAGCTTATTACCACCGCGGGGGATAAATTAGAGACCATTACCTTATAAATAAAAAAATAGATTACGCTGAAACCCAATCATCGGGATGTCGAACACGTCCCCAAAAACATGTATACCAGGTCAAGCCATCAACCATTCGCATCCACATAGAAACAAAATCCATAAAACTAGGCAATCCTTTAATCCACGACACAAGGAAAAAAAGTATGACTGCGAATGTTTTATTGTAAAGGCAATGCCATTTCTTTATGAAAATAATAAATGATTCACACTTCTGGCATTAATAACGAACGTTAATAGAGGCCCGATACTGGTATATGCATGTCCTTGGCACCGGAAATTGATTTAGAAATACTTTTTACATGGAATTGTACCTTTTTTTCATAAGGTTTTTGTCCAAATACTGTAAATAGTTACGTCAGGAGGCGCGACGCAGTTGAGCTCGCGAGACAAGCCATGCTATGCAGCGCAGAGATTATGAGAAGTATCTTTCGGCTACAGATCGGGAGTCACGAGCATTTCAGAAGAGCTGACCCGTAGCCCGGCCGATCAATAAATCCATACGTGACGTCATGTCGTACATCGACCACAGCTAGAGGATTATCTTTACTGATATGAAGCAAATCAGAGTTATTAAAGACATTATGAAGACTGTAGAATGTGTATTACCATAGCAGAAAGCTATTTTATGTGAGAAATAGAACCTAACAAGTGAAATGCAGGAATAACATATATATGATCAAAGCTACAAATGAGATATTGACATATCGATATATCTATAACGGAAGGGAGAAGGGGTAGCTTCCCGTGGCGTGTCGCAGCCAGCGGGAGAGTCTCACTCGATTTCCAGTTGTCAGATGTGCTTTTACAGAACTCGACCGGTGGACTATTCGCTAGTGCCAGGCGAGTTGAAATTCCAACGTGTTAAGGCGACCAGCATTATACTCGGCTAGGCCGTACGTTTTTCAAAGTGTGTTTTCTCCGGACACAGTTGTAAGTCTTAACAAGTGACCGTGTACCGTGTGCGAGTATTTACCGCAGCTACCATATCATAATGGAATTGAGACTTGTAGTACAATTCAAATGCAGATTTTCGAATTGAGAAAGAAAGACTAGTTTCTAATCGGAACGCGGACTGATTTATTTGTTTGTCCAGCGGTGTCCGTGTTAAGGCAGCCATTACGAAATCTTTGTGTGGATTCTTTCACGTGTTATAGCAACGTGTATTCTCGAGACATCAAGACTTGTTACACAGTGCATTATGCGGATAATTAAAGGCATATTATTATTCGAGATGTCGGTGGGGAAGATTAACTTTAACGTTATAATTCCCAAAATGGCTGGTTAAATGATATGGGGTAGCTACGTGTGGAATGCATAAGCGGGATGCATACAATCCACAAACTGCATTTTCTTTCAAGGAAAGGAGCCTACTTTCTAAGTACTCCAGTGGTTGTTAGCTGATGTTTTCTCGAGCTACGACATGCAGGACAGTGAAATTTCACGGGCGTGTGATAACATTTCTGGCATGATCGGTGAGGGAACGGAGTGCCACCCGGCCATTGTTCGTGTGCGGCGCGTTCCCTGGTTTGAATTCCAGATCCAAGGAGGAAGAATGTATTATCTGATAATAGCGTGGAGATTCATAAGGTACTTATATCCTTTTTACGACAGTACAAGACGCAACGGAAGGTACTGGACCATCATCTTTTTTATCGTAGTTTAGTGAGGGCATTTGTTAGCAATTACAATTTGTCATATTTTTTTTTCTTTTGTAGATTAAATGGGCATGCACAAGTTTAGGTTCAATGTTTATGTCGAAACTGATTTGTTGCATACCCGGGATTTTGTGTTCACTTAATGAATTCATCCCTCGCGTATTGATAGTTTTGATATTTAATCAGTAAATTCAGTAATGTCATTTAATTAGTTGTGCGTATTTTTATTGCCGAGAAGCAGGATTAGGAGGAGAACTCCAGATGTTTGTATAAGTACAGCTTTAATCGCGTTTTTGTTTAATAGTGTTTGGAACACTATTCTACTTGTGGCCAGTACATATTTTCATGTACTACAGTTGAGTTAGGAACTCTGTTTTCTCGCAGCGACTTGAATCTTGGAAAGTTTTTCTTGGTGTTCTATGCCTTGATAGTTTTAATCCACTTTTTGGATTATTTTCATGGAGAGCACTTCGCTTTTGTGCGTGAAGGTTTATTAGTGGATTTGCCTAATGATTGTCATTGGATTAACCGGTAAAGTTAACTTGTTTTCATGGTGCAGGTCTTATCCATTGATGTTTCTAAGCCCACCGAAGTTGGAGGCTATCCTAATTTAGGGAAGGATCAGTTTCACCTTAATTTGAGGGCAACTTTACTTTAGATGTCATTCCGAGACATTTATTTTTTATAAAACTAACGTAAATAATTGCATTTAGTTCAATTGTGTGGGTGAGATATTGAATACAGCATTTTTGAACACCATTCTGAATTTTGATTAAATTATTCCAGGGAAGCATGACTTTGAGTCAAGAGAATTAAGCAGTATACTTGTTGTACATTATTGTGAGGCAAGATATTTTTGGCTAGTGAAGTGCTTTAGTTTCATGACGTTGAACAACGTGCTTTAGGTTAGTGTGTATTTTAAGCATGTATTGTAGGTTTATGTGATAGTAATTAGATTTAATAATAGTGTTTTGAAGGTTGTTGTAACCTGATTTTGTGATTCGAATGCATATCCGGGATTATGATGTATTTTTGTGATTGTTTGCTTGTTGAAGCATTAGGGTATTTTTGGATTGAGCCTGTAAGAGCTTTTGAGCCAGTGAGTGCCAATCTGTTTTTGGCTTCCAGTAGTCTAACACCCGTGTTTGGTGTAATATAAACCAGGATGGGTTTTCCGGTATTTTTCATGTCTGTTTAAGACATTGGCAGTTGTTGATATTTGCTAGATCAAGCCTACTTGCTTTTCTTCACCTAATGCAATGCTTGGATAATCTGTTTATGTGATTGAAGGTATTTCCACAGCTGATAATCGAAACCTCTACAATCATGCACGATTCTATTTTATACATGAAACATGAACGCAGACCATTAATATTCTACTTAGCTTAATCGCTTGGTGAAATTTAACCCAGTCTAATGAGTATTTCTTTTTCCAAATGTAACGATGCGAATGCTATGATCTAGATCAGCTGTTTAACTGAAACATTTGAGTGTCCAAGGACACATTTCTGTATAAATTCTTGTAAATTCATTTTATATAATTTTTGATAAATGCTACAGAATTAGGGAATCGTTTAAGACGATATATATAATATCTATTCATGCTAATTCATGTTTATTCGTCGTCCAGTCTATTATTCAAATCACACACTATCATTTTGAGATTGACACTTAACATTTTTGTAATATAATGCTAGTTATAATTTTAATGATCAGCCCAGCGGGTAGGTGATTGTCATAATCCTCTCTTGGATTTTATTATGTTTTCTTGAGACTGTTTTTGTGACTGTGACTTTGGTCGTTTGACGACAGTTATTTGATTTTTCTTTTTTCTGTTTTCATGTCCTTTTTGGAATAAAGTTTGTTTTCCCATTTTTAAATCATGGCGTGATATTTTAACGAAGAGATGGGAGTTCGTGTTAAGATGGCCAACGCTTGGAATTTTCAGGGTATTCCACCCTTGAGATTGTTCTCTTTTGAGTTGTTTTTCGTGTTCTTGAGCTAGATTTCTATTTATTTCTCCTTCAAAGCCATGGTCATTCTTAAGACAACTTGTTAGGACGACTAGTTCCCCAATTACTCCTTCGCTTGGTGGTAGGACCTGGGAGGGTTTCTCGCCGGGCATTTTCAGGTTCTACGATCCAGTGATCATCGAGGGATTTCCCCAGGTATTGGTAAGTGGTTTCGGGTACAGTATGAACTAGCTGGATTGAAATTCAGGTCGAAAATTTGTAATACTACTTCGGAGGAAGGGGATTAAGTCATTGTGTTGAGTCAAGAAAACGTTTAATAGCAAATGTGCCATCCAGAAAGTAGAACGCTCAGCTCAAATAAATCAGTCATATGCACACAATCGGTGTAGCCCGAAGTTCTGCTATCCATTCATCCGTTATGTATTCAACAGTGAAGTATAATAACCTTATGAAGTCATGTGGCCTGTATATTCCAACTAGCCAGAATGGTCATTCTATAGGGAATTAAATGTGAATTAATTTGTGTCACTTGAATGTTTGGACACATTGCTAGTTACTTGGTATTCAGTTGCCCGTTCATTGAATTAATCGCGATGTCCTCGTACAGCCTTTTATTTTCAACGTAAATTTCATATGTACTCGTTACAGGAAAAGAATATCAATGTAAACATTCCTCTGTAATGATTGATAGAAAATAATATTGAATGCTCGGTCTTGAGATATAAAGCAGCATCCAATTGCCATTGAATTTTATTCGCGACGATGAAAGAACACCTTCAGGAATTAACGGCCGTATGTGAATGTTATTAACCTTGCCCCATGCTCAATAATATTTTTCGTACAGGAGGAGGAATATCACGTTTATCCAGAATAACTCTTACTCCAAGATCTCCGGCATATAAAACAGAATTGTCTGTATAATATGTATTCAGACTGCATGATACTTTATCATTGAACAGTAGAATCGTGCTCGGTTCCTCATATTTGAGCAAAACGTGCATAGTAATGGTACTGCTGAAAGTTACACCAATTAACTTTACACTAGTTAGATCTCTGCACCATCTTACGTAGCGAAATTAAATGCTATTCAGTCGGTCAACACGATTGAACCCAAATTGTAAAGGGTGTTATTCCTTAACCCTGAGACAAATTTTATGAGATTCAATAATTCCTTGTCAACAAATGCTTAGAGAATGGAAATATGCCACAGTGCTTGAGGTACTCCAAAGTTAATATTCTCTAATAAGGGAATGGTAACACAGAAGATCCCAACTCCAATCGAGGTATCGCACTAGGAAACAACGGTTCCAAAGTGCTCACTAAAATCCTATGTAATAGATTTACCGAGGTGGTTGATACCTCTATTCCGGGCTTTCAATTTGGCTTTAGAAAGGGTACATCAACTCTCCATGCAATAAGGAACATATTGACTGACATAGGTGATGTCTTAATACATGAATAGGGAAAATTCTTCGCAGTTGTCATAGACTTTAATAAGGCATTTGACTTACTATATAGGGAAGTACTTATCACGAAATTAGAGCGCTTTCTAGGACGGGAAATTTATCTTGCCATAATCATCAGGAACATACTATCTGACACGAGAGGTCATCGATGATGGCATTACATTATCCAGTGTCATGACCCAAACGAACAGTGTACTACAGGTTGACCACATGAGTCCCTTATTTTTCAATATAGTAACAGCCAATGTGACAAGAGTCACTCATGGGATGGATAAGAAGACCGTTCTATACTTGTATGTTGATGACATTGTCATAGGAGGATCAAACCTGATCGACGTCTAAGATGCGATATATATACTCTCGGAATTGGCAATGGAAAATAAATTTACAATCATAACTAAAAGGACATACCAAATGACTTTCCGGAAGAAAGGAAGAAATTCATTACAAGACCAATTATTGTACCTAGGAGCAAAACAAATTAGCCATTGAGAATCAGTTCAAATGTCTGGCCATTTGCCTTCAAACTGCGAGAAACAAAACTATAGCAGCGATTAGAGCTAAGAAGGACATTCCAAAACCCAAAAAACTATCCCTGACTTCGACATTGGATTTTATTCAAATGGAAATAATACCGGATTTGACTTATGCAATTGAACTTATATGGGATCAATTAAAAGTGGGTATAGATACTCTAGAGAATGAAAAGTCCTCTTTCCTCAGGAGAACACTTGGAGTCTCGAAATTCCCTCCATCCAGACACGTATATGTACTAACTATTGACGACTATAGGATATAAGAGATCAGAAATTGAATGTTTCTTTCATCGACGACTGCTTTCCAAGATACTATACGAAGACGAAAACAAAATGAGCAGACATTTGGTGGTAATTTATCAGCACTGACGCGATGACGTATTGGCACTGGACTATTTACGAGTAGAGACATGTTGTCGCCAGGTTTGCACGTCATGGTTTACATCATGCGGTCACGACTAATATGAGACTTCCTGTATTATTTTGATTCGTGTGTGTGTACTGTGTGATGTTTGGTGTGGCGATTGCCACTTGCAGTTTTGGCAGAAAGAGATAAAAATAATTGTAAGATAATGCAAATCAAATCTAATGTGCTTAATTGTTTTGATAAATTATTCATTTATTTGGATGACTAATTACGGTCTTCAAGCGATGATGATCTGATGCTTTACATTTAGGATTTATAATCTATGTCCACTAATGCTTAATAAAATTATAAATTATTTTGCTCAGAGAATGTAATTGTATACTTATGGGTAATTGCACGTCGTATGTGATTTTTTAAATATTATAATGTTAGTGACTTCTGACGTAGCTTGGTTCAGTGGATATTTTCTATTGCCAGTATTATGTTCCACAGGTCGGAGAACACCCTTACAAGTTATACCCTTGTAGCCTCTCATTTTCAAAATGGTAACAGAAACATGGCAGCCTGCAATGACATGCGGAAACAAATATCAACTAATAACGGTCTAAAGCCCTATTCATGTAGCACATGTGGATCAAACTTTACTGAGAAGGGAAGTTTGAAGAGGCACATGCTCAATCATAGTGGTGTAATGCCATATTCATGTAGCACATGCGGAGCAAACTATACTAAGAAGGATAGTTTGAAGAAACACATGGTCACTCATAGTTGTGTAAAGCCGTATTCATGTAGCACATGCGGAGCAAACTTTACTTCTATGGTAAGCTTGAAGAGACACATGCTCACTCATAGCGGTGTTAAGCCCTATTCTTGTAGCACATGTGGATCAAACTTTTTAGAGAAGGGAACTTTGAGGAGACACATGCTCGTTCATAGTGGTGTAAAGCCGTATTCATGTAGCACATGCGGAGCAAACTTTACTAGGATGGGAAACTTGAAGGTACACATGCTCATTCATAGTAATGTAAAGCCGTATTCATGTAGCACATGCGGAGCAAAGTTTACTAGGATGGGAAACTTGAAGATACACATGCTCATTCATAGTGGTGTAAATCCACATCCCTGTAGCAATTGCGGAAAGAACTTTATATAGATTGGAGATTTGAACAGGCACATTGTCATCCATAGTGGTGTAAGGCCATATTCATGTAGCACATGTGGATCGAACTTCTTTCTAAAGTCAAGTTTGAAAACGCACATGCTTATTCATAGTGGTGTAAAGCCATATACATGTAGCACGTGCAGGAAAAACTTTATCAGAAAAGGAATTTTAGAGTCACACATGCTCTTTCACAATGGTGCATTTCCACATTCATGTAGCACATGCAGTTCAATCTTTCGTCGGAAGGGACATTTGAAGAGACACATGCTCATTTATAGTGGTGTAAATTAATAGTCTTGTATCATATGCGGTTCAAACATTACCAAGAGTGGATATATGAAAAGACACAATCTCAATAATTGTGAGTTAAGACTTATTCATGTGCCACATGCGGTAAGAAGTATACTCAGAATGGAGATTTCAAGAAACATATTCTCCTGCATAGTGGATTAAAGGTATATTTATGTAGCACATACGGTGCAAACTTCACTGAGAAGGGAAGATTGTGGACACAGGTTGTCATTCATAGTAGTATCAAACCGTACTCATGTTCTAGATCTGGAAAGAAATGTACGTGGAACAGAAGTTTAAGGACACACATGCTCATTCATAATAGTGTAATGCTATGTGCATTTAGTACTTGTGGAGCAAACTTCAGTGGGAATTGAAATTAGAAGACGCACACGTTCATTCATTGTGGTGAGAAATCACATTCCGGTAGTACATGCGAAAAGAACTATACTTTCTAACCACATTTGAAAAGACACATTTTCATACATTAAAGTGTAAAACCTTAATCATGTAGTACACGAAAAGATTGATTGGAAACAAATGTGCTGATCCGTAAGGTCAAAAAGTGCATGTGGAACATGAGGAGACTGGCTATTTAATTTTCTGATAGGAAGATAGGAAATGCGCATTTGAGTAGCTCATGTGGATCAAACTTTACTCAGAAGGTATATTTGAAGACAGACATGCTCATTCATAGTGGTGCAAAGCCATATTCATGTGAATAAAACTTTGCTATGAAACTATATTTTGAGTCACACTTGCTTATTCATAGCAGCGTACAGCCCTTTCCTGAGTCCGGGTCTTTGAGTAGACACCTCCTATTTGATGGTGTGCTGAAACAATAACCATTTAGTACATGTAGACCAAACTTTACTCTGCGAAGTGCTTTAAACAGACACACTGATTATCAGTGGCCCAATGTGCTTTCATGTTTTAATGGGGAGCAATATTTGCTGGGATAGGATCTTTGAAGTAACATGGTAGTTCATATGGCCTGAAGCCAAATTCATGCAGCATTGGCGGAATCTTGACTAGGAAAGGATGTTTAGAAAAACTCATGTGGAGAAAACGTTAATTAGAAAACAAAATTTTAGACACATGCTTATTCATTTGGGCTAATAGCCGCATCTACATATAATATTCCGAGCAAACTTAACTCAAGAAAAATTTCCGCCATACTTTTGTATTATATACATAGCAACATTTACTCACAAGTATCTGTTATGAATTGCTTGTTACTTAGTTGCCACAAGACATATTCAAAGAGTTCATTCCGAACTGTTTTTACTTTATTGTGTGTATAACGGCAAGTGTGTTAATTCATACTTGCCAAAAGCAGTATTCGTATAGTATGTACGGATTATAATTCATAGATTGGGTGGCTCAGAAGAATCACTTGTTCATCGTTGGGGCAAAAGCCGTACATGTGGTGGAAAGTACGAAGGGAGATATCTGGAAGCACACTTTAATTGATAGAAGTTGTATTCATGTTTTAAATGGGTTTTAATTACATGTACTGTGTTATTACGGGCCGTAGGAAATTCACGAAATATAAGCTGAGAAAGGATTGTTAGAAAGTTAGATATTCATGAAGCGCACCTTATTTAAAGGAAGGAATGTTATACCATAGGTCGTTTGTATCCTTGTTGAAACCTATCGTCATTCTTACTTGAAATAGGTTACGTTTAAGTGATATATGTTGGATACGATTTTGATCAAAACTTTGGTCTAATGCGACACGTGTGCGACTGCTGCATTCAAAACAGGGTTCTTAAAAGAATGTCATAAGATATAGTCAATTTTATCCGCAGCAGGCAAATGCCATATTTCTTGTGAATCGCTTAATCAGTGTGCATGGCATTTGAAACAGAATTCTCGGCTATTAACCAGAATAACTTGGGCGCTTTCACTAAAAGGGTTTGGATAAATTGAAAACTCATATTCTAATACAGTTCGACCGGTAGCTGAATTCATGTAATATTTTCATTTTGGCATTCCGTGTACGGGTCAGTTTTAAGGTTCATAACCTATAGTGGCCATCAGTAACATTCATGTAATTAAACGTAAACAAATTTACCTTGTGATGTACATTATACTCGGGATTATCTAGGTGCATATTATTTGGTCTGCGGATTAAACTTGCGCGGGTTCGCCTAATTAAAACTTATTGAGAGTACAGTATACATTACAACAATATCTGTTTTTCAAACTCTACTCTAAATTGAATACGATTGAATTTTATTTTTTCATATTTTTGCAGTGTAGTCTCTGTATTTTTCGTTCATATTTTTGCAGTGTAGTCCCGGTGAAGAAAAGATATATTTATTGCGGTTCTTTGTGGCAGGTACACGACTTCATGCTTTGTCCAGACTTGTTTTGTAATAGCAAAGTGTAAGTTTCATGAGGAGGTGGAGACAGGCTTGCTTCAAGGTTGCTGGAAGGTAAGTGCTGTCTGCATGCCATTGACGGATCCGCTTGACTGGTCAACAGCTGTTAACAAGTTGTCATTCAGTAAGATGGCTCTTCAATGTATAGATTATAAGGGACAAAGAGGGATTGAATATGGTGACATTGCCGCACGCTTAATACGTCTTGAGGTAAGCAAGCAGAGAACTATTACTGATAGCACTATAATGTTGGTGAGTTATCTTAATAAATGTATTATGGCCTACTTTATAAGGAACTGTTTACTTAAAAGAAATAATAGAAGGCAATCTTACAATAAACACATGCTTTTGGATTATCCATGCCATTCAACCCGGTCATTGTGCCGGATAATTGAGAGTACTGTCCACTGATATTTCCGTTGTGGTGTTTGAAGCCATATTTTCAGTGTTGCCTTAGTAAACAAGAGTTTAGTGCTTTTCAGTCGGTCAACACGAATGTACCCAAAAGAGATGGGTTATGCCCTAATCCTGAAATAAATTACATGAGATTAATAAAACACTAGGATGACCAGTTTCGATCATCAAGCGATCATCATCAGATCCAATACACTTAGGCTATAAAATCTATGTTTGAAATACAGGTGAAAATATTTACAATATGTACAATTATTTAGTTGCAGTATTGGTACTGCAACTGTCAATGTATGCTAAATGCAGTATATATGTTAGGTGAAATGCTAAATGGTGATGGCTATCCGGAGATTGTACTTTAGAGAGATTATATGGTTGTAAACTATGGTTAAACTATAAAATTTTAGGCGAATAGCTGTAGTACGGAAGACAATCAGATAAGTAGTTAGCCTAAAATTTTATAGTTTAACCATAGTTTACAACCATATAATCTCTCTAAAGTACAATCTCCGGATAGCCATCACCATTTAGCATTTCACCTAACATATATACTGCATTTAGCATACATTGACAGTTGCAGTACCAATACTGCAACTAAATAATTGTACATATTGTAAATATTTTCACCTGTATTTCAAACATAGATTTTATAGCCTAAGTGTATTGGATCTGATGATGATCGCTTGATGATCGAAACTGGTCATCCTAGTGTTTTATTAATCTCATGTAATTTATTTCAGGATTAGGGCATAACCCATCTCTTTTGGGTACATTCGTGTTGACCGACTGAAAAGCACTAAACTCTTGATATTTCCGTCTTAATGAAGGGAGAGAGTTAATGTATTGCCCTAAAATAAATGTTCGCAAATAGTGCCCTGCTTTCATTTGATAGAGAAGGTTGAAGAGACAACCTGTATATCCTTAATCGCCGGAAGGCACTTTGACCTAATATTTTAAGCATGGTTATAAGCAAGGTTTATGTAAAGGAGACATAGGGAGAGGAATTTTCACACATCAGAATGAAATATACTGAGAATTTTTCAGGGAGAGGAGGTAAGGCATCAGGGTGTCTACCGGTAACGAAAGTAACGAATTTTACAAATGGGTAACGAAAGTAACGAATTTTACATACGGGTAACGAAAACGTTCTGAAGGCGGATTGAAAAATTTAAACTCGCGCCTGTAGGCTCAGAGATTGCGATGGAGCGAGTTTCACGCAAGCGCCGCCGATTGCATAAGCTATATTTCCCCGTGCCCGACCTCGAGGAAATGCATACTGATGATACATCGTTCAGCGTATATTTTCGGCATCACTAAGACTTTTTTGTTTTGTGTGAAATATTTTTCTGTGTTATTAGGAAACCTGACTTTCCGCGAGACGTTTATTCGCAAAAACTTCTGAAACTAATCAGAAACCTCGCATTTCTGTTATTGAACTCTAAACTTGGAGCCTATGTCAAATTGAAGTCCAGAAATAACGCGAAATAATTTAACGTCGCAATCTTGCGAAATGTTACCGTTTCGAAAAGGAATTATGAAAAAGCTTCCAAATACGTAGGCTATAACTTATTTCAAGAATCTGTCTCGTAAATTTTCGACATCCAGAATGGTTAATTAGAAATTCCGTTTTATGTCGATTTTTCCTTCGAACTTTAGTTCCATCGGATATATTATAATCTAACCGGTTATTTCGAAAACTTGTATAATTATTCGTGATTCTCATTCGAAAGAAAACGTGTTCTCTTGTATTATTCGTGCAAACCTGTCAGAATAATTCTTAATATTTGATACCTACTTTCTAACATTCATCCTCAAGACGGCCGGCTGACCGCACGACTTGCCTGCGGGAATCCGTCAAATGGACCGAGATTGACATCAGTTGCGTAAAATCATAAAACCCGTCCCCTATCGTTAACTTATGACCACGAGGGCTGCGGGAATCCCGTAAAAGGTGATTGGGCACCAATTACGAAGCATTCCGAAACCTACTCGCTACTTTTCCCATGACCGTATACTTAAAAGCGTACGGGGAGCGAGAAGTGCATCAACCCACTTAGAAATGACAGCCTACGTAGCATCGCGATACTAATTTCTCCTCGTGATCCACTGATGAACTCCCAACCACAGCATAGGGACAGCGGAAATCACGGCGCCGGCCATACATGTCCATAACTACTCGTGCATTTTAACCATGCCCAACCTAGAGCTTGCCTCCACCATTCTGGCAGGACAGATAGACAATCGTTCCAACAGCCGGGTGCGGCGCGGATTGCTTAATATCGCGAGGACAACGTGAATCTCGTAAAGCGACCGAGAGCGGCAGCGATCGCGATACATCGCGATATTTCTCCGCATTCAATGACTAGGACAACTGGATTCTAGTCAAACGGACAGCAAGTAGCGCCGATTGCATAGTAATGCTATATTTTCTCGTGCCCGATCTCAAGGACAATGGAACTCTCGTCGAACGCCTAAAAGCGACACCTAGTATCTAAATCACTATATTAATCCGTGTTCTATCGTGAAAACTATGGGAATCTCGACAAACGCGTGAGACCAGCACCGATCGTGTAACATCTCGATATTTCTCCGTACTTGACTGCGAAGACAGAATTCGGTTACAATCACGTAAAGTCCCTTAAATATCTTCGTGATCTACCGCGGGGACAAATGAAATCTCGCCAAACGGTCAAGAGCAATTATAAAAACGCCTTTTGCACAAGACGACATATTAGGCTAGCTGAAACAATTCATTAGAAAATAAATATCGAGTATTTATTTATTATTTTTTATATTTTTATAACATTCGAAGTGAATTTTATTTACGGCTTTAAACACAGTTCATTGTTGTTTTTCTTCACCGCGTGATGAGCCCCCTTTTCTTGCAGACCGCAGACGTATCATGAATTCAAACGTAACTAAAATTAACTAAAAGGTAACTAAACGGTAGCTAAAAAGTAACTAATTTTTACCTCATCCTTACAGTAGACACCCTGGTCATGATTCCACATGTTATGTTCCGCGAATGTTGTAGTTAGTGAGATTTTTACATCAAACAATAGATGTTCTGCGAATGTTATAGTTAGTCGTATTAGTACATCAATCAATAAATGTTCTGCGTATGTTATAGAGTGGGGTTTTCTTCACATCCATATGATATGTACTGTGAATATTTTAAGGGAGAGGGGTTTCTAAATATCAAACTGATTGCTTTGGAGTTATAGAAGAAGGTTTTAGTGCACATACAAATGATATGTTCTGGGAATGTCATTTGCGGGGGAGTTCTCATTACATCTGTATATGTGTTGGGAACGTTTTAGGGAGAGCGGAGGGTTTCACGCATCCATGCTATGTATATTTTGGGTATGCACCTACGCATATTATATGTACCTTGAAATATTTTATTGATCATGATGCCATGGTGAAAAGTTCATTGTTAAAATTGACTCAGAGTATCCTCATATAATAAGTCACAGCTGTGTCAGAAATTTGTCCAGCATCAATGACGTGACGTTTAGAGAGTTATTCTGAAATAAATGAGTAGATAACTACCACTTTACAGTATCTTGTTAAAAAGAAATCATGTCAATGAGCAGTGTTATGAGATCAGCTGCATTTGCTAATAGACAGACTTTCGTTTTACAAATATGGCATTTGATGGCATTAATTTGCGCTGGCTTGATAAAATCTCGAGGATTTCTAATTTGGAGAAATGTGATTCAGGGAAAAAAGAGAAGAAGGCTAAAGGTCCAGAGGGGACATGACAAATTTATTTGTGAACAACGAAGAATGAAGGTTTATCCACCTGCACATTATTTTAAGTGAGAACAACTACCACCTGAAGCCACTATCCCTTTGGTCAATCACAGACTCTGCGGAGCATAACAGGATAGGTGTGACGAAGAGATTATATGGCAAGCAAGGGCCATTTCTGCGATATAAATCCCAACGCTAGAGCATAAGGTCAACGATAATCTAATGCTTTGGATAGCGCGATTAACAAGTGTTAGACTTGAGGAATTTCAAGGATAAAGGAATAGCGACATATCCTTTCACTACGGGTGAAAACGAAAATAATTACTTTTTGGCAGGAAAAGTTATAAATTAACTTTAAAAGATATGTGCCAAAAAGGGGGTTAGAAAATTATAACGGATGAAATGCAAGAATAGACTTATGAGCATTCAATAAAAGGGCATGACTTCATGCCTTCCAATGGCCCCTTCAAAAAGAACCAACGCATACATTAACACCTATTGAATGCAACGTCACCATAGGTTTATACGCAATATCCCACAGTCGTTCATCCATACCATGTACAGTATAAAATTTTCAATAAAGCAAGGAATAAATACAATACGTTTCCAAACCGTGCTCCCCCCAGGAAAGAACCATATTTCGTCTTGTGAAAAACCATCCCAAGACATTTTAATCATTCTTAAACCTATTTACAACAACAAAAAATATACTATCACCAGATGTTTTAGACATAGGAATTTTTAGTAAATTAGTTTATAGTATCATCAACTTAAAGCACACATTGCTACAGATCTGTTTTTTTATATTTTTTATGAAAAAAAATTATTACAGAAAGGGAAGCCCTAGGTAAATATTGATCAACTTTGCCGGTAATTCAATAAGTTTTAATTTATTAAGAAGACAATTAATAATGAAGATCACAATGTGGTATAATATATTCTATTTTTATTTTTGACTATTGTGGATTAAATTGAGAAATTACTTACGGTATTTCACCTCTGACTACAACGTCAATACGGAAACCATTAAAAGCATTAATGGTAAAACTTGTAATAATAAGTTAATCATTACTAAAGCAGATAAAGGTAACTTTACAGTTAATCTTGATGAAATAACACACATCACTAAATCAGAACGTTTTTTAAATGGGAATAATTTCAAACAATTAGAAAAATATCCTACCAAGTCGTTACAAAGAAATATGAAAAGTTTATTTCAAAACACGTGTTTCTTTTCGATGGCAAGGACAAGAAAACATTGTGTCAAATGAACCTCAAATTACCAACGTTGCGAGCCCTTCCTAAAATTCACAAATAAAATACACCAATTAGACCAATCGTCAATAATATTCATAGTCCAACATACAAGTGAGCGATATATATACAGACATTTCTAAAATACCATTACCAATTCACACCTCTTTCACTATTCAAGTGATTTTATCATAAAAACAAAAAATACCAATCTCTCATCTTATTCAATCCATTCACATGATATTACAGACATGTACACAAACATCCATGTAAAACAAACTATCACCATAATCAAAGATAATTTAACAAATAACAGCGGATTAAGTAAAGTAGAAATTACTGAGTCCTTATCCATTTTAACATTCACTCTTGATAACAATTTTTCTTATTTATCGGTAAAATTTATTAACAAATAGACGGTTTAAGTAAGGGTTATCCTTCCTCCGGTGTAATAGCGAACATTATCATAGACCATTTGGAATATCAATTTATAATTAACAAAATCACCTGGTTAAAATTTTGAGGAAGATAAGTAGATGACACATTCGTTTTATTAAACAATGACGTACAAAACATTGATAACTTGCCAATGAAAGTAAACACTCTAGACCTTAAAATTCAATTTTCCTGATGATTCAGAGGTCAATGGAACACTGAACTATGTTGTTATCACAATAACAAAAAACAATGATTTTTTCACATACAAGGTGACAACCAACGACTACATCAAACATAATTAGAAATGATTCATTACATCCCTGATCTCATAAGGCATCCACATTTTACAGCCTTATTCATAGAGTCATATATGCACCTATGGGTTCTGATGATAACGTCCATAAAATAAACACAATTTATACTATCGCTGATCTCAACGGGTACAGTAGGAGTTCCGTAATAACATTTAAAATAGAATTAAGTATAATCCAATTTCGACACTTCAACGAGAATCCATAGAAAGAGATATAGTAAGTTTTACTTATATATCCAGAAAAATGTACGGAATAACAAATATATTTAAAAAGAGAACTTGCAGAATAGCCTTCATAACAAATAACACTACAGCTGAACTTTTATTGAACTTTAATTCTTTAAATAAGGAGAATATATTGATAAATCAGGAGTTTATGAACTGACATGTAACGATCGTCAATCTACATACATAGGCCAAACTGTTTGTACTTTTCAACAAAGATATTATGAACATGTAAACGCTTTTAAATACAGAAAACACTCTAGTATGGGTGAACACATCAATGAATAACCCCATTCTTTCACTTCAATGAACCCAGATTTTACGATACCGTACTTCATTTAGGAGATAATGGTAGGATTTTAGAACAGAAATTTAGAACAGAAATTGAATCATATATATTTTATGTCTCCAACCCTAATACACTTCCCATACCTTACTAATTATTTAATATCAAACCTTCTCACTAAGTCCCATTTATAGCCAAATTTTCATTCTGAAAATTCTATTTCTATAACACAATATATTTCTAACCATGTCGTTCTTTAATACATGTTGGCGCTTTAAGAATATATAACGTAATTAAATACGGAAACACTCTAGTATGGGTGAACAAATCAACGAGTCACTCCGTTCTATCACTTCAATAAACACAGATTTAAAGGTAGGGTGTGAGGGATGCTTGTAAAAATAGAAATTTACATCTACCAAAAATTACGCGTTAAGACGACCTATAACAGCGCAACAACGATCACCAAGACAACTAAGAATATGCGGTTTTACTCCTTATAACTTTTGCTTCCGCTCGGCTTCTTAGATCGTTCTTTCAATCCCATCACATTTTCACTTTGCATCCTTGTTATTGTCACATTACATTGCATTACATGTGCTTGCTCCATGTTGATGCACACTGTTTTCATGAATGTACGTAGTTGAGCTTATATTCGACTTATCCATATATTACATTTGGCTTATCAATGTCCAAGTATTTCATACAACCTATAAAAATACTTGGCTAATTGAGTTATGATATGAAATACATCACCTATTTGGACAGCTAGTTCTACAGAGCTAACCAACAAGTAGAAATGCTCTCGTTTAATTGAAGTTAGTCGGTTTTACCAGTTATAAAAAACACAATTATGGTGTTCGAAACAACATATTGTAAACGACAAATATGATTCAACAGGATCTTCATCTTTTAAACATTTTTACGCATTGTTCCATATCATTATACCTGGCTGGAAACAACATCCCTTAGCACTCAGCCATGACTCCGATTCACTATATTATTGAACCATGTTGAAGAAATACAATATAGGCTGTCCCTTAACCGACAATTTGGATTCGACTGATACGTTTTTCAAGTTAAGAGGACTTTGTTAGTTAAAAATTGTTACGCATTTCACCACTTCTTTATACATGGAAACAACATCATTTTGCAATCAGCGTGAGGTCCGATTCATGATAGTATTGAGCCATAATGAGGAACTATAATATGGACAGTCTATTAAGGGAGATTTATATTAACTTCAATCTTGTGTCTTTTATTTATTTTCAAATTTTGTGTGACCTTTCATTTTATTTAAATTGAAATGTTTTTGTAAAAATTTCCATTTTCTCTTTGTTATTTGTTAACATAGTTTTAAGATTCGTTTATTATTCAATCTACGCTGACGAGGGTATCATTGTATACCAAACCATGTACGTATTAAATTAATTATTAAAATGTTTTCTAGTGTTTGACAAGGCGGCTTTTCCAATTTGAGATTATCATTACGTTCCAAACATTGTACAACTCAGCTGAGCAAAGAATCTTTAAAAATACACTATCAAGATTATTTCCTCAGAAACAAATATTTAATTTAGCACTATTGTAAAATAATATCTCTCCAACTTAATATGTTTAAATCTGACCTTAAAATGGAGAGGATATTTGAAATTTGAGAAAGCTCTGAATGATATCAGTTTAAAGATATTACATTAAGTCAATAACTCTATGAAGAACAATCTGCTAACAGGGTGGGTACCTAGGAGCCCTAATAAAACAGCCAATTACCCTAATCCCACCAAACAAAATTGTCTTTTATTTTTGCTAAGTTTCCGAGATAATCGAAGTGTTGATGCTGTGTTACAGAGGACTTGACTCAGGACGCTCAAACGCGCTGGGGTTCTCCTAGTCCATTAGGAGAAGTTCGTGTTCTAACAAGTCAGTTCATTACTTATAGTAAGACACCTGTTGATACATTTAATATATTGTAACATATTTTCGATCCGTCACTGGGATCATCGTCAGCTTAAGTGCAGGGAAATGCACTATTATTACAAAGCTTATAAATAAATGCTTAGAATTTGATAATCACGAGTTAACATAATAGCCAATAAAACGAATACAAAAAAATTACAGAATAATAAAATATCTGGAAGTTTTGTATAGGGATGAAAATAAAAGGTAAACGGTTCTACTTGCCAAAAATGGTACGATAATTTAGTTAAAACGTATATTATAACAAGGTAGTAAATGCGCACATTTGTGTAAAAAAGAAAAAGAAATTATTAGGGTTTTGCCCTACAGACATTATCTTCACTATAATTATGCTCGTAATGTTTGAGTTCTATGGTATCTATCACACGCTCTCTTACACAACACACACACACACAATTTCCATGTGGTGAGTTGAAGTGTGTATTACAGCAGACCTTGTCCAATGCACAGCCATTCTCGTTACGAGGCCTCTCAACTCGTAGTTCCCTGGCGTTCTGAGGTCTGATGACATCGCTTCGGCACTGTAAAACTCAGTACAAATGTCTATTTCCTTCTGCTTGCACTTCTGTAAGCACTCTACTTGCACTGGTAGATGGCAATAGATACTGGGTTCTTAAATCTTCCACCAGAATTGGCTGCCTAGTGAGTTCATAGACCAGTATCGATGAAATTGATGGTGACAGGAATAGTGCGTGTTTTAAGTAAGTCACTTTGACTTGCTCCATTTAAGCTATGATCCCTTCCGTGAGGTGTGTCTAAGTGAGTTCTATTCCGTAACGCAGTAAGGGTAGAATTTTCATTCTAGAAAGGAAGAGAGCTGTGCCCAGTGACAAATTACTCAAACCCTTTATATTGCTTATGGCTACTATGGCACCCCTAGATTTCTCTTTCACATGCTTTAGGAAAGAATTCCCTTGTGGCTGTTAAGTGACACAAAGGTAGCAAAAGTGATTAACTTGCGATAAACGGGTTCCATTGAGACCTCCTCGTCTGAAAACCATCGATACCATTTTTGATTCATTTATTCTTAGGCCTGTCTTGGTTGCCCACTTGACCAGGTTGTTAAATGTTGCTTGGAGCAGACTTTGAGATTCAGAGAGGAAGGCCATGTAGTCCGCATAGACCTATACTTTTACCTCGTTCTTTCTCACCTCCTTAATGATATCCATGGTTTCTATATAGAAGGGCAATGGGCTTAATGGATCCCCTTGCAATAAGCCGATGGTTTGTTTTATCGGATTGGAAGTGGCCAGATTGTCATTCACTTGTATGTAGCTTGAGGAAAGGATATCTTTTATTAATGTTGTGATATAACGCGTTGGTCTTATGGCATCTGTCTGCTTATGAATCATTTGTTGACGGTCTAGTAAGTCAAAGGCTTTTGTGAAATCCACAAAAGTGCTTATCATTCTCCCTTTCCTATACTTGAGTGCCTCGTGGATATCGTTTAGTATTCATTGGACATTCTGTCTGATACCAACTTGTTCATGTTGTTTGTAAACTCGGTTAGTCTTTTGTAGAGTAGTTTGATTAAAACGCGTAACATCTAAGGCGATTCCTCTATGAGCATTCATATCATCCATGTCGCCTTTACTTTATATAATACTTTCATAATTGAAGACCTCCATCTAACTGGAATAGCGCCTGCTGAAAAGCTTTATCCACGCTTGTGCGAGTATGTGTAGAGAAGCTTTGAGATGTTGATTACAGATATTAATGGGTCCGAATTCCGTCACTTCCGCTACTGTGAATTACTGAGTGTGGCTCGTGGATTCTAACCGCCACGTACCTGAACTAATGTCCGTCTATGAGAGGAAGTGCCCTTTCCACTTATGAATGGGAATATCTCTCGGAATTCTACATTTTAGAGCCTTGAAGGGGGCATTTTCTACGTAACGTAAAGCCTTGCTTCTTCCTGGGCCAAATATTGGTATCTGGTTCTTAGAGTATCGTTTTATATACTTTGCGTCAGTCTGAGTAATCCTTCAAGTGATCTGCGAGGCCTGAGTCCCTTGCTCTGTGAAGGGCGGATAGTGTTGTCTTTCGTGCTTTATAGCATCTTGCGTTGAACCAGGGTTGAGCTGTTCTCGTGTCTGAATTTGCTGGAATTATGGCGGATTTGATAATATTTTTCATAGCTTCTAATCCGGTATCCATAGTACCCCATTGCGCATTCGATCGCTGTTTTTATTCTCGGGTCGTTAATCTTCATTTGTTCCGATAAACGTCTCCATGATGATTTTGTGCTGCGAGTAGTGGAGTAAGGGGGTTCTGCCCCACTTGACGTGGCTGTGCCCAACAAACCAACATGGCCGCCGCGCGAAGTTGAAACATTTAAATAGACTTTTCTCTCGGACCCATGGTCGGAGTTTCACGAATGAGATGTCGTTGGACTCGAGCTAATAGGGGCTTTGCTATGGACCACTCGTTATATTTTTGAAAAAAAAATTGAAAATGTTTGTTTTCGAAAGTAGGTGATAGTTTGAAAACCAAACATAGTAGAACGTTGTGCCATGGTTCAAACGAAAGGTCTCTATGTCCTTTATTTTCTGCAATAAAATTCTTTATTTTTTATTTTTTTTGAAAACCCTCGAATTTTGAAAATCATATATTTTGGAAACTAGGAATTCTACAAAAAATATTGTTATGACATAAATGAAAGGTCCCTACGCCCTCTACCATGAAATTAAATTTCAAGTCTCTAGGATAAAAATCTGACAGTAGTGTGGTAACACGGGTTCTGCTACACTTAGGAATTTGTGAGCCCCTGCGGCCTTGGATTGGAAGCAGTCGTGCTCGGAGGGCGTGCTTGGATTCGTTTTTTTCGTCTCGTTGCGCTCTTTACGGGAATGTCGGTGTCGAAAAGGTGAAATGTTGAGAACATGTTTTTTTTGGGGTAAAACCGTGATTTTAAACGTTTTGCTATATCTCGCGAACCAATCATGCTAGAGGCGTGTACGACGGGTCCAAGGACTCCGGGTGACGTCCTCTTTGCTATGGACCACACGTTATAATATATTTAAAAAATTTGAAACTCGATTTTGGGGTTAACAAGTGTTTTTTGTGATTTTTGCCGATATCTCACGAACCAATAATGCTAGAGACGTGTACGAGGTTTCATTTTTTTCGTCGCGTTGTCCTCTTGCCGAGGATGTTCGTGTTGAGCAGGAATGAAAAACCATGTTGAGTTAAAGCCGTGATTTTAGATTTTTGCTCTATCTCACAAAACCATAACGCTAGAGACGTGAACGAGGTGTCCTAGGACCCGGGCTAACGCCCCCTTTTTGAAACTATGTTTGACATTTTGACAAAGGGCCTAACGCCATACATGTTGAAAAAATTTTTTTCTTTACCTGTTTATAATGTTCATAAAGCGTGGAGGTTGAGAGGGACGGTACGGCTGGGTGAGTGTGTTTCAACGAACCTGTCGCTGACCACAATGACCATGCTTAACAGAACAATCGCTATTTCAGCGGGTCGGCTTATGACAAAGCGAGGGTGCGTTTTTTCTGACATTTTACCCCAGAAGGGGATCTTTAACGTGTAAACGATGATGAGAACTTGGTTCTATGTTGGTCGAAGCGGATACAGAAAACAATCTTGCCAAGGAGCAGACGAGCAGGAGGTGAATGTCATTTGAGCTTATTGGAATGCGCTAATCTGACTAGACAACAGGTGCAATGGGAAAATGACAAAGACGCAGAGGACACTTGAAGGTTAAATAATATGACAACCGTGGTGGCAGGGGAGTGCGAAAGGCATGTGAACACATGTGAAACCACATGAGGGCTAAACAAGTCACATACTGTCTTGCTTCGAACGTGACAAAAGGCAAGTCCATGTGAAATTTGACCTGCCACAGGTGTTCAACTTGGACGTCAGCTGTCCACGTGTTTGATAACAGGATGTTCAAAGCGTGGGAAAAAATGATTATACATGCAACGTAACACATATAAAGACATGTCGTTATCATTTCCTCTCTCACTTTGGTGACTACCTTTGAACACATTGCGTTGCGTGAAACCCCTGGTCTTGTTTAACAGTTTTGGTGTTGGTGGAAAATACTTAACCTTGTTGTGAGGTAGGTATATATTTATTCATTTATATATTTATTGATTTATATATATTTATAAGCAATTATTTATTGATTAGGTAATTAAGGATTTTATTTATTTATTTGTTTGCAGATAACTGGTATACCTTACATGTCTGAGAGAGAAGAAACCATTGCACTTTTGAGCCCACTAGAAGGAAACAGCAACAAGCCACTGCAAGTAAAGGTGATATGATTTTATTAAACTAACTTGTTTCATTTTTGTTTTGTTTTATATTTTATTTTACGAAATGCATGTATTAACCTGAATTTAGGTATTTATAGCGGTTTATTTTATTTATTTTTAGAAACTTGGAAAGAAAAGCCTTACCGCCGTAGCAGTTGCTGAAAAAAAAAAACGAAACGCACTAAAGCGAAACCGTTGCCTAAGAGTGAACCGTTTAAAACTCAGGTAAGTCTAACTTAAAAATGCTATTCCATTTTACCACTACTGAAAACTCGTAGACAAAAAAAATCATTACCTGTACATGACTGGGACAATGATTGCTTTCTTGATTAATGGCTATGTTGTTGTTGACTGGGAAAAGTACAAGGCCATGTTGGATTTACTAAAAACAAAACAAAAAATAATTTTTGGGTGGTTCCCTATGGACTCAACGAATATCCACAGGTTTGAACATGGTAATCGGAACAAAATGACATGACATTCATTTTTGTTTATATATTGGTTATAGGTGGGGGGGGGGGATGTAAATTACTGTAGCTTTATAAAAAGAAAATAAGTACATGGGTTACTGTTAGTGCCAACATACAGTTTATTTTTTAATGGTGTTTTGATATATTAATGCCAATTAACGTTAACGTTTTATTTACAAGTATTGATTGATTGATTGAGTGATGGGTTATTTTGTTTGCTTTTAGGTGTCGCCATGTGCTATTAACGTAATGAACAGACAGTGAACAAGCATGCATTATGCTTTAAAGTACTCTGTGCTCTTGTGCAATGTTAATAACTTACAAAAAGAAAAATGTTTTATTATAACACATGGCGTTAGTACCAAATACAACAAGTGAGCAAGTTGGTTTACCACGTGGGTTAAATTTAAAATCAGAACATGATCGTTGGTTAATATTTGAATCTTGGCCTGTAGAGTTTTTGTCAACACATAAACTTGCAAAAGCCGTTTTTTTTTACTTGAACCGAGAATATGTGGTGCGCTGTATGTTTTGTCGTATTGAACTTTCACTTGCTTGGAAAACAAGTGGGTAACCTACCAGTGTATTCATTTTACCGAACCACAAGGTCATTGGCCGCTACTTACGTTGCTGAATCACAAATAAATAATAATAATAATGATGTAATACCAGCCAACGTTAGTGTCGATATATGTGGTCCATATGCCATAGACAGTGTTGAATTGGCATGTGCTTTTGAAGTATTGGGAGTTTGCAAGACTAAAGCACTAGCACACTCAGAGTACAGCTCTGTTGAAAAACGTTTAGAATCTTATAAAAATGTTTGGCCATTAATATTAAAACACCTTACCAAACAGCTAAGTGAAGCTGGATTTTCTTATACTGGTGAAGGGGATAAAACAATATGTTTTTATTGTGGATTTGCTTTAAAGGATTGGCAAATGACTGATGACCCTTTTGTGCAAAACGCTCGTTGCCAAACTGTAAATACATGGTATTGCTTAAAGGTCAGGAATTTGTGAACACTATTCGTAAAGAAAACGTGACTGTAGCACAAGACATAAAAGTGCCTTTAGAGTTAGAACACGCGGAGCAAATACATGAGGCCGGAAGAAAAGACTTGTCTTACGAACAGATACAAAAGTGTGACCAACAATTATGTAAAATTTGTTATCAAGATGAACTAGGTGTTGTATTCTTGCCTTGTGGACACATGATAGCATGTGCCAAGTGTGCATTGGAACTTAACACTTGTGCTATATGCAGAAAAGTAGTATCTGTCTACAGTTAGGGCATTTCTTGCATAACTAGTATAATTTATTAGCCATGCATAGTGCAAAATCCCTAACAGCACAATATTATTAAAGCTGTTTTAGAGTGTAATAGATATGCTTTTGTTTTGTTTATAGACTACTACAATGAATGTTTTGAATGCTGTGGGACAATCGTGTGGCTTAGAGACAAAGAAGCTCTGCGAATTGCCAACGCATATTCCATTCCACATTATCAAGATTCGGAAATTGAAAACAGCATATGGTGATCGTGTACTTTGTGTATGTGAAAACTTTGAGACATTTCTGCCTATACGGTTTAATGATATGTCGGAGAGTGTTTTTGATGAAGTCAATAATGCTGTGCAACCTGAACATTTAATTTATGAAGGTTTTAAACACAATAGGTGCATGGTTCGTTTTAATAAAATAAAAAGACAAATGTCAAATAATAATAATGGAAGATATAAGTGATGACAATGGACAGAAAGAAAAATATGTGTATAGAATAATAATGTTTTAGTTTTTAGTATTGTCTTAAAACATATTATCATGAAACCAAAAAAAGAAATGTATATAAAGTTTGCAATTTGCTGAGCTTCTTTGTCTCTAAGTCACTTGATTGTACCACAGCATTCAAAACATTCATTTTAGTAGTCTGTAAACAAAACAAAAGCATATCTATTACACTCTAAAACAGCTTTAATAATATTGTGCAATTAGAGATTTTGCACTATGCATGGCTAATAAATTATACTAGTTATGCAAGAAATGCCCTAACTGTAGCAGATACTACTTTTCTGCATATAGCACAAGTGTTATGTTCCAATGCACACTTGACACATGCTATCATGTGTCCACAAGGCAAAAATACAACACTTTTGTATCTGTGCGTAAGACAAGTCTTTTCTTTCGGCCTCATGTATTTGCTCCGCGTGTTCTAACTCTAAAGGCACTTTTATGTCTTGTGCTGCAATCACGTTTTCTTTACGAATAGTGTTCACAAATTCCTGACCTTTAAGCAATATCATGTATTTACAGTTTGGCAACGAGCGTGTTGCACAAAAGGGTCATCAGTCATTTGCCAATCCTTTAAAGCAAATCCACAATAAAAACATATTGTTTTATCCCCTTCACCAGTATAAAAAATCCAGCTTCACTTAGCTGTTTGGTAAGGTGTTTTAATATTAATGGCCAAACATTTTTATAAGATTCTAAACGTTTTTCAACAGAGCTGTACTCCGAGTGTGCTTTAGTCTTGCAAACTCCCAATTTTTCAAAAGCACCTGCCAATTCAACACTGTCTATGGCATATGGACCACATATATCGACACTACCGTAGGCTGGTAATTCATCATTATTATTATTATTTATTTGTGATTCAGCAACGTAAGTAGCGGCCAATGGCCTTGTGGTTCGGTAAAATGAATACACTGGTAGGTTACCCACTTGTTTACCAAGCATGTAAGGACAATGAGGAGACCATCGCAAATGGTTTCGAAAGGAATCATCCCCTTCTTCCCAGTGCAAAAGTTCAATACGACAAAACACACAGCGCAACACATCTTCTCGGTTCAAATATAAAAACTCGGCTTTTGCAAGTTTATGTGTTGACAAAAAGCCTACAGGCCAAGATTCAAATGTTAACCAACGATCATGTTCTGATTTTAAATTTAACCCACGTGGTAAACCAACTTGCTCACTTGTTGTATTTGGTACTAACGCCATGTGTTATAATAAAACATTTTTTCTTTTTGTAAGTTATTAACGTTGCACAAGAGCACCGAGTACTTTAAAGCATAATGCATGCTTGTTCACTGTCCCTTCATTACGTTAATGGCACATGGCGACACCTAAAAGCAAACAAAATAACCCATCACTCAATCAATCAATCAATCAATCAATCAATACTTGTAAATAAAACGTTAACGTTAATTGGCATTAATATATCAAAACACCATTAAAAATATACTGTATGTTGGCACTAACAGTAACCCTTGTACTTATTTTCTTTTTATAAAGCTACCGTCATTTACATCCCCCCCCCCCTCATTTAGACAATATATAAACAAAAATGAATGTCGTGTCATTTTGTTCCCATTATCATGTTCAAACCTGTGGTTATTCGTTGAGTCCATAGGGAACCACCCATAAATTATTTTTTGTTTTGTTTTTAGTAAATCCAACATGGCCTTGTACTTTTCCCAGTCAACAACAACATAGCCATTAATCAAGAAAGCAATCATTGTCCCAGTCATGTACAGGTAATGATTTTTTTTTTGTCTACGAGTTTTCAGTAGTGGTAAAATGGAATGGCATTTTTAAGTTAGACTTACCTGAGTTTTAAACGGTTCACTCTTTGGCAATGGTTTCGCTTTAGTAGGTTTCGGTTTTTTTTCAGCAACTGCTACGGTGGTAAGGCTTTTCTTTCCAAGTTTCTAAAAATAAATTAAATAAACCGCTATAAATACCTAAATTCAGGTTAATACATGCATTTCATAAAATAAAATATAAAACAAAACGAAAATGAAACAAATTAGTTTAATAAAATCATATCACCTTTACTTGCAGTGGCTTGTTGCTGTTTCCTTCTAGTGGGCTCAAAAGTGCAGACATGTAAGGTATACCAGTTATCTGCAAACAAATAAATAAATAAAATCCTTAATTACCTAATCAATAAATAATTGCTTATAAATATATATAAATCAATAAATATATAAATGAATAAATATATACCTACCTCACAACAAGGTTAAGTATTTTCCACCAACACCAAAACTGTTAAACAAGACCAGGGGTTTCACGCAACGCAATGTGTTCAAAGGTAGTTACCTAAGTAGAGAGGAAATGATAACCACATGTCTTTATATATGTTACGTTGCATGTATAATCATTTTTTCCCACGCTTTGAACATCCTGTTATCAAACACGTGGACAGCTAACGTCCAAGGTGAACACCTGTGGCAGGTCAAATTTCACATGGACTTGCATTTTGTCACGTACGAAGCAAGACAGGATGTGACTTGTTTAGCCCTCATGTGGTTTCACATGTGTTCACATGCCTTTCGCACTCCCCTGCCACCACGGTTGTCAGATTATTTAACCTTCAATTGTCCTCAGAGTCTTTGTCATTTTTCCATTGCACCTGTTGTCATGTCAGATCAGCGCATTCCAATAAGCTCAAATGACATTCACCTCCTGCTCGTCTGCTCCTTGGCAAGTTTGTTCTCTGTATCCGCTTCGACCAACATAGAACCAAGTTCTCATCATCGTTTACACGTTAAAGATCCCCTTCGGGGGTAAAATGTCAGAAAAAAAACGCACCCTCGCTTTGTCATAAGCCGACCCGCCGAAATTGCGATTGTTCTGTTTAGCATGGTCATTGTGGTCAGCGACAGGTTCGTTGAAACACACACACCCAGCCGTATCGTCCCTCTCAACCACCACGCTTTATGAACATTATAAACAGGTAAAGAAAAAAAAAATTTCAACATGTATGGCGTTAGGCCCTTTGTCAAAATGTCAAACATAGTTTCAAAAAGGGGGCGTTAGCCCGGGTCCTAGGACACCTCGTTCACGTCTCTAGCGTTATGGTTTTGTGAGATAGAGCAAAAAGTCTAAAATCACGGCTTTAACTCAACATGGTTTTTCATTCCTGCTCAACACGAACATCCTCGGCAAGAGGACAACGCGACGAAAAAAATGACACCTCGTACACGTCTCTAGCATTATTAGTTCGTGAGATATCGGCAAAAATCACGAAAAACACAGGTTTGCCCCGAAATCGAGTTTCCAATTTTAAAAAAAATATAACGAGTGGTCCATACCAAAGAGGACGTCACCCCGAGTCCTTGGACCCATCGTATACGCCTCTAGCATGATTGTTTCGCGGGATATAGCAAAAAGTTTAAAATCACGGTTTTACCCAAAAAAAAAACATGTTCTCAACATTTCACCTTTTCGACACCGACATTCCCGTAAAGAGAGCAACGAGACGAAAAAAACGAATCCAAGCACGCCCTCCGAGCACGACTGCTTCCATTCCAAGGTCGCAGGGTCGCAGTGTTACCACACTACTGTCAGGTTTTTATCCTAGAGACTTGAAATTTATTTTCATGGTAGAGGGCGTAGGGACCTTTCATTTATGTCAAACAATTTTTTTTGTAGAATTCCTAGTTTCCAAAATATAGGATTTTCAAAATTCGAGGGTTTTCAAAAAAACATAAAAAATAAAAAAGTTTTATTACAGAAAATAAAGGACATAGAAACCTTTCGTTTGAACCATGGCACAACGTTCTACCATGTTTGGTTTTCAAACTATCACCTACTTTCGAAAACATAAATTTTCAAAAATATAACGAGTGGCCCATAGCAAAGCTCCCATTAGCTCGAGTCCAACGACATCTCATTCGTGAAACTCCGACCATGGGCTCGAGAGAAAAGTCTATTTAAATGTTTCAACTTCGCGCGGCGGCCATGTTGGTTTGTTGGGCACAGCCACGTCAAGTGGGGCAGAACCCCCCTTACTCCACTACTGCTGCGATTTGGAGCTGTGCTCCAAGCGGTATCCATGATGAAGGACGCGATGATTGGCAGGTGTATTTATATTACTACAGCATTAGCTATTTTCCTGTCTGTCAGCTGTAGTCTCTTCAAATTTGTGAAAATTAGATCAATTGCTGTGCTGCCATTATGGCAGAGGTAGGTTTTATCGCAATTATAATTTCAGTGGCTTGGTCAGTAGCATGTGAACTGCTATGCCCAAGAACGCAGGTTCAAACCCTGCCGAAATCGTCGAATTTTCAAGAGCGTTAAAATCCCTCAGTAATCCTTCTTCCGGAGGACAAGTAAACCCGACGGGCCCATGTCATAAATTTGTGGCACGTAAAGGAACCTACCACTGCAATTGGTAGTGTGCAGCAAAATGTGTAGGTTAGATTTTGGCTAGTTAGAAACCCTCTATCACGTTCCAACATCCGCCGCTAGGTGTTAGCGACAGTTGCATCTGGTAGCCAGATTTGGAACTACTTGATATTGTACTTGTTGGGAGCCCTCGGGCGAGCAATCATAAATACCCAGCTATGGCCATTTGACTGCAATTCATATATAATCATTTATTATAGAGAGACCTTCCTCTTCCAAATGTGAAATAACAGCATATGCCTTTTCTTGTATTATATCAATGCGACAATTCAGATCAACAGCAATTATTACAGTCTCCTCTTTATTTATCATGTTTATGACCTGGCTCACTTCGGTAATAATATATTTTAATTGTAGCTCTGGTTGGAAATATGCTGCCACCATGACATTGGGGTCTTATCAGCCGGAAGTTTTCTGTTTCGTGAATGATGCGAAGTTTTAAATAATTTAATAATGCAGCCTTTATATACGAAACAAATCAAGTTGATTCACAATAGTATTGAGAGAATGATAAAATTCTATCTGTACAACTCATGACGAGATATCTCCCACACATACGACAAACACAGTCTGCGGTTGGCTCGTGAAAACGTGTGGTCCTACAACACTTTTGATGAAGACCATGCACTGCAAATCTGGTAACAAGAAGTCTGAGCTAATAACTTGCTTCTTTCCAGTCCGCCGTTATCATGGCATCCGTGGTGTAAAATTCCTTCCAAATATCTCTTTTCTTTGTTATGTGATCTCTGACTACCTCTTTGAAAGCCGGTGTGATATCCAAGGTTTTAGAGGCATGGTTATTCCTCCTTTGGGTCTTCCTAATTGTGCTTGGGAGGTGAAGGAATGTATTGTGTAATAGTTGGGAGAAGACCAATCCTTGGTGAGGAATGTCTATGTTAGAACAATCATTTCTTTATCGGCTAAAATATCGAGATTTAGTTGTTGGAAAGCCGTGACTAGACGTTCCAATGCATTATCGTTACGAGTCTCTTATGCATCGAGTGTAAATCCCTCGTCGCGTGACGAAATCTACGGACTAAAACTCGCTTTTGCTAGAAGTCCGCAGAATTAGTTTTCTCCAAATGCAGAAAGCAGACACCAACGCTGCAGGCTTTGGTTCTTCCTTACAATCTCCTCTACATCTATGTCAACGTGTATTCCTTTTTTCTCAAGCTATTTCTTGAGTGTTGTGACAGTAGTGACTGTTGAATTATGAGGCAATAGAGAACAGGTGGTTACTGAACATTTACTAAACTGAAAACAAGTGATACAACATTGTTTATACATAACAAAGAAAATCAAAAGAGTAACATATCTCTATTGAGCAGGTTTATGAGTAACAGTGTAACATGGTCACATATTTCAACACAACTCCTTAAACCTGTGGGAGTAGATGACATGATTCAAGACCCAAGTCATTATGTGCTTAGGCTTAGGAAGAGGCTTTGTTAGGATGTCTACAATCATTTTTGAAGTCACCTCATATTTGATGTATATGACTTTAATCACAAATTATAAGAGCCGCCTTGTCAAATACTAGAAAGTAGTTTAATAATTAAATTAGCACGTACATGTTTCGTTATATCAATTATAACTTCGTCAGTGCGAGAAAATCTTAGCAACTATCCTAACAAAAACCAAAAAGAAAATGAATACCGGTGTCCTTACAAAAACCATTAATGAAAATAAATCCATTTTGTACGGGTATCCATTCTTTTTTGTGAAGATAGATTCTAAGATTTTTCATGGCCAGGCTTTATACCATTTGAGTTTTTTTTAACTCTAAATACCCACTTACTACTGATAACATTTCTGCTGTGTGGCTTATCAACTTGATCCCAGGTGTCATAACTGAAGTATCTCTATTCCCCTTTTCATAGCCTGCTCCCACTTAACCCCTTCAGGCATGGACAGTGCCTCCTTAACCGTACTAGGTTAAAGAGTCATCAGTGAGAGTAAAGTATGGCACATAGTCTGACATGTTTACAGGCCTTTGTTGGCGACTAGGATACCTTTGATTACCTTCGGCATCCCCCTCCATTGGCTCGTTGACGATGGTGGCAGAGCCCTCAGAATCACTGCAGTCTGAATCTGTTCCACTAGGGACATAGCTTAAATCAGCTGAGTCAACAGTATCAGCCTCACCAGTACTGCTGACGTGGGATACACTTTCAAGTTCCGAAATGCTCTCTGCCCCATCCTCTGAGTAGTCGGGTTCTGCCTCGCTGTCAGTGGGAACTGAGATCTGCAACAATGCATGTTCATTAATCTGCAAGGATGGGCCAACATTACCTGAGACACATCAAGACACCTCTTGGAACACATCTTCAAAGAACTGTGCATCCCTGGACTGAACAAGTTTACGAGTAACAGGATGCATGAATCTGTAGGCTTTACTGTCCTCACAACAACCACAGAAAATGTGTTTTTCACTTTTAGAATCAAACCAATCATTCCTAGATGCTCCATATTGACCTTTTTACCAGTCCAGATCTCCTCTGGAACTTAACCAGGAATTTTTCTTGTTGGGGAACTGTTTGCAAGATAGGCTGCTGTATTTATTGCATCCGCCCACATGCGTTAGACTCGCTCACCATGGCTCTACATTTATCAAGTAACATTCTATTCATGCTTTCAGCTACTCCATTCTGCTGTGGAGAATAGCAAGTTGTAGTTTGATTCTGAATGCCTTCTGATTTAAGTAGACTCTCAAAAGCTTTGCCACAATAAGTATCACCATTATCAGTGTGTAGGACCTTAATAGGCTGGCCCCGTGGTGTTGGGGTAGCGCGCCTGCCTCTCATCCGGAGGCCCCAGGTTCGATTTTCGCTCAGTCAGGGATTATAGAATCTGACGTGGGAACTGGAATGGGGTTCCCTCAGCCTCGCTAGGACAATTGACTAGATGTCAGACAGTGAGGCATCGCCCCGGTCACGAAAACCAAGATTAACGGCCGAGACGACCCGACGCGCTGACCACACGTCACCTCAATATCTGCAGGCCGAATGGCTGGGCAGCGGTCGCTTGGTAGGCCTAGGCTCTCATGGGCTGTAGTGCTAGGGCTTATTATTATTATTTATTATTATTAGGACATTAATAGATCTGCATAGGTGATGAAGGTCTGACAATGTTATTTCACTTGGTATGTAGGATTTATGAGACAGGTGAGGTACCCTCTGATTTCAAGAAGAATGTTATCATCCCTACACCAAAGAAAGCAGGAGCTGACAGATGTGAAGATTGCAGCTTGATCACTCATGCTTCAAAGATCCTGTCTAGAATAATTTTCAAGAGGATGGAAAGCCAGATAGAAAGAGAGTTGGGTGAAGACCAGTTTGGCTTCATGAGAAACGTAGGAACAAGGGAAGCTATACCATGTCTTAGGCTGATTTTGGAAGCTTGAATAAGGAAGGATAAGGAAACGTTCATGGCATTTGTAGAATTTGAAAAGGCTTTTGATAACGTTGATTGGAGTAAGTTGTTTGACATTTTGAAGACGATTGGCATAATGTACAGGGCTGGGAGGGTGCTGTACAATCTATACAGCAACCAGACAGCAGTTATCCAAGCCGAAGGACAAGAGAGAGAAGCTGGTATTCAGAAAGGTGTAAGGCAAGGCTGCAACTTATCGCCAATACTTTTCAATCTATACATTGAACAAGCAATGAAAGAAATTGGAGAAAAATTCAAAGTAGGAGTAAAGATTCAAGGAGAATTAATTTCAACTCTGGGATTTGCTGATGACATCGTCATCTTAGCCGACACACCAGAGTAATTGAATGAGTTTTTAAATGGTTGGGATTCTGTCTTGAGGGAAGTATTCATGATGAGAATTAATACATTTAAAACAAACATATTGGAATGCAGTCGAAAGAAATCATAAACCCCTATGGATGCCGATTTGGCAGGTGAACTTCAGTTACTTAGGAAGTAAAATAACCAGTGATGGACGAACCAAAGAGGATAAAAAAAGTATGTTAGCACAGGCAAGGAAAGCATTTCTACAGAAAAGGACACCCCAAATATCTGGGTGCTACACTCGATAGAACGCTGTCGTTCAAAGAACACCTGAGAAAGAGCGCTGTCAAGATTCAGACACACAACAATATCATTCGAAAACTATGTGGTACTACTTGGGGTGCAAGTGCAACTACTTTACGTTGCTCAGCTCTTGGCTTGGTTTACTCTACTGCAGAGTATTGTGCCCCTGTCTGAATAAACAGCCCTCATGTGAAGAGAATAGATGTTAAATTAAATGACACAATGAGAATGATCACAGGCACGATCAGATCAACTCCTATTCAGTGGCTGCCTGTATTAAGCCTTATTCCCCCACCCCACGTCCGCAGATGCAATGCTTTGAGGAATGAATACAAGAAGATCCAGATTAATCAAAGACCGCCCATTCATGAGGATATCCACCACCTACATATAGATAGAATGAAGTCAAGATATCCGCCCATCTGCACGGCGGAGAATCTTGTAATATGTTATTTCAACCTGACTGAGAAATGGTCTAATGAATGGAGACAATTCGCCCCAGCAGAGTCTTTGGAAATGCCATGCTTCACACAGAAGGTACCTGGCTTTGAACAACCTCGGAAAGTATGGTCCAAGCTAAACCGGATCCGAACTTACTATTGTGTGAGTGCAGATCTGCTATACAAATGGAAGAAAAAGTCATCATCTTGTTGCGACTGCGGTGCGGAGAGGCAAACTGTGAAGCACATCACTGAGTCGTTTCAACGGAGATAGAAGTGAATTTTTCCTGGGGACGCCACAAGCGATTAACTATGTAAATTAGTGTAAATATTAATCTGTAACTCATGTATACGCCATACGATAAATAAATAATAGATTTAGGTATTAGGAAGTCATTTTTGATAGCCTTTGTCTGGAGTTTGGCGCTCTATGGAAGTGAAACTTGGACTATTGATGCAGCAGAAAAGAAGAGAATTGAAGCGTTTGAAATGTGGTGTAACAGGAGAATGATGATCAGATGGGCAGATAGGGTTACAAATGAAGAGGTAATAAGACGAGTGGGAGAGGAGAGAGGTTTCTGGCAACAGCTAATGAAGAGAAGAGATAGGTTGGTAGGACACGAGCTAAGACACCCAGGAATAGCAACTTAGTTATGGACGGAAGGGTCGAGGATGAGAACAGGAGGGGTAGACCAAGGTTAGAATATGTTAAACAGATTGTCTCGGATGTAGGGTGTGGTAGCTATGTAGAGATGAAACGATTAGCTCAGGACAGGGAAGCATGGTGGGCTGCATCAAACCAGTTGAAAGACTGAAGACTCAAACAACAACAACCCTGAAATCAATAAAGGAATCCAAAACATCGATCTTCTTAGCAAGGAAATACCCAAAAACGTTTCAAGAATGATCATCATTGAAGGTCAAGAAATAGCGAGCATTGCTCCAAGATGAAACTGGCATTGGCCCATATAAGTCTGAATGAATAAGATCTAGCTTATTTTTACATACCGTTTCACTCTTACTTGACTTACAGTAAATGGTTGTCTAGCTTGTTTACCTTCAGCACATGAAGAACAGTTCTTAAAGCCATTATCTGAGAAATTACTTCCATGAGTGAGACTATCTCCTATCAACTTCATGGTGTGGTTGTTAAGATGGCCCAGTCGTTTATGCCATAAATGTTCTGAGTCCTCTGTATAAGTATTAGCTTGAGCACTCACATTACTCGCAGTCAGTGCTACATTACCTGTAGCAGCCAAGTTTTCACTATCATAAACTTCACAATTAATGTCGGTGAATACCACAACCTAACCCTTTTGAGTAGCAGCAGACACAGATAACAGATTAGCAGTTTGACCTGGAACATATTCTACATTGGACAGGGTTATTGAAATACCATTTTCTAATTTAACAATTACATTACCAGATCCTTGGGCATACTACTTTTAATTGTTTGCTGTTCTGATCTCCAGATTAGGACCAGCAGTGAAGTTGACCATCGCAGTCTTGCTTGAACTCATAAGCTTAGTAGCACCAGAGTCATCGAACCAGGCCCCTGTAGAGGCTCTTGCACTTAATGCCTGCCCATCGGTCGCCAGCATCATCTTGTCTTTCTTCGACTTCTGTTGAGATGAGCTCTGAAACTCCTCTTTCCTGCAATCCCGCTTCCAGTGTCCCAGCTCTTGAATTCCCAGTAGAAGGACTTCTTCTTAGTCTTGTCTTCTCGTGAAAACAAAACATAATCCTGGGATGGCTTGGAAATACTGTTCCCCCTCCAAGTAGTATCATGTTGCAACTTGGTTTGGACTGTGTCTGCGGTAAGGTCTGTACCGGGGCTTTCCAGAGCCCTAATCTTGGGATGAAAATAATTTGGTAGACCTTTCAGCATAAGAGCTGCCACAAACTCGCCATACAGTGCCTTATTCATAGAGGCTAGTTGCTTAGCAAGTCCCATAACTTCACTAACATACTCTTCCATCGTCTCGTAGTGATTTAATTTAAGTTGGGATGTCGGAAATTTCTGTTCCTAGTTCTTCTGGATACAACGTCTGAGAAAAGATGATTATTCTCAGTAGAGATGAGTTCATTCTTTGAGACAGCATCCTCTGTATCTATAATGCCTTGCCTCTGTTGAGGTAAATCCCTACTAGTACCTAGAGATATTCTTTCTGTATTAGAACGTGCTCTACTCTTGTCACTCTTGACAGCAGTGCGAGGATGCTTTCTAATTTGTTCCTCTATTCCTTTCTCCAAATAAAGCTTCACCTCTTCTATTTTGCCAGCAATTTTTCGGAGCTTGTTCTCCTAATCCTTAGGTTTAAAAATGAACTTGGGAGCTTATACTACGCAAGGACACGTTAGCTTACATTTTTTAAATTTTTATAATTTCATATTCTCCTTCCGTTAAACCAATGCATTATGAATGCTGCTATCTGCAACATCCTTTACTCTCAACAGCGTTTTCACTATTCTCAACTTATTTCCGACAGATGTCGCAATGGTCGGCTCTGTTGTCTGTCATCTTTGGTATATCGTCACTTTCAGGTAGCGTCCGTGAAAGGTTTGTTCCATATCTTGGTTAACTTCGGACCACGATGCACCTGAGCGCTGGAAACTCACGATTTGCACCAGGAGTGCTATATCTGCAAGTAGTAGGGCTAAGCCGGTCCTGGACAGATTTCAAGGTCATCCATGGTTTCTCGTGGTCACGTGCCCCCCCAGGCGTTCCCTGGGGGGCTTGGGGGAGGGGGGGGGGGGAGGGGAGGGGAGGGGAAGGTCTGGCTTGGAAGCAGACCCAGTTGTTAGCCGACCTGTGTTGGCCAGCCAACTGACTGAGCTGGCTGGTGTGCATTGCCTATATAGCTTGTGGATGGAAGTGGGGGAAGGGACCGGTTCGGGCGACTGTCGAAGGTAGTCGAATGTGACCGAGTGTAACTTAGAGTAGTAGAACAATGCGATGGCCGGGGCTGTAGGTATCAATCAATAAAGACCTAATAATAATAAATATCTCAATGGTTGTGAGCCCTGGGGCGAGTGGCTATTTTTGGGTGCTGTTTGTGGATCCCTGTGCGAACGGAATACTTTTGAACACTGTTTGTGAGACCCTGATATAATAACGTGCGAGAAGCTACCCATTCTCAATGGTTGTGAGCCCTGGGGCGAGCGGCTATTTTTGGGTGCCGTTTGTGGGTCCCTGTGCGAACGGAATA
The DNA here is from genome assembly GCA_946902985.2 of Meconema thalassinum. NCBI lineage: Eukaryota > Metazoa > Arthropoda > Insecta > Orthoptera > Tettigoniidae > Meconema > Meconema thalassinum. The sequence continues at coordinate 27,576,816 of OX336397.1, read as the reverse complement.
CTTTTGAACACTGTTTGTGAGACCCTGATATAATAACGTGCGAGAAGCTACCCATTCTCAATGGTTGTGAGCCCTGGGGCGAGCGGCTATTTTTCGGTGCTGTTTGTGGGTCCCTGTGCGAACGGAATACTTTTGAACACTGTTTGTGAGACCCTGATATAATAACGTGCGAGAAGCTACCCATTCTCAATGGTTGTGAGCCCTGGGGCGAGCGGCTATTTTTCGGTGCTGTTTGTGGGTCCCTGTGCGAACGGAATACTTTTGAACACTGTTTGTGAGACCCTGATATAATAACGTGCGAGAAGCTACCCATTCTCAATGGTTGTGAGCCCTGGGGCGAGCGGCTATTTTTCGGTGCTGTTTGTGGGTCCCTGTGCGAACGGAATACTTTTGAACACTGTTTGTGAGACCCCTGATATAATAACGTGCGAGAAGCTACCCATTCTCAATGGTTGTGAGCCCTGGGGCGAGCGGCTATTTTTGGGTGCTGTTTGTGGGTCCCTGTGCGAACGGAATACTTTTGAACACTGTTTGTGAGACCCTGATATAATAACGTGCGAGAAGCTACCCATTCTCAATGGTTGTGAGCCCTGGGGCGAGCGGCTATTTTTGGGTGCTGTTTGTGGGTCCCTGTGCGAACGGAATACTTTTGAACACTGTTTGTGAGACCCTGATATAATAACGTGCGAGAAGCTACCCATTCTCAATGGTTGTGAGGCCCTGGGGCGAGCGGCTATTTTTGGGTGCTGTTTGTGGGTCCCTGTGCGAACGGAATACTTTTGAACACTGTTTGTGAGACCCTGATATAATAACGTGCGAGAAGCTACCCATTCTCAATGGTTGTGAGCCCTGGGGCGAGCGGCTATTTTTCGGTACTGTTTGTGGGTCCCTGTGCGAACGGAGTACTTGTGAAACCCCTGGAGCGAGCGGTTACTCGTTGTAGCTGGATGTGAACTCCTGTGACATCTCAGTGCGAAAATAATTCATCATATTCTTTTAGTAACTAGAGCCTCGTTACTAAATATGGGCACCACGCCCTACGCGCAAGCCTCTATATGTAAGGAGTGACCGCGTTTAAGCTGATCATTTGCAAGTGTGGTGTACGCGTACCAGTAACAACGTTTGGTGAGTACTATCAAATATATAACAAAACATATAATGAATTTCGTACAACATCTACATACACTAACTATTTTTACAGTATTTTCAAAGAATGTCCATTAAACTATATTTTATCATATCACACAACTCAATTTGACTAAGCCAGTGTAGTTAAAAGGGACGTAAAACCAATAACATTATTATTATTATCAATTTGACTACAAACTTAAACATCGCGGTTATCAGTCCTATGTAGGTTAACGCGGTTAGTCATCTGTGTTCGGTTATACTATGGACTACATGGTCATCAAGCCTGTATACTGGAGATGTGTATGTGTATGTGTTGAATAATCATGGGGAGGAGTGAAGCATCGCGGTTATCAGTCCCATGTAGGTTAACGCGATTAATCATCTTTGTTCGGTTGTACTAAGGACAATATGGTCATCAAACCTGTATACTGGAGATGTGTGTGTGTGTGTTGTATGATCATCATTACACGGCCGAATTCCCCCTGGGTTCTTTGACATGTCGACATTGACATGCGTGTCGTAATTTTTTGCCGCCTTTCAAAAATCACTTACCACGGCTAAGAGCTAACCTGCAAGCTTGGGGTTGATAGTCCGACACAATAACCACTCACGCACCGTGGCAAGCTATCAATCAATCAATAATTATCTCATAATAATAAATATTCCATTTAGCAACTACACGGCCGAATTTCCCCTGGGTTCTTTGACATGTCGACATTGACATGCGTGTCGTAATTTTTGCCGCCTTTCAAAAATCACTTACCACGGCTAAGAGCTAACCTGCAAGATTGGGGTTGATAATCCGACACAATAACCACTCACCCACCGTGGCAAGCTATCAATCAATCAATAATTATCTCATAATAATAAATATTCCATTTAGCAACTACACGGCCGAATTTCCCCTGGGTTCTTTGACATGTCGACATTGACATGCGTGTCGTAATTTTTGCCGCCTTTCAAAAATCACTTACCACGGCTAAGAGCTAACCTGCAAGATTGGGGTTGATAGTCCGACACAATAACCACTCACCCACCGTGGCAAGCTATCAATCAATCAATAATTATCTCATAATAATAAATATTCCATTTAGCAACTACACGGCCGAATTTCCCCTGGGTTCTTTGACATGTCGACATTGACATGCGTGTCGTAATTTTTGCGCCTTTCAAAAATCACTTACCACGGCTAAGAGCTAACCTGCAAGCTTGGGGTTGATAGTCCGACACAATAACCACTCACCCACCGTGGCAAGCTATCAATCAATCAATAATTATCTCATAATAATAAATATTCCATTTAGCAACTACACGGCCGAATTTCCCCCTGGGTTCTTTGACATGTCGACATTGACATGCGTGTCGTAATTTTTGCCGCCTTTCAAAAATCACTTACCACGGCTAAGAGCTAACCTGCAAGCTTGGGGTTGATAGTCCGACACAATAACCACTCACCCACCGTGGCAAGCTATCAATCAATCAATAATTATCTCATAATAATAAATATTCCATTTAGCAACTACACGGCCGAATTTCCCCTGGGTTCTTTGACATGTCGACATTGACATGCGTGTCGTAATTTTTGCCGCCTTTCAAAAATCACTTACCACGGCTAAGAGCTAACCTGCAAGCTTGGGGTTGATAGTCCGACACAATAACCACTCACCCACCGTGGCAAGCTATCAATCAATCAATAATTATCTCATAATAATAAATATTCCATTTAGCAACTATACGACCGAACTCCCCGCCTGTGACATCATCCACGGTCTCAGGACGTGGCGGTCATCTTGCACATTAGCCACTGCTCCAGCTCTGACTGTCCCTCCATAAGAATAACAGAGAGTAGTTGCGCGAGGCGACCATCTTGCACATTAGCTCCTGCGATAGCGTCGGTCTATTATACTTACCATCTAAACATCTAGTAAGGAAATAGCAAGGTTTGATGATTATATAGGACTTGAAAATAAATAAAACAAAAGGACAATACATACTATTTCTTTATTTACAATATTTGACATACACATAGACATGTTTGATTCACAGATAATAGCGAACACACATGAAGAACAAAACTGTATTGGTTTACTCATTAAGGCGTAATGGCCCCATGGCAAGCTTGTGAGGTGATCATTTACCATGAACGTTTATCATCAAACAAAAGCAACGAGCGTCGCATTTGCTCGACAAGAAACACTTCATGGGTACGGGACGTTAGACGTGCCTGTTTCGCATACTGTTCAGTGGGATTATATAATGCCTCACGATAACGAGCCATACATAACGTTCGGATGACACTAGAGCGGACCCCCTTGGCTCGACTGACATGTCTTGAACTGTCGCAAGTATAGCAGTACATTTTTGATGCAAGACCTAAAAATTCTGTCATCACATCGACGCCACATTCATCTTTCATGAGCCCCATAACTTTATTGTTTTGAGGTAACAAGCCAAAGATGTTACCATCAGGAAAAGAGGACGTATCGAAATGCTCAGGATGGTCACGCATCACCTGATAAACGTCTGTTGCTTTAACCTGATATATGTAACTATCGGTATCAGTGTAAACAAGATGAACATCCTTAAAATAGCGACGAGCAAACCCATAATGAAAGTCATACATGGTTAATTTTGAAAACTCCAAAATAGTCATCCCTAAATAAATAGGTTTATTGTAAAGAATTTCAACCTTTCCTAATTCGACGGTAGCCAATGTATCAGTAATAATTTTCATGGTTTTAAAATGGGGCTTGGCAACATATTTCCGAGCTCCATACCTACCTTCCCACGAATTAACTAAATGGATGGACCGGTGTTTGCGTACATTTTCAAACGTTTTTCCGTATGCTGCATTATTCATCAATTTAAAAAAATTAATTTCAAAAGGTTGGGTAGCACGCTGCCGATGGTGAGTATTCAGGTCCATGTAAGGCTTCAACCACGCCTTTTGTGTAAACGATACAATACGATGGATCTTACTCAACACGAGTCCATACGTTAAGCATTGTAAAAGCACTTGGATGTGAATCACATACCTTGTTTTAGGAAGAAGCGTTCCCAGTAACTTTGGATGTTTTGAGCTCGAATTTGGAGGAATCCTACGCTCGACACAGAACGGTAAATCAGCGTGATCGTCATGCACATGTGCAGGGTATTGTATATCCACTTCCAGGACAAAACCAATTTCTTTTTGACGAGCAGCGGTGAACACGTCAAAGCGTTCGATTTCCTCGTTACTGAGCCAAACAAAATCTTTATACGGGAGGGGTTGACTCATAGCATAGCCGTATAAATTATTTATATCGTAGTGTGTTAAATAGGAAATGGGCTGCTGGGCATTATACGTTGACATGTAAGGATGATTGGCATGGACATGTCTCTGAACAAGGGAAACAAATCCTCCACGAATACCCTTTTCAAAAAATAATAACATGTCAATATCTACAAGTAAATCCAACTCGATACCTGTGTACAACAACATGGCATCCCATGATAAACCCGGTGCTGTATAATAGTGACACGGGTCCAGCTTGTAAATCTGTATACACATGCGACGGAATTTCTCAAAAATATCCGTTAATAGCAAGGTATCCACAGTGAGATACAGATCAGCATATTCACCTAGGGTGGTACAACCAAAGGTATCCCACACGTTGCAGGCGTGGATATAATCGGTATCAGTAATGGTAGTATTATGCAACGTGCTAAAAAATGCATCCTGTGGAGGTAAATGCGTTTCGTCCAAGGAAGACCAACTGTTGGTATATTCATAAGGATAAACGCCCTTCCGGATGCAAAGTTTGAATTTAGCATCATCCGAAAAATGGTTTCGTGTAAAGTGCAATTCATCGGGTGAAATGCCCTTGACCAAGGCTTCTAACGAAGAGGCTATAAATCGATAGGAATCGAGAAACCGAAGTGATATACCCTGGTAATGTATAGAAAAGGAGATAAACCGCTCATGATTTTGCGGAATAATGGAAAAATGTTCCTTGTCTAATGTGGCAAACTCACGAATAATAAAGTGGGAGTCAAAATTGGTGAGACCGTGAAAAAAGACGGGTATATACTTTGCTGCACGAAACGTTAAATTACACGTGTCGTGTGCAGCTCCTCGATAGACGCCCGTGTAATGACAATGGTCGCGCACTTTAATGTCGTCAGGTAAAATAGGCTTCTGACAAATATGACACGTTGTTGCCGTATCATGATGTATCATTTCGTCTAGCGTCATCTGTATGGGCTTGGGAATTTGAAGAAGCTGATGGACATGCTCAGCTAACTGTTTCAGTTCCTGTAACAACCACTGAATACAGGTAGGTCCTCGAAACAATTTGAAATAGGATTGACTTGGATCATAGGAACAAACAACTTGAAAGGCCACAGAAAACGGAGTATGTCTTTGAATAGCATCTGTGTATGAGGAAGACGGATTCGGTGGACACCGCTGAATGGGGGTAGTTAGAGTTTCAATGTCTGCATACACAGTATAGGCCACTGGATCCATGCGATGGAAGTTTTTGAATTTCATTTTTGCCTCTTTCGGTTTTGGAAATGTAATTTTAACTGCTGGCTGAGTAGAACAATCCACTGTGTGGCTATCCAGCTTGATCTGCGTTGAAAAGTACTGCAAACACCGTTCACAAATAAATGTTTTATGGTGTCTAGATGAAAGTTGACCTCCAACAAGCTTGGAGAGGTTTTTAATTAAACAATAGTGACTTGTTTGCTCGTTAGAAATGTATAATAAATTTATATGGTGTACCTTCTGCTGCTGCGTACAATAAAGCGGTCCAATTACCGTATTCTTATCAAGACCATAAATCATAAAGGAAAAATGAGGATTAAGACTTTCAAATTTAGCCATAGAGGTAAGTTCCATAGGAAATGAAATAGTTGCAAAGTTGAGCGTGGAGAGTAACCTGTTAAACATGACCGTGTATGAGGATGTTAAACTAACATGACGTTGAACAGGGGCTAGAAATGCAGCCACGCACCACAAAAAGCAATAGTCATCCTCATTTTGAATGTTGAGAACGGCTTTTCTACGTTGAACAGGAAGAGGAAGTGGAAAATATAGAGAACCTGAATTTAAGGGATCAAAGCAACATACATTGACTTGTAGAAACGGGATGACCTCGAGCGATTTTCCACTTTCACCTTCAAGAAAGGCGTCAAACTTAGACACCAAAGCGTCAACGACATGTTCGTTATACCAAGCTTCCCTGTCATCCGTCCGATAACATGGTCTCATTTTTGTTGTCAAATAAATGGTTTCCCGTTTTTCATCTCCACTGACTTTAAAAAATACAAAGGTACACGCTAATTCTGTGTTCACCTTTAATGCTGTGAAGCGCATAAAAAGAGTGATAAATTGTAATAAAAAAACGGGTAAACATGCTTGTAAAAACAATTTTGGATGTAAAATTTTGTTGACATTGTATATTCGTCCACTGCACAGTCGTGTTTGAAAGCAGTCACGAACATTTTCCCAAACAAGTGGTACCATGAGGTTATTTTCTAATAAACACTTACAATAATAGTCAACTGCTATTTCTCTAGTATTAAATGGTTTTGTTAGAGGTGGAACAGCGAGGCTATCTGCTCATACACGATGTGACAAAGAGTTAAATGTTATCCGCTTCAAAGAGGACTAGGCATGCATTATTGTGCATGCCTAAATACTTCAATACCAAGGGGCGTGAATTTAACGTTGCCAGCGTCTCGTTGGATATGCTGGCAAATCGACTTGGTAGAAACACCATAAACTCTTGGCAGTGACAAAGAAGTCTGGTGCCGAATCGTGTCTCAATTCTCTGCAGACTCTCTACAGGGAACGGTTGGTTAACTGGGAGATCCCTTAGTCTTCTTGTTTCCAACCCAGCCTGGGCCCCTATTTTGTTTAACTGTTGGAGAGCATCCATGTTAACTATAAAAAAAGATAGCCCCCATATAGTCTATAATCATCTACTAACTGTTCAATAATGATAAGAAAACACAAAACGTTAACTCACCTTGTACAGAGCAGAACGATGTTCACGCCAAAAGAGACTTGATGCAAGTGAGATTGGGTGCGACCCTTACACCTGTATATATAACAGATTCGTGGGTGTGCTCACCAGTGTGGAAGGGGGTATAATTATAACAAAGTTATTTACTGCAACCCGACCGCTACTATGTATGGGCACCGTGCTCTACAGTGTGGAAGGGGGATATCATTTTAACAAAGTTATTTACTCCAACCCGAACGCTACTATGTATGGGCACCGTGCTCTACAGTGCAGAAGGGGATATAATTATAACAAAGTTATTTACTACAACCCGACCGCTACTATGTATGGGGCACCGTGCTCTACGTGCAGCATGGCGACCGAAGGTTACATTACCGTCTTTGGTGACCATGAGATATTGATAGCGCGGAAGTAATTCATCATCTTCACTTAGTAACTGGAGCTGTAAGCGTCCGAAGGACCGCTACTATGTATGGACACCGTGCTCTACGCGCAAGTCCCTATATGAATGGAGTGAAGCCGGTTTGAGCTGATTATTCGCTAGTGTGGTGTGCTAGGAAACAACCAAGAAAGATTTTGCTGCAAAATATATATATTTCTTGTGTGAGTGTTGTGGAATAACTAATTCGTTTTTATCTTTTACTGGTACGCATTCAAGCAACAACGTTTGGTGAGTACTATGGCTAACCAATCTGAAACTTTCAGACAACACTTTTCTGACCCAAGTCACTGGATATATGCAACAAAACATGGTCATCGCAGTCAAATATATAACAAAACATATAATGAATTTCGTACTACATCTACATACACTAACTACTTGAACAGTACCTTCAAAGAATGGCCATTAAACTATATTTTATCACAAAACACAACTCGATTTGACTACCAACTTCATTATTCTATGGGGCAAGACACCATCATTTTCCCACGACAATTCAATGAGTTACAGTGTGTGACGTACATTAACGACTACCACATTCCTGACACAAATGACACGTACGAAAATAGTGACGGTGAAATTGACTACATTAATTGTCACAAGTTGTGTTTAAAATGTTTTGTTTTATGCTATGGATTAGACCTTGCTATGGAAGATGAAGATCCAGATAGTAACAACACTGACGACACGCTTCCCCTCCCTAATAATATTCACAGTCAAAGTTATTTTGTAAAACATAAAAATTGGAAGTATCTCTTAGACGACTTGAATGAGGAGGACATATATTGGTGCCATAAATGTACAAAACCTAAATTTGTTACAAGATGTGTATTCCCAGATGGAAGTAAAACGGATATAATATATCCAAACACTAATGATTACTTATATTCTTCATACATTTACTCAGTTGGTCAAGTTACTTTACATCCTACAAACCAACTAACATCTCTCAGAAGTAGATATCATCCCTACTAAAAGGTAAGTTATATTTATTGTATGCCAGATTTACCACAAACCTTCCAAACTCAAATTGCAATAGCTTTTTCTCTAGAATGGAATTTCGTTCCAGTGTAAACAACAACCTCGCGGGAGATGATATAGAAGAAGAGGCAGTAACAACGCCTACGCTTGCCACTAGTTTTACTTCAGTGAGGAGTCCTGCTCATCAAGATACCATCCCCATCGCAACACCATACACATCACAACACCATTCACATCGCAACAACGTAAAATCTTATATATAGCTTTTTGATTACTATGAGTTTTTTTAATAAACAAAAAAAAGTTTGACTTTTGAGTTTTTGATTTAACTATTGGTTACATGCATGCTACCCCAAGTATGAGTTAGAAAAAACAAACATATATTTTAGTTCATTTCTTTATTAGCATCGTTTGCACATCAACATGTTACCACTTGTTTAACATAAGGTAAGAATAGTGTAGAGTTTATTTTTGCTTTGTTCTTGGTCCTTTCATATGTTTTGTTTGTAAACGTCCACCACTCAACACGAGCTTCCCCTTCATAGCACCTGCTACCACAAGGGCCGCCATTTTTTCTGCAACAGATGCAGAAGGTGACGTCACACGTTCCATAGCCTTTCTCAAAAGTATCTGGTCGGCGACACGTCTTAGTTCAGAGATGTTGTTCTCACGCTTTGATGTTCTGTACGCTAGATCATGCTGCTTGCAAGCTGCGTCTAAAGCATTAATTCCAGGATCACCACGTGCCAGTCGAACGTCTAACTTTGTACCAGGGCCACAGTATTGATAACCAGGTAAGTGCAGCTCAAAGGGTAAAAGATCTATGACTTTGTCAATGAGACCATGACCAGTAGAGATCCGGCATATTTTTTTCAGTCGGTGACGCACATGTTGATTCTTTTTCCGCTGCTGCGGAGGTTGCTTCTTTCTTACCATCACATCCGTGGAATGAAGACGCATAGTCGTTGCATGAGGTTTTATGTCCATGATACAGTTTAATTAACTGACACGTTCTACAATTTTGAACTGATGGCATTTTGGAAATGTACACTTGTTGATGATGTTCATAATCAGTGCACGGTTGAAGTTCACACAACACAGGATCCCGTGTCCAATCACTCGGCACACTATCCCAAATCTCCTTTACAGCATTTGACGCAACATAAAACAAAAACGCTTTAGGTAAAGCATTTAGTTCTTCTAGGGTAAAATTGTTCAGTTTTTTCTTACAAGCGAAATACTTAACAATAGCCCGTTCAATGGGGTTAGATTTTAAGCCTTCAATGGTAGCCATTATACACACAGACACGTCTGTATTAGACATACGTCTCTGTCTCACTGTTCTGGTCTGCATTCATGCACAAGGTTTTACACTCATTTTCCAGGTACCGACATGCATTGCGACTTAGCCAATCAAAGAGTTTCGATACGTGTAGGAGTGTCTTTTTTTGTACACGTTCACCAGGCTCATATAAGGTGTGTAGTGCAGGACATCCCATTTCGTGTAGATCGATGAGTTTACAAGTTGGAGAAACATACTGACGTAACCATTCCTTTTTTTCACCTCCTTTTACAAAAATAGTGTTGGCACCGAACAAATAGGCTTTTAATACAAACAGTAGATAGTTATAAGGAATGTTTCCTTGATTCCAGTTCAATCCTAAATGACGTTGCAGCCACTCGGTTTGTCTTCTATCCTCGTCCGACTGCATGTATAAGGGAAACGGTGGTTCAAAAGTGAAAGCACTTACTGTGGGCGTCCACATGGTTGTGCAATCTATAATTGCAACGTCCTTGAAAACAAACTTATTTTCATTGACTTTGAAGCCTTGCATATCGACAATCAATGTTCTAGACATGGTTACTGCTCGCGGATACACACTCCTTTCTTCACCAGTGCTTTCTGCCAACTAATCCATCTCTACCTATAGTCCTACTAGTTAAGGGGTTGGAAAAGGAACTGGGTTTGCTAAAGGGATAAAAACAACATAAAATGGCTTATACTACTTTATTTGCAAAAAGATCAGAACATTGTTTTTCAATCTTTTATCATAGGATTTAGTCCAGGGCTCTGCAGCCAAACTTCTATTTATACTCTGGTCACCATATTGGACAGCGGCTGATAATACACTTGCGTCTCGTGAACAATCAGGCAATAGGCTGTTGTTTTTTCTGGAATAACTACAGACGTTTCAAATTCTAACCGGATATCGATAGTTGTTTCCTTCATCGACTCCTCCAAATACGAACAGTCCATCACCACCAGAGGTGCTTTGGTTTTAAAGTCTTGCGGGGATAATAGCGGACATGCTTCTTTCTGATAATAGGAGGACTGAAAGTTTGTAAACATGTCGTAGAGCTTACCATATTTGTTCTTGGTAAAGTTTAAATCCATTCCTTCATAGGGGAAGGTAACTCCGTTCAGGAAGAGTCGTATATTTCGCAATTGGATGTGATCAAATTGTGATGCATCTTTATTCTGTTGATATTTGCGATCTGTTTGAAATCCAACCATGACGTAGAGAGGTCGCTCTGTGTACCGTGAGGTTTTTATAGACCAAGTATGTGTATCAGTGAGTGGTAATACCGGGTACTCATGCAGCTCCCAGCTTCTAAATTGTATGGGTAAAGCTGTATCCTTCTCCACAATCTTGAGCAGACTCAATTTTTTCTGGTCAGAGAGAGTCACGTGCGGTACTTTCCATAGAATTCGTTGCAATAAAATTTTTGAATCTATTGCAGCTCCATCAGCACCCTTCAGCGCATTATAATCGCTCCTATCTCGAACAAGAATCAGATCCTGTCTTGCGTTCACAACGACGCGCTTATGGTCCTCTGCAAAGCCTAATATTAATTTTAGGGGTAAATGACCGGTAAATGTACCATCATCATTAACCATCCAGTCGTTTGTCGAGTCAGGACACCAACCGGCCATACGAAACGCTTTACTCTCCTCACTTCCGTACGAGGGATAAAGTTTCATAGCGCTTGTTATACCAACATTTCGAGTCGTATCCACTTCGATTCCGTTGATGATGTAGCGAACCTCGGAAAACAAAAAGGCCAGCGCATGGTTAGCCAACTTTGACGTTGTCGGAATGGTACCATCTGATTTGGTGAGTTGACCTTCAATCTGGATGTAACTTTCATGGGGTAGGGTGTAGATATCTTGTTGATTAATGGTAATACGAATTTCGTCATTGTTATTTAGACCCTGAGTGTACGGTTGATAGGAATGGTGTTCAATTCTTACAATACCCTCCTGTACTTCGACCGGATTGATCACGTCGAGGATCGAATTCATGACGTACGGTGTAACCCAGTTGTTGTAAGATCTGCTTGTTGACACGTGTTAACCTGTACACGCGTTGAGAACAACTAACACCCACCCTCAATGGTGTTGTTGCTTTATACACTTGTTTCATGCTGGCTTCAGATACAATTTGTAGGTCACAGGTGTATGAGGGTCTAATTCGATGAGACGTTGGTTTCTATTCACTAGTCTCAAGGTAATATTCCTGATGTGGGTCACACTCACAGGGTGATAGAGCACCACCGATGGGTTTTCGCGGATGATATAACCACCAGGTGAAGTAACAATAAAATCATAAAGCGAATGCGAGGGATCTTGATTGGTGTAGACGTCTGTAATAATATTACACGTGACAGATATATGATGATCTTCAATTATTTTCACCGGTTGGTCAGACTTGTGTATCACGTTTGGTACTAACACTTGTGGTGAATAGCCTAGCAATGGACCAATTGAGTCTGGTTGTGCTTTAAAATCAATCCTAAAGGAAGAAAGAATACTGCAGCGATGTGTCACGTTGTTGGCTATGAGTTCAAACTTGCGTGTCCCGTCCAGAAATGCTTTTAGACTAAATTCCTTGGTGAGAGTTGTGTAGATGTGATCGTGAATATCATCTACGGTGTAGCTGCCAGACGGTAGAGTTAACACATAGTCATCGTAGTAAAACTTATCATTGACGTCTTCAATTATGTTGCAGATTCTATTATAGCCTTCAAACGAAACAAGTCCCAGCACGTAGGGTCGTTGTCCCAATTCAATTGGAGGATAAAAGTCAACAGTTACTTCGGCTCCTTGTCCGTGCACTGTAAACGCTCTACTTTCTGCCATTATACTGCTCACGTTACCACCTGCGCTGAGCCTTATATAGAAAGGTCAGACATAGGCGACCACAGTGTTGAGTGTTAAAAGTTTGTACTCGTTTCACATTATAGTTTATTGTTGCACTGCTTCCGAAATAGCGAACAAGCTCTGTCGGCGGAGGAAGGTTTCCAAAACTGTCAAAGTACCATACGGTACAACCATGCTTGACGTAGGCCACGTAATGTGTTCCCGGTCCATGACTGTCATCCAAATTAATAACTGCACTCTCACGCTTCCAAGGTTGAGGAGGTAATTGGTTGCGCATAAATACACCTCTAAAGTGTGCAATTTTCAACTGTTTTGCATATTTTATGACTTCTCCGTGTGTCATGGCTCGCCGGGGCAGTGCATCGATTAAGCGTTTTTTGGCGACATGTAAATGCCAAGTCCTTTTTTATAGGGTGCTAGCTTCATGTTCACACCCTTGCCACGCAGTGCTATAGCTTCCATCGTTTTATTGTGCCTCTCACTTTCCTTCAACTGTTGCTTCGCTTCCTCGACAGCTTTCACCGTTCGCGCTACCGCACTTGCTCCACCAAGAAGTGAACCCAGGGCTGCTAGTCCAGCGAATAGTGCGGGTAAAAATCCGCCACGTTTTGGTACAGGAATAACTCGAGCACGTTTTTTAAAACTTAGTTTACTTTTGGAATTCGCATGCAATCGTGCTGCTCGGAGAGCTTTTTTAATGGCCAACTCGCTATTGGTTTCTCCACGCGAAGCCTGACGTGCCGCATGGAGAATAGCTTTAAAGCCTCCCTTTCTTGACAACGTCTTCCTCTTCTTTACCACATATCTCTGTTTCACCATCGCGACCAAGGAAGAAGACAACCTCACAGTATAAAGGATAGACAACAACTAACGCTCCTCAGGAAGAGAGCCTGCAATTATTTAATCGATGGTGGCGGTATATTCGAGTTCTATATACAGCGGAAAATCATTCATTGATTTTCCCGCCTCTTTTTCTTCAGACGACAGTTTCAGTTGAAAGGATAATTTGTCCTCGGCTTTCACCGCAAGTTCGATGAGTGATGATATAACACTACCGTTTAATAGTAGCTCTAAATGTTTGAAATCCGGTGTATACTCGATAACACGAATGGCACCATCATACGGTAAACGGTAATTGCTATGCCCCGAACGTAGTATATAGGTAAGGTTACTGGGATCTTCAACCGGTTGTCGGTTTACAATGTGAACCAAAAATAAGTTTGGCATTGTTTTAATGAAAAGCGATAATCGTTGTTCCAAAAATCGTTTAGTCGTCACGTCATGAGGATGTACAGGATCGGCAACATCGGCTATTCGTTTTCGCTTCATCTGTAGAGCGTTCTCTCTGATTTCCCACACCTTCTCTATTTCAGAGAACAAATACCGTTTTGTACAAGCATCTTGATCATCCTCCGGATCGGCCACGTGTACAAGGCGTGTATTATTCGCTGTATAACCATTTACTGTTAGGAATGGTACAAAACGGCGTAATTCTTTCACCTTGTTATCTACATAGTCCTTTCTAGCAGCGTCCGTGTCGTTGGTTGGAAGAGCTAGCTGAGTGATTCGACGTTGGTGTACATCATAGTCTTTCTCTTTTGTTAACACCACAGCATTGGTTAACATATAGGCTTTGGTGCACACATCTTGATTGTTTACGGGGTCTGCAACGCCCATGATACGTTTATTCTGTGCTTCATAGTCTCCCTTGATACGCCGCAAGCGATAATAATCTACATACTTTTTTGAACATGCGTCCGAAGCTAATTGTGGTTCTGTTATATTGGTTAATCGCTTTCCATTAAAGTCGTAATGACCATCCGTTGTGCGTGGCAGTGCATTGGCATCGACATATCGTTTATTAGCCGGATCTGTATCATGTTTTGGATCGTTTATCGAAGCAGATGGCTCATTTCCTTTCTTTGTTTTATGTGTTCTCCCAAAGGCATCCATGGTTACACTAGATCTGAAACAGCCACATGCTTCATGTATATAGAGACCACCTCTTCCCGTTTCACGTTCAGTCGATATGCAGATTATTAAGCAACAACATTCACTTCCGGTGGGGGATTTGGTTTCTCGCCTCTTCTCGACAACGTCCGAACGCCGCCACGGTTCACTCTTCCCGTCTTCCATTCGCTGTCTCATCGCCGGACCATCGGGATGTGGAAAAACCAATCTTCTGCTTACCTTAATCACCTCCTTAAACGGAGTACGATTTCAAAATATCTACATTTTTGCCAAGTCGCTCTATCAGCCTCTTTATGTGTTCTTGCAACAAGTCATGTCGGGTCTTCGCAATAACATGGGTTACTTCACATTCCCCGCGCACGAAGATGTCGTCTCACCGGATCATGTTCGCCCGAATTCGCTCATGATTTTTGATGATGTGTCCACAGAACGACAGGCTATCATTCAAACCTATTTTACCATGGGACGTCATAAATATATTGATTGTTTTTATCTCGCTCAAACCTATTCCCGAATACCCAAACAGCTCATTCGCGACAATGCCAACGTGATTGTTCTCTTCCGGCAGGATGAACGCAACATGCGTCACGTCTACGATGATCACGTGAACCCAGACATGACCTTCCTAGCCTTTACACAGTTGTGTGCCACATGTTGGAATGCTCATCACCACGGTTGCCTCGTTATCGATAAGCAGAGTGATATCAACAACGGACGTTACCGCATGGGGTTTGATCATTTTATACGTATTTAAGGCACTGCATGACTTTTTCAAACGTCATTTATTCAGCTAGCATGGCAACAGCAGGAAGTCAATTAAAGAAACACATTATCCGTGCGCAAAATAATATTCGACGCAAGTTCCGTGAACTGAAACGCACGCATGCTGATAGTGAGCTGTTGATCGCGAAACATTTGAAATCACCTCTGGAAGCCGTGTTAAAGGGAACATCACGAACCAATAAGCCAAATACAGTATCAAAAGGAACACAAACAATCGAGGAGGAAGAACAAGAAGAAGGTGATGAAGAAGCTGAGGATGTTTTTACTTCTGGAACAGAATCACCGCTTCCAGAGTTTCTAAAAACAACAGTCATTGCTCAAACGCCCTCTAGCTCTAGAGAAAAAAAACCTACCCTGTCAGAAATCTTGGCTACACCTGAAAAGTATATGCAGCTGAAAGGTATTCTGGTAGAACATTTTGGACCGTTGGTAACGCCCTACCTTGAAGACCTTTTTACTAGAAAAACTGATACGACCTACGGTGTTCGCTATGAAAATAAACGTTTTCGAATTGGTGACTCAGAGATCAAAATAAAAGATAATGTCGTGATTGTTAAAACAGTTCGATATCAATTGACGCCAGGTCTTTTAGAACTTTTATTTGCACGTGTACCTTCCAAGGATGGCTATGACGAAGACGATCTTCAAAAGTATAAGGACATCTTGATGGCTACAAATGGTTTTAGACGTAATTATAAACGTTCTGAATCAATAAATGCAAATAAGGGTTTCAAATATAAGGCCATTATATCCAAATTGTTTCCCACCTATGCAAGTGTCCGCCATGAAAGCTCAGCGTCCGGCGTCCCGTTTAAAACGTTAAAACCTTTCGTTGATTTCGCCTATTGGAACGATCCTAATAAGTTGGTTAAACGTCTACAGCTCCTGCACGCTTCCCAACAGGCTGGCCATACAGGTCATGAAGGTGAAATTGTAGAAATAGAAGAGGAGCTTCGTCATGCTGGCATTATTGTATGATGGGTCCACGTGACAATACCCCTTCGCCTATTAAAACAGTGATTGCTCACGAGTTGCATAAACCAGCTCGCCGTATCTATCCACGTCGTCATGTTGTCTCGCGAGGAATTGATGAACTTTGGCAAGCTGATCTCGTGGAAATGATTCCCTATGCTACTAAAAACAATGGCATCAAGTATTTGCTGACTGTCATCGACGTCTATTCCAAAATGGCATTTGTAGAGCCTGTGCGAAATAAAACAGGTACTCTAGTTACTGCAGCCTTTAAACGCATTATTCAAAAAGCTAAACGGCAACCTCGCCTCCTCCAGACAGATCAAGGTAAGGAGTTTTTCAACAAGGAGTTTTCCACCTATCTGCAAAAACTCGGTGTTCATCACTATACCACTTACAGCAATTTGAAAGCGAGTGTGGTAGAACGTTTCAACCGAACGTTAAAAACACATATGTGGCGAGAATTTACAGCCAGAGGGTCCTATCGCTGGCTTCATCTACTGCAGACTCTAGTGTCACGTTACAACGATACCAAACATAGAACTATTGGGTTAAAACCACGTTTGGTCATAAAAAACAGTCCACGGTTGAATCGCCTTCATCATGGCATCAAAACAGCTGACCCACAACGCCATCGTTTTCAGGTGGGTGATTATGTACGCATCAGTAAACATAAATCCCTCTTCTCAAAAGGATACACGCCCAACTGGAGCACAGAAATATTCAGCATTCGCCAAGTAAAACGTACCCACCCCGTCACTTATCTACTCCAGGACCATAACCACCAGCCCATCGAAGGAGGATTCTACATCGAAGAACTTCAAAAATCGCAGTATCCCAAGCATTATCTTGTTGAAAAAGTGATTAAAAGACAGGGTAATAAACTCTATGTCAAATGGTTAGGTTTCAATTCCTCTTTTAATTCTTGGATTAATAAATCTGATCTTGTATAATGAGCCTTGTTTTATTTCATCCTCTTAACCTTTCCTTGTCGGGTTGGCCGAGCGGTCTAAGGCGTTCGACTTAAGTTCGAATTTCCTCAACAGGAAGCGAGGGTTCGAATCCCTCACACGACAGCTCGTCATGGGTTAACAACAGTCCATATACCTCTACATTTTTACCATACATAGATCTCTAGGGGACATTTAGTATTTCGTATTATTCATATTCGTAACCATGCTTAATGGAATATTTATTATTATTATTAGGTCTTTATTGATTGATACCTACAGCCCCGGCCATCGCATTGTTCTACTACTCTAAGTTACACTCGGTCACATTCGACTACCTTCGACAGTCGCCCGAACCGGTCCCTTCCCCCACTTCCATCCACAAGCTATATAGGCAATGCACACCAGCCAGCTCAGTCAGTTGGCTGGCCAACACAGGTCGGCTAACAACTGGGTCTGCTTCCAAGCCAGACCTTCCCCTCCCCTCCCCTCCCCCCTCCCCCAAGCCCCCCAGGGAACGCCTGGGGGGGGCACGTGACCACGAGAAACCATGGATGACCTTGAAATCTGTCCAGGACCGGCTTAGCCCTACTACTTCTGCAAATGTACAGACTGTTCAAAATGGCCGCTTACCACAAAATTATTCTGGCACAAAATATTCAACGTTCCAACCAACATTATGACCATCCAAAAGTAAATACACACACTCACACGAAAATTAAACTTAATAAAACTGTAAAAAGAACAGTTGAGAACATCTCTACTCTCGAAACCCCGGGCTTATTTGTCCTCTGAAAGAAGGATTACTGGGGGATTTTAACGCTCTTGAAAATTCGACGATTTCGGCTGTTCAGCATGCTACTGGCCTCCAACAATTTATATAGCCTGTTATG
The DNA here is from genome assembly GCA_946902985.2 of Meconema thalassinum. Taxonomy (NCBI): domain Eukaryota; kingdom Metazoa; phylum Arthropoda; class Insecta; order Orthoptera; family Tettigoniidae; genus Meconema; species Meconema thalassinum. The sequence goes on along the minus strand of OX336397.1, from coordinate 27,558,520 downwards.
CACTTATCAAAAGAAATGTACCTCTGAATTATAAATATAACTAATTACTTAAGCAAACACGGTTATATTTGCTGTCTACTAGAAACATTTTTCGATAACTTTCGTCGCAGTCACCTGAATTATTTTAAAAATACAACCGTCATTTATATTTTAGAAACACTATTTTGTGATGCGCTTTTCATGGAGGTTATCATATATGTTTCAAGTATATTATCTAAAGTAATGTTTATATGGATATCCGTTTTTGTATGAATATTCAAAAATCGTTACATATAATTTATTAATCTGAAAGCTTTGTTATTTTATTTTTAAAGGATACAATGCAAACTCATGATTAAACATTTCTAAATATGATTTCTTCCTCGTCCCGAAAGAGTCTCTTATGAGCAACAATGATTGGTCTTTCTTTTAGCCCTGTTTTCCTTTATACTAAACATGTGGTGGTTATACCTTATCAATTTGGCCTCGAAACTCCGAGAAAGTGCAATTTTCTTGTCTTTAGTTTGGTCTATTACATTTGGCCATCCTAATTCTTCAGGCTCCTTCTCAGCCTGTTTGAACCAATATGATCCGAATGTTTTGTTCTTCTGGTATGTGTGAATTTTATAAGTTACTGTAAACTGTTTGAGTCCATTTTTTCAAAGTGCACTGTCAATTTGATTCGTTGCAGACGTATTGCGTCTGTGAGTCTGGATATACTTGTATATTGTAACCTTCGGTCCGTGATATAGAATTGGATTTGTAGAAAGATAGAAATAAAATAGCAAGAAAACATTATTCTATAAATGAATAAATTACAATAACAAACTATTTCTCAGCAACAGTTACAGTCCTGCATTACAAATGTCCATCATCAAAAATTCTAGTATTTCTGACCTTCAAACTGATTGAATTGGACGGTTCACACTCAGATATTAATTATTTAAAAAATCATTATTTAATTTGCCATTGATTAGCTTTTACCTGCCATAATTTACTTTTCTTAACACCAATCCTCATAACTGGCATATTTGTTTATTTAAATTGTAATTACTTATGAAATTAAAATTATATAATGGTTTATAATATTTCTAACTGTTTATAATACTTTTGTAATTGTTTGTAAGATTTCTCATTGTTTACAATACTTTTGTAATTGTATATAAATTTGTAATCGATTAAAATTTAAAATTTGTTTATAAAATGTTGTAATTTATCATCATCATCTTCATTTCCCCTTTTCCAGTTGACACTGGGTGGGGGCAAATATTGTTCCTCTGCACTTTGCTCTGTCGTTCCACCATTCCTCCTCCGACACAGTGTTCCAACCCAGGTTCCGTTTTCTAATAATATTCTCCACCGAGTCCATCGAACGCATTTTTGGTCTTCCTCGTCCTCTCTTTCCTGTCATCCGTCGTCCCAATGCTCGTCTTGGTAGCCTTACTTCATTCATCCGTATGACATGTCCAAACCATCTCAATCGGTTTTGCTCCAGTTTGTCATTTAGTTTCTGTACTCCCAGGAACTTATTTATCCCGGCAATTATACAAAACACCCAATGATATTGATAAGTTTGTAAGGATCAATACATCTTTCAGTCCCTTCCGTGCAATGTTATACCAAACACAAAACAACTCTGAACATGAGGGAGGAGCCAGATTCACTCGCTCGCCCGCACCATCCAATAGCATACCGTGACTGTGCCTACATAACTGAACTCGCTAGGCGCGCTATGCTGTACGAAATCGTTATTTCTCTCCGGGCACGTAAATGATTAATTATTTTAATGAACCTATCCTACAAAGCTAAACATTTAGAAGATGACTGCCCAAGCCCTATGATGCTACGACCCGTTCGGAAGATAACATCTGTCTTTGTACAGAAGTGATAATTAGAGTTTGAAAGATGTAATGTTGAAATACCGGTAATTAGGTTCGCCGGGAAAATACAAAATAGAGTGGCAATATTGCTACATCAATTCAGAAGAGTAGCTTAAAAAAGTGCTGAGAGTTGAAGATGTGAACTCATAGCATGTCCCTTAGCGAACCGTCTTGCACAGCCAGGCGAGAAATATAATTCTCAGTAAGTACCGGTATGCTTCTTTAAAGAAGCTTTCGAATACAGAAATACGTGATAACTAACATTTCTCTGACAACCTGTGTTTTTGTGGAGTCTGTGATTTCGTAACTAAGACGAGGAAACCCTTCAGTCGTTTCAATTTTTTTTCCTCACAAGGCTTAGATTACCGTTCTAACCCTGAGAACGAGATCTAAATTTCTTCAATGATTCGTGAATCGAACCCCGACCTCTTGGGAGACAGTTTAATATGCTAGCCACTATACCAGAAGGTGATCATTCGGAATTGATTTCTGTATTTCTATTACGATACCTACCTTATAAAGAGTCCCTGTATCATTGTTACCCAGAATGACATGGGGTGAAGATTACGCCATGTTGTTGTTTAGTTTGAGCGGCATGGACATCTTGGTCATTCAGCCCCATGTACTTGGGCATGTGTAGAACTTGATAACCTGTGTTTCTGTGGTGTCTGTATTAGAGTGTGTGAAAATTTCATTCAGGTGAATATTGGGAAGGAGGCGGCCGTGGTCCTAATTTAGGAACCATCCGGGTAACTGCCTGGAGTATAAATGGGCATATATATATATATATATATATATATATATATATATATATATATATATATATATATATCGTATGGCTTTACAAGTATACAAAAGTATCATTCAAATGGAAATTTCCAAACTTGACAACCAGTCCAGAACACTTGGAGTCACTTGGTGTAGAGTCCTCCAATCACCGTCAAATGCTTGAAGGGGGCTCTCCTTATAAATATGGTCCATCGTCTGGTATTCCGCTCCGCGGTCGCAATCAGCAGATGTACAGAAACCCCACTTCTGACAGGTGTGACCACACCTCCCTTGACTCGTCCCAATGCGGTTCAGCTTTGACCAGGTTTGTCGTTGTAAACGGAAACCCTCAGCCTTCCTTGTCGGATCTTGAACCAGATAAGCATTATTGGGTGGATTCTCTTGCCAGCGCTGTCGCCATTTGGAGGTCAAGTTGAAAGAACTGACACTTTCCAAATCAACCCGGGCTGGCTTGCGTGATTTCAGATGAGTTGTTGGTGAATCTCGTAGGGCATCGTACAAGGGAGAGTTCGGTTCTTCTGAGATGTGATCTTCTTGAGCAACTTTACCTCAGCTGATGTCCTCCTTAGATCTTGCGGAGCAATATTAGTTAGGACAGGTAACCACTGAAAGGGAGAAGATCTGACAGACCCAGTGATAACTCGCATGGCTTCATTAAGCTGCACATCAATCTTTTTTGTGTGGAGGCTGTCCACCCACACAGGAGCACAGTACGGTATTCAGAAACAGGCATAAGGACATAATATAATAGAGGAACTGATATTCTCTGTATTGTGTTAGAAATGCATCCTATATCTTACATTTTTTTTCTTACACCGTGCCTATTTATCAACAGTGGAGTGTAGTTTATCCAGAGGTGCTTTGCTAACAATATCAACATCGAGTTCGTGTCTTTGATGAATCTCGTGGCAAAATATTACGATCTGAGAATTTTCAGTGCCATGTTGGGATAGGTATTTGAAATGCTCTCTACAGACGTGACTGAGTCATTGAAATGTAGGTATTACCTCGAGTTCAATGGACTAAGTTAAATAACAATAATAATTTAATAGTAGGCTACGGTACCGGCACTGCCATCGTAATGTACAAGCCATTATGCAGCGACTCTTAACGATTGATCAGCTGATCGGTAGGGGGTAGCGACCATTTTGTTTTGTAGTGTGTTGTTTATATCTTTTATGAATGAGTATCCGCGTGAAAAGTGATACTTGAGAACGATTCTACTTACGTCATCTAGAATAAGGATTATTTATTTTCAGAAACAAATGTTCATTTTGTAGGTAGGTTATTGTATCTACGCAAATTTTTCGTTGTATCTTTGTCACCACACAGAAGGTTATGTTTTAGTTAGGACCTCTATATCACTTATTATTGCGACTCATACAAAGTTTTTTGGATGGTAATTGTTAATATTTGAAAGAAAAATAGCACAGTAGCGCCACCTGGTGAAATAGACATTTACAATAAAGAAGAGAACAAAAGACGAGTCAGTGCAAAGTCTGTGCGTGTTCGCGTGACATGTGACAAGCATCTCAAAAGATGTTTTGTATTTTGTATTGTATTTCTCACTTGATAAATAAAGATTTACATTAAAACTAACAGGTTATGGGCCCAGGCCACGTGTAAATGGTATTATCTCGTGAGTGGATCCGAAGCTGAGTGCCTGTGGAACACGTGCTGTATTTCTTGTGAGTAAGGATAACCTCAAAATGGCAACCGGCAGTGACTACAAAGTTCAAGTGGATAAACTTGAAGGACCTGAAGACTGGGCAGAGTGGAAATGGCATGTGTTGATGGTTTTGCGGTCGTATGAACTGGAAAATATTGTTGATGGTTCGAAAAAGTGTCCTGTGTTGCCGGCAGATGCAACTGCGCAACAAAAAGCGGCATATAAGCAGTGGTTGAAAGAAGACGCGAAAGCGGCCAGTTTGCTAGCAGGTGCGCTAGGAAAATCTGTTGCCGAGCTCGTGTTGACGTGCACCAATGCCAGTGAAATTTGGACAAAATTGAGCGCACGGTTCGAACGAAGCAGTACGCAGCGACTGAACATGTTGATCGAGTCATTCTTCCGAGTGACACGTGACGACAAGGAGGACATCAGCACCCATGTCGCGAAGTTACAGAAGCTTTATCAGGATCTGAACGACGAACTACAAAAGCACAACGAAAACACGTTATCTGAAAGGATTTTGAACGGTCGAATTTTATCCACGCTGGGAAAAGAATATGATAATTTGAAGGATGTGTGGGACACGATTCCGACGGAAAATCAAACTGTGAACTTGTTGATTGAAAAATTGTGCACGATTGAACTGCGTGACCAAGGAAACTTGGAATCGACTGCGTTTGTAGTCCGTAGTGCTCCCAAGAAGCATTCCCAGTATGGCAGTGGCAAAGGCAGCGCTGATGACAAGTCGAAGAAAAATGTTCAACGAGTAAAGCAGAAGTTTCCATGTTTCAAATGTAAGGAATTGGGCCATTGGGCAAGTGAATGTCCAGTGAAGAAGAAAGAGGGTGACACTAGAAACAAAAATAAGGAGAACAATGCTTCGTTTCTGACACATGCGATGAGTGCGTTAGACGGTGATTTTGTTCAAGCCGACGAGTGGTACTGCGACAGTGGCGCCACAAATCACATCACCGCGAACAAACAGTATTTTGCAACATACGTCAAGTTTGCTGCTCCAGAGAAGATTTTGCTAGGAAAACGAGGTGTGAGCATGCTAGCTCACGGCAAAGGAACTGTAAACCTTCAAGTGCGACTGAACAACGCTTGGTTGAGTGCTGAGATGACTGAAGTTTTGTATGTTCCCGATGCAATGGCTCATCTGTTTTCTGTGAAAGCTGCTGCTAGGAAAGGTTTTCGTGCAAGACTTGACGACCTAACTGTTAGAATTGAAGAAAAGGTTACTGGAAAGGCGATGATGGCTGTACGTGTGAGTCATGGTCTGTATGTACTTGACATGCACGCCGTGAAACCGGCGCAACCAATTCAAGTGAATTTAGCTACATCGTCGGACAAACTGCAGATCTACCATGAACGATTTGGTCATCAACACAAAGCGCATGTCAAGAATGTACTGAAGCAGATGAACATCAATGTAGACATGTGTAAAGAGGATTTCTGCGATGGATGTGCAATAGGAAAAATGCATCGACTGTCATTCAAGACACGATTGAATCGACCAACAGCCACCGGTGAACAAATCCACGCCGATGTGAATGGACCAATGTCTACTGAATCTCTTGGAAAGGCACGCTCCTACGTATGTTTCAAGGATGATTTCAGCGAGTTTCGACGAGTTTTCTTTTTAAAGCTCAAAAGTGAAGTGTACACCGTTCTGGAACAGTTCCTGAATGAAGCCAAAACAAATGGACACGTCGTGAAGCTGTTCAGGTGTGATGGAGGAAAATAATTTGATAACAAGAAGGTTTCTGAACTACTCGCAAGCAGAGGCATAGAACACAGCATTACTACGCCGTACACACCACAACAAAACGGAGTTGCGGAACGTGAAAATCGGACGATTGTGGAGTGCGCAAAATCTATGCTGAATCCAAGCAAGTTAACGAAACAACTTTGGGCTGAAGCCTGCAACACTGCGGTGTACCTCCTGAATCGCACTGGGAAGTCATCCATATAAAAACAAATCTCCATATGAATTGTGGTATGGACGACCAGTGGGAAGTCTCAGTCATCTGAAGATCTTCGGAACAGAATGCTACGTGCATATCGACAAGAATTTTCGTTCAAAGTTCGACGACAAAGCTGTTTTTGGACATCTGGTTGGGTACGTGAACGACAGGGATGGATTTAGAGTCTGGATTCCAACTCAGGGAAAGGTTGTTCTAAGCCATGATGTGAAATTCAAACCCGAAGTTGTCTGCAATCTGCACGCCATCGCCGGAAAGGTTGAAGTCACGCTTGAAGAACGTGTGGAGAGGAATCAGTCTAATTCATCGTCTGATGTAGGCCTACAGAGGAGGTCCGAGTCAGATGAGAACTTAAGCGAAATTGAAGATTTTGCTTCGGCATCCAGTTCCGGAGGAAGCAAAGATGAGGAAGAAGGAGAGGCTGAAGAAAGAAGGAAAAGCAAACGTGAAAGTAAGAAGCCATCGTGGATGATCAGTGGAAATTACATGTACATGGCTGGACCATCTATCGCTGAAAAGAATCCTGACTCATACTCTGAAGCGCTGCAGTCTAGTGATAAAAATCAGTGGCTTAAAGGAAAATGATACCTGGAAATTGGTTGAGCGTCCAAATGGTGCACGGGTCCTGAAAAATCGGTGGGTTCTTCGACAGAAGACAACGGACAGTGGAAAAGTTCGCTTCAAGGCACGATTGGTAGCCAATAGCTATGCGCAACAGCAAGGAATCGATTATGAAGAAACATTCAGCCCTGTTGCACGGTATGATACCATTCGAGCTCTGTTGGCAGTAGCTGTTGAAAAGGAGATGAAACTTGGTCAATTTGATGTCAAGACGGCCTTCTTGAACGGCGAGCTTGAAGATGATGTGTTCATGGAACAGCCAGAAGGTCATCAGGACGGTACTGGCCGAGTGTGTCATCTAAAGAGAAGCTCATAAGGTTTAAAACAGGCTCCACGCTGCTGGAACAAGCGTTTCAAGAAATTCATGGAGAAAGCTGGATTCAAAAACAGCAAAGCTGATCCTTGTCTCTTTTACAGCATCAAAAATGGAAAGTGGTTGGCTGTTGTAATCTTTGTGAATGATGGTCTGGTAATTGGCAACGAAGAAGACATCGAGCAGTTCATGGAAAAACTTCAGCAGGAATTTCACACGACCAGAGGATCTCTCAACAATTTCCTGGGCATGAAGATACAAGAAAACCATGATGGATCAATTGCAATCAGTCAAGAGGATTACACGTGGAAAATCCTAGAAAAATTTGGGATGGCCGAGTCAAATGGAGTGTCTACCCCAGTTGGACGCGAAGAAAGTGAAGACGGAGAAAAGGTTTCGGCCAGAGTTCCTTATCGTGAGGCGGTGGGATCCTTGATGTACCTGACTACAGCTACTCGTCCAGATATCGCATTCGCGGTCAACAAAGCTGCTCGAGCCATGGAGAATCCTACAGTTCAAGACTGGAGTCAAGTGAAACGGATATTTCGATATTTAAAGAGCACAGTGAACCATGGAATCGTCTATAGGAAAGAGGACGTTTTGAAGGTCTACAGTGATGCTGACTACGCCGGTGACAAGAGGACGAGACGTTCAACGACGGGTGTCATTTCGATCTACAATCAAGGAGCTGTATCGTGGAGAAGTCAGTTACAGAAGTCTGTGTCAACATCGACAACTGAAGCTGAAATTGTGTCTGCAAGTGAAGGAGCAAAGGAGTTGATTTGGCTGAAAAGACTGTTTTCTGAATTACTGGGAACTGCTGACAAACCTCCTACGCTTTACATCGACAATGCTGGTGCAGTTAAATTGGCTAAAAATCCGGAGTACCATCGAAAATCCAAGCATATTGAGGTACGTCATTTCTATGTGAGGGAAAGATTTTTGGACGGAGACCTTGAGCTGGAGCACATCGACGGGACCAATCAATTAGCTGATCTTCTAACTAAACCTCTGGAGAGGGTCAGATTCGAGATGCTGCGTGAGAGGATTGGCGTGCAGAAGATGACATCTTAGTTGCTGAAAAGTGTTCAATAGTTCATCTTGTTTATTTTTTTATTTGTATTTGATTTTTCTTTGGAGGAAGTGTTAATATTTGAAAGAAAAATAGCACAGTAGCGCCACCTGGTGAAATAGACATGTACAATAAAGAAGAGAGCAAAAGACGAGTCAGTGCAAAGTCTGTGCGTGTTCGCGTGACATGTGACAAGCATCTCAAAAGATGATTTGTATTTTGTATTGCATTTCTCACTTGATAAATAAAGTTTTACATTAAAATTAACAGTAATAAAATGTTGTTAGGTCAGGAAACCTCCTTCCCAGGTCGCAGGTATGTCACAAATTGGTTTATAGCAACTACCGGTATTATGAAAGAAATGATAATGTGGCTTGCTTCTCCTTCCTCACCACGCAATTTAAGAAAGCAATGCATACCGTTAGGCTACACAACATTCCTAGATATTATTTGTACATTACGGGGAATACAAAAGTGTATTTTACTTTCCCTGATAGTATAATACCATTCTTCGGGAGAGAAGCGCTAATCGCCTTGATGGTAGGTTGTTAGTTAATCTGGTTTCAATTATTGTAAGAAGTTTTTAAACTTCAGCCTATGGTAGTACTGGAAACATTTCTAATATGATAATGCTGAGGTTAAGTTACTTACGGTACTGTATGTAAATCAGAGAAGCGATATCCAGTATTCAGTATCTACTGAATTCAGTCCATGTTACATTATTTGAGAGAATGGTCTCTCGATCAAGCTCAAGTGAATATGGTAATGTTTTCGTGGCAGCATTTGTGTAGGCAACTGTATTTGCATTAATGGGATTTTTAAAACCTTGTGTATGTACTGTAGGTTATTGATACCTGATTTGAAAATTACAACCCATTGTAAATTCCTGATGCAAGAAACAAGTTAAATTGAGTCATAGAAAATACCTGTAAGTGCTGTTAAGATAGGCCCTTTTTAAGTCACCTTGATGGTGTCCTGTGCATTGATTACAGTTAGAGATTGGTTACATAGTGCTTTGTCATCCACGAGCAGTTTAGGACGTGATCTGTTGAATAGCCAAGAGTGATGTGGGGTTTTCTCAGGCATCTACCATACACCTTTTCAAAGAGGTGAACAACGAGAAAATGGCCAAGAATAGAACTTATTCTCGACGTCCAAATACTGCAATTTAGCCCTGTTTGTATGTTTCAACGTCCTAGTAAATGTACCGGCAATGTACCATTTTGTTCACTCTCAAAATACCAGCTACATCGGCCGGATTCGAACCAGCGGAGCGAAAATTAGGCGTATGTATTGGTAACGGATGAAAGTGCCAATCAGCCATAAATAGCTTTGTTATTTTCCGACGTCTTGAAGCGGGAGCGTAATTTATATTAGGTTTGAAGAGACTGCGTGTGAAAGGAGCTATCTGACTTGCCGCTGCGACTATAACGACCCTAGGCGTGACGTCACAGTAGGAGCCTTACGGCCTGTACATTACGATGGCAGTGGTACCGGTAATATTTTACAAGCGTCGACTTGCCTGTGTGGATAATTTTACTATATTTAATTGTCGAGGATACACAGGCTTGAATGTGTAACTAGGGACTCATTCATGATGGCAATTATATAAGCTGACCAACTGTTAGTATTAATTTATAAGTTAAATACATCTTTCTGTCCCTTCTGTTCAATATTGATTCTATGAAGGACTTTGAAAGGTTTTCATTTGAAGTGGGTTCATTGTAACACGAGGCGGAACTATTGTCTTGTGTTTTCAGAAAACTCACAGCATCCTCTTTCTGCCAATATCTTAATACTCGTGCAGTAACTTGAGTTTACTTTTACGTTGATAGGTTTGTAATGTAATTTAGCGTCGGTCAATTATATTTATTCCGCGTGCCCCATCACATTGTGCTTAGGTTTGTGTGTAGCCTACTTAGGAATAGAGAAACCAATTATAGGTCGTTTCATTTCACTGCTCCATAAGCTGGCACCAGTAATTCCTCATTCTGTTAATATTTTACTCGATATTATACCCTAACTCTTATCTTATAATGTCATGCGACATTGTTGAATACGTTTGTTGTTAACTTCTCCTTCTCACTGTGCACTTGGAGGGTTATATTTGGATTACCAGTAGCCTAACTTGAATTCGGTGTTCTGAAATTACCTCATTCCGTGTGTTATATATGATAATGATTTGTGAGTTCTAGCTTCCTTAACATTATGGATCAACAACCATTAATTAAGAGTGAGCCGGATGAATTCCGTAATACTGTGAGTATTTTTTTAATTCATGTATCGTGTAACATGATGTGCATGACGAGCTTGCTACCAAATAGTTGCCTAACCAGTATGTTCTTCTTTTTATTGTTACACGTAACTTATAACTGTTATTCTGTCGGTATGTTTCATGTTGGGTCATACTTGTATAATTCTTTCTAGGAGTCAAAGGACCAATTACCCATTTCTAACCTGCTGGATGAATCTTGTGATATATTTGAATACGGAAACACGGCGGTCAAAGTGGAACATCAAATAGAGGTGATCATAGATTCTTTATTTCTTTTCTAATAGGCGGCTTCGGTGGCGTAGTGGGTAGCATGCTGAGCTTCTATGCCCAAGATCGCGGGTTCAAAACCGGCCGAAGTCGTCGGATTCCTTTGGAGAGGAAGTAATGCCGGCGGTTCCCTGTCATAGATATATGGCATGATAAAGAACCATCCACTAATTACACTTGTGTGAAGCTAACTTAAAAGTTTAATTTAACTAACCCTCTTAAGTTCCATCTTTCGTCACCAGGAGACGACTGTGGTGACATCTAGTAACGAAGTTAAGGACTAGTTGGTCGTTGACAGTAGCGTTTGGTGGCAAAAGTAGGAACTACTTGGAAAATCAATGTCTGCAGTCCTTACTTGAATTGAAAACAGATAACACACACCAATAAAGCCATCACAATTAACACCGGTTATCAGACAGATTCTACACACACCCAAAGTACACGGAGCTACATGACCGCGTTGTTGCAGCCCCTTAACTGAGGAACCAACCATCTTATCTAATTTATTTATTTATTTATTTATTTATTTATCGTATGGCTTTTAGTGCCGGGAGTGTCCGAGGACACGTTCGGCTTGCCAGAGGCTGTAGCTGCTTCAAGCGGACATCCATAGGGTGAGCTACAAGTTCAGTTCAATTTCATGTAGTTCCAACTTTCACTACCACGTGTCACTGATACCTAGTGGCGAACGTTGGAACTTTGATAGAGCGTTGCAACGAAATATAACCTAGAAATTTAGCTTCACACAAGTTTAGTCTCTGGAAGGATCTTCTACATGCCATAAATCTATAACATGGGACTGCCGGCTTTACTTCCCCTCCGATGGAAAGCATACTGAGCGTATATTAACGCTCTTAAAAAATATGACTACTTCAGCAGGGTTTGAACCCGCGATCTTGGGGATAGAAGCTCAGCATGCTACCAACTACGCCACCGAAGCCGCTAAAGCTCTGCGCAGTGTATTATTCCGAAAGTTGGCAACATTTAGGTGTTGTGTGAATACTTATCACTTTCTGCAAATTGTGTCTTGTTATGTTTTCTCAACGACAAATATCTAGCTGCCTCCCTTGCCGGCATTAGCAAGCACTGGGCCAGGAGCTGAATTGAAGGTGAAAAATCACTTCTGGAATGGGTTCAGTTGTCCATTATTGTCTTCCTGGTATCTTTTGATAATACTTTTAAAATTGTCCCAAAGTTTAGGATGAAACAAACATGAATGTTGAGGTAGGGTGACCATTTGTATGAAAGTAATCGTTCCTGCCAAAACCTAGACTAGCTCGTGAGATGTAAAACATGTGTGTGCTGGAGTGCATCGGGCTTCAACTGGAAATCTACATTATGAGATCAGTATCCGAACACTCTCGTGAAAATGAATGTGAGGATTGGGTTGACCTCCACTGCTTCACATGGCCAACAACTTGGTATTGACACACACTTGATGACAGCCTTCACCGCTAGCTCTTACTGTAAGTAAGGTGATGGCCCACTCTCCACCTTCATGACAGCACATATATTGTTAATTTTGATGACGAGGCGAGGGTTTCTCGGTTCCTCCCGGAGTGTTGTACGGAGGGGAAAGAGGAAAGTGGGTTGTTTTTGACTGGCACGAGTTCATCTTGAAATACACACCAGATATGGTCTATGGCGCTGTGTCTCAGCATTTACTAGACCGTGATCGGCAATTTCAATTAGCAAAACTCTTTAGCCCTTGTCTATAAAAATATTCATGTTCAGTTCTCTATTGGTAATGCATTTCGTAATCTTGGCAAAGTCAATTGGCCATATATTATGAATTACAAGTGAATTCGTATGCATTGAAATTTCTAGTAGCTGCCACTGGTTTTACAAATAAACCTGGAATTCTTTCTTGTTCTCGTTTTATTTCTCTCTGCCTCAAGCATCTTTGATTTAAACTGGTCTCAAAAGGGTAAATCAATCACGATATTTATAAACGATGCATGTCCTTATTAACGTTCTATAGTAACTCTAAGTAAGTGCATCCACGCCGTGAAGTCACAACATACACACACGATGCTAGTAACAATATGCCAGCCCTACGTTTGGCGGGTGTATACGAACTGATATGCTTTCTGAAGTGAACTCCTCAAAATCTGCCAGGTTGATGTAACATGGGTATGAATGTGGTTTTCAATTACCTTTGGTATGTTATTTTATTCCTTGATTTCTTCAGTGCAAATCATCTGAAAAATATTATTCCATCCACGCAAAAGATCATATTTGTAAAACAAGTCATTTCTTTGCAGAATGATACAGACCTTCACACGGACATTAAAATTGAGGAGTCTTCTATTCCTGAGCTCATTCCTTGCATTAAAACAGAAACACCATCTTCTGATCTGAATGAGGTAAGTATCATTATGCCTCTTACAAGACATCTCCTCATCACCTAATATCATTTCAGTATAAACAGTGGTATTTTTACAATTGTGTTGATGACAAAACTGCTTGGGTGTAATTTGTACTGCCAGCACAATCCATTTTGATTTAAGGACAGCGAATTGAAATTTCTGTCCCGTGCGATACTTCTACCCGCGACCGCCGGCTTTGTCCGATGTTGCATTGATCACTGAGCTACTGTGGGATGCATCTTATATGTCACTAGAAGTACCCGTGCTTCGCTACGCGTCATAAATAAATTAAAATGTGAAAGTGACAGTTAAAACAGGGGATAGGCGAGGTGCTGCGCAGAGGGAGATTAAGGATGGAACATTTTGTCCAACTACACCGTTCGGCGTTGACCGTGTTTCATAGCTCAAATTTTGGTTTTACTCGCTAACCGTTGGAGATACCTTTCGGATAGAAAATGCAATTTTAAACCTCGTATATGGCATCAAAAGTTTGCTATTTCTTAGCGTTCATTTTTTATTTGAAATGGAAATATGAAAGTTTGAAACCAAAGGGTGTAGTGACGTCACTAAAATGGTCGCCATCTTTAAATAGTGCAAAGTATTGAAATCAAAAGTAGCTTATATGTTAATCAGGTAAATCACCTACTTCCATGTAAAATTCATGTAAGTCGGACCAGTGGTTCTTGCGTGATTGAGTAATACACAGACACACACCATCTCATATTTAGCCTCGCTTTGCTCGCGTCATAGTCGTGTCATATTGTTATTCAATGACATGCAGGTTTAACCCCGTTAACACCCCTTTAGAACCAGAATATCCACAAATCCCTCCTTAGTAGACTTTTTCGACACACAACAAACATATCCCCTTCTTCTAACGTTAATAGTTTTGATTGGTCGATGAGGGTGAACATACAAAAGTCCTCCCTTAGTGGACGTTTTTCTTCCAGAATTTCACCCCTCCCTATAGGCCCCTTAAATTGGATTTATGAAAAAAAATAAACGGTCGAACACCTACTTTTTTTAATTTTTTTTTTTTTTTTTTTTTAAGCTGATTGAAACTCCGAGAAAATCGAACTCCTCGCCTATGTCGTTTGAGAGATACACGCTCCGTTAGGAATCTTTCAACCCCCACTTTTCATCCCTTTCACCTCATAATATACACCACATCGAAAAACCATTAGACATGTGTCAGCTTATTTTTAATGATTAGTATATATGCCAAGTATCACATCCCCAAATGAAACCACTCATGAGATATTGATATTCAATGAAATGCACGTTTACCCCCTTAACACCTCTTTAGAACCTGAATATACAAAACTCTTTCCTTAGTGGACGTTTTCGACATACAACGAACTTATCCCCAAAATTTCAAGTTTCTAACTTCAATAATTTTGGCTGGGCGATGATGAGTGAGTGAGTCAGTCAGGACATTTCCTTTCATTTATTTTTGAGAATTTCACCCCTCCCCATGAACCCCTTAAATTGGATTTATGAAAAAAAAAAACGGTCGAACACCTATTTCCTTATTTAAAGCTGTTTTCCCCCTGAGTTTGATGAGTAAGTGAGTCAATCAGTTAGGACACTTTCTTTCCTGTTTTTCCCCCGAATTTCACTCCTCCCCTTGGGCCCCTTAAATTGGATTTATGGAGAAATGGTCGAACACCTATTTGCTTATTTTTAAGCTGCTTTTTCCGCTGAATTTCAAACTTATCGCCTATGTTGAATAAGAGATACAGTACACGCTCCGTTAAGAATCCTTCAACCCCTAATTTTCTCCCCTTTCATCTCATAATATACACCATATCGATAAACCCTTAGACATATGTCTGCTTATTTTGAATGCTTAGTTTATATGCCGAATATCACATCCCCAAATGAAACAACTCGGGAGATATTGTTATTCAATGAAACGCAAGTTTAACCCCCTTAACACCCCTTCAGAATATGAATATCCAAAAATCCATCTTTAGTGGACTTTTTCGACATACAACGAACATATCCCCAAAATTTCAAGTTTCTAACTGCAATAGGTTTGCTGTGGGATGATGAGTGAATATCCAAAAATCCTTCCTTAGTGGACTTCTTTTCCCAGAATTTCATCCCTCCCCCTGAGCCCCTTAAATTGGATTTATGAAAAAACGATCGAACACCTATTTACTACTTTTTCAATCTGATTTTTCTCCCTGAGATTCTTACTTTTTGCCTCTGTCTATTAAGAGATACTTGCTCCGTTAAGAATCCTTCAACACTCACTTTTCACACATACACCTCATAATATACACCACATCGAAAAACCCTCAGACATGTGTCTTCTTATTCTTAATGATGAGTTTATATGCCTAGTATCCCATCCCAAAGGAAACCAATCGGGAGAAATTGTTATTCAATTAAATGCAAGTCTACCCCCTTAACACCCCTTTCGAACCTGAATATCCACAATTCCTTCCTTAATGGACGTTTTCGACATACAACGAAAATAGCCCCTTAATGTCATGTTTCTAACTTCAATAATTTTGGCTGAGTGAGTATGTCAGGACATTTTCTTTCAATTATTTTTCAGAATTTCACCGCTCTCATGAACCCCTTAAATTGGATTTATGAAAAAAAAAAAAGGTCGAACACCTATTTACTTATTATTTAGCTGTTCTTCCCCCCTGAGTTTGATGAGTGTGTGAGTTAGGATACTTTCTTTCCTGTTTTTCCCCGGGAATTTCACCCCTCTCCAAGGGCCCCTTCAATTGGATTTATGAAAAAAAGGTCGAACACCTATTTACTTATTATTTAGCTGTTCTTCCCCCCTGAGTTTGATGAGTGTGTGAGTTAGGATACTTTCTTTCCTGTTTTTCCCCGGGAATTTCACCCCTCTCCAAGGGCCCCTTCAATTGGATTTATGAAAAAACGGTCGAACTCCTATTTACTTATATTTTAAGCTTTTTTCCCGCCGAATTTCAGACTTCTCGCCTATGTCTAGGAGATACACGCTCCGTTAAGAATCCCTGAACCCCCAATTTTCACCCCTTTCACCTCATAATATGCACCACATCGATATACCCTTAGACATATGTCTGATTATTTTAATGATTAGCTTATATAGCGAATATCACATCCCCAAAGAAACAACTCATGAGATATCGTTATTCAATGAAATGCACGTTTACCCCCTTAATACCTCTTTAAAACCCGAATAACAAAAATCATTCATTAGTTGACGTTTTCGACACACAGCGAACATGTTCCCAAATTTTCATGTTTCTAACTTTAATAGTTTTCGCTAGGCGTGATGAGTGAGTGAGTCAGACAGGACATTTTCGTTCAATTATTTTTACCAGAATCTCACCCCTCCCCATGGGCCCCTTAAATTGGATTGATGAAAAAACGCTTGAACTCCTATTAAAATATTCTTAAGCTGTCTTTTTCCCCTGAGTTTGATGAGTGAGTGAGTTAGTCAGTCATTTAGGACACTTTCTCTCCTTTCCCCCCCCCAGAATTTCACCCCACCACATTGGCTCCTTAAATTAATTTATGAAGAAACGGTGGAACACCGATTTACTTATTTTTAAGCTGATTTTTTCCGCTGAGTTTCGAATTTCTTGCCTATGTCGTTTACGAGATAGGCCTACACGCTTCGTTAGGAATCCTTCAACCACCAATTTTCACCCCTTTCACCTCATAATAATACACCACATCGAAATACCCTTAGACACATGTCTGCTTATTTTAAATGATTAGTTTATATGTCGAGTTTCACATCCACAAATGAAACCACTCGTGAGATATTGTTATTCAATGAAATGCAGGTTTAACCCCCTTAAGACCCCTTTAGAACCTGAATATTCAAAAATCCTCCCTTAGTGTATGGTTTTGACATACAACGAACATATTCCGAAAATGACATGTTTCCAACTTCAAAATTTTAGGCTGGGCGATGATGAGTGAGGGAGTGAGTCAGGACATTTTCTTTCAATTTGTTTTCTTCAAAATTTCACCCTTCCCGACGAACCCCTTAAATTTGATTTATCAAAAAAACTGTCGAACACATATATACTTATTTTTAAGCAATTTTCCTCCCTGAGTTTGAAAAGCGAGTGAGTCAATCGGTTAGGACACTTTCTTTCCTGTTTTTTACCGAGAATTTCACCCCTCCCCATGGGCCCCTTAAATTGGATTTATGAAAAAACGGTCAAACACCTATTTACTTATTTTTATGCTGATTTTCTTCCGCTGAGTTTCAAACTCCTCGCCTATGCCGTTTAAGAGATACAGGCTACGTTAGGAATCTTTCAACCTCCACTTTTCACCTCTTTCACTTCATAATATACACCACATCGAAAAACCCTCAGACACGTGTCTTCTTATTTTTAATGATGAGTTTATATGCCGAGTATCACATCCCCCAATGAAACCAATCGGGAGATATTGCTATTCAATGAAATGCAGGTCTATCCACTTAACACCCCTTTACAACCTGAATATCCAAAAATCCTTTCTTAGTGGGCGTTTGCGGCCCTTGAGGAAGCTGCAAACCAAATTTTATTCCAATCCGTTGGGTGGTTTCTGAGATTTCGTGATGAATGTGTGAGTGAGTGAGTGAGTGGTATTTGACAAATATCTAGTAGATAGTGTCAAGTCTTTGTTATGCTATACTCGGTTGACAGTGCTGTGTGAGCAGTTGAGTAACTAACGGGATTTCAAGTAAAGATCCTCATTTTCTATACCGGTAGTGCAGAGCGCAACTCGGATCCATTCGGCCGTGTCTCGACTTGACCTATGTTGCCATGGAAACTATCTGCCTTGCCATTCCTTTGTGAGTATATTTTATGATTTGATTAGCCTGTGCTTGAGTGCAAAAGGGCCGAAATCAGAAGAATGAGAAAGACTATCGAAAATGCATGTAGCCAGCGGTTCCTTCTGGGTCCTAAACTATGTGTATGCAAAATTTGGTTGAGATTGGTGAAACGGTGTAGATTTGTATACGGAACCAACCCACCCACATACATACAGACTTTCACTTTTATATAAAAGATTTAGAAAAGCACATTATCTGAAGCTAGCATATGTTTGGCACACTCTCATTTTACTAGTTGCCGACTCTGTGCTTTCGTACTCTAGCAGACATATAATTCTTGTAGTTACCAGCATAATATAGCAACAATATTGATGTAACATACTCTACATTAGACTCCCTCTAGAGGCATTTGATAGAACGGGAGATAATAATTTCATTTCTATTCATGTCTAGAAGTAAGATGTGATGGACAGTACGAAAGTCGTTGAGCGTGTTTATCTTCACTTGCGCTTAGCAGTGCTGTACAGTTACTTGGTTTGTTATTTGTGTAAACGTTGAAGGTGATAGCTCAGAAATAAATTATTCCATCTTATCCCTAGGAGGTAACAGATGAAATCCAGGAACGCGAAAGCGACGGAGGTGGAAATCAATTAAATGAGTAAGTGTTGAACATACATTAAATATGATCTTCCGCTTTAAGCGTGGATTGCTGTAAGTTTTGGAATTTTATTAGTTTTGTTGGCAATGTCAGAAGTGTCTCTTATTGTAGGTCTGATCATTGAAGTAGATATTAACTTTCTAGTTAGCGTTCTCTTTATTTTGAAATATTTGAGAAACGTTTGTCAGTCTGTTGATGGAAGCTATTTCTGTCTTGTAGAAGTTTGCTTTGAGGAAGTACACATGCCACAGTGATAAGAGTGTGAATTAGTTTTGAAAGGAACATCCATTTCTTCAAACCCTCCTCCACGGTATCCTTAACCCCATATGATTCTTCTGTAACCCAAACTAAATGCATAAATAGCTTCCTCCTGACCCAAAGTAGCAGCAAGTAAATTCCAATGTGTTTTTACTTTCTCACATGTGTGCATCAAATAAAGTTTAGCCTAAGACAATTATCATTTGATGCATGTGCTCTAAACAATGTATTACAGTTTAGCCTTATGAATGTTAGAGTAAGTGGCAGGAGAATGGCGGCCAGATATGGATTACAGTATAGACTTTAAATATATTATAATAAATTTACTAGGCTATATAGTGGACAAGTTTTTAAAGAACGCAACGAAGTTCAGACAGTATTCCGATGTCAATCAAAAACTTCAATAAAGAAAATGAAACTATAAAACAATATTTTAAACCCAACAAGTTAACCGAATACTTATGAATCATCGAAATAAATTAGAGGACAACATTCACGTACCCAGTGAAAGGAAATTATATGCGGTTCAACTTCGTAAATCAAAACACATAAAAATAACGAATATTTTCAAGAAACAAGGACTCAATAAAGCATTCAGAACGAACAACACACTCGGTAAGCACATACATGGCAGCAAAATAACGTAGAAAAACCCACATTCTGAGTCAGATGTGTATTCGTTCACATACAAAGAAGAAGGATGTAATAGTATCTATGAAGGGCAAAGTGGAAGACAGTTTACAAGACGATATAGTGAACACAGAATGCAATGAAAGAACAGAACACCCAGCTATTTCTGAACAAATGCACGACAATAACCATCGTTGCACCAATATAGAAATAGAACTAAAGATTATACACCACGATTTACAGTGCAGAGCTCTCGATATTACAGAGTCCATTGAAATATATCTACCCAAGAAAGATAATCCCGAGAATCTAAACGAACACATGATTCTATAAGGATCCCCAATATTCGTACTGCGAAATAAGGTGAGTCCATAATCATAATGATTAGATGAGGTAATGAATCCTTATGCGAAGAAATAAGTAAGGAAGGAGGATGCACCCTATGCTTATTCTCAGGCAGGCAGTGCTGCAGGGTCCTATCTCACCTTGAAGACCGATTGCAAGGAAATATGGATTTTATCTAAGCTACATGGCTTACGGTAGTGATCATAAAGTTCCAGAACCTATAATATTCACCACTTCGTAAAGTCATTCCAGCCTGAGATATTTTCCACATTCTTTAAGTTATAGAAGTAGTTACAACTTCAGTCAATTGATAGAGTGGAAGGAGACGTGGCACAAGTTACAAGAAGCAAGATATGCATAAAACACGGCAGGCAGGCACTGAGAGGTTGGTGATCACAGGAAAAATAATACATTCACCAACTTAGGAATATATATAAGATTTTTACTTGTGCGGTAGGGCTTTGGACAGCATGGAATCGATCAAATTACATTTGCGTAGAATAATGACCCGGAAAAATTTTAAAGACCTCATGTACTTCGATGGATCAACTTTATTCTTCTTATTAGAAACATGACGGCAACAGGTTATGCTTCTGTGTACTGGACTGTATAGTTGGGAACGAGGAATAGGGGAAGAAGCATATAAAGAAAATGTCATTTGTATTTTTCAACTCGTACCAAGTTCCAAATTGTGCTTTGTTATTGAGTCTATGTCCTGATTGAGACGGGATATTGGATAATATCGTATGCCCGCAGGACAGTATTATTAAGACATGGATTCGTTTTTTGGAGGAAGGGCCGATGAAAGTGCTTAGAGACAGCTCCATGCTTATTTTCCATAAATAGTTATTCATTGAAATCAGCTTGGCGTGGACTTCTACCTGTATTTCTGCCTGCAATATTATTGCAGACACAGCGAGAAACGTGGTTTGGAAGTTTTGGCATTATTTCATGGTGCGCTCAGAACCATCTGTCCTTAAGACAGGATTTATCACTTGTATTACTCAGGAGAAACGTTCCCATCTCTACCTCCAAGTCAAAGTACTGTATAGTAAACATGCATCTCATACGGATTTTAGTAACGAACCCGATATCTACGGGCTCCTTATTAAATTAAAGAATAACACGAAGCCAACATTAATTTAACTAAGTTAGTCGTTTCAAATCTCTACCGGACATCGACAGGGGCTTCATTCATGGCTACTCGAGGTGCGTACAGTCCAGCACAATCATAGGCGCATTAGTTTTCGAGTCCTTGGGTGTAAACCACGGACACAGCTCTTTCTGATAGTAAGAGAACTGGAATTTCACATACGTATCGTACAGAGCTCCACATTTGTTTTTATCGAAATTGAAATCCAGGGAAACATCCTACCTCTAGAGACCAAACGTGCCATTACATCGTTAACGTTGCATAAGGCATCTGGACCCGATGGCATAACAGCTGAGCATCTGAAAGAGACAGATGTGCAGATCATCATGGATGTTTGCAACAAAATCAGGAGAATTGGAATATGGCCACCTGCATAGATTTTTGTTCCTTTGGGCAAGAAGAGCTCCACAATGAAATTTGATAATTACAGGACCTTGGCCCGCATTTCATATGCGAGTAGGATCATGCTTTACATTTTGCGTGACAGTCCCCAAGCTTCCTTGCATTCCTCATCCCCCTGAACAAGCTGGATTTGTCCAAGGTAAAGGTATCAGGCAAAAGATATTAAACATTCGTCAGCTGATTGGAAAATGCAGAAAATTTCAGCTTCTGGTTATTATCTGCTTCTTTGATTATTGCAAAGCCCTTGACTGTGTGTTCAAAGGGAGAAGTTGAGGCATTGGTTAGAATAAATGGAAAACTGTCTGCATATTTGAGGATCAGAATGGTGCCTGTCAAGGTTGTATACTGGCACCGCTGCTCTTTAATATTCATGGAGAATACAACTTAAGAGATGCACTGGACGGAAGGGTTTGTAGCTTTCCTGTTGGTGGTAAGAAAATATCTAACTTTCATTGTGCAGTTGTGCAGCTATTAATGAGATGAACATAACCGATATCCTTGCTCTTGTCAAAGTCGTGAGTGCAGTTATTGAACTGCAGATTAATATCAATAAGACCAAAGTTATCATTGATAGAGCCGGAAAATTTACCAATCCAAATTCCTTCAAGAAATTCGAGTTGTATCAAAAATACTATACCTTGGTTCAATTATTTCTGATTCCGTCAGCTCTGCTAGCTACCAAAATTCAGAAGACAACCGCTATGGCTAAGATATAATGAAGAATGTGTCCCAATTAAGGAAAAATTGCCCCATTTCGTTATCACACAGTACGTAGTTTAGTATTTCTGTTTGGAACTGAGACATGAGCACTCCATGATAAGAGACTGGAAACAAGATGATTCTTTTGAAATTTGATGCTGGCAAAGGATGTTTTGCATACCTTGAATGTCATTTTACAGTAATGAGTCCATTATGAACGAGTTACCAAATTCATAGGGTACATAATGCGTCGTGGGAAGGACAGTTTAGAGAAACAGATTATCCTTAGAAATGTCCTAGGAAAGAGAGACCGTGGACGAATTCCCACTCGATTGTCCATTATTATCAAGAATGCTTCTGGGCGGAACCTTCTTGGTGCAGAATATTTGTCCGAAGACTGGGAGTGATTGAGAATGAGTAGTAATAACATCTTCGGAAGGCACGATCCTAAAGATTGAGGGATCGATGTATTGACCTCCTCGGTGATCACGATCCTCCTGATTAAGGGATCGATGTATTGACCACCTCGGTGATCTCGATCCTCATGATTCAGGGTTCGATGTATTGATGGTAATGTTTGATACATACTTAACATCCTACTCTAATTTGCCTTTTATATGATTCATGTATTAATTACAATAAGATAAACGGTAGATATGATTATTATGATTGTTACTTAATCTCCTCGTTTTTATCCGGTATCGATATGTAATATTTTCATTGACTTTAGGAGTAACATCTATTCCATCCTCCTTTCATGCGTCTTGGTATTCGTTTTTTCAAACCAGAGGCCTAGTGCTTATGAACCAAACATGTCGCCATGCTTCCCAATCAAATGCTTCAAAACAAGAATTTATTGCGATGCCAATAACGGAAAGAAAGATTTTTTGTCAAAATTTTGTTTATTGAAGTGCATATGGATACACAATTTTATCCATCTAGTGCGTATATGAATTAATCAGAAAGTTTTCTGACGCGTGGTTAAGCCACATTTTGTCGAAACTATTAGCGCCACCTTTTGTAAAATGAATTTAAAACTCAGTAATCTTTGCAAGAGTGTGCACAACAACTCACCAAAGTTTCATCGCAATCGGATTTATGGTACATGAACGTATACGGGATAAATAAAGAATTTGGAAACATTCATTTGTACGTGTAGAAATTTGATGGTGGTTATGATGAGGAACGAACTTATTAAAATTAACCGCAAAGGAAAAACAATATAATTAACCTAGAGTGGGGAATTAACATCAATGGTAGGCGAGCAACATTTTAATAAAACTGAACAAATCAAGTTTCAAATTAATACGAACCTAAAAAAAACGGAGTTTAAATTAAAGAATGTTTATCTTCACCTGAAGTAAAAACATCAAGGTCATCACACCAAACAAGGTGAAATAAGAAGACACATAAATAGATAGGGCTAAGTCCGTGGTGGCTGCTGGATACTAGAACCGGAGAGGCGGTCTCATTACTAACCAACTCTGCACAGTTATTTTGGTACATTTCACAGATAAAGGAGAGCAAGATGGAACGCGTATTATTCGATCTGAAACGTTTTTGATTGAGTATTACCGAATGCTTTAAACACCCCATACTACGGTTCTACAGTATTTTTAGGTGTTTTTATTATGCAGTTAATCAATAATTGCTCTCTGATGTAAATTAATGTAGAATAAAGATAATGTACTCAGTGGCGTTACTAGGATATCAAAGTTACATTGGGGGCGAGGACTCGAGCAAAATGAGGCATAATCAATAGAAGCAATGAAAATATTCCTCGCAGCCATAAGCCTGATTGTAGCATTTGGGATGGAAATAATCTGTGAAGAGCTATCGCTAGGAGACCTAAGAACCATTGAGAAAGTCAAAGCATTGGGCCGATAACGTAGATGTTAGAACAACAATTACCATCATGAAAGTCAAAGCAAGATACAGTACATGAAGAGAGCTCTATGTCTCCCAATGAACACACAATCAAGATTGGTATACGTACTAGCAAAATAAACATATTACATGTAGGCTCTGAGATATAAGCTCTCATTACCAACCTCACGTTAGTACATACAGATTCTGAATGAAAGGAATATGAAATGTGAAGAAATACGGCGGGAATTCTACACAACTGCCGCCATGTTGGATAGGAAATGAACCGGCCCAAACCTGGAGCTACGACATGTTTTAGCAAGAATGGCTATACATGGGTTCTACCACTAACTCTTGTGTGTCGGCACGTGACCACGAAGCAACAGAAGACTGCGAGTGCACACTATGTGGTAAGAGATGTGAGCGTTAACACATACAAAAAAGAACTAAATCAGTGACTGAATACAGCAAAAAGACCTAATGATAAAACCATAATATCACGAGCTACAGCGAACCTTATCGGTATTAACGTACTAAGTATGAATGTACTAACTGGCCATTTGGCTGCAATAACTTTTCATTCATTCAATTTTCATTCTTAATCATTAGTAGCAAAACTTCGCTATTGATAGTTAGAAACCTAGTATCTGCTTTTATCTTGGTTGATTTCGATAGCATTGTATGCGTCAGGGGTATGACATTTCATAGGGTCCTAACGGATTGCTTGCAGTAGAGCTACGTTGTGGTAGAATTAGTGTTAGTACTAGTTTCATAGTTGGCACTCATTAACGCTCGCACCAAACCGATCGATGGGAGTTGTTTAAATTCTTTGGATTGTGTTTCGAAGTAGTGTTTGCGGCCTCGTGTTGATTGTGGTTCCGTCTTCTGGTTTTCTTTTACTGAACACATTTCATACGTCACAAGAACTGTCTGCGTTACTGTGGCCCTCTATTGCAATATATTACTTGGAGTGTAAATAATACGATGTTGTCTTGTAAGCCATGTACTTTACGATGTGTATTACAATTGGGTTTATGACCTGTGTACATTCATAAACATATAAATAAATAATCATCCGCAAACAATGGACACTCGCTGTGAATCCCATTTTGTAAATCAACTAATGGCTACATTGCGTTCTGCTGCACGGCTGAAAGCAACGGGAAACTACAGCCGCAATGCTATTCCCGTGGATATGCACCTCTCTATGCATAATTACATGTGATGATGGCCTCCTCCCTTGTAAAATTTCAATCCAGAGGTAAACTAGTCCCCCGTTTGGATCTCCGGGTGGGGACTACTCGAGAGGGGGTTAACATCACAGAAGTGACAAAGAGAAAATCTGATAGTCTACGGATTGGAGCGTGGAATGTTAGAAGCCTGCTAGGAAGTGGAAGGTTAGAAAACTTAGAAAGGGAAATGGATAGGTTGAGGTTGGATTTGGATGGGATTAGTGAAATGCGCTGGCAGGAAGAACAGGAATTTTGGTCAGGAGACTACAGGGTCATTAGCACTAAATCAAACGACGGCCAAGCAGGGTTTGGTCTCATAATGGGTAGGAAACTTGGACAACGGGTGGAATATTATGAGCAATATAGTGAACGGATTATTGTAGCAAAAATCAATACAAAACCTACGTGCACCACGGTGGTACAAGTCTATATGCCTACCAGTCAAGCTGATGATGAAGATGTTGAAAAGGTCTAAGAAGAAATAGATGAAATTCTGAGGTATATCAAGGGTGATGAAAATGTTATATTAATGGGAGATTGGAATGCCGTGGTAGGAAAAGGAAGAGAATGGAAGATAGAAGGAGATTTCGGATTAGGTGAAAGGAATGATCGGTGAAGCAGGCTGATGGAATTCTGCACCGAGCATGAGTTGGTCATAGCTAGCACCTTATTCAATAACCACAATAGAAGAATATACACATGGATGAGACCAGGAGATGCAGGGCGTTACCAAATCGATTTCATTATGGTCAAGCAGAGGTTTCAAAACCGGATTTTGGATTGTAAAACATATCCCGGGGCTAACATAAACTCTGACCACAATCTCGTTGTTATGAAATGCAGATTAAAGTTGAAGAAACTGAAGAAAAGTCAAAAGCCAAAAGGGTTGGCAATAGACAGACTGAAAGAGAAGGATGTAAACGAAAGATTCAAGAAGAGTATAAAAGGACTAATGAAAAACCCTAAACAACTTCAATTGCAGACGAATGGGCATATTTGAAGAATGAAATAACAAAATCTGCAGAGGAAAACATTGGTAGGAAAGAAAGAACAGGTAGAAAACCGTGGATCACCCAGGATATACTAGAATTGATGGATGAAAGGCGGAAACACAAAAATGTAAGAGATGAAAAGGGGAAAGCAGAATACAGACGTCTGAGAAATGAGGTTAACAAGAAGTGCAAGGAAGCGAAAGAAGAATGGCTTAAAGAGAAATGTGCAGGTATAGAAAATTGTCTGAAATCAGGAAAAGTAGATACAGCTTATCGAGGGTTTAAGAATTTTTTCGAGGAAAGAAGACTAAGTGCTGTAATATTAAGGACACAAATGGAAAGCCTCTGACAGGGCAGAAAAGGTTGAGAGATGGAAAGCTTATATAGAGTGTTTGTATAAGGGAAAGGAGATTGAGAATAATGTAATGGAAAGGGAGGAGGATAATGATGAGGATGCAAAAGGAGATTTAATATTGAGATCAGAATTTGACAGAGCATTGGAAGACTTATGCAGGAACAAAGCACCAGGCATAGATGATATACCGATTGAGTTGCTACGCTGCATAGGAGATGAAGGTCTGATCAGGTTATTTCACTTGGTGTGTAGGATTTATGACACAGGGGAGGTCCTGCGCCCGAATTCCTCTAGAGCACAGTCCCAAATCCGCGCAGATGGTAAAAGGATCGTGGGAATGTCAACACCCGGCTAAGAGTTGAACAACTCCCACGGACTAATGACTGTGGAACCCTAGGAACACACATATACATCTCTAACTATACTACTAACTAGTTGCATACAGAACAGAAAGAAATAAATATAAAGACAGAGCACTAACGAGCAACTCGGCTCTCGGGCGTTAAGATAAATTGTCGATCAGCTGCCTGCATCTAGCTAGCGGTATCGTTCTAGTGTAATTAAGCGTTGAATCAGGAATCAGTTCTAAAAAAAACTTGCAAGAATAAAAATTATGCTTGCCATTTATTGACAATAAAACAACATTACAAATTATGTTCCCTTCATCAAGAATAGATATAAAATATTCATGCCTCACTTTGGCTAGATGCGCTTGATAAGTGTCTTTCTTGCATCCTTACACATATATGAAATGTATCTCTTGCTCTAAGATATTTAAATAAACACATAGTTTAAACTTATGACAGTAATATCTGTCCTACTTGTTCACTGAAGTTGTGCTTTAACGTTCAACATAACAAACACACTCCCTACTTAAGACAATCGTTCAAGTCTTCTAGCTAATATCTCAAGCTTGTAAATGCAATAAAAGAAATGGTTAAGAATAAAGATGATCAAGTATTTACATTTTATACATAATCGCGACCCGCACGGTATTATGACATCTGTCTCTAATTTATTAGAGTTCATTCCACAACTTTCCTCCTGTCTCACCATCTTTATACGTATATCACCATCTTTCTTCGTATTTCACACATAAAAACTGGTCAAAATAAGTAATTATGTGTCAATTCCACGTGAATCATGAATACAAACAATGAAGTTAATATCTCATCACTAAAGTGTACAACTCCGGTATTCATAAATTAATAATAAACAAACTTACAATGAACGACTGTTCAGATAAGCTCTCCAACCAAATATCGAGTGTGTGTGGCATTTACCCTCACGTCTCACACTCCCATCCTCTCCAAATACAAATACGACTTCTCTTAATCACCACAAATATTACATAACCTTTCTACATAAACTCACGTTGCATATCATCGCGTTTCTGTTACGCCTTCATAATACAAATGCATTTCCTTAACATTTCTCCCTGAGCACATTCACAAAACTTCTACCGTTCCATATCAACTACTTTCATCAAAGTATGATATTTAGTATTCCTACTAGAAATCACAAATGCAATAACGTTCACGAATACACTATATCTCCTCCTACAAAATCCTCTATCGATTATACATTCCGTGCTATGTTCAAATACTTTCCACTTCCTTCCTTCTCTGATTCAAATGCTTCCTTGCTACAATTTCTCGCTTAATTCTGAATTTTAAGTCTGCTTGTGCCTGTTATAAGAATAACAATAACATTCCCTCACGTTTCTGTTCACAATTAGTGCTAATATCCTTCCTTCCATCTCACAGTATCATTTATGATAAATATTCATTCATAACATTTTATAATATCGTTTCTTATTCAGTTCTGCCTTCAATTATCGCATACTGTTCTTCTCCGTACAATAAAATTCTGGGTTTTACAATGTCATTACTTTCTTGCATACTGGAGTTCCTTCAATGCCAATATTGAATACACTTGTCAACAACTTCGTTTTATACATAATATTTCGTTCCTGAAATTAATAAACTCTGTATCATAGGATTCTCCGTCCTTCCTTTCTCTACTTCAAATTATAACTTATTTGCTTTCGTCAAACACATGACTATACTCTTTCTCTGATACATTATTTATTTATTTATCACAAAGTTTTGCTTCATTTCTCATGTTTCAATACATA
Organism: Meconema thalassinum; assembly: GCA_946902985.2. Lineage (NCBI taxonomy): Eukaryota > Metazoa > Arthropoda > Insecta > Orthoptera > Tettigoniidae > Meconema > Meconema thalassinum. The sequence goes on along the minus strand of OX336397.1, from coordinate 27,529,782 downwards.
TATAATCGTTCTTCAATATTACCACAAATCTACGGAATTTTCCGATGTTACAACAAATCTACGGAATATACGTTCGCAATCGCAACGAAATCGTTCTAAGTAAAATTTTAACGCTCTAAAATGACAATGAAAAATACTAACAATGTCTAAGATCATCGATCTAGCCTTCATAATACGTCTAAGTAACGTATGAAAATAACGATCGCAATTACTAGAAACTTACTAAAACTTTCAAGACAATACAATAACATAGGTTATAAATGCAAATATTTTGGTCAAAATTCTGGAATAACGTGTACAAGATCTAACTACAGATGTATGAAAAAAGCACTTGTCTACCTTCTCTTTGAGATCGCTGGTGGCAGACCTGGTGACGCCTGTATCCTCGGAATCTCGCCATGTGGTTTCTGGAATGCAGCGTGCTCCTACTAACTGCCTGCATTATGTCATCTCTGCTATGACTGGACTGCAATGAAGGTGAACGGCCTGGGTCGATGTTACCAAACAGGTTTCCAGCTGGGTCCTCGCCTGCCGGCCCGCTTCCCTCGCGTCCTCCAGTCCCGGGTTCCTCGCCGTCTCCATCACGAATCCGCTCGTCTTCTTCTCAGATCTAGATGTTCTTTGAAGTTGGTAGTTTGCAGTGTTCCTTCAATCACAAGAAATCACCTCCATGTCGTGAATTTCTCTCGTAGTAGCTTGTAACGTTATGTGAGCGAAAACTGCGGTGTTCTGCAGCTCGCTGTTCATGTTGCTATGTCATCCTGGTCATTTCTAGATCTCACCGGTGTAGCATAGTTCTACTTTCCCAACATGATGAATTTAAAACATCATTCTCACTACAAAATAATGTGTAGTCGTTGTTATTCCCCTCCGACCTGAAGTTTTATCCATTATTGTGTAGATTAATGAATTCTTAATAGTTTAGGTCACACTTCTTCAGACTTTCTTCCTGCGTAGTTACGTGTTCGATGTTCAGTTTGTAACTTTCCAATATTCTATCTCGTCGTAGATTTCTTCCTTAAATGCAGTGAATAACTTCTTTCTTAATATTGTTGACTTATAATGCTTAATTCTGCGTTTCCATGACTTGTTGCTTCCTCTCGAAGTCTCGGATTCACAAAGATCTTTGTCTATACTTTTCGAAGAGTGAACATAATTACGTCTTGTCTCCTCGACAGTCCAAATAGAAAGAGCCTTTACTCCTAGCGTCTCCTAGCCTCCTCGATCAGATTTCCCCCGCAAATCTGGTCAACTAGCCTCCAACCTCTATGAATATTGACAAATTCATACATAACTTCTCTCTCAGTCATTAAATTTAAAATCCGTTTAGCCAATTAACTTTCTTTTCCTCTGCTGGTGAAGAATTCAATATGCAACACTCTCATAAAATATTAAAATAAAGATTTTAATATTTATTCCTTCCTTAGTATTCAAACTATTTTCTTGGTTCTCGCCTAAAAGTGGCGTGCTTCTGACACGCGTCTGTTCCCCCTCTCTTGATAGTGGCGTGTGCCTGACCTCAAGTCAACCTTGCTCTCTCCCCCTGGATCGAAAACTGGTTCCTCGCAGCGAGCCTTGCTAAAAGTGTCGATTTCCAGGACAGTACTTCTTTCATTTACTCTTGGTTAAAAATTACCAGATCATAAAATCTCCATTATCTCTTGAAATAAAAATATTTCTTAAGGCGAACATTTTTCCAAATGCTTATATAAACATACTCTTCCATCCAGACTGGAAATTTAGTCAAAAATTCCGAATTTAAAATATGCCATTTTTCTGAGGTGGTCCTCGGTTCGTACCTCGTCCTGTCTTCTCCTCTCTACTAGACATGATTTCGAGCACAGTACCCTCTGATTTCAAGAAGAATGTTATCATCCCTATACTGAAGAAAGTGGGAGCTGACAGATGTGAAGGTTACCGTACAATCAGCTTGATTATTCATGCTTCAAAGATCCTGTCAAGAATAATTTACAAGAGGATGGAAAACCAGATAGAAACGGAGTTGGGTGAAGACCGGTTTGGTTTCAGGAGAAATGTAGGAACGAGGGAAGCTGTACTAAGTCTTGGCTGATTTTGGAAGGTAGAATAAGGAAAGACAAGAGAACGTTCATGGCATTCGTAGACTTAGAAAAGGCTTTTGATAACGTTGATTGGACTAAATTGTTTGACAGTTTGAAAACGATTGCAATAATGTACAGGGAGAGGAGGGAGATCTACAATCTATACAGAAACCAGACAGCAGTTATTCGAGCTGAAGGAGATGAGAGAGAAGCTGATATTCAGAAAAGTGTAAGGCAAGGCTGCAACTTGTCACCCATACTTTTCAATCTTTACATTGAACAACCAATGAAGGAAAATGGAGAAAAATTTAAAGTGGGAGTGAAGATTCAAGGAGAAATAATTTCAACTCTGAGATTTGCCGATGACCTCGTCATGTTGGCTGAAACGCCTGAGGATTTGAAAGAGTATTTGAATGGTATGGACTCCGTCTTACGGAAAGAATTCATGATGAAAATTAATAAATGTAAAACAATAATATTGGAATGCAGCCGAAAGAAATCAGAAACCTCTATGGACATCAAATTAGCAGGTGAAAAGCTGAAGGAAGTAGGAGACTTCTGTTACTTAGGAAGCGAAATAACCAGTGGTGCACGAAGCAAGGAGGATATAAAAAGTAGGTAGGCTCAGGCAACGAAAGCATTTCTACAGAAAAGGAATCTGTTGACATCGAATATAGATTTAGGTATTAGGAAGTAATTTTTGAAAGCCTTTGTCTGGGGCGTGGCTCTCTATGTAAATGATACATGGACTATTGGTGCAGCAGATAAAAAGAAAATTGAGGCGTTTGAAATGTGGTGTTACAGGAGAATGATGAAGATCAGATGGTTAGATAGTGTGACAAACGGAGAGGTATTAAGACGAGTGGGAGAGGAGAGATGTTTCTGGCGACTTCTAATGAAGAGAAGAGATAGGTTGGTAGGACACAAACTAAGACACCCAGGAATTGCAAGCTTAGTTATGGAAGGAAGGGTCGAGGACAAGAACTGTAGGGGTAGACCAAGGTTAGTATATGTAAACAGATTGCCTTGGATGTATGATGTGGTAACTATGTAGAGATGAAACGATTAGCTCAGGACAGGGAGGCATGGAGAGTTGCATCAAACCAGTCAAACGACTGAAGACTCAAACAACAACAAATAATACGTGCCATGGTGTTTTTACAACTGTAAGTGAGGTGGGACCAATCAGCATCTTCACTTATTCCGTAATTGATTCATCCTCCCTCCCGTTTTCTTGGTTCGTTGAGGCCCCTTGGATCACGTGGCTCCTAACTCTGGCGAGCCCATTATTCTCTCTTTTCCCGAGTCCACGTCACTCCCACTCCGCGTTGTCAATGACTGGAGAGTATTGGATGTTCTAATCAGCATTGTAAATGTATGTCTGTTCAATATATACTTGGGATCAATTTATAAAAAATCGAGGTATTATTGAACAAGTCTCGTCTATTTGGCGTCTGTCCTCTTCCCTCTAATAATGATGTTGAAGATTCTTGAGGTCAGTGTCTTGTTGTCCAGCCTGATCATAGAAGGTAAGTCTTCCCTTTCTCATGGCTCATGTTCTGCTAGTAATAAATATTGAACTCCGCGTTATCAGTACTGTTGGTTGACTCCTCAGTTTAGGGGCTGTGGCAACGCGGTCATGTAGCCCCGTGTAATTTGGGTGTGTGTAGAATCTGTCTGATAACCGGTGTTAATTGTGATGACTGTATTAGTGTGTGTTATCTGATTTCAATTCCAGTAAGGACTGCAGACCTCGAATTTTTTCAAGTAGTTCCTACTTATGCCACCAAATAAAGGATTAAACGTACCTGTTTCGGTATGCCATTGATACCTTCTTCAGCGTGATGATATGTTAATCGTAAAGTAGATAACAAAGCCAAAATCGAAATGGATATCCTTGGTTTGAATTTAAGAAATGAAAAACTTGCAAATATATTAAACTTCTTCCTTGTTTGATTCATGAAATGGGTGCGTGGCTTTTTATAGATAGAAGTCTTGAATCGACTTATTAGAAGTTTAACTTTTGTGCAGAGGTCATCAATATTCCGTTTTTTTCGTGATTAGGACATCACTCTTGTCGCACTGTCGGGTAATGACATAATCAATCATTATTATTATTAATTCAGTATGATGATACAGAGTTAAAATAAAAGTTCATACACTACATATAAAGTTATATATACAGTTATATACATAGTCATAAACACAAGTTCTTGCTTTAAACTTCTAAATCCAGGCAATCAATCCACTGAAGTACCTCAGAAGATGCATGATGAATGTCAGCTACTGATCCTTGGAACGCTCGTTGCGGACATTCACCAACAATATATTTGATGGTTTGCAGGTAGCTCCACAATCGCAGTTAGGAGAAGTAACCTAACCCCATTTGTGAAGCAGGAATCCACAGTTTCCTAGCCCTGTACGGATCCGGTTAATGATTCTCCATTGGCGTCTGGGGAGTTTGAAACCTTCCATCCGGTTGGAAGGGTTTTCAATCAGATGTGCATTGCATACTGATGATTCTTCCCAAATAGTTTTCCATGCTTCTGAGATGTTAAATGAAGAGTCTTCAAGAAGTACTGCAGAGCGCCAAGGTGGTTTTCTTGACTTCAACCGTTGATAACCTGCGTTTGCAACATCAGTATGTATGGGTAGCTGGGGGTTCTTCTGAATGGCTTTCCAGATCTTCAGGAGAGCCTCTGATCTTCGAAGAGCTGGAGGTTGGATATTACTTAGAACAGGTAACCATGTAGTGGGTGTGCTACGTATGCAGCCCGTAATCAGTCGCATTGTCTGGTTAAGTTGCACATCTATCTTCTTGGAGTGGACACTGTTTAGCCAAGATGGGCGGCAGTATTCAGCAACGGAGTATGACAGTGCCAGAGCAGTTGATCGTAAAGTTTGAGCGCTGGAACCCCAGGAGGTACCAACAAGCTTCTGAACGATGCTATTACGGGTCTTCACTTTTGCGGCTACGTTCGTGAGATGTTGTTTGAAGGTCAAGGACCTATCAAGTGTTATCCCAAGGTACATAGGCATGCTGCAGAACTGCAAAGTTTGTTCTCTGAATTTAACTTCTGGTTTGTAATTAGAGAACCTATTGCGTAAGTGAATTGCGGATACAACCGTTTTCTGATAATTTAGGCGGAGGCACCATTTCTTGAAATATGTGTCCAAGACTTCCAAGTCGGCAGTTAGTGTATTTTCAGCATGACTTTTGTCGGATCTTTGTTCGGTTTGAGGATTGCTAATATTTTTGTTTTCGTGAATAATCCAGGGAGATTTCCAGTATTAAGGATATCAGAAAAGAAGTTAGTAAGCCATTTAATTGTAGCTGGTCCACAGTGAGCGAGGAATTCAGGATAGATTCCGTCGAATCCAGTTGCTTTCCCAAGTTTCATGTTTGTGATGGCGTCTCCGACTTCCTCTACAGTGAATAGAGTGGACAATTTTGAAAACGTTTGGCTACTCTTTTCTTGATTTTCAGCTGAGATTTGATTTCCCTTCTTGTCTGCTTTTCCTTTGGGCTCAGGTAATTTGAGATTAGATGATTGGCAAAGTCATTTAGCTTAATGGCAGTTTTCGATCTAATTGGTGTTGAATTCGTTGGGTCTAGTTTTCTGATAACAGACCAAGCTTTCCGACTCGAGTGTGTGTGGTCGAATGATTCCACTGTTTCATGCCAGATCTTTTTCTATTCTCATCTAGTGAATGTAGGAGGCCAGTAGCATTATTAGCAGATGGATTTGCTTCATATTTTTCCAGTAGGCTTTCACTATCGTCACTCCAACCGGGTGTTTTTTCTTTACGATAACCTCTACGAATACATCGTCTAGCTGCTCCTTTAATTATGCCAATAATTTAAGTTAGGACTCCAGACATTGAATATTTTCAAGTAGTTCCTACTTTTGCCGCCCAATAAATGATTAAACGTACCTGTTTCGGTATGTCATTGATACCTTTTTCAGCGGGCCAACACCCAATCCTAAGGAGGCTCCTCCGCCGAAAGCCGAGTTGAAGGACATGAGAGAGAAGCTGGTATTCAGAAAGGTGTAAGGCAAGGCTGCAACTTATCACCCATACTTTTCAATCTTTACATTGAACAAGCAATGAAGGAAATTAGAGAAAAATTTAAAGTGGGAGTGAAGATTCAAGGAGAAATAATTTCAACTCTGAGATTTGCTGATGACTTCGTCATCTTGGCCGACAAGCCTGAGGATTTGAATGAGTTTTTGAATGGTATGGACTCCGTCTTACGGAAAGAATTCATGATGAAAATTATTAAATGTAAAACAAAAGTACTGGAATGCAGCCGAAATAAATCAGAAACCTCTATGGAGATCAAATTGGCAGGTGAAAAGCTGAAGGAAGTAGGAGACTGCTGTTACTTAGGAAGAAGAATAACCAGTGATGGACGAAGCAAAGAGGATATAAAATGTAGGTTGGCTCAGGCAAAGAAAGCATTTCTACAAAACAGGAATCTGCTGACATCGAATATAGATTTAGGTATTAGGAAGTCATTTTTGAAAGCCTTTGTCTGGAGCGTGGCGCTCTATGGAAGTGAAACTTGGACTATTGGTGCAACAGAAAAGAGGAGAATTGAATCATTTGAAATGTGGTGTTACAGGAGAATGATGAAGATCAGATGGGTAGATAGGGTTACAAACAAAGAGGTATTAAGACGAGTGGGAGAGGAGAGTTGTTTCTGGCGACTGTTAATGAAGAGAAGAGATAGGTTGGTAGGACACATACTAAGACATCCAGGAATAGCAAGCTTAGTTATGGAAGGAAGGGTCGAGGACAAAAACTGTAGGGGTAGACCAAGGTTAGAATATGTTAAACAGATTGCCTCGGATGTAGGGTGTCGGAGCTATGTAGAGATGAAACGATTAGCTCAGGACAGGGAGGTATGGAGAGCTGCATCAAACCAGTTAAAAGACTGAAGACTCAAACAACAACTATGAGAGAACACAAAGAAAATCATTGCTCGTTTGTAACAAAAAGTACAAGTCCCTATGATAGAACTGAGTTTATTAGCATTGCTCGTTTGCTGAAGAAAACACAAGTCCTTATACTAGAACAGAAAATAGTTACATTGCTAGGGCGTGGTGGCTCAGCGGTCTAGCTGTATGCTTTTCACCAAGGCGTTCCGGGTTCGATTCCCGGTCACTGCATGTGAGATTTTCGAAGTGAAATGCCATGTCCTGTGGTTCGGATTCCACGTAAAAAGGAGGTCCCGTGGCTCATGATCTACAGATTAACGGTCACGTTAAACTACAAGCTTCCTTTAGTTACATTGCTCGCTTGTAAGAAAAACACTAGTCCCTATGAGAGAACACAGAGGAAAATCATTGCTCGCAAGTACAAGTCCCTATAATAGAACTTAAATTATTAGCTTTGCTCGGTTGCTGCAAAAAACACAAGTTCCTATAATAGAACAGAGAATAGTTACAGTGCTCGCTTGTGACAAAAACACAAGTCCGTACAATGAAACACAGAGTAATAGCGTTGCTCACTTGAAACAATAAACACAAGTCCCTATAATACAACACAGAAAGCACCAGCGCTCACACTAACAGAACCAGGAATCAAACCTGGGCTTTCTGTACCAAGTTGCACAGCTGCAATCTGCAAAATAAAATACAAAAAGTTCAAGGGACCATGATATAGAACATATAAATAGCCCTCAAAACAAAATGACGGCGTGAGGATTGAGGATTCTAGCGACGGTTAACCTTCATCCGGTCGCGCCGGCGGTAGATTACCGCCCAATTGAAAAGAACGCGAGTAGAGCTCCTCTGATCGTTACGAATTGCGCAAAAGGCAAATTTATTCTCAAGGTGCGATATCCTTCGCTAGATGACAGAGGAGTAGTGGTTCTTATGGCGACGTTATCGCTCAGTTGTTCATCTATGTGCCAAGGGCGCAGTCGAGCGGTAGACTACCGTCGCGCGTGACCGGAAGTGCTAAAGGCGCAGTCGAGCGGTAGACTACCGTCGCGCGTGACAGGAAGTGCAATTTTTTTGCCGACCGCCCAAAACAAAATGTGAGTATTTATCATAGTATTTCCTTATTTCTAACACATTTCATTCACTATTGATAGCCCAGTTGCTCATCCTCCCCCCTACATCCTCACACAACACTATCTTTAAAGCTGTCATACAGTGCTTCTGCATTTTTGCCACCACCGTTGTCGCTCCTATTATGGGTTTTTATTGAATAAATGTTTCTATATTTACATCTCTGTATGCCAATTACATGTTCAATCAACCTCAAAGCAAGTTATATTGCCATTGAAAGTGAAAAAGAAACTCACAATTGAAAACAAGTAGTTCCGTGAAGAACTATACAGCCTATTTTCATATTGTTACGTGCTACTCTCCTGTAGCACGTTCGTTAGTTGGCTCAAAGTAGGTAAAGCACAACACAAATGGTCCTTTAAAGAAATATTAGCTTTATTGCAGGTCTAGAAAGTTACACCACACAATAAGCAAATAAAAACAATTAGCAGTCTTACTCAAGTTTGCTCCTTGCGGAGAACACTCGCCCCTTTCACTTCTCAAACAGCTAATCCTCCATTAATTAGACCCGTCCTCGCTAGAAAAAATCACAACTCTTCCTGAAGTTCACAAGGCACAGTCAGTCACTCGCTGTTCTTGAATACCACACACTGCTCCGCAATTCACACGTCCCCGTAATACCACTATCGCACAGGTATAGACACACTCCTCAAAACTCAGTCCGTCCCTCGCTGGCCAGGTTGCTTTATATAGCGGGGCTGGTGACTCAATGGATGCTTCCAGAGCAGACCAGGATTCACGGTTACTCAAGAATTCCATTACCGGGTAGGCCGCAAAGGTTCGAGACGGTCTCTTTGTTACTGCCTGTCTTCTTGTTGCGCAAACCGCTGGTTAACACAGAGGCAGGGGGTAGCCCGGGGCGGACTGTGAATCAAGCGGCGAAGATATGAAGCAACCGCGCAGCCGTAACACCACCCCCTTCCTGAAGAGCTGATCGCCCCGATCAGTCATTGGTCGTCTATGTCCCTCCATAGGCTGCCAGACGATCTCGATGCACGATCTTCATCTTCGTCCTCGGGCTCCGCTGGATCCTGTAGACGACATCGTTGATCCGTTTCACGACTCATTCATATTCATATTCATTCATTTATTTGCAATGGGGGGTGTGTCCCCCGGTGGCAAATTGTATATATATAACAAATAAATAATTATACATAACAATTCAATAACAATTATACAACAATTAAACTGGAGTATTTACACAAATAGTCAGTCTTTTCTTAAGCACACCTATATGTTTGGGAAAAGGCTCTAAGACTGCGGCAGGTAGAGAGTTCCAGTTATCAATGGCACGGTTTACAAAAGAATATTTACCATAATTTGTTCGCTGTGGTCGGCCCTTAACTTTGAAAGGATGATCGCTCCTACCCATGTAAGTGGGCTTTCCCAATCGTTTGCTAAGCTCACCCCATGCTGGTTGATTTGTATACGTGTTGTACATAGCGCAGAGTCTAGATTTCATCCTCCTAGCCTCCAGTGATTCCCGCCCAAGTTTCTTTAACATACGGCTCACACTGCTCCTGGGATTAAAGTCACTGAGCACAAATCTAGTGGCCTTTCTTTGTACCTTTTCCAACTCATTGATGAGCCCTACTTGATATGGATCCCAAACCGCCGAGGCATATTCCAGAATAGGTCTTACAAGTGACAAATAGCCTAAATCTTTAGCTGAGGTACTACTTCCTTTTAATACCCTCATTACAAAGTGCAGGGATTTGTAAGCTTTTGAAACTACACATCCTACATGACTACTCCAATTCATATCATTCCTTACGTGAACGCCCAAGTATTTGCAAGAATCTTCTTCTACGAGTATTTTCGAGCCAATGCTGCTTTCGCACTTTCCCTATTTTTAAGAGACTACATTTTCTTGTGTTTATTTTCATTTTATTTACAATCGCCCACTTATAGACCAGGTTCAGATCCTCTTGAAGCACTGCATTGTCTTGTGAGTCATGTATCTTTCGATATATTACACAATCATCCGCAAACAATCGACAGTCACTGCGAATCCCATTTGGTAAGTCATTTATAAACGCCAAAAATAACAAAGTTCCGATTACGCTGCCCTGAGGGATACCCAACGTTACGGTAATTTCATCCGAGAATATGCCTTCGACTTTCACTTTCTGAGAACGACCCGTCAAAAATTCTTGGATCCATAAAATTACTCTTCTATCAATCTTCGTCGAAGCTAATTTATGGAGTAGCATGTCATGCGGCACGACATCAAATGCCTTCGCAAAATCTATAACCACGGCGTCGACTGAAACTCCATGGTCTAACGATTCGCTAATGTCTCGAAAAAGTGATAGCATCTGACTCTCGCATGAGTAACCTTTCCGAAATCCATGTTGCCTATCATTAAACCATGATAACGTTTCCCACTGTTCCCTCAAGTAGTCGCAAATGAGATGCACCATCTGTTTACAAACGATGGACGTAAGGCTAACCGGCCTGTAGTTGCCCAATTCAAGTCTGCTCCCTCCCTTAAATATTGGGACTACCGTAGCTCTTTTCCAGTCATCTGGGATTTGCGCATTGTTTATGGACACATTAAACATCACCTCCAAGTATCGTGCCACGGCCCTACCTCCTAGTTTAAGTACTTCACTAACAATATTATCAGGACCCTTTGATACATTGAAACGTAGTTTTTGTATTAGCTTTACAATTGCTGACTGGTTTATTTGGAACAGGGGAGCCCCTGATTCGTCGTTAAGGTCCAACACACAGCTATTGGATTTATTGAACACACTACCGTAAAATACATTTAATTCATTAGCAATGGTCTGTTTCTCAGTAATTAATTTACCGTCACCGGACATTATCATCGACAAATTATTTGAATTTCCCTTTCTTCTCCTAACATAACTGTAAATTTTTTTCCACCCATCACCTCCCGAACCATGTAAACCTTGCATATAACTGTCATGAGCAGCCCTCTTTTTTAAGACGAGCTCTCTTGATAAGGACTTAAATTTCAACATATACTTGTCACTATCATGTCTTTTATTGTATAATTTCCTAATTTTCCTTTCTAGACTCCTAATTTCTCGTGTGTAATACTCAGGATCTGGGTTTTGTTTCAGCAATTTAAATGGGACAAATTTATCAACAGCGCTATTTAAAATTTTCAAAAAGTTAGTCCACAGGATATTAATGTGATTTCCTTCCGATGCCCATCCTACAAAAAGCTCATTCAAACACCCCTGAAACTTGCCCTGATCCGCCCTGCGATACTGGAATATGATCTTTTTTGCTACATCAGAGTCTAATTTTGTAATGTCACCATATCTAATATTTAATTCAACCCCAGAATGGTCACTAATTCCTGGTCCTTTCAGACAGTTAATATACAGCTCTACAGGCCTTACGAGATAACATCTAAGGCATTATTGTCTCTAGTACGGTATTATTGTCTCGGTACGGGCCCTCCCAGGACTTCTTCAGTTTGGGTGACAAGCCTTTCTTCCGTAATGGGTTGAAGAGCCAGACCAGGTTGTCCTCGTTGAATCCTCCGGCGTCCGTCTGCTGGTCGTATCGGGTCTTCATTCGGTCGGTCTCGATCTGTAGTCTCCTACTTGCGAACGCGTGCATGTCCTCCGGTCGGTCGACCAGTTCTTGACAATACTGGCTTACCGGGACCGGATCATCCCCAGGTCGGCCGAAGGCAAGATCGACAGGTAGACGGAGTTCCCTCCCAAACATGGCCCGGGTTGGTGTGCACACGGTGGCCTCATGCACGGTAGCGCGGTAGGCCAGGAGAAATAGTGGAAGATGTTTGTCCCAATCCCTCTGGTGCTCTTTGTCGACTATCCAGAGATGGTTCTCGATGGTGCGATTGAATCGCTCTACCATCCCGTCGGACTGAGGGTGTAGTGGCGTCGTCCTTGTCTTCCGGATTCCCAGCAGCTGGCATAGGTTCTGGAACACCTGCGACTCAAAATTCCTCCCCTGATCGGAGTACAGCTCCAAAGATACTCCGTGCCGGCTGATGAACACCTTCGCGGCCTCTTGGTTAGGAAGTGCATACGCCTCTGGCCATTTGGTGAAGTAGTCACTGGCAACCAATATGTAACGGTTTCCTGCCTCTCTCAGAGGGATAGGCCCAGCAACATCGAAGGCCACTCTCTCCATGGGGCCGCCACGTTGTAGGTCTTCAGTGGGTCCCTTCGTTTTCGTCCTGGGCCCTTACTGGCTGCGCAATCGTTGCACCTCGCGCAGTGATTCTCCACGTTTTTTCGGCATCCAATCCAGTAGATCCGCTCTCTCAGCTTCTCCGGGGTCTTCTTTATCCCTAAGTGTTCACCAGATGATCCACCATGGACTTCCTTCTGGCAGGGCGCGTTTTCTTCGGACGTCTGTCTGCAGGGGTCCGTCCGCCGTGTCTGTGTTGCGGGTGATCCACGTAACGGGCTCGCAGACTCCTAGGGTGGTGTCCCGGTGAACCGTAATATCGTAGTCGTTCAGGTTGGACAAGTGGACGTACGGCCGAGACGTCGTGTTGATGAGGGTCTTGGCAATTAGCAATCCTTTTGTCTGAATTTCCTCATATTTTGGCTCGATGACAGCCGCCACTCCCTCAGCAGTTCCGTCGACAATTACGGCAGCGCTGGCCTTCGTCCTGGCGGGAACGATGACGTCCTCTCTTATCCTTACTCGTCGGGCTGTGATGGCCTCATGTGCTGGTTGCAAAGCAAGTTCTCCACCTCCGCAGTGGAGAGTGTTGGTACTCAGGTCCAAGATGATGTTGTTCTGGTCCAGGAAGTCCAGTCCGATGATCACTTCGTTTGATACATCAGCCGCGAGCACTGGATGCTTCACCGCCCGTCGACCAATGACGAACTCCAGGGATGCTTGGCCATGTACCGGTGCGGTTTCTCCAGTCGCGGTTATTAGTTGGAGGTTTCTTGTGTGTGGGTTGCACTCTCCACTTCGGGATCACGGTGGGATTGACGATGGTCCTCGTTGCTCCCGTGCCGATCAGCATGGGCCAGCTCACTCCGTTGACGACTCCGCCGACCGTCAGGCTGCTATTGTCCCTCCGTAACTTCGTCACATTGACTTGGACTGACGGGGCTTGACAACTGTCACAAGCCGACCTTTGCCCCCCAAGGCTGGCTAATACTCGTTTCCCTGGGCCGCGCGGTTTTCAGACGGCTGATTTCCCGACGGATACCCTCGGCAGCGGTGATCACCGCAGTCCTTGCTCAGGTGGCCTTTCTTACTGCAGGTCCAGCAGGTCGGTAGTCCTCTTCCGGGCCGCCTCTCCGTGTGTCTTTCGGCTGCGTAGTTGTTGGTGGTGCCGCGACTATTGAAGAACCGGCCTAGCGCCTCCATCAATTCATCGGCCAGGGGTTTGGTCTCGTTGGTTTTGGCTGGTTCGTCGACGTCCACTTGACGCACCCGCGCGTGCATTCTAGACTCCTGCTTTGCTTTCTCGAACTCAAATTCGTGGCTCAGCGCATCTGCCAGGGTCTTATTGCGCGCGAGTCGCAGTGCCTGTTGAGTGTCCGAGTCCCGTAACCCGTCGGTGAAGGTCTGCGTCGTAATTTGTACCAGAAAGTCAGCCGGCGCTGTTGGATAGGAGAGCTTTACTAGGCGTGTGATGTCTGTCTCGAACTCGTGCAGGGTTTCCGCGTTCATTTGTACCCGGGTCCGGAGCTGCATCTGGTAGGCCTGCTGAAGATGGCTATCTCCATATCGGGACTCCATATGGGCGATTAGTGAAGCGTAGTCCTGAGATTCATTCGGGATGCCCTGCAGGACATTAAGGGCGTCCCCTCTCAGCGTAACAATGAGAGCTGTAGCCTTTTCCGTGTTGTCCCAGTTGTTTATGGAACCGGCCGCCTCAAACTGACGTAACTAAATACTCCACGGGACCTTTCCTTCGAAGGTTGGGGGGCATCACTCTGCTCTGTCCCTTACCTGAAGTTCCCGGTGTAACTGTGGGCGGGCGTCGGCTCAACTCGGCAACTTCCTCTTGCAGCGCGTTGAATCTCTCTCCCTCCCCCGTCGGCGGGCGTCGGCGCAACTCAGCAAATTCCTCTTGTAGAGCTTTGAATCTCTGTTCCACCCCCGTTGGCGGGCGTCGGCGCAGCTCGGCAACTTCCTCTTGTAGAGCGTTGAATTGCTCTTCCACCCCCGTCATCGGGCGTCGCGGCAGCTCGGCAACTTCCTCTTGTAAGGCGTCGAACTTCTTTTCCACTGCCGTGCCTTCCTCACGTAGGCCCTGGCAGACGGTGTTGACTTCCTCCCGCAGACCCTATTCTAATTTCTTCAGGTCCTCTGCCAACTTATTCTGACCGTCTTCCATCTTCTTCTGGTCGTCCTCTAATTTGGAAGTTAGGTCCTCGGTTTAATTCTTATGACTGTCCTCCATCTTCTTCAGGTCCTCCGGTAACTTATTTTGACCCTCTTCCATCTTCTTCTGACCGTCTCCTAATTTGACAATTAAGTCTTCGGCTAAATTCTTCTGGCCGACCTCCATCTTGGTTTCCATGCCACTTAACTTTTCTAGTAGTAGTTGTATTTGCGCATCCATTTTAGTTGTTTGCCTTGTGATGTGAATGCACTCACAGGAGAATTAGAGAACTGGTAAAATGACCTGCTCGAGTTTTGAACCAGGATCTTCAGGTGTTGTGTTTGTGCTTGGTTCGTAATCCGGCTTCTGAAACCAGTTGTTACGTGCTACCACCTTGTAGGACGTTCGTTAGTTGGATCAAAATATGTAAAGCACAACACAAATGGTCCTTTAAAGAAATATTAGCTCCATTGCAGGCCTGGAAAGTTACACCACACAATAAGCAAATAGATACAATTAGTAGTCTTACTCAATTTTGCTCCTTGCGGAGAACCCTTCGCCCCTTTTATTTCTCAAGCAGCTAATCCTCCACTAATTAGACCCGTCCTCGCTAGAAATAACCACAACTCTTCCTCAAGTTCACAAACTACAGTCTGTCACTCGCTATTCTAAAATACTACACGCTGTTTCGCAATTCACACGCCCCCGTAATACCACTATCGCACAGGTATACACACACTCCTCAAACCTCAGTCCGTCCCTCGCTGGCCAGGTCGCTTTATATAGCGGGGCTGGTGACTCAATGGATGCTTCCAGAGCAGACCAGGAATCGCGGTTACTCGAGAATTCCATTACCGGGTGGGCCGCGAAGGTTCGAGACGGTCTCTTTCTTACCGCAAACCGCTGGTTAACACAGAGGCAGGGGGTAGCCCGGGGCGGTTTGTGAATCACGTGGCGAGATGATGAAGCAACCGCGCAGCCGTAACCAATATATCCTGCTGATTTTAATTGCCTCTATGAACATCGAAAATTCATTTTGATTGTTGTGATAGATTCGTGTATATTGAGAACGGTCTAAATATATCAGATGGTCGCCTGGTTGGATTTTTATTTATGTACTACATGAAGATTATTGTGCACGTGTGGTATTCAAACTTCAATGGCTTTATTAGGACACAAGAAGTAAAAACGAGATTTTAAAATTTCGCACAGCTGCCATCTTGTGGTTATGAAAACAATTGAAATAGATGCCAGTGTATTAACATTTGTTTAAGCATTTTACGTGCAAAGTTTCACTGTACTGGGATAGTTAAATAGCGAGAAACCTCCATTTAAATATTTATACTTCGCGTCGCCGCCATGTTGGAGTTGTGCTCACCAGGTTACTGAAAGACCTATAGGTGAGCTTATGTTCATAGCCTCTGGTAGGTTATTACTGAGTGCTAACCCTACCTAAGGGAAGATGATGACGGAGAAAAGGAGGTGGGTTTGGGAGAGGAAACAAGTATCGGTAGAGAGGAAGAGAATCCAACACAAAACAGAAGGAAATTACGAATTTAGCCAAAGGTTCCACTTCACAAAGCTAGTGAAGTACCTAAAATGTGTGGGGACCTGTCTACGGCTAACCGGGAGTGGAGCGGGAGCTGGGGTGGCCTGCGAGCAATTGATAAGTGCTCTTTCCCTCCCGAGCAGATATCCCGGTACTATGGGGAAGTGTGATACCTTAGCAAGGCCAGGTATGCCAAAAGGAAAGGAGCTAGACCCTTTTACTTCAAAAGGGTAAGATTTTAGAAAGCTTTCTGAAATGATAGAAGAATTTGAATTTTTCGTGATAATTTTGTTTCTAGACATCGTTGGATCTCCGACACAACGGCCGAATGCCCGCAGAGTGGGAAGCGACCAAGCAACTTTATTGCTTTTAGCAATCGTCATATTATTATTAATGGAGACTTCAAGAAAGTGCCAATTGTTGCATCGAAAGCGGACTAAACTTGTACACAGCAGGGTGCTGACCAAAAGTTTAGAGCAGAGACCCTTGGGCGTAACTTAAACAAAACCAAAATTTTGAAATTAAACCACAAGTCAGAGAGAAATCTCTACAAGTAGGAAGCTGGCGGAGCAAGCTATACTTGCCCCAATGGTTTACTAGAATTAGCCAAGAAAGCTAAAAGAAACTTTATGAATGTTGTTATTAGAAGTTTCGTTTTAAACGCAAAAGTTTTTATTGATTCATTGAGTGCCTATTTTATTTTGAAAGATGAAATGATTTTAGGAGAAGAAGCAGGCAAGAGAAGGTCCTGCCTAACCTCTGTTCTAGTAATAGAGATAGCAACAAAGGAAACAAATTGGTT
Organism: Meconema thalassinum; assembly: GCA_946902985.2. Lineage (NCBI taxonomy): Eukaryota > Metazoa > Arthropoda > Insecta > Orthoptera > Tettigoniidae > Meconema > Meconema thalassinum. The sequence goes on along the minus strand of OX336397.1, from coordinate 27,512,984 downwards.
ATTTAACAGATGTTAGAATTAGAAAAATTAACAATACTTAGATCTGTGATCTTATTTTAAGCGTAAGAACAATTTTTGGTTTGGTTTCGAATATTAAAGGTCTCGGACCTAATAAAAAGAATGTTCAAAATGAACAATTTTAAATCAGTTCCAGGTTTCAAACCTTTTACAAGCACTAAAACCACACAAGGATTTTAAAAGGATGTGCTTACAATTGAAAAATTAAAGCATATATGGAAAATAGTAGATGTATTAAACTGTAGATTAATATTTCTTTGTATTGGGCTTAAGGATACCAATTACATAGAAGATGTCCTGTTTTGAGCGAAAAGGCTATAAATTCCTGATCAAGCAGGATAAAAAGAAAGAGATTAATGAGAAGTTTCTATAACTTCTTCTATTTACGCAGAATTGAATATATGATACATTTAAATGGGGGCAGGTCACCTTTTGTGAAACCTGGATTAAACAATTTAACAATTAGAAAACTAGAGGTTCCTGATTACAACAGGAAATATTATATATTTATGCAGAGTGAATAAATGGGACATGGAGCAAAATTGGGAGGGCGCTTAATTTTAAGCGAGGCCTCGTTGAAAATGACTAAATAAGTATGGTAAATTATTAGTAACCAAAGGGGATCAGGAGATAGGAATTGTAGGATCAAGTCCTGGCCAGTTTTATTAATACGAGCGAATCACGACGCGGTAGATAGTTGAACGGACACTGTTTTGCACTAAAGTTTGTTGATATGTGTTAAGATTTCACTATTTTAGTACTGAAGGTTTATAGAACAAGAGAAACGTTATTGCAGTTTATGGAAATACTTGGTTGAATTTGCACATGTTTTGTGCGTTGTGCAAGTTTTAAGTTGCAATTGATAGTTCCAGCTAATTTAAGAGTTTCAGCAATTTGACTGTGTTGAGTGTAGTTCTTCACGGTTTGAAGTTTTATGGAAAATTCCAGAACTGTAATGACAGATGGAGCGATAAAAATCCCTCGAAGGCAAGTTAAGTTTTAGAAAGTTATTAATGAGTTTTGACAAAAATCCCACGGTGAGAGAAAGATTCTCTTTTATATCGTACAAGAAGTACTAAATTTCATGTTCGGAAATAAGCTTTAGTTATCTTGAGCATGACAGAAAATCTCCCGGTGCCCGTTATTGCTCAATATTAGAAAATCAGAATATTTCTTATAAAACCATTGAAGCTTTGCAGTTTACATTAAAAACTCATTAAAATTGTTTAAAACCACTGTACTTAACTTTGCATGTTGAGCAGGCGATGGTACCTTGAAACCGTTATTAAAAATCAGACATGGCGTCGATTAAAAAATTGCCTCAAAGAGGGACCACCAAACTGTTCACTTGACGACTAGACTAGAAGTGAGAGCGAGTAAAAGCATCACACGAGGGAACTAGGTGGGTAAAGAGGAGGGGGAAGTGGACAAAGGAACATATATCAGATGGGAAACATGTACAAATTAAAAACTTTGTACATAAAATTATTTCTTCATGGTGTAGGGTCTTCATGGAAATGATAGCTGGCGATGAGGACGACGCCTGTTGGAGCGATATGAAAGTCCTCTTGAGCTCGGGGAATCCGAAGAACTTAGGCGAGTTGCCGCGAGATGCCGTTAGGTAGATTTCATAGAAGATACACTTCTATAACAAACTTAAAAAAAACAACTTAGGCACATGGTTTGAGAAAGATAGAATACATAGGGTCGCTGATGGTGTCTGTAAGAAAGGAAATTAAATAAATGAAACTAAGAAGAAAAGGCAAAGAGCAGCAAAAGCTAACTCTAACTGAACGTGTATTCAAAGAATACACCAGCCTCTTTGAACATAAAACATTTCAGTTTGATTGCTGTAAAAGATTCGTAGATATTTAGAACCGTCAAAATATTTCTGATGCTCACCATTTTGGATTGTTATATGTATAGGCCATAGAGTTATGTACCATTAAAGGACAATTATTGCGTGGATTCATTATTCAAACTTTCACTTCGATCGCATGATTACGACTCAAGAATAAAAACTTAATTCCAAAACTTTCGAACAGCTGCCATCTTGAGGTTATGTAAGCAATTGAACTATATTAGATGCCATTGCATTACAATATGCATAATCATTTACTGTACCACATTTCACTCCGTTCAGATGGTTAAATCAAGAGAAAAATATATTAAAATGTTTCAAATTCGCTTGGCCGCCATGTTCGTTTTGTACTTTACAGGTTTTTGAAAGTTACATAAATATACTTGTAGCAGTGCCCTTTATCACCGTACAGAATTGCAGGGTGATATCTGTAATAGTTTCGGAGATATAGAATGCCAGTGAAATATTTCGCACAGCCGCCATTTTGTGGTTATGTAAACAATTGAACTAAATTTGACGTTAGTGCATTACAATTTGTATAAACATTTGCTGTACCAAGTTTCATTAAGTTTGGATGGTTAAATCCCGAGAAAAAATTATTTAAAAGTCTGTACTTCCCTTTGCCGCCATGTTGGTTTTGTAGTTACTAGGTTTTTGAACGTCTCATAGTTAAACTTCTAGTAGTGCCCTTTCTCACTGTAGAACATTTCAGGGTGATATCGGTAATAGTTTCGGAGATACTGAATGCTTGTGAAATATTTCGCACAGCCGCCATGTTGGATTGGTGCGACAGATTAAAATTTGAAGGGCACGGTTGGGGTCGGCCAGAACGGTGCTATGATCTTACCAAGTTTCATTGAAATCGCTCCAGCCTTTTGGAATTTATTAGCAGGGGACACACACATACGAATCACACACACGCACACACAGACGCCCAGACAAAAGGGGATCTCAAAAGCCAATTTTTTTTTCATAAAATGAAAAGAAGCTAAAATGGAGGACGTTAGATTACCGTCGCGCGACCGCGTGTGTTACATAATGGGTTAAAGAAGGTTAATCACATCTACTATAGTAAAACTGAAGGGGAGCTATTCCTGGGGTAAAAATCTTAAACTACTATGCAATCTGCAAAATAAAATGCTAGATTGCCCCCAAAATGTACCAACCACCCCGTTCTAGCCCTCACGCTAATAGCACGAAGAATCGACCAAGTTGCAGAGTAGTCAACCTGTAAAAAAAAAGAAGTAGTTACATCTTAAAGACTTAAAACTAAAAAGTAGACCTCCCTAGGATATAGAACATACAAATAGCCCATAATACAACATTCCCCCTCTAAAAGTAAACCTCCCTAGGATATAGAACATAGAAATAGCCCATAATACAACATTCCCCCTCTAAAAGTAAACCTCCCTAGGATATAGAACATACAAATAGCCCATAATACAACATTCCCCCTCTAAAAGTAAACCTCCCTAGGATATAGAACATACAAATAGCCCATAATACAACATTCCCCCTCTAAAAAGTAAACCTCCCTAGGATATAGAACATAGAAATAGCCCATAATACAACATTCCCCCTCTAAAAGTAAACCTCCCTAGGATATAGAACATAGAAATAGCCCATAATACAACATTCCCCCTCCAAAAGTAAACCTCCCTAGGATATAGAACATAGAAATAGCCCATAATATAACATTCCCCCTCTAAAACGTAAACCTCCCTAGGATATAGAACATAGAAATAGCCCATAATACAACATTCCCCCTCTACAATTTAGACAGTAGCCTCCCAACAGAAGGAACTTTTTTTGTACAACTCCTTTCTAATGCTTGACATTCTATAAACTTTAATGAACCACAGTTTCCTAGAAATAACTTAACATAATATTACAACTCAAATTTACTATACAAATGGACACTAATTTACAATCACTCACTTGCTAATACCAGCAGACTGGCTACTCACTAGTGGTGTATTTTATAAAGGAGTTGAGGGAGGAATTGCTGCACCCGTCTCACTAACTCTCCTGTAGCTAACTGAACACTGTTGACGATTTGGCTCATTCAGTAAGTGGTTATTATCGCTTATTACCACCGCGGGGGATAAATTTGAAACATAAGCCTATATAAAAATAGATTACGCTGAAACCCAAGCATCGGGATGTGAACACCTCCAGTCGAACACGTCCCCACAAAACATGTATACCAGATCAAGCCATCAGCCATTCGGATCCACATAGAAACAAACTCACTAAAACTTGGTAATCCTTTGATCCACGATACAAGGATAAAAAGCATGACTGACAATGTTTTATTGTGAAGGCAACGTCATTCATTTTTGAAAATAATTAATAATGCCCCAATCTCGCATTAATAACGAACAAAGTTAATAGAGGCCCGGTCTTTGGCACCGGAAATTGATTTAGAAATACTTATTACATAGGATCAACTTGCTGGATTGAAATTCAGGTCGAAAATGAGTAATACTACTTCGGAGGAAGGGGATAAAGTCGTTGTGTTGGGAAAAGTGAACTTTTAAAAGAAAGGGTGCCAGTCAGAAAGTGGAACGCTCAGTTCAAGTAAATCAATCATATGCCTACAATCGGTGTAGCCCTAAGTTCTGCTGTCCATTCATCCGTTATGTATTCAACAGTGATGTATAATAACCCTTATGAAGTCATGTGGCCTGTATATTCCAACTTGCCAGAATCGTCATTCTATAGTGAATTAAATGTGAATTAATTTGTGTCACTTGAATGTGCGGACACATTGTTAGTTACTTGGTATTCTGGTTACAGGAAAAGAATATCAACGAAAACATTCCTCTGTAATGAGTGATAGAAAATAATATAGAATGCTCGTTCTTGAGATATAAAGCAGCACCAAATTACCTTATAATTTTATTCGAGACGATGAAAAAATATCTCGACCTTCAGGAAATAACAGCCGTATATAAATGTTCTTAAACTTGCCCCATGCACAATATTCTTTTTCGTGCGGAAGAAGGAATATCACGTTATCCAGAATAACTCTTATTCCAAGATCTCCGACATATTGAGCCCGTTAGAGGAGGTGTTCCGGGTACCATCCGCCGAAAAAATGGCACTTCGAAAGACCCCGTCCTTCGAACCCAAAACCTCTGAGGATCGGGTGTATTTCTTTGTAGGCTTGCTCCACACGAGGGGCTTGATCCAGGGGATCTGGGTCATTTAGCACGGAAACAGTCATAGACGCCCAAAGAAATACATCCGAAAAAATACCAAAGCTAGCAATAAAAAGAGATCCAGTCTTAAGTTAGATTCGAGCATGATTTATTCTAGTAAGACCCCTAATCTATTTCCGAGGGTCGAAATCGGCTAATCCGCTAATCTAATGACAATAATGAGTCGTCCCTTGTTTGATGTTAAGGACCCCCGCGAAATCCTAGTTACATGAAAGAATAGCAAAGCAAACTAGGTGCGTGGTACATGAATAATTAACGCGTAGCAAATTTACAAATAAATGACTCGGTATAATTTACATTTAACAGCTAGCAAACCAATCCCTAGGTTAGGATGTACCACGTCCACATTTAACGTTACATTCAATTTCTATCTAATGCCTATGTGAACGAAAGTGTCACGACGAGATGCGTCGTAAACAAATGCTTATTACCAATCTAATGATAGTTTGACCACTGACTATCAAAAAAACAATTACATAACACGCTTACGTCTAATAGGAGCAATGGAATAAATACACTTGTGAATAAGTAAGTAAAACACTCTTATGCTAGCCTACCTTCGCGAATTGACATACTGTTTGTAGTCTATCGTTATCTCAAGCATGTAAGTTATGTTGGCAAAGCACAATCACAATTGCGTCTAAGTTTTAGATCACGCGGGCGGCAAGTTGCTGATTATCGGCCCCGGAGATCCAATGTCGCCGATACAAGTAGTGTCAGCTCATTTAAAGTCATCTCCCACATGGAAATGGATTGAAGTCACGGTGTCGTCAAACAACAAGCAATTGGTTTCAAAGTTATAGCTGGAATTATTTATAACAATTAATTAATCCGTTGGTTTAGCATAATTATGCTCTTGATTTATCAGAAGGTTTGAATGTTATTTAGTTAGTTCTATTAATGACATCAGTCGTAAGCTGCAATATGTGATCTCACTTGAGATTCATTCAAATAACACGACTTCAACAAGGCAACAATAACACAGGTTGGCGCGTCTTACACCAATTGCGCACGGTGCATCGGTTGTCTTAGCCGCAGCTCAAAGAACGCCGGAATAAACCAATAGTAAGGGGGACATTTATTCCGTCCTGCCAAATACCAAATAATGTGTTCACGGACACAACAATTACACTGGCTAGCCTAATTTATACAAAGCTGGGTCTATCAACATTGATGGTTTAAACCTTTCTGCAACAGGCCAGATGAAGCAAAGTCATCGGCTCAAACATTAAAGGAATTGGCATAAGCGAGCCTTCCCTCACTCATAACAAGTGGAAATAATAATAATAACAGGTGTTGACAGCCCCCATAGCTGTTCTCCAAAGCAAGGTTATTAATACCTGTGACCTTCAAAATTCCTAGGCTTGTGACATAAGTTAGCACACAAAAAGTCAATAAAGTAATCTCTCTCTTGTATCTCGGGTAAACCGGTTGTCAGCTGGTGCGCGCAAGCAAGTCTCGTCGCTTCGCGTGCAGATTTTAGCAAAGCAAAGAATTGTGCTTTTAAAATGATCATTATAATCTTGTAGTAGCATGAATTAAAGTCTTGAAGTGCTCTACAGATTGTCTAGAAATGTCTCATCACTTCCCTAATAGTGTTCCTTGGGTTAACATTCCCTTCAAAAAGATATAACGTAGAATCACATTCAAAGAGTACAAATAGTAAGATATAACACTCGTGCTTCTAACTGCACTGACATTCGAAGATATGTCACTCGTTCATATGTAGGATTTGATGGGTGTGGTTTGGCATTCTCCACAGCAAAAATTGAACATCTAACCTCTGCTACGATGTTTGAAATGATACGTAGTTAGTTAGCCCATCAGTCTAACAGTATATGGGTTCGTTCCTCTCGAACTTCACGTAGTATATAGTACTCACGAAAATGTCAAATCAAGAGAACAAAAACGTTTTCAGCAACGGTCGACTGAAAAAATGATACGGGAATAAGCTCTCAAATTAAATAAGGGACCTGACTATAGGGTGTCCCCTAACACTCTCATAAGTCTACATCTCCTGTAGTTAAGATGTCTTTTATATGACATAAAATATACTGAAATACATGTGAATTCGCAACTGCCGTATAGTGCACGGTCTTGTAGTGTCTAACTGAAATATTGTCCCAGTGCCATAGAAAGAAAATACACACATTTCCTACCTAAGTGGTCAAATATCGTTGCGTTTCGGCTGAGAAATATGCATTCAACTACTACTTCAACCTGGACAACTTCGTACAATGAGCTTGCAAGACTCACGGTTATTTTATACGGTAGATCACCTTCCAGAACTTCCATTGGAAGGGGTTATATGCTTCCAAGGTTCCAAGCATTATAATTGGTAAGGCTATGGATTTAAGCCTGTCCTCGTGGTCCTCTGTTTGCGTCTCGTACATGGTTTGTACTAGGTAGTGTCGACTGGACAATTCCATGGTGCTGGCGTATTTCGTTGGTGTATCCCTCACATGATGAATTACACCATCACGATGCTCTCACAATAAAGTTGAAGAGTAATTAGCACGTAGTGCGTTATGGTAAGCATTGTGGTTAACAAAATTCACTGATTCTAATGAAGAATAGGATTGTAAAATGCACACTGGCTCTGGTATTTGCAGGTGGTCAAAGTGTTCTGCTTTACCTGCCACAGATTCTACTGTTACCAACACATGGTAAACGCACATAGATTTTACTAAGTCGAAAGCACTAAAAATCTGGACAATCACTGTCGCGTACGTGCGATAAATAGTTTTATCATAGTTAAATTTTATATTGACACTCACTGGGCTATAAGACGTCGTCATAAGATGAATATTTCACGTCTTTCGAAAATGTTACACTCGTCTGCCTTCAGACGGTCCTCGTGGTTAGTGAAAAATTGTGAAATTCTCACAATCAAATTATAACTTTCACTAGTACGTAGCACTGGCCTTACTGGGCCTAAAATAATACTGTGCGTAGACTGAATTGCTAAAATCTGCTCGATGGCTGCAGATTACAGTCCTCCCAAATTATGGGGTATACTCGCCTACAATGGCCTTCGTCTTTTCGACGGACAATCGACACAAAGCGTCCAACCTCAGCGGACTATCAAAACGGTGTGGTTCGTGCATTGCACGGCTTCCTGACTCGAAGGAAGTAGCCTAGTCAAAACAGCGACTACTCATAATCCCCCGCATGTCTGCGGTGAAAAATACCTTTACCTTAAATTGATTTACCATTTCCGAACGGCATAGAAGATGGCAAATTTAACAGAATTAATTCTTGCAAGATCCTGAGATATGTGTCATTAAATAGTGAGTAATATATCTCTAGGAGGAGAATAATCTGTCCTCTCTGAAGTCAAAATAGTGGATTGTTCATGAGAAAGCTTTAGGGTGTGTTCCGTAGAACGGCGCATGTAAAGTAAGTATGCTCTCAAAGAAATATTTGATACATGAGCCTAGGCGGGCTCATATATCCCACCGTTGTTTTAAATAAAAATGTGGGTTTAGCATTTATATTTACCATCAAACCATTCAATTAATCAGAATATTTTGTGCATAATATTCTCCTGTTCCAATACAGGGTTTCAATTCTCCATCATCAGTGAGTCGTGAGTCGTTCGTCAGTCGTCGAAAAAAAATTCAGCACTCTCATTGACCTTTTAATGTTTCTCGAACAAGTCGCCAAATCCTTCTCCATCCGGATCCTGGAGTCGACGTTCCTTACGTCGTGTTCGGGTCATACCATCCTGGAATCGGTCCCACTCATCCTCTGCGCTGGTTATCAACAATCAAACGTCAGCTGTAGGACTTCTCTTACGTTGCTCCTGGGCTTTTGATTGTCCCTTTTGCTCCCTCGAAGCTTGATCTTTTTCTTCATCTCGATTCTCTTGTAATTGTCGGATATATTCACGACTTTCGCGAGCGCGACCTCCTCAATCACTATCTGGTTGTCTTCTGGGATCACGTTATCCGCGGTAACCTCCACTATAATGGTAATAGCGGCGAATGTTGATGGATTTCCTGTTTCCTGTGCTATCATTATGACCTCTGTTGACCCTCCGATCGTTATTGTTACTGTCGCGATTTTCTGATCGTCGTCCCCAGTATCTTCGATCGTTCTGTTGTCGTGACCTCTCATAGGGTCGGTGATTCCATGTTCGCCTATCAGGTCCTGTTTCATTTCTCCTATAGGGTTCTGAAATGATTTGAGCTGGTTTAGCTGTCTGCGATACTTTGTCAATTGTTGTGACATTGACCTGACGATTTTCTCCCCTCGATCTGTGGTTCAAGAATTGATCGTTCGTACTATCGATTCTACGGAGAATCGAGTCGCATTCAATGAATGTAGTAGCGTTCGCAGCTATCAATGTACGCTGGACATCAACTGGGTATTGCTTAGTTATCGTCTAAATCAATTCAGGCTCAGATAATAGTGGTTGAAGCCATCTCAGTTTTGATAACTGAGTCGCGAAGTAGTTAGCGTACTTCGACGGTTGGTTAGTACTGTAGCGTTTCGTGTACATGTCCGCACGGATACTCTGTTGAACGTCTCCGCTCCAGTATGTTCGAAGTAAAGCCTCCTTGAAGTCCTGATACCCGCTAAAGGCGTACCTTAGGGCACGGTACCAAGTACTGGCTTGACCGGTCAGTAATCGCTCAATTACTCGCAATTCTCTCTCAGGAGTTACCATAGTGTCACGCAGGTATGATTCAACATTTTGCAGGAACTCGACCGGAGTTACACTGCTTCCTGTTCCAGAGAACTGAGCTGGTTGTTCATCCTTTTGCCTAATGATCATTACATTAGCCCCTTGGTTAAGTTTTCTCAGCGATGTGAAAATAGGCGCATTAAAATTCAGTGGAGCAGATGGATTGGTCTGCATCCCTTCGCTTTGCATAACAGTCGGTTGCACTTGAGCGGTTGCGTGCGGTGTGTTTCCGCTTACTGTTGAAATATTAATGTTAGGCAAGTTCTGATCCAGATTAGCAGTGTTGGGAGTGCTCTGCAGCTGAGCACCCACCCTAGCTGTAAGTCACTCTTCCACTTCTTGAATAGTGGGTGCATCTAGTGCTTGCAGTGTCAAGTCACTGATTTGCTCTTGAAGCCTGTGTATTTCGCCTCGTAGTTTGGTGTCGACGTCGTGAACTGCTAGTCTCACGTTGTTACTGAGCTTAAGGTGCTCTGTAATGACAACCTTCTCCTATCTGTGTTGCAGGAAGTCTACGTCATCCTTCACAATAACATCAAAATGAGTCTTCTGCTCTTCCGCTTCCCTCTGCACTGTGGCGTTGTCTATCGCTAACTCTTCCCTTAAGTTAGCTACATCTCCAGACACGGTTTGTACGGTCGTATCCAGTAGATCTAACCGGCCTTGTACCTCCGTACGGTTTGTCGCAAGGTCGGTTGATTTGTTCGTTAGTCTCCTTATGGTGCCTCACCATGTCTACACGAACTGAAGCTAAGCCTGCTAGTAAGTTAGCATTTGACTCGGCCCTTTGAGTCTCCATATCGCCCTAACTTGTGTGAGCTATTTGTTAACTTCGCTTAGGTCTTCCCTAACTTGGTTCAGGGACGCATTATTATTACCTAGGTCATCTCTCATTTGGGCAAATGAGGCGTTAATATTAGCCATCATCCCATCTAGGATTCATCTTAACGACCCCTCGTCAATCATAATACACTTGTGAAAAAGAGAGGGAATTACCTCCAAAATACAACCACTACACCAATACAGGAAAGTTTGTCCAAGCCGAAAGCCTTCCTGTGAATAAACATCACGAACCACTGCTGGACTCAACGCAAAAAAAAAAACAAGTTACATTACACTGTAAAATACCAACAAGCAAAAACATACGTTACATTTACTAAGTATAGAACATTAACAACTCAAATACCCGCAAAAACATAAGTTACATTTACTAAGTGTAGAGCATTAACAAATCAAATACCTAATGAATTTTAAATACAATATGCTCTACCCCCCTGGTCTAACATCAAGGAATGCCAGGTGGCCATCGAAACAGCTGTACGACTTCTCCATTCGTACAAGTCCAGTTCAACTGCCTATAAACATGACATTACTGATCCTTACAAAAATGAGAAACTGATGGTTTCCGTCAAAACATCGGCCATACCATTTTGGTGCGCCATTTAAAACGAAGTATATGAGCCCGTTAGAGGAGGTGTTCCGGGTACCATCCGTCGAAAAAATGGCACTTCGGAAGACCCCGTCCATCGAACCCAAAACCTCTGAGGATCGGGTGTATTTATTTGTAGGCTTGCTCAGCACGAGGGCTTGATCCAGGGGATCCGGGTCATTTAGCACGGAAACAGTCATAGACGCCAAAATAAATACATCCGAAAAAATACCAAAGCTAGCAATAAAAAGAGATCCAGTCCTAAGTTAGATTCGAGCATGATTTATTCAAGTAAGACTCCTAATCTATTTCCGAGGGTCGAAATTGGCTAATCCGCTAATTTAATTACAATAATGAGTCGTCCCTAGTTTGATGTCAAGGACCCCCGCGAAATCCTAGTTACATGAAAGAATAGCAGAGCAAACTAGGCGCGTAGTACATGAATAATTAACGCGTAGCAAATTTACAAATAAATGACTCGGTATAATTTATATTTAACAGCTAGCAAACCAATCCCTAGGTTAGGATGGTACCACGTCCATATTTAACGTTACATTTAATTTCTACCTAATGCCTATGTGAACGAAAGTGTCACGACTAGATGCGTCGTAAACAAATGCTTATTACCAAATCTAATGATAGTTTGACCACTGACTATCAAAAAAACAATTACATAACACGCTTACGTCTAATAGGAGCAATGGAATAAATACACTTGTGAATAAGTAAGTAAAACACTCTTATGCTAGCCTACCTTCGCGAATTGACATACTGTTTGTAGTCTATCGTTATATCAAGCATGTAAGTTATGTTGGCAAAGCGCAATCACAATTGCGTCTTACAAGCTTTAGATCACGCCGGCTGCAAGTTACTGATTATCGGTCCAGGAGATCCAATGTCGTCGATACAAGTAGTGTCAGCTCATTTAAAGTCATCTCCCACATGGAACTGGATCGAAGTCACGGTGTCGTCAAACAACAAGCAAATGGTTGCAAAGTTATAGCTGGAATTATTTATAACAATCAATTAATCCGTTGGTTAAGGATAATTATGCTCTTGATTTATCAGAAGGTTTAAATGTTATTTAGGTAGTTCTATTAATGACACCAGTCGTAGGCTGCAATATGTGATCTCACTTGAGATTCACTCAAATAACACGATTTCAACAAGGCAACAATAACACAGGTTGGCGCGTCTTACACCAATTGCGTGCGGTACATCGGTCGTCGTAGCCGCAGCTCAAAGAATGCCGGAATAAACCAATAGTAAGGCGGACATTCATTCCGTCCTGCCAAAAACCAAATAATGTGTTCACGGACACAACAATTACACTGGCTAGCCTAATTTATACAAAGCTGGGTCAATTAACATTGATGGTTCAAACCTTTCTGCAACAGGCCAGATGAAGCAAAGTCATCGGCTCAAACATTAAAGGAATTCGCATAAGCGAGCGTTCCCTCACTCATAACAAGTGGTAATAATAATAATAATAATAACAGGTGTTGACAGCCCCCATAGCTGTTCTCCAAAGCAAGGTTATTAATACCTGTGACCTTCAAAATTCCTAGGCTTGTGACATAAGTTAGCAAACAAAAAGTCAATAAAGTCGCCTCTCTCTTGTATCTCGGGTAAATCGGTTGTCAGCTGGTGCGCGCAAGCAAGTCTCATCGCTTCGCGTGCAGCTTTTAGCATAGGAAAGAATTGTGCTTTTAAAATGATCATTATAATCTTGTAGTAGCACGAATTAAAGTCTTGAAGTGCTCTACAGATTATCTAGAAATGTCTCATCACTTCTCTAATAGTGTTCCTTGGGTTAACATTCCCTTCAAAAAGATATAACGTAGAATTAAATTCAAAGAGTACAAATAGTAAGATATAACACTCGTGCTTCTAACTGCACTGACATTCGAAGATATGTCACTCGTTCATTATACATGTAGGATTTGATAGGGTGTGGTTTGGCACTCTCCGCAACAAAAATTAAACATCTAACCTCTGCTACGATGTTTGAAATGATACGTATTTAGTTAGTCCATCAGTCTAACAGTATATGGGTTCGTTCCTCTCGAACTTCACGTGGTAAATAGTACTCACAAAAATGTAAAATAAAGAGTACAAAAACGTTTTCAGCAACGGTCGACTGAAAAAATGATACTGGAATAAGCTCTCGAATTAGATAAGGGACCTAACTATAGGGTGTCCCCTTACACTCTCGGAAGTCTATTTCTCCTGTAGTTAAGATGTATTTTACATGACATAAAATACACTGAAATACATGTGAATTCGCACCTGCCGTATAGTACACGGACTTGTAGTGTCTAACTGAAATATTTCCCAGTGCCAAAGAAAGAAAATACACACATTTCCTACCTATGTGGTCAAATATCGTTGCGTTTCGGCTCAAAAATATGCATTCAACTAGTACCTCAACCTGGACAAACTTCGTACAATAAGCTTACAAGACTCACGGTTACTTTATACAGTAGGTCACCTTCCAGAACTTCCATTGGAAGGGGTTATATGCTTCCAAGGTTCCAAGCATTATAATTGGTAAGGCTATGGATTTAAGCCTGTCCTCGTGGTCCTCTGTTTGCGTCTCGTACATGGTTTGTAGTAGGTAATGTCGACTGGACAATTCCATGGTGCTGGCGTATTCCGTTGGTGTTCCCCTCACATGATGAATTACACCATCATGATACTCTCACAATAAAGTTGAAAAGTAATTAGCACGTGGTGCGTTATGGTGAGCATTGTGGTTAACAAAATTCACTGATTCTAATGAAAAAATAGGATTTGTAAAATGCACAATGGCTCTAGTATTTGCAGGTGGTCAAAGTGCTCTGCTTTACCTGCCACAGATTCTACATGTAAAGTAAGTATTCTCTCAAAGAAATATTTGATACATGAGCCTAGGCGGGCTCAATATTAAACAGCATTGTCTGTATACTATGTATTCAGACTGCATGATACTTCATCACTAGTTAGAACTCTGCATCACCTTACGTTGGGAAATTAAATGCTATTCAATCGGTCAACACGATTGAACCCACATTGTAACGGGTGTCATTCCTTAAACCTGAGAAAAATTATATGAGATTACATAATTCCCTGTGGACAAATGTTTAGAAAAAGGAGATATGCCACAGTGCTTGAGGTACTCCAAAGTTAATATTCTCTAAAACGGAAAGGTAACACAAAAGATCCCAACTCATATCGAGGTATCGCACTAGAGATCGACGGTTCCAAACTGTTCACTAAAATCCTATGTAATAAATTGACCGAGTTGGTTGATACCTCTATTCCGGACTTTCAATTTGGCTTTAGAAGGGGAAGATCAACTCTCCATGCAGTAAGCAATTTGTTGGCTGACATAGATGATGTCTTAAGAAATGAATAGGGAAAATTCTTCGCAGTTTTCAAAGACTTTAATAAGGCTTTCGACTTACTGGATAGGGGAGTACTTATCACGAAATTAGAAAGCTTTATAGGACGGGAAATCTATCTTGCCATACTCATCCGAGACATATTATCTGACACGAGATGTCATAGAAGATGGCATTACAACAACCAGTGTCATAACCCAAATAAACAGTGTACTACAGGGTCCCGTATTTTTCAGTATCGTAACAGCCAATATGACAAGCTTCACTAATGGGATGGATAAGAAGATCGTTGTATACTAGTATGTTGATTACATTGTCATAGGATGATCAATCCTAAAAGACGTCTAAGATGCGATCGATAGACTCTCGGAATTGGCAATGGAAAATAAGTTTACATTCCTAACTAAAAAGGAATACTGTGCCCATATCCATTATTGCCTTTTGGAGATCATAGACACATATTCTGAGTCCGGGCGCAATGTTTGAATAGCGCGCGGCTTTTGTTCTCGAAGGTATTCGAAGCTTCATGCAGGCAACAGAGAGGTTAGTGACGCGTGCCGCGTCATCATCAAGGCTATATTTTGATTAATTAGTTCCCGATTTTATGGAAACATGGAATGCTTATCATTTTACTGGCACGGGAAAAAGGAGAAGAATGGGCAATATCAGAAGAAAATCGGATCAGCGGAAGCCGAGATATGAGCAGTTTAGTGATAGAGGATTTCTCCCACTGTGACGTCAGAGGATAGCTCCGTGCAGTTTAAATTGAGGGCCCGGCCAGACTCAAGGTACAGTAATATTCACATCTCCGCAGCGCGTGGTCGCTCAGACATTACATTTCAGTTCTTCATAGCGCATGGTCGCTCAGACAGTACATTTCAGTTCTTCACAGCGCATGGTCGCTACTACTTCACCGAGTGTGATCTTCGCAGTACATGGTTACTGACACTACGCTACAGTTTATACTTAGGCGCATGGTCGTTGAGAGAGTATATTTCAGTTCTTCATAGCGCATGGCCGCTACTACTTCACCGAGTGAGATCTTCGCAGTACATGGTTACTGACACTACGCTACAGTTTATACTTAGGCGCATGGTCGCTGAGACAGTACATTTCAGTTCTTCATAGCGCATGGTCGCTACTACTTCACCGAGTGAGATCTTCGCAGTAAATGGTTACTGACTCTACGCTACTGTTTATACTAAGGCGCATGGTCGCTCAGACAGTACATTTCAGTTCTTCATAGCGCATGGTCGCTACTACTTCACCGAGTGAGATCTTCGCAGTACATGGTTACTGACACTACGCTACTGTTTATACTTAGGCGCATGGTCGCTGAGTCAGTACATTTCAGTTCTTCATAGCGCATGGTCGCTACTACTTCACCGAGTGAGATCTTCTCAGTACATGGTTACTGACACTACGCTACTGTTTATACTTAGGAGCATGGTCGCTCATACAATACATTTCAGTTCTTCGTAGCGCATGGTCGCTACTACTTCATCGAGTGAGATCTTCGCAGAACATGGTTACTGACACTACGCTACTGTTTATACTTTGGCGCATGGTCGCTCAGACAGTACATTTCAGTTCTTCATAGCGCATGGTCGCTACTACTTCACCGAGTGAGATCTTCGCATTACATGGTTAATGACACTAGGCTACTGTTTATACTTAGACGCATATTCGCTGAGACAGTACATTTCAGTTCTTCATAGCGCATGGTCGCTACTACACCGAGTGAGATCTTCGCAGTACATGGTTACTGGCACTACGCTACTGTTTATACTTAGGTGCATGGTCGCTGAGACAGTACATTTCAGTTCTTCATAGCGTAGGGTCGCTACTACTTCACCGAGTGAGATCTTCGCAGTACATGTTTACTGACACTACGCTACTGTTTATACTTAGGCGCATGGTCGCTCAGACAGTACATTTCAGTTCTTCATAGCGCATGGTCGCTACTAGTTCACCGAGTGAGATCTTCGCAGTACATGGTTACTGACACTACGCTACTGTTTATACTTAGGCGCATGGTCGCTGAGACAGTACATTTCAGTTCTTCATAGTGCATGGTCGCTACTACTTCACCGAGTGGGATCTTCGCAGTACATGGTTACTGACACTACGCTACAGTTTATACTTAGGAGCATGGTCGTTGAGAGAGTATATATCAGTTCTTCATAGCGCATGGCCACTACTTCTTCACCGAGTGGGATCTTCGCAGTACATAGTTACTGACACTACGCTACAGTTTATACTTAGGCGCATGGTCGCTGAGACAGTACATTTCATTTCTTCATAGCGCATGGTCGCTACTACTTCACCGAGTGAGATCTTCGCAGTAAATGGTTACTGACTCTACGCTACTGTTTATACTTAGGCGCATGGTCGCTCAGACAGTACATTTCAGTTCTTCATAGCGCATGGTCGCTACTACTTCACCGAGTGAGATCTTCGCAGAACATGGTTACTGACACTACGCTACGTTTTATACTTTGGCGCATGGTCGCTCAGATAGTACATTTCAGTTCTTCATAGCGCATGGTCGCTACTACTTCACCGAGTGAGATCTTCGCAGTACATGGTTACTTACACTACGCTACTGTTTATACTTAGGCGCATGGTCGCTGAGTCAGTACATTTCAGTTCTTCATAGCGCATGGTCGCTACTACTTCACCGAGTGAGATCTTCGCAGAACATGGTTACTGACACTACGCTACGTTTTATAATTTGGCGCATGGTCGCTGAGACAGTACATTTCATTTCTTCATAGCGCATGGTCGCTACTACTTCACCAAGAGAGATCTTCGCAGTACATGGTTACTTACACTACGCTACTGTTTATACTTAGGCGCATGGTCGCTGAGTCAGTACATTTCGGTTCTTCATAGCGCATGGTCGCTACTACTTCACCGAGTGAGATCTTCTCAGTACATGGTTACTGACACTACGCTACTGTTTATACTTAGGAGCATGGTCGCTCATACAATACATTTCAGTTCTTCGTAGCGCATGGTCGCTACTACTTCATCGAGTAAGATATTCGCAGAACATGGTTACTGACACTACGCTACGTTTTATACTTTGGCGCATGGTCGCTCAGATAGTACATTTCAGTTCTTCATAGCGCATGGTCGCTACTACTTCACCGAGTGAGATCTTCGCAGTACATGTTTACTGACACTACGCTACTGTTTATACTTTGGCGCATGGTCGCTCAGACAGAACATTTCGGTTCTTCATAGCGCATGGTCGCTACGACTTCACCGAGTGAGATATTCGCAGTACATGGTTACTGACACTACGCTACTGTTTATACTTGGGCGCATGGTCGCTCAGACGGTACATTTCAGTTCTTCATAGCGCTTGGTCGCTACTACTTCACCGAGTGAGATCTTCGCAGTACATGGTTACTGACACTACGCTACTGTTTATACTTAGGCGCATGGTCGCTGAGACAGTACATATCAGTTCTTCATAGCGCATGGTCGCTACTACTTCACCGAGTGAGATCTTCGCAGTAAATGGTTACTGACACTACGCTACTGTTTATACTTAGGCGCATGGTCGCTCAGACAGTACTGAACCCTTGCAAAGAAGCTTATGAGACTCAGTTTATGGGGGTGTAACAGTCCATATCGTAAGTTGTTGTTAAAGCGCTTCATTAACATTCAGGGTAACATATAACAAAATAACATGCAGGAAAAAGTGAAGCCAGGGTTATAACTAATGAATTTAATAACAGGTCAGCTATTTACAAAAAGAATTAACAAACAAAACTCCCATAATGACTCCCACTGAATAAATTAAATTTGCCAAAATTAGGCCAAATCTCAGGAGAGATTATTACTCGGACCAAATGTCCCAAGAAAAGAATCAACAATAATGACAATGTGTGCGCGAGTGCTGTTCTACATGCTTCACTATGAGTACAATTGAATGCATGATTCGTCATCATCCTGAATAAACTTTCAGAAGACGAATCCGCATTACTTAGAACTAGACAGACGCGGGGAACAACTATACAACACTTAAAACTAAACCGACACCTCCTACACTTAAAGTAAACAACACAATAATTTCCGCATGAAATTGGAATCAAAACTGCCATAGCAAAACATTACTGCCTAAAAATTGGGACTTCTCACACAAATCAACACAAGTACGTTAACATGTGACCAACAAAACAAATACACATATGACCGCCGTCATTTTTGCAAGTATACTACCACTACGCCACACGGGCGTCACACTAAAATTACATGAACTGAGTCATAAACAATCACTAGGCTCAAAGCCAACATTTACATTATTAACACAACATTCCATCCATACGACATGCAATAATCCGTCACAGACATGGCGAACTCCCCAATTAATTATGGTTCAAAATAACCATCATAAAGAACAGGTTTGCTAAATGAAAGCTTAAAGGGGCCAGTCGGAAAATAGGACTGCCTAACAGAATAAGTCACCAGGCTAGACGGGCGATTCGTGGAAATCTGCATATCTGTCAACCCACGTGTCAAAATAACCTCGACCTCCCAAGGCACGGGATCCAGTCTCGAAGAAGCGTGCCCCAAAGCACAATAATACGTGTGTGTGTGTGTGTCAGAAAAAAATATATCTCAGCATTTCCCCTAGGAAATCCAAGAATCAGCATATGGACAAGGAACAGCGGTCTCCTCAGAGCACCCTGCCTTTCCATCAAAATACAACAACAACAAAATATGAGGGCGGTAGGACCTCTACCCCTCTTCACGTAGAATCAAAACACACACCTGACACAATAACACACACAGGATCACTCGTATGGGTTTGACAGACCCTGAAATAAAATGACATGAATATATTCCACCAGCTGGCGCCTTCGTCCTATACCAGTGACTAATAAACCTGAAAAGGACTCAAAAAAAATCTAAAAATTTAGAACTAAGGTGTTCTACAATTACATCTTAATTTGTTGTGCTCGGCAACCCTAATATGAATAATAACCTGTTCAGCAAACATCTTACAGTAATTACCTGCCTTTCCTATCAAAAATATGAACTTTAATAAAGCACCACTTATCGAATGTAACGGGTTTCGCATTCGCATGGATAAAAATCACGTACACGCGCCGTGCACATTAAATATGACTCCAAAGAAAAATAAATACACAACAAACAACTTTGGCCACGCGCCAACGTACATTTAAAACATTTAGTGTCGGTACAAGAATAACACTCTAAAACAAGAAAAAGACTAAAATGAACTATTTACAAAGTTCCCCCGCCAATCTAACTACATATTGAATAATCATTTTTTGTACATCAACGTATCAGCTTGTAGAACATATGACTTGCATCACGGCCCATTTCCCTACGGGAAATTAGCCTTCCATCGTTGTCTTCGTAGAAGCGTTGGACATCAGTCCAGCTCCTGACCACACGTTGGACATCTTGGTGTAGTCTCTTTGGAAGAAAAGTTCAATGTTATTATAATTTGACCTGGCTATAATCGCTTGTGAGTTACTAATTTCGCCCACGTTAGTCCTATGCGATTAATCAACGAAGACTTTCCCTAGCTCTCGCTTACACACGCACAATACAACACTTGAAAAAATACAGTAAAAATTTACATGAAATGTACACTTCAAAACCCATCGTCACTGGCTTGACAATACAAGTTTTAAATCTGCCTAACTCGCAGTCTTTATCTCGCTCGGTAATCTCTACTGCTCTGCGTGGACCTTCGGTCGGGTTGAGCGCTAATTGGAATGTTACTCAAGTCTTGCCCCTAAGAGTTGAAAATAGTTGTCTTCAAGATAATATTAGAGTACTAAAGTCGCCACGCAAACTGGCGTGAAGTTAGCTCACCAGAGCTCAAAACGTTAGACTTCAAATAATATCAGAGCTTTTAAAAATCACTACGCAAACTGGCGTGAAGTTAGCTCACCAGAGCTCAAACAGATAGACTTCAAATAATATTAGAGCGTTATAATTACTACGCAAACTGGCGTGAAGTTAGCTCACCAGAGCTCAAAACGAAATACATCGAATAGCGTCTCGTCGATCAGGTGGAGTGGGGTGAATTAAGAAATATTTTCTAGAGTTTTCATCTCTCACACACGGGACTAGTGTCAATCCTCATCATTTAATTCAAAGGTCTCAGCGCACTCATGCGGAGATAATTCGGATTTGCGGTTCTTTAGATAATCAGTTCTGCGCGCTTTTTACCAGTGACGCCACCCATCGCGTGGTTTTGGCTTGGTCTCTCCTGATTGGGTGATTCAATCGTAGGTCGGTTGCAAGAAACTCGTGACCATCCCCTTATGACTCCAATTCTGGTGCATGTTGTTACACAATTTGGCCTTGAACTCAGCTTACCCGGCCGTTTTCAAGAATAGCTACCAAGCTCTGTTTCTGTGGCAATCATTGCAACACGCTAACTTGCCTTCCTCTTTGTCACCATCCATAAGTACTGCCTGGGCCGCAGTAATAATAATAATAAATCATGAATACTTATTTATCGCAGATCAATAAGGGTTCATTTATCCTCAGCAAGGTTTGGAAATTCGAAGCAAGTGATTGATTTGGATTTCAAAAACAATATCCACAGTAGTAACAACAACATCTCTTTAGTATCTCGCTCAGCTGCTTGAGTGTACACTCCACTGACCCAATTAGTGTGCCCGCTCCTTGCCGGAATGCCATTCATACGTCTCGCTAGACCTCCCCTTCTCCTCACGTGATTACCACTCCTGCCGTCTCAGCTGTCTTGTTGTTTACAAACAAAGCACGCTCTCTCCCCAGGTGCTCCACGGCCACGTACATTTGAGTGTTGGCTCTCAAAATAAAATCTGCAATAATGATTCTGCACATATAATCCTGCTTATTCATCAAATGGTTCTCTTCGGTAATATGGTTTTAAGTTGGCGCTATTGAAGACAGATTTAGCACCAGTGCTCACTTCTTCAAGCCTGTAAGCATTGTTACCCAGATTCTTAATGACACGGAACGGGCCAATAAATTTTGGACAGAATTTTGCAAACACTTTGTTTTTGGGATCAGATATCGGTGGTCTACGAACAAGCACTAGTTCCTGTTCCTGTAATTCACGGTGAAACTTCTTTCCTCTGTACCTTCTCAGTCTTCGGTCCGCTTGGTTCCTCATGTGCTCTCTCGTTCGCTGAATTCGCAACTCATGCGCTAATAGTGGATCCCTTGGACATGGAATAATCTTGTCCCACGATCTCTCTGGCAACCTGTTGTGGTGTACAATTAGTGGAACTTGTCCCGTCGATTCGTGCTTAGTGGTGTTCATGCACATCTCAATATCTCCTACTTTGTCAACCCACTTATTATGATCGTTAGGAATCATTACTCTGTAGTACTTGGCAACACAGCGAATCGTTCTCTCGCTCGGATTCCCACAAGGATGACGAATGCTCGAAAATATATGTTTTATTCCCAGGCTCTCTAGACCTTGTCTAAGAACATTGCTCGTGAAATAAGTACCATGGTCTGATAAAATGGATTCCGGCTTCCCAAGCATCGGAATAACTTTGTTCTGAATTCTACTGAGGACTTGTTTTGATGTCTTCTTCTGGATGGGACATAACACTACCATCTTTGTAAATACATCGACACACACCAGAAGGTGTCGGCATCCACGTTTCCCTTTAACCAGAGGGCCAAAACAGTCGATAGCGAGCATCTCGCATGGTTTTTGTGGTAATAGTGGTCTTGGAGGTTGTTTCATAATGAAGTTGTTTGGTTTAGTGCGCTGGCACACGTCACAAGTTCTTATTACTTCCACAATGGTGAATCGCATCTTAGGCCAAGTAAAAGTCTCCCCGATCGTAGCTTCTGTCTTGTCCGTGCCGATATGTTCTAGGCTCTCGTGGACATGCCACGTCAATCCTCTCAGTAGTGATGCTGGAACTAGGATTCGCAGTTTGGTATGATGCTCATCCACGTACTTATGCAAAAGGTTATTTAAGTAGTGAAATCTCGCTTCTTTAGCACGGGCTTCTCGGTATTCAGGTGACTCTGGTTGTAATTCCTTCCTGTAGAACTTGATCATCATCATCATCCATGGGTCTGCTTCTTGCTCCGTCCGAATTTCCTTTAGTTTCTCCAAATACTCGCGAGCCTTAGGTGTTAGTGTTATATGGTGAACTTCCGCTGTTAGCTCGTTCTCATCTTCTGGATTCCTGCTCAAGGCATCTGGTATGATGTTCATCCTTCCAGGGCAATGCTCTATTGTAATGTCAAACTGCTGTATGTAGATGGACCAACGCGTAACTCTCTCACTTGCCATCGTCGTCTTGAATAGAAATGTCAGTGCATGATGGTCGGTTCTGACAACAATGGAATAACCGAAAATCATCTTGCGCCATTGTTGGAGAGAATATAAAATCGCTAACAGCTCAAGCTCCGTCACAGTATAGTTCCTCTCGTGCTTCCTCAATTTACGACTCGTAAATGCCAAATATGATCTCTTCTTGGGTTCTTCAGCGTCCTCTTGGTACAACATAGCACCGATACCAATCAATGAAGCATCTGCTTGAATAATAAATTTCTTCTCGAAGTCTGGATACCCTAGCTTCACACAGTTTTCCAGTAAGTCTTTCGTAGCTCTAAAGGACCTGTCGCACTCCTCATTCCACGACCATCGGTTTGACTTCTTTAACATCTCTTGCATAGGTGCTACTGTTTCCGTGTATCCAGGACACTTCTCTTTGAAGAAACCTGTCACTCCCAAAAACGCTCTTACATGTTTGACTTTAGTTGGTGTGGGAAATTTCTTGATTGCATCAATTTTCGCTGGATTAGGTCTCACGCCCTCAACATCAATTATATGACCCAAATACAGAATCTCGCTCTGGCAAAAGTGTGATTTCTTTAGATTAATTTTGAAGTTCATGGTTCTCAAGTTATCCAGAAGTTTGTTTAGGTTTACCAAGTGTTCCTCCATTGTTTCAGAAGCAATTAATATGTCGTCAACATATCTCGTAGTGAAGATCTTGACCTCCTCAGTCAGATTCCTATCTAGTGCTCTTATCAGTGCACATCCAGCTGTTTTTACACCAAAGGGCATCCGAGACCAGATATAACTTTGGTTATCGAATAAAAATCCCGTCAATAGTTCGGATTTTTCTTCAAGTTCAAGATGGTGGAAACTATTTGTCAAGTCGACACTCGAATAAATCTTCTTCCCACGGAAGCCCTTCAAAACATCCTTGATCCTAGGTGCTTGGTCATGCTCAACTAGCAGTTTACTGTTCAAAACCCGCGCGTCTAGGCATAACCTAATTGATCCATTTGGCTTGGCCACAGCCAATATTGCGTTCAGGTACGGGGTTGCTGCTTTCCTTATCATGCCGGAATCTAATAAATTATTAATGATGTCCTTCACCTGAGCAAAATGTTTCTCTGGGATCGGGTACAATTTACTTTTAAATGGGGTCCAGTCAGTAACTTGCATGGCATATTGGAAATTCAAAACTTTTCCAGGGATGGTGTCAAAAGCTCCTTTATGAAATCTAAAAATTTCTTCCAGTTTTCTTCTATCAGGTTCCCCTACTATTGCCTCCTTAAGCCGCTCCTGAAGTAGAATTTCAAATTTGGATCCGCTAATTTCTTCTTCCGCCAAATGTACCCAAAGTTCCTGCGAAATATCTCGGCTGTCAATTTCAACTACTGCTGTCTGGCTTACTCGCTCCTCCGTCAAGTTCTTTTCACTAATCGCCTCATTAGTGCATTCTTCAACGACCCAAGTATTCGCCTCTCTCTCTAGTGGACTCTCTTCCATGTTTAAACCCACGTGATTCAACCCCTCAACTTGTTTGAAACTTACAGTGTTTTTATGTAAGTCAATTACAGCATGAAAATCACAGATAAAGTTGGCTCCCAAAATGATGTTATAATTCATTTTCGGTATGACAATGAATGTTTGCGAAAATGTGTGGTTTAATATTTCCAGGTCTAAATACGCTTGCTGCTTACAACTTATGGTCTTGCCAGGAATGACCCCTCTGACTTTCATTAACGGGACAGGCATAATTGGAACAGTTTGTTTACTTCTGATTTCTTTTAACAATACCTCTGTGACTAGGCTCACCTGGCAACCTGTGTCAATTAAGCATCTCACCCTCATACCTCCAATATGTGCGTAAATAATCGGCAATTGTCTGATGATATTTTCTCGGTCCTTCACCACTTCCTCCAGGCAATCGTCCGGGAATGCTACCCACTCTTCTATATTAGCAACAATCAGCTCTTCCCGCTCCCTGGCGTCCTTTATTTTCAGGCTATCAGGTTTTGGTTCATTTGAGTTTTTTTTATCCCGGGACCCATTCGTTGAGTTCCGCCGGTTGTCATCGCGCCTCTCTTGCTGCCGTAATAAACTTTCCGCCCCCTCTCCTTGATGATTATCCGGGCTCTGTCTATTCGCCATTGCACGCCCCCACTTCTCTTTCTCCGTCTCTTCGGCGTGTAACTGATCTAAATACTTCTGCGATTCGACGTACCGCTCATCCCAATTGTTGCGATAGTCTCCCCGATTATCTTGGCGATAGTTCCTCGTGTTATTCCACCTGCCATCTCCATTCCTTTGGCAAGGTCTACCCTGCCTTTGGTTTCCCCTCCAATTGGTGTATTCCCGCTGGTACGTCCATTGATTTTGCTGGTTTTGATTGTTTTGGTTATAGTTATCTCGGCGATTCTGAAAATTTCGATTATTCTGGTTGAATTGATTACGGCCATCATAGTCTTGCCGTCTCGGTGTAAACTGCGTTCCCGTAGATTGGGTTTTTATTTGGTTCCCCTGGTTGTGACTAGTTTGGTGTCCCTGAACCACTTCTGCCATGTTGACACATTCCATGTTTCTCCTCCCTGTCTGTGGACTAACCATACTTGTCTCGTCTAGATGGCGGAGTAACTCTTCGGCCTGCACTGCGGTCTTAATATTTCCAGCTACTAACAGCTGTTGAATGTTCATAGGAAGTTGTTTCCCGATGGTTAGAACCATGTTTTCTTCACTAGGGGGGGTCGTCAAAATCGCGGAATTTAACCAGCTGTAGGCTGAAGAATTCTGAAAATCTGGTCGGATGCGTGCTGTGATATTTTCTAGTGTACAGATCCATTCTTAATCCCTGCTGCAAAGAAGGACTCCAGAACTTCTTTAAGAACGCTTCTCTGAATTGTGCCATGTCGGTCGGTGAATGTATATTTAAAGCTCAAGAACCAGATTAAGCTTGGGCCTTCTAAAAACTTTTCCACGAGTCGCAACTGTTTTGCGGGACTGATATTTTGATCCTTAAAATAGTCATCCAACTGACGTAAAAAAAAAGCTTTGGGAGTGGTTCCTGTGTGCTCCCTGAATTTATCGGGTTTGAAATCATTCCCCCTAAGGACCTGAATTACTTGGGCGGGTGCCAAGTCGGGTTGCGGTGTGGACGTCTCTCCCCTGTACTGTTGGAATGCGTTGCTCGTTAATTTAGGACTTTGACCTCGGCTGTTATCCTCAGCCAACTTCATGCCCCCCGGACTTCCAATGCTTTCCTGCTTGCCTACTACATTTTCTGCCGAAAATAATGTTGCGTTCTCTAATGATCTGATTTCATTTTTAGCCTACTTTTCCTCATTTTGCAAAAATGAGGAAAAGTAAGACTTATGAGATCGGGCAAATGTGTGTCTGTCTGTCTGTCTGTCTGTCCTTCTGTCTGTCTGGCTGGCTGTGTGTGTGTGTCCCCCCATCAACTCCTAAACGGCTGCAGCAATCGAAATAAAATTTGGTAGGAGTAAAGATCTATACCTGAGTATCTCACGGCCATATTTGAAAATGATGTCAGTGCTACCAATTGCTAAAAAATCGCAATTGAAATTTGAGCTCCATGTTGGATATCTTGGAAAGTATGAATGGGAGCTATTTCAAAATTGGCACACGTACAGATCATAATATTTCAGTTTAATTTCCAGGAGGCCAAACATGGCAGTGTTGCCAAAATGATTATAAGCCTCCTGATAGGTCCAATTTTTAAATGCATATAACTTGTACACTATCAAGTGGAATTCAACCAAATTTCGTATGTTGTATGTGTACATAACCAGATATGACTGAGCGTATTCTTAAGATCTACCAGGGCTGCCAACTGTTAATAAATGCTCCTAATTTATTTTATCCAAATACCAATATATCAGAAAGTATGCAAGCCGACAGCTTTAAACTATGCACACGTATAGTACCTGACATTCTATATTAATTTGGAGTAACTTATATACGTCAGTGCTACCAACATGATTCTAAGCCTGCTGACAGGTCCAACTTTAAATACATGTAACTTCCATACTATCATTTTGATTTCAAGCGAATTTCGTATGTGCTATGTGAACCATAACAGATATGACTATGCGTATTCTAAGGAGCAACCAGGGCTGCCAACTGTTAATATGTGCTGTCCCTATTTTTGTTACCCTAATATCAATATATCAAAAAGTATGCAAGCCAATAGCTCTAAATTTTGCACACGTATAGTACCTGGCATTCCAGACGTATTTGGAGTAACTAATATACGTCAGTGCTGCCAACATGATTCTAAGCCTGCTGATAGGCCCAATTTTAAAATGCATGTAACTTCTATACTAACTAATGGATTTGATTCAAAATTGGCACAACAATAGATCATATTATTTCAGATTATTTCTGACCAATACATGCATGACATTGTTGCCAACATGATTTTACGCGCGCTGTTAGATCCAATGTTTAACTGCATGTAACGTCCATGCTATCCAGTGGACTTCAACCAAATTTTGTATTTAGTACCGTAAGAGACGGAACTAAGAATATATTCAGTCATCGGGGCTGCCAACTGTAGTGCTCTATTAGGATACACTATGCCAGGTATACAGTATTTCGAACTAATTGGAAATTTCGATATTAGCAAATTAATTTCGTCATTATTCTAAATAGGTTCATATTCTGTAGAATAATCATTGGCATGAAAAGTAGGCTGTATAGTTCTTCACGGAACTTCTTGTTAATTATGAGATCTGTGTGTTCTTGAAGTTTGGATTTTACGTTTTCCTCCAAAGCCTGTACTCTCGAATTGTATTCACCTAAGCGCTTTAAAATTGTCAGCCTGTCTTCCTTCGTTTCGTTGACCTGCTGCTGTTGTTCCACAATTTGGCCTTGAACTCAGCTTACCCGGCCGTTTCCAAGAATAGCTACCAAGCTCTGTTTCTGTGGCAATCATTGCAACACGCTAACTTGCCTTCCTCTTTGTCACCATCCATAAGTACTGCCTGGGCCGCAGTAATAATAATAATAAATCATGAATACTTATTTATCGCAGATCAATAAGGGAGTACATTTCAGTTCTTCATAGCGCATGGTCGCCACTACTTCATCGAGTGAGATCATCGCAGTACATGGTTACTGATACTACGCTACTGTTTATACTTAGGCGCTTGGTCGCTCAGACAGTACATTTCAGTTCTTCATAGCGCATGGTCGCTACTACTTCACCGAGTGAGATCTTCGCAGTACATGGTTACTGACACTACGCTACTGTTTATACTTAGGCGCATGGTCGCTGAGACAGTACATTTCAGTTCTTCATAGCGCCTGGTCGCTACTACTCCACCGAGTGAGATCTTCGAAGTACATGGTTACAGACACTACGCTACTGTTTATACTTAGGCGCATGGTCGCTGACACTGTACATTTCAGTTCTTCATAGTGCATGGTCGCTACTACTTCGCCGAGTGAGATCTTCGCAGTAAATGGTTACTGACACTACGCTACTGTTTATACTTAGGCGCATGGTTGCTCAGACAGTACATTTCAGTTCTTCATAGCGCATGGTCGCTACTACTTCACCGAGTGAGATTTTCGCAGTACATGGTTACTGAAACTACGCTACAGTTTATACTTAGGCGCATGGTTGCTCAGACAGTACATTTCAGTTCTACATAGCGCATGGTCGCTACTACTTCACCGAGTGAGATCTTCGCAGTACATGGTTACTGACACTACGCTACTGTTTATACTTTGGCGCATGGTCGCTGAGACAGTACATTTCAGTTCATCATAATGCATGGTCGCTTCTTCTTCGCCGAGTGAGATCTTCGCAGTAAATGGTTACTGACACTACGCTACTGTTTATACATAGGCGCATGGTTGCACAGTATATTTCAGTTCTTCATAGCGCATGGTCCCTACTACTTCACCGAGTGAGATCTTCGCAGTATATGGTTACTGACACTACGCTACTGTTTCTACTTACGCGCATGGTCGTTCAGACAGTACATTTCAGTTCTTGATAGTGCATGGTCGCTACTACTTCGCCGAGTGAGATATTCGCAGTAAATGGTTACTGACACTACGCTACAGTCTATACTTAGGCGCATGGTCACTCAGACAATACATTTCAGTTCTTCATAGCGCATGGTCGCTACTACTTCATCGAGTGAGATCTTCGCAGAACATGGTTACTGACACTACGCTACTGTTTATACTTAGGCGCATGGTCGCTGACACTGTACATTTCAGTTCTTCATAGTGCATGGTCGCTACTACTTCACCGAGTGAGATCTTCGCAGTACATGATTACTGACACTACGCTACTCTTTATACTTCGGCGCATGGTCGCTGAGACAGTTCATTTCAGTTCTTCATAGCGCATGATCGCTACTACTTCACCGAGTGAGATCGTCGCAGTACATGGTTACTGACACTACGCTACTGTTTATACTTAGGCGCATGGTCGCTTAGACAGTACATTTCGGTTCTTCATAGCGCATGGTCGCTACTACTTCACCGAGTGAGATATTCGCAGTACATGGTTACTGACACTACGCTACTGTTTATAATTAGGCGCATGGTCGCTTAGACAGTACATTTCGGTTCTTCATAGCGCATGGTCGCTACTACTCCACCGAGTGAGATCTTCGCAGTACATGGTTACTAACACTACGCTACTGTTTATACTTAGGCGCATGGTCTCTGAGACAGTACATTTCAGTTCTTCATAGCGCATGGTCGCTACTACTCCACCAAGAGAGATCTTCGCAGTACATGGTTACAGACACTACGCTACTTTTTATACTTAGGCGCATGGTCGCTGAGACAGTACATTTCAGTTCTTCATAGCGCATAGTCGCTACTACTTCACCGAGTGAGATCTTCGCAGTACATGGTTACTGACACTACGCTACTGTTTATAATTAGGCGCATGGTCGCTTAGACAGTACATTTCGGTTCTTCATAGCGCATGGTCGCTACTACTTCACCGAGTGAGATCTTCGCAGTACATGGTTACTGACACTACGCTACTGTTTATACTAAGGCGCTTGGCCGCTCAGACAGTACATTTCAGTTCTTCATTGCGCATGGTTGCCACTACTCCACCGAGTGAGATCTTCGCAGTACATGGTTACTGACACTACGCTACTGTTTATACTTAGGCGCATGGTCGCTGAGACAGTACATTTCAGTTCTTCATAGCGCATGGTCGCTACTACTTCACCGAGTGAGATCTTCGCAGAAATGGTTACTGACACTACGCTACTGTTTATACTTAGACGCATGGTCGCCGTTACTTCATACTTTGAAACATTGGACCAAGTGATTGTCAAATGTGTTAGTCATTTTTTCGTACAGTGGAACTTAGAATATTTTTCAAAGGTACTATTTCTTGTGATAGGCATTAACATGCAGTCAACTCTTTGTGAATTTCAACTGCGTCAGGACATTGGTAGACTTAGTCTACAAAGCCACATTTAATTATTTGGAGTATTTTACTTCCAACTCTCCTGAGACAAGCTTTATCCTGGCAACAGAAAGAACAACCACGACATCATATCAATACTTTATTAGATACCAGTCTTGCTTGGTAAGATCACTTAGCCGATGTTGGGACCAGCTGTGTCTAACGCTGTCTGGTGAATGCATAATTCCAACCATAGGGTCATCAAGAACATCAAGTCTTTACCACAGAAAAATAAGATTGTATGAGTATCGAAATCGTACTGAATGTGTCACTGTTGCGTCTATGTTACGTGTGGTATTTCTTACCTTGGATCTCAAATATCAAGCACCTTTATGCAAATGGCCACAGCTATTAGAACATTCATCATGAACATTATTATTCAAGAATATTTCGAAGCAACGAAGAAACTAGCCGTTATATCTTGCTAGACTGATTGCGGGTAGAAAATGGAGGCCGATATAAAGATATCAGTAATGAATGTGATCGTAAAAATTGGTAGTAAACTCATTGGAGGAGCTTACTAGCTTCCTAGTCTTCCAGTTAGATAACAAGCAATGTGATGATTATAATAATAATGTGTGACATGAATAATATTATTGTGTGTGGAAATAGTTCAATTTTGTCATTCAAATTGTGCAATTAAGTCGCAGGAATGAAGTCGTCGTTACGTGTAGCATGAACCATTGTGAGGATTAGATGGCTTTTAGAAAATATGTTGAAAAATATGGAAGTAAAAATATATAATTACGAATCACACTTTTGTCGAGTTAGATAACCAATGGTTATTACATACAGCCATCACAGTGATGTTTCACATTTGATTTTTCTCGTGTTCTACAGATATTTTCCCAGTACTTGTCAACCCGAGTTTATTGCAGATAAACCTTTGAGTTCAACGATACCTTGCCGTTTGTCAAATACAAAATGTGATCAGGTGATTATTGACACATTAATAGAACGGGCCGGTGCTAAAGATTATATTGTAATTTAATGAACATCCACTACCATTACAAGGATATTTGTGATCCTATTGAAGTTATAAATATTATAAAAGTATAAAATTTTGTAAACATTATTATTTTCATATTCTGCTGAAGAATAATAATTTTGGTGATAGTATTTGTTACTATTTTTGATGAGAATTTTCAGTATGATATTTTCAATAATTTGAAAGCTTTATGTTTGAATGATTTAGTTAACATTTGGATTAATCTTTTGGTTAATATTTTGATCCATGAATTTATAGTTTAGTCATGCACTCATGATTATTATTTTCGTATCGAGAACAGAGCATGTAATAAATATTTTGCTCACCATCGAAGTTCTTCGAATCCATGCTCATAGTGTTTAGACATGCTTATTTAATGATGCTCTGATGTCCTTCAAATTGTTATTTTTGTAATTAATGATATTTATTGTACCGATTTTGAAAGCAAGTGATGATGTTTGGAAAGTGATAGTTTTTCGATTAAACTAATGAAGTTATAAACAGAGTGATTTTTGACAAACAAGTGAATCAGTTAAAAAAATCTTTCAACAAGTGAATACTAGTCAAGTAGGATTCAGGCTTGACGATTGAATTTGGCCTGAACAACCTACCGTTGTATATAAAATATTTGAACAAAGCCAACATGACTGATATTCTGGCTTTTGTTCAAATCCAACAGTATTCATGAGTTGATAGTTCTGTTTTTTTATAAAGTGTATGAATCTTTTCATGCATTCTCAATGCTTTTATGGCATTCTTTTAGATTCAATTTTAAATTATAAATAAAATGAGATTCTTTTATGAAATGTGGTATTTTCAAAGTCTCCCTTCTATCCTTATTGTTGCATCGAGCCGAAAATCAGTAAAGCATTTTTAGATCTTGTTTGTTATTGTAATTTTAACCCATATGGCGCCCTGAGATGTTTAGATTCTCGTGCTGACTGATTTTTGGTAAAGTGCATAAGTGGTCGTTGGACTTCGGTCTAATCGGGCACATGAAATAAGATAGAAAATAGAAATGGCTTCGAACGTGGTGACCGAATTTAATTTTGAATAGATATTTTGGGATCTGGAAGATGTCTGGTATGGATAAATAAGTTGATATTAAACCCAATTAGTGGGAAACTTAAAAATTAGTTTGGATTAAAATTTAGTATGGTTCTGATTGTTATACAATGGCTTATGCATTGGGGTGTGAAGTACATTCTTTAGATTTCGTTCGATAGTCTGGAAATACACAATTTCATAGCATCCAGGTGGAGGATATTTGGAACTTGCATTTTTTGGATATTGATTTTTAAATTAGTAGATTGTAGAGAATTGTTTCCATCACGTCGACATTAGGGCATAACACATTTTATTTTGAGAATCCCAAATAGCTTAGTATAATTCATCTTCTGGTTTTAAGTCTTAGTGTCTGCCAACATTTCTACCCCAAAATAAATGTATTCTTGTGTGAAATTATGGAGGAGATGATGACGATTTTGACTCGTTTGAAGGAGCACTCCAAAAGTTTAGAACTGCAGGTTACAGAAGTTATAGAGAAGTCCATTAATTTGGAGGCCAAACTAAAAGAAAATTCCAATACTTTAAAGGAGAAATATGTGAAAACTAAGATTCCTTAAAACTAACTCTTGAAAATTATTCGAAGATCTGAGGAAGGTCAATTTTAAAGTCAACCTTCGAAAATGTCAGGCCGATAGCCTAGATGTTAGGCCCCTTAAAACAACAACAACAACAACAACAACATCGAAAATGTCAATTTTTCCGGAAGGAGATTACATTTCTGGGACACATTCTTGATGGTGAAGGCTACCGCCCAAATGATACCAAAATTCACGCTGTAGCAAATTTTCCCCTACCTACTTGGGTGAAACATGTCCGAAATTTTCTCGGCACATGCCAATTCTTTGCAGGGCATTGTCCTAAATATACTGAAACGGTTGCACCTCTGCAAGAATTATTAAAAAAGAGCAATAAATGGAAGTAGATCCAAGTATGTGAACAATCATTCCAAGATGCAAAGAGGTTATTGGTGAACAGCATCAATCTTGAGTACCCCGACTTCACTAAGAACTTCTTTATTGAATCTAATGCGTCCACCGTAGGGATTGAAGCCATTCTTCTTCAAGAGGATGACGACCACAGTAGACACTACCTGGCTTTCATAAGCAGGGAACATCGCCCATCGGAAAAGATCTATTACACCACCGAGCTGGAAGCACTTGCCATTATATTTGCTTTAGAAACTTGGAAGAAGCTTTTGATAGGATATGGTGTGAGAGTAAGAACATATCACCTTGCCCTAGAGTTTATTCTTTGGACTAACTTTATCAGTGTAAGAATTACTAGATGGTCGCTTTTCATCCAACAGTTCAACTTAACTATCGAACATACTCCAGGGAAGTTGAATGTCGGAGCGGATTTGTTGAGTCGAGCAGTGGAGACTACCTCAAGTTCTTCAGGTCAACTTATCGATTGAAGACGAAGAAACTTTGAGGAATTTAAGACTTCTACCCTTGTCCCAGAGAGAAATAGACGACTAAGGAACATTTATCATTTCATTCAAGGAGATATGGACCCAACGGATGAGGAATTTGCAGATAGGGAGAGAATTTCACGGGATTTCTGAATGCTGGATGGTTTGGTTTATAAGTTTATCGATCCAGGCCACACCAAGCTAAGGATAGCTGTGCCTCCCCAGATGCCAGACCCCATCATTTGGATGGCGCACCGTATGTCACGTCATGCGAGTATCGACAAGACGATGAAGATTATTCAAGTGAAATTTTCGGGGGAGCAGATGAGACACACAGTCGGAAACACTCTTCGAGGGTGTGACTTGTGCTAAAGATGCAAGCATAATTCTCAACTCTTAAAAGAAGCTCCCAGGCCTATACTTCCATCTAAGCCTTGTGAAATCTTTGCCGATGACATTTAGGGTCCTCTCCCCAAGTCAAAAAGAGGAACAGGTATATTCTAGTTACGATTGACATTTTTAGCATATATACCATGCTCCATCCTTTCCAAAAGGCGAATGCAAAATACTGTGGAAATTGAATTAAGAACGGTGTAATTCCGGAAGCAGGCAAACCAGAATTCCTTCTATCCGATTGGGGATCTCAATTCACGTCATTGGAATTCAAGATTGCGATGGGGAATCTGGGAATAAAACAGTTGCTCTGTTCAATAAGGTATCCTGAGAGCAATCCTGCTGAACGTGTAATGGCTGAAATTTCGAAATGTTGTCGCTTGTACTGTCCAAACGAGCATTGTAAGTGGATGGAAGTAATCCCACTAACAGCCGAATCCATCAAATCCACCGTCCAGATTCCGATGCTACTTCACCATGGGATCAAGCCTAGGAGATTCTCTGATCGAGTAGTTTCTATTCCAGCGGAACCCGAACTCAGCCGTCAAAGGAGAGAGATACAAGCCTTGGAAAAGTTGAGAAACCAAGCTTTGAAGAGAGAGCGCATAATTCGAGGGAAACGCTTTCGTAGAGCCTTGCGCGTGGTAACACTCGTGTTGGTAAGAAGGCCTGTACAATGCGATGTTCAAAATCGCGTTTATTCAAAAATTGCCAGCCTATATTCTGGACCTTACCGTATTGAGGAGAGCAATAACAACGGCAGCTATAAAATAGTGGACACACGAACTGGTAACATCGTGGCAACTTATAATTCCTCTAACTTAAAAGTGTATTATTCAAGAACCAGTTAGATCTGAAGCATGGTATAGAAAGATATAAGTTTTAATTTTTATTTTTGTATATGTGTGGGGTGGATGTGCCCATATCCACTTGTGCATATTGGAGATCACAGGCACATATTCTAAGTACAGGCGCAAGGATTGAATAGCGCACTGCTTTTGTTTTCGAAGGGATTCGAAGCTCTGTGCAGGCAACAGAGAGGTTAGTGACGCGTGCCGCGTCATCATACAGGCCATATTTTGATTAAATAGTTCCCGATATTATGGAAACATGCAATGCTCATCATTTTACTGGCACGGGAAAAAGGAGAAGAATGAGCCATCTCAGAGGAAAATAGGATCAGCGGAAGCCGAGATATGAGCAGTTTAGTGATAGAGGATTTCTCCCACTGTGACGTCAGAGGATAGCTCCGTGAAGTATAAATTGAGGGCCCGCCCAGACTCAAGGTACAGTACTATTCACTTCTCCGCAGCGCATGGTCGCTCAGACAGTACATTTCTGTTCTTCATAGCGCATGGTCGCTTCTACTTCGTCAAGTGAAATCTTCGCAGTACATGGTTACTGACACTACGCTACTTTTTATATTTAGGTGCATGGTCGCCGTTACTTCATACTTCGAAACATCGGACCAAGTGCTGGTCAAAAGTGTTAGTCATTTTTGCGTATATTGGAACATAGAATATTTTTCAAAGGTACTATTTCTTGTGATAGGCATTAACATGCAGTCAACACTTTGTGAATTTCAACTGCATCAGGACATATGGTAGACTTAGTCTTCAAAGCCACATTTAATTATTTGGAGTATTTTACTTCCAACTCTCCTGAGACAAGCTTTATCCTGGCAACAGAAAGAACAACCACGACATCATATCAGTATTTTATTAGATACCAGTCTTGCTTGGTAAGATCACTTAGCCGACGTTGGGACCAGCTGTGTCTAAGGCTGACTGGGGAATGCATAATTCCAACCATAGGGTCATCAAGAACATCAGGTCTTTACCACAGAAAAATAAGATTGTAAGAGTATCGAAATCGTACTGAATGTGTCACTGTTGCGTCTATGTTACGTGTGGTATTTCTTACCTTGGATCTCAAATATCAAGCCCCTTTATGCAAATGGCCACAGCTATTAGAACATTCATCATGAACATTATTATTCAAGAATATTTCGAAGCAACGAAGAAACTAGCCGTTATATCTTGCTAGACTGATTGCGAGTAGAAAATGGAGGCTGATACCAGGATTTAGGTACGGGTCCAAATGGACCGAAGAATGGAACAGTCTGGTTCTAACCAGATTTTTATCGTCAACATCTACAAGAATGTAAGCTACATTTGATTTATTCTTAGGCTTAGTTATTCGGAATTCTCCATTTCTACAGATTTATCAACACAAATTTTTCTTCTGTAATTTGCTGTCGCAAATAAGGCTTCGAGTAATTGGAGGCCTAGGTCTGGACATTTCCAATGTTCAGATATTTGGATTTGAGGATTTGAATCTATGGACAGCATCATGAGCATTTAGTTTGATTTTGTAATTTTTCTAATCACGGTCATCAGCCGTAGGATCTATGGATATTAACATTTATTTAGGTTGAGGAATGTATTTAAGAATTCGAGCTTGATATTTCTCGAATTGTTTTGTGAAGCTAATTCCAGTTAGGAAGTATTCATAATAATAATAATGATTTAATAATAATAATGATTTTCATTTTTCTGAAATATTAACAATAATAATTGGATAACTTCTAATAATCATGTCATGTTATGTGGATCATCAGTTTGATATCTTAACCAGTTTAACTACTTCGGATCATTTCTTTTCCAAAGGTTAGTGGTTAGACGCACGCCCACATTCTGAAATAACAGAATAAAGTTGGAAGCATTTAATAATAGCGTTATACAGTCAAATCTTGTGGAGACACGGAGGGTTATCAAAATGGGTAGTAAAATGAATGTATAAATTAGGGTTTGCTTGAATTTATAAAAATAGTAAATTATTTGGGTAACGTCATTGTATGAAACGTTTGACCTTGAGTAGACACGAAATAAAGATATCAGGAATTAATGTGATGGTAAAAATTTGTAGTTAACTTATTGGAAGAGCTTACTAGCTTCCTTGTCTTCCAGTTGGATAAAAAGCAATGGCTTGATAATAATAATAATGTTTGATATGTATAATATGAGGAGAAATGTTGTGTGTGGAAATAGTTCAATTTTGTCATTCAAATTGTGCAATTAAGTCGCAGGAATGAAGTCGTCGTTACGTGTAGCATGGACCATTGTGAGGATTAGATGGCTTTTAGAAAATATGTTGAAAAATATGGAAGTAAAAATATATAATTACGAATCACACTTTTGTCGAGTTAGATAACCAATGGTTATTACATACAGCCATCACAGTGATGTTTCACATTTGATTTTTCTCGTGTTCTACAGATATTTTCCCAGTACTTGTCAACCCGAGTTTATTGTAGATAAACCTTTGAGTTCAACGATACCTTGCCGTTTATGGGCCGGTGCTAAAGATTATATTGTAATTTAATGAACATCCACTACCATTACAAGGATATTTGTGATCCTATTGAAGTTATAAATATTATAAAAGTATAAAATTTTGTAAACATTATTATATTCATATTCTGCTGAAGAATAATAATTTTGGTGATAGTATTTGTTACTATTTTTGATGAGAATTTTCAGAATGATATTTTCAATAATTTGAAAGCTTTATGTTTGAATGATTTAGTTAACATTTGGATTAATCTTTTGGTTAATATTTTGATCCATGAATTTATAGTTTAGTCATGCACTCATGATTATTATTTTCGTATCGAGAACAGAGCATGTAATAAATATTATGCTCACCATCGAAGTTCTTCGAATCCATGCTCATAGTGTTTAGACATGCTTATTTAATGATGCTCTGATGTCCTTCAAATCGTTATTTTTGTAATTAATTCATTGCTATGATATTTAATGTACCGATTTTGAAAGCAAGTGAAGATTTTTGGAAAGTGATAGTTTTTCGTTTAAACAAATGAACTTATATACAAAGTGATTTTTGACAAACATGTGAATCCGTTAAAAAAAACTTTCAACAAGTGAATACTAGTCAAGTAGGATTCAGGTTGGATGATTTAATTTGTTCTGAATAACCTACCGTTGTATATAAAATATTTGAACAAAGCCAACAGGAATGATATCCAACAGTGTTCATGTGTTGATAATATAAAGTGTATATAGAGTGTATGAATCTTTTCATGCATTCTCAATGCTTTTATGGCATTCTTTTAGATTCAATTTTAAATTTAAATAAAATGAGATTCTTCTATGAATTGTGGTATTTTCAAAGTCTCCCTTCTATCCTTATTGTTGCATCGAGCCGAAAATCAGTAAAGCATTTTTAAATCTTATTTGTTATTGTAATTTTATCCAATATGGCGCCCTGAGATCTTTAGATTCTCGTGCTGACTGATTTTTGGTAAAGTGCATATATGGTCGTTGAACTTCGGTCAAAACGCGCACAGTAACAAATGACGTTCCGGAGGGGAGGAGCAAAACTAATTCGCCATTATGAATCATTTCAAATATCTGGGCATTTGCCTTTAAACTACAAGAGCCACCTACACGTTTCTCGATAGAGACAAACTATAGCAGCGATTAGAGCTATGAAAGACATTCCAAAACACGAAAAAACTATCCCTGACTACCTCAATGGAACTCATTCAAATGGAAATAATACTGGTTTTGAACTTATATGGGATCAATTAAAAGTGAGTATAGAAACTATAGAGATTGAAAAGGCCTCATTCCTCAGAGGAACATTTGGTGTCTCAAAATTCACTCCATCGAGACACGTATATATATTAACTATTGAAGATTATCTGATACAAGAGATCAGAAATCGAATGTGTCTGTCATTGGCGACCCCTTTCCGAGATACTGTAAGAAGGCGAGAACAAAATGAGCAGATATTTGGTGGTAATTTTGCAGCGATGACGCGATGACGAACTGTCACTTGACTCGAGACTATTTACGAGTAGACGTATGTTCTCGCCATGTTTGCAGGTCATGGATTACATCATGCGGTCTGGATTAATAAGAGACTTCATGAACTTTTTTGATTCATGTATGTGTGAAAACCTTTGTCTGGAGCGTGGCACTCTATGGAAGTGAAACTTGGACTATTGGTGCAGCAGAAAAGAATTGAAGCGTTTGATATGTGGTGTTACAGGAGAATGATGCAGATCAGATGGGTAGATGGGGTTACAAACGAAGAGGTATTAAGACGAGTGGGAGAGGGGATATGTTTTTGACGACTGCTAATGAAGAGAAGAGTTAGGTTGGTAGGACACATACTAAGACACACAGGAATAGCAAGCTTAGTTATGGAAGGAAGGTTCGAGGACAAGAACTGTTGGGGTAGACCAAGGTTAGAGTATGCCTCGGATGTAGGATGTGTTAAGTATGTAGTGATGAAACGATTAGCTCAGGACAGGGAGGGATGGACAGCTGCATCAAACTAGTCAAAAGACTGAAGACTCAAACATGTGTGAGCTGTGTGATGTTCGGTGTGGCGAATACAACTTGCAATTTGCCAAAAAGGGATAAAAATCATTGTAAGATTATGCGAATCAAATCTAATGCACATTGTGCGCAATTGTTTTAATGAATTAATAATTTATTTGAATGACTAATTACGATGTGCTGGCGATGATTGATGCTACACATTTAGGATTTATTAGCTTTGTCCACAATTGCTTTATAAAATCATACATTATTTTGTTCACAAAATGTAATTGTATAATTATGAGTAAATGTACGTTGTAAGTCATTTTTTATATTATTATGTTAGTGGCTACTTACCTAGCTTGCTATGGTGGATATTTTCAATTGCCAGTACTATGTTCCACAGTTCAGAAAACACCCTTACAAATTATACCCCTGGAGCCACACTTCTTCAAAATGGTAACAGGAACATAGCAGCCTGCAGTGACATGTGGAAACAAATCTCTACTGATAACGGTCTAAAGCTCTATTCATGTAGTACATGCGGAATGAACTTTACACGGAGTGAGAATTTGAAGCCACACTTGCTCATTCGTAGCGGTGCAAAGCCGTATTCCTGTAGCACATGTCGAACAAACGTTCTTGTGAAACGATATATGAAGAATCACATGCGGGTTCATACCGGTGTGACGCCACATTCATGTAGGACCTGTGGAAAAATCTTTGTAAGGTATAGTGAGTTGAACGTGCGGAAAGAACTTTAAGCTGAATACCGCTTTAAAGCAGCACATGCTAACTCATGGTAATATATAGCCATATTCATGTAGAACATGTGGATCAAACTTTTCTTTGAAGGGAAATTTGAAGACACACATGCTTATTCATACTGGTCTAAAGCCGCATTCCGGTAACACATGTGCAAAAAACTTTCCCTCACTTGCATATTTGAAGACTCACATGCTCATTCATGGTGGTGCAAGGCCATATTCATGTGGCACATGCAGAAAGAACTTTACTCTGAATACATATTTAAAGCGACACATGCTCACTCATAGTGGTTTGAGGTCATATTCGTGTAGCACTTGTGGAAATGACTTTACTCTGAATAAGGATTTAGAGCCACACGTGATGACACATAGTGGTATAACGACATATTCATGTAGTACATGCGGAGCAAACTTTGCGGAGAGGGGAAGTTTGTAGACGCACGTGCTCATTCATAGTGATGTAAAGTAATATTTTTACAGCATATGTTGATCAAACTTTGTTAGGAAAGGAGATTTGAAGAGACATATTCTCCTTCATAGCCCATTAACTGCATATACATGTAGCACATGAGGATCAAACTTGACTGAGAAGGGAAGTTTGGAGAGACATGCTCATTCATATACGGGGTAAACCTCACTCTGAAAAAGGATTTAAAGAGCCTCTTGCTCATTCAGAGTAGTAAGAAACTATATTCCTGTAGCACATGCGGAGCTGACTTTACTGACAAAGGACGTATCAAGACACACGTGCTGTTTATTGAAGATATGCCATAGTCCTGTAGCATAGGCTGATCATAGTCATTCGTAGTGGTATCAAACCATATTCATTTACTAGATCCGGAAGGAGATTTACTGGGAACGAGAGTTTAAGGATGGACATGCTCATTCATAGTAGTATAATGCTATATACTTGTAGTACGTGAGGAGAAAACTTTAGTCGGAATGGAAATTTTAAGACGCACGCGCTTGTTCATAGT
Organism: Meconema thalassinum; assembly: GCA_946902985.2. Lineage (NCBI taxonomy): Eukaryota > Metazoa > Arthropoda > Insecta > Orthoptera > Tettigoniidae > Meconema > Meconema thalassinum. Next base: position 27,471,660 of record OX336397.1, on the reverse strand, counting down.
GGTGATGAACCATATTTCGGTAGTACATGTGGAAAGAACTTTTCATTCAAACCACATTTGAAAATAAATATTTGCATACTGTACGTTGTAAAGCTTTAATATTGTAGTACATGCGCTGCAATCTTTACACTAAAGAATTTTTTGGAAACATGTGTGCTGCTCCATAAAGGTAAAGATGCGCATTTTTAATGTACATGTGGAGATTGGTTACTTAATTTTCTGATATGAAGTTATAAAATGCGCATTTGAGTAGCACATGTGAAGAAAACTTTGCTATGAACCAATATTTTGAGAGACACCTGCATATTGATAGCAGCTTACAGAGCTTTTCAAGCAGTACATATGGAGATACTTTTGTGGGTAAGGGTCTTAAAAGAGACACCTCCTATTTCATTGTGGGCTGAAACAATAACCTTTTGGTACATCCTGACCAAACTTTACTCTGCGAAGTTCTTTAGATAGACACGTGCTAATTATTAGTGGCCAAACGTGCTTTATGTTTTTAATGTGGAACAATATTTGCTGGGATAGGATCATTGAAGTCACATGCTAGTTCATATGACCTGAAGCCAAATTCATGCAGCATTTGCAGAATCTTAAGTGGGAAAGGATCTTTGGAAAAGTTAAAGTGGAGGAAACGTTAATACGAAAACTAAATTTTATATACATGCTTTTTCATTCGGGCTAATAGCCGCATCTACACATATTATGCCGAGCAAACTTTACCGAAGAAAAATGTACACCAAACCTATGTATTATATACGCAGCAACATTTACTCACAAGTATCTGTTAAGAATCGCTTGTTACTTAGTTGCCACAAGGCATATTCAAATAGTACATGTGGAGCAGTTTTTAATTGATTGGGTATATAACGACACATGTGTTAATTCACACTTGCCAAAAGCAGTATTAAAATTCACTGATTCGGGGGCTCAGAAGAATCACTTTTTCATCGTTGGGGCAAACGCCATATTCATGAGATACTTGTGGTGAAGAGTACGAAGGGAGATTTCGGGAAGCACACCTTAATTGATAGTGGCCAGAATTTATATTCCTGTTAACAATCGAATTTCGGCAAGAGTTGAGAAAGAATTATTTTATGTTGGAAAGCTTGGTAAAAATCTTTAACGAGATTTTTGAAGGAGGTGGGCTTCCGAGGGCGTGGCAGTAGGGGATAATTTTTCCAATATATAAGAAACGGTGAGACAAATTAGACCCAAGCAATTACAGAGGAATTACTTTGCTTGACAATCTGAGCAAAATGTACGCCCGGGTCTCAACCGCATTGTTATTTATATGTGCAGGTTTAATGGCGTGGGCAGAGGGCTGTTCGGTGTTCTAGAGACTCCAGATAGGGTTTAGAAAAGGGATTAGAACCAGTGACAATATAATGGTGTTGAAAACTTGGATAGACAAATACATAACGAGGAAAAGACGTAAGCTGTATATCATAGCTATTAATTTGGAAAAGGCGTTTGTTACAGTAGGCAGGGGAGCTGTCATTGCTTAACTGGGTAATACTCGGGGTGTCACATAAGACGATAAGAGCAGTTGAAAATGTGTATCGAGAAGTGAAATGTGCAATTAAAATTAAAGAGGATGTAATTCTAGGAGAGATAAAGTCTAATTTAGGATTTAAACAAGGATACAAATTATCACCGGTGCTCTTTTTGCTATATAGTAACGATATTTTCGAATCAAAGGGCTTTGAGCAACGGTCCAACCCTTGCATGGACCATCATGATGTCCCGGGCCTAGCTTTTGCTGATGACATCCTTCTGCTCGCTCTAACGCCTCCTAATATGCAACATAGTATTGATAAGATGGTGAAATACTGTGAGGACTGGAATTTAAAAATTAGTCCGCGTAAGACCAATGTTATGGTGAGCAAAAAGGGAGTGAAACTGGCTAAAAGTGAAAAGTGGTTCATGTATGGGCCAAAGCTAGAGACAGTGAAAAAGTGTGAGTATCTAGGTACGATACTGGAGAATAATAGAAAATGGACTGAACAAATTAAAAGGGAAACATCGAAAGGGCTAGCGGCATTGGCTAGTGTTATTTATTTATTTATCTTATTTATTTATCGTATGGCTGTTAGTGCCGGGAGTGTCCGAGGACATGTTCGGCTCGCCTGAGTCTGTAGCTGCTTCCAGCGGATACCCTAAAGGGCGAGCTACAAGTTCCGTTCAATTTCAATTTGTTCCAACTTTCGCCACCAGATATCAATGATACCTAGTGGGGAACGTTGACAGAGCGTTCTGACGAAATCTAACCGAACAAATTTTGCTTTACACAAGTTCAGTCTGTGAAAGGATCTTTTACATGCCATAAATCTATGACATGGGACCGCCCGCTTTACTTCCCCTCCAAAGGAAGGCATACTGAAGGATTTCAACGCTCTTAAAAAATCCGTCGTCTTTGGCCGGGTTTGAATCCGCTATCTTGAGCATAGCAGTTCAGCATTCTACCAACTACGCCACCGAAGCCGACGAGTGTTAAAGTGTTAGAACGTAAGTTACCAAATCTTGACTACAAAGTTCATAAAAATGTGTTTAACGCACTCATCGTATCAAGAGTATTATATGGATTGGAAGTATGGGGTTTAGAAGAAGGAACGGCAACCCTGGACAGTATTGTAAGTAAGTTTGCTAAGATAATTTTGCGGCTACCTTCTGCATGGCGAATTGTGGAGCAAGAATGATATGTGAGGATGGAAGTATTCGAAAACATATTATAAAAAGGATCATAAAGACTTGAATTCGTCTGAAAGTATGTGGAGGGGGTGAAATGTTAAAGGTAGCCTATCTGCACCAAATGAAGCATCGGCAAGAGGGCTACTGGGTGGACGGGGTAAACAATATACACGAGAGATTAGGAAAGGGTTATCTATGGGATAGGGACTTTGAAGTGAGGAAAGTAGGATGTGTAAAAAGTGTGCAGAAGGGTTAATGACATAGAGATGCAGGTACTGAGAGAAGAGTGTGCCAACAGGAGAACCTTAACCGAGTTCTGTGAAATAAGGAGCTTTATGAGCATAAATCCTGAATGTCTAATGAAAAGAGAAATGAGAGGGATAATTTGGTGGTAAATGGGGGTACATAAGAATAAAGCTTTGAGAGAAGTTTGCTGTTTTGTGGGAAGGTTATGGGTGCAGCAAACCTGATCAAGGAATGCACTGAGATTAAAACGATAAGAGCAAAGTTTGTAGACAAGTCAGATTTAAACAGCATGGAAAATGAAAATGACCATCACACTTTAATAAAATTACTAAAGAGGGAATGGAGGAAGGCAGGTCAATTAGCTATTTTTTTTAATATCATCAGGGCAATGTGGAATAGGAAAGCGACAGATGAGATCCAGAATAAAGAAGCATATGAATTAAGTATACAGGTACAGGAGATGGTTTTCTAATGTCCAGGAGAGTCTCTCTGTATCAACTAGGATAGATTTTGTTAATTGTTTACAATCTAAATTAGTTGTAAGTTTGTGACTTATTTTTAAATGTTATCTAAACATTGTAATAATCGCATTTATCAGGAGATGGTTGGAATAAATAATACTCTCGTCCCAATCTCTGGTTACCCAAGGTTCGGAGCAGAGGGTATTCTAACCTAATCTTCTGATCTATATTCAGGTTATGTAAAATGAGTTTCAATTACAAATAATGTGTTATTGCGGACTGAAGAAATTTCACGAAATACAAGCAGACTGAGGTTTGAATAAAGCGGGATATTCAGGAAGTGCATCTTAATTCATAGAGGGTATGTTATACAATAGCTCGCATGTATCCTTGATGAAACATATCTTCATTCTTACTAGAAAAAGGCTACGTTTAAGTAATATATATTGGAAAAGAGTTTGCTCTTAAGATTGGTCTAATGAGACAGGTGTGTATCCTGAATTCATGACTACTACATTCAAAACAGGGTTCTTAAAAGAGTATTTTAAGATATAGCCAATTTATTGGTAATAGGCAAATGCCATATTTCTTGCGAATCACTCAATCAGTGTGCAGGGCATTTGAAACAGAATTATCACATGTTTGCCAGAACAACTTGGGCGCTTTCATGTGAATCAGATTTCACTAAAAGGGTTTGGGTAAATTGAAAACTCATATTTTAATACAGTTCAACGGGTAATATATTTGATTTGGCATTCAGTATACGAGTCAGTTTTAAGACTCATAACCTTTAGTGGCCATCAGTCCCTTTCTGGTAATTTACCGCAAACAAATTTACTTTGTGATTTACAGTATACTCTGGATTATTTGGTTTGCGGATTAACCTGGCGCGTTTTCGCCTAATTAAAACTTATTGAGAATACAGTATACATTACAACAATATCTGTTTTCCAAAAATGTACTGTTAATTGAATACGTTTGAATTCTTATTTGTATATATTTTTGAAGTAAGCCTCCGTGGCATAGGCGGCAGCACGCCGGCCTCTCACCGCTGGGTCCGTGGTTCAAATCCCGGTCACTCCATGTGGGATCTGTGTTGGACAAAACGGAGGCAGACAGGTTTTTCTCCGGGTACTCCGGTTTTCCCTGTCAACATTTCATTCCAGCAACACTCTCCACTATCATTTCATTTCATCTGTCATGCATTTAATCATTGCCCCAGAGGAGTGCGTCCGGCCTCGGCAGCCGGCACAGTTCATATCCTCGCCACTAGATGGGGGCTTCATTCATTCCATTCCTGACCCGGTCGGAGACTGGAAGCAGGCTGTGGATTTTCATTCATATATTTTTGAAGTGTAGTCCCTGTATTTTTATATATATTTTTTGTAGTCCGGATGGGAGAAAGTTATATTTAGTGCGTTTTTTGTGACATTTACACGACTTCTTGATTTGTCCAGACTTGTTTTGTAATAGCGAAGTGTAAGTTTAATAAGGAGGCGGAGACAGGCCTGTTTCAAGGTTACTGGAAGGTAAGTGCTGTCTGCCTGCCATGGACAGTTAACAAGCTGTCATTCAGTAAGATGGCTCTTCAATATATATTATATGGGACAGTGAGGGTTTGGATACGGTGACATTATTGCCGCACGCAAAATACGTCTCGAGGTAAGCAAGCAGAGAAATATTACATACATCACTATAATGTGGGTGAGTTATCATTATAAATGTATTATAGCCTAATTTTTAAGGAACTGTTTACTTAAAAGAAATAATAAACACATGCTTTATGACTATCCATGCCATTCACCCCGGTCATTGTGGCGGATAATCAAGAGTACTGTACTTGTGAAATAATCTAAATCCACTGATATTTCCGTCGTAATGAAGGGAGAGAATTAAAGTATTGCCCTAAAATAAATGTTCGGAAATAGTGTCCAGCTTTCATTTGATAGAGAAAGTTTATGAGACAAACTGTACCGTATATACTTAGTCGCCGGAAGGCACTTTGACATAATATTTCAAGCATGGTAGGAAAGGTTTCAAGTGAAGAGACATAGGGAGAGGATTTTTCACACATCAGAATTTAATATTCTGGAAATTTTACAGGGAGTGGATATAAGACATGATTCCACATGTTATATTCCGTGAATGTTATACTCGTAGTTAGTGTTATTTGTACATCAATCACTCATTAGATGTTCTGCGAATGTTATAGAGAGGAGTTTTCTTCACATCGATATATGAACTGTGAATATTTAAGGGAGAGGGATTTCTACACATCAAACTGATATGCTCCAGAGTTATTATAGAAGAGAGTTTTAGTTCCCATCCAAATGCTATGTTCTGGGAATGTACACCAATGTCCAAAAGTTAAGGATAAGTTTTAAATAAACAGGGCAACACGAAATAGACCTCAAATCGCACGACATATGAACCTACCAACCTTACATGTTCGGTCTGTATAGGAAAGGAGTATTTCCTGCTTTGACTAGCGGTGTAACTGCAAGGTAAACATAGCCAGTGCCTGCGCCCCATATTCCCTCAGTCGTGTTTGCCCTGTTATAGTGGGCGGAGTGTAGCATCATGGAGATCGTGAAAACATAATGATACACCGAAGCCATTTGCACCCCGTTTTGAATGTTAGAATACTCGGCCACCTGGAAGCAGGCCAGACACAGACCGAAATCGCCGTATCCTTGAATGTGCCTTAAATTGTCATTTCCAGGCTTTGGAGACTATTTTGAGACGCAGGAGATGTTAGTCGTAGGCCAGTACCAGATCGACCCAGAGTAACCACTCCACAGTAGTACCGATATCTGGCCTTAACTGCCCGATGGAATCGGACTGCACCTGCAAGACAATTGTCGGCGGTGCTTGCAGCCATCTAAGGAGTTGCCGTTTCCCGGCAAACAGTAAACCGTAGGCTCAGAACAGCCAGGCTGTTTGCCAGACTTCCAGCGGTGTGGGTCCCACTCACTCCAGCACAGTGACGGGCCCATTTACTGTGGAGCGGTCAACGTTGGAACTGGATCATGAATGAATGGAGGCGTGTACTCTTATTTGCAGATCAATTCCCGTCGCACATTAATCCGAAGAGAACCGGGTAGTCCATACAAGTACAGGAACATCGCGGAACGTGACCAGTATGGTGGGGGTGGCGTCATGGTGTGGGGCGGCATCATGTTGAATGGCCGTGCGGATCTGCACATCTTCATGGGTGGTCCTAGGATCACTGTGAATGCTCGGAGATACAGGGATGAGGTACTGAGGCCCCATGTTCGACTCTTCAGAGGTGGGGTTGGTCCAGACTTCCTATTCATTGACAATAATGCCAGAACGCACCGCGCTGCTCTGGTGGATGCATTTCTGGCTGGGGAAGACATTCATTGCATGGACTGGCCAGCGAGGTTTGCGGATCTGAATCCTATAGTACATGCCCGGAATGCTTTGGGGGAGGCGAATTGCATCCCGTCAGCCTCCACCGAGGACCCTCCAAGACCTTTGCATTTCACTTTCGGAGGAATGGGATCGACTGCCACAAGAGCTCTTGGACCATCTGATTGACGTCAATGCGAAACATGTGTGGCCGTTAGGGGTAACCATGAACCCTATTAACAGCATATATTGTTGTGGAAGACATCGCCAAGTTTTGTTAGTCGTTGTCAAAGGTGTACATTAGCTATCAGAGTCTGGCTGCGTGGGACAGGGGTAACGTTCTCGCTTGCTGAGCCCAAGGTTGCAGGTTCGAAACCTGGCGCAGTCAGCTGGCATTTGAGGGTGCGCAAATGCGAGGGAGCCGTGTCAGTACATTTACTGGCACGTTAAAGATCCCCTTCGGGGCAAAATTCCGGCACCCCGGCGTCTCTAAAAGCCAGTGTAGTTAAAAGGGACGTAAAACCAATAACATTATTATTATTAACTTAGCTATCAGAACCTTTCTGACACTGTTTTTTTGGACAAGTTGTGTGACGTATGGTGTGTGATTCAGTTCCCGTCTGTTCAGCAATTCGCATGACATTCCTATCAAGTGGTATAGGCTAGTTTAGTGATCATGCTTAACTTTTGGACACTTGTGTAATTAATTTGTGGAGGGCTATTGTGTACATGTATATATGTGTTGGTAACTTTTATGCAGAGCCGAAAATTTTACGCATCCATGATATATATATTTTGGGTATGCACGTACTGCACCCGAAATTTGAATGCTGTATGGTAAAAACGATGATATTTTTCGAGCCCCATGATATAATTTAACATTGAAATATGAATGCTGGAAGATGGCTCAAGAGAGCTTGGTTGGCGAACGCAGGCAAGGGGAGAGCGCGGTCACGTGATTTGAGACCGTCGTTAAGTATCTAGAACGTTGAAAAGTGCCTAGGAACGAGATTTAACCGCGAATGATAACCAATTTATTGTTATAAAATATATCATTGGATATATGCCCACATCCAATGAGAAGAGTGTTTATGGAAGCAGATATGGATATTACCTAGTAAATGTGATTAACTATTCCATATAAGCCCAATGTAAGACTTTTGGGCAATTGATATAATGAAGAAAATTATTAGAAGACATTGGGAGTATTAAGAAAGTCGCAAGAAGCAAGAAATTCCCTTTAATAAGCATTCTTAAAAGTGCGCGCAATTATTTTCCCATGAGCAACAATGGCGCTGGGAAACATTCGAGCTGGAGAGGGGACGATAGTGAGGAGCGTTCTTATTCCGACAGACTTTGAAGCGTTAAGACGTGTATTCCTGGAGAGTTGAGTCCCAAGGAACAGACAACTCGAAGGTAGAGTGCCGTTGCGGCCAAGAAGCCCGCTCGTAAACTAGGTGAAGTTAAGCGAAGGCAACATTAGTCTGTTTTGAGATATTCTTCAACGATAGTGAAACGAAATTGTATACGGAATATACTGATAGACTTGGTGTATCAGATTATCACGTTTTGAAATTACGAGTTCGCATAATTAGGCAGTTTTCAGACATTATATAGCTGCTGAGAATGTTGCGTATCTCAGTTGAGATCAACACTTTTGGTGCGGCGAGATTGCAGCCCATACAAGTCCATGTTACAGAGACAAAGTAAGTAGCAACGTGTTGTATTTATTAACATTGAGACTTTTTTATTATTTAGACACTATAATGGCTACTAATATTCATAATGAGAAATTATCATTTAACATAGTGATGATGTTTAGTATGATGGACTGGAAACTTAATGCGATTGGGGTATGTTAATACAGAGCTGTGATTAGACAACATGGAACAACGTTAATTAACGACGATAATATGTATAACATGTAGGATGTCTACAGAATCGAGCATACACGAAACATTATGTACATTACCATCCAGTACAATTAATGTATTTTCATGTATATATACTTTCAACTAGGAGCAAATAAGATATTTCATTGACCAACTACATGAACATTAACAATTACGATAGTGATTCGATCTACAACTTACAAATTTTATTTGTAACGATGAAACTATATCGAATATATTGCTCGATAATAATGAGGGAACATCGAATGGAGTCGGCAAATGAAGAATCGTCATCAGGAAGCAAGAATTTGCTAGGTACTAGGCCCAGCATTGTTCGAGACTTGGAATCCATGTACGAGAGGCGCGGTTCGATGTCCGGCGGAGACGAGTGTTTTCCGGAGAGAGAATCCTTCCTTCTCCGAGGTCGCTGTTTTTCCACTGGCGTGGAACGGATTTGGTTTCAAATATTCATTCTTGGGAAGATGAAACAACTAGGTATTCTCCGAATACCTGATATGTGCTTCATGAATCTACAGTTAAGGTAGATGTGTTCAGCATTATTATGTAGTTAGAGTATTATGTTGACATTTTGTGAGCAACTTTTCCCCATATTTCGATTATGTATTTTCACTTTGATGTTTAACAAGAATTATTCTACAAGATCGTATAGGATGATGGTTCATAGTCATCCGTACTTGAAAATTCTACGATTCAATTTCTGAAGTGAAGTTTATTTGTTTGAGAATATATTTTCCTCTTGGGAAAATTTTTATGAAGGTAGTATTCGACGATTTCCGATTTTTAAGTCAGGATTTCAGACAGTGTTGTCTTAGATGTCTATTAAATTCATTTTGAGTAAAATGAATTGGGCATATTTCTGTAAGAAGAATATCTTAGTCTAGGAGAAGAGATCTACGTGTGATATATTGTGAAATATCACCCATTACTATGAACATTTCGTCGATCTGGCAAGTAATCTTCGTCACGATTATGACATGAAGTCATGCACTTATAAACATTCTTTGTATAGAATGAAGATACATTCAGGAGTTGACGAACCAATTTATAGAGAAGGAACACTTTGCCCTTCATTAAATGTAACATTATTTGAGACATATATTCTTAGAAAATAATTTATCCGACCACAAGGGAACATAGATAGAATCTAAATCCAGTCGTGATTGATATTTATTGGACTCTTAAATAACATTTGTCGTTATTTATACACAAATGTAATGCTACGTTATTTGTAAACGTAATATTGCAACCGTGTAACTTTGAAGTTATGATCAGTATGGTGAATCGAATTTATGTATTACTATTGAGTGTATAGAAACTTGGTATTGATAAAAGAGTAACAACGTTTGGTTAACTTTTAGGATATTTCATTATGATCGTTTTGAGAACGAAAGTTAAGTCATTATACTGTAAACAATGTAAGTTATTGTTTGGGACAACGCTAATCAAATGCTAATTGGAATTAATGCAAGTACTACGGGACAATTGTTGGGAACAAATGAGTTGATGTTATAGAAGTTGTTTATTGGCTATACGAGGAAATTCATGCCGTATATAGAAGATAGTTGGAGTCTGCGAGAAAATATTGGTTGAAATACGAAGATTATGCCGTATTAGTGCATTGTAGTACTGTTGTGAGGAGATTAAACATTGTTGTATGTTAGTATAGTTATTGAGAACTCCTGTGAATGTATAGATCCAAGAGATAGAGGAAGGAAGGCGGAACAACGTCTGGGAAATGTTATCAATCCATGTTCACTAAATTTTTATTAAAACTATTAAACCTGGAACTATCAATGAATAATATGAACTTCTCTTAGTGACAAACGAAGAGGTATTAAGACGAGTGGGAGAGGAGAGAAGTTTCTGGCGACTGCTAATGAAGAGAAGAGATAGGTTGGTAGGACACATACTAAGACACCCAGGAATAGCAAGCTTAGTTATGGAAGGAAGGGTTGAGGACGAGAACTGTAGGGGTAGACCATGGTTAGAATGTGTTAAACAGATTGATTCGGATGTAGGGTGTGGTAGTTATGTAGAGATGAAACGATTAGCTCAAGACAGGGAGGCATGGAGAGCTGCATCAAACCAGTCAACCAGACTGACGACTCAAACAACAACATCTTAGATGATTGGTCATATAGAGACCGGAGTTGACGAACAACCTTATAAAGACTTAAATGGTGTAGCATTTTTGCATTTTGAACGTTTTGAAGGAAACTATAGAAAAGAACTATAAACTATAGCTAGTGCTATTGATAGCACATTTTTACTAAGGTACACAAGTAAATTTTATGTGAGAGATGATGATAAACTGTAAATAATAATTTATAATTGATTAATTAAGGGTTTGATTATTTGCTTAATAATAATGTTTTATCTTGCGTGTATAATGTTTTAGAACGGTTAGATGTAGATGTTTTTGAAATGGATACATGTGTGTTGAAAGGAATGTGAAATTGAAAGTACGTCAGTTGCAAATGGCGCTAGTCTTCTAAATATTTAGTATGGTTTTGTATAAAAGTAATCGAGAGAGAACCCTCACTTGTATAAAGGATTGAGTCATGTTATAATGAAAAGAGGTTTGAGACCTCTGTGTGTTTCGTCCGGCAAGTTATACATTCTCGCCGTGTCATTTAAAAATTAAAAGTGTTATTGGAAGACCAGATGGCAAACGCGTATACAGTTAGATTGAACCCCAGGCTCGGTTATATAACCAGTTTGCATGTGTGCAAAGGGACAGAGATAGACAGAGAGAGAGCTCTGAATGAAACGTGTCAATGAATTGAGACAGTGGTCAGGTGGTATTTTCTGACACGCGTAACAATGTCAAGTATTTAACAGGAATGTCAGACCATCCATAACTTTGTTATTAAATGTTTAAACGATCTATAAATGACATAGACCACCCAAAATATTACCAGTATATGTTTGAAGTAGTGTGAACCCAGTGTTGTGAATGGATGAATGGAAATGTGTGTTTATTAATTTATTTAATTATTATTATTATTATTATTATTATTATTATTATTATAGGGAATTTTATTCATATTTTCTTAGGGATTTTTGTTAGTAAATTTATTTCGTTTTATAAGTTTGTGTCCAGTGACTTATTTTATCTGTAATTAAGAGATAGTGTTATGAATCAGCCTAAATTAGGCGAGATGCATTTTATTCCATACATAGCCCCGAGATTAAGGTAAGTTTTTACTCTACCAACATTAGTGTTCTTTATTTTATCCATAACTCTATCGGAGCCTACTCTGTAAAATCCCGAAGACCTTGTTGGTGCAATACTGCAAGTTTGACTAGCCGGAAACTTGCATATTTTCTCGATCCAGCTTTGCTTTGGATTCCCAGCAAGCAACTTCTCGATTTTTACGGATACAGAACGCATATTATGTACATTGAAATAATGTATTGTTTATGATACCACGTTTTATGAAGAGGTCAGTGTTAAAATTTACTCAGTATATCTTTATATAATAAGTCACATCTATGTAAGAAATTCGTACAGCAGCAATGATATGACGTTTAGAGAATTACTCTAAAATAAATGAGTAGATAACTACCGCTTTACAGCATGTTCATCTTGTTAAAAAAAAAAGCATATCAATGAGCTGTGTTATGAGATCAGCTGCATTTGCTAATAGACAGACCGAGACCAAGTTTTTTTTATACAAATATTACATTTCATGGCAGTTATTCGCGCTGGCTTGATAAAATCCTGAGGATTTCAAATTTGGAGAAATGTGATTCAGGGAGATTTAGAGATGAAGGCATAAGGTCCAGAGAGGACAAGACAAATGCATTTGTCAACAACGAAGCATGAAGGTTCTTCCACCTGCATGTCATGCAAAGTGAGAACAACTACCACCTAAAGCCACTATCTCGTTGGCCAAACACAGACTCTGCGGAACATAACTGTATAGATGTGACGAAGAGATTAGATGGCATGCAACGGCCATTTATGCGATAGAAATCCCACCGCTAGAGCCTGAGGTCAAAGTTAATCTAATGTTTAGGATAGCGCGATTTACAGGTGTTGGAATCGAGAAGGTTCAAAGTTAAAGGAATAACGACATTTCCTTTTTCTACGAGTAGAAACGAAAATAATTTCATTTTTGCTAGAAAATTTATCAACCTAAATTTCTAAATAAGTGCCAAAAAGTGGGTTAGAAAATAATAACGGTTGAAATGCAAGAATACACTTATGAAAATTCAATGACCCATTCAATTAGAACCAACGCATACCTATTGAATCCAACTTCACCATAGACATATTGAAATATTCCTCAGTCAAAGAACATCAGCTTCACCCACACCAGAAACAGTATAAAAGTTTCAATTAAGCAAGGAATAAATAAAATTAATTTCCAAACCATGCTCCCCTCAGCAAAGATCCTTATTTCATCTTGTGAAAAACCATCCCAAGACAATTAAAAAATGGATTCTATTTATAACATAATATTTACCATTTACATAGGAATTTTTTGAAAATTACTTTATAGTATCATCAATTTAAATCATATTTTGTTACAGATCTGCTTTTTAATACTTCTTATGACTTTTTTATTACATCACGGGAAAACCCAACTTTGCTCGTAATTAATTTAGTTTTAATTTATTTTGAAGGCAATTACTGAAGAGAGCCACAATGTGGCTGAAATTCGTATAATATATTCTATTTTTATTTATTGGCTAATGTGTGTTCAATTAAAATATTCTTGTGGTATTTTACTTCTCATTATGGTAGCAATAAGCAAATCTTCTAAATATGATTAATTCCTTATCATTATGTTCCAAACATTGTGCAGTTCAGCTGACCGAAGCATTTTTAAAAATAAATTAATATGATTATTTCCTCAGAAACAAATCTTTAACTCAGCACTATTGTATATTAATATATCTCTAACTTAATGTTTTAAACTCGGGCACTAGAATGGACAGGAGGTTTGAAATGTGAGAAAGCTCTAACCTGACGATAGCCTAATGACATTCCAAATGTGGCATTAATCTTGAGGTTCATAGGAGCTCTAAACTAAATGATATTAGTTTCAAGACACTTCAGGTTTGTCAATATCCTTAAGGCGACCCATCTGCGCACAGTATGGGTTGGTACCTAGGAGCCCTAAACTAAATAATACTAGCTTAAAGACACTCCAGTGTCTATGATAAACCGTCTGCTCACTGTTTGGGTAGGTACCTAGGAGATAAAAATTCCTCTCGGCACGCCGGAAGGCGGAGGTAGATTTCACCGGGCAAACTAGGGGATAGTCTGTAATAGGCAAAATATGCAGGTTTTCGTAGGAGGATCAGACCTCATTTATTGCGAGACAGTATTTTACAATTGGAGGTTAGTTAACATTTTTTCGTCTTTCTATGCATATTTTTATCATTTTACTGTCTTATGGGGATGGTAACCTTCTTGTCATTTGGGGTTCATTTTTAGCCTACTTTCGATTTTTGCAAAAAATGAAAGTAGACTTATGAGATCAACACAGGGCGAAAAATTGTGTGTCTGTCTGTGTGTGTGTATATGTGTGTGTGAGTCTGTGTGTGTGTGTGTGTGAGTGTGTGTACTCTGAATGTCTGTCCCCCCCTATCAATTCGAACACGGTGAAACCGAATTGAACGAAATTTGGTACAGAGGTAGCACTTGCAAAGGGCACCTCAGTGTCATGCTTTATATCGCCGCCATCTTTACCAAAACAGAATGGCGGCCACTCAAACGTTGAAAACGTAAAATCAAATTACGGCTAAACTAATCATCCGATCTCTACCAAATTTGGTGACAACATACCTTTATATAGGACGCGTCTTTCACCCAATATTCAAGGTCATCTACCGTACCATTTCAGGATGGCGGCCGTGTGAATTATGCAACCATTTTAATCAATAGCTTAAGACCCACCAATTCCGATTATCGAGCCTAGGGTGGTTTAAGTTATCCTGAAGGTCGTGATCCGTTATTTATTATAATTTAATATTATAATATTATACTGTATGAGTGGCTTAAAAGAGCTGAGCAGTCTTTGTCACACGACAAGATGGCAGCTGTCCTCATGTGCCTGTCTTATATTTCAGTAGTTTTAGTATGTTGTATGTGATATACTCTACTGATACAATAATATAAACTTTGTATGAAATGATCTTGAATGAAGATGTACTGCAGTGAAGAAATCGTTTATTTAAAGTCATTATTTGCCAACAAGTTGTATCTAACATGTCAGTTAAGAACACCATGACGTCAAGCATAGGGTTAGCTCTGGGCTAGCGTGTTAGTCTGTCACGCAGTTGACTGGGGATCGAATACTGCTACAGTTAACTTTTTTCCTTGAATTCTGTTACAAATGATGTGCACGAGCTCTTTCCACAGATACTGAATAAGATGTAATTTAGCTCAAAGGAGAGGCTAATGTATACACTCGTTTATTAATAAAATCACATCCCCAGCATCGCACATAACCGAATACATTAGGAAAAGGAGAATAGAAGAACTAGATACACGTTGTCATTAACCACAGCCTTCTTAATGCCTCTGTACAGTGCTGTTCTCTTGTGGGTTATGTGGGTAATATTGTTCCAAACATAACGCTGTGTTAATACCTGGCCTCCTAAAGTACGGCAATTTTGTAATACTGGTATTTCAACTTTTAGCCACGATCGCGCTCCGATTACCTTTAAACACTGCCAGCTGGATCGCCTCCCTCTTGGCTACTTTAAACTGCCTACTCATTTAACACCCATAGGCCACTGCCATCGAAGTACATTACGATGGCAGTGCATAGGCGTACAAGATAAAGATTAATTCACTGATAGGTCGCTGCACCAACCTACTGTGATCGGCGCGGATTTTTAAAGGGGAAGATGCCCAAAACGAAAGATTCTTAACTTTGCAGGCTGGCTTAATATAGAGATTAACGGACGTGAATGCATTACAATAAGTTAGTACTTTTGTTATTCAATCATATAATATTGATTTTGACACTTACTGGCTAATTATCAATATAAAAGAAATCAAACAATACATGGTGGTAGAGGTGATTGTGTTAGGGATGAGGACAAAGAGTCATAATACCCATACATTTAGGAGAACGTAGGCTATATGTTCTTTGCTGAATATCTTGTTATACTTGTGATCACACTGTCCTTATGCAAGGTTTGGAACAAATGTGTAACTATCTAACAGTCTGTTACTTCTTCACGCAAAATTTTATCTCCCGCAGAGATGTTGGTTGGTTCCTCAGTTTAGGGGCTGCGACAACGTGGTCATGTAACCCCGTGTACATTGGGTGTGTGTAGAATCTGTCTGATAAACGGTGTTATTTGTGATTACTGTATTAGTCTGTAATTCAGGTAAGGTGTGCAGACGGTCAATTTTAAGTAGTAGTACCTAATTTTGTACCAAATACTAACGTCAACGACACCCAGCTGTGAACTTGGCTGCTAGATGCCACCGCAACCAGCAACTTGCAACGAGCGTTGTAACTTCCCCTCCGAAGGAAAGCATGCTGACGGATTTTTAGCGCTGTTAGAAAATCCGGCGACTTTGGCCGGCTTTGAACCAGCGACCCTGGGCATAGAAATTCAGCATGCTACCAGTTAGCCGCTTCCCTCATAGTCAGATGGAACAAGAAGTTCCGTGACGAACTAAAGAGCCTACTTTTCTTAAAATTAAGATTCATGAAAAAGATTAATCTACAGTATATGAACCTATCTAGAATAATGACGAAATTAAGTGGGTAATATCGAAATGCCTCAATTAGTTCGAAATAAGGTATACTAGCCATGATGTAGCCTAATAGAGTAATACAGCTGGCAGCTCTGGTGACTGAATATATTCTTACTTCCATCTCCTAAGGTACAGAATACAAAATGTGGTTGAAGTCCAAAGGACGTTACATGGATTTAGACATTGGATCTATTAGTACACGTAAAAGCATGTTGGCAACAATGTCATGCGAGTGCTGGTCAGAAATAATCTGAAATAGTATATCCTTTTGTGCCAATTTTGGATGAAATCCATTTGTTGGTATAGAAGTTACATGTATTTAAAAATTGGTCCTATCAGCAGGCTTAGAATCATGTTGGTAGAACTGACGTATATAAGTTACTCCAAATTAATGTAAAATGTCAGGTAATTTACGTGTGCATAGTTTAAAGCTGTCGGCTTGCATACTTTCTGATATATTTGGATACAAAATAGAGAGCAATTATTAACAGTTGGCAGCCCTATTGGCTCTTAAGAATACACTCAGTCATATCTGTTTATGTACACATATTACATACAAAATTTGGTTGAAATCCAATTGATAGTGTAGAAGATATATGCATTTAAAATTGGACTTATCAGAAGGCTTAAAATTATTTTGGCAACGCTGTCATGTATGGCCACCTGGAATTTAAACTGAAATAGTATTATCTACATGTGTGCCAATTTTAGAATAGCTCCCATGTATACCTTCCAAGATATCCAACATGGAGCTCAAATTTCTAGTGCGTTTTTTTAGCAGTTGGTAGCACTGGCATCTTTTTCAAATATGGGCCTGAGATATTCCGGTATACATCTTTACTCATACTAAATTTGGTTTCGATTGCTGCAGCCGTTTAGGAGTTGATATGGGGGGGGGGGGGACACACACACAGCCAGACAGACAGAAGTACAGACAGACAGACAGAAGGACAGACACATTTTCCCGGATATATCTCATAAGTCTACTTTTTCCTCATTTTTGAAAAGTGTGAAAAGTAGGCTAAAAATGAATGTGATCTCGTCAATGGCGTTGTCTTGGCAACCTCTGATAGATCATCCCTCATCAATTTAAAAGCGTTGTTATGGTAACCTCTGATGGCACTTGGCATTTTTTAAAATTCCGAAATCATTTTTCTCATCCCTTGGCGTAATGGTGGGTCATATCAAAAATTCTTTCAGACAAAAGTTTTAGGTAATTATTAGGGGAATATTTTCCATTTTGTACGGTTTTTATATTGTGCCTATTAAGAGAGATATGATTAATGTTTCCCGAAAAACCAACTTTTTTCCACCCCTTTGGTCAATGGTTGGTGCTATCAAAAAACTTATTTGACATAAATTTTTGGCACTTATCCGACACATATTATGAACTTTGAATGGATTCGATATTTCACGTATTAAGAGAGTTATAGCGAAATTTCACTTTTTCGAAAAAAGCCCCCCATTTTCACCCCCTTTGACCGATTTAGCCCATTAACGAACTCGACCGAGATTTTATAGGGATACATGTTATGTAAAAAATTCAAAGTGATTGGTGCAAAATTACGGCAGTTATCGTGTCCACAAGAAACTGATATATATATATATATATATATATATATACATATATACATAAATTATATGTACACTTTTGAACTGACGGTGGTTTTGGGGTCTGGGGGATGTGAAACGCGAAGATATGTCGAAATTTTCCGGAAGTAGAAACATGGTACCAATTGCAATAGTTAGCTTTCTAATGAAATCTACCTAAAACTGAATGATATTACCTTAATGACGTTCCAGATGGGTCGATATCTTAAGAGGAACATAGGCTACATAGAGTGGGTACATAGGAGCTCTAAACTGCATGCTTTGAGCTTAAAAACACTCCAGTGTGTTAATTCCTCTAAGAAGAACCATCTGTTTACCGTATACGCGGATGCATAGGAGCATTAAGCTGAATGATATTAGCTTTGTGACTCCCCAATTGTATCAATACGTCTACCAGAAACCATTTTTTCTCTGTCTGCGTTCATAAACCATTCATCCGATTGCGATCAAATTTTGGTGAGTTGTTGTCAACACTTCCGGGAGGTTTATAGACATAGTTAATCCATTTCAAACTAGATAGCGCGCGAGTAGTTTAAACAAATGCGTAATAGCGATGCGTTCATATACAATTCATCCGATTGCGATCAAATTTTTGTGAGTTGTTGTGCACAGTCACGGAAAAAATATAGGCGTAGTAAATCCGATTTACAATAGATGGCGCGCGAGTAGCTTCAACAAAATTGCGTGCGTTTGTTTCAAGGAAGTCCCACATGCGTTCACATGCCATTCATCCCATTGCGATGAAATTTGGGTGAGATGTTCTGTACACTTCAGGTATGGTTTCTGGCCTAGTAAATCCACTTAACAATAGGTAGCGCACGAATAGATTCAACAAATGGGCGACGACGCGCGAAGCGTTTCAACAAAGTCCCGTAGGCGTTCATATATTATTCGTCTGATAGCGATGAAACTTGGGTGAGATGTTGTGTACACTTTAGAGGAGCTTTCTGGGTTAGTAAATCCACTTAACAATAAGGTATCGCACAAGTTGATTAAACAAATGAGCGACGACGCGCGAAGTGTTTCAACAAATTCCCGTATGCCTTCATATACCATTCGTTTGATAGCGACTAAACTTAGGTGAGTTGTTGTGTACACATCAGGGAAGGTTTCTGGCTTAGTAAATCCACTTACCAATAGGTAGCGCATGAGTAGATTCAACAAATGAGCGACGACGGGCGAAGCGTTTCAACAAAGTCCTGTATGCGTTCACATTCCATTCGGCCGATAGCGATGAAACTTGGGTGAGAGGTTGTGTACACTTCAGGCAAGGTTTCTGGCTTAGCAAATCCACTTTACGTTAGGTAGGGCACGAGTAGATTCAACAAATGAGCGACGACGCGTGAAACGTAACAACAAAGTCCCGTATGCGTTCATGTACTATTCGTTTGATAGCGATGAAACTTGGGTGAGATGTTGTGAACACTTCAGGGAAGGTTTCTGGGTTAGTAAGTCCACTTTACAATAGGTATCGCACAAGTAGATTAAACAAATGAGCAACGATGCGCGAAGTGTTTCAATATAGTTCCGTATGCGTTCATATACCATTCGTCCGATTGCGACTAAACTTGGGTGAGTTGTTGTGTACACTCCAGGGAAAGTTTCAGGCTTAGTAAGTCCATTTTACAATAGGTAGCGCACAAGTAGATTCAACAAATGAGCGAGGACGCGCGAAGCGTTTCAACAAAGTCCCGTATGCGTTCATATACCTTCCGTCCCATAGCGATGAAACTTGGGTGAGATGTTGTGTGCACTCCAGGGAAGGTTTCTGGCTTAGTACATCCACTTTACAATAGGTATCGCAAAAGTAGATTCAACAAATGATCAACGGCACGCGAATCGCATAAACAAAGTCCCGTAGCGTTCAAATACCATTCATCCGATTGCTATGAATCTTTGGTTGAATTATTGTGCACACTCCAGGAAAGGTTTCTGACTTAGTAAATCCTTTTTATAACAGGTAGCGCACGAGTTGATTCAACAAATGAGTAAAGGTGCGCGTTTCGTTTAAAAAAATTCGTATTCGTTCATATACCATTCATGCGATTGCAATGAAATTTAGAGATATGTTGTCTCCACTCCCACAAAAATTCTTTATTTAGTAAATCCATTTTACAATTGTTAGCGCACGAGTTGATTCAACTAATGAGCGACAGCGCGTGAATCGTTTCAACCAAGTCCCGTATGCGTTCATATACCATTCATTTCTTTGCGATGAAACTTTGGTGAGTTGTTGAGCACGCTCCCATGATTTTTTTGAGATAGTAAATCAATTTTACAATAGTTTAGAGGTGGTTAACGGAAAATAAATAAATATTGAGAAACCAACAGCACTTCAACAGACAAAGTTACAACGCCAACACTTTCTTTGATTGGCATTGCAACGCATGCCGGGTACAGCTAGTAGCCAATAAAAAGAATACAAGATTGTCTTCCCGATTAATAACATATCTAAAAGTTTTGAATATCGATGCAAATTTAAGGTAAACGGTTCAACTTGCCAAAATTACCACGATAATTTAGGTAAAACATCTATCTATATATATAAAGCTCAATGTTTGTCTGTCTGTCTGTCTGTCTGTCTGTTATGTATACAAATCCACACCGTTTCACCGATCTGAACCAAAATTTGTATACACACCCTTCGGAACCCTGCGGGTAACCCTGTCCACTTGAAATTTCCGACAGACCACCCCATTCCCTGCATTTAGGCCCTTTGGCCCAAATCTACACCGTTTCACCGATCTCAACCAAAATTTGTATACATACCCTTTGGAACCCTGCGAGTAACACTGTCTACTTAAAATTTCGGACAGACCACCCCATTTCCTGCATTTAGGCCCTTTGGCAAACACCTACACCGTTTCACCGATCTCAACCAAAATTTGTATACATACCCTTTCGAACCCTGTGAAAAACACTGTCCACTTAAAATTTCGGACAGACCACCCCATTTCCTGCATTTAGGCCCTTTGGCAAACATCTACACCGTTTCACCGATCCGAACCTAAATTTGTATACTTACCCTTTGCAACCCTGCGGGTAACCCTGTCCACTTGAAATTTCGGACAGACTACCCCATTCTCTGCATTTAGGCCCTTTGGCCCAAATCCACACCGTTTCACCGATCAGAACCAAAATGTGTATACTTACCCTTTGGTACCCTGCGAGTAACACTGTCTGCTTGCAATTGCGGACAGACCACTCCATTCCCTGCATTTAGGCCCTTTGGCCCAAATCTACACCGTTTCACAGATCTCAACCAAAATTTGTTATTTACCGTCTGGAACCCTGCGAGTAACACTGTCTGCTTGAAATTTCGGACAGACCACTCCATTCCCTGCATTTAGGCCCTTTGACACAAATCTACACCGTTTCACCGATCAGAACCAAAATTTGTATACTTACCCTTTGGTACCCTGCGAGTAACACTGTTTGCTTGAAATTGCGGACAGACCACTCCATTCCTTGCATTTAGGCCCCTTGGCTCAAATCTACACCGTTTCACCGATCTGAACCAAAATGTGTATACTTACCCTTTGTAACCCTGTGAATATCACCGTCCACCTAAAATTTCGGACAGACCACCCCATTTCCTGCATTTAGGCCCTTTGCCAAAAATCTATATCGTTTCACCGATCCGGACCAAAATTTGTATACTTACCCTTTCGAACCCTGCGGGTAACCCTGTCCACTTGAAATTGCGGACAGATCACCCCATTCCCTGCATTTTGGCACTTTGGCACAAATCTACACCGTTTCACCGATCAGAACCAAAATTTGTATACTTACCCTTTGGTACCCTGCGAGTAACACTGTCTGCTTGAAATTGCGGACAGACCCCTCTATTCTCGGAAAGAGGACAGGGTCCGTCCCAAAGGCAATGGAAAAAAGGGGTAAAACCGGACCCGCTCAGGAAACCCTCAGGGTTGCCAGCTCCCGAACTCACCAGCCATGAGCCCTTGAGGATGTAGCACTATCCAGGGTGCACGAGAAGTGGTGGGGCTACACACACCCTGCCTCCTTGAGGGTCTTGAGCAGAAGACATGAGATATTAAGAAAAGAAAAAGAAGGCTGACACCTCAAAGCAAGAGGCTATCAGGAATGATTAGACAAGGGCCAATTAAGGCGGGAAAGTGAAAGAGTCGCTAGGCCTCGGATACCCTGATACCATCGGGGTCGGAAGAGAGCAAGAGTTTGACCAAGGGAGGCTGACTGGAAAGAGAACTGAAAGGAGCCCGGCACCAGTAAGTAGAAGCAATGCCGGACTCATCTGGGGTCCCGTGGTCGCACACCCACGTCCCACAAGTTGTGAGACCCTGGTGGGTGGAGGGGGGAGGAGGGGGCAGGTGTGAGAATAGCTTGCTGATTCATCGCGAGGTGGCATGAGAGAAATGTCCAGACCCCGCCGTGTTACCTGGTATTGCTATGCTGATGTTCATACAGGGTCTTCGCTCAAACCACTGTAGTGTTACGAAAGAATGAGTGATTCACCGGTCAATGTGAATAGGACCGGGAACCCCCCCCCCCCCACCCCCCTTGAACGTCTGTCATCATATATCGTCATCATCTGCGATATTCTCAGGTTCGTGCAGCTTGGACCCGAGCAGTACTCGATAAGCTGTTTCACTACACGCCTCGAGTTTAGGCCTAAGTCAGAAAATAACGTTCAGACTTTGGAAGACATCGAAGGTAGAAATCTGAATTACCTATATCAGATTTAAAATTACACCAAGTTCGTTTAGTAGTCATTTTTCATTACCTTATTATTATCATCATAAGGGCAAATGACCTAGATGTTACGCCCATTATACCACTAATCACCACACACAATAAGTCTTTATCGCCTGTGAATTTTGAAATATTTCTTTCTATCACGGTAGTTTGTAAGTTTGTCGTGTAAATTCAAAAGTAGTATTCATTACCATCCTCATCAAAAGGGCAAATGACCTAGATGTTACGTCCATTATACTACTAAGTAACACCACAGTCTTCATCGCCTGTGATTTTTAAAATGTGTATTTCCATTAGTTTGTAAGTTTGATATACCCGTTCAGTAGTAATCGACTTCATTATCATCCTCATCAAAGGGGCAAATGGCCTAGATGTTACGTCCATTATACTACTAAGCAACACCAGAGTCTACCTAGCCTGTGATTTTAAAAATATGTATTTCCATTAGTTTGTAAGTTTGATATACCCGTTCAGTAGTAGTCGTCTTCATTATCATCCTCATCAAAGGGGCAAATGACCTACAGTAGATGTTACGTCCATTATACTACTAAGCAACACCAGAGTCTACCTAGCCTGTGATTTTAAAAATACGTATTTCCATTAGTTTGTAAGTTTGATATGCCCGTTCAGAAGTAGTAGTAGTCTTCATTGTCATCCTCATCAAAAGGGCAAATGACCTCTCATTCCTTTAAAGTACGGTATCAATTTTTCCCATTCGTTGATAAGTTACATGTGCCAGTAGTCGCTTCTATGTTCATCATCACTATGTAGAAGATGTTTTGCGTCAGACGAAAAGACAACTGGATGCTCAGGAACGTTAACGACATATCGACTGCGAAATCTGGAAGCTTCTCTTTGAGGAATTGCTTCAGACATTTATCGTACAGTTTAAACCTTAACATGACGAAACTTTTAACCAGATAGCGATCTAAGTGGGAGCTCTTTGGCAAAAAATAATCAAGTCTTTCCCGAAATGTGAGTCCTAAAAAATAACTTTTTCTATTATTTACTAAGTTTCATATGTCAGTTATGTAGTAATTTTCAATATCATCCTGATCAGTAGGGCAAATTACCTAGATGTTACGCCCTCAACGTCATTGGGGGCAAATGACCTAGAATTTAAGTCCATTATATTTCTAATCACCACCACATAAAGTCTTCTACGACTGAGATGTCACGAATTCTGGGACCGCTAACGACATAACTCGACTCGGACTGAAGACAAATATCACGAGAATGATCATTATTTTACAGAGCCTTCCCATAGTGACTTAAGTATAAACATTGTCACTGGGTTTGATAATGTAAGAAATGAATACATAAATAAATATAATTTATGACATTGAGTGTTAAGGAGACTGGAATATTATCATCATTCCACCGGGCGAAGCCGGGTAATACTGCTAGTATTATAATAAAGTAAAAATGCGCACTTTTGTGCAAAAAAGAAAGTGTAAGGGCTTTGCCCTACAGAAATTATCTTCACTATAATTATGCTCGTATTGTTTGAGTTCGTTCAGGACACGACAGGATATGGTATCTATCACACACTCTCTTGCACAACACACACAATTTCCATGTTGTGAGAGAAAGGGTGTATTACTGCAGACCTTGTCCAATGCACAGCCATTCTCGTTACTAGGTGTCTCAACTCGTAGTTCCCATGGGTTCTGAGGTCTGATGTCATCGCTTTGGCACTGTAAAACTCAGTTCAAATGTCTATTTCCTTCTGCTCGCACTTCTGTAAAGCACTTTACTTGCACTGGTAGATGACAATAGATACTGGGTTCTTAAATCTTCCACCTGAAAGGGCTGCCTAGTGAGTTAAAAGACCAGTCTCGATTGGGGTTGATGTTGACAGACATAGTGCGCGTTTTAGGTAAGTCGCTTTGACTATCTCCATTACAGCTAATTTATATTCCGTGAGAATTTTCCATGTGAGTTCTATTCCAAAAGTCAGTATGGGTAGAATTTTATTCTCAAAAGCTTTGGTCAATGACAACTTACTCAAACTCTTTATATCTCTTATGGCTACTATAGCAACCCAAAATTTCTCCTTCACACGCCGTGAGAAAGAAGTCCCTTAGGCTGTAAAGTGACACCAAGGTAGCAAAAGTGTTTAACATGGGATACAAGGGTTCCATTCAGACAGATTATATCTGTCGGACTTAATCGATCCTCTTGTAATACGCTGATGGATTGTTTAATGGGATTGGAAGTGGCCAAATTGCTTATCACTTGTATGTAGTTTGAGAATAGGATATATTTTATTAAAGTTGTGATATACCCTAAGTTATCTGCTAGATTATGAACCATATTTTTACGGTCTAGTAGGCTTTTGTTTGAGCGCCTCGTGGACATAGTTTTGTCAACATTGGACAGTCTGGATGATTATTGCTTAACTGTTATTGGATGTTGTTAGTCAACACGGTTAGTCTTTTGTAGTGTATTTTGCTTAAAATCTTAAACGCGGAACATTTTAATGCGATTCCTCTATAAGCTTCCATATCACCCATTCCGCCATTTCCTTTATATGATACTTTCATAAAGGAAGATCTCTATCTAACTGGAATACTACCTGCTGCATTGCATTTGTTGAAAAGCCTTGTCCACGCTTCTAGGAGTATGTTTAGAGAACCTTGAGATGTTCATTGCAGATATTATCGGATTCCATTGTTTGTTACTTTTTTCGAGCGTATGGCTTCCGTCACTTCCGCTAAAGTGAATTCCTGAATGTATCTCGTGGATTCTAACCGCCGCATATCTGAACTTATGTCCAACACTGGGAGTCGTCTTCCTTCTTTTGATTTGGGTATATCACTTGAAAACGTGGAAATCTTCATTTTAGAGCCTTGAAGGGGGCGTTCTCTGAGTCCCGTAAAAGCCTGACTTCTTCCTAGGCCATATATTGGTTTCTGGTTTCTTTGAATATCGTTTTATATTCTTTACGTCTGTCTGAGTATCCCTTCAAGTGATCTGCGAGGCCTGAGTCCCTTGCTCTGTGAAGGGCGTATAGTGTTGTCTTTCGTGCTTCATAGCATCTTGCGTTGATCCATGGTTGCGCTGTTCTTGTGTAAGATTTTGCAGCAATGATGATGGATAAGATGATATTTCTATAGTTTCTAATCCAGTATCCATATTACACCCATTGATGTATTATATCGCTGTTTTATTCTCCGGTCATTAATCTTCATTTGTTCTGATAAGAGTTTCCTTGATGATTTTGTGCTACGATTTGCGGCTGTGCTCCAAGCGATATCCATTATGAAGGACGTGATGATTGGCAGGTGTTTTCTTAATACTACAGCATTCGCTATTTTCCTGTCTATGTTTTAGTCTCTTCAAATTTGTGGAAATTAGGCGCGCAATCCGCGACCCGAGCTCGGCTTGCTGGCGGAAGGTGCGCGCCCGGTAGCCGGACGCCGGCCCCGCTCGAGCTAAATAATATCCCTGTACAGTTTTAAATTTTGATAACTAGGTGCTCTTTATTTTGAAAATAATTCAAGAAATTTTCATGTTTGATATCTGAGAATATTCATTAGCTTTTGATATGTTTAACAGTACGTATTCAGAATTATAAGGTTTCATTTCATTTTTTTATGAATATTCACTTTTTTCAGTTTAGTTATTTTTACTCGTTAAGTTTTAATTGGAATAGATTTTGCCTTAAATATAAGCTGAAGAAGACTCCTTCAAAGGATGTAACATGTACTTTATGTTTCATGAATTGTGTTATTTATAAGAAGAAACATAATGTAAACACAATGTTTGATCCGTTCAAAGTAAGTAAGACAACACGGCACGTACCCAGAGTTTTGACCCTGTAGCGGCAATACGACTCTGCTCATGTTCAGTACTAGACTCTTGTTACGAAATGTCAGGGGTAAGGTAGCTTACAACCCTTGATTTTTAGAGGTTTTTTAAAAAATTGGATACTTTTATTATACCCTGTATGTAGGTTATTATATACATAGATTTTTATAAAGGGCACAAGATATGATTTTTCTTTTACCTTGTTTAGGCCTACATTATATTTTCTGTATTAGCCTGTAAGTCTGTCATTATAAAATCCCTACAATAAAGCCTGTCTCTATGATACCTTGTGTTCTATTTAATACAAACGTAGGTACTGACTGAGTTAACTACGGTACATGTTCTAAGCAATCGTGCCATCCCAATTTCTGTTGTCGGCACGGCCGATCTCCTCCTCACGGCCCCACAATGCGTCATCCGCTACTCTTCCGTGTCTCCAGCTGCCTTGCGTACCTCGCACTTCTTTTGTTATCCTGTTTGTTTCTAGACGCTGACAGTGCCTTCTTATCAGCATTAAGTCATTAATTAGAGTATTAATAGTGGAATCTTAGAGACTCAGGAAGATGATGCAATATGGAAACGTAAATCGAGCTCATGGTTTCAATTGAAAAAATCAATTTACTCTTTTTTGACGTTTTACGTTCTCTGCATATTGAAATGTTAATCTGTTTCCGTGATAAGGGTTAGTGAAGTTTGTCAACACTTACCAAATCTTTATTCATCAACCTTTGACAGCCATTTCTTACAACTTTAACAGAAATTCCTGCACCGATCCACTTTAAATGTTCACAGTGTCTTTATGTGCATTAAACATACCTAGAATAATGGCTGCAGTGTTTATGTAACGTGAGAAAAAATGCGTTGCTTCAAAGCTTTTTAAACTTATCAAAGAGACATTTACAAATAAAACGTTTGAAGCCCTAGAATCATGATTCTAATTTGGATTCCAAGCCATGAAATCATCGTGAATTATATTGAGTTACAACCCTTTAATTTCAACAGGTCATAAATGTACCGTTTGCTTAATATTTTGTTTTCAAAAAATAATTTGTTTTAATATTGGAATCAGTGAATAATAATGCCTTTTCAGTAACTTAACTATATTATCAAATAAAGGTAAATTTTGATAAACTTTTATTCAGTAGTTTTTTTCTTAGGGACATAATTATTAAGGAACTCAACTATTTAGTTATCACCGCCTTAAGTGGTTCACATTGCGTGGGAACGGGCCATTTTCCTTCTTTAATCACTTCTAGTGAAGTTTCAGAGTGTTTGTTTTGCAATTATGCTGACTTCAAGCTAAGCTATAGAGAAATTAAAACAAGTGAGTCGAAACATGAAAGCAAGCCCTTTTTATCTATTGTTTGATTATTTATTTGATATTCACAGTATTAGGAGCTCTTCCTCGTCGTCTCCAAATATCTACCCACGGCCAACTGAATACGAACTGCGCTCTCCACAACCGGCCTAGACAATGAGACCTTTCACATGAAATCTTGTTAGTTACTCAACTGCTCACACAGCGCTGTTAACCAAGCATTGCACGACAAAGACTTATCTCTACTTTGTGTAAAACAAAGTCCCCGATTCTTGGATGTCACGGGTAATCTCGAGAACTACTGGATGGATTTTGATGCGGCTTTCACCATTCTGTAAAGCTAATATCGAGGAAGATTTCTGTAGAAAATAATTTATTTGTGGTCAAAGGGAGCCAAGCAATAACGATTTCAGATTTCATTGAATAGGTCGAAGAAAGAACTACGTCCGAGCGCTTTTTAAGCTTACGCTGGACAAACCGTTTAAAATATCAATATGCTATGAGTGTAAGAATTGTTCAGCATGAAAAATTCCACAAAAAAGTCCTGGAGAGCATATCTCTATCTTCGATATATCGCCCACTATAAGTGTTCTAGTTTGGACGGGAGGGGGATTTGTGTCTAATATACCTCGCCATTCTCAAATGACGTCTGACAGGAATTCCTTGCATATTCATAACTGTTCCCTGGCGAAGCAATATCAAAATGCAATTTATATCAAAGAATAAAATAGCGTACTAATAAATCTAAGAGAAATTAGACATAGGCCTACCTTGCACCTCGTTACAGTTGAATTCGATCAGAATCACTCTGTTTACTTTTAAGTTTATGCATTTTCCTGCGGAGAGGTTTGGAAGTTCGGCAACAGGACTAAGACTGTTATTAACCTAAAATGTTCGTTTTTGTATTTTTGTACTATTTATGTTAATGATTTCATTACATTGTCAGAATTAATGCTTTAATTAGTAGGGTATATTATTCAGGGTACCTATAATAAATAAATACCGTGTGGGTTCTCACCTCCCCATATTACGAAACCCGGTTGCCTAATATGGGGAAAGTGCACTTTTAATGTTAACAATAATATCAGAGGGCATTACAACATCAAACGTTCCCATATTTTTAATATACATAGTATATCGCCTGAGGTTTACATTGGTGATAAAACCAAAATTATTCTGTTCCTTCATATGACTAATGTGAGCCCTATAAAAAAAAACCTCCCCATATTTGGCGACTTTCCTCTATCCATTTTAAGAAGGTACCTTATGCTCTGGACAGTTGAATCCGTGATTAATTGTATAGCTTCATAAGTCTCAGCAGTCAGGAAGTCATTTCTAGCAGCGTTACTAGTAGCTTTCAAAGTTTCAAGGTAAGAAAGAAAATATTCCTCTAGCCAGTCTAGGCGACTGCCATTTAATGAGAACAAATGCCCTTTATCTGGATTTCTGTACTGAATATGATGATATGTGATGCTTACGTCATGTATAGCGAACCATTTTTTTTAAACGTGTTTCATAAAAATTATGGTTGCTTCTGCGTCCATGAATGTGTACGCTTCCGGGTGCATGCCTACATTTTCTTTCAGTGTACTAATGGCACCAATAATTTCTGATGAGACCTCTTCCTTGGCACGCCGAACATTCATTTTCTCAAATTTAGTGGGTTCGATGTGTTTTTAGTGAGGTTGCTGACAGGTTTGACGATCTCATCCTTTTGCATTTTGTATAGTAATGGCAAGTATTTCCCTGAAATTATTCCAGTACCATCAGTCATCTCTCGTTACAGAAACTGCGTTCTAATGTTTTTTTTAGAACGTGACACTGATCAAAACTAAGGAATAACTTCCTAGACTCGTAGTATGGGTGATTGACCATTGGTTGCCAACTCCCTCCCCCTAAATGCCTCATCATTGTAGTGTTAGTTTAGTGATTATCAGAGACAATTCTTATAATTATGAAACCGCATTGTTCAACCTCGAGAATAACGTCCTGCAGGAGTTTATTTAAGTCCCGTCCTAACAGCTTCTTCGTGAAAAAGAAGGCACACGGTATCTGATAATTTGTCGAAAGACCTCTTAGCACAAAACACAACACTCGATTGGCTGCTAATTGTTCCCGGCTATAATTTTCATCCTATTTCCTTTTGATGAGACGGTGCTCGAAATGTGTCCTTGTACCCGAAGAAGGTGCAAGGTATGTCTAATTTCTCTCAGATTTATTAGCACGCTATTTTATTTTGTGATTAAATTTTAATTTTGATATTGCAGAAATTATAATGATAATAATTATATAGTGTCACTAGCAACCCGCCACGGCTTCGCCAGAGAACAGTTATGAATGTGCAAGGAATTCCTGTCAGACGTAATTTAAGAATGGCGAGGTGCATGAGACACAAATACCCCTTCCGTCCAAACTAAAAACAATTATATTGGGCGACATATTCGAAGATAGATATATGCTCTCGCGGACTTTTTTGTAGAATTTCTCACGCTGAACAATTCTTACACTCATAGTATATTTATATTTTTAACGGTTTACCCAGCGTAAGCTTAAAAAGTCCTCTCGGCACGCCGGAAGGCGGAGGTAGATTTCACCGGACAAACTTGGGGATAGGCGAAAATAGGCAGAATATGCAGATTTTCGTAGAAGGATCAGACCTCATTTAATGCGAGAAGGTATTTTATAATTGGAGCTTAATTAACTTTGTTTTTCGTCATTTTATGCTTATTTTAAACATTTTATTGTGTTATGGGAACGGTAACCTTCTTGTCATTTGGGGTCCATTTTTATACTTGTGGTCACACTGTCCTTATGCTAGGTTTCGACACTGATGTGCAACTATGTAACGGTCTGTTACTTCTTCACGCAAAATTATATCTACCGCAGAGATTTTGGTTGGTTCCTCAGTTTAGGGGCTGCGACAACGCGGTCATGTAACCCCGTGTACTTTGGGATGGCTGTATTAGTCTGTAATTCAGGTAAGGACTGCAGACGGTCAATTTCAAGCAGTAGTTACTAATGTTGCTACCAGGTACTACCGTCAACGACACCTAGCTGTGAACTTGGCTACTAGATGCCACCGCAACCCGCAACTCGCAACGAACGTTGGAACTTCCCCTCCAAAGGAAAGCATACTGAGGGATTTTTGGCGCTCTTAGAAAATCCGACGACTTCGGCCGGCTTTGAACTCGCGACCTTGGGCATAAACATTCAGCATGCTACCAGTTACGTCACCGAAGCCGCTTCACACTTAGATGGAAATCTGAATCTGATCTCGTGCAAGTGCGTTATCTTGGCAACGTCTGATGGCTCATCCCTCATCAATTTAGTAGTGTTGCCATGGCAACCACTGATAGGTCTTGGCATTTTCTTATAATTCCGAAATTATTTTTCTCATCCCTTGGCATAATGGTGGGTTATATCAAAAATTCTTTCAGACAAAAGTTTTAGGTAATTATTATGGGAATATTGTCCATTTTGTACGGTTTTGATATTGTGCCTATTAAGAGAGATATGATTAATGTTTCCCGAAAAACCCACTTTTTCCCACCCCTTTGGTCAATGGTTGGTGCTATAAAAAAAACTCTTCAAACATACATTTTTGGGCTTTATCCGACACATAGTATGAATGTTGAACGGATTCGATATTTCACATATTAAGAGAGTTATAGCAATATTTCACTTTTTCGAAAAAAAAAAGCCCCCCATTTTCACCCCCCAACGACCGATTTAGCCCAGTAACGAACTCGACCGAGATTTTATAGGTATACGTATTCGGTAAAAAATTCAAAGTGATTGGTACAAAATTACGGCAGTTATCGTGTCCACAATAAACTGATATACATATACATACATAAATTATATATAACTTTTGAACTGACGGTGGTTTTGGGGCCTGGGGATGTGAAACGCGAAGATATGTCGAAATTTTCCGGAAGTCGAAACATGGTACCCATTGCAATAGTTAGCTTTCTAACGAAATCTACCTCTGGTTGGTTCCTCAGTTTAGGGGCTGCGACAACGCGGTCATCTAACCCCGTGTACTTTGGGTGAGTGTAGAATCTGTCTGATACACGGTGTGAATTGTAATGGCTGTATTAGTCTTAATTCATGTAAGTACTGCAGACGGTCAATTTCAAGCAGTAGTTCCTAATGTTGCTACCAGGTACAACCGTCAACGACACCTAGCTGTGAACTTGGCTACTAGATGCCACCCCAACCATCAACTCGCAACGAACGTTGGAACTTCCCCTCCAAAGGAAAGCATACTGAGGGATTCTAGTGCTCTTAGAAAATCCGACGACTTCGGCCGGCTTTGAAACCGCGACATTGGGCATAGACATTCAGCATGCTACCAGTTACGTCACCGAAGCCGCTTCCCACTTTATCAGGCGGCTTTGGTGGCGTAGTCGGTAACATGCTGAGCTTCTATGCCCAAGATACCGGGTTCAAACCCGGCCGAAGCCGTCGGATTTTTTAAGAGCGTTAAATATCCCTCAGTATGCCTTCCTTCGGAGGGGAAGTAAAGCCGGCGGTCCCATGTCATAGATTTATGGCATGTTAAAGATCCTTCCACTAATTGCACCTGTGTGAAGCTAAATTGGATAGGTTAAGAATGTATACAACGCTCTTAGGTTTCTATGTTCGTTGCCAAGAGCCGACTGCGGCGGCGTCTAGTAGCTCAGTTCTGAACTTGGCCTCGTAGTCGTTGACAGTGGCGCTTGGCGGAAAAAGTAGGAACTATCTGAAAAATTGTTAGTTGCAGTACTTAAATTAACAAACAGATAACACACACTAATACAGTCATCACAATTAACACCGGTTATCAGACAGATTCTACACACACCCAAAGTACACGGGGCTACATGACCGCGTTGTCGCAGCCCCTAAACTTAAGAACCAACCAACCAACCACTTAATCAGATGGAAATACTGAATCTGATCTCGTGCAAGTGCGTTGTCATGGCAACGTCTGATGGTCCATGCCTCATCAATTTAGTAGTGTTGCCATGGCAACCACTGATAGCTCTTGGCATTTTCTTATAATTCCGAAATCATTTTTCTCGTCCCTTGGCGTAATGGTGGGTCATATCAAAAATTCTTTCAGACAAAAGTTTTAGGTAATTATTAGGGGAATATTGTCCATTTTGTACGGTTTTGATATTGTGCCTATTAAGAGAGATATGATTAATGTTTCCCGAAAAACCCACTTTTTTCCACCCCTTTGGTCAATGGTTGGTGCTATCAAAAATCTTATTTGACATAAATTTTTGGCACTTATCCGACACATATTATGAACTTTGAATGGATTCGATATTGCACGTATTAAGAGAGTTATAGCGAAATTTCACTTTTTCGAAAAAAGCCCCCCATTTTCACCCCCTTGACCGATTTAGCCCAGTAACGAACTCGACCGAGATTTTATAGGTATACATCTTCGGTAAAAAATTCGAAGTAATTGGTGCAAAATTACGGCAGTTATCGTGTCCACAAGAAACTGATATACATATATATATACATATATATATACATATATATATATATATATACATAAATTATATATAAACTTTTGAACTGACGGTGGTTTTGGGGTCTGGGGGATGTGAAACGCGAAGATATGTCGAAATTTTCCGGAAGTCGAAACATGGGACTCATTGCAATAGTTAGCTTTCTAATGAAATCTACCTAAAAGCGCACGGACGCCAGGCTCTTTTTTCGACCTTTTCACTGAAATCGTTACTGCTTGGCTCCCTTTGATCATACATAAATTATTTTCTACAGAAATCTTCCTCGAGATTACCTTTACAGAATGGTGAAAGCCGCATCGAAATCCATCCAGTGGTTCTCGAGATTACTCATTTAATATACGTACTGTACAGCTGTATATTAATCGCCCCTAAAATGGGATGGGATCGCGCTCTATCGGCGACGAGTATAAATTTTCCAATTACACGTTATGCATGGGCTCTAACTGTATAGAGCGCAGCTCGCATCCAGTCGGCCGTGATCTACCAACACTGGAAGAAATCTCTCTCTCCGGCCGTCTGGTGATGGTCACACGCCACAATACTGCTACCACTTGCTTGGCCACTCGTATCCAGCCCTGCTCTAAGCCACAAGACGTGGTAGACGAACAACACTGTTGTTTGTCCTTAAGATGGTTTGATATGGTTTCCTATATTTAACTCCAAGATAACGCAGGGATGGTATCTCCTAATGCTACAGCTGCTTTGATTTCAAACTTCATCCATATTACTTTGTTTTATCTCATATTTACTCCTCTGAGTTTGGTGTCAGGAGGGGCATTTGTTCATAAAAATCAATCTGCTACATAGAAATCTCTCGTTATCCCACCACCCTGTAAAACATACACTTACCAGGTAAGAACACCATAGAAACACAAAGGAGAAGGGGGTGGCTTACCTGGTAAGAGCTTCATATAAATACACAAGAGAGTAGACAGCTCTGAAGCCATTTTTCAGAGTTACATTACTGACATCACAACTTTCAGTCTGCAATGTAATATAATCCACAAAATTACATGTGTTTAAACATATATGCAAGTAGGGGGATGATAGGGGTTCTGCTTCACCCATTTTATTTGTACCCGACTCTACATGTTAAATAATTAATATCTAGTGAACACATGGTCGGATGTTGACAAATGAGGTGTCGTTGGACTCGAGCTGACGTCCTCTTTGCTATGGACCACTGGTTATATTCTTCAAAAAAAAAAATTGAAAATATACGATAGTTTAAAAACAAAAAATGATAGAAGGTTGTGCCATGGTTGAAACGAATGGTCATTATGTACTTTATTTTTTATAATAAAACTTTTTTATTTTTTGACATTTTTTGAAAACAGTTGAATTTTGAAATTCATATATTTTGGAAACTAGGAAGTTTACGAAAAAGTTTGTTTGACATAAATGATTGGTCCCCAACCCCTCTATCCCCAAAATATATTTGAAATCTCTAGGATAAAAACTTGCAGTAGTGGGGTGACAGCGGTTCTACTTACTCTCCTACTTTCATATAAACATTGCCGATATCTCTCGAACGCATGATCGGATTTTAACGAACGAGGTGTTGTTGGCGTTGGGATGACGTCCTCTTTGCTACGAATGTGTGTTGGTATTTTAAAAAAATGTTTTTGTTTTTCGATTGGCGCTATTTTGGAAATGGTAAATTTTAGAAAAAAGTTTGTTTGGCGTTAATGAAAGGTGACTATGCCCTCTAGGTGGACAGCAAGTTTCAATTGTATTGGAGGAAGAAAAATGATAGCCTTCTTTCTGGCAAACATTGGCGGTAATTGGCGAACGCCTGGTCGGATTGTAACAACTGAGAAGTCGTTGGACTCGAGCTGGACCACGAATTGAGTTTTTTTTATTTTTTTTTTTGAAAATTTCTGTTTTCAAAAGTGGACTATAGTTTGAAAACCAAACTTGATAGAACGTTGTCCAATAGTTCAAACAATTGGTCACTATGACCCTTATTTTTTATAATAAAACTTATTACTTTTTGAGAATTTTATAAACACTCAAATTTTGAATTTTTTATATTTTGGAAACTAACAAGTCTACAAAAGAATTTGTTTGACATAAATGAAAGGACCCTACCCACTCTAGCACCTCAATAAATTTCAGGTCTCTAGAACAAAAACTATGCATTTAAAATGTTTTTATTTGCTTTTTTTATTTTATTTTTTAAATAAAGAGTGTTTGTAGACAGAGAGCCGGTTGGCGTACGTTACAACGAGGCTATGACTGGTCATCGTGGATGCAGGATATGGCTATTTCGAGGGGGCGACAAGAAGATAGAACGAGGGGTCGCTATTTTCAGATATTTCCCACGACGAATATGGCGATGACCGTGCCCGGAAGAAATGATTTGCTATTTTGGCGGGAT
The DNA here is from genome assembly GCA_946902985.2 of Meconema thalassinum. Taxonomy (NCBI): domain Eukaryota; kingdom Metazoa; phylum Arthropoda; class Insecta; order Orthoptera; family Tettigoniidae; genus Meconema; species Meconema thalassinum. The sequence goes on along the minus strand of OX336397.1, from coordinate 27,435,858 downwards.
GGCGGGGCAGCTTATTACGGTTAGTTTTGTGATATTTCCTATGAGGGATGGAGACGAATAATTGAAAATGCGTGAAGCATGCTAAGATTTTTTTACCCCTGAAGGGGATCTTTAACATACTAGTAAACGGTAATAGGCGAGACCGCTGTCTGGCGCAGCAAATGGTTGTAGTATATGACCAAGTGGTTCTTGGACGTGGTTAACATGATCATGAATTGAGGATGGCCGCTTGCAAATGAGTATTATTATTACTGTAAAATGTTTAAGACACACACATGTTTTGATTGCTAACACACATACACACAGTCCTGCTCACTGGAGACTGAATATTGTACCTAGCCAGAGGCCTCGTGAGAGCTGTTGCTGCTGGAATATCTACGTCAGCAGGAAGTGCGATAGCAGGTTACTTGCCTGGTAGAGGCTAGCAGATGTGACGTTCAAGCAGCCGCCATATTGGTTCATATGTAGTAGTAATACCAATGTATAAGAGGCAGCCATTTTGGTTCTTTATTAAAATCATGGAACTAGTATCAGGTACGCGAATCTTATCGCGATTGAAGAATGTGGGGAGGCGTGGGAACACGTGTGAGAGACACAAGTTTTCTAGGTCAAAACGCTGAGAAAATGCATCTTTTTCTGTTGTTAAGCAGACTGATACGGTTCGTGTTAGTAATACACTGACAGGACCTGCAAACGGACGTATACAGTAGAGCTCTGAACTGCACTTTGGAAGAAAAAGCCTCTTTGTTTTTGGTAAGTACTTACAAATGATTATTTTAAAAATGTCATGCTAATGAACCTTACATTTGTAGTTATTGATTAGGTAATTAATGATTTTTATTTATTTATTTGTTTGCAGATAACCGGTTTACCTTACATGTCTGAGATACAAGAAACCATTGCACTTTTGAGCCCACTAGAAGAAAACAGCAACAAGCCAGTGCAAGTGAAGGTGAGATTTTTTTAAACTAACTTGTTTAATTTTTTGCTTGATGTTATTATAGTTTATTTTATGAAATGCATGTATTAACCTGAATTTAGGTATTTATAGCGGTTTATTTTGTTTAATTTTATAAATTTGGAAAGAACAGCCTTACCGCCGTAGCAGTCGCTGAAAGCCCGAGACGCACTAGAGCGAAACCATTGCCAACGAGTGAACTATTTAAAACCCAGGTAAGCCTAACATAAAATGCTATTCCATTTTACCACTACTGAAAAAAAAACTAGACAAAAAAATTCATTACCTGTACATGACTGGGACAATGATTGCTTTCTTGATTAATGGCTATGTATTGGCAAACGGCACAAGAACATATTGGCTGCTGACCGGAAAAAGTACAAGGCCATATTGGAATTCCTAAAAACAAAAAATTAAATTTAATTTATGGGCGGTTCCATATGGACTTAACGAATATCCACTGGTTTGAAGAAGATAATTTGGACAAAACGACATGTCATTCATTTCTTTTGATTATATATTGGTTAAAGGGGGATGTAAATGACTGCAGCTTTATACAAAAAACAAAATAAGTACATGGGTTACTGTTAGTGTCGACATACAGTTTATTTTTGTAATGGTGTTTTGATATATTAATGCCAATTAACGTTAACGTTTTTTTACAAGTATTGATTGATTGATTGAGTGATGTTTTTTTTAGGTGTGGTTATGCACCATTAGCATAGTGAACAGACAGTGGAAAAAGCATACTTACAATAAGTAAAGTTTTATTATAACACATGGCGTTAGTACCAAATACTACAAGTGAGCAAGTTGGTTTACCACGTGGGTTAGATTTAAGATCAGAACATGATCGTTGGTTAACATTTGAATCCTGGCCTGTAGGCTTTTTGTCAACACATAATCTTGCAAAAGCCGTTTTTTTTACTTGAACCGAGAAGATGTATTGCGCTGTGTGTTTTGTCGTATTGAACTTTCACACTGGGAAGAAGGGGATGATCCCTTTAGAGACCATTTGCGATGGTCTCCTTGTTGTCCTTACATGCTTGGAAAACAAGTGGGTAACATACCCGTGTATCCATTTTACCGAACCACAAGGCCATTGGCCGCTACTTACGTTGCTGAATCACAAATCAATAATAATAATAATGATGTATTACCAGCCAACAACGGTAGTGTCGATATATGTGGTCCATATGCCATAGATAGTGTTGAATTGGCATGTGCTTTTGAAAAATTGGGAGTTTGCAAGACTAAAGCACTAACACACCCAGAGTACAGCTCTGTTGAAAAATGTTTAGAATCTTATAAAAATGTTTGGCCATTAATATTAAAACACCTTACCAAACAGCTAAGTGAAGCTGGATTTTGTATACTGGTGAAGAGGATAAAACAATATGTTTTATAGTGGATTTGCTTTAAAAGATTGGCAAATGACTGATGACCCTTTTGTGCCACACGCCCGTTGGTTACCTAACTGTAAATACATTTGTATTTTTGCTTTGTGGGCATATGATAGCATTTCTGACCTTTAGGTCAGGAATTTGTGAACACTATTCATAAAGAAAACGTGATTGCAGCACAACACATAAAAGTGCCTTTACAGTTAGAACACGCGGAGCAAATACATGAGGCTGAAAAAAAGACTTGTCTCACGAACAGATACAAAAGTGTGACCAACAATTATGTAAAATTTGTTATCAAGATGAACTAGGTGTTGTATTTTTGCCTTGTGGGCACATGATAGAATGTGTCAAGTGTGCGTTAGAACTTAACACTTGTGTATATGCAGAAAAGTAGTATCTGCTACTGTTAGGGCATTTCTTGCATAAATAGTATAATTTATTAGCAATGCATAGTGCAAAATACCTATATGCACGATATTATTACAAGCTGTTTTAGAGTGTAATAGATATGCTTTTGTTTTGTTTATAGACTACTACAATGAATGTTTTGAATGCTGTGGGACAATCATGTGGCTTAGAGACAAAGAAGCTCAGCGAATTGCCAACGCATATTCCATTCCGCATTATCAAGATTCGATAATTGAAAACAGCATATGGTGATCGTGTACTTTGTGTACGTGAAAACTTTGAGACATTTTTGCCTACGTGGTTTAATGATATGTCGGAGAGTGTTTCTGATGAAGTCAATAATGCTGTGCAACCTGTACACTTAATTTATGAAGGTTTTAAAAACAATAGGGGCATGGTCCGTTTTAATTAAATAAGAAAAACAAATGTGAAATAATAATGGAAAAAATATAAGTGATGACGATAGACTGAAAGAAAAAAAATATGTGTACAGAATAATAATGTTTTAGTTTTAATATTGTCTTTAGAAATATTATGATGAAACCCAAAAATTGTATATAAAGTGTGTAAATAAATGCAAATGATGTTACAATGCTGTTTTATTTTTTACTAAGTTACAATATTTAACATTGCATAGTACAGTATACATGATTATGACAATAAATGCATACTAAATACAAGTCTTTGCCTTTACGATAGTGTGTTATAGTTTTAAAAACAAAGCTTGTTTTAGATCTTTTTTCCACGTCGAACAATCGGTATAAAAATGTTATTATCACTATTATAATCATAAGCAGAATGATTATTATTATCCTCAACATTATCCTCAACATCACTAAAACCAGTTAAATATTCCTGTTCCTCTTATTCCTACTCTACATTGTCCTCATGTAGAGTCTGCGTGGCTTTTGATAATGTTATGTGTTTTATGAACGTTGAATTATTTTCAGTAGCAGTATTGTTTTCTAGCACTCGCTTTTTAGCATTTTTATGATTTTCTTTTGACAGCATCAATGTTTTATGCAGTACACTACATTGATATTCACTGACACTCATAACCTCACTATTTTTACTTTTTAGCTCACTGCGACATAGTTTTGAACGTTGTTTTGAACAACGCCAAATAACAGTTCCATTTTTATTGATTCGTTTCACAATATATGAATATCCTTTATAGTATGCATAAGGCTTACCATACCTAGTCACTGATACTTCCATGTCAACTGTCAAGCATAGACTAAGCTCTAATATAGACAACTTGGTAATAACAACAATAGTTTAATGTGCTAGCATATATGGGTGCAAATGTGGGAGCAAAAAGTGGAAGCAAAATGTGGAGGCAAGAAGTGGAACCAAAAGTGTAAGCAAAAGAGGGAGCAAATATGAGAGAAAAAAAAGTAGGAGCAAGTATGGGAGCAAATGTGAAAGCAAAATTGGGAGCAAATATGAGAGAAAAACGTATGAGCAAGTATGGGAGCAAAAAGTGGGAGCAAATGTGGAAGAAAGAGTGGAAGCAAAAAGAGAGAGAAAAAAGTGGGAGCAAAAAGTGGGAACAAAAAGAGGGAGCAAATAAGTGTGAGCAAATATGGGAGCAAAATGTGGGAGCAAATGTGAAAGCAAAAGTGGGAGCAAAAATTAAGAGCAAAAAGTGAGACCAAAAACTGCGAGCAAAAGTGGGTGCACAAAGTGGGAGCAAAATGTGTGAGTAAAAAGTGGGGGGCAAATGTGGTGTTTTACTAAAACAATCTCACCTAACCTAACCTAACCTAACCTGACCTAACCTAACCTAACTTAACCTAACCTAACTTTATCCAACCTAACCTAACCTAACTTAACCTAACCTAACCCAACTTCACCTAACCTAACCTAACTTCACCTAACCTAACTTGACCTAACTTTACCTAACTTAACTTTACCTAACCTAACCTTCCAACTCTCAGATCAAAAATTAAATTCTGGGCATAGTCGTGTTGGACCCCGAGACCTCTGGAATAACACCAAAGTATACTAGCCACTACACCGCGAGATGGGCAAATTATCATGCAAAACAATACAAAAATAAAAGTTTCCTGTAGTGTAACTCATTGCCTGACAACCATAGTTGGGAATTCAAACCCTAGACCTCAGGACTTTTGTTTTGAACATTATCAGAAGTATTATTCCATTTACATTTTGCTGCTGCTTATAGTTATAAGAGTTGACATTAATATGGGAGCAAAAGTGGGAGAAAATATGGAAGCAAAAGTGAAAGCAAAAAGTGGGAGCAAGCGTGGCTGGTTGTTGAGACTTTCAAATCAGCAAATACACATGAATTAAATTTTTGTAAAGAGACTTGGGTAATAATAATAATAATAATAATAATAATAATGCTGAACAGGCGGGCACATGTCGGGTCACCCGAAAATTCTTCAGCCGACAACGCAGATAGGAGAACCCAACAGCCGTCATCTCCCCCTGTCGAAAGTGTTTCAAACATTCAACTGACCACTAAGGCAGGCAAACTGAGGCGGCGCTTAAAATGGACTGATGAGATGAACAAATTCATAATGCGCTCCTACTTTATTGTTACAAACTTAGAGAGAGACCTCGCAACATATAGGAATGATTTGCACAAGTTGTTTGTGGAGAATTTTCCTAACTACTCTTTCGTTACAGAACAAAGAATTGCAGACCAAGGACGTGTAATAGTGAGGAACAATAGACTTCCTGCAATAATGATTCCAAGTCTTAAAGAGGAAGCAGCAAAAATTTTAGCTTCAGAATCCAACAATGAAAGCAGATCCACATTATTGATTCAAGCTGTGCAGGAAGTAACCTGCAGAAATGACACAGGGGAAGAGGGAATTATTGAACCAACTATCCCTACTAATATCTCGAGTTCTGATGAAACAAGTTCTATTGAACATGTGTTTAAAGAGGCAATGACAGAATTTATGGGCCTTAAAGTAGACTATCGACCAAAGCTGCCCAAACTCCTAGAAACAGCAAAGAGTAAATCTCTTGTCAGTATGACAAATAACATCCTAAAACAGTATGTGGAAACATCCGATAATCTAGAAGAAACAAACTCTCTTGTATATTGCGCAGCAGTAACTGTGATAAGGCTGAATAACCAGAAAATAATACCTTTGTCTGGAAGTTCTCGTGGAAAAGGTGCAGATGCAGAATACAATCCACCCTGGCAGCGTCGATTAGAAAATTACATCAAGGATCTGAGGAAAACCATAGGCCAACTAACAGCATATTTAAACAATAAGACTAAACCCAAAACCAATCGAAAGCTGAGAAATATATTCAGAAAAATCAACAGCCATATAAAGGAATATGATCACACAGAAAAAATCAAGGAATACATTGACAACCAAAAGCTAAAATTATGCGCAAAAGCAGCGAGACTCAGGAGGTACAAGGAATCACGAGCGAGGAATACACAAAACAAACTTTTCTCCAACAATGAAGGTCAGTTCTACAGAATGATCAAACGAAACAAACAATCCATGACAAAAGCAGAACCTCCTAGCACGCAAGAAACGGAAGATTTTTGAAGAAGTGTATGGGCTGCAAAGTCACCGCACAATGAAAATGCAAATTGGATCAACGAAGAACGAAATAGCAATAATGTATATGAAGAAATGGATTTTGATACCATTGAAGAACGGCATGTGTATGATGCTATAAGGAGAACTCAGAATTGGAAAGCGCCGGGCACAGATAAAATTCACAATTATTGGTACAAACATTTCACGTGCGTGCACCAGAAGATAGCCCAGCAATTTAATTACCTCATCCATCATCCTGAGGAATGTCCTGATTTCCTTACTGCTGGAATTACGTATCAAATCTCAAAAGAAAGTGGAAATACTAAAGACCCTTCAAACTACAGACCTTATCAGCTGTCTCCAAACACTTTACAAACTATTTACGTCCATAATTGCGGACGAAATATACAAGTTTCTCGACAAACATAACATTTTGGCTGAGGAACAGAAAGGATGCAAGAAGCTGTCGCAAGGATGCAAAGAACAGATAGTAATTGATTCTGTGATAACACAACAGGCGATACATAATCAAAGGAATCTATATACGGCATACATAGATTACTAGAAAGCATTTGATTCAGTCCCGCATTCATGGCTGAAAGAAATCCTCCATATGTATAAGATTAACCTTGCTGTAATTCACTTCCTGGAGGTCACGATGGATAATTGTAAAACAGTACTGTATGCTAAGACAGACAATGAATGTGTCACATCTGACACAATAAAAATTGAGCGTGGTATCTATCAAGGAGACTCGCTAAGCCCATTATGGTTTTGCTTAGCCATCAATCCTCTCTCTAAAATTCTAAAATCCACCGGTTTTGGATTTGACATCAAATACTACAATAGGAAATACAGAATAACCCATCTCCTTTATATGGATGACCTCAAAGTATATGCACTCAGTGAGACTCAAATGAATGCCATGCTAAATATAATAGATTCATATTCATCCGATGTCCGAATAACGCTGGGAGTGAAGAAATGCAAGCGTCTGACAATTGAAAGAGGTAAATATGCAACTTCTGAACCACATGAGCTACGCAAAGGATCTCTAATTGAAGGAATGACTGAAATAGAAACCTACAAATATCTGGGATTTGCTCAATATACAACTTTGGATCATAAAAGTATCAAAGATGAACTCATTGGAAAATATACCACAAGACTACATCAAGTGCTGCGAACCAATCTATGTGCAAAGAACAAAATTAAAGCTATCAACACATACGCTATACCAACCCTAGTAAATTCATTTGGGATTCTGAAATGGTCAGCAACAGAAATGGAAAGCCTGCAGAGAAAAACAAGGACCCTTCTCACTACTTACCGTTTACACCATCCAAACGCCTGTAAAGAAAGGGTCCCTCTTCCACGAAAGAGGAGTACTGGATTTACAAATTTTGCTCCAGAACCAAATTAAAACCCTTAGAAGATATTTCTATCAAAGAAAGGAAAACAGCATTCTCCCTAAAGCCATTGTACTTGCTGATAAACACACAGTATTGAACCTTCGTACATCCTCTGATGATCATATCAGCCAGCCACTCCACTTACATGAAAAAGAAAAGCCATGGGGAGCAAAGACCCTCCATGGAAAATACTACAGCAACCTATCCCAAGAGAGTATTGATAAAAACGCATCGTGTATGTGGTTACAAAGTGGTCGACTGTTTGGAGAAACAGAGGGATTTGCAATTGCCATACAAGATCAAGTCATTGCTACAAAAAATTACAAGAAATACATCATCAAAGATACCAGTGTAATTTCAGACAAATGCAGGCGATGCGCCATTCATCTCGAGACCATTGACCATGTCACTGCAGGTTGCCCAATACTAGCATCAGTTGAATATACAAAGCGGCACAATCAGGTTGCAGGCATCATTCATCAGGCACTCGCACAGAAATATAAATTAACTGAGTAGTATATCCCTTACTAAAAGTATCATCCACCATCCCTCCTCGAAAATGAACTGTGTAAAATATACTGGGACACTGGTATTGTGCCAGATAAAACAATAGATCACAATCGACCCGACATCATAGTAGTAAATAAGGTTGATGGCACTACATTTATAATAGACATAGCAGTCCCCAACGACACCAACATCGAACGTAAACACAATGAAAAAATCTCCAAGTATAGACAGCTTGCAGAGGAAATCAAGAGGATATGGAAGATGAACTGCGTCCGGATATTGCCTGTTATCTCGTCAGTCAACGGCCTCATACCTCACACACTCCACAAGAGTCTGAAAGAATTGGATCTTCCGCCGACCATCTACAAGAGTATGCAGCATTCGGTCCTATTGTCCACATGCAATCCTTCCTTGCTAATGAATGAGTGATAATGAACTCTTATATTTTGTATATACATGATATGTATTATAGTTTGTATTATAGTTTTTATGTATTGTTGTAAAGCACTTGGTTTAACCCGTGCTTTAGAGTAACCCATGTTTGTAATGGTGAATTGAATAAATAATAATAATAATAATAATAATAATAATAATAACAGTTAAAAAATATTCAAGTGGATTCATATTTTTTAAGGGTGGAATTTCCAAAGTACTGTCAAGAGTAATAATTACATAAACAGTGGGAATTCAAACCCAAGACCTCGGGACTTTTGTTTTGAACATTATCAGAAATATTATTCCATTTACATTTTGCTGCTGCTCATAGTTATAAGAGTTGGCATAAGTATGAGAGCAAAAGTGGGAGCAAAAGTGAAAGCAAAAAGGTGGAGCAATCATGGCTGGTTGTTGAGACTTTCATATCAACTAATACATATAAATTAAATTTTAGTAAAGTGACTTTGCTAATAATAATAATAACAGTTTTAAAAAATTCAAGGGGATTGATATTTGTCATGGTGTAATTTCCAAAGAACTGTCAAGAATAATAATTACATGAACAGATTCCAATAACTGATAGTGAGCGAGATAGAGCAAAAAAGGAAAATGTTTTTGTGTAATCAAAAAGTCATGTCCAGCCTCATACCGCCATTCATCTGTGACGTCACAGCCAGTCTCAAAGCAAGTCTAAACTTGTAGGACATATCATGTGCCAAGGTTAGGTTAGGTGAGCTGAGGTTAACTTAGGTTAGCTAGCTCTATCTCACTCCTAGCCAATCATTAACCTTAAAAGTACTGTAGAGTTCTTGGAATCTGTTCATGTAATTATTATTCATGACAGTTCTTTCGAAATTACACCTTGAAAAATTTCAATCCCCTTGAATTTTTTTAAAACTGTTATTATTATTATTGTTAGCCAAGTCACTTTACTAAAACTTAATTTATATGTATTAGTTGATATGAAAGTCTCAACAACCAGCCAAGCTTGCTCCTACTTTTTGCTTTCACTTTAGCTCCCACTTTTGCTCTCATATTTATGCCAACTCTTATAACTATGAGCAGCAGCTAAATGTAAATGGAATGATATTTCTGATAATGTTCAAAACAAAAGTCCCGAGGTCTTGAGTTTGAATTCCCACTGTTTATGTAATTAATCTTCTTGACGGTACTTTGGAAATTCCACCTTTAAAAAATATGAATCCACTTGAATATTTTTAACTGTTATTATTATTATTATTATTATTATTATTGTTATTATTATTATTATTACCCAAGTCTCTTTACTAAAATTTAATTCATGTGTATTTGTTAATTTGAAATTCTCAACAATCAGCCATGGTTGCTCCTACTTTTTGCTCTCATATTTACTCCCACGTTTTGCTTTCACATTTGCTCTCACTTTTGCTAACACATTTCTTGCTCTCACTTTCTAAAATTAAATTTATTTGTATTAGTTAATATGAAAGTCTCAACAACCAGCCATGCATGCTCCCACTTTTTGCTTTCACTTTTGCTTCCATATTTTCTCCTACTTTTGCTCCCATATTAATGCCAACTCTTATAACTATAAGCAGCAGCAAAATGTAAATGGAATAATATTTCTGATAATGTTCAAAAAAAAGTTCTGTGGTCTTGGGTTTGAATTCCCAACTATGGTTGTCAGGCAATGAGTTACACTACAGGAAACTTTTATTTTTGTGTTGCTTGCGTGATAATGTGCCCATCTCGCGGTGTAGTGGCTAGTATACTTTGGTGTTATACCATAGGTCTCGGGTTCCATCTCGACTATGCCCAGAATGTAGTTTTTGATCTGAGGGTTGGAAGGTTAGGTTAGGTAAAGTTAGGTTAGCTAGAGTTAGGTCAAGTTAGGCTAGGTTAGATGAAGTTGGGTTAGGTTAGGTTAGGTTAAGTTATGTTATGTTAGGTTGGATAAAGTTAGGCCAGGTAAAGTTAGGTTAGGTTAGGTTAGTTCAGGTTAGGTTAGGTAAGGTGCGATTGTTTTAGTAAAACACCACATTTGCCCCCCAATTTTTACTCACACAGTTTGCTCCCACTTTGTGCACCCACTTTTGCTCGCACTTTTTTGCTCTCACTTTTTGCTCTCACTTTTTGCTTCCCCTTTTGCTTTCACATTTGCTCCCACATTTTGCTCCCATATTTGCTCACTCTTGTTTGCTCCCACTTTTGTTTACACTTTTTGCTCCCTCTTTTTGCCCCCACTTTTTGCTCCCACATTTGCTCCCACTTTTTGCTTACATATTTGCTCTCATATTTACTTCCACTTTTGCTTACACTTTTTTCTCCCACATTTATTTCTCTCACTTTTTGCTCCCACTTTTGCTTTCACATTTGCCCCCTCTTTTTGCTCCCACTTTTGCTCCCACATTTTGCTTCCACTTTTTGCTCCAACTTTTGCTCCTCCTTTTTGCTCCCACATTTGCACCCATATATGCTCGCATATAAAACTATTGTTGTTATTACCAAGTTGTCTTTACTAGAGCTTAGTCTATGCTTGACAGTTGACATGGAAGTATCAGTGACTAGGTATGGTAAGCCTTATGCATACTATAAAGGATATTCATATATTGTGAAACGAACCAATAAAAATGGAACTGTTATTTGGCGTTGTTCAAAACAACGTTCAAAACAATGTCGCAGTGAGCTAAAAAGTAAAAAATTTGAGGTTTTGAGAGTCAGTGATCGTCAATGTAGTGTACTGCTTGAAACATTGTTGCTGTCAACAAAAAATCATAAAAATGCTAAAAAGCGAGTGCTAGAAAACAATACTGCTTCTGAAAATAATTCAACCTTCAAAAATCCCTTAACATTATCAAAAGCCACGCAGATTCTACATGAGGACAATGTAGAGGAAGAGGAAGAGGAACAGGAATATTTAAGTGGCTTTAGTGATGTTCAGGATAATGTTGAGGATAATAATAATCATGCAGCTTATGATTATAATAGTGATAATAACGTTTTTGTACCCATTGTTCGGCGTGGAAAAATGATCTACAACAAGCTTTGTTTTTAAAACTATAACACACTATCGTAAAGGCAAAGACTTGTATTAAGTATGCATTTATTGTCATAATCATGTATACTGTACTCTGCAATGTTAAATATTGTAACTTAGTAAAAAATAAAGCAGCATTGTAACATCATTTGCATTTATTTACAAACTTTATATACATTTTTTTTTGGTTTCATCATAATAGTTTTAAAGACAATATTAAAACTAAAACATTATTATTCTATACACATATTTTTTCTTTCTGTCTATAGTCATCACTTTTATTTTTCCATTATTATTTCACGTTTGTTTATTTAATTTAATTAAAACGGACCATGCACCTATTGTTTTTAAAACTTTCATAAATTAAGTGTACGGATTGCACAGCATTATTCACTTAATCAAAAACACTCTCCGACATATCATTAAACCGTGTAGGCAAAAATGTCTTAAAGTTTTCACATACACAAAGTACACGATCAGCTTATGCTGTTTTCAATTTTCGAATCTTGATAATGCGGAATGGAATATGCGTTGGCAATTCGCTGAGCTTCCTTGTCTCTAAGCCACATGATTGTCCCACAGCATTCAAAACAATCATTGTAGTAGTCCATAAACAAAACAAAAGTATATCTATTACACTCTAAAACAGCTTTAATAATATTGTGCAATTAGGGATTTTGCACTATGCATTGCTAATAAATTATACTATGTATGCAAGAAATGCCCTAACTGTAGCAGATACTACTTTTCTGCATATAGCACAAGTGTTAAGTTCTAATGCACACTTGACACATGCTATCATGTGTCCACAAGGCAAAAATACAACACCTAGTTCATCTTGATAACAAATTTTATATAATTGATGGTCACACTTTTGTATCCGTTCGTGAGACAATTTTGTGTTCAGCCTCATGTATTTGCTCCGCGTGTTCTAACTCTAAAGGCACTTTTATGTCTTGTGCTGCAATCACGTTTTCTTTACGAATAGTGTTCACAAATTCCTGACCTTTAAGCAACACCATGTATTTGCAGTTAGGTAACCAACGAGCGTGTTGCACAAAAGGGTTATCAGTCATATGCCAATCCTTTGAAGCAAATCCACAATAAATACATATTGTTTTATCCCCTTCACCAGTATAAAAAATCCAGCTTCACTTAGCTGTTTGGTAAGGTGTTTTAATATTAATGGCCAAACATTTTTATAAGATTCTAAACGTTTTTCAACAGAGCTGTACTCTGGGTGTGCTAGTGCTTTAGTCTTGCAAACTCCCAATTTTTCAAAAGCAAATGCCCATTCAACACTGTCTATGGCATATGGACCACATCTATCGACACTACCGTTGTTGGCTGGTAATACATCATTATTATTATTATTGATTTGTGATTCAGCAACGTAAGTAGCGGACAATGGCCTTGTGGTTCGGTAAAATGGATACACGGGTATGTTACCCACTTGTTTTCCAAGCATGTAAGGACAACAAGGAGACCATCGCAAATGGTCTCTAAAGGGATCATCCCCTTCTTCCCAGTGTGAATGTTCAATACGACAAAACACACAGCGCACCACATCTTCTCGGTTCAAGTAGAAAAAAACGGCTTTTGCAAGATTATGTGTTGACAAAAAGCCTACAGGCCAGGATTCAAATGTTAACCAACGATCATGTTCTGATTTTAAATATAACCCACGTTGTAAACCAACTTGCTCACCTGTTGTATTTGGTACTAACGCCATGTGTTATAATAATTTTTTTTCTTATTGTAAGTTATTAACGTTGCACAGAGTAGTTTAAAGCACAATGTATGCTTTTTTCACTGTCTGTTCACTATGTTAATGGTGCATGACCACACCTAAAAAAAAAAACTCAATCATTCAATACTTGTAAATAAAACGTTAACGTTAATTGGCATTAATATATCAAAACACCATTACAAAATTAAACTGTATGTCGACACTAACAGTAACCCACGTACTTATTTTCTTTTTGTATAAAGCTGCAGTCATTTACATCCCCCTTTAACCAATATATATAAACAACAGAAAAATGAATGTCATGTCGTTTTGTCCAAATTCTCTTTTTCAAACCTGTGGATATTCGTTGAATCCATAGGGAACCGCCCATAAATTAAATTAAAATTTTTGTTTTTAGAAAATCCAATATGGCCTTGTACTTTTTCCGGTCAACAGCCAATATGGTCTTGTACCGTTTGCCAATACATAGAAATTAATCAAGAAAGCAACATTGTCCCAGTCATTTACAGGTAATGAATATTTTTATCTGTTTTTTTCAGTAGTGGTAAAATAGAATATCATTTTATGTTAGGCTTACCTGAGTTTTAAATAGTTCTCTCTTTGGCAATGGTTTCGCTCTAGTACGTCTCGGGCTTTCAGCGACTGCTACGGCGGTAAGGCTTTTCTTTCCAAGTTTCTAAAAATAAATAAAATAAACCGCTATAAATACCTAAATTCAGGTTAATACATGCATTTCATAAAAGAAAAGAAAATACTATCGAACAGAAAAAGAAACAAGTTAGTTTAAAAAAATATTCTCACCTTCACTTGCACTGGTTTGTTGCTGTTTCCTTCTAGTGGGCTCAAAATTGCAATTGTTTCTTCTTTCTCAGACATGTAAGGTAAACCGGTTATCTGCAAACAAACAAATAAATAAATAAAAATCAATGATTACCTAATCAATAACTACAAAGTTAAGGTTCATTAGCATGACATTATTAAAATAATCATTCATAAGTACTTACCAAAAACAAAGAGGCTTTTTCTTCCAAAGTGCAGTTCAGAGCTCTACTGTATACGTCCGTTTGCAGGTCCTGTCAGTGTATTACTAACACGAACCGTATCAGTCAGCTTAACAACAGAAAAAGTTGCATTTTCTCAGCGTTTTGACCTTGAAATGTTGTGTCTCTCACACGTGTTCCCAGGCCTCCCCACATTCTTCAATCGCGATAAGATTCGCGTACCTGATACTAGTTCCATGATTTTAATAAAGAACCAAAATGGCTGCCTCTTATACATTGGTATTACTACTACATATGAACCAATATGGCGGCTGCTTGAACGTCACACCTGCTAGCCTCTACCATGCAAGTAAGCTGATATCGCACTTCCTGCTGACGTAGATATTCCAGCAGCAACAGCTCTCACGAGGCCTCTGGCTAGGTACAATATTCAGTCTCCAGTGAGCAGGACTGTGTGTGTGTGTGTGTGTGTGTGTGTTAGCAATCAAAACATGTGTGTGTCTTAAACATTTTACAGTAATAATAATACTCATTTGCAAGCGACCATCCTCAATACATGACCATGTTAACCACGTCCAAGAACCACTTGGTCATATACTACAACCATTTGCTGCGCCACACAGCGGTCTCGCCTATTACCGTTTACTAGTATGTTAAAGATCCCCTTCAGGGGTAAAAAAATCTTAGCATGCTTCACGCATTTTCAATTATTCGTCTCCATCCCTCATAGGAAATATCTCAAACTCAACCTTAATAAGCTGCCCCGCCATCCCACCAAAATAGCAAATCATATCTTCCGGGCACGGTCATCGAAATCGCCATAAGGGATTTTTGAAGTATTCGTCATAGGAAATATCTGAAAAACGTGACCCTTCGTTCCATCTTTTTGTCGCCCCCTCGAAATAGCCATTTCCAGCATTCACCATGGCCAGTCATAGCCTCGTTGTAACATACGTCAAGCGTACTGGCTCTCTGTCTACAAACACTCTTTATTTAAAAAGTAAAATAAAAAAAAAAAAGCAAGTAAAAATATTTTAATCCGTAGTTTTTTTTCCTAGAGACCTGAAATTTATTGTGGGGCTTGAGGGGGTAGGGACCTGTCATTTATGTCATACAAACTCTTATGTAAACTTGTTAGTTTCCAAAATATTAAAATTCAAAATTTGAGTAGTTTCAAAAAATCTCAAAAAATAAAAAAATATATTATAAAAAATAAAGGCCATAGAGACCATTTTTTGATCTATTGAATAACGTTCTATCAAGTTTGGTTTTCAATATAGTCTACTTTTAAGAACAACAATTTTCAAAAAAAAATATAATACGTGGTGCAGAGCAAAGCGCCCGTCAGCTCGAGTCCAACGACACCTCATTTGTTACAATCCGACCAGGCGTTCACCAATGTTTGCAGTAGGCTATCATTTATTTCCTCCTTTACACTTGAAACTTGCTGTCCACCTGGAGGATATAGTCACCTTTCATTAACGTCAAACAAACTTTTTTATAAAATTCGCCTTTTCCAAAATAGCGCCAATCCAATAAAAAAAATCAATTTTTTTTACCTTCAATTAGTCGCGTCACGGGATTTTCTCCCGGGTCCTATTTGTTTTGCGCAGACTGTACTGGTTTGAGGTGGTGGCGGGTTGGCTGAACCAACAGCTCTCCCCCCTTCCTTTCCGCACATTTCACTTATATTTTTGTCAGTGTTCGGCACGAGGCTTGATTGTCAACAACGATTTGCTAAATGACCAGGTCTGATCTTCCGTGCGTGACAATTTGTGCTGCCAAAGTGAACGGTAGAAAGTCCCGTGTGCGACTAAGTGCGTGTATACTTTTTAGATAATATCGTTTAGTTATATGTAATTTTGGGTGTGTTTTACTTCATAATGGATCCTAGAGAAGAAAGGAGAATTAATGCTCTGCTATTGGAGCCAATGTCAGACGAAGATGACATCTTTTCTGACGGTAGTGAGGTTGAAGACAATTTAGGAGTTTCTGACCACAATACGAGCACGGAACAATCAGAAGATGAAGAACAGCCAGTTCCAGTGCCAGATGTACATCCAGTTCAACAGCCAATTCCTATTTTTGATATGAATAGAAACACAAACTTTATTTTGGGTAAAGACAAACTAACTCGCTGGTATTCGTGTAGCCCACCTATTTCTAGGAATGCTAGACGTAGACCCCACAACATCCTGAGAGTACATCTACCTGGCCCACGAAGAGATGCTCGAGAAGCTCGTACAGCCTTGAATTGTTTTGGAGTTTGTTTTTTACAGACCCCATAATAGATACAATTGTCCGCTACACAAATGACCGAATTATAGTAAACCGACAACTGTACGGAAGAGATAGAGATGCAAAGGATACATACATTATTGAAATGAAAGCTATGTTAGGGCTACTGTATAAGGCGGGGACCCTGAAATCGTCCCACCTAAATCTGGATGACTTATATGCAAATGATTTTCCTGGAGTAGAATTTTTCCGATCTACATTGTCTATGAAAAGATGGAGGTTTCTATTGAGTAGTCTAAGATTCGACGATGCTACTACAAGATACTTGACAAACTTGCTCCGCTGCCAGAAATATTTGAAGTCTTCAATGAAAACTGCGTCAACAAGTTCACCTTTGGAGAAAACGTCACTATAGACGAAATGTTAGAACCTATTATAGGCCGGTGCCCGTTTAGGCAGTATATGAAAACAAAACCTCCTAAATACGGCATAAAAGTATACGCCCTGACTGATTCTAAGACACTTTATGCCAGCAAAATGGAAGTTTACTGTGGGAAGCAACAACAAGGACCATTCAATGTAAGCAATAGAGCAAAGGATGTTGTGCTTAGATTAACACGGCCTATTTACCAGTCGGGTAGGAATGTGACTGTAGACAATTACTTCTGCTCTATACCGCTCTGTGATGAATTGGCAAGTGACCATCAGCTCTCTCTTGTCGGAACCTTGCGTAAAAATAAGGTTGAATTACCACCAATAGTACAAGATCATACTAATCGACCAGTAATCAGTAGTTTGTTTTTTACGGCTATGACATATCTCTACTTTCTTACAAAGCAAAGAAAAATAAAGTTGTCTTGCTGCTTTCATCATTGCACGATTCTGATAACATTGACGTTGAAAGTGGTGACGCAATGTAGCCAGAAATGCTGACTTATTATAACAAAACAAAAGGGGGAGTTGACACCCTGGACAAGTTGAAGGCAGCCTACAATGTGGGAAGGAAAACAAACAGATGGCCCTTGGCTCTGTTTTTCGCTCTTATGAACATTGGTGCAGTGAATGCTAACATAATATATTTAGCCAACACGCAGGCAAATATTGTCCGCAGAAACCTTTTAAAAACACTCGTCGCAAAAGAACTGTCAATGGATCATATAAGACGAAGAGCTCTACAGGAAAATCTACCTCGCCAAGTGAAGCGACAAGCAAGAAAAATCGCTGGTATTGAAGATGAGATACGAAAAGACCACATGCTGCTGGGGCAACCGGGCGCTGTGCGTATTTTACTTGGAGGGAAAACAGAAAAACTGTTGTGACATGCTCAAGATACATTTTTAAGCGGCATACAACTTCCCTCTGTACCAACTGTGCAGAAAATGGCAACCAAGGCAGCAGTGATGAGGAAGTGTTGAGACTGATTTCAGGTGTTTTGTTCTGTTCTTTTTATTCATGGTTTATTTTTTTTAAATATTAGTACCAGTACCTGTAGGTTTATAATTGTAGAATTACACTTTATTTTTCATGTTTAAAGTTTTGTAGTTAAAAACCTTTTATAGTTTGTTTTTGACTAAGTTATTAAAAAAAATTACTTAACCAAAACAAATAAAACATTTTTTTACTTTCAAAAAATAGGTATAGCATTTTAACATGTTTAAAATAGTCAGTTGTACAAATAAAAATTGTTTTAAACACAATTTCTACACATTTCTCAAACCTGGAGTTTCTTCTCTGCGCGACTAATTACGTAATATTTTTCACGCGACTAATTGAAGGTTAAATACCAACACACATTCTTAGCAAAGAGGACGTCATCCCAACGCCAACAACACCTCGTTCGTTAAAATCCGATCATGCGTTCGGGAGATATCGGAAACGTTTTTATGAAAGTAGGAGAGTAAGTAGAACCGCTGTCAACCCACTACTACAAGTTGTTATCCTAGAGGCTTGAAATTTATTTTGGGGATAGATGTAAAATAAACTTTTTTTGTAAACTTCCTAGTTTCCAAAATATATGAATTTCAAAATTCAACTGTTTTCAAAAAAATGTCAAAAGATAAAAAAGTTGTATTATAAAAAATAAAGGACATAAAAACCATTCGTTTCAACCATGGCACAACCTTCTATCATGTTTGGTTTTTAAACTATCGCCTATTTTCAAAAACATTTTTTTTTGAAAAGTATAACCAGTGGTCCATAGCAAAGAGGACGTCAGCTCGAGTCCAACGACACCTCCTTTGTCAACATCCGACCATGGGTTCACTAGATATTAATTATTTAACATGTACAGTCTGGTACAAATAAAATGGGTGAAGCAGAACCCCTACCATCCCCCTAGTTATGCATCTTTGATTTGGGATATTTTTGGGATTAAGGGGCTCACAGCTAGTGAGACGTGGTCTGGTGACCATGGGCGTAGAGCATTGCTTAGCTTACTTGCATCAATCTTCTTTCTTCCACAGTTCCCGTTCTTGTTCTCTTCCAAACCCAGCCTAAGTGTCTTTCATTTTCCAATTTTTGATGTGTCGGAGCTCTTTCTTCAATAACGTTATTGTATGGACAGTTGACCTCAATGTCTCACTCCTTTAAAACAACCACCAACAGCACAGGGCTTAGCTGGGGACACATGGTCGCCAACCCAAGTCCTAACAGTTCTGAGGAACTGGTTGGTGTAGCCCACCACCTGTTGCCTATGGGGTATAATCAACATCCTGCCATGTGCAGTTACAGGTTCTTAAAAAGTAGATTTTTGCTAGCTTGCCATCTACGATAAGCTAGAAGCAAATTTAACAGGCAAGAGACTCCACGAAGAAGCAAAATTACATTTGGCTGGATTATTGTAAATTAAGCCACGCTTGCAGGACTGAACTGGTAACGGATTTAGCCCTAGCACAAGTGGCAGATGTTTGCAGCTGAAACGAACCGTCAGTGGTAAAAGGTTTTCGTACTTCGTTCTACTCAATCACGTATAGGCTACCAATGTACAGTATAGTATAGTATAGTGCACGCTATGTGTGTTGTATATACTTGAGCGCTCCAGTTGTCAGAATTCGTATCACTGTGGGATCGCTGTCAATGGTAAGACCATCACTATAGAACGGGACTTTCCAATAGCCGTGCTGCCGACAGGTCGCAAAGACTCACCGTCACATTTATAGCATGTGTCGATCACAACAGCGCGTCGATAAGCCCTGGATACTGTCATTGCTTTTATTACATACGCAGCTGGCAAGATACCTTACTTATGATAATTACTGTAGCCTACTTCGTATCACGTGGTAAATTTGTTCGCAAGTTTAATTAATTAATTAATTAATTTATTTATTTATTTATTTATTTATTTATTTATTTATTTATTTATTTATTTATTTATTTATTTTCAAAAGGACTATACAAAGTTAAGAAACAAAGGTACTGAACAAAGTTACAAAATATTTTACAATATATATTTCACAATGACGGAACTTTCAATATTTTATTAAGTTTTTGAATTAATATAAGTATCAGAGTAGTTATGAAGAATTGTTTGCAGGCTTTTTAAAATTTTAAGATAGGATTTATTGATTTTATATGTGCTGGGAGAGCATTATAATCCTTTATAGCCTGGGTAAATATGCTTTTGGTGCATTATTTAGAGGTGTAGACCCTGGGAATTGCAAGGCTCTTGGAATTTCTTGTGTTATACTCTAAGTTTTGTCTTTGTAGAGGAAACATTATTGTGCCTTTATACGATAGTTCTCCACTTTTATGTATTATTGAAACAACTTGTGCTATGCATGGGTTTCTATTGTATCAGTTAAACACGGGATGAACGGATTAAAACACACGAGCACATGTTGACATAAATTGTATTCAACAAGACACAGGATACAGATTACAGACAAAAGGAAAAGAACATAAAGTCAAAGAATATACATTTGACAAAAGACAAATGATATTTACATGCGAGCGACATTACAAAGTACGAGAAATATTCATGCTCTTCAACACTCTCCCTTAATCGAGCAATGCTGCATTATGCTGAACTTAGGACAACCCAATGCCAGTAACACATTTCACATGACCATGAATTGGCAGACCTTTTGTCAATACGTCAGAAATCATTTCAGCAGTAGGCATATAGGACAACTTTACTTTGCATTTCTTTAAGATGTCCCTAATGAAATGATAGCGCACATCTATGTGTTTTGTTCTCTGATGAAAACCTTCATTCTCAGCCAACCTCTGAGCACTCTGTCATTACACAACTGAATTGGACCTCCTCCCTTACACAACTCAAAGAAGAAACCTCTAAGGAACAGAGCTTCTTTACATGCTAAAGTCAGACCTATGTATTCTGCTTCAGTGCTAGACAGTGCCACAACTGGCTGTTTCTTACTTTCCCAACTTATTGGGCCTTCTGAATATTTAAATACATATCCACTCACAGATTTTCTGTCTGTTAAATTATTTCCAAAAGAAGGATCAACAAAACCTTGACATCACATTCTAATTTTTTATACATGATACCAACATCCACCGTACCCTTCAAGTATCTGAATACTCTCTGGACACATGTCCAATGTTCCTTACCATAGCAATTATTGAACTGACTCAAATAATTAGTTACATGCAATATCTACCCTGGTACAAATGGAAAGGTATAACAAAGCACCCATAGCCTGTTGATAGGGATAGGATTTGTCACTGTGGATTTCTCCAACAACAAACCTGTTTCCATTGGAGTTTTCACATGAGTACAAACTGACATTTTAAACCTCTCCAACACATCTAACAGATAACACTTCTGATCCAATCCAATGCAATCTTCGCTTCTTTGAACTCTCATCCTCAGACATTTGGAGACTTGTCCCAAATCTTTGGTCTTAAAATGAGAATGCAACACAGACTTCAGTTTCTCCACTTGGACATGATTATTAAAAATGCAAAAAAATCATCAACATAGAGAGCAGCAATAACAACAAAAGATGATGAATCTTTACAGTAATATACACATGGTTCATACAGAGACTTCTTACAACCCATTTCAGTAAGAATTTCATGAACCCTCTCATACCAAGTGCGAGATGCTTGCTTCAAGCCATAAACAGCTTTTCGAAGCTTACACAAATTAGAAATGTCACACTCATAGCCTTCTGGGGGGGGGGGGGGTACATACAAATATCATTTTTAAGAACGCCATTCAAAAAAGCTGTCGAAACATCAAGGTGGTGAACTTCCAGATCCATATTTACAGCAAGAGCAAAGAACAATCTCAATGTACTTTACCGCACTACAGGTGCAAAAGTTTCCAGATAATCAACTGCGTACGGTTGAGAACAACCTTTAGCCACTAAGCGTGCTTTAAATTTAGACACATTACCTTCAGTATTACGTTTCACTTTAAACACCCATTTGCATCTTACAATATTTGTTCCATCAGGTTTCTCAACTAATGTCCATACATCATTATCGTGAAATGACTTGAGTTCTTCCTCCATCGCCTTTTTCCGTTGCATTCCATCCTTACCGTTAAGTGCTTCAGACACAGTAGTTGGTACCACATAACCTCCACTTTTAGCAAAATAGACCTCATAATCAGGAAATTGTTTTGGGCGTATCTCCCTTAAAGGGTACCTCCTACCTGCATTTCCTGGAATACCAAACTGGTCAATCTCATCACTTTCAACATCATGAATTACAACAATGTCTTCATTAACCTGAGAAATACGTGGAACATCAATTTTGTCACTAACCTGACCAGCAACTGAAACTTCAATGATTAGCAGGTTATTAGCCCATCCAATTCTGTTTTCATCATTATTTACAATGTCATGCAACGGACAATACATTACATCGCTCATTTCAACATTTTTCTCAGCACACTTGGTGAATTTATGTTCTACAAATTTAACACTGTGCTCTACAAATATATCTTTAGGTTTACTGGGATCAAACAGACGGTAACCTTTCTTTTCCCCATCATACCCAACAAACACAAAACATTTGCTTCTGCGTTCCAATTTGCCAGTACGCACCTGTTATGGAACATGGGCATAAGCATCGCAAACGAATATTTTCATATTCTCATGACTTACAGCTTTACCAGTCCAAAATTCCTCTGGTATGGCATTATCAACTTTACTATGAGGACTCCTGTTAAAAATATACACTGCCGTTTTGGCTGCTTCTGCCCACAGTTTTTCAGAACATCCTGCTGTAAACAACATGCATCTAACCCTTTCCATAATGGTACGATTGTGACGTTCGGCTACGCCATTTTGTTCAGCTATATACCTTATAGTTTTCTGTTGCACAATCCCTGTTTCTTGAAATATTTGTTCAGGTCAGAATTGACAAATTCCTAACCATTGTCCGATCTAAAAATCTTTGGTGTCTTATCTTTGTGAGTTTCACAATATGCAACAAAATCCTTGAATTTATCCTTGGTTTCAGATTTTTGTTTCAAAAAATAAACAAAAATCTTCCTGGTGAAATCTTCAATTATTGTCGTCATGTATTTAACACCGTTCCAAGTCTCAGGGAGCGGTCCACACAGATCAGAGTGCACCAAGTCCAAAAAACGTTCACTCCTCGAGTGACTTACCTGTGGAAATGACTGCCTTTGCTGCTTCCCGAGAACACATGGTTCACACAATTCCTTTGGTATTTCCTTAAATTTAACAACATCAGACATTTGACTTAAGACCTGTAACTTCTGTTGTCCAACGTGGCCCAACCGCTGACGCCACAAATTGTAATCAGAAACATCACCAACAAGGGCAGACATATCTTGGTTAACATTCTAATACAGACCATTCAAAACTGAACCAGTAGCTAGCACGCTACCATTCACTGAGCTATTCTCTGAATCCAAGATTTCAAATCCATTTTTGTTAAACACAACAACAGCACCACTTATGATCATCGGACTTACCGACACTAAGTTAACACTCAGTCCTGGAACATGCATCACGTCTGACAGATTGTTAATACTGTCGCTTACATTCAGTGCAATGTCACCAACTTATCATTACCGGTATTACCAATTACAACGTTTGTTTCAGGATCATCATTGCATTTATATAAGGTGCGTTCAAAAAGTAACGAACCGGAGGCTGGAATGCGCAAACCGGTGGTGACATCGGCTAATCGTGGCTTGTATAGCGAGGTGTGGTACCGAGCAGAGCGTGGAAGGTCACAGCCCGTCGCTAAAGGGCACGCGTGCACATCAGTGACGATACAACGCGAGCAGCAGCATGCATCAATCGTCCAACGCTGCCAGGCGCATTGCAAACAGTGACATGGAGGCGTCAACCGAAGAGAAAAGAGGTGTTGATCGGTTCCTGACAGCGGAAGGAGTAGGGGGAACGAACATTCACCGCCGAATATCACAAGTCTACAGCGAACACTGCATGTCCCTTGCAGGGGTCAAGTCGTGGCACAAGCGCTTCAGGGAAGGACGGGAGTCGTTACCGATGATGCCCGGTCTGGGGCACCCCCTTGTATTACCGATGACAACGTCCAGCTGGTTGATGCACTCATTACCCAGGACCGCCACTTGACAGTGAACGCCATAACCGCCGTAATCGCTCCACGACAATGCACGACCTCATCCGGACAACACAGTCACGGCACTCCTGCAGAAATTCAAATGGGAGGTTCTCGGCCACCCTCCATACAGTTCAGTCCTCTCTCCCTGTGATCACGCCATGTTTGGTCCCCTGAAAAGGGCTGTGTGGGGCCAACGATTCACCTCGGACGCCGACGTCCAGCTGTACGTGTGGAACTGGTTCACATCGTAGTCCAGAGAATTTTATGAGACAGCAATTCACCGCCTCGTGCCACAGTGGGACAAGTGCCTCAACAACCAGGGCCAATACTTCTAACATTCAGGTACTGGTTTCTGTAATTATGCCTCCGGCTCGTTACTTTTTGAACGCACCTTATAATTTGACTTAAGTTTAACATTAGGTGACATGTGAGCACTACAACTGGAATCAATGACGAAACAATTCTTTGGTACGCGAACAGTTAAAGCACAAAACAGACTTTTATTGGATTTTGTACACTTCGGTGCACTTTGAACTTTTTTCTTCTGTGGACAAGTATCTCTGCCGTGACCCTTTTCACCACAAATCCAACACTTCCAATGACTCTTTTCAACTGCTTTCTCACTAGAGCTCTTTGGTTTCTTGACATACCTGACTTCCTTCTTGGTGTTGCTGTACAGGGCTGCCCCATCAGCTGACTTCTCACCATGACTTCGGCGAAAGCTTTCGTCCAACAAAATAGACTTGATGCGGTCCAACTGTAGTTCCTCCGATGTTGAGGTTTCGGTCATAACTAAGTTATCGTATTCATCAGGAAGGCCTCGAAGTATCATAGCAGCAACAAACTCATCAGCGAAAGGCTCATCTTCTGTGAAACAGACATAACCTCACCAATATACTTGTCCATGGCATCAAAATCTGATAACTTGAGCGAGCACAGATTTCGCATCAGCGTGATGTACCTCCACTTTCCTTTATCTTCAAAAGCCTTTTCAAGGGCATGCCAGGCATCCTTAGCTTTCGCACAGTCTCGAACATGGGGATAATTGTGAACAGCCACCATGAGACATACAGCGCTCTCTCGTCACACCGACCATGTCCCTCCGACACATCTGTGCCTCGGACACTGGCCCACAATCCATGCTCTTTGAGATAATTTGACATCCCAAAAGACCAGTTCGAATAATCCTCCCGACCACTCAATTTCGGAAACCCATAGGCACAAGGACTCGAAGCATGTCCGCTCATTTTCCCTTCTCACTTTAAAGTTCACTGAAGAAAATGATCACAGAACACCGTTATGTCCTGAAACTACTTGTGCTATGCATGGGTTTCTATTGTATCAGTTAAACACGGGATGAACGGATTAAAATACACGAGCACATGTCGACTTAGATTGTATCAAACAAGACACAGGATACAGAATACAGACAAAAGGAAAAGAACATAAAGTCAAAGAATATACATTTGACAAAAGACAAACGATATTTACATGCGAGCGAGATTAGAAAGTACGAGAAATATTCATTCTCTTCAACATGTATGAACAGAGAAGCAGATACATTTATACAGGTTTCCAGAAGGGGGATTCCTGAGATTAGAACAAATTCCGCTGTAAGGGAAGGGAATAAACTGCTTTAATTGCCCTTTTCTGGAGAGTACTTACTTGATTTAATAATGTGGTACTGTAGTGAGTCTTCCCCAAATACTGCACATATATGATGATTATGATAATTGTTGTTTTAAGGGGCCTAACATCTAGGTCATCGGCCCCATATATGTTACATGGTTATGTACTAGACTGTAATACAGTGTTTTTAATATATGAGAAGGAAGAACATGTTGTAGTTTGTATACTGCTCATATTGCAGGAAGAATTTTTTGCTTCACTTTGTATATCTGTTCTTGCCAACTCAGAGGTTCATCAAAATTCAGGCCGAGATGTTTACATGTGGAGGAACTTCAAACAAAAGGTATACAGGAACAATCGGCGTACTCTGGAGGCTCGCGAGAACGAAATGTCAGTGAGGATGAATTACAGCAAGGGTACCAATGCTTCCGTCCGTCGTCGGAGCCACATGTGTCTCTAGTAAATGAAGGACAGCATTTCCAGCAACTACTGTGAAATTCAAGTGAGTAAATATGATAATTAAATAGTAAAAATGTGTAAATGAGTTGATCTAGTTGGGCGCTACACTGCTACACACAGTGGCCCGTCCGTCACGCGGCGCATCAGAGGCTCTGTTCTATAGGGAGGGTCGTCACTGTGTTCTTGGAGGCTAAGGAGCGCCATTACAGCAGACACTTCATGGCTACCACCACACACTTTATAAAATGCTTGGCTTCCACGAGCCATGAGAAACTACGGAACAAACATTGCAAGGGATATATGCCCCTAGTAAGCAAGGCAGGTGGAAGTCAGGGTTAAATGCCCCTAGGAAACAAGGTGAGTGGAAGTCAAGGTTATATGGCCCTATGAAACACGGCAAGTGGAAGTCACGTTTATATGCCCCTAGGAAAGAAGGTGAGTGATAGTCAAGGTTATATGCCTCTATGAAACAATGTGAGTGAAAGTCAGGGTTATGTGCCCCTAGGAAACAAGGCAAGTGGAAGTCAGGTTTATATGACCCTAGGAAACAAGGCAAGGCAAGTGGTAGTCAGGGTTATATGCCCCTAGTAAACAAGGTTGGTGGAAGTCAGGGTTATATGCCCCTAGGAAACAAGGTGAGTGGAAGTCAAGGTTATATGGCCCTTTGAAACAAGTCAAGTAGAAGTCAGGTTTATATGCCCCTAGGAAACAAGGTGAGTGTAAGTCAAGGTTATATGCTCCTATGAAACAAGGTGAGTGAAAGTCAGGGTTATATGCCACTATGAAACAAGGTGAGTGGAAGTCAAGGTTATATGTCCCTATGAAACAAGGCAAGTGGAAGTCAGGTTTATATGTCCCTAGGAAAAAGGTGAGTGGAAGTTAAGGTTATATGCACCTATGAAACATGGTGAGTGGAAAATCAAGGTTATATATCCCTACGAAACAAGGCAAGTGGAAGTCAGGTTTATATGCCCCAAGGAAAAAAGGTGAGTGGAAGTCAAGGTTATATGCCTCTATGAAACAAGGTGAGTGAAATTCAGGGTTATATGCCCCTAGGAAACAAGGTGAGTGGAAGTCAAGGTTATATGCCCCTATGAAACAAGGTGAGTGAAAGTCAGGGTTATATGCCCCTAGGAAACAAGGTGAGTGGAAGTCAAGGTTATATGCCCCTATGAAACAAGGTGAGCGGAAGTCAAGGTTATATGTCCCTATGAAACAAGGCAAGTGGAAGTCAGTTTTATATGTCCCTAGGAAAAAGGTGAGTGGATGTCAAGGTTATAAGCCCCTATGAAACAAGGTGAGTGGAAGTCAAGGTTATATGTCCCTATGAAACGAGGCAAGTGGAAGTCAGGTTTATATGCCCCTAGGAAAAAGGTGAGTGGAAGTCATGATTATATGACCCTATGAAACAAGGTGAGTGAAAGTCAGGGTTATATGCCCCTAGGAAACAAGGTGAGTGGAAGTCAAGGTTATATGCCCCAAAGGCAGGTGGAAGTCAGGGTTATACGCCCCTAGGGAACAAGTCGAGTGGAAGTCAAGGTTATATGCTCCAATGGATGAAGAAGTCAGAGTTATATTCCCCTAGTAAACAGGGCAAGGAAACAAGGAGAGTGGAAGTCAAGATTATATGCCCCAAAGGAGGTGGTAGTCAGAGTTATATTCTCCTAGGAAACTAGGCAAGTGAAAGTCAGGGTTATATGCCCCTAGGAAACAAGGCAACTGGATGTCAGGGTTATATGACCCTAGGAAACAAGGAGAGTGTAAGTCAAGGTTATATCCCCAAGGCAGATGGAAGTCAGGGTTATATGTCCATATGAAAAAAACTATAATGCATATAAATTCAAAGTACTTTACTTTGTTAAGTATTACCATTGTACATTAAAATGATTTCTTCACTATTGGTAACATTTATCAGGCAAAATATTTCAAAGAAAGATTGTAGACCTTCTTTAATATTACTACATTTATCTATGTACACTATCAACGTAAGTAATGGGAATGCATGCAGTTCACGTTCAAGGTACATACCGTAACACTATAATATCGAGGAAATGAATTGCCCACATGTTTCTCACTGGCACACACAAGATTAAGTTGGGGTGGGGTTCACGACAACAAAGACTTGGATTAGTGCAATGGGAATGATTTATTGAAAAGTATGTCGACTATAAGGGTCGTTCACCCCGCTACGCATGCGCTGCTATGTTGCTAGACCAATAAAAATGACCCTACTTTGGACTTTTCCAAGGAAACACTAGCAATTTTGAGTAATCTGACAAGGAACTAACCTTTGTTATAGATATAATATTTGGACCATGTTATGCATAAGTTATGCATCAAGATGGAACTGAGGTATTGAGGCTGAAAGTTAACCGTTGATATTTCATTCCTATTACACATGTGAAATCTGAAAATAACATATTTATGTTGAGGAGGATATATTTTACTAGAACCCACAGTCTTGGGCATATAAGCTCAGCATGCTACCAACTATGCCACCGAGCCGCCTGAGATTCACTTACTCCATCTTAGTCCTACAACAATAACACAAAAATATTGGTCTTTGGAGTAAAAGAATAAAACAAAAATCAAAAAATTATCACAACCTTACATATTTCTTCGCTTCACATGCAAACATATAAACACACATTTAGCGCCATTCAACACTGCACCTTAAGGTTCCCCGTGATTCACACAGTTTTAATGCACACTCAGAAATGCAATGAGACTAAAATTAGATTAAAATCTTCAGTGCATGCATACCTCCTAGTGGATGCGTATCTCATTTAACATGTCAGAAGTAAGAAGAAAATGTCAGGAACCCTAACTTTGGTATTGGCAAGGGCTTGCAGGGATATAATGCATTAACCACAGTCATCTGACCCTGATGGCATTACAACAGAAAAACATCATATTTATTCATGTATGGCACTCGTCCCATCAATTTTAAGATTTCAAAAGGCAGGTGGTACGGTAACTGTGTAAAAACTTGCAAGCACCACATTTTAAAGAGATCTGAGATCATCTTGAAGCTGTATGGTCTAAGAGGCAGCACATAGTGATATTGCACTGGTACTGACGGGAGCTTACTTATTGGCGAGTGGGGGGTGAGGCGGAGAATGAGGTGATGGGGCTTCTCTACACAGAGCTTTTCTTACCTTGGTATCGCAACCTATAGTAATTACTACTCGTCAGAATGCACTCAGTAAGACGAGTTGGAAGTTAAGGTACAATGTTTTTGGAATGGCAGATATCGTTGACCCTTAGCCAGACAATGATGCGCTGCATTCTCGGCAACTAAATTCCTCTGCCTAGCATTGAAGTGAGGTCCCATGAGAACACAATCTGTACAATTGATTGCACTTTAAATGAAGGAGATACCATTAAAAAGGGTGGTGTTACATGCAGGGGCGGCTGCATCTTTGTGCTGAAGTGCTGCAGCACATTGTTTTATTCAAAAATTAATTATCTACAATGAAATACAGTGCATTAAGGAGATGTCAGTAAAAGAATTGGAAATAATATCAACTGCCCTCACAACGAGGTATCTAATCATGTGCTCCATTCCACGACAGTCACTGGCTGTGTAGGTCACGTTTCTACGTTTGATTCCAGCAAACATGAACTCTGCCTTTTGGGCATGCGTGCCCACCATTTCCGTTGTGCTGTTGTGACAACAGCCAAGCCGAGACATCACAGCAATTCTTCGTTCGAGCACACAGAGGCAGCACTGGCTCCTTCTAGACTCTGTGGTGGCACTTCAGAGGTAATCGCTCAAAGCAAACAGAGGAAGCCATTAGCTGTTCCCGCCAGAAGGTCTTTAAATACTCCCAACTTACCTATCCTATCCTATAGTCAAATTTTGTAAATCGATGAACTATAGTTTGAAGAGCCCCTTGAGTGTTACTGTGTGAGTGGTTTTATAAATAATGTTTCTAAATATTTTTATTATTTGGAGGGGGCATGCGTTACACACACCAGCCTATACTGTTTACATGACAGAAAGAGGGTTATCAGAAAGAACACAATTGAGAAACTGTCTGGTACAAAATAATGAGCCCATCTGTCTACATCAAGGACTAGCTCGCTTCCATGGAGTTATTCAGCTGCCAAGTATGCTTGTTTGGCATGGCAAAAATGTGGATGTGGCACTGAATAGCGCATGTTGCCTGTGGTGATTCTCCATTGTCTCCTCCTGTCCCCACTCTCCTTCTACATGGCTCAAATCACGAAAGAGCTCTTTAATAACCACTGAAGCTCCCACGGGAAGCCCACAAGATGCTAGAATTCTCGAGAATGGCACGTCTCGAAGGAAGAGCTTCATCCTGATCATCCAAGAAGTGGCCAGCATGGAACGAAACTCCAATACCACTTGGACAAGTTCCCTGGGGAGTCAGTGCTACATTTTCATTAACATACACAATGAAAGTGTCTTCACAGGGGCAACTTCTGATTGAATAAACCATGAAATTCTGTCTACACCAATTCTTCATTTAATGGACCTGTTTTCCATTCTATCTTCACACTTCTCACACAATAAATAAAAATATATGATGAGCTTACTAAAATCGTATTTATTCCTTGCTACAAAATCGTTGTGTTCATAATGCAGTGGTGTTCATTGCTCAGCACTGCTGCATTAGATATTGTACCTCATAACACAATTCCCCTATATCTCTGTGGTACTAGATTTTTTGTAAATATGGGTATTTAACAACAACAACAACAACCTTTGGGTGTGGCAAACCCATCGTACCAATAGCCTAATTATTATAGTGTGTGAGTCGAGGCCTCGGATGGAGGTCCTTGATTCAACCCCCGACTAGATCACTGGAACCGGAAATGAAGAAGAAGAAGAAGAACAACAACAACAACAACAAGAGCAACACATAATTTTAGTTTCCGGGGTACAAACCCCTTCTTGTTAAAAAGAAAAATCCTAGAACCATGGGAGGGTCAGACTGGAGCCGTCATTGGTTATAATATGTTAACTTTTGTTCTTCCAAGCAACCACTTATTCTTTTAGTCCTTGCTTCACCAGAATTCTAAAGACTTTATAATGTTTGTGTTTATTATATTAGCAAATAATCGAAGATATGTTTGAATTTCATGGTCATAGTAGAAATGAATAGATGTGTTATGCGTCATGTTACGTTGCTAAGTTTAAATAAAAAATTGAAATCAAATGAAGCTATGAGGTAAATTACAAATGGGGGTACGGAATGGTGTGTTGATTTGCCGTTATAAGAGCATGAGCTGTTAAAGAAGATGATATTTAAATGCTATTAACGTATGTATGTATTATTTTGGCATCGATCGAAGGAAATAATATAGCCTATATTACTATCGTCGATGTGTTTAAAATTGCTGATCTTATTAGCTGCAATAGGTGCGTAATGTGTTATAATATGTTGCTTATTATGTAAGAAATATGAAGTTGATGAAGCCATTTGGTGAATGAGAAAGGCAAAGAAATACAAACTCTAATTTATTTGTATAATTTATTTTTATAAATAGTAAATAGCTTCATACAGAAAGTACATTGTTCCTCTTATACAGATCAATACCTTCCCCTTAAAATAAGTTTAATTGTCTTAAGTACCGCGCGGATAATTTTCTACTGACACGGCTCTCTAACATTTGCGCACCCTCAAATGCCAGCTGACTGCGCCAGGATTCGATCCCGCAACCTTGGGCCCGGCAAGCGAGAACGTTACCCGCTGAGCCATGCAGCCATTTATATAATAATTCAACTTCTCGCCATGTCTGGTAGGCTACTTATTACGCAATGTTAAGGGATAATTTTCCCATCTGCAATAAAATGGGGCTTCTGTGTGTATTTCCGTAACAAATTCGAAGGATGCAAATGGTTTTCAATGTAATAGCTACGAAACCATCTCGTGAAAAACATGTTAGGTCATACATAAAGCCTTGTGGGACGTTACAATTTGTTGCTGAGATGTTATCTGTACATACTTGTACAAAATCTCCCCGTAGTAATATAACCCTGCCTCAAGTCAGCAGCCGCTTTCACCGTCAGCCAAGTGCCGTGACGTCATAAGTCTTGTGTTGCGGCCTGGAGTATTAGAAAGTGTTGGCATGGATCTGACTGCCCCATGATTCGTTTTAGATTCAATATCAATCAAGCCAACAGTTCAAGTTATGATCTTATCGTGTTAAAACACTTAGACCATACGTTAGTAAGCATTTTCCAGGAGTTGTGAAATGATTAGCTAAACAATAATTCCACACGTGAACATTTTATCAGCTGATGTCATAGCGCGCCCAATGAAGTAACATTCTGTCAGCTAGCCGTCATACTTACTGCACGGGTCCAAGCTCTGAGAACTAGCGGGGTGAGGGGAAGGGGCAGGGAAGGGTCTGTCAACAGCCCGGCGTGACATGTGGTATTCCTTTCTATTCCAATACTGCTAGCAAACGGCCGTTGCTCAAACCACTGTGGTGTTGCGAATGAGTGAGTGCGTCACCGACCAATGTAGGCCTATTTGGTTCTGTTACTACGCACGTACCGGGAAACCTCATCACTCGTCACCATCACTTCTCATAGTCCGCGATCCATATTCCTCTCAGGTTCACGCAGCTTAGACCCGAGCAGTACACCATGCGATAAACTTAAGGATCTACATGAAGTATGTCGCCTTCTGCTGGAAGGTGGAAGATTGGCAATGGACAAGATATGTGAATGCTCGTCTAGGTGTGTGAAAAACTGTGCAACACAGACCTCATACGAGACGCAATTATCCTGGTGCATTTTCAACAGCTGTTCAATGTGATTCAAAACGCAGCTGTCGTAATGTAAGCGGGCAAGGAATTCACATCTTTGATCAGATACATGCCAAAAAGAAATGCAAGTTTCTGTTAAAAAGGGCAATGAATTGATTAATTCTAAACATATTTCCCCGTCAATCAATACGGTACTTTAAATTACATATATAATGATGTTCGAAAGTTTAATTCTGAGATCTTTGTAAAGGAATCTGATCTTTCTAGCTTGACGTGCCTCATTGATATATGTAATTTAAAGTATTGATTGACGGGCAAATAGATTTAGAATTCATTAGCAAAGTCAATACGGACCAAAAATGGAGGAAGTAAATCCCACAATGAATGAATTGATATTGAGAGTTGAATAGAGGTTTAGGCAACTCATAACAGCTGTTCACCACTTGAAGGAATACACGCGGCCATTACTGGCTGCCATCCGGGTGATGGCTCATTGGCTGCAATGCACGTGGCATGGCGGATTGTTCTATTCAGTAGGAATACTTGTTCTCGCGAGAACTGTCAATAAAGTGCAAAGTCACCGGTGCAGAAAACGAACTCTAACTGAACTCGCTAGGCTCGCTGTGCCGTACAAAATCTTTAATTCTCTCCTCGCATTAAACAATTAATTATTCAATTATTTTGTAGAATCTATGTTACAGAGCTAAACATTTTGAAGATAACTGTCCAATCTCTGTGACGCTACGACCAGCCGTTCTGGGAGATACCATCTGTCCTTTAACATAAGGGATATCGTAATTAGAGTGTGAAAGATTGTGTGTTGAAATATGTAGGTTCGCCGGGGGAAGACAAACTAGAATGACAGTGTTGCTATATCAGTTCACTAGTTGAGCTTTAAAAAGTGCTGAGAGTTGAAGGTTTGAACTCATAAGAATGTCCCTAAGCAAACCGAGTGGCAGCAGAAGAGTTTTGCACAGCCAGGCGAGAAATATAATTCTCTGTGTGTATGGCTTTTTAAAGGAGCTTTCGATTGCAGAAGTACGTGATAACTAAACATTGTCTGACTACCAGTGTTATTGTGGTGTCTGCAATTTGTGTGTCTGATTTTGTAATTATTGCGAGGAAACTCAACTTTTCTGTTTTATCTCACGAGGCCTAGTGTAGGCTACCCCGTTCTAACCCTGAGACCAGATCTAAATTTCTTGACAGAATCGTGAATCGGACACGGACCTCATGGGAGACAGCTAGATATGCTAGCCACTACACCACTAAGTGGTCCCCGATAAACGAATACCGGTACTGTACTAATCTATTGAATTGTTTTCTGTACCGTATTTCTATCACCTAACTCATAAGGGGTCCATGTAGCATTTGTTTCTCAGAATAACATGGTGTGTTTCATTTGAGAGGCTTGGATATTTTGGTCATTTAGCTCCGTGTACTTGGGTGTGAGTATAATTCGATAATCTGTGTTACTGTGGTGTCTGTATTAGAGAGTGTGTATTTTTAAGTCGGGAGAATATTTGGAAGGAGGCGGCCAGCTCCTTAAGTCTGGAACCTTCCGGGTACCGTACCGGTAATTGCCTGGAGTAGAAATGGGCATAAGAACATAAAATAAAATAATACCTGATATTTTCTGTATTGTGTTAATGCATCCTTTATCTTAGTATTTTCCTTACACCGTGCCTGTTTATCATCGGTGGATCGTGCCTTTTTTACGGGTGCGTTGCTAGCAATAGGCTATCGTCATGAACTCATGGAGGTCGTGTCTTTGATGAACCTCGCGGCGAAATATTACGATCTGACGATTTCAGTTCCATGTTGGGATATCTGAAAATATGCTCTCTACAGACGTGACAGGCCTACAAGAATAATATTTTACAACCGTAGTTTTCCCTGTGTGGATAATTTCAAAATATTTGTTTGTCGAGGATGCACAGGTTTAAATGTTTAACTAGGAACTGATTTATGCCGGCAATTGTACAAGTTACCCGGCGATAGTATTTATAAATTTGTATGGATAAATACATCTTTCAGTTCCATCCTTTCAATGTTGTTGAAATGAAAGATATCCAATGGTTTTCATTTGAAGTGGGATCATTGTAACACGAGGCGGAGGTATTGCTTGTGTTTTCTGAAACCCATTGTATCCAGTTACCGCCAATATCTTAATACTTGTGCAGTAACTTGAGTTTACTTTTACGTTGTTAGGTTTGTAATGTAATTTAGCGTCGGTCCGCGTGCCCCGTCACATTCATTGTGTTCAGGTTTGTGTTTAGCCTACTTAGGAATAGAGAAACCAATTATAGGTTGCTTCATTTCACTGCTCCACAAGCTGGCACCAGTAATTCCTCATTCTGTTAATATTTTACTCGATATTATACCCTAACTCATATCTTATAAAGTCGAGCGCGATTGTCGAATATGTTTTGCTGTTATCTTCTTCTCACTGTGCGCCTGGAGGGTTATATTTGGATTATCAGTAGCCTAACTTTAATTCGGTGTTCTGAAGTTACCGTACCTCATTTCATGTGTTATGATAATGATTTATGTGTTCTAGCTTCCTGAACATCATGGACCAACAACCATTCATTAAGAGGGAGACAGATGAATTCCTAAATGTTGTGAGTTTGTATATCGTGTAACATAGCAACCTTTGTGATGGTCATGCCAAGTGTGTTACCGAACCAAATAGTTGGCTAACCTACATGTACGCTGACTTATTACTGTTATTATGTTGGTATGTTTTATGTTGGGTCATACTTTTATAATTATTTCTAGGAGTCAAATGACCACCTACCCACTTCTAATCTACTGGATGATTCTTGGGATATATTTGAAGATGAAAACAAGGCGGTCAAAGAAGAACATGATATACAGGTGATCATAGATTCTATATTATATATGTGAATGACTTTCTCATTATTTCAAAATTTGATTCATTCAGTGTTGTTTCTTATTTTAGCAGCTAACAGTTGCTAATGTTACCGTATTCATAATGCTGGTCCATTGTGTTGACACTCTGGGCACTATAGTACAGAATGGCCACAAAGTCCCATTACCCCCCCCCTCTCTTATAACCAATAGAAACCCCTAAACCTAGTTACATAAGTTGTCGACCATTTCTAAGAGAGGTTTTCATGGGAATATATGGCGTTACGAGTCCGAAACATCAGTCTGTGCACCATCATTTTCAAGACAAAGGATAATACGGCGCCAAGTTCTGTTCGACATTCTTCGGAGCATTGCTGGTGTGACTTGAGTGAAAGCTTGTCTCACAGCATCTTTCAGTTCATCTGGGGTATTGTATCCGTTTTGTGAAACGATACCCTTTACGAAGCCCCATAGCGCATTATCACATGTGGTAAGGTCTGGGCTTCTTGGTGGCCAGGCAAGTGGAGCCGGCAGCTCAGGAGAACCACGACCTATCCATTGCCCTGGAAAATCTTCATTAAGATATTCGCGCACTGCGGTGGCAAAATAGGCAGGTGCCTCATCATGCTGGAACCCCCACGGATGAACTGAAAGGTGCTGCGAGACAAGCTTTCACTAAAGTCACACCAGCAATGCTCCGAAGAATGTCGTACAGAACTTGGCGCCTTATTATCCTTTGCCATGAAAATGATGGTGCACAGACTGATATTTTGGACTCGTAATGTCATTATTCCCAAGAAAACCTCTCTTAGAAATGGTGTGCAACTTATTCAACTAGCTTTAGGGGTTTATATTATAAGAGGGGGGTTATGGGACTTTGTGGCCACCCTGTAGGTGAAGGCTACTCCATATCCCAATGCCAAGACTCAATCATATACGGCATTTGAGATATGATTGAATATATGCAACGTTGCGCTGTTGTTTGTTTATGCTAGTGCTTATAAGATAGTGGAGAACAAGGAAGACTGCCTTAGTAATGTGAGCTCTGCACTGGCTTAAATTAATGTTTAGATCCTAACTTGGCTGTCAACAATCATATTTCAAATGAGAATTCATCACCTCCACATCTTTCCTTCCTCTTCTTCTTGGAAACAAGAGCGCGTCTGAACTCGAATCAAAATATCTTACGCTCCGTGCAGTTGTGCTAAGCAATTACACCACAAACTGTATAAGTCTGTCAAATCTTGATATATATGATGAATTTATTGAGTGGCGTGCTCTCTGGAATAATTTGTATAAATCTATATATTAGATGGCTCCATGGAATATGTACACATAACTCCCCACAACTGCAGTAGAATGAAATGGCTTGAAACCCATAGAATCTGAGCTAAACCCGGCATTGCTTTTGCTAAGGTGAGCAACGCTCTTCGTTTTCATCTTGGGACTAGTATAGATCGCGATACATTTCCGTATAAAATTACCCTAAAAACAAAATGGCATTGATGACGTCATCGATAACATCAGGAAAGGCACTGATTAATTGTGAATGTAAGTGGAACGCGGATTATACACATGCAGCAGACATGAATGTGTCTTTAACATACCTTGTGTCCTCGATTCATCTTCTGGGCGATATTCCGTATTGAAATTACGATCCCCGGTCACTACTGAACCTCATATATTGGCTAAAATTCGTAAATATGTGTTTTATTTCTTGCTATTCTAAAAACCGGGCGCCATATTTCGATTGCGCTTTCATCTCTTTCAACTGTCAACAAGGTGCACTCTACCGGCACGCAGCGAGGCGCACACATTGTTGCCAACATGTAAGATACAAAATCACTGTTGATAAAAAAAAAATCATCGGGACGTGTTAGGCTGTAACCATTGTCAAAACTCATTGATCTGGACACGTTAGGCTGTAACCATTGTCAAAAACCATTGGATTGGACAAAACGAAGGTTAGAAGGTCGGGGGTAGGTGCGGCCTCTGGCCGTGCGCAGCTAGCGGGGTACGGTTGACACAAAACCATTGGTCCGGGCGTGTTAGCCTATAACCATTGTCAAAAACCAATGGATTGGACAAAACGAAGGTTGGAAGGTCGGGGGTAGGTGCGGTCTTTGGCCGCGTGCAGCTAGCGGGGCACGGTTAACACAAAACCATTGGTCTGGACGTTTTAGGCTGTAACCATTGTCAAAAACCAATGGATTGGACAAATCTAAGGTTAGAAGGTCGGGGTTAGGTGCGGCTTTTAGCCGCGCATAATTAGCGGGGCACGGTTGACTCAAAACCATTGGTCTGGGCGCGTTAGGCTGTAAACCTTGTCAAAAACCAATGGATTGGACAAATCGAAGGTTAGAAAGTCGGGGGTAAGTGCTGCCAAAGGCCGCGCGCAGCTAGTGGGGCACGTTTGACAGAAAACCATAGATCTGGGCACGTTTTTCTGTAACCTTTGTGAAAACCACAGTTGTGCGAAAACATTTTGGGACGTCCGGGTAGTCTCTTGTTGCATGTTAGAGCAAGGTTATGTTTTATCAAGCGAACTTCGACTTGACGCTGGCATTTTGGGGCACGTTAGCGATGTAGCTATTAAATTGTGTTGTTGCAATAGCTGCAGTAACCTCTTTGGATCATCGTAGAACCGCCGATTGAAATTGCAGATTGTTAGGAGGCAATTTCCACTATCCATGATCCATAAACAATTCAATTGGGAGCACTATACATGAACTGAGTGGTGCG
Source organism: Meconema thalassinum (assembly GCA_946902985.2). Taxonomy (NCBI): domain Eukaryota; kingdom Metazoa; phylum Arthropoda; class Insecta; order Orthoptera; family Tettigoniidae; genus Meconema; species Meconema thalassinum. The sequence goes on along the minus strand of OX336397.1, from coordinate 27,397,204 downwards.
CACTAGCGACTGAATTGGGCGCTTCTTAGTTTTTCATAGTACCTTAAGCGCGAGGTTGGCAGGTGTCATGGTACTGTTTTGAACGATCGATTCGAACAATAGCGCTGACAGCTGTAATTTTAGCTATATAAGTCGTGTTCCTATTTGGGATGGTTGGGCGGGTCGCAGACATCGGAAGGGGGATTATCTAATAAAACATCGCTCCCTGATATATTTCCCAGCGTTTCATAAGGTATTTTGGATAATTCATGTATTGTAGAGAATTTTATCGCGCATTCTATCTTCATTCACCAGTACCAGGCACTAAGTGTTTAACTAACGAGCTTACGGGAAACTCCTGGGGAATAGGGTGGGGGAAACATACGCAGAAATTAATGATGAGGGTAAATATCAGCTGGATATAAGTGACAGTACGAAAATTTGGATGTGTACCAGGAACTTGACCAGATCTATCTACGTCAAGTAGGGATGGGGATACATATTTCATAAATATGAGGTAGAATGCCAAAATTTGGATGTATATCAGGATCTTTACCACACCTAGATAGGTCAAGTAAAGATGGGGATACATATTGTACTGTATAAAAATAAGCAACAATACAAAAATTTAGAAAACGATACACATCCCATTGCCATGTATTATTCTAAATGCCAATTTCTGTTTATGTCTCACCAACCCAAAACCTATTATTCTAGACATGTTCTTATAAGCTTGCCAGGTAAACATTTAGTGTCCTTCGTGATGTCGTCGATACTTCATCAATGCAGCCATTTTGTTAATAAGGCTTTCCAGACATACACGAACCTAACTGGGGGCTTGCGCCCTAGACCCCCTTGCTTGTAGCTCAAGCAGTAATTTCCTTGTTAATAAGGCTTTCCTAGCATACACGAACCTAAACTGGGGGCATGCGCCATAGACCCCCTTGCTTGTAGCTCAAGCAGTAATTTCCTTGTTAATAAGGCTTTCCTAGCATACACGAACCTAACTGGGGGCTTGCGCCCTAGACCCCCTTGCTTGTAGCTCAAGCAGTAATTTCCTTGTTAAAAAGGCTTTCGAAGCATACACGAACCTAACCTGGGGGCATGCGCCATAGACCCCTTTGCTTGTGGCACAGGCAGAAATTTCCTTGTAAATAAGGCTTTGCAGACATACACAAACCTAACCTAGGTCTTACGCCGCTGACCCCATTGCTTGTGGCACAAGCAGTAATTTCCTTGTTAATAAGCGTTTCCAGACATACAGGAACCTAACCTATGGCTTACGCCCTAGACCCCCTTGCTTGTAGCTCAACCAGTAATTTCCTTGTTAATAAGGCTTTACAGACATACACGAACCTAACCTAGGGCTTACGCTGCTGACCCCCTTGCTTGTAGCTCAAGCTGTAATTTCCTTGTTAATAAGGCTTTCCATGCATACACGAACCTAACCTGGGGCTTACGCCGCTGACCCCCTTGCTTGTGGCACAAGCAGTAATTTTCATCCTAATAGCATTTAAGTTAGTAGCGACCAATGATTTCGCCCAGACCGTTGTCTAACCAAGTATCGACCAATGGCTTTAGAAGAGTACAATGCAACTTTTCAATTTAATTAAACAACTAAAAGTAATGTAACTCATCAGTTCACCAAAGGTCACTTGTACACGTGTGATGATATCGGCATTTAATGACACACTATTTTAAACCTCAAGCAGATGAGCAAAATGGAGACAATGGAAGCCATAACATCAAACTTGTAAACATCTACATCCGTATGTCATCCACTACACTAATAATTCCCCTAGATATGTACACATCATGCTATATAATCCCCCTGGTCTTTGCCACACAGTGGGAATAGTCGAAAACATAAAAGAACTTATGTCTATTATTGATATCGTGCATATTTATGACATCAAATTGTTGACAATATACGCACTTCGATAGTAGTTGAAAACAGGTATTCCCTTCCTTACTTCACCTACTGTATATAGGTCTGCTAAAGATCCAAATTTGTGCATTCTACCTAATATTTACAAAACATGTATCCCAATCTTTACTTGACTTATATACAGATAGTAAAGATCCTGATACACATCCAAGTTTTCGCATTCTACCTAATATTTACAAAATGTGTATCCCCATCTTTACTAGATCTGTATACAGTAGATCTAATAAAGAACACTATACACATCTCCTTTCCAAATGGTATAATAAATGCCAATTTCTATTTACGTTTAACCCAATCAAAACCCACTATCCCCCAGGCGTATTCCCGTAAGCTTGCCAAATGAACATTTACTGTCTTTCGTGTAATCAATGCCGACATTTAGTTAATGAGGCTTTACATACAAAAACAAACCTTGTAGTAAAAGCAGTAATTTTGTCCAGACAGTGCCTAACGTAGTACGGCAGCGGGCATGAATCCTACATTATTATTTATTCTTATGTGCACAAATGTGCAGTTCAGTATGTATAAAATTTGCCTCAAAATCACAACACGGTTTCCGAACACAAACGTAAATATAAAATAAATGAGATAAATTAAACACACTGACTAATAAAACACAAAATCCATTTACCTAGATTCCTATGAAAATATAAATACACCATAAAATTATACAAATCAACATCGTCTTCCCCGACTTTTCACCCCTTTCACCTCATAATATACACCACATCGAAAAACCCATAGACACATATCAGCTTATTTTTTAATGATTCGTTTTTATGCCGAATGTCACATCCCCAAATGAAAACACTCGTGAGATATTTTTATTCAATGAAATGAAAGTTTAACCCCCTTAACTCCTCTTTAGAACCTGAATATCCAAAAAGTCTTCCTTAGTAGCACTTTCTTTTATATAAGAAATACAGTTTTATCATTGTGTTTAGCATGGTCGCTTATTGAACTGACTCTTTTCCTACATATTTCTATATGGTGTCGAGCACATATATACACATCGCTGCTGGCTCATGGTAATTCTTGTTTGTGCACAGTAGATGGAGTAAACCATGTATAGATAGACTAGTGAATTCATGCCGCACCTTAAAGTTAACAGATGTCAATCATTGCCCCAGTAGAGTAGAATATTGGCCATATTTCTATTCTCATTGTCAGCATCCTTTTCCTTAGGTTTTCAAACGCTTTAGTGGATTTTAAGAGAAGTTGAGACCTGATGTCTTCTATTAAAATGATTCCCTGGCCAGGAGGTATACTAGTCTTGTTCTTGAGGATTTTGCTTCTCAAATGTCTCTCTTGATATTGGGTTTTCACTCTTTCCATTATAGCAAGGATAGATTTTATGAGGCGATCCCCAATGACTTCCGAATTCGTTAAGTTTTGCATTTGAATAACTTCATTGCTGTTTCTCAATTTAGCAATGGAATGTGCTTGATGTCATTTAGTGCTATAACTGTGAGAGTAGCACTTTCCGTTATTCATTTTGGGAAACAACAGCCGCTTGAGTCCAATGGATAACATGGACGTTACATGCAGTTGGAAATTGGATCTATCAGCGTGCATAAAATCATGTTGACAACAATGTCATGTATTTGTTGGTCAGAAATGATCTGAAATATTATGATTTATTGTTGCGCCAATTTGGGATGAAATCCATTTGTTAGTACAAAAGTTACATGTGTTTACAAAATTCGACATATCAGCAGGCTTAGAATCACGTTGGCAGCACTTACGTATATTAGTTTCTAGAAATGAATCTAGAAAGGCATATACTATTCGTGTGCAAAGTTTAGAACAGTTTGCTTAATACTTTCTGATATACTGATATTAGGGTAAAAAATAGACACAGCATTTATTAACAGTTGGCAGCCCTGGTTGCTCTTAAGTATATGCATAGTCATATCTGTTATGGTACACATAACACATACGAAATTTGATTGAAATCCAATAATATAGAAGTTACATGTATTTAAAAATTGGTCCTATCAGCAGGTTCAGAATCATGTTGCTAGCACTGAAATATATTTGTTACTTCAAATTTATCTAGAACGTTAGGTAAGTTACTATACGTGTGCATAGATTAAAGCTGTCGGCTTGCATACTTTCTGATATATTGGTATTTGGATAAAAATATGGAGAGATTATTTATTAACAATAGGCAGCCCTGGTGGCTCTTAAGAATACGCTCAGTCATATCTGTTTGTGTACACATAGTTCATACGAAATTTGGTTGAAATCAAATTGATAGTGTAGAAGTTCTATCCATTTAAAAATTGGACCTATCATCAGGCTTAGAAACAATTTGGCAACACTGCCATGCATGGCCTACTGGAAATTAAACCGAAATATTGTTATCTATATGTGAGTCAATTTTGGAATAGCTCCCATGCATACCTTCCAAGATATCCAACATGGAGCTCAAATCTCAGTTGCGGTTTTTTAGCAGTTGGCAACACACATATCATATTCAAATATGGCCTTGAGATATTCTGGTATAGATCTTAACTCATATCAAGTGTAGATTCGATTGATGCAGCCCTTTCAGGAGATGATAGACAGACACACATTCGCACGGATCGATCTCATAAGTCTACTTTTCCCTTATTTTTGCAAAATGTTAAAAGTAGCCTAAAATCAATAAATACGTTGTCGGAATAAAAAAATATCCACAGTCATGAAACTAAAAGGTGGAATTACTACTTTAAAGAAAGGGTTAATAAACATTATGCAGAAAAGGATCCTTTCAAAGAGGAGTTACATACGATAATAAATTACCGAGCTACGGAAAGTCTTTGACTGGAGCGGGGTTCAGATCGTCACTTAAGGTATATCTAAAAGTAGAATGTTTGTAAATATGTCACTTTATATGTGGATATGCTAAGTAAGGAGAAGACGCACCTGGTAGTTTTGGCTGAGGATTAACACTACCTAAGGGAAGATGATGAGAGAGAATAGGAGGCGAGTTTGGGAGTAGAGACAAGAATTGGCAGATAGGATGAGAATCCAACACTAAGTCTTAAGTGAATGTTTATATAAAAAGGAATTTCGCTGTGCCAGACTTATGGGATGCCTTACTTTAGAGGGAACCTGTACAAAGCAAGCGGAGAGCACAGCATGAATTGAGGTTGCCTGCAAGCGCTCGGTGAGTGCTCTTTCCCTCCCGAGCCGGTATTCCAGTACTATGGGGATGGGTGGTAGTCTGACAAGACAAAGCAAGCCAAAAAGGAAGGATTTACTAACTTTCCCTTCAGAAAGGTTGGATTTTATTCCGCATTTGAAAATGCTAGAAAGATTTGAATTTGAAATAATATTTTTATTTTCGAGCACTATCTCCGACGGAGCGGCCGAATGTCCCCAAAACGGGAAGGACTGAAGAAACCCTAGTGCTTTTAGAAATGGTTTTGCTGTTTTTTGTGAAAATCCTACAAAAAGGCCAATTGTTGCACTGAAGGCTGGCTAAGCTTTTGCCCAGCAGAATGCCGACTAAGAGTTTAGAACAGAGAAAGATCGCAGACCTAGTTTAAACAAAATTACGATTTTGTAAGCAAAAAATAAGCCACATAGAAAATCTGTACAAGTAGGAAGCTTGCGGAGCTAGCTATACTTGTCTTAATGGTTTGCTAGGATTAGCTGTAACCGCTAAGAGAAACTTTGAAAACGTTGTTATTTGAGATTTTGTTTCCAATGCAACAAGTGGTAAAGATTTTACTGGTTTGCTAGGATTAGCTGTAACCGCTAAGAGAAACGTTGAAAACGTTGTTATTTGAAATTTTGTTTCCAATGCAACAAGTGGTAAAGATTTTACTGATACGAAAATTATTATTTTCTCATAAATAGCGCTTAAGTTTATGGGAAGAATCAGGGAAGAGAAGGTCCTGCCTAGTCGTGATTCTAGAGAGAGAGATAAAACAAACAATAATAAATAGTTTATTTAACAAATTATAACATTTGAAACTAATGAACAATACTGAGGTTGTGATTTAAATTCGGGTTAAGAATAACAGTTTAGTTGGTCATAAAATGCCAAGGTCTTAGACCCAATAATAAGAGGTATACAATTTACAAACAATATCAAATAGTGTACAAGTTTTGAACCTGTTACAGCACTAAAATCTTCCAAAGATTTTAAAAAGTGTGCTTACGATTAATAAATTTAAAGTTTGTAACGAAAATTGAAAAGCAATTATAACTTTGATAGTTTGATTAAGTATGTTACAAGCACTTTTAGAATGCCTTTATGGCAATCGAAAAGGCTATAAACAAATATTGGATTCCTGATTGTAACAGGAAAAGAAAGAGAAGAAATTAGAAGCGGAAATTACCGCTATTTTAAGCAGAAGTTAACATTGTAATATGTGAAAAATGCGGAGGTCGCCTTAACGAAGCCCGAAAAAGAAAAAAAAGTACAACATTTTTTAGGATTAGAAAATTGACGATTCCTGAACGAGTAGGAAGAGAAGAAGATTAATAAGTAGTTTCGAGAACAATGGGTATTTATACAGAATTTAAGAGATTTTATGCTCTAATGGGGCAGGTCACCTTTTGTGAAGCCTGGATTACGCAATTGGACAACTCTTTCATTATTAGAAGAAGTACAGTTCCCTAGTTTTAGAAGGGAAGAACAATTAAAATTTCGACTAGCCACAAGTATATACAGAGTTACTGTATAAGAAGGGGAACAAATTTGGGAGGGCGCTTGATTACAAGCGAGGCCTCTTTGAATTTTAGCTAATTGAAGATTTTTAAACTAAATTTTGTTAGTAAAAGGTATTTGGGAAGTGGGGTTAGGAACTTTAGGATAAAGTCCTGGCCAGAGTTTATTGCTCGCAATCGATCGCGGCGCGGTAGATAGTTGGCACACGCAAATTCGAAGCACTGATGGTTGGTCGATAAGTTGAAAAACTTCACTACTGCAGTGTACGTAAGTTCGAAGAACAAGAGAAAGTTATTGCAGTTATGGAGAACACTTAATTTAATTTGAGTTTGAATTAGTTTATTGCGTTAGAATGTTTGTGGGTTACAGTTGAATGATGCGGTAAATTTCCCACGGTGGAAAACAAATTAAGTTTTGAACAGCGGTTAATTTAACATGAATTCCTCGGTGAGGAAAAGTATTCCCTTATTTGGGATGGAAAATACTAGCTATGATGACAGTTAAATAGGGCAAGAGAGTTCCCACGGTGGAAAAAGCTAAGTTCATTGACAACGGTTAATTTGAATTAAATCCCTCGTAGTGGGAAGGTAATCCCAATTATTTAGTACAAGAAGTACTGGAATCCATGTTATAGAGCTGGCTTAGATAGCTCAAGCTTGACAAAGAAAACCCCGCGAAGACGGCTATTGCACAATAGTGAGCAACTCCACACACTGTCTATAAAATTATATTAAAAGCATTAGCATTTTAAAACCATTAAAATGAGGCTAAAATCATTGAAGATTTGTACTTAGCTTTTCTTCTTGATCAGGCGTAGGTTCCTTGTGACCGTTAGCTATAAAATATAGACATGACGACTATTATAAAAATGTCTCATAAAGACAGGAGACTGGCCCTGATAGGGCTCTGCACTGTACACTCGACGGCCGAACTAGGAGTGAGAGCTGCAGAACGATGCGCAAAGGTACCAGGAAGAACGAGGGAGAGGGGGGGAAAGACAAGAGAACATATGCCAGAAGGGTAAACGTAACGACAAGAAGAGCCCTTTACAGAATAAATCTTCTTTTTGGAGCAGTGTCTTCAAGGAGATGTAGCTGGCGACAAGGACGACGCCTGGTGGATTGGTGAAAAAGACCTCTTGAGTTCAGAGAAATTGAAGAATTTCGGCAGTTCGCTGCTGGATGCCGCTAGGCTATCCGTGGAAGATACATATCTAGAACAGACTCAAAGACAAAATAAATCTCTACACAAGGAGAAAATGAAAAAGATCACTGTTGGTGTCTGCGAAGAAAGAAATTACATAAACTAAACTAAACTTAACAAAGAGCAGAAAGAGCTAACTCTGAACGTGTATTCCAAGGTGGGGGGGGGCAGACACCAGCAGGGAGCAAAAATACGTTGTTAAAGATTGAGAGGAAGTGGTGCTAGCATAGAAATGGGTCTTATGACATGCCCATTAGTGGTCAAGACTTTCACAACCCTGACCCTTCCATCCCTTTCCGGGAAACACTCCACCACTCGGCCAGAGAAAGCATCCCTACCCACTTTGATGTCAGGATTAGAAAGAAGCCACTTCTGTCTCCGTTGCAAAGAAGTTAAATATTCCAATTTCCACCTTTTCCAGAAAGAATTACGACAATAAGGAAATAACCAGTCGTTAATGGAAGCAAATCATCAAGATCATTAGAAAGCGGGGTCAAGGGGCGAGAATTAACAACACCTTCAGTTAGAATAGACAGTGAGTTAAATTCTTCTTAAGTTAAAATACGACCACCTAAAACCTTTTTGAGATGACGTTTGGCAAGCTTGACGCAAGACTCCCCCTTACCACCGTGTTGAGGGGCGTAAGGCGGTATAAACCGCCATTTGAAACCTTTAGAATAAGAGAAGTTAGAAATTTGTTTCATGGCAGGAGAAGATGTAAGAGATTTCTTCCACAATGAAGCTGCACCTTGAAAGTGGAGACGTTATCGGAGAACATTTCGGAGGGGACGCCACGCCTGGCAGTGAAACGAGAAACGGCTGACAGAAAATAAGAAGTAGAGGCATTTGTTACTAGTTCCAGATGGATCGCACCAGTAACCATGCAAACGAAAAGAGAAACATAGAGTTTTCCAAACAATTTGCGTTTAGCTTCAGGGGAATTGCGTTGATATTGAAATGGACCCATATAATCTACACCAGTTAGAGCAAATGGACGAACAGGAGAAGAACGGAAAGAAGGTAGATCGCCCATACTTTGAGTGCTAACCTTAGGTTTCACCTTAAAGCAAGGGATGCATTTGTCAATTACAGAAGAAACTTCATGAACTCCATTTATTATCCAGTACTTTTCCCTTAAAAAACAAAGTAGTGTGCGATTACCAACATGCAAATTACGATTAATTTTTAAGACATTCTGCAGTTTTTTAGCAAGTTCTGCGGCCATAAGTGCAGCACTCAATTCGAGCCTAGGCAAAGTGATAGTTTTAAGAGGGCAACTTTGGATTTAGCACAAATAAGATTTGAACGTGAGGATTCGTCTAGAGAATTGCGATAAACCAGGTATGCACAGCAGCCGTAAGCTTTTTCGGAGCTGTCGGCAAAAACATGAAGGAAGAAAGATGTGTTAAAAGGAGCGTTAATTCAAATTCTAGGAATTTCAATAAGTGAAAGGTCAAGTAAACTACATTGGAAAGAGAGCCATCTATTGAGGAAAAAAGATGGAACGGCTTCGTCCAATTCACATTTAAGAGACCATAACTCTTGCATAAAAAGCTTGGCGATAACAATAACCGGAGCAAGAAATTGAAGAGGATCAAATATATTGGCAATTTCAGATAACATTTGCCTTTTTGTGTAAGGGAGCTCTTCAGAAAGCGAGACTTTGGAGATGGGAGTATCAGTGCCAATGCACCAGTGTACTCCTAGCACTTTTATAGATTCGGAATCTCCTCCAATTTCTACAGAAGAGGATAAACTGAGCAAGGAACTCAAGGGAATTGGAATTCCACTTATGAAGTGGGAATCCTCCATTCTTCAACAGTGCTTTCAGTTCCAGCGATATGAGAGAAGCTTCTTTAAGATTTGGAAAGGATTGGAGGTAATCGTCGACACAAAAGGATTTAGTCAGTGCTTCTGAAGCTTTAGAATTAAATAAATGACCATCTTGCGAGGCTAGCATGTGTAAGGATCGGATGGCTAGGAAAACGGAAGGTTTAAGACCATACGCAACTGTTTTCAAGCGAAATATTTTAATGGGTTTACTAGTTTCATCACGCCATAAGATTCTTTGAAGATCTTGTTGTTCGAATTGAATTATCACTTTACGGTACTGCGCACGAATTCCTCTAGGTCACAGTCCCAAATCCGCGCAGATGGAAAAAGGATCGTAGGGATGTCAATACCTGGCTAGGAATTGAACATGTCCTACCGGACTAATGACTAGGGAACCCTGAACACACATAACGCACACCTAACTATACTACCAACTAGTTGCATACAGAACAGCTTAAGAAAAATAAAAAAATAGAGCACTAATGAGCAACTCGACTCTCGGGTAATTAGGGTAAATGTGTCGATAGACTGTCTGCATCTAGCTAGCGGTATCGTTATCGCGAAATTAAGCATTGAAATAAGAATCAGCTCTATAAAAAACGTAGCAAGTGTATAAAAACGCTTGCCTTTTATTAACTAAAAATGGCATTACATAAATGTCTCTAACACTGTTGAAAGATAAAATAAAAACACTCAAAATTAAATAGCTGCCCTTCTCTAGGCTTAATAGCACTAAAATGAGTCTCTTGTGCATCACACAAATTATGTGAAAATAATATCTTTCCTTGAAAGATGTTGCAAAACAAACAACACTGTTACAATGCCAAATGCTGTAGTTCTACTTCTGTTGTACTTCACTTTAACGTTCAACTTCAACAAACATGTTCCCTGTTTAATACATTAGTTAAAGTCTCCGCAATAAAGTGTCAAATCTGAATAAAATAATTAATAATAATAATAATACTGTTTATATACACATATATACACTATCGCGTCCTGCACGATTTCTTTATAATTGTCTCCAATTGTATCGAGTTAATTCCTACCTCCTTCTCTCGTATATCACACAATAAAATTGTCAAATCCTGTATTACATTGTTATAACCAATGTGAATTATTGTTACAAACAGTTAAGTTCATGACTATTCACTTAAATATACAAATCCGGTATTTAATAATCAATAATATTACAAACTTGCGACGCATGACTTTCAGATAAGCTTCCAAAATAAAAATATAAGTGTGTATGGCATTAACCCTCACTGCTCACACTTGTGATTCTCCAAAAATACATATTACGGATTTACTTAACTGACACATAGTATTTCACATCTTTCCATCATAAATTCTTCATCTCACACACTTCATAAACATATTATCGCGTCTTTATTACTCTTCCTTCGACATAATTGCTTGTCGTATATATTCTCCTCTTAGCACTTTTACAAACTTCTATGTACCATATCAAATACTTTCAGCAAAGTAAGATATTCAGACTTCCTACTAGATATTACGAATGTAACACCTTTCATGAATTCACTAATCCTCCTCCGACATAATCTTCTACCGATTATACAATTCCGTGCTATATTTCATCTATACATTTCTCACAAAATATTACCGCAAATCTCTTCACATTCCCGCTTCCATAAATCATGCCGTATTTCTTCTCGTTGCTTTAAATACATTTCTGTTACAATTTCTAGCTTTGCTCTGAATCTTAAGTCTGCTCGCGTTTGTTATTCAAATAACAATATCTTTACCTCCCGTCTCTCCTTACAATAGATACTTAATGTCCTTCTTTCATTTTACAAGTTCTTTTCATAACAAATATTGATCTACAATACCTTATAATTTCGTTTTCATCATTCAGCTATGCCTTTAAAATACGCATACTGTTCTTACGTTCAAAATAACTTCTGGGTTTTTCAATATCATCTTCTCAGACAATGGAGTTCCTTCAATGCAAATATTGAATACACCTGTCAATATTTCGGATTTATACATCATAATTTCGTTCCTGAGACAAATTAGCTTCATATACTTGGGATCGTCATGTCCTCTCTTTCTCTTGTATCACATGTACAAATTTACACTTGTCAAAACTCATGACTACTTTCTCTCCACTGTTACAATATTTATTTAACATACTTATTATCGTTTATCTGATGTTACAACAATATCTACGAAATATACTCTGTTATCGCAAAGGATTTATCTTCAAGCAAAAATTCTAAGCGTTCTAATAAATTGCAAAAATAATTACGGTGACGAATATCATCAATAAACGTTCAAAATACGTCCAAATGACGTATGAAGACTTCTACCAAAATTTCTAAATTCTAGACAAAATAATAACATGGCTATGAATATAAGATAAGATGTTGGTCATTATACTGGAATATCGTGTACAAGTTCTAACTACATAGGTGTGCAAAATTGCACTTGTCTACCTTCAAAACTGTGGCCGCTGGTAACGTCTGATGATGTTGGTATCTGTGGAATTTCTCCCACGCGCCTTCGGGAATGTGACACTTGCCTGCCATCTGGTCTGTATGAGTCACACCGCTTCCGTGTAGACCGCTGGACTTTTTGTACAGCAATGGGGTGAGTAAAACCGGTAATCAGCTGGAACTCGACTGGCAATCTCCCCCCGTCCGTGCCGTTGACCTCGCTCCTCCGCAGCGTTTCACTCTTCTCGGCCCGATGACCTAGATACTCCTCACCCTTCATACTTGGGTCCATCTTTCTGCCCATCTCTGGATGTTCTTGGATGTCGGTAATATTGCAGTGTTCTTTCTTAACACGAGAAATCACCACAGCTTGTGCATTTCTCTCCACTGTAGTAGCTTGTTGCTTGAGTAAAACCGGTAATCAGCTGGAACTCGACTGGCAATCTCCCCCCGTCCGTGCCGTTGACCTCGCTCCTCCGCAGCGTTTCACTCTTCTCGGCCCGATGACCTAGATACTCCTCACCCTTCATTCTTGGGTCCATCTTTCTGCCCATCTCTGGATGTTCTTGGATGTCGGTAATATTGCAGTGTTCTTTCTTAACACGAGAAATCACCACAGCTTGTGCATTTCTCTCCACTGTAGTAGCTTGTTGCGTTTATTTGAACGAACTGCAGATGTTGACGCAGCTCGCTCCCATTAGCTATGTTGTCATGGTCATACCTGGATCTCGCTTGTTAGTATAGCTTTACTTTCCCTTCATAGTGGAAGAATTAAAACATTCTCCTTCCTTCTATACAACGAGTAGTCGTAATCTCTCCCCTTCGACATAATTCTTTATACATCTTGTATAGTGTGATGTGTTTCTTCTTTGAAGTATGACAATGCCTTTGGCTTCTCTTCTGCGTAGTCTTGTGTTCGAAGTTTCGATATACTGTTACAAAGTATAGTTTCACGACTTATATCTCTCGTTGTTTCTGCTAAATACTTCTTCTCAATTTTATTATCAGCTTATTCATGCTTGTGGTTCAATATTTCTATTATATTTCTTCATCTTGTATTCTAATATTTTCTAAGTCTTTACCTCTTGTAGATTAGAGAGTGATTCGTTGTACGTGTTGTCTCGTTGAAAGTTCAGATAGAAAGAGCCTCGTTACTTGGCGTTCGCTAGCCTCCTCCGTTCGACTTCCCTCTTAAATTCACTGAACTAGCCTCACTCTGCTCTGAAAATTCACTCCTTCACTTATATCTTCTCTCTCAGTTATTCAATTTAATTTCCGTCTTACAATTTAAATTCCTTTTTCCTTCCTGGTGAATTTGATATGTCACAATCCTTTATAATATTAAAATAATGTATTTAATATTTATCAGTTCCTCTATAATCAATCTTTTATCTGATTGGCTGTCGACTATTTATGGCGCGCGCTGATCACGCGTCGTCCCCACTTCTCTCTCCTCTGGCTCGCGTTCGACCTCTGCTTATCCTTGCCATGTCCCTTCGTATGAAAAACAGGTTTCTCGCAGCTAACACTGATAAAACTGTGCACTATGCTGGACTTTCTCAAGTCATTTATGCTTGGTTAAAATCTATCAAGTAATAACATTTCCATTTCTTCTCCAAATACAAATATTTCTTCTTGCTAAAATTTTACCAATGGCTTGTTGATGAATAATCTCTCTTCCTGAGTGTAAGATTCATATCTCGAAAATTTTATACACTATTTTCTTCTGATGCTCTCGGTTCGTACCTCGTCCGGTGATATTGTCTTGACTAGACCAAATTTCGAGCGCAGTACATTTGTTTGATATCCGCAATAACTGCTAGGGGGAAGAGGCGAAAATGTAAGAGTATAGTAGACAAATCGGACTGAATAGCGGGACCGGAGTGAAGAGTATCGTTGAGACTGTTCCCATGAGCGTCAGGTGATGACCCATTAAACACGACTCGGATTTTATCTTTAACAAGAGGGTTTTTTCCACACGGGATGATGATTTAAGAATACAGTTTCTTTTTTTTTTTGGGGGGGGGGGTGTAATTCGTCATCAGCCTTGCTGACAACTTCCATATGATCCAGACTTCCATAATCGTCCATGAACTCTGTATATTGTTGTTTAACGAGGGGTTGCTTCTTGAATTTGCTCTCGATAGCAAAGAGGGCTTTTCGAGCCTTAGGTTGATAATTGGTAAGTTTTGGAGGATTGAGTAGTCTTGGCATTTGAACTATACATCGGCCTTCTGGAGTGCGTGTGGTGGTAGATATGAAAAGTTGCTCACAGAATTCGTTGTCTTAGGAAGTTAAGCTAGGAGAATCAATATTTTTCAATTTCCAGAACTATTCCAAATCGGTGCTTACAAAATGACATTGGGTCACAGGTTGGGGGGAATAATGGGGAAGTTGACCGGTAACAATCCATCCAAAATTAGTGTCTCTGACAAGCACGTTTGATGATAGTTGACGAATCTGTTTGCGAAGGCAATTCCAGAAAACATTGGCACTGAAAAGTATGTGAATGGGACCTTGTATATTAAACAGAGGATCTGCTAGCCTTAAGTGGGAAGGAGTGTTTAGACATGAAGTGTCAACAGAGTGACTAGGTGTGTCTTCGCCAATGCTATTAAAAATAAGGCAATTCAGTCTGAGATCATTATTTCTATGACAAGTATCCTTTATGGTTAGTTTTGAGAATTGCAAAGCTTGTGATTTTAAGCTGTTAATGCCTGCTACATTGTTCGAAATGGGAGTTGCTGGAAGATCCAGTTTTTTGATTAAAGAGTTGGAAAGAAAATCATGGGTTGCCGCTGAATCGAGGAGACCTCGTGCACGGACCTAGATGCCAGATTTATCTTGAATTTCAATTTAAACAGTGGACAATTATACTTGAGCACTACGCAAGGACTTAGCCTTTTGAATAAAAGATGAAGCATTGGGATTGCTAGTATTATCACTTTTTTGAGAAGTGGATGCTGCTGATGACCTCGATTGATCATGACGATGCAATAACGTGTGATGCATTTTTTCACAATGGAAACACAATCTGGTGGACTTGCAATTAGAAGCAGAATGCTTAGGTGAAAGGCAGTTAAAACAATATTTATTTTGAGAAACGAATTTCCTTCTGTCATCAATTGACAGTTCTTTAAAGGATTTACATAAGTATAAAGCATGAGAATCCTTGCAAAGTATGCACTTTAATTGTTCATTCAGACTTTTACGGGGTTCACTTTGAGTATTTAAAGCAAGTGAACATGCAATACAGCGTTCACTAGACCTAGTTTGGTAACCAGTTGTGCATGACTTGGATTTAAAAGAGCTTGACCCAGGTTTTTGAGTACTAGACGCTGCATATTCGCTTTTAGATTTAAGAGACATGGATTCATGTTCAGAATTACAAGAAGCGGGTTTACTTAGGTTAGCTAAAGCAGTTAAAAGTTGGCATCTAGCATTTATGAAGGTGACTAAATGCTCGTAAGAATAGCCATCGTTATTAGAAAGTTCAATATCCCAAGCTTTGAGAGTGGCAGTATCATTTTTAGAAACCACTAAATGTATTAGGAAGGTATCCCAATGGTCAGTGGGCTGATCTAATTGGGATAATAATGCCCTTACATGAATTTGTGTCGTATCAATGAGGGTACGCAGACTGGTGACGTCATTATGCTGGGAAGAAGGCAAGTTAAATAGAGCCTTGATATGGCGCTGCATACGTAATCGTAAATTACCGTATATTTCCTTCAATAAGTTAAAGGCAATGGGGTAGTTTTCGGCACTTAGTGGCAGTGCTTCAACTAACTGCAGTGCTTGATCACGGAGAATTGATCTCAAGTAATGAAATTTGTGGATGACTTGAATGTCTTCATTGTCATGGACAAGGGAACAAAAAAGTTCGTAAAAGGAATCCCAAGTAAATTTGTCTCCTGAGAAGTGAGGCAAATTTATTTTGGGAAGTATTGGCTTTGGTTTGTGAGTGCCCTCACGAGACGAGGTTTGTTGTTCGTGGAGGGAGCTAAGAACGGAAAGGTCCTTTTTCTGGTCTTCAAGTTGGCGAATTATTTTAAAGGCAGAGCCTAAGCCTTCATAGTATTGATTTTCTACCTCTACTCGATCGTATGTTTGATTTAGCATGCAAGTTTTAATTTCGGTTTGGATATTTCAATAATTCTCAAAAGAACGTTCATAGTCTTTCACACGATATTTCAATAAGTCTAATTGAGCTTCTGAAGGATCAAGCTCCTTGATGTATTTTTTAAATCGGGTAATTTGCCCTCTATAAGACGCTCGTTTGGCGGTAAGCTTGTCATCCCTACATTCTTTATCTTTGTCCTTGTCAGAAGGCATAGTGAAATGGATAAATTAAAGTATGACTTACGAAACTGAGGAATTTCGGAAATACTGTCAAGTTGGTTATGTGAAGAACAGCCCAAGTTCGTTCTCATAAACGGGAGAAAGCATCAGGCAAATGCCTGGACAAAATAACTACTGTGAAAGGAGCTATTATACTGAATATTTTGGGCTAGGGGAGTGCGGCCTGGTTATTTATCCTCAACTTTAAGTTTAAATTTAACACTAAACATTTAAGCATTAATATAATATAAACTTTATTTGTTGTTTGAAACAAGTGATAAATGCTATACATTACTGGAAACCCCTTGGGTTTAAAAATTAGTAGGTTGGCACAACTTGGTGCTATTTACAAGAGTTCATTTGAAAGACACACTATTTTTGGAAATAATTGCACTTGCAAGCAATATTAAAACCATTAAAACATAGAAGATAAGTGATAAAAATAGAGAATAAAAGAATGTAACTTATCTTCCGTTGCTATTTATGTTGACTAGAGAGGTTTCAGTGCTGCAGGTCGGCCGTGGCCAGAGCTTGCTGGTTTGGCTGTTGTAGTTTGTAGTTTACGAACACTATACTTTGTGATTGCGATGTCCAGCATCTCGAAATAAAGTATCGGCTTGAAGAAGGTTTCTTCTTTAGAACCAAAGTACACTGAAGAGCGAAAGTAACAAGCAAGCTTTCATCTTGCGTAGCGGTGAGAACTGTAATCTGAGCCTTGCAACAGCTCATCTAGTTGTGACATTGATGCTTAGTAATCTCCAGTGTATCGGTGTGACGTGCTGAGTACACCGTCTTACTGTAGAAGCATACCATCAGGTATTTGCCCCATGGAACGAAGCTTTGGAAGACACCATGAAGTGATGCGGTAATGCGGTACTGTCGTACTGGATCTGGCGTACTGGATCTGACGTGCTGGATATGGATCTTGAAGAGGAGAACCGCTTCTTAAATAGGGCGTAGAACAATCGAGAAATCCCACTGGCTGGCGGCGACTGATTGGCCAAAGCGGAGATGTGACGACAGTCCTTCACGTAGCGGCTAGCGAGGAGCAACACCTTGCAGTAGTGAACTTGTGGCTCGAAGAGTCAACATCTATGAACAGGCTGAGGTATGTGTCTTAGAAATTTTGTTTGTTACGAGTAATCACTCGAGAATTACATTATATATTATAAACATAAATGTGATTAAATACATTAATAGTTCGGTGGTCTCAAAGCATTTGACCGACAAATGCGGCATAAGAAAAAAAAACACATTAAAAACATCACGAAAGTGATCACAAGTTGGCAGCAGCTAACAAGTTGAAAGAGAGAGACACCGAAGGAGACAGGAGCAACTTCTTTCCTCTTCACCAGCTTTGCACAGTAGAGTTATAGCTGAAAAATTCAAAGTAGATATTAGTAATTTGCAAAATATTGACAAATTGGACTCTCCCGGGTTTCTGGGACCAAATTGTGGTAGGTTTTTGCTGAGGATTAACACTACCTAAGGGAAGATGATGAGAGAGAATAGGAGGCGGTTTTGGGAGTAGAGACAAGAATTGGCAGACATGATGAGAATCCAACACTGTGTTTTAAGTGAATGTTTATATAAAAAGGAATTTCGATGTGCAAGACTTATGGGTTGCCTAACTTTAGAGGGAACCTGTACAAGGCAAGCGGAGGGTGCAGTATGAATTGAGGTTGCCTGCAAGCGCTCGATGAGTGCTCTTTCCCTCCCGAGCCGGTATTCCAGTACTATGGGGATGGGTGGTTGTCTGGCAAGACAAAGTAAGCCAAAAACGAAGGATTTACTAACATTCCCTTCAGAAAGGTTGGATTTTATTTCGCATTTGAGAATGCTAGAAAGATTTGAATTTGAAATAATATTTTTATTTTCGAGCCCTGTTGAATCTCCGACGAAGCGGCCGAATGTCCCCAAATCGGGAAGGACTGAAGAATCTCTAGTGCTTTTAGAAATGGTTTTGCTGTTTTTCGTGAAAATCCTACAAAAAGGCCAATTGTTGCACTAAAGATAGGCTAAGCTTTTACCCAGCAGAATGCCGTCTGAAATTTTAGAACAGAGAAAGATCTCAGACCTAATTTAAACAAAATTAAGATTTTGTAAGCAAAACATAAGCTACAGAGAAATTCTCTACAAGTATGAAGCTTGCAAGCTTGCGGAGCTAGTTATACTTGTCTTAATGGTTTGCTAGGATTAGCTGTAACCGCTAAGAGAAACGTTGAAAACGTTGTTATTTGAAATTTTGTTTCCCATGCAACAAGTGGTAAAGATTTTACTGACACGAAAATTATTATTTTCCCATAAATAGCGCTTAAGATTAGGAAACTAATCAGGGAAGAGAAGGTCCTGCCTATTCGTGATTCTAGCGAGAGAGATAAAACAAACAATAATAAATAGTTTATTTAACAAATTATACACTTTAAACTAATTAACAATACTTAGGTTGTGATTTTAATTCGGGTTAAGAATAACAATTTAGTTGGTCATAAAATGCCAAGGTCTTAGACCCAATAATAAGAGGTATACAATTTACAAACAATATTAAATAGTGTACAAGTTTCGTACCAGTTACTGCACTAAAATTTTCCTAAGATTTTAAAAAGTGTGCTTACGATTAAGAAATTTAAAGTTTGTAACGACAATTGTAAAGCAATTATAACTTTGATAGTTTGATTAAGTACGATACAAGCACTTTTAGAATGCCTTTATGGCAATCGAAAAGGCTATAAATAAATATTGGATTCCTGATTATAACAGGAAAAAGAAAGAGAAGAAAAAAAATCCTGTCGGCACGCCGGATGGCGGAGGTAGATTTCACCCGGCAAACTAGGGGATAGGCTTATAACAGGCAAAATATGCAGGATTTCGTAGGAGGATCGGTCCTCATTTATTGCGAGATAGTATTTTACAATTGGAGGTTAATATACTTTTTTTTCGTATTTCTATGCATATTTTTAACATTTTATTGTCTTATGGGGATGGTAACCTTCTTAACATTTGGGGTTCATTTTTTAGCCTATTTTAATTTATGAAAAAATAGGCTTATGAGATCACCTTTTGTCCGTGTATCTGTATGTGTGTGCATGTGTGTGTGAGTTGGTGTGTGTTCCCCCCTAATAACTTCTAAACGGCTTGTGCGATTCCAATGAAACTCGGTAAGTTCACAGCACTGTTCCGGACGACCCCGACCGTGCCCTTCAAATTTTGTCACGTCTCACCAATCCAACATGGCGGCTGTGCGAAATATTTCACCAGCATTCAATATCTCCGAAACTATTAACCGTTATCACCCTGGAATATTTTGCGGTGATAAAGGGAACTACAAGAAGTTCACCTATGTGACATTTGAAAACCTGGTAACTACAATACCAACATGGTGGCCATGCGAAATTGCGACTTTTAAATAGACTTTTCTCTCGATTTAAGCAACCAAACGCAATAAAACTTGGTACAGTATATGTTCATACACATTGTAATACACCGACATCTAACTTCGTTCAATTGTTTAAATAACCTCAAGATGGCGGATGTGCGAAATATTTCAACGGCATTCTATATCTCGGAAACTATTAGCGGTATCACCCTGATATTTTGAACGGAGATAAAGGGCACTACTGGAAGTTCATTTATATGACTTTCAAAAACCAGTTAACTACAAAACGAATATGGCGGCCCAGTGAAGTTGAAAATTTTAAATAGTCTTTACTCGCGATTTAATGATCCAAACGCAATGAAACTTGGTACAGGAAATGTTTATACTCATTGTAATGCACTGGTATCTAATTTAGTTCAATTGTTTACATAACCTCAAGATGGCGGATGTGCGAATCTTAAAATTTAGTTTTTATTTCTTGTGTCGTAATCATGCGATCGAAGTGAAAGTTTGAATAATTAACCTACGCAATAATTTCCATTGAATGGTACATGACTATATGGCCTATACATATATCAATCCAACATGGGGACCATCCGAAATATTTAGATGGATCTCAATATCTACGAATCTATTACAGCAACCAAACTGATATTTTCAAATGTTCATAGCGGATATGAACTTAAGTTCACTTATCGGGCTTTCAATAACCTGGTGATCACAAATCCAACATGGTGGTGACGCGAAGTATAAATATTCACATGGTCGTTTCTCGCAATTTAACCATCCGAGTGCAGTGACACTTGGTACAGTAAATCCTTATACATATGTTAATCCACTGACATCTATTTTTTCAATTGTTTCCTTAACCACAAGATGGTGGCTGTGCAACATTTTCAAATCTCGTTTTTACTTCTTGTGTCCTAATCATGCGATTGAAGTTTGAATACTACACGTACAGAATAAACTTCATGTAACAGTACATAATTCTAAGACCTACATATATAAAAATCCAGCATGACGACCATCCGCAATATTTAGTCGGTTCTCAATATCTACGAATCTATTACAGCAATCAAACTGAAATTTTGTATGTTGATAGTGGCAATTAACTTGAGGAGGATATATGAAAATAGGCTGTATAGTTCTTCACGGAACTACTTGTTATACTTGTGATCACACTGTTCTTATGCAAGGTTTGGAACTGATGTGTAACTATCTAACAGTCTGTTACTTCTTCACGCAAAATTTTATCTCCCGCAGAAATGTTGGTTGGTTCCTCAGTTTAGGGGCTGCGACATCGTGGTCATGTAACCCGTGTACATTGGGTGTGAGTAGAATCTGTCTGATAAACGGTGTTAATTGTGATGACTGCATTAGTCTGTAATTCAGGTGAGGTCTGCAGACGGTCAATTTTAAGTATAGTTCCTAATTTTGTACCATATACTAACGTAAACGACACCTAGTTGTGAACTTGGCTACTAGATGCCATCGCAACCAGCAACTTGCAACGATCGTTGGAACTTCCCCTCCGAAGGAAAGCATGCTGAGGGATTTTTAGCGCTCTTAGAAAATCCGACAACTTTGGCCGGCTTTGAACCAGTGACCTTGGGCATAGAAGGTCAGCATGCTACCAGTTCCGATACCGAATTTGCTTCCCACAGGCAGATGGAAAACTGAATGTGATCTCGTGCTGTGGCGTTGTCATAGCAACTGCTGATGGCTCATCCCTCATCAATTTAGAAGCGTTGTCATGGTAACCTCTGATGGCACTCGGCATTTTCTGTAATTCGGAGATCATTTTTCTCATCCTTTCAGACAAAAGCTTTAGGTAATTAGGGGAATATTTTCCATTTTGTACGGTTTTGATATTGTGGCTATTAAGAGAGATATGATTAATGTTTCCCGAAAAACCCACTTTTTTCCACCCCTTTGGTCAATGTTTGGTGCTATCAAAAACCTTTTCAAACATAAATTTTTGGTACTTATCCGACACATATTATGAACCTGGAATGGATTTGATATTTCACGTATTAAGAGAGTTATAGCGATATTTCACTTTTTCGGAAAAAAGCCCCCCATTTTCACCCCCCTTCGACCGATTTTGCCCATTAACGAACTCGACAGAGATTTTAAGGGGACACATATTATGTAAAACATTCAAAGTGATTGCTGCAAAATTTCGGCAGTTATCGTGTCCACAAGAAACTGATAGAAACCACCGTCATTAACCACCGTCGGTGGTCTTCGGGTCTGCGGGATGTGAAACGCGAAGATATGTCGACATTTTTGGACGTCTAACCATGGTACCCATTGCCATAGTTAGCTTTCTAATGAAATGTACCTAATTAAAAACTGAAATTACCGCTATTTTAAGCAGAAGTTAACAATATAATATGTGAAAAATGCACAGGTCGCCTTAACGAAGCCTGAAGAAAAATAAAAACAACAATCAAGTACACAATTTTTATGATTAGAAAATTGACGATTCCTAGAACAATGGATATTTATACGGAATTTAAGAGACTTTAAACTCTAATGGGGCAGGTCACCTTTTGTGGAGCCTGGATTGCGCAATTAGACAACTCTTTCATTATTAGAAAAAGTACAGTTCCCTAGTTTTAGAAGGGAAGAACAATTGAAATGTGGACTAGCCACAAGTTTATACAGAGTTACTATATGAGAAGCGAGGCCTCTTTGAATTTTAGCTAAATGAAGATTTTTAAACTAAATTTTGTTAATAAAGTGGGGTTAGGAATAGGAATCTCTGTTTCGCGGGCTTATAGGATATTTTGTTGTCCTGAAAACTGCGTTCAGCATGTTCACAGGTTACATTAAGCGAGGTAAAACAAGTAAACAGAAGATATAAAATAGTCAACAACCCACACATAGAGGCTACTATAGCCTATACGGCGTACCACATAAAAGTAATGCATCAAGGACAGGGCTGCTCTTCTGTTGCATCTTCTCGTCTACGACGGTCGATGAGGGCAGGCTTGAGGGGATTAAGGACTGGAAGCCAAGCTTTGTTCACACGTTCTGCTTCCTCCTTAAGATTGAAGCTGTTAGTATGCTTCAGGATTTCAATGGCCTCCCTTTGTAGCCTGGCATGATAAGACACCGTGGTGGACAGAACTTCGGTGTCTCCATATCTTATGTCGTGACCTGCGAGTAGGGAGTGTGCTGCAACAGTGGATTTATCTGTTTGTCCCAGCCGGCTGTGTCGTTCGTGTTCCTTGAGGCGAGTGGCAATACTTCTTTTCGTTGTTCCAATATATACTTGGCCACAATCACACGGGATTTTATAAACCCCTGCCGCGGTATGAGGATGTCGCTTATCTTTAGTGGACCTGAACATGTCCTTAATTTTTCTCGTAGGCCTGTATATGGTCTTTATATCATGAGACTCGAGTAGCCTCCCTATTCTGTCCGTGACCTTTTTTTATATATGGGGTTAGAATGTATTGCTCTCAATCGATCGCGGCGCGGTAGATAGTTGGCACACGCAAATTCGAAGCACTGATGGTTGGTTGATAAGTTGAAAAACTTCACTATTGCAGTGTTTGTAAGTTCGAAGAACAAGAGAAAATAATTGCAGTTATGGAGAACACTTAGTTTAATTTGAGTTTGAATTAGTTTATTGCGTTAGAAAGTGTATGGGTTGCAGTTGAATGATACGGTTAAGTTCCCATGGAGGAAAACAAATTAAGTTTTGAACAGCGGTTAATATAACATGCATTCCTCGGTGAGGAAAATTATTCCCTTATTTGGGGTGGAAAATACTAGATTGCTTGACTGGTAGAAATATTGTTTTATGTGGAAAGTTCTAGAGCTATGGTGACAGTTAAATAGGGCAAGAGAGTTCCCACGGTGGTAAAAGCCAAGTTTATAGACAGCAGTTAATTTGAATTAAATCCCTCGTAGTGGGAAGGTAATCCCAATTATTTAGTACAAGAAGTACTGGAATCCATGTTATAGAGCTGGCTTAGATAGCTATAGCTTGGCAAAGAAAGTCCCGCGAAGACGGCTATTGCACAATAGTGAGCAATTCCACACACTGTCTATAAAATTATATTAAAAGCATTAGCATTTTAAAACCATTAAAATGAGGCTAAAATCATTGAAGATTTTGTACTAAGCTTTTCTTCTTGATCAGGCGAAGGTTCCTTGTGACCGTTAGCTTTAAAATATAGACATGGCGTCTATTATAAAAGTGTCTCATAAAGACAGGAGACTGGCCCTAAGAGGGCTCTGCACTGTACACTCGACGGCCGAACTAGGAGTGAGAGCTGCAGAATGGTGCGCAAAGGTACCAGGAAGAACGAGGGAGAGGGGGGAAAAGACAAGAGAACATATGCCAGAAGGGTAAACGTAACGACAAGAAGAGCCCTTTACAGAATGAAACTTCTTTTTGGAGCAGTGTCTTCAAGGAGATGTTAGCTGGCGACAAGGACGACGCCTGGTGGATTGGTGAAAAAGTCCTCTTGAGTTCAGAGAAATTGAAGAACTTCGGCAGTTAGCTGCTAGATGCCGCTAGGTTATCCATGGAAGATACATATCTAGAACAGACTCAAAGACAAAATAAATCTCTGCACAAGAAGAAAATGAAAAAGATCACTGTTGGTGTCTGCGAAGAAAGGAATTACATAAACTAAACTAAACTAAACAAAGAGCAGCAAGAGCTAACTCTGACTGAACGTGTATTCCAAGGAATACACCAGCACCCAATTCTGTATTAACTGCTGGGAGTCTTGTAGGTTTATATAAGGGCAGTGGATGTGCAACCCACCTTGAATGGTACAATCATCTAACATGAGTGCATCGCCAATGTAAATCTCGCAGAAATGTGACGCAAGTATTGATTAGATGCAACCTAATTGATATGTGATGTAATTATTTTTCCCCAAATACATGGCAGGGTGACATATAAAATACGCCCAAGACTGAAGAGTTTCTGAGTTCTCATAGAACTCTACCGGCGGAATGGTTCAAGTAGTGCAATAGGTTGGGAAGGATATGAGAACACCCTTTCGGGCTGCCCCAGGTCTGTCGAGTGTTTCAAATGCGTACAATTTCAGC
Source organism: Meconema thalassinum (assembly GCA_946902985.2). Lineage (NCBI taxonomy): Eukaryota > Metazoa > Arthropoda > Insecta > Orthoptera > Tettigoniidae > Meconema > Meconema thalassinum. Next base: position 27,372,326 of record OX336397.1, on the reverse strand, counting down.
CACTCTAGGGATGGTTCATTTGAATCTGAGGATGAAACATAATCACAAAAGTTTTCCTTGTTTTATGGCAAAAAGGGACTTAACGGTCCCATGCTCCACTAAGAAAATCCCCTCAAAATAAGTTGAGCAAACTGATATCAGAAGAAGGTTTTGGACCGTGGATGCCCGACTGGAAAGCCGTAATAGGATTTGTTCCTTTAGAAGCCTGGAACATCATGATCACAAGACCTTGTACTTGGCTGTTTGGTCAGTAATTTATCACCTGTAGTGTGTGAACTGTATACAGATCATGAGTTAATCCGTGTCAGGAATGTGCTCCGCGCAGTGCTTTGTTGTGAAAGCTGGCAACTTTTAGGTGTTCTGTGAATACTTATCAGTTTCAGCAAATTGTGTCTTGTGTGTAGGCGTCTCACTGATTATGTTTTCGGAACTACAAACATCTAGCTGCCTCCCTTGCCGGCATTTGCAAGCACCGGGCCAGTAGCTGACTTGAAGGTGGAGAATCATTTCTGGAATGGGTACAGTTGTCCATGATTGGCATTACGATATCATTTAACATTACTGAGAATACCTTGCAAATTGTCCCAACAGTTTAGAACAAAACACATATTTGTGAATGTTGAGGTAGGGTGTCCATTTTGTATGCAAATAATAGCTTATGTCAAAACCTAGACTAGTCCGCGTGACGTTAGGCATTTGTGTTGTGGAGCGCATCGGGGTTCATCTGGAAATTTACATAATAATAATACTTTTATTGCAGCCAAATAGCCACACAATACAAATTATTCAAGTAATTTCCAGTTTGCGTTGAGGTGCCGTGGTTTGAATATTTTATAATTGATTGGGCTCTTATTTTTTGCACAATTCGATGTGGTAGCGTTCACATGTTTGTCCGCATAAGTTGCACTCACACGTCTTAGCTGGCTCATGGTATGATGATGTGTTCACACATAGGCGATGATGGAATCCGTGTACCGCCATTCTGGATGTGGTCTACCTCCTCGCAAGAGAAACATTCCTTATCGAGGACCTAAGGACACTTTGGACTCTTCCCAGCACTCGAACCTCGGAAATTTACATTATGAGATCAGTATCTGAACCCTCAAATGACAATGAATGTGGGGCTTGGGTTAACTTCCACTGCTTCGCATGGCCTACAATTTGGTATTGACACACATTTGATGACAGCCTTCACTGCTAGCTCTTACTGTAGGTAAGGTGCTTGCCCACCCTCCACCTCCATGACAGCCTCCAATGTTGCACACATACTGTCAATTTATGGCGAGGATTTCTCGGTTTTTCTCGAAACGTGGTACGGAGGAGAAAGAGAGATGTGGGTTGTTTTGTACTGGCACGAATTCACCTTCAAGAACACCCCACATACGGTCTATGACGCTTTGTCTCAGCCTTTATTAGACCGTGGTCGGCAATTTAATTCAGAAAAACTTTCAAACTCTTGTCTATAAACATACTCGTGTTCAATTCTCTATTTTAATACGATGCGTAATCTTGGCAACATCAATTGTTCATGTATTATGAATTACAAGTGAATTGGTATGCAATGAACATTTCTAGTAGCTGCCACTGTACTTACGAATAAACCTCGATTTCTTACTCGTTCCCGTTAAATTTCTCTCTGCCTCAAGCATCTTTGGTTTAATCTGGTCTCAAGAGGGTAAAAAAAATCACAATATTAATCAACGATGCTTGTCCTTATTAACGTTGTATGGTAAGTCTAAGTAACTGCATCTACGCCGTGAAGTCATAACATTCACACACGATGCTAGTAACAATATGCCAGACCTACGTTTTACGAGTTTATACGAACTGAAATGCTTTCTGATGTAAACTCCACAAAAACTGTCAGGTTGACGTAACAATAGTATGATTGTGGTTTTCAATTACCTATGGTATGCTATTTTATTCCCAGATTCCTTCAGTGCAAATCATCTGAAAGAAATGATTCCACCTACGCAAAGGAACGTATTTGTAATACAAGTCATTTCTTTGCAGAATGATACAGAACTGCACACGGATATTAAGATTGAGGAATCTTCTGTTCCTGACCTCATTCCTTGCATCAAATCAGAAACACCATCTCCAGATCTGATAGAGGTAAGTATCTTTATGCCTCTTAACAAAACATCTCCTCATCACGTAATAACATTTCAAAATGAGGAGTGGTAATTTTATAATTGTGTTGATAACAAAACTGTTTGGTTGTGTTTTGCACTGCCAGCACAATCCATTTTGATGGACGGTGGTTAGGTTTTAGCTTCGGATTAACTCTACCCGAGGGAAGTTGATAAAGAGAAAAGAGGAAGACTGTTTCATCAGGAAGAAAAAGTATGGATAGATAGGAAGGGAGTTCAATAACAAACATAAACTTGAACAAAAGTAAGTGTTCAACCACCGTCTCCACCGTGCAATGTCTGTGAAACCCCTAAAGTGGGTATGGACCCGGACACAGCTAACGGGAAATGCGGCATGAGCTTGGGCTATTTGCAAGCAAGCGGCGATGGAACCTTCCCTTCCAAGCCTGTATTTCAATACTATGGGGAACGGTGGTAGTCTGGCAAGACAAAGAATGAAAGATTTACTGTTTTTTCTTTCAAAGGAGCTAGATTTAATCGAATGTTTTGAAAGGCGGAAATAATTTGAATTCGCTGTGATATTTTTTGTTTTGGGAACGGTTGGAATTCCAGCAAACGATCGAGCACTCCCAGAGAGGGAAGCAATGAAGCGTTTTTAATGCTTTTATAAATAATTTTCTAGTCTGTTTGAAAATTTCGGTAAAGATACCAATTGTTGCACTTAAGAAAAGCTAAGCTTTTAACCAACAGAGTGCCGACTAAACGTTTAGACCAAAGGAAAACCTTGAATTATGGGAACAACCCCTAAGTCAGAGAGAAAATCTCAACAAGCAGGAAGCTTGCGGAGCTAACTATACTTGCCTTAAGGGCTCGTTAGAATTAGCCATAGCTGCTAATAGAAGCTTTGAAAATGTTGTTACTAGAAGTATTAAGTTAAATGAAACAAGTAGCACGAACTTTGTTGTTTCAAAGATTCGAGAAAAGAGTTTAAGCTCAAAGGAAGAATCAGGGAAGATAAGGACATGCCTAATTTTGATTCTATTGAGAAAGATGAAGCAAGCAATAATAGAGACTTTAATTAACAATAAATTAAACTTTGAAGAGTTAACAATATTTAGGTTATGATTGTGATTTGTAAAAAAGGTTTACAACATATAAAGGTCTGAGACCCAAATATAATAAGTTTACAAGTGGTAAACAATGTTGAATAGGGTACAAGTTTGAAACTTGCTTTAAGCACTAAAATCTGAATAAGATTTTAAAAGTTGTGCTGAAAATTGAAAACTTGAACGTTTGTAACAACGATTACAATTTAGTTGAACCCTTAATAATTAGATCAGGTACAGTGTGGACACCTTTAGAATCCCTTTATGGAAATATTAAAGGCTGTAAAAGGATACTAAATTCTTGATTATAGAAAAAAAAGAGAGGAAAAACTCACCAGTGGAAACGTGACAAGGTTATACGTTTAAGAAATGTGTAGGCCGAATCAACGAAACCTGGAGCAAAAAGATTAATTAAAAAGGTTGAGTACTTAGAGAATTAACAATTCCTGTACTAGTAGGATAAGAAAATAGATTTATAGGCAGTTTCTATTACTGCTGATATTTAAACAGAGTGAATAAGTTATACATTGAGAAAAGTTGGGAGGGCGCCTATGGTTTGGCGAAGCCTTGTTGAGTAATAGTTAGGTACATAAGTGGACTTAATTTAAAGATTAATGTAATTTGTTAGTAAAGGTATTTGGGAAGGAAGAAATGGGTAAATTAGGAAAAGGTCTTGGCCAAATTTATTGTTTCCAATCGAACACGACGCGGTTGATAGTTGAACGGGCACTGTTTTTCATTATAGTCTATTGATGTGGTTGAAAAGATTACTATTGCAGCACAGAGTGTTTATGAAGAGAAATGTTATTGCGGTTATGTAGATCACTAGATAAATTTTAACTTTAATAAGTCTATTGCGGGGGAATGTTAATAGGCTGTAGTTGAATGCTGAAGAAAAGTTCCCACGGAGGAAGGTAAATTAGGTTTTGAGCAATAGTATAGGTGACATAAATTCCTCATTTAGGAAAAGTATTCCCATATTTAAGTAAAAATTCTTGCTGGCTTTACTTGTAGCAGGATTGTTTGACATAGAAAGTTCCAGAGCAATGATGACTGTTGAATTGGGCAGTAGGTCCCGCGGAGGAAAAAGCTAAGTTTTTTATAGACAGTGGGTATTTTAATAATATCCCTCGTTGTGACAAAGTATCTCAGTTAATTTGTACAAGAAGTACTGATTCATTTTAGAAAATTAGCTTAGGTAGCCATAGTTTGATCCAAAGATCTCTTGAAGGCGGTTATTGCTTAACATTTAGCAATCTCACACACTGTCTATAAATTAGAATAAAAAAAGCATTTAGCTATTTCAAAACCCATGATGATATGTTTAAAACATAGAAGTATGTACTTAGCTTTGTTTCATGAAGCAGGCGATATTTCTTGGTAGCTTGCCATGGTAGGTGAGTGGTTATAGTGTCGGACTACCAACCCCAAGATTGCAGGTTCTCTACTGGCCATGGTAAGGGATTTTTGAAAGGCGACAAAAATCACGACACTCATGTAGTACGTTGTTGGCATGTTAAAGAACCCATTTGAATTCAGTAGGCCATGTTCAATGGCAAAATTAATCTCGGGATTTTCCGCCATTACAAAGTTCCTCCATTCTCTACTTGAAAGCGCTGTAGTGTCAAGGAGTTTAGATATCTAACCTCCTTGACTTTCATAGCGTTCAAAGGAACGACGAAATTCGACATGCAAGCTACCCTCTGGGTGTCAATTAACAAAGCTTGCACCAGGCACCCGAGGCCATACGATATTATTTCTTGGTGACGGTTGGTTTAAAATTCAGACATGGCGTCTGATTTAAAAAAGTCTCAAGAGAGCAGGAGACTAGCCCGGGTAGGGCTTGCACTGTACTCGACGGCCGAACTAAGAGTGAGAGCTGATTAACGAAACACGAAGGTGCCAAGGAGGCAAGAGGGTGGGGGAAGGGGACAAAGGAGCATACATAAAAATTACAAACTTAACAAAAATTAAATCTCTTCTTAGATGTGAATTTTATTGATGAAGCGGTCTTCAAGGAGTTGTTAGCAGGCGGCAATGACGAAGCCTGGCGGATGGGAATGGTGGAGAAGTCCTCTTGACCATGAAGATGTTAGCTGGCGATAACGACGAAACCTGGTGGTTTGATTGGAAAGGAAGTCTTTTTGTGCATGGAGACATTGAAGAACTATAGAGGTTAGCTGCTAGATGCCGCTAGGTTGTCCATGGAAGATATATATCTAGAACAAACTCAGAACATACATAAGCAAATGCACGGAGAAAAGAAAGCATAGGGAATCACTGTTGGTGTTTGAGAAAAAGGAAGGAATGAACAGAAGCAAAGGGAAACGAAAGCTAACTCTGCCTTACCGTGTATTCCAGAGAATAGACCAAGCTGGGGGAACAAACACCAACAGAGAGCAGGAAACACAATGTTAAAGATTGAGAGGAAGGGGGTGCAATTTAAGATAGGGGTCTTGTAATATGCCCATTTGCGGTCAAGATCTTAACCACCCTGACCCTTCCATCCCTTCCCGGGTAACACTCGATCACTCTGCCGGAATTCCAAACTAAAGGGGGGGGAAGCATCCCTAACACGAACAAGGTCCCCCACTCTGAGGTCAGGATTAGAAAGAAGCCACTTCTATCTCCGTTGCAAAGAAGTTAAGTATTCCAATTTCCACCTCTTCCAGAAAGAATTGCGAAGGGCTTCAAGCTTACGCCAAACGATTGGCTGGTTAGAGTCTCTATAAGAGTTAGGAAGGGGAAGAGGGGAAGAGAGAGGAGTGCCTATAAGGAAGTGACCAGGTGTTAATGGGAGCGGATCATCAGGGTCATTGGAAAGCGAAGTCAACGGGCGAGAATTAACAACACCCTCAATCAGAATAGACCGACAGTTAAACTCTTAATAAGTTAAAATGCGACTACCTAAAATCATTTTTAGGTGACGTTTAGTAAGCTTGACACAAGATTTCCACCTACCGCAGTGATGAGGGGCGTAGGGAGGTATAAACCGCCATTTGAAGCCTTTAGCATAAGAAAAGTTAGAAATCTGTTCCATGGCAGGGGAAGAGGTAAGAGCTTTCTTCCACAATGAAGCCGTGCCTTGAAAGGTGGAGGCATTGTCGGAAAACATTTCAGGGGGAACGCCACGCCTAGCAGTGAAGCGAGAAACGGCTGACAGAAAGTAAGAAGTAGAGGCATTTGTTACCAGTTCCAGATGGATCGCACCAGTAACCATGCAGATGAAAAGAGAAACATAAAATTTTCCAAACAATTTGCGTCTAGCTTCAGGGGAATTGCGTTGATAATTAAATGGACCCATGTAATCTAGGCCAGTTAAAGCAAAGGGACGTATAGGAGACGAGCGGAAAGAAGGAAGATCGCCCATCAATAGGGTACTAACCTTAGGTTTCACCTTAAAGTATGGGATGCACTTGTGAATTACAGGGGAAACTTCATGAACTCCATTTATGATCCAGTACTTTTCCCTTAGTAAACAAAGTAGTGTGCGAGTACCAACGTGCAGATTTCGGTTATGAAAGTCACGTATGATCAAAGAAGTCACATGATGCTTAGAAGGCAAAATGACAGGATGCTTTTTGTCTTCGGAGAGTAACGAATGCGAAAGCCTACCACCTACTCTGAGTAACCCATTGTCATCAAGGAAAGGGGCTAAGGCAAGACGACGACTAGACTTCGAAAAATCTTTCTTAGCGGATAACAAAGATAATTCAGTCGAAAAGGCCTCTGGCTGTGTTAGCTGCAAAACTTTAATAGTGGCGAGATTTAATTCATGACTACTCAGGTGCAGTTTTGGAAGAAGAGGTTGGTCAACAACAAGATATCTCCATCGGAGAAGATAGGCAAAAATTCGAATCAGTTTGTGAAAGGAAGACTAGCGAGACAACAAGGGACATGAAACGTTGGAAATAAGACACGAAGCAGTAGGTTTAGATACTTTAGCGTCAGGCAAGTTGGAGTTTGTAAACGGAGGTTTAGAAGGCCAGCAAGAAGAGTCTTCAATTAGCCACGAGGGTCCATACCAGTACAACTGAGATGCTACCAATTGAGAGGATAAACACCCACGAGAGATGATATCGGCAGGGTTATCAGCACAAGGCACATGTCTCCATTGACATCCAGAAGAAAGTGTCTGAATTTTAGATACTCTATTTGCCACAAAGGTTTGCCAGTGGGTGGGGTTTTTGGCGATCCAAGAAAGACTGATCATGGAATCGCTCCACAGATAAGTTTGCGAAAATTCGACTTTTAAGACTTTCTGCAGTTTTTTGGCAAGTTCTGCGGCCATGAGTGCAGCACACAATTCAAGCCTAGGCAAAGTAATAGTTTTAAGAGGAGCAACTTTAGACTTAGCGCAAATAAGGTTTGAAAATGAAGATTCATTTTTAGGGAATTGCGATTAACTAAATATGCACAGCAACCGTAAGCTTTCTCGGAGCTCTCGGCAAAAACATGAAGAAAGAAAGATGTATTAGAATGAGCATTAATAAAATTTCGAGGAATTTCAATAAGAGAAATATCAAGTAAACTGCATCGAAAAGAGAGCCATCTATTAAGAAAAGAAGGGGGAACGGCTCCGTCCCATTCACATTTGAGAGACCATAGCTCATGCATGAAAAGCGTGGCTATAACAATAACCGGCGCAAGAAATTGAAGGGGATCGAAAATTTTTGCAATTTCGGATAAAATTTGACTTTTTGTGTTAGGGAGCTCTTCGGAAAGTGAGACTTTATAAATGAGAGTATCAGTGCGAGTGCACCAGTGTATTCCAAGAGTTTTTATGGATTCGGAATCTCCGCAGATTTTGACGGAAGAGGGGTCTACATCTTCTATGGGAAATTGGGCGAGAAACTCAGGGGAGTTGGAATTCCACTTATGAAGTGGGAATCCTCCATTCTTTAGTAATGCTTTCAGTTCCCGTGATACGATAGAAGCTTCCTCAAGAGTCGGAAAAGACTGGAGGTAATCGTCAACATAAAAGGATGTAGTTAGGGCTTCAGAAGCTTTAGCATAAAATAAATGACCATCTTGAGAGTTTAACATATGTAGGGATCGGATAGCTAGGAAAGCAGAAGGTTTAAGACCATAAGTGACTGTCTTTAAACGAAATATTTTTATGGGCTTACTAATTTCGTCGCGCCACAAGATTCTTTGTAGATCTTGCTGCTCAGATTGAATCGACACTTGACGGTACATCTGTTTGATTTCCGCGCTGACTGCTATGGGGAACAGGCGGAAATTTAAGAGGCTGGTAGATAAATCAGACTGAATAGCGGGACAAGAATAAAGAGTATAGTTGAGACTGTTGCCGTTGGTATCAGGTGATGGCCCATTGAACACGACTCGGATTTTATCCTTCACAAGAGGGTTTTTTTCCACACAGGGTGATGATTTATTTATACAGTTTCTTTTGGAGGGTGTAATTCGTCATCAGATTTGCTGACAACTTCCATATGATCCAACCTTTCGTATTCGTCCATAAACTCTGTGTACTGTTTTTTAACGAAGGGTTCTTTCTTAAATTTGCTCTCGATAGCAAAGAGAGCTTTCCGAGCTTTGGGTTGAGAATTAGTGAGTTTGGGAGGGTTGAGTAATCTCGGCATCTGGACAATGAATCGACCTTCGGGTGAACGAGTAGTGTGGACATGGAGAGTTGGTCACAGTATTCGTTTTCTGAAGAGCTCAAATTAGGAGAATCAATGTTTTCAAGTTTTCAGAACTGTTCTAAATCGGTATTAGCGAAATAACATTGCGATACGGGTTGGGGGGAATAATGAGAAAGTTGACCAGTAACAATCCAACCAAAATTAGTGTCTCTGGCGACCACATTTGAAGGTAGTTTACGAATTTGTTTACGAAGGCAATTCCAAAAAACATTGGCACTGAAAAGTATGTCAATGGGGCCTTGTACATTGAACAGAGGATCGGCTAACCTTAAATGAGAAGGAATATTTAGACCTGCGATATCAACAGAGAGGCTTGGAGTATCCTCTCCGATACTGTTGAGAATGAGGCAATTAAGCTTAAGAAAATTATTTCTGTGACAAGTGTCCTTTATGGTTAGTTTCGAGAATTGCAAAGCTTGTGATTTTAAGCTGTTCATTCCTGATACATTAATAGAAGTAGGAGTTACTGGTAAGCCCAGTTTTTTCATCAAAGAATTAGAAACGAAATCATGGGTTGCCGCTGAATCAAGAAGACCTCGTGCGCGGACCCAGTTACCAAATTTATCTTGAACTTCAATTTGAACAGTAGACAATAGTACTTGAGCGCTACGTAAAGACTTAGCGTTCTGAATATAAGATGAAGCATTGGGACTGCTAGGATTCTCACTTTTTTGATAAGTGGATGCTGCTGATGACCTCGATTGATCATGACGATGCAGTAAAGTGTGATGCGGTTTTTCACAATGGAAACAGAGTCTGGAAGACTTACAATTAGAAGAAGAATGCTTGGGTGAGAGGCAGTTGAAGCAATGTTTATTCTGGAAAACTAATTTTCTTCTGTCATCGACTGACAGTTCTTTAAGGGATTTACATATATATAAAGCGTGGAAATCTTTGCAAAGTATGCACTTAAACGGTTCATTTAAACTTTTACGGGATTCGCTTTGAGTGTTTAAAGCAAGAGAACTGACAATATGGCGTTCACTAGACCTAGTTTGGTAACCAGTGGCGTATGACTTGGGTTTAGAAAAGCTAGACCCAGATATTTGGGTGCTAGACGCTACGTGTTCGCTTTTAGATTTAAGAGACAATGATTAAAATTTAGAACTAGGAGAAGAGGGTTCACTTTGGTTAGCTAAAGCAGTTAAAAGTTGACATCTAGAATTTATGAAGGTGACTAAATGCTCGTAAGAATAATCATCGTTGTTGGAAAGTTCCATTTCCCAAGCTTTGAGGGTAGCAGTATCAAATTGAGAGACCACTAAATGTATTAGGAAAGTGTCCCAATGGTCAGTGGGTTGATCAAATTGGGATAATGCTTTTACATGAAGTTGTGTCGTATCAATGAGAGTACGCAAGCTGGTGAAGTCATTGTGCTGTGACGCAGGCAAGTTAAATAGGGCCTCCATATAGCGTTGAATACGTAACCGTAAATTACCGTATCTTCCCTTTAATAAGTTAAAGGCGATGGGATAGTTCTCTGCGCTTAATGGGAGTGCTTCAACTAACTGCAGGGCTTGACCGCGGAGAATAGATCGCAAATAATGGAACTTGTAGATGACTTGAATGTCTTCATTGTCATGAACAAGGGAACAAAAAAGTTCGTAAAAAGAATCCCAAGTAGATTCGTTTCTTGAGAAGTGAGGCAAATTAATTTTGGGTAGAATTGGTTTGGGTTTTTGTGTGCCCTCACGAGACGAGGTTTCATGTTCGTGAAGGGAACCAAGAACAGAAGCGTCCTTTTTCTGTTCTTCTTCAAGTTGGCGAATTATACAAAGGTACATAAGCAAATGCACGGAGGAAAGAAAACATAAGGAATCACTGTTGGTGTTTGAGAAAAAGGAAGGAATGAATAGAAGCAAAGAGCAACGAAAGCTATCTCTGTCTTACCGTGTATTCCAGAGAATACACCAGACGGACAGCGAATTGAAATTTCTGTCCCATGCGATACTTCTACCCGCGACTACCGCCTTTGTGCGATGTTGCTCTGATCACTGAGCTACTATGTGGTGCATCTCATATGTCATTTAGAAAGGTACATTATTTGAAGCTGGCATATGTTTGCCACAATCACATTTTACTAGTTGCCCATTATGTGCTGTCGTACACTAGTAGACGTATAATTCTTGCAGTTACCAGCATAATATAGCAAGAATATTGATGTTACATACTCTACAATAGTCTCCCTCTAGCATTTAATTTAACTGAGGATTATAACCACTTATCTGTATAATGTTCATCTCTAGCAGTAAGATGTGATGGACCGTACGAAAGTCGTTAAGCGTGTATATCTTCACTTCCGCTGAGCAGTGCTCTACAATTGCATGGTGTGTTATGTGAGTAAACGTATAAGATGACAAAACAAAAATAAATTATTCCATCTTATCCCTAGGATGAGCAAGAAGAAATCCAGGAACGCGAAAGTGATGGAAATGGGAATCCATTAAATGAGTAAGTGTTCAACATACATAAAATATTATTTTCCGCTTTAAGCGTGGATAGCTGTTAGTTTTAAAGTTGTGTTGGTAAGCTCAGATGTGTCTCTTATTGTATGTTTCTCTTCATTGAAGTAGATATTGATTTTAACTTTCAACTTAGCAGCCCACAAATTATGCTTTCTCGTTCAGAGTTCTCTCTGTCTTGAAGTATTTAAGAAACGTTTGTCAGTCTTTGACGGGAGCTATTTCTGTGTTGTGGAAGTATGCTTGGAGGAAGGACACATGCCGCAGTGATAAGAATGTGAATGATTCTTGTAAGGAACATCCATTATTTCAAACCCCCTCCACTGTGTCCTTAACCCCAAATGATTCTTCTGTAACCCAAACTAAAAGCGTAAACAGCTTCCTCCTGATCCAAAGTTGCAGCAAGTAAAATCCAATATTTTCTTACTTTTTCACAAGACCAGCTTATCCAGTGTGGGTAGACAAGATTTGTAGAGAGGAAAACATTGGGTAGACAGGTCCTGTAGAGTAGTACAATATAGTCTAATACATGCATAAAATCTAACATGTGCTTTAAGTGCTGTAAAACCCAAACAATTATCACTTTATGCAAGTACTTTAAATATTGTATTATAGTATAAGTCAAGACAACTATCACTTGATACATGTGCTCTAAACAGTGTATAACAGTATAGTCTTATGCTATGGCAGGAGAAAGCCGATGGATTGCGGTATAGACTTTTATGTAATATAATAAATTTACTCGGTTGTTTAGTTGACAATTTTTAAAAAGGAAGGCAACGACGTTGAGATGGTATTCCTATGTCAATCCAGAACTTAAAAAAGAAAATGAGACGATAAAACAATAATAATGTTATTGGTTTTACGTCCCTTTTAACTACTCTGGCTTTTAGAGACGCCGGGGTGCCGGAATTTTGCCCCGAAGGGGATCTTTAACGTGCCAGTAAATCTACTGACACGGCTCCCTCGCATTGGCGCACCCTCAAATGCCACCTGACTGCGCCAGGATACGAACCTGCAACCTTGGGCCCAGCAAGCGAGAACGTTACCCCTGAGCCACGCAGCCAGGCGACGATAAAACAAGTTCACACCCAACAAGTAAACCGAATATTAATGAAACATCAAAACAAAGTAGGGGAGATAAATAACGACCCCCCCCCCCAAAAAGAGGAAATTATGTGCGGTTCAATTCGTAAATAAAGACACCAAAGAATAACGAATATTTTCAAGAAACAAGGACTCTATATAGCATTCTGAATGAACAACACACTCGGTAAGCACATACATAACAGCAACATAACAAAGAAAAACCCGCATTGTAAGTCAGGTGTGTATTTGTTCACATATAAAAAGAAGGATGTAAAGGTATCTATGTAGGTCTATGTGCAAGACAGTTTGCAACGTGGTATAAAGAACACAAAATTAAAGAAATGACAACGATCACTCAGCAATTTGTGAAGACACTCACGACAATACCCTTCGTTTCACCAACATAGAAACAGATCCAAAGATTTTACATCACTTTTCAAAGGGCAGAGCTCTTCACATTAAAAGTCCATTGTAGCCAAGGAAAATAATCCCGAGAATCTAAACGAACACATGATTCTAGAAAGATCCCCACTATTCATACGGCTAAATAAGGTGAGTCCACAATCATTATGATTATATGAGGTAATGAATGCATATGGGAAGGAATAATAAGGGAAGCATGTTTTTTAAGAAGGATGCACCCTATGCCTATTCTCAACAAACCAAGGCCTCAGGCAGGCAGTTCTGTAGGGTTTTATCTCGCCTTTAAGACCGATGACAAGCATATATGGATTTTATGTACGCTGTAATGGGTGAATTAAATGGCTTACAGTAGTGATGAGAAAGTTCCAGAATCGAAAACATACACCACTTAATTCCAGCCTCAGATATTTGTATATTCTTTAAGTTATAGTAGTAGTTAAAACTTCAGTCAATTAATAGGGTGGAAGGAGACGTGACACTTGTTACAAGGAGCAAAGATATGCAGCAAAACACGGCAGATACTCAGGGTTTGGCGAACACAGTACAAAATAATGAATACACCAACTTAGCAAGATATATAAGATTTTTTCTAGTGAGATAGGGCTTTAGACCGCAAGGAATCAACCAAAATTCATTTGCGTAGAATAATGACCCGTCAAATTTTAAAGACCACATGCACTTGGAAGGATCACCTTTATTCGTCTTATTAGAAACATGACAGCAAGAAGTTATGCATCTGTGTACTGGTGGGTGTAGTTGGGAAGAAGGAATAGTGGAAGTAGCATACAAAGAAAATGTCATTTGTATTTTTCGCAACCTACCAAGATCTAAATTGGACTGTGTTATGGAGTCCATTTCCTGATTTTGAGACTCGTTATTGGATTATTTCATATGACCTCAGGACAGTATTTTTAAGACATGGATTTGTCTCTTGGATGAAGGGCAGATAAAAGTGTTTTGAGGAAACTACAGGACTATTTTCTATAATTAGTAATTCATTGGGATCAGCAGGACTTGGATTCAAAATGGTAAATGTTTTGTATTTGTACCTGCAATAATATTGCAGACGCAGCGAGAAATGTGGTATAGAAGCTTTAGCATTATTTCATGGTGCGCCCTGAATCCTTTGTCCTTAAGACAGGTTGTTATCCCTTGTATTTCTGAGGGGAAATGTTCCCATCTTTACTTCCAAGTCAAAGTACTGTATAGCAAACATGCACCTCATACGGTTTTTAGTAACGAACCCGCTATCTACGGGCTCCTTATTAAATTGAGGAATATTACAAAGCCAATATTCATTTTAACTAAGTAATCGGGACTTTTTTTTCTGACAAAAATCATACTTTCAAAAATGGTAACGTTTCATCATCGAGGTTATTATTAAGTCACACCATAAATGTTTTTTTTACACCGAGGAATTAAAGCCGGGAAATTGCAACTGTAGGTGATGAAAAACATTGTAAAGATGATTTAGAAATGGGACCACCTTTACTTCTTATGATTCAGAATATACCACTAAACATGAAACCAATTACGATTTCATCAACGAGCTTGGTCTCTACGTTCTCCTTATGAAATGAAAGAATACGAAGACAAACATTTTAGAAGTGGGTGTTAGTCGAAAATATAGTATGACCCATTTATTACTTATATGCTCTGGGATGGGGTATCCAGCCTCGATATATTTGTGGGAACCTGCAGATTGCTGTGGTGGGATGAGAAGCGGGAAGAAATTAGCCGCCCTACCGCACGTTAACTCAGGTCTTGTACTTGTAATTGAACGGCCTCTAGTGTGAGATTAAATTTTCCGTAAGCCTGTGTGTGAATGAAGAGGTCTCCGGCCCGAGATTAATTTCTCTGTAAGCCTGTGAGTGTGTTAACTCCGCCTCTAGGGTTATGCACTAGTGCCGTCAGAAGCCCGGGTAAAGGAAGAGAGGTACAAAAGCTTTTACTTTTATAAATTTAACACTTTGTGATCCTGAGCTCGTTGTGCGTTGCGGCCATCTTGCACAGTAGCCCTGCACTAGCTTTACCTCTCTATAAGACTAGCATGGGGTAGTTGCGTGTGCCCCGTGTACAATGGGTGTACGCCTTAGCCCCTGTCTCAGCTTTGGAGGTTAGGTTAGGTAGACTAGGTTAACACGCCATCTTGTGTAGTAGGCCTGTTCTAAAACTAATAAATTAAATATTAAAACAAAAAAATTATATCTACAATACTGAATTTAAAAAAAATGTAATGCTCTTTCGGCATAAATCTAAAATTAATAATAAATAAAAAATAAATTAACATTAATATTAAATAATTAAATAAAAGAAATGAAGTAAATACATAAATAGTAATAATAATACCAAATACCCAATGATTGGAAGCAGGGAATCATCATCCCATTATCGAAAAAGGGTGATAGGAAGAAATGTACAAACTACAGAGGTGCCACATTGTTGTCGCATGCCTTAAACATTTGAGGGTCCATCCTTGAGGGAAGGATAAGGAAATCTGTTGAACCAACACTTGAAGAGGAACAACATGGATTTAGACCACATAGATCAACTGTGGACCTTATTTTTGCAACCCGAATGCTCTACGAAAAGTACTGGGTTGAAAAATAAATCACTTATAACTGTTTTTCTGGACATCGAGAAAGCATATGACCATGTACCAAGCATGCATATATGGGAATGTTTGAGACGTAAGAAAGTGCCCAAGGACATCATAGCACGGGTACAATGATTATACGAGGAAACCAAGAGCTGTGTACAGGTCCAGGATGGAAAGCCAGGTTGGTTCGAAACAGAGCGCGGAGTCCAACAGGGAACTTGCCTGTCTCCGCTTCTCTTCATTATCATAATGGATGAAGTCTTAAAATTAGTTAAAAGCAAGGATCAAGAAACTAATGCCTTAGTTTTCGCCGATGATGTCTTGGTGTGGGGCGAGTCAGAAGAGGAGGTGCAAGCTAGACTAGATCTTTGGCAGAATGAATTTGTGAACATGGGTCTTAAAATCAGCAATACCAAGACAGTAGGTTTGGTGATGAGTAGAAATCCTTCAACGGTCCACCTAAGACTTGGAGATGAGAAGATAAATGTTGTGGACAAATTCCAGTATTTATGTAGTATTATTTCATAGGACAATACCATACATCAAGTGATTAACAACAGAATACAGAAAGATTCCAATTTCTATCAGGCAGTGCGTCAGCTACTTTGGGACGAAACATTTCCACAAGCTTCCAAGATTTGTTTGTTCAAGATATACTTAATATCTATACTAACATGTGGTGGGGAAGCAGCAACCCTTACTGGCTTAATACCTATACTAACATGTGGTGGGGAAGCAGCAACCCTTACTGGACCAACAAACAGTCGTCTCCAGGCAGTAGAAATGAAGTTCCTCCGTTCTTGCTTCCAAAAGACGAAAATGGACAAAATAAGGAATGAGGATATCCGACAACAACTGGGATTGGAAAGGAGCCTGCTGGAGACACTCGAACTTAAGAGGTTGAGAATGTATGGTCACATGAAGAGGATGGCTCCCCACAGGATACCTTGAGTGTACTTTGGCCAGAGTGTCTCCGGGAAGAGACCAAGAGGAAGACCTCGCGATGTGTGGGAGAAGCAAATGTATAAGGCCCTTGAAGCTAGCATCAAATACAAGAACAACAGTTATGGATGGACAGGACAAGTTGGAGACGGCTCATTTATAACCGCACCCGGCTTGCTGGGGCGAAGGAACGATGATGATGAATAATACCTAATTAATAAAAGTTGAATAATCAAAAAGAAAATATATACGTATATAATAATTAATTAAATAAGTAAATAAATAATAAATAATTCATAGTGTTCTAAGTTCCTTGACCAGACGGTGTTTGTTTGTCCTTTTTCCGGTCTGTGTGTTATCCAAGTAATGGCGCTTCGTCACGTTGCATTAAACTATTGAGTTTGACTAAGCGTTTTATTAACATCTGGCGACCTTGACAAGATTAGGGAAAATGGAAAAATTAAAACGGGAACGAGGTTAAGTGCGACGTTTATACACGAAATCATTGAACGTGTTTAAACAGAAATTGGACGTAGATCCGCGCGTGCCAGACGACGTAGCAACTGCATTCAAAATTCTAGAGGACAAAGCAACTCGTCTCTTCATGCTAGAAGACAATATACGGGATCTATGGTTTACGGCAGAAGATTTCGTTGAACAAATTTGCTCAAGATAACAATTGTTGTTTTGTATGTTTAAAAGCTGGTTATGGTGCTAGGAGGTGCCGGAACTTCGTGAAATGTCTTGTCTGTTTAGGCGCCATGTGACAATTATGTGTCCAGAATTACCCATCCAGAGTAATAAAACTGAAAGTGTTGAAGAAGGCCTAAAGAGTGCGGAGTCACAAGCTCTTTTATCAAAGAAGTCAGGGTACACTCTTTTACAAACAGTAATGGTTAATATTGTCCATAATGGTAAGGTTAAGCTAGTACGTGCACTTTATGTCAGCGGTGCTCAAGGATCCTATATTTCTTCAGATGTTGTGAGAGAACTAAATATAAAACCATCTGGGAAGGAAATGTTGAGCCACAGTCTTTTTGGGGGAGTTGAAACAAGTCAAATGCAACACAACCTCTATGACATTATTTTGAGAAGTGTAAATGGTGAATATCAAGGATCTATAGGTGTATTAGAACAGGGCAAAATTTGTGGTTATGTACCAAGAGTTGAAAGTCAAAACCTATACCTAAAACTCAATGAGAAAATAATAATTCTGTCTGACACAGGGAGGAATCCACCTAATATAGGATTGCTGATAGGAGCAGACATTTCAGGATCATTCTTAACTGGTTCATGTGTACATTTGGATGATGCTCTGGTAGCAATTGAATCACGATTAGGTTGGACGATTCAGAGCCCCAGAACGACTGCAAATAATTCTCTAGCTGCCATAACCTACAACTGTAACTTGAATTTGTCAGATTTATGGAAGTTGGAGGTTATAGGTATTAATGAATCGAAGGCCGTGAAGAAGACAGAAGATTTGAATACTGATACCCTTCAGTTTTTCAACCAAACTGTGAAGGTTAATGAAGAAAACAGATATGAGGTATGCTTGCCGTGGAGGGAAGGTCATCCGGAACTCCTGGATAACAAAGCTTTGGCAGAAAAGAGACTTGTCGGAGTGATAAACCGCCTGCGTGCTTCTGGGAAATTAAAAGAATTTCATGGAGTGTTTCAAGACTGGCTCCAATCTGGCATCATAGAGATAGTTCCTGAAAATGAAGCTAGAGGGTACTACTTGCCACATAGGGCTGTCATCAAGGCAACTAGTCAGACCACAAAAATACGCCCGGTTTTTGATGCTTCAGCTAAGGGCCACAAAGGAACATCATTGAATGACTGTGTTTGTAAAGGTCCGAATCTAATCGAGTTGGTTCCGAAGCTACTGTTGCAATTCATGAAATATGCCATTGGTATTACTGCAGACATCAGAAAGGCATTTTTACAAATAAGCCTATCATCGAGGGATAGTGATTTCCTGAAATTCCTGTGGTGGAGCATTGCTGATGCACAAGAAATGATCACATTCAGACATCGACGTGTGGTATTTGGTGTGTCTTCGAGTCCTTTCTTGCTAGGAGCTACCATCAACCATCATATAAATCAGGCTCCAGAAGACATGAGACAGACAGCAAATATTTTGAAGCAATCGTTCTATGTAGATAATTGCATTACTAGCCTTGAAACTGAAGAATCAGTTAAAAAATTTGTTCGGGAATCCACTCAGTTGATGGCATCTGGACAGTTTGAGCTTAGAGGGTGGGTAACAGCTCCTTTGTTTGGCAATATGGTTGAGAAAGGCAAAGAAATTGTTCCAATTTTAGGCGTATCATGGGACATTGTAAATGATCTTTTGTTTTGTGATGTCAGTGGACTTAAATTAACGGGAGAATCCATTACGAAGAGATTACTGCTGTCTATAACCCAGAGTATATTTGACCCCGTGGGTTATACCAGTCCCACTACACTCATTCCAAAACTGCTCCTGCAACATATGTGGAAATTGAGATGTGGTTGGGATGTTGAATTACCCGAAGAAATAACCCAGCAATTTTCTGCATGGTTAAAGCATTTGCATCATTTGGGTAACTGCCAGATTCCCAGAAGACTGTCTTTAGAACCCTTCATGGACTGTGAAAAGACTTTTCATGTGTTTTGCGATGCCAGTAAATTGTAATTTGCCGCTTGTGTCTTCCTGCGGGCAGAGTTTGCTGGAAAAGTTTCAGTTCGCCTTGTGGCATGTAAAGCAAGAGTGGCACCCGTAAAACAATTGACAATTCCTAGACTGGAGTTGCTAGCAGCAGTCATAGCATCTCGACTTGCCTACCACGTTAAGAAGAGTTTGGATCTTTCAGACTGTAAGACCTACTACTGGAGTGATTCAACGGTTGTGCTAGCATGATTAAAAATGGAAGGAGATTGGAACACGTTCGTTGGCAACCGAGTACGAGAGATCAAGCTGCATAGCCAACCTACTGACTGGCGTCATGTTCCCGGAATTTTGAACCCTGCAGTCCTTCCCTCAAGAGGCTGTAATGCAAAGATACTGAAAGAAAGCCAATGGTGGGAGGGGCCGCCATGGCTACGGAAAGAACAAAATGAATGGCCCAGGTCCAAAGAATCTCCACCAGCTGAAGAAGGAGAAGAAGGAGTAAATGCTGAAAGGCAGAAAACTGTGGTGTCCAGTACATCTTGTGAAAGGAAGAACTTCACTTCATGGCTCGCCTACTTTTCGAAGTACTCGAAGATTGTAAGAATGATAGGATGGATATTTCGATTTATTGATGGGTGTCGCAAGAATAACACAAGACTTGGAGAGCTGAGTTATGAGGAAACTCAGAGAGCAGAGAAGAAGTTAATGAGGTGCATTCAAAATGATAGTTTTGATAAGAAAGAGGCAAGATTGATCAAAGAAATGCAGACCTTTGTTGACGAAGAGGGGCTCTTACGAGTCAGAACGAAACTTTTATTAGGGGATGAACTGCACCGCTTGTGCTTTTACGTTAAACAAAATAGCAGAGGCATGAGGAATACAGTGGAAGCGAAAACAACAACTTAAACAGGATCGCTAAGGAGCGGGGAAAGGATGTCTCTTTCGATGCGTGCTGGGCCCAAGATTCCGGATCGAAAGAAAGATACTTTCCAAAAAAGGAAACGAATGAATTGTTTAAAACTAATCAAAAGCGGAATTAAATTTATCTAATTGATCGAAGAACCCAGAAGCGTGTAGGTCGTGACTGCGTTACAGAACGAAGCCAAGACCGACCAAATCGAACGAGAGATGAGGCAACTTAAAATTACAAATGAAAGAGGACGAAACCAAAGTGAACTACTTACTAATGTATTTAAAGTAAACTAAAACAGGTGCGCATAAGAGTAAGGATTAATTTAAACACAAAATGAAAGGTAAACTTGAATAGGTATTAAAATCACTTAATAACAAATAAAATTAATGACTAAAGATGGTACCCAAGAAAGGGGTACACAAAAATAATATCAAGAGAAAAGTGTATAAATGAACTTAAGCACAAACAAAGATGAAACAAGATTAATTAAAATGTACTTACAATCAATGTGCAACTAAACCGTAAGCGCAACTCGATAACCAAAATTTAAAATACAAAAAAAAACAAAAGATAGAGAGTATGGACGAGTCGAATAAGAGAACACCTCTACTTACGAGGATGACCTGGACTAGAATGCCCCGCGCCAAAAAACCAGAACTAAGACGCTCATGATGTTGTGAAATCATGTGGTAGGGGGTGAAAGTGGTGGGGATTGGAGGAGTGCGTATGTAGGAAACGGGGGTGGGGGATGACACGGAGTTACGTAATATAACGAAGCCAGAGGAACCAACACAAAATTAACACATAAAAATAAAGGAAATGAAAATTACATTAAATTACGTGACATTGCCGGGACATGAAATAAAAAAACATCAATCAGCTAAGAAATATGCTTCGTAGGAAGATGTAGGCTTACACAGAGGTAGAAATGCTGAATCACAGCGACATACGATGAAACAAAGAAAGTAATGCGGCGCATGGACAGTGATTAGCACGATGACCATCGCTCACATACATTTCAATAAAACAGAGGGAGGATCTGAC
Source organism: Meconema thalassinum (assembly GCA_946902985.2). Lineage (NCBI taxonomy): Eukaryota > Metazoa > Arthropoda > Insecta > Orthoptera > Tettigoniidae > Meconema > Meconema thalassinum. The sequence continues at coordinate 27,351,330 of OX336397.1, read as the reverse complement.
TGAAGACGTGAGACTCAGCTCCGTAACTTAGCCGATTCCATCCATAAAAACAAGGCTCTGATGCGACAATCCACCGGAGGTCGTCATAAAAGAACGCCGAACCAGGTGGTGACGCAATACAGAGCATAATTAAGCCTCGTAGAAAAATAGCATATATTTCCGACCTGAGAGATTTGAGTAAAAATAAAACCGATTATATGAAAGGTAGGGATGACAAATAAACACAGAGGCTTCGCTAAACTAACGTAAACAAAGGCGAAGGGACTTGGGTTCATGGATCGAATTCACATCATCATAAGAAAGGGAAATTGTAAGTGAATCAAAGGAGACACAAAAATAAAATAAAAAATGGATAAACTGATATTCAAAAATGATAGCATGCCCGATAAGTCAAGTGATCGAATCGTACTTACGCTTAGTTGCTTTCTGGGTGCGGGCAAAGGCCTGACACGTGCACACACGTCCGTCTATCTGAACGGCTCAAATTGGAAGGAAGCAACCTTCTCTAAAGGAAAGTAGTAACGCGCCCGAGAAAAATAAGTCGTAGAAACATCCCCTCTCCAGAACATAAAGGGGGCCAATGGGAGAAGCAAAGCTTTGCAACAAGTTATGCTTCAACCAATGGTAAAACTGTGTCAGTAGGGGTGAAAAGTTTCACCATCTGACGAAACATTTACGCAGAATTACAAAGTTTGAACGCAGTAGGTAATACAGAGAAACATATGTCACAATAATGCGACATGAAGGAAATGATGATGATAATAATAATAATAATAATAATAATAATAATATGACAAAAAAAATAATGAACCTGATAAAAACGGTTCAAAATTCCCCTGCTCTCCCAAAAAAAAGGAATTTTCCTGGCCATGGAAATTTCTTTTTTCGTACAAATGGAGAGGCAAAAAAATTGTAAAGGGGGAAAAAATTGAATACTAAAAAAATGGGTACTAAGGACCTCTAGGAGAATACAAAAAAAATGAACAGTTGACTAATCTGACCGTGAAATGAAGGTGGTACCCCCTTCATTGCTCGTCAACACTAGCCACTAACGTCAAAAGTACTGCGTTCAAAAAGAAATACAGTGAGTTCATATATTAAATGGTGATCATTGTTCTTGTTAGTTCATGATGATGCGGATGTCGAAATCTTCAAGATGGATGTTACCCCGAGACTGCAAATCTCTCCAGCCTCTGATGAGAAAAGACAGACAAAGTTAAATCGTGATCACATTAAAAAAATACAATTGGGACACCCTGTATATAGGACCGTTCGTTGCGTCAACGAGGAATATGCGATAGTGTCATAATGTCTTCGAAAGGGAAAGTACTCTCCTTTTCAGCAGCTGAAAATAAAGCCATGTATAGATCCATTGGGGGGTGACTGGTCCGTTAACGAGTTCCGAGAACACCCCCAGCTGCGTTAGCCCAGGTACACAAAGGCTGCTTGTTGTTACTGGCTGCCCGTCAGGATGGTTACTAGACAATACACGACATTCTAAGGACACTTGACAATTTAAAACCAAAGAAAATACATGACTTCTTAATAAACATCAAAATCAAGATGACACAAAGGTGCATGCCATCTCAAAACCATGACACAAAAAGTCAATTACATCAATAAATTTAAAATAAATACAAAGTTCCTACAAGGTCAAACAGGAAGTGTTGAAGGGTCCTTGTCTGTCGCCGAACAATAGGAGTTAAGCCGGGGAACAGTACAAAAGAGGAGTACGGGTGGTTTGCAAACAGTGACCGACCAGGTATATGCTGATGGCCTCAGGCAAAGATATAGCTCGACAGAGATGTCAAGTATTCACGACACACTCGCGTACGAGAAAAAGGCCACGGGTGTCTCCTGTCTTGTCACAGGAATAAATGAAAAGGAAGCACACGAATTAAGATCAGAATAGGCTCACATGCTAAGTTGATTATTAAGGAGCTCGGGCATCCAATTAGAATAAAAGGAAAACAAAAATACAACATTATAGCGAGGCGAAATTCACAAGATCACTTGACAAATTTTTTCAACTGCGTGACGTGGGCCGAAGTTACTGAATTATCGTGATCGTCCACTAACTCAACTGAGACCGGATTTAAAAACCGAGCAATAGTCTTGGGAGTTGACCAACGTAAGCACAGCTTACTGGAAATTTGTTTGGTAGCGTCACTCAAAGGATGTAAACGACACAAAACTTTGTCTCCAATTTGGAATTTAACTTCATGACGGCCTAAGTTGTAGCGCTTCGCTACTCTGGCTTTTGCCTTCTTGAGGTGACCGGTAGCGATGGCCCATTTTTGAGCAACAGAGGTGGTGCGAGAAGGTTCGGAAAGATATTCAATATTCCATTTGAGCAGCAAGGGGTCGACGAGCGCTCGGCCAAGGAATAATTCAGCTGGAGTAGTTTGAACGGACGAATGGAAAGAGGTATTGAATCCGAGACTGAAATACTGTAGGTTCGTATCCCAGGAGGTTTGATCGGCATTGTGAAAAGCGGACATACAAGCCTTCAAGTTTTTGTGAAAACGCTCTACGTGATTTCCCTACGGTCGATACGGTGACAAGAAAATATGTTGGATGCCCCAGTTAAATACCATAGTTTCAAAAGCTTTGGAACGGAATACAGAGGCGTTATCTGACACAAGGTACTTGGGAGGACCAAAAACTCCAAATACATATCTAGACAAGAAATGGATAGTAGTCTGAGAAGTGATATTCTTTACTGGGAATAACCAAACAAACTTCGAAAAACCATCAATGACAGTTAAAATGGCTTGATTGCCAGATTTTGATCTCACGACTGGACCAAAGTAATTAATGAAAAGGCGTTCGTCGGGACGAGTGACGATACCAGCTTGGTGGAAGCCTACACGAGTGTTCTGGGCGGGTTTAGAACGCTGGCAGGTTAAACACCTTCTGACATGAGCAAAACCATCTACTTTAACTGAGGGCCAATAAAATTCACCGGATATCTTACGGAAAGTGCGCTGCATCCCTGCATGAGTTCCCAGAGCAGAATCATGATAATATGTCAAAAGCATATCACGTACTGCTAATGGAGCAAAAATTCTAAATTTAGTCTCAAACTAAGCGCTCATCAGAAAATCTGAAGTCGAAGTCAAAGAAGATAAAACGACATATATCAGTGCACACCAAGTGCTTTGGAATATGTAAAGTACTGTTAGCATCATATACCTCCTCGACTACCATTACAACTCGTAGTATGTTCCTAAAATGTTCAGTGTCCTCGGCACAACAATTAGCTCAACAAACAACACCTACACCTTTCGTGTTGAAAACTGATACGTTATTGTAGCGAAGACGAATACATGGCTTCTGAAGCCTAATGCATGAATCCTGCTGATTACAAACACTGGAATAATGTGGCATCATAGCTCAGAATCAAAATTAACCATGATTCAAGTGACAGGGTGACCCTTACCTCCGCCATACGATACGATGATAATTAAGGGTATTCCATAACCAAAATTAAGCATATGCCGGGTGTCTGATTAACTAGTTGTCTACCTCGTAGACTCGAAATATAGCTTGCAAGGGCTGTAGGACTTTTTTGGTGCCTCCTTAAATTACATCAATGGACGATAATTGGCACGTGGCATAGTCGCAAAATTAGTGATCGGACCAGGGCTGTCCCAAAAATCTAAAAAACAGTGAATATTTGAATAAGTCTAAAGGGGTCCTACCTAAATGGTTGCTATTGAGTGCGGTTGAACATATACACAACTGAAGCAGAAACCTTAACAGATTGAAATTGTTGTACTCACATGGTCTGCGAGCTGGATCTCATGTTACCTTGGAGTTAGGATTGTCTCCAAGTCCTGCCTTCGATCCTTTACCCCCTTCCAATCCATCGCTTCTTATTCTTCCTCATTAAGTGGAATTGACCTCTAGCATCCTCCTCATAGGGTAGTTTATTCCATCTCGATAATCACCTTAAGGTCAGTAATCTTTGCGTTCATGCGGTTGTTGGGTAGTTCCATCTTGGTAGTTGAAAATCGTGGCCCTGAATTTACAATTATTGTACCCAAATAACCAATCACTGGCTTTGAACTATTGCAGACTTGTGACAAAAATGGCTCTGTCTGTCACTGGCGTTTATGAACACACGGGTGGTGTTCTGAGCACAGAAGCTGTACTGTCATCAATAATCGCAGAAAATCGTTGCGATCGTCGTCCAATATTAAATTCTAAAAATGTTCAAGTCCAGTCCATAGGTTGATTTGTCTCAAAATAGCCTTAATAAACACTTCACAGTGTTTTACGATGTTAGAATACCTTATGGCTGCCCATGCGAAAAGCGCACAATGTGGTTGTACGAGTTCCAATGTGCTGATGTAAATACACTTTTACCAAAAATCTGCCTCCTTCGCACGCAAAACTTGTTCGTAGGATGTAATAATCCAAACGTAGCACTTTTATAAGTAAACTGTTCACAGTCATGTAAAATTTAATCTTGGATTATCAATTCACATGGGACGTCGTCCCAAAAACACGCCTGCACCACTTTCAAGTAGACACGGTTGTAACGTCCCTCTGGTTGAGGTTCCGGGTTCGTGAAGAAGCCCAAGTCGTGTAGCGACTAATTATACGTAATTTGCATATCTGCGAGGAAAAATTGGGATCTGATTTTGCCATTAATCCATGAATTTAGAGTAATGTAACGGGATATTCATAATAACATTAATACATTCGTAGAATTCCAAATTAAAGTCATAAAATCACTTCCTCCCAGTCAAAAGTTAGAATGCATTACTTTAGTCAAAATAAGGGTAGGACTAGCTCAAAGCTCTTGCGGTGTGTTCTAGCCGTCGTTGGGGGAGTACCAACTTATGCTCATTAAAGTGATCACCAACATGAGCCTTTCGGGCTCAATATAGTTTATCGATAGCACTAATCATTGACCAAAGAGGTGGGACAAATGGAGTTTTGAGAGAGAAAATATCATACCTCCCTTAATAGACACACTATCAAGACAGTTTAGAGAGGTCCATAGTCCTCTAATCGTACCTAAAACCTTCGTGTGAAATAATGTTGCCTGGAGAAATCTACCTCTGCTCT